>OX376323.1:2420000-4820000 GCA_947369225.1 Hofmannophila pseudospretella | reverse complement strand
TGAGCCACTGTCCGGGAAATTAGTTTATTTTTCGATGTTTACTTTTGAAATCCCAAAAATTACATATTTATTCATGTGTGTATTCAACACTGAAATCGGACTAGTCAGGGGGAAATTTCAAATACTTTACTATGCAACTATCTATTTCACAGCATATTATTATTATGTCAAGTCAAATTCCAATTGGTTTTCACCATCCTTAATGCAATTAGTGTTTGTTGAAAAACATGGACCCATCTCGTTTCAGAATGGCCTAATGTTTACAAACGTGAGTCGTGGTTTATAAACAACGCGAGTGGGTGAACGGAACAGGCATGCTGAGCCGTGTGCCGCCTACCAAATAATTTTCGTGACATCCCGAGCTATTTTACCCCCAAGAACATTTATATCACTTACCCTAAACCTTTTTTGATTACCCCTTCGTTTTAAAATGTAATAAAAATCATCAATTCAACAGAACATGGCAGTCAATCTTACAATATACAGTATAATGTTACTTAATTCAAAAATTTGACCATCCCTGAAATTGAGTCAAGATTGATGGAGAGCCATACATATTAAAGTCTTAAAGTCTATACACTTTATTGCGCAAATAGAAAACAACAAACATAAGATAGAAAAGGAAATAGTGAAGTACAATTTAGGCGGCCTCATCGCTAAGAGCGATCTCTTTCTGGCAACCTTCATATTAATATCAGGTCCAGCAGTGAACTAATAGAAGCTAGGATAAATGGAAATAAAAAGATGATAAACACGAACAATAACAAATCTTAAAACATATTTGATTTTGTGAATGTAGAGTTTGAGATTTACAATAGAGCGAACAAATTATTATGTAGAGCTGAATAGAAGTTTTGCATTAAAAGTAGGTAACTAAACTACTTATTATAACTTGTATGTATATAAGGCAAAACTCTTCATAGGCAAATTACCACTGATCGGTGTAGGTAGGGCTGTTTGGGGTTAATGTCCTCAAAGGTTATATGAATATGGATATGATTTCGGGATCCCGTTTTAAGTTATCGAGCAAATGTTGTAAATTTCTTTTATAAACCTCGCCCTTACTCGGCGGATTACGATTTTTTAAAAATTGTGAACTTACGAAGAAGTTAAAACACTACCATAGGTACACTAGCGCCAATAATCTTAAAAAAAAATTTTCGCCACCAATCTTAAATGTGTATCAAAACAAATATAACGTTAAAAATCTAAATAATATATTATTTATTCAATCCCGGAAATCCCGGGATTATTGGACATACTTATCCATATTATGACCGTATGTGGCAAGTACCAAAAACAGCCCTACCTACTCCGATCATAGCAAATTACGAATGATTTTTTTTTTCTTGTTATCAACAATTTAAAAATATGATAACGACTCGTTAGTCGTTATTGATAAAAGATGTATTAATCCTATGTAGATACAATTTTATATTTATAATTCGAAGTTTATGCATTCTATGGAATTCAAAGATCCCGAGAGTTTGAGGACATTCTATGCCATTCATTCACCTTTATGTTCTCAACAGTTAAGCTCTCAGAATACAAATTAACACTTCGTAATATTGTTGTCTCTTTCTGGCCTAGAAGGGGAGACGAGATAAAGAAAGGTTAAAAGTACTGTTTCTTCCAAAAACGTCTACGAATTTTGTTTGCTCAATAAACCGGGAGTTTTTTTTGTCTGTCAGAAAAAAAATATGGCACAAAGTGTTGGTGGTAGCATGCAGTAGATGATATTGCTTTAGGTATTTCACGTTTTAAAACTACCTGTATCGAGAAAAAATTGCCAAAAACGATAAAAATTCATATCGATTTCTATAAATACTGGCAAATTTATTAGGTCGGTGGTCCAGTGGCTAGTACGCCGGACTCCCATGCGGGAGGTCCGGGTTCGAAACCATGCAATGCCATGTACTAATGAGTTTTTCGGATTTTTATAAATACTGGCAAATTTATTAGGTCGGTGGTCTAGTGGCTAGTACGCCGGACTCCCATGCGGGAGGTCCGGGTTCGAAACCATGCAATGCCATGTACTAATGAGTTTTTCGGATTTCTATAAATACTGGCAAATTTATTAGGTCGGTGGTCTAGTGGCTAGTACGCCGGACTCCCATGCGGGAGGTCCGGGTTCGAAACCATGCAATGCCATGTACTAATGAGTTTTTCGGATTTTTATAAATACTGGCAAATTTATTAGGTCGGTGGTCTAGTGGCTAGTACGCCGGACTCCCATGCGGGAGGTCCGGGTTCGAAACCATGCAATGCCATGTACTAATGAGTTTTTCGGATTTTTATAAATACTGGCAAATTTATTAGGTCGGTGGTCTAGTGGCTAGTACGCCGGACTCCCATGCGGGAGGTCCGGGTTCGAAACCATGCAATGCCATGTACTAATGAGTTTTTCGGATTTCTATAAATACTGGCAAATTTATTAGGTCGGTGGTCTAGTGGCTAGTACGCCGGACTCCCATGCGGGAGGTCCGGGTTCGAAACCATGCAATGCCATGTACCAATGAGTTTTTCGGATTTTTTCGAAGACTTACGTACATTTATCGACTGCTCTAACGGCGAAGGAAAACATCGCGAGGAAACCTGCATGTCTGAGGAAATTAAAACTTTCCGAAGGCGTGTGAAATCCACCAATCAGCACTGGACCCGCTCGGTGGATCATGGCCCTTACCCCAACAATGGAGACATAATAGGCTGATGATGATATAGGTATTATTACTAGGGTGTATCACCTTGGGTTCTTCCTATTTCGTAATTTTTGTCAAAGATTAAACAATATTAAAGTTGTTATTTTGACGAAATCTTCAGGTTTTAGGTTCTCCAGACCGACATCAATTTCAATAAATAGATATCCACCATCAGTGATTATGTCATGTAACCAACCGTCCTAATCCGTTAATAATCAAAGAAAAGTTGGCACGTATGATTTTATCTCAGTAGAAAATTAATATTTTATCTAATCGCTGTTGTTTTACGTATATAACAGGGTTTTAAATTGCATTGGCTATGCTTCTATGTAATAGGTACTACTATACCATATTATGCATTTTAAACATTTCGTCACATATTTAACATGTGCTACGGTCACCGTCTCTACAGAATATCGAATAGAGAATAATAATAATATAATTTATATATTATGCAAAAAAAAACATCAAACAATATTTAATAATAATGAAAAAAATATGTACTTACAAAAAAATATGAAGTACTCACAATAAATATCATTTCCGTTTCGCACGCCGGTGCACGGACAACCAATATTTAAATATCGGACATGTTAAGTCCTCGCTTATGGCTCTGAGGATGCTGTTGTGAGGATTTCGCATTCTGTCCCAGAAGGACGCTATGCGAGCCCTCACAGCAGCAAAGAAATGGGGCACTCGCGCCTCGGCAAACATGCCCGACGCACTGCAATAGCGTGGGTACTTCATGAGGATGCGGTACGCGTCACCCTCATGGCGCTCATGGAGGCTCTCCTGAAATTCACCCAGAGCTGGCAGGTGTAAAAACACTGGCAGTACGCCTTGAACAATGGCAGATACGGGTACTTAGTGGATTGTTTCAGTAAAATACATTGCGAAAAGCGATTTCTACTAGTCTGGGGATGGCACCATAAGTTACTCAACCGAAATTAGTTTCAAATTAACAGTTGAGAAAGCTCTATTTTAAGTGAAAGTTCATCGACTTACACTACCTGTAATGACAATATATTTAATTGGACGGTTGAGGAGCTCGTAGCCTAGTTGCGAGCACGGTCCGAAAGTGATCGTGCAGGTTAAGCGACGTCGGCGCGGTCGATACCTGGATGGGTGACCGCTAGTGGCATATTTCATCTGAGCTCCTCCGTGCCTCGGAGAGCAAGTTAAGCAGTCGGTCCCGGTTGTTGTCGTTCGACAGCAGTCGTTAAGCCATGTCAGAGGCCTTCGGGCGGCTTGAACAACTCTGACAAATAGGTTGGCCACTAACCATACGATAAGCAAGCAAGCATTGGACGGTTTCAGGTGGTTCTTAAGATCCAACTGACCGTTTAGATTACATAAACCCGTTGTAACTTTTCGGACGAATGTCGGTCAAGTTGTGATGAAAGTCATTAGACATTTTTGCTATTTTAATCTGATGATGACTATCTTAACTTCAAGATCTGTACCAGTACGAGTATGTGAAAAACACATCAAGCTAAGTGGAATCCAGTCGCAATAAGTTTTTTTTTATGATTTCTCGTATGAATGTGGCAAATAAATTAAACAAAGTATCAAAGGGTATAGTGGCCATTGTACGTAATCATAAAAATGACATTTCTTTTTTTTATACTTACTCGTAAGTATTTTTTACCAATTAGGTATGTATTTTTATGTTTATCATTACAAATACAAATATATTTTATGGCACACCCGGGACAAAAACAAAACATACAACATAAAGAGAGGTACAATATAATGTGCAACCTCCAGGCAACCTTCAGATGATGGAAAATATCATATGATACATAATATACGGGTGCAAATGGCGCATGAAATAGATACTACATACAAATAAATAAATAACAATAATAAAGAATGCAATAATATTAGTAATAATATTACGTAAATACTATAACATATACAGAAATATAATACTTATAATATAATACTATACTACAACATTTTGTTAATATGAAATTTTCTGATAACCAGTGTTTTTCGTAAGTAATTAACTCATATGTAAGTGGTTTAGACGCATATGCCAAGTACCTATTTCATTAATCAATGTCATCAAATCCCTAATTACCATTCCCTAGGGAAAGGTCGTGGAGGAATAACCTTCAATTTCCCAGGGCGTCTGGCGCGCCACTCGCCAGGAAGCCTTTCAACAAAAACTTACAAGTTCCTTTGTTACCCTCCACACGGTGCGGTTCACACGACACGGGAGGAGTGCCGGGTTAGCCATGCAGGACGGCGATTCTCGTAGTAGAATGTCGAATTCGACATTAGTCCTATCTCATTCGCTCACATTGCATGTCTGAGCGTAACAAGACGTTCGTAGCGTTTGACTTTTGTATGTCGAACGCTGCGAGAATCGCTCTCCAGCAAGAGAAAATACTACGGGCCCGCGCATTGGGGGTGCCCACGCCTGGGCATAAAAAAATCATCAAGTTTGATGGTCCGAGCTACGGTCCAATGGAAATACGATAGTGTCCAAATCTACGGCAATCTAAAGGCAGCTAAACCTAGTAACCTAGGTGTTATATCTTCAGTGGACTCTGTGCTGTGCGGTGAGGGCAGGTGGAATGGAGTCCTGACTGGGTGGCGTCCGAGACTGAAAGAAGTACGTGCGGCGTACGTCAGACACGGGTTGGTGTCCCAGGGAACACGTGGATGTGACTGGCGCGAGCTAGATGAGTTGCGCAAAGAGGTGGCATATGCCCTGCAGGGGTCAGTTACTGTAAGAATAAGAAAACTTTATGTAAATGTAACTGTAAATGGTGATGATGATGAGCATAATTCTCTTGGAGGTTACCGTGCTCTTATAACTAGACTTAGCGGCCTTCTTCCGTATCAGGGCAGATTATACTCTTTGAAACTTGAAATTGGTTCGCGTCGTCGTATAATGGCCAACCACGCGGTCGGTGATATTTATTTATTTACTCGAGGAGCTCGTAGCCTAGTTGCGAACACGTCCGAAAGTGATCGTGCAGGTTAAGCGACGTTGGCGGGGTCGGTACCTGGATGGGTGACCGGTAGTGGCATATTTCATCTGAGCTCCTCCGTGCCTCGGAAAGCACGTTAAGCAGTCGGTCCCGGTTGTTGTCGTTCGACAGCAGTCGTTAAGCCATGTCAGAGGCCTACGGGCGGCCTGAACAACTCTGACAAATAGGTTAGCCACTAACTATACGATAAGCAAGCAAGCATTTATTTACGATGTGTGGTCGTTTGTTTCTTCTAAGACGTTATGTCTCCTTGCCTTTTAGAACTAGATGGTTTGGTATGCATCCTATTATAGGGTGCATACAAAACCATATGACCATGTTATTTAATCGCTTTCGAATAACTTTATGGACTTTTTATTGCCGGAAAAATAATTAGCATTTTAATGGAAAACCTTTGCGTTGTATAATGCCCGTTAATGGATTATTTTAATTTATTATGTAGTTAGCTATATCTCCGTCGAATTTAATATTATATGACGTAGTAACACAAGTAGGAAATTAATTCAAACTGAATAAATACATAAGTAGTAAATAAAATATAATATGAACATTATTAAACTTAAAAAATTACAGGGTTTTTGATCTAGTCCCCACACTAGCATTCCCTAAGTCGTGGTATTCTAACTGTTCCTTCATACATGGATCCTGATATATAAAACCATTTGGTATGTATTACATACCTATAGGGAATTTTAGTATATACATGCTATGTAATCCAAATACAAAGAAAGAAATGTACAATAATTATTTATAATAGAATACGATACATTGCATTCTATTATACATATTGCAACAGACAATCCGTAGGCAAAGAAATTAGTTCTTGAAACACACATTAATTATCGCACAAGTTGCTTGCTTGTTTATCGTATGGTTAGTGGCCAACCTATTTGACAGAGTTGTTCAGGCCGCCCGTAGGCATCTGACATGGCTTAACGACTGCTGTCGAACGACAACAACCGGGACCGGCTGCTTAACGTGCTTTCCGAGGCACGGAGGAGCTCAGGTGAAATATGCCACGAGCGGTTACCCATCCAGGTACCGACCTCGCCAACGTCGCTTAACCTGCACGATCACTTTCAGACCGTGCTCGCAACTAGGCTACGAGCTCGAACAAGTAATAGGTACTTATATTTAGAAGTGGTAGATCCTAATGTGAAGGATCGCCTGGGTTGGTACCACCCTCTTATCTATTTCTGCCGTGAAGCAGAGATGTTTGCATTTCTGTGTTTCGGTTTGAAGGGTAAGAGAGCCAGCGTAATTTCCGGCACCTGAAGCAATCCATCTTAGTCCTCAAGGTTAGCAGCGCATCAAAAACCCTCTAATATTAATACAGTGAGGTGAGATGTCTATGGGCGACGGTGTCCACTTAACATCAGGTGGTCCGTTTGCTCGTCTGCTCTCATTATTTCATAAATAAAAAATAAAAAAATTATAATATTACACTGAATCAATAATAATACATTTAATACACTGAAGTTAGAAAAAATATACTATCACCAGTAATGTACCTACTCTAAACACTTTAACCTTTGCTCGAAACAAGCTTTCTCTGCGACAGTAGAAAGAACTGTCACGGCGATCGACTCACGCGCCGGCAACGTACGTAAAAGCGGCTTTCTCGGTGTGAGTCAGTTCTTATCGCCCATTGTGCTCCACGCGCAGTCACATATTATTTACCATGAGGTTTTACAATACTTGCTCTTATATTCATTTGTGAGTGCAGCGATAACTGGGATATATCGGCGGAAAGAGATTTGACGACCTCTTTTTTATTATTACGAGAGCAGGCGGGAAATTGGGCCACGTGATGGTAATCTGAACCACCTGAGCCACCTGATCGAAACGTAAAATCCTATTATAGTGTTGAACAATACTTAAATGATAAAAAAGCTTGGCGTGGTCATGACATAATCTGAAAATTGGTATAATTAATTAATATATTTTTGTTTTGTTTTCAATTTCATTATGATTTGTTATTTTGTTTATTATTTTAATTGTTAATTTTAGTGTTATTGTTAATTTTAGTGTTATTTTGAAATAATATTATGACGAACAAAAGTGTACAATTTGTACCAACTTGAAATAAACGAATTGATTTGAATTGAATGGTAAGTGGTCACTTTCGCCTCACATTAATTTTATCAGGTTTTCTACGCGTGTTAACATTGCGGGGGCTTAATAATGGAGTGCTCCTCATGTACCGGTAAGTACGCTGGCTGTCTTACGCTACAAACCGAAACACAGCTATACAAGTATTGCTGCTTTGCGGTAGAAATAGGTAAAAGTATCTCCCCGGAAAAATGCTTAGGCTCGGACTACACGACGACGGTTCCAGTATCGGTCGGTTCCATGGAACTGGTGCTTCATATAAACTCAAACACAAATGCGCTATCGCCTACTTGTACAACGGTTCCACTTGGAACCGTCCAGCTCGGTTCCTGAACCGAACCGTCGCTGGAACCGTCGCCGTGTAGTCTTAGCCTTATACCCTATGCGCAGACAGTTTACGTTACACCTTTATGTAAGTGTTTCTGGGGAAAATTCGATGTGAATTTTAGATAAAAAAATTAATTCATTGTTAGTGTTTGGGAATTTTTGAATGTTTTTAGTTTTATGCGACGATAACAATAAACATTTCATACATGTGTAAAATATGACACCGACGAGGGGCGTTGCAATCATCTGGTTTTTGTTCATATCGATTTCAGCGATAAACAAACAAATAAACGTATAATTTATTACAATACCATTCCCGTGTTACCAAAAACATTATACCATTTTCATTCCAATACATTCCTGTCCATTACTGTAACAGAGATAACTGCAGGTCAGTGCAGGTAGAGTCCGATACATTAGGGAATGAATGGGTTTTTTGCATGAATTCATGAGTTGCATTTACATAATTATGATTTTTTCCTGATTGGTCCGCAAAATTCATACCAAAAATGACAAAATTCTTAACTTTTGCCGCTGAATTATCATGTAAAATAGAGGTTCTTAGTTCCGTGAAGCGTCCTGCCTGATTAACATGGCATTCTGTCCCTTTTTGCGTCATAGCTCCAGAAAGAAATGTCAGTAGATTTATGGTAGGTAACCAGAATTGTAACGAACCATACCTAATATTAAAATTCTTTGAACGTTTCTCCCACGAGAAGTCTCTCCTCACAAGAGGGAACTAACTAATTCGATATCTGTATAAGGGATCCTGCAATTCGCCTTTAGCCATGTGCCAATCAATGTGGTGGAAAGTGGTGGACATTACCACCACTCACATCCGCCTCGGAACGGCAGGGTACAGTTTTTACAGTTACCATAACCACGGTAATGAGGCTCACTGCATACGTCATGCCCTCGGGCCCATTTCCCTTACGCAATGCTGTATGCTGTAGGAGATTGTAGAAAATAAACGATGCTTTGTTTTGGAATTCACTTTTCCACGTGAATGTTATATTATATTATTATGTGCTACGTGTAAGTAGCTACATATCTAATTAGCATTGTGAAGATTATATTAAAGTTATTTTTACGTAAGTATAATAAGTTTTCACTGTTGGTTACATAATGATCTCGTTTGGGCTGAACACTTTGCATATGTATAAATTGAAAGGGATAATATAGTAGGTAAGTCACCTAACTTAAAGTAAATTATGTTGCTACAATCTGCCCTCTTGGTGCCGGCTAGCAGGGTTCTAGGACAGTGTGCAGATGAAGTAATAGAAGAACTTGGTAATAGTAAATATTATATTTTTAAGGAACAGAACAACACAGAAAATAGTAAATGTAGTAAATAGGTAGTAGTAGTAGACAATTTTATAATACGGAGAAACGTCCGTTCAGAACAAAATACAGAGAGAAAGTAATAACAATGAATTTAATGGAATTTAGAAATGGAAAGGGAATACGATTTGAATTTTGAAAATATAGACGAAGAAATGAAGATGCCAACACTATATGAGGTGAGATAAACGATAACAATGAGGTTGAAATTGATGGCAAGGAGGTTGATATGGACGATGAAGTCGACATCGTTACAAGGTTACCTATTAGTATTACATCAACAATAAAATAAATTATTTCGAGATGTCCCAGAGTTACCCTGAAATAGCTAATTTTGAGAGATGTTCCAGTAATATCTGGGACCGACGGAATTTTGTCTAGTAATTCCACGTCACCAAAGAATCACGAAATCGCGACATTCGAGAGGATTCAACCAGATTTTAATTTTAATTTGTAAAATTCTTCTGTGTTCATTCTTCGAATACGTAAGTAAGTAAGATTGTGATGGCGTTGCTTAATACCTTATGTTTGTATTTTGAAACAACACCTGAACAAACAAACCAAACACTCTCATTGTTCTTTGATCGAATTGAAGTCATTCATTCCACCGTTCACAGATGATCGAAAATATTTGAACAGTAGGAGAATGATACATCTAGAAGGAATATTAATAGAGTAAGTAGTAGAGTAACTAAGCAAGAGACCTCGTCGTCGAGGGGTAAGACGACTGAAGAAACAAGAAGTTAAGACCAAGACTAGTCGCCGCCTGACGCTGGCCGTTTGCTGGGCCTCCCCCAACGGGGTCGCCCCCGAGGTTAGGACCGCGAAAGGCGGCGTGAAGAAAGAAGCCACGGTCACACCCACTCCAGCGACCGACCCGTACTAGAGGGTCGCGGAAGACACCACCGTCAGGGGGCCGTTGCCCCGAAACGGTCTCCCCGTTCCCAGCTTCTCTGGGAACGAGAAGAATGTTCGATTCGAGTAACAACGATTATATTTGACACATACATGTGAATGTCAAGAAATCTTAGGTAAGTATCAAAAAATCCCTGTGACTGAGATCCACAGAGTATTACTTGATTGTGCAGGTTGACTCTGTTCGGTTAATCTTTAAAAAAATTAAACTACTGCATCGGCTCTTTTTACCGATCGCACTATAGCTTTTAGTCATATTACCTTGGAAGGAACATTTACGCACATGACTGTATATTTCGTAATTAATATATCTAATTAGTTTTAAATATTAGCAAGTTAATTGCATTAGTATATGAATAGCTATATAATAACAATTTCCATTTTATATGCGCCTACCTAAACATTTCTGCATAACCCCATGGTTAGCTGGTAGAAAATGCCGCAAGGCATTAAACTCGCCTCATGTACACCTTTTTTTGTGTGCATAAAAGTGTAAATTAAAAAAAAAATTAAAATGTGTTTACAGGCTGTGAGCCTTGGTTGAAAGGAAAAAGATGCTGTGAGCTCTTAGAAAATTCGTGTATCGGGTAAAATAGATCTCTGTTAGTGTCTTAGGCTTGTTCATAAAATACCAGATTCTCGAAATACTACACAGTCTAATTCCTGTATCGCTATCAATAACCGAAGTTTTTCTAAAGTCCGAAACACTTTTTAATTATTATTTTTAATTAGTTTATTTATTTTTTACGCACTGTAACTAAAATGTACTCATTTAATTTGATTTAACCCGCGATTAAACTCGCGTTAAAGTGATTGATTGATTGATTGCTATTGTATTGGGCCATATGTTTTGCGCCTTTCAAATTTCACCGGACATGTCATCTCATTGAGCGAGATAAAGAGAGCTAGAGCTATATGTGACAGGACTTGACAGGAGTTATCAGTTCGTAATATGGTTCTTTGCGATTCTAACCGGTACTGGGCAATAACCGGAAATTACCGGTATCACAAGTGCCCCGTGTACAGTGGAAGACATATCAAGCTATACTCTGTGAAACCCTATCGCAATAAATTTTTGTTATGATTCCTTAACATTCGTAGGAATGTGTGTAAGTTAAAGCGACGAAGTACTAAAGGGGTATAAGCCTGATGTGTTCTCCTCTGTACGGATTTACAACAAATCTGGACGGTGGACAAATCTTTGATTACCTGATTTTATATAGGTCGTACAGTGAGAATCGATTTATCTACGACGAGCCCAACTGCACTTAACTTTTTATCTTCAGTTATCTTAAACCAAAAATTTCTCAAGTATTTCCTTTCAGCATCTTTTCTACAAATGTGCGTTTGTACCTAGGTACATGTGCATACTATGATCCAATGAAGAATGGGCAAAACTACAAGGAGCTTTATGCACTACAGAATACTTAGATTAGATGGAACCAGTGGGTGAATTGAATGCATTGTGGTGTTAGGTGCAAGAGACATCCTTAATGGCAAGTCTCGTGTCATCTCTATTTAGAGCTATTGCGTAGAAAGGGATAGCATGTATTTTAAAGAAGGTTTAACTTTAAGGACGTTTCGTAACTGACGATCAGTCTACAACTCTACACTCAGACGATGATGATATTTGAGCCGTTTGCTTTGGGACCATGGGAGCTGGGAGCGCATCGTGTCTACAAAGACATCGCGAAGCGCCTGGTCGAAGTGTGACAAAGAGCAGTAATTTCCTACCCACATCCTGATAATATCAACTCCCAACTACCCTCTCTTTCTGTACTCTGACGAGCGCGCGGCCATAGCTCTAGTCGGCCCGGGACCGCGATGAGAGGTGCACCGAAATGGTGATAAAAATAATAAAATCGCAAAAGGACTGTGTGAATCCTGGCTACCGAGGATTACTAGCTTATTATTTCCTTACTTTAAATTATGTTCAAATAAATTACATCTTTTCATTAGACGATGCATGTATTGTTGAAGGAAACAAGTTATAGCATTTAGTTCTAGTACCGTAAACACCTGGGCCCAATCAGATAGCCTGCTACCCCGGTATACCCAAAACACAGCAATGTAATGTTAATGTATCGTCTTGTATAAATTAACAACTCACATCCGTAGGGTGTCCCCATATCCATAGCGACGATCTCGCGTCTATTTCGGTTAGATTGATTTACTAGTAGAGGTTAACGGCGCCGAAAACTGATTTAGATGGGGTTAACATACATAAAGCAAATGTTCAATTTATCTTATTAATGTATAGAGAGGGGTGTAAGTTTGAATGCTGTGAACGCCTTTTGAAACAAAAATTTGAAGTTCAAAAAGAAACAAGAATTGCATGCGTTGTTTTTGTTAGAAATTGGAAGACACGTCAAGCTATAAGTATTCAGTGATTAAAGAAGTACAGTACCGATAGGTACAAACGTGAGTGGCTAATCCTAAAGGGATTAGAACACTCTAAGAAATTCATTGGGGACAAAGTCACAGGCTGGAACAGCAAGATCTGGGGGCTGACGTCAAGTGCGCCTACTGGTCGGTGCCTTTACCGGTCACTTTAGCACCAATGCCCACCTACACAAGATGAAGCTGACTGACAGCACATCTTGCAGAGCCTGTGGTGAACAACTGGAGACTGTTTCACATCTCCTATGTGAATGTGACGCTTTCGCGGCAAAAAGAATGGGTCTGCTAGGCTCTGCCTATCCGGACCCAAGGGAATTCAAATCCCTCCCACTAAGACGCATAGTCTTGCTCATGCACGACATATTCGGTGATGTGGTCAAGGGATAGGTACAAGGGGTTGAACACAAAAGATCCCCATGGGTCGAAGTGTCGCTGGGATCCCCGGCCCCCATCCAAAGATAAGATAAGTATTCAGTGGAATCCTTGTCTGGAAGTTTTTGTTATGATTTCTTGACATTCGTATGAATGTGTCAACTTATTAAGTTGAAAAGACAAAGTACTAAGGGGTATAAGCCTGATGTGTTGTCCATTGTACCTACAAATATACTTTGTATAATGCAGCGTAGTGCTTGGTATAATAGAACGATACTAAGAACGAATTTACAACGTAAGTTGTTGAATGTTGTTACAAGCATTTACTTATTCACAGACCTGCTATTTGTATCCAAATTGCAGTAATTTTTCAGCCCCTCAGTGCCTCAAAGAGTACTTTAAGCAGTCGGTCCCGGTTGTTGTCGTTTACGCAATTATAATTCCACGTTTAAAAGAAACAGCATTGCGACAAAATATCTCTGGCAATGTATTTCGTTTATTGAAAGTACAAAAAATATACCTACCACTCGATCGCGCCACAGCGCGTGTATTCGCGCCGAGTTCCCTTGACTTGCCCTGAGATCCGCCTGTACACAGATCCCGTGTGCGTGAGCCCGATTTCGCGCGTTTGTTTGTTTGTTTGTTTCTGTGTGTATTCTGTGGCAGTTGTTAGGCCATGTCAGAGGCCTACGGGCGGCAACAACTCCGAGAAGAGTTTGGCCAATGGTCACAAACCATAAGATAAACAAACAAACAAGGATTTTTATGTGTTATTTGTAATCTTCATTAATGTTGTCTATCTGGATCCATGACAAAATATGGACCTGTGATATGTTGTAAGAAGTATCTTTGTAAGATTGACGCAATCCATGTAAAGTAAATTCTAATATCTCACAAAAGGATATCGATCGCTAGGTCACAATGTTTAGAAACTAGTTAGACCGTTCCCGCGACTTTGACCGTAGCGCGCAAATTGCCAGCGTCAGTCGCACGCGCATGCTTCGACCTTCAGTACAACGCGAAAATGTTTAATCGTTCAATTTAAACAGCTGTAGCAAATATCAAAATGGTTTACATGCTGAATTTACATATTCGATAAATTTCGATGTCGTTTGCATTCGTTTTAGGTCGCAAAATTTTGTTGGAAATTGCTCCGCATGGACTGCGGATAGTCAGAAAAAAAACGAAAAATCTCCTTTTAACGTTTTACGAATTATTATTTTACCTACTCGTGGCATGGAGGTAGATATTGAACCGGCCTTGTATCGAAGAATGATAGGAAAACTGTTATAAAACACGTATTACAGAGCTACAATGAAAAACATGTACAGTAGTCAACACATCAGACACATGTACATAATACATAATTATACACTTTGTCGCTTTCGAATATCAAGAAATCAAATCATAACAAAAAGTTATTGCGACAGGGTTCAATTGTGGTACATTGTGTCTTGTGCCGGTGGAACCTTGATCTTCGCTTCGAGCTCGTAATGGTGACGTGCACCAACCACCGCACTACAGGATGCTACGTGCCAAATCTGTTCATCATTCATTGCTGTAGCATGTCTTATCTGTAGAAACAACCAGCTGGCTATTACTTGTTATTTAAAAAAAAAACGAATTTCTAGCTTTCTAGGCTACAATTCAACGATTCAGTGTAGCCTAGAAAGCTAGAAATTCCTTTTTTTTTTCACCAAAGAATATGGACAAGAATGGACTAGTCAGCGGTTTCCGCTTGCCCCAGAAACGATAATCGATTCATATGTCGACGGCCTTAATCAACCTTTTGAAAACCTTATGTGGAGCAAGGTAAACTTATTACAGTTTGTTGAATAGATTTACAGTCTAATTAGGAATACCTAAAGTTGAAGGTAAAGATTTATAGTATTTGTAGTCACAGTCTAGTCAAGATAAATTAATTAGTAAAGAATCCACAGAATTTGGTTCAGTGATGCATTTTTTTCTATCATACAAGATGTTATGTTATGTTTCTTAAAATTTTATTAATGTTAATTTTTCTTATTTTGTAGAACGAGGGATTTGTGCCCACTCTATCTAATAAGTAGGTATACATACTTGAAGGTGGTATTTTTATTTTAGGCAAAAGGGTGCCATTAGTATAAAGCAGGCAACGCTTGTATTACAATACGATAACCGTTTATTTTCAGAGAAATAAAGTTCATACATAAAATGTTAGTAAATTCTTATATTCTTAAATTCTTCTTGCATGCGTGTTTCGGTTTAAAGGGTAAGAGAGAGAGAGAGAGAGAGCCATCGTGTTACTGGTACATGAGGAACTTCATCCGAGTCCTCAAGGTTAGCAGGCGCATCGAAAACCCTCTAGTAATTATAATGAAGTGATATGTCTATTGGCGACGGTGATCACTCAGCATTAGGTGGACCATTCGCTTGCATGTCTGCTCTCTATATTTAATAATAAAATAAAAAAGCGTTGGTGGCCTAGTGGCTAGGACGCCGGACTCCCATTCGGGAGGTCCGGGTTTGAAACCATGCCATGTACCAATGAGTTTTTCGGATTTTTTCGAAGACTTATGTACATTTACCGACTGCTCTAACGTTGAAGGAAAACATCGTGAGGAAACCTGTCTGAGTAAATTAAAAAAATCCAAAGGCGTGTGGAATCCACCGCACAGCACTGGGCCCGCTCGGTGGATCATGGCCCCATACCACCTTGTGCAAGGGGAGGCCTGTGCCCCAACTAACTAGGCTAACGTAAGGTTTAGTTAAATTGTATGAAAGACAGATGGTATAAGTATGGTAGACCCTTTATATGGTGGACTGAACCAAAACTCATAAAATGCTCACGTCATGTGAAGTGATAGTAAAACTGTTCTAAATCGTCATACACAGGTTACAAGTTAAGGTTAACCATACAGACTAAAGGAAAAATGTTTATTATGTAAATTGCATCACGTGAGTAATACGTGTTTTCTAGGTAGTATGGCGTGGCAGCCTACATTTGGGTACAAGGCAGTGTTTCGTAGAACTACCTACGCTTTGTTCCAACAATAAAAAACATATATTTCCAAATACAACATGTTTTAGGCGACGATATGTAACACATACGTACAAGTATAACGTCGCAATGTGATATTTACATTAATTCAAATAGATGCAAAAAACATCAGACTGGCCCTTTGGTATTTTTTTATTTGACAAGTTCATACGAATGTCAAGAACAAAGCAAAAACTCATTGCGACAGGGTTCCACAGAGTATAGACTGAACTTACTCGTATATCGTGGAAGAAAATTGACAAACCAAAACCTTTTATAAATAAAATTACAGATACTCACGTTAATGTGGTCATTGGATACCCACAACATTTAAACTTTGGTACATCTGTTTCGAATTTTAGCCTTAGTTTGTTTGTTTGTAGTATCTTTATTGTACACACATTAAAAAAAACAATACAGAAAAAAAAACATTAAAATATGTACAAAGGCGGGCTTATCCCATAGGGATTAGTTATTCCATAGTTTAATGTTACTTGCTACATAATTTCAAGAACAGCTATAATCTTTATACTTATTAATGCTTGTACCCCGACCAGGAAAACAAAAACTCTGTCAAGAGGGCGCTATTAGAATTTAATATAGATAGAGTATTCGTGTTGTAGAGTTCGCTGTGCAATCGATAATTCCATTTATAATTCCGCAGTAACCCACGCCATAATGGAAATATTAAAATAAATAATAAAATAAATAAAATAAAAAGATTTATTCAGTAACAAAAAGGTACAAACATTTTTTTTCCAATTGTGGAGGCCCTCTTTTAAGTGTGACAACACCTGTGTCAGAGGGCCACGCTCTTCCATACCTCTTTATTTGTTTACCTATTTACTAATATAATAATAATAATAACGTGTGAGTGTGTGTGTGTGTGAGAGAGAGAGAGAGGGTGTGTGTGTGTGTGTGCAAGAGAGATGTATGGTGTTCTATGCCAAAATGAGTGAGAGATGTCAAATGAAAAACTGCGTTAAAAATATCTTGGGATTGGTGTTATATTGTTTTTATATTTCTGGTCGGGGTACATGCATTAATAGGTTTACGTAAATAGAGTATTTATAGAGGACCAGGTATCAGAACTCAGTGATGTGATGTGTATCATTTCCACAATAGTGTACCCATAACAATGCGAACAGAGAGAACAATGCATCTAACTCGATACTAACACATCACCACTCTGACTCACCTTTAGATCGGTGCAATGCATATTTGCTGAGATAGTTCATGGACTCTGTTCCATCAGAAAGTACAATAGAACCCTCTAACAATCACATCATCCATTCAAATGATCCATCTTATTGAGCAATATTAACCTGCTAAACGTTAGAAAAACATTTAGGTCAGTTCACTCCCACAAAGTAGATAAGACTCAAATTAACATTAAATATTGCTCTGGATTCTATTCGATCTCTTGTATAAATTCGTATAAAATATTGTTAGTACTAGATTGAAAATTGTCAAACTTAATTCCAAGTACTTATGGCTGCCAATTGTGCAGTTTTTAAATACACACAAGACCCATTACTTCTTTTGCAGAATTGCTGACTTCTCTAAGTAGTAGAGTTCTAAGCTAAATGGAACTAGGGATATAAAATTAGCCGTTTGCACATAGCAGACTATCGGACGTTTCGCTCCAATTGTAGCCAACATTAATAGTCCACTTTATATCTTCGGACTATTCGCTTAGAGTGAAATATGGGCAAACGTCTCCAGCTATCTGGAGTTTAGCCAACTTTGGCCGGTGAAATAACCACGGACTGGAAGTGCCTTCTTGCTACGAGATCTAGAAAACCGAAAAATAGATTTATAATATAGTTTTAAACCGTTTTCGGTTAGCTTTTGTTATGTAGTGTGAAAGCCGTTGACCAGTCGTGATATGGTTGCTGGTTGCAAATTTTCCACCCCATCTCTCTCTCCGTGGGTTTCGTCAAAGGAAACTATACTATAATAAGAAGAAATGGGGTAATACTTCGGTATTGCGGAGATAAGTGTGTTCGGTCATTTGTCTCCTGAAGTTGCCTGGAGATTGCGATCTTTCTATAGAGCCTGTTGTCTAATATCTTCGCCTTTTCTAGGCGGTAATGTGCTCCTTCGGCAGGGTTAAGAAGAGCCAGTCTCTCTTCTCAGCATTCCAATTCTTACAATCCCCGAAATTCCTCCTCTCTGAACCTCTGCCCTCCCGAAAGATTTAGACCCTCTTCTCTACATACGAATACCTAAAGGTTATGGTACCCGTGGATTACGCCAGAATTTTATTTCTTTCTAATCATATTACCAATTCAAATAATATTATCTATGCGTAGATCAATAGGTATCCTATACACAACAAAGACGTTACAATTGATGAATTAAACAAGATTTGGAACTTCATATTTCCTCCACAATTATTTAGCCCTTTCATGCCACTGACTGCCAGTTAACTTACATCCATGTCGGTAACCCTATCAGATCTAGTAAGATTTATGCATAAAATTCTTCTCCCGCGGTCTTTGGTTCAATTCCTCTCGCTATTAATGTGCCGCTATGCATCAAATACTTATAGAAGCGACGATGGGGCTTATATTTTTGTCGATTCTAATCGTTTTGAGTTTGAGGATGAAACTATCAAAGGCGTGTCACATCAAAGCTTTTATGGACTCTTTTACACTATTTCTCAACTACTGAAGTTATATGAAACTCAAACTGGCCTCCTTAGAGGCCCAGCACAAAGACAATCTTAAAAAGAAGACAGTGCCGATGTGAATAGGAAAGTTCACTATACTTTTGTTTATTAGTGTCATTCAGTCACAATAATTCTTTAAAATATCATCGTATCAAAACTTGAGTATTATTAATAGTTAGGCGTCTATATACTAAAGTCCATTTTTTCATTAGCTGCAGATATACCCGTCACACTGACAGCACCTAAAATGTGATTTATTTATATGAAATACGTATTTTTGTACAAAAAGTAATCAAATTTCTTCATTAAAATGCAAAATTGTTTGCGCAGAGGGCGCCTATATAAAAAAAATGAAAGCCATTAACTTTTGAAGAGTACAATTTATTCCAAAGTCTAAAAATGCTATATAAAACCGGAGCAACAAAACGATGTCGCCAGGTATATAAGCACAGCGACACCTGTCGGCAAATTAACATAAACTACTGAAAGTAATTAAACAAAAAAACTATACATTATTTTGATAAATTTTCATCAATAAAATGTATTCCTCAAAATTGTCTTCAAATTTGACAGTTATTTGTGACGGGTAACTTTTCGTACATCGATGTCAAAATCTCCGAATACAATTTTAGTTTGTGATTATTTAAATTCTACTCTTTAAAATCAAACTGTAGCTCTTCTAACACAGCCGTAACATTTCAACGCTATAAACCATCACTGGCACCGATTCTGGGTGTCACTCGCTAAATTAAAACACCACTAAACGAAACGTCACCCTCACTCTTACAAGATCTAGTATACATATATGAGTGAACGTGAATTTCATTTAGTTTTAACTTTAAGTTTGACGGCCATACCAAAATCGACGCCATTATCTATCGTAAAATACTAATAGAACGAGTGACCTAGGCCCAGCCCACGCACTCATTGAGAAGGTTTTCAACAATGAACATGAGTAATCGCAATCATTTAGCGTGCTCTGTTGCTGGCGCTATAAGCCTTATATGGCCTGTACTGTACGGTAATCGGAGAATAGCGAAAAGAATAGCGCGTGAATAGCGGTCAACGAATGACGCTATTCACGCGCTATTCTTTTCTTTATTCGAAGAACTTTAAAAATATGAATATTTTAACAATGTTCGTAAAGTACGTATTGAATGAATGCTGTCTTCGTGCCACAGAAATCGGACTATTGTGAATTTCAAAACCCTTGCTTCATGCATTACCTTCTTTTTCGTTTTATTTATCAAAGAAATTGTAACTTTTTAGTTCTAGAAAAACATAAATTATAGGTAAGTACTGGCCATTTGAACGAGAAAAAATCTACAAAAGCTGCTAGATTATTAAAAATAAATAATTTATTTTTAAATGGCAATCGCAAATATTTTTTCGATACAAAACGGCCAGTTCTTAATAAAGCATCCCATTCATTCGAATAAATATTTTTCTTACATACATTCGAATCGAATAATAATTTCTTTTATGTCCGCTTGCGCGAAGGTCGAATTCAGAGGTAACCCGAGAGTTGGTTGTTGGAGACAAACCCTGAAATATTCTATATGAAAACCATAGACAATCCGCTTGTTAAATCAGGGTTAACTAACCCGGGTTAAAAACATTCAACCTGCACTTTCGCGCAAGCGGGACTTACATGACAGCCTGTCTTTTTAATCATCATCATCACATACAATTATATTTTTGTAAGAGTTTTATATTTTTGTATTATAATAATAAATCATTTACCTATTGATACATGTACTGTAATCAATATCTATGTAATAGAATTGCAAAATTCTATAATCGCTGCCATATCGCTGCTAAGGGCTAGATTAGAGGTCACGCATTATAGAAGTCAGAGCAGCAATCATCAAAGTAAAGTCGTTCCAACGTAATTTCTGTGAACTCTCTAGATTGCTGACTCGACCTAGCTAACTACTAGCTAAACTATCGATTTTACGACACACTGAACTATATTATTGACGTCTGTTCGGACAACGTTAAAGGTCAAAACAATTTTCTATTATGTGGAGAATTTGTTTTTAGCTCGAGGTTAAAATAGGGAATTAGGGGTTGAAAAATCTCAAAATTTGGCTGTTTACCCCCCTAAACTGAGGTTTATGGGGTTTTGCAATCGCTGTACTTTTAAAGGTCGATAAGTAGGTACCCGAATAGTGAGTTTCCGCGATAAAACTTGATGAAACGCAAAATTTTATAAAAAAACGAACCCTAACTTTAAACAATGGGCGCCATCTTGAATCCTAAGGCATCCCTTTAAATTTCACTGCTTCGGGTCAAATCGATTATTTTGGTCTAGACAACAACATTCATTCATTTCATTACTATAGTTATTTAGATATTGACAAATGAAATTTATTTTTTCCGTTTTTTTTGTTGCCATACATACATTTTATCCAACACAGGAGGCGAGATCGACTTGATATCTTGACGTCAGACTCTATCTTGAGCCTATATACGCACATAAAAATGCAAATCTAAATGTAAATTTTATTTAATGCTTAAAAATAATAATTCGTAAATGTATGAGAATAGTTTTTTGCTATTTATGAGATTTCTAGTACTCGAACCTCGGTTGACCCCATAGAGTTTATTGTTCCTGAAAAAATGCATTTTCTCGCTGACTGTACCTTTTTTCAAAAATCTGTGAATGCAGTTTTAAATAGCTCCAAAAGTTAGGGAAGATCTCCTAAGACCATTTTCTCGTAGCTCCAACGGAGCTAGTAGCTGCCATGGGTGCCCGCCGAAACTTTCCATCCTGTATACGGTTGGGTAGACGAACGTCCAAATTGAAAAATGTCGCAGATAATTTTATTAGCATTGATTTCTTCTGTTTTTAGAGTTACAAACCAAACATTGAAGCCAGAGTTTCAGTAGGCAGTGGTTAAATGTTATCATTACTAAGTAATAAACTAATAATATAAAAGTAGATGTCAGGATAACAGATGAAGCCGAGTAGTGATCGAGTGGCGGCCTCGAACCGGAAGCCGAAAGCCTGGTAGACCTAGAGCGCGCTGGTCCGACGACATTCAGAAAGCAGCCGGCAAACAGTCGTGATACCACCAGCAGAACCAGATGGCGAGAATTAAGAGAGGTCTATGTCTAATACTGGACTTAACAGGGCTGCCGATAATGATGATGAAACTAATAAATAACGGTACAAAAACTTATTTGTCATCCATCACAAAGAGAACAATCAGTGCACAGTAATCAGAGCGGTATTACATAGCAAAGTTGTTCGTTGTCCGGCGGTACTTAGCGTTGGCGAGGCGCCACCGTTAGCTAGAGCGTAATACTTAAAGTTATTGTATTGTGATCAATTCGATTACTTACCTACTTTTTATCTCTAAATATCATAGAACTTCCAGTAAGTATTTAAGGTAAATTGTTTGTGGTCAGGTTATTAAAAAAATAATCATAATTCAATTTTTTTTTATTGTAAATAAGTACATTTTTACAAAGTCAGGGGTTTTTCTCCCGCGCTTTTGTGGCATCCACGTCAGCTTTGTTTCGTTTTGTCTTGAAAATTGTTTTACAGTAGTGCTTTTCTAGTAAGAATGGTGTTTCTTGCTCGAAGAACTTCGACAAGATGTGAATAATGTGTGGGACAGTGAAGTAAAATAAAATAAGACGCTGCAACCCGATCCGTACTTGGCTGGATTTTGAAGAGCCATACTGCGTCCGGGACGCCTTCTTCTTTGGTTCGGATGGTGTAAAAGCGTGTAAGATTCTTTTAGATAGCATTGAAATGTGTCACACCAGCATTATTTTTTTAAAGGCAAAGGGAACTGAGCCCATACAGTCTTTGGGCTCAGTTCCCTTTGCCTTAAAAAAACAATTTTACAAGGTCACTCTTTTCAACCTACCACCGCTTCGGAAGGTACATTAATGATTCGACAGACACAAGGAAACGGTCTATATGATGATGATAGTTAAGTGAAGAAAGCCGCTTATAAATCAAAACCAGAGAACAGTGTCATAAATGGAAAACTAGAAAAAAATGGGGGGGGGTCGCCCTAAAGAAAAACTGGATCACGTGCTTGAGAAATTAGTTACTTCTTGCTACAATTTCTCTGGATATGATACGACCTGCGAACCGATCTATGAACTGACAAAACTCAAATATAAAGGGAAGTTGTCGGGAAAATAAAATGAAAGAGCTCTTTTGTAGATAACCTATTCATGATTTGTATTTCACTGTCCAAATGACAACATTGCTAGAAATAACAGTCAACAGCACTTACAGAAATAAACTGCAACACATACTTACTTAAATAACAAAATATATCTTCTTACAAGAACTAAATGTATATCGAATTACAAAGAGTTAGGGTAACTAAAATCCATTTTAAAGTAAAACAACGAAATAAACAGAAGAAACAGCACTTCACGCACGACTTCGGCAATCGGATAAACTCGATACTTTAAAATCGATACTTTTTGGAACGTGACCGAGTCTTTATTTGGCTGGTAGTGAAAACTATTGACGCATCCGCTGACTTTTGTTTTCAAGCTCTTGTAGGCAACTTAAATCCGACGTAATTCTAGAAATATTATTAACTTTGACAAGCAATAGCAAAGATTGGGATCCAAAATACAGGGGAAAATCGATTGATATTTTGGAGCAAGGGAGTGGGTAAACTAGGTAGGTTAGATAGGTGTTAAAACATTAATATTATTTCGAAATCTTAAAACTAAAGTGTACTAAAAACCATAGCAACCATTATTCAAAACAATTTTAATCAAATTGTTATTGTAGTTCAGTAGAGAACCGTGATGGAATTAAAAACTTAGGTTATGGTACACGCACGATTTAAAATTTAATTTCTTGCGAACCCAAGCCACACACCAAAAACATTAAACAAATGCAAAAATAGTTAAAACAATGGCGCAACATTTCATGAACTATTTTGTCCATAACCTATAATACCGTAATGTTAATTCTGTGCTGTGATAGATGCAATAACCCGTTATGGCTGTATCCAATCTGAGAAATAGCGGAGCGAAGGTAGAGCTGGCAATTTTGCACCTTCATGACCTTTTCGTGGCACGCCAACTTCAGGTCGGGCTGGAGTTATGGGTTTCCGATTGCCACCTTTAGATATGCCTTTATTGTAAATGATAGGTATCCGCAGAAATCGGACTACTAGCGCTCTCTCTTCTAGAACAATTATGTGAGCGAGTCACGGGTTTGCCCCATAGAGCATATGCTCTATGGGGCAAACATATATTTTCATACATTTGACATTTAAATGCCCGACTAATGTATGGGAAAATACTAACAGCACATGCGCCAACTGGTAGAGGCGGTTTCCATATAAAACTTTTCTAGCGAGCAATCTACCTACATCGGGCGAATTTCAAAATCTTTGGTAACTTACTTAATTCTTACTAGGTTGTTTACAGTTTTTCCATCACGATATGATATAATTGTATCAAATTTTTGCGGCTAGGCTCTTCGTTCAAGTTACCTAAGTACTTTCTCTACTTTACATACTTACTTATTCCTTCCTGACGTACACTTGTAAAGTCGAACTCTCTTAGCTATTTTCCAGAAGTGCTATTGCAAAAGAAATACCATTTATAGATCGGTAGGTACTCTAGGTACAAGTGATCATTACAATTTTCATCGATATCTATCATCAATATCTTCCATATTTTTTTAAATTGTAATATTTATAAGTATGTAGTGATTCCAAATAGAAACATTAAAAATGGAATGCTTGACTTTATTTATTATCTTTTCAGATTACGCGCTTCACATCGACCACAACTAAAAGGCAGGATAATATTTTGGTAAGCATTCTCGTCAACCCGACTTGTTTTTGTATCGACTTCCTCAAAGTTCTTAATTTAAAGAGGAATGCCAATCACGTACCCGACATCCGTCCGGTCGATGGTGTCTCCGAACTCATCCTGTTTTAAACATTAATGGTAGTACTTTTTATAACTGGCACTTATTGATGCATATAAGTGGTTCAAGATTTTGATAGTCTTTGCTGTCCCGTGATTTGTCTGACCATTACCGCAACCTGTGCTTCAACTAAGCAATAATTTTCATTAACAGTCCTTATACTGTGTTTGTTTTATAATAAAGAGACAAATGGTTGGATAACCCAGCACGGTTTTAACCGATTTACTGAACTTGATCATATAGCGGGTATGTGCTCTCACTTCACTTCGAAATGTGATGAAGTTCCGAACTGTTTGATATCTCAGAAGTATCCCAGAACAATGTAACCTCTGAAGGTTCAAAATATCTATACTATCTGAATAGGTACAAAATATGAGAGAAGTCTTTACTTAAATTATCCTATTTTTTTAGGTCTGACTCTCCTTTCTTTCCTACATCCTTGATCCTTGTGATATGATTATGTGATACACGGTTGGCCAAGACGGGTGATATGACAAATCGTAAAGACGGGACAGTGAGATCAACATTGCTCTCTTTTTACACATAACACGAATCGATCAGGTCGATGACAAAATAATTATGCAGCAGTGTCGATCAACAGATCAACACTCACTTCCGCTAGGGTTGTCTGAAAGAGCTCTCTTACAGCGATAATACCGCTTTTAAACGCCTCAATTTGAAATTGTATACTTATTCCTTTTATGCTTCTTGTAGGTATGTCATGAAGGTCAATCTCTCTATATCTTTTACTATAATGTTGTTGTTTAACATGTTGTGTATTTGCGACGTGTCCAGTATCGATGTCGATCTAGACAGCATCAACAAGATCCATTGCGCAATTAGAGGTCGATGCTCTATACTGCCGCCGCTCCCATGAACACGATCGATCCAAACCTCTGCCTCGTTGTTCTTTTATTGCTCACTTTATTACCTAACTTGTACTAACTTACTAGGTTTATTGTTTTCCACTGAAAAACCAACTTTGTTTTGTTTTGTCCCATCTTTGTTTCTTTACGATGTTTACCTTCTATAGCGTTAAATTTGTCGGTTTCCGTTAGTAATTTTATGGGATCACCTGCGTCAAGTAATTTAATTTTGAATTACCAGTTACCATACCTACCAAACCTTCATTTTCCACAGCTAAATCATCTCGATCTTAGCTATTTTTTCTGAAAAAATAAATGTCTCTCAAAGAAAGACATCAAAACACAAACATCGCTAAAGCAAAAAATATGAGCCACGTACAAAACATTTTAATTATTCATGATGACTAAACTAACCGCTTCCGACATCCGATATATAAAAGCCATGCAATCTATTATAACAAGTATCTTCAATTAGTGACTGAGCAATAGCCTCTGAGGAAGCTAAATATAATATTGCGTTTCCAAGGCCACATTATGCAAAAAGATATACCTATCGTGTGCCTCTCGGTCTATTTGCTTTAATGCAACCAGCGAAATGGTATTGGATATTGGCTAAACTCGGCGTCTGTTGGCTATTTTTGCAAGAGGCGGGGTGTAACGCCAAAGAAACTTGACTTTTTTGTTCAATGATTTCGAATCACGAACTGCAGTACAATGCACTATGCTATGCGCAAATCGAAACGTAATGCTTTGTATGAATGGCTTTGTTAAAAGGTTTCTAAAAAGAACAGAAATATGTGTAACGTTATGGAATCAGTTTCGTACTCGTATTTAGAATGTATCGTTGTTTAGTGATTATTTTACAGAAACACCGATAAATTTGTAACTCTTGCCAGTCTGAGGGACTTTAACGAACTTTAAGAATGAAAATTTACTTTCGTATCATAAAAGAAGTAGTCGTTATTATAAGTAATTGTTTCGGTCTAGGATTTTTGTCAAATAAACAAAGGTACTATATGCTACTAGTCTGATTTAGATTTTAAATCTAAATACCTATAAATCCGCTTGCGTCACGTCAAGTCTTACTTTAATAGATTAACTTAGCACTTAGAAAAACCAGCTTACTTCAAGGAAAAGGAATGATAAAATACTTCCTTTACTGGTCTATCAAGTTTGAATCTAGTTTCACTAAGCATTTTACCTCAGAAGACGTCGAAGGTTTCACATTCTCTTTAGACTTCCCGTCTTACTGCATTTTACTACTTACAACATAATGTTGTGTTTTAAATTTAAAACATTTCATTTTAATTAAAGTCTCCTAGTTTCATAATGGATACTTTTGCTGACATTCTTTATATAATTACATATTTCAAACGTGTTATAAATTCCTCAAAGTTTTAGGGGTTCAGGCAATTTGTATGTCTTAAAGAATCGTATTCATGATTGTCCTGTTTTTGTCATTGTCATATTGTATAGAGACTGATTATATTAATAATATGATTCTGTTGTTGTCATAGACGGCTGTCTGTTGTCTGTTTTCATAAACAATTTCGGCATGACTAAGATACTCTTAACAGCCATGCCAATCCAGTATTTATGAATGATACTTTCACAAGGTTATTGCGTCTATTGGTTTCTCTCTCTTCTTCTTGCAATATTGGCTGATTCTTGTGCTGTTTGTCTGCCTGTTTATCGATAGTGGTGTTCAGTTCAGTTGCATAATGTGCATGGATCGACCTGCGCGGGCGCAGCGCAGTTAGCGCCGGCGGTCGGACCTCGTCGGTCTCAGCTTCGGTACCCTTCACTAGGATATACCCTCAAAATGTTAGAAGAAATAGTGCTGTGCCTGCACCTAGTGTTGACTTTAGTGATATTAGTGCTGTATTTAAAACATTAAAATTGAGATATTTCGTGGAGTATTTCTTGGGTAAAATCGATGATGAAGATAATAAACTAAGTGATAATGACATCAATTCAAAATTAAAAGAAAGCTATTAAGACGAAATGTGTAATCATAATTTAAATGTGTAATCATAATTTAAATAGGTGTCGTAATTCCAGTGTTAAAAGTGGATCATTTATTACAGAAGGTTTACTCAAATGGTTAGAGTTTGGCATTCCAAAGTAATGAATGATGTTATGGCATAGGTATACCAATTAAAAGTGGTATGCTATCTTTACAACTCTTGTAAATGGAGAAAAAATTGTTTAGTGTCATGATGAGTTAGTTAATAAATATTTAGCTTCTTATTATAACTTACTCATAAGTCTACGATATTTTTTATAATAAATCGAATCTTATCGATATCATTAACAGCAGACAGATTAGATATCTCCATAATACAGTCATTACCTTAATAAACGTATCAATTACAAGCATTAACTTCAATAATAAGTATATCACTATAGTTTGTCACTCACTGGGTGAAATACTGAATCATTGAGTAACATCGATCGAAGGACGGTCGGGTTTACGTAAATCGGTCGGAAATGGTATGCCGGTATTTTCACTTGCGTGCTTGTAAACATTATCAGTCACTGTTACATTACAAGTCAGTGCCTAAAAAGATCTAGGTTTCGAAATGGATTAAGCTAAATCGTTTAGTTTCATTATCTTAAAGGCCTTGTGTTTCTTAATTTGAATTCAGAAATTGCGTTTTGTTTTTTATCACGAAATGTGAAAGTCATTAATCTCATAACTTATCATTGTCACATTTATTTCCTGAATATGAGTATGGGACAAAATAAACAAAGGAGAATTTGTTTTACGTTATATTTCAAATTATTATGAACATCGTATATAAACGGGTGACATCAAAAACAAACCTGACCCAAATGATGTAGAGTTGGAAAAACCGTGACAAAATTCCGAAATAAATTGTAAGGTATTTATTACTTAAACTTAAATCGCATCATAACAGGCACATAAAGATCGTCCACAAACTTGTTACACCGAGGCCATCTTCAAACTAAACCACACGCTATAAAAGTGACAGTAAATTACTATCGAAACCGAATGTTACTCAATACATTCGCCCGCGACGATGAGACGTGCAACAGTGTCCAAACGCAGCCAGGGTCGTACACCGTGCCGGGGTTCTGAGTGCCCCATCATTTTTTTCTTTATTTGAGGGGCTCGTAGCCTTGTTGTGAAGTAGTCCGTAAGTGATCGTACAGGTTAAGCAACATTGACCGCAATCAGAAGCTGGATGGATGAGTGATCGCTATTGGCACATTTTCAGAGCCCCTCCGTGCGTTGTCGTCCATGTCCTGTCGATAGATCATATCAAAAGTCTACGGGCGGCCTGAACAAACTCTGACTAGGTTGGCTACTAAGCAAGAGAGCATAAGAGAGAAGAAAGCTCTTTTTGGACTTATAATTCGTGTCGAATACATACAGAAAAATTCCTTATTAGAGGTATATGCGAAAAAAAATATCCCTGGCTACTGCCCTGCCAAAGCCACTATCGTTGAGATGCCTGTGCAGAGAGCGTGAACTTATTACTCGTACACACATGCTTATTTCGCAAAACATCTCTGTAGTCGTAAATACCAGTACCTAGTAATTAATTGAGTTAGGTTTTATGAAAGAAACCTTACAGTAAGTAGGTACTAAGGTGTAATTATCACGCGATAGATATTTTTATTTATTCTTTTACACTTTTGTGTACAGGTGAGCTTAATGCCTTGCGGCATTCTCTGCCAGCTGACCTTTGGGCATGCAAATATGTTATGGCGGTACCGTGGCAATAAAAATCATAAAGAAACTTACTTAATAATATGTGACAGATATGATTTACTATATGTATTTATTGATCTTTTCTTTTTATTAGGGACGAAACCGGCGTTTGACCGCTGACTTCTATTCTCATGTGATGATAAGCAACAAGGAGGTTGAAGAGAGCACGCGGTCTTGGACTCTAAGAATGGACTTGCTCTTTAACACTGTTAGAACTAAGATTTCTGTGGTCAAAACAAGTCTACTCCAACGAACCAAAACATATTTTCAATAATAACTTTACATTTCAAGAAAAGAAATAGACACTCAATCTGAAATTAGATTATGGAAATTACACCTAACCAGATAACAATCGTTCTATTCAACTGCCCCTTTTAATTTATTAAATGATGAAGATCTCAATAATTTTCCTGTTTAAAAGGTACCTACCATTTATTGCAGTTCTTTGACGTCATATGGTAGGTATTAATATGAAAAGAAGTTAATACATAAAGGTTTTTTATTTACTACTAAACTCTCTTATAACAATATAAATAACACTAAAATAATACTAAAGCTAAAACTAAACTAAGGCTAAGAAAGCTAAAGATAAAAAAATTGGGTTAAGTCCCCCACATCCGGCAGTGTACCCAAGATACTGGCTGCGTTGCCCCGTTGGATAGTTAAGCTAATCCGCTGGGCCAAATAGGAGCCAGATCTTGGGTCTTTTGACGTGTCGACCAGGCGCTTTGCGAGGTCCTTGAAGACGCGGTGCGCTCCCGGGCCCCAGGATCCCAATGTTTCAACCCCAAACGGCTCAAATATGTATGTTAATACATTGAACGGATGGATTATAATTTAATTTATTTATTAGATAAACACAACAGATTACAACCATAGAAATTACAGAAAAATCAATATAAATAATCAATATATAGGTAGTTATATAGCTAGGAAACCATAAAAATAGAAAACGCAGTGCTCGAATCGGTTTCGCATTAACGGTACCAGTCCGCACCTTCAACCGTTAGACGTTAGACCCGATAACACAGTTTTCTTATCAAATCCCATGCCTGTGCACACTATTTGCAGTAAAAAAAACTAAGTTTATTGAACAGACACAAGACTGTTATAATGTGCTGTTATTGAAACGAAATCTGAGTAGTCTTTCGTCTTCTTCAGAAGGTCCAACCTAGGATTCAATTCTTCTTCTTCTTCTAAGTCGTTTTCCTCATTGCTGAGGGTCGTGATCATTCTAAGGAATTAATAACATAGAACGACTCTCGTGGCAGAGGGGTGGTTTGCCAATGCCTTCCCCATAATTTCAGGATTCAATTACCTAATACTTATTCTAAATATTTGATTTTCGAATACTTCGGAGAATAAGTAACGATTTAAAAAAATTTAATATAAACGGTTTCGAATCCGATATTTAAAGGGTTTTCGATTATAGTATTTAGGTTTACCTGTAGATTAATTAGGTATTTAAATATTTTCAATACTTACTTTGCTGTGTTGCTTATTAAAATGTATAATTTCCATAGATAATTTAAAAATAGACAAAACCAAGAAAAATGATGCCATTATTGTAGGTATGGGATGTGTCGTAAAAAGTTAATCACACTTTGTTGACCTCAATACGATAAATATCAGTCTCAGTCAGTAAAACCTTCAGCAAACTGAACATCCAGTAACATCAAAGACGAACCAAAGATGACCAACCACGGGATCTTGGACCGAGAGACCAGACTAGAACCCTCCGATGTTGGTGTCGCGAGTGATCCTGGTGTTGAGGAGCGATGCTGGAGAGGCACTTCGACTGCTGGAGGCATGGTGGCAAGGGCTGATACTATTCGCTAAGTTACTGCTGTGCTGCTGCCGGCTGATACATCAAATCATTGGTAGGGATTGAACTAAATCATTGTCCTTTTTGACTATTTTTGGAATTTGTAAGGAGCTTATATAATTGCGCGCATCTCCGTGATTTGATTCTTATAATAAACGAACGGTTGGCAGGATCTGTATTTGTGGAGGGTTGTCCTATTTATTCTTTGTACATAGGTCCTACCTATACCTATCTATACCTGCCTACCTATTCCAATAATAACTCCTTAACCTAAAGAAAAGATTTACAATACTTACTAATCTCCTGCGTTTATCCTGGGTCTTTTCATTCATCATTGTATGTTCTAGTTAATACCATTTTCATCTCATAGTCGGCATTTGCGTGATACCTTACCTCACCTTAACCATAAAATCTCAAGGACCTTCCTGGGAGATTATCTATTACGTCATTCACATGTGCCAGCTGCTTATAAGTAACAGCAATTGTATTTATATCATGAATTCATGAAGTAAAGGTGAAATGACATTGAATACCACACCATTTCTGATTTGCTGGCAGTGTTGTTAGAATATCTTGTATTTACGGTTGTACTTATGCAGTATTTAATTTGTAATTATCGTAAAGATAACAAATATAGATAATGTTATCAGGCATCTATCTTTATCCCCTACATACATACAACTAATCCCGTTCAAACACATTTATGAACGAGGCTTTGTTTTACACAACGACTCTCTTCTCTTCCACTTATTTGTAAGTACTTACTATAGTCCATTGATGGTTTATGATGGGATGTGGAAAATAAAGAAATTCTAAGGTCACACGATATTTTGACGATAATGTAACGACAATGAAAAACAACTGAACCTTGGTTGACTTCTGTGTCTCTATTCAGTTAAAAGTCAGACGCAAATGGTTTACCTACTAAATAAAGTATTGATCCAGACACAGTAGAGTTTTGTAACTTTTTATAGAATAACGGGTTTAACAGTGTACGTACCAATATTTAGCAAAGTCGGAATTATTCGGATGCCGCAACTCGCTATCAATATTCTTCGGTGGACCCGAATATAATTTATATGTTCTTGACAAAACCTATGACACTCACTCTCTCGCTCTCTCATAAGTCGTATTCCTCATTTATGAGGGTCGTGAAGGTTGCCTGGAAGATATGCCGCCTTCTGCACATTGTATTGTACCTCTCTTTATGTTGTATGTTTTATTTTTGTCCCGGGTGTGGAATAAAGTATATTTGTATTTGTATCATTTTATGGAATTAACCACATAGATCGACTCTGGCGGATTTTGATGTGACAAAGCAATGGCTAAGTCTTCCCCATTTCTCGCAATTGATTATCTCAGTGTGCAGGTTTCCTCACGATATTGTCCTTCACCGTTAGAGCAGTCGATAAATGTACGCAAGTCTTTCGAAAAAACGGAAAGTCATTGGTACGTGACATTGTATGGTTTCATTCAATTCAAACCCGGACCTGTCGCCTGGGAGTCTGACGTCCAAGCAATTACGCCTACGCTCAATCACTTGATACTCAAATCTCAATCTCACTGAAACTAAAAGCTCTTCTACATTCTTGGTAAAACTCAAAACGTCAAAATTTGAGAATCTGAAATTTATAATATTGCGCAGGCATAACGTTGAGATTTAATCGAAGGTTTTTAACAGATGGTATACTATAGCTTGTGGTCGACTGTACTTAAAGGCAAATATACCTTTTGCTGACAGATTTCTTCAGGTTTTCCTTCTTCAGGCAAGTTTTCTCATGGTTATGTCCGCCTTTTAACCAGAAAGTTAGGTTTAGTCCTACTGCCCTTCACCCTATAATCGGAAGCTATGCTCATATTCGTGACGAATGTTGAAATACCATATACTCAATGTCTCTGCATCTTTGGTTTCAGAGGTGAAGGTACCGGCGGCCATGATGGCGCCCAGTGTATTCCAGAGGACCAAGTCGCCCCGCTCCTCGCCCGGAAACCTGCCACGGAAACTACAGGTTATTATCATATTTCTACCAAATATTAATATTACCTTTAAGAATTCCCAAAAGAAGCCCGGTAGCGTATCAATGAAACTCATCATAATACATATCAAACTTTATCCTCCTTTTGGCTTCTTCTTAGTAAAACGTATAGGGTTTTCGTTATTCATCTACTGATACCGCAAAACTGGTATCATGTCAGTCAGATCCCATTGATAATTATAATTAAGGGGGAAAGGATTTTTGACCTGCAATCATTGCGGGTGTTTTGTGCCTCTTAGGAAGATATAATCATTTTTAATAGAACAGGAATTTCTGGTATACGATAAATCCGTGTCATATTTTGTTACCAAGAATAACAGATAATGACAATCCTTCGAGGTTATGTCATCACCATGAAGTCTGCGACGAAGACATTGAATTCACATTAGAATCTAGCCAAGGGCAATGTGTAGCCTTGACTTAAATTGAAATGAAACATAAACAATAACTTCTAACTCCCTTCAAAGTACTTCAAACTCAACAGAAATTCTAAATATTTTGCAGAGCTAATTCTTATGGTCAAACATAGGTCGTACCTATTTTATATTTCAACATAGTAAAAAAATCTAGACCACTGACCATACAAAATGGAGCTAATAATCTATAATGAATGCGTTGATGTAAACCATTACCATTACCGACTGATCTATTAACTGTGAAGATACATATCGTTTGAAACGGGGAAGGCAATGTTAAACCATCCAATTAAATATGGAAATAATTTTGAAAATAAATTCTTTGATTCTTTCTTAAATCTGCCAAGAGAATCGTTCTATTATTAGGATTTTTAGGTTTTTTCGGAATACGACTAAGAGGAAACCATTGTAAACTGATTTTCTCGCATTTTCCAGAACGGCACAGTCCCCGCCGCGCAGACGGCAGCCACCACTGACTCCAGTCCTGGCAACTCCATATCTGATGCTGAGAACTTCGAATGCTACGGCGAAGGCGACCACGATACTCCAGCTAACACGTCAGTATTGCCAGTATGGTATTTAATTCAGAAGAAATGTTTGTATCTACCAATCTAGATACAAAACCTATTATACATTTCGAAAATAAATACAAAGAAGAGTACGTTAAACTGCCTGTCCCGGCTGGTGACTAAACAACGTCCCCTTACTTTTTCCTGGTCTTCATCAGATCCGCAAGATTTCAGATGTGGGTAGGTCACCATAGTCATAAACATTTGAGCTCAAACTCGAACCACCTAACTGTTACCGTTCCTTAGATCCCATCTGACTTCAAAGCTACTCCAAGATCTTTGAAATCACTGTGATGAATCCAATTTTATCAGACCTAGCTACACTCAACAAAATTCTCTATATTTTTTTTAAAACCGGGTCTAAATCTTATCATCCGTTGTTAAGTTAAGATGCCAGAGAAAAACACACAAACAGACAAACGTGTCAAACCTATAACACGCCCTCCCTCGATCAGTCAGGGGTTAAAAAGTGGTAGTAACTGGGCTTACTGTTATAACACAGCTAAGAAACAATGCCTCTCTAGATGGCTTGACTGTCGGCGTACAATTTGAAAATGAGCAAAATTTCTGAAATCGACCCATAAGGATAAGTATTGCGTGATGAAAGACATCATAATTTTATGTATAGTCGACCATAGGGCAACCTACCCAAAACATTTTGTGAATCTGAAATGAATCATATTACGCGGACGTAAGGTTAAGATTTAATCGAAGGTTTTTGACAGATGGTATAATTTAGCTAGTAGTCGACTGTACATAATTTGATATTATCAAATAGTCAAGGTAATCAAATTGTCTAAGAAAATGGCAAAACTCAGAAGCTAAATGAGATTTTATCACAAAGTTGTAGCAAGTTTGTGGGAAAAACAACCAAACCAAATACGTAACTCTCCTTTGACCCAAATTAATTCGACTTTCCTTCCGTACATTGGCTACTGTCTACTACACTAGTCACTGAGGGGCCAGCTGAAAATCAGCGCTGTGGCTTGCCTCAGCATTATGCTGAGCTGGTGTACCCTTTTTGGCACTGCACCACACCAGATGTTTTGTGCTGCATGTATTAATTCTGTATTGTGTTCTATATTCTGGTGTTTACAGTACTAAATAAACGTTTTCAGTTTCATATGACCAAAGAATATTATAATAAACATCTATACGTTAATTTTCTTCTAATTTCCCGTCATTTTTTTATAACCTTAATAAAGCGTAGGTTATTGCAATAAATCGTTTTATGGGGAACATCAGAGCGGTCAATAGTCCCGTAAAATGTTTAATTCTGGTCTAATGTGCAGTAACATTAGATTTTTACTGATGCAATAAATGTGTACCTTTCATTGCATAGATCACAAGTTTTATAAACGTGATGTGAATTATGAAACGGAGCGTAATAGGTTTGGTAACCCGTTTTATGGGTTTGGATACCTTTGATCCATTTTATATACTTACCCGCTATAAAATTGTGTTATGGTTTTATTCACAGTTTTGAATAGGTAAAGAGTTAGTACTATGAATGGTGAAAGTGTCCATGAATTGCATTATACTTACTTGTTTATTGCACACACAAAAATACACTGAAAATAAAAACAAAACATTAAAATATGTACAAAGGCGGGCTTAACCCATAGGGATTTCTTCCAGCCAACCTTTGGTTTAGAACAGTTTATGAACAGTTTATGGTGGGTAAGGTTTGGAGTACAATAAATAATAAATATAATATAAATAAATTACAATAATTATATAGTAAATAAATAAAATACATACTATATAAATATTAAAAAACTGTTTGAATTTTCAAGTTTATACACAATTTAGCACCATTTACAACATACTCATTAATTTCATTAATTAATCACACTAAACCTATGGGGTGTACCCCACCCCCCTGTAAGCCGAAGGGGGTGTACTAACCAACTTTTGTTCTACCACTTTATAAATTACGCAATTTTTTTTTCGTAAATATCGAACAGCTGATCGGTAAAATATGTATGGGGAATCGATTTTCTTTATGCGTAAATTAAAAAGTCTTAGAACAAAAATGCGATCATAAGTTTTGAACTTTTAAACCATAGACTACAATAATATTAGTCACCAATATGGCCGACAATATGCTATCCAAGGAGATTTTCCTTCACCGATATCTTTACTTACTTTAAATTAAATTACAGAGTGGAGAATGGAACGAGGAGTCCAGGCAGTCACCTCAACCGACACTCTTGGACGCGCACCAGTTTAAGGCGAACTCCACCCAGGTACATATTTGACGCTCAATCTTTCGCTTATTTATCTAACTTTCAAGCTATTCCACAATAATAGAGTAATACACCGGAAAGTACTAGCTCTCCACCACTCACTCTCATAATATAGTGCGGAAAATGAGCAATTATAAACGAAGAGATATGTATGAGATGAATTTGGATTTTACGGCCCGAGTTTATAATTGCGTTTCCGCACGTGTGTCACAACATGTTTCTTCACGCGAGTAAACACATAAAGAAATATTGGTTGTTTACATTTTTCACAACCTCCAACAACGGCAACTTCTATACTTTGTTTGTTCATTAATATAATTAAAAGATATATATAATATAAAATAATATTTAGCCTCTTTTATTGTGGAATACCCGTTGCAACTTCAAGTTCATTAGGATTCTGTTCTAAAGGCTGGTTTACATTTGGTCAAGTATAGTGGCGACTAGAATGGCGAGTTTGGATCCACTAACAAGACAGCTTGAAAGCCAAGTTGACTCGCCACTGTACTTGACTAAATGAAAACCGACCGGGGCGGGAGCTTAATGTAGAGTTTCTTATTTGGCTTATTTTTCTAATTCACCGTTTAATTTCATTTTCAAACAATTTTTGTCTATGGCTCTAGAAGTTCTATTAGCATTGTAAATTAACCCCCGACCGATCGAGGGAGGGCGTGTTATAAGTTTGACACGTTTGTCTGTCTGTTTGTGTGGTTGTCTGGCATCATAACTTAACAACGGATGATCAGATTTGGACCCTGTTTTTTTAATTAATAGAGAATTTTGGCAAGACTGTCTGATAAAAATGGGACCAGTGGTTTCCACGATCTTGGAGTATCTTTAATGTCAGATGGGATCTCTGGAACGGTAATAGCTAGATGGTTCGAATTTGTGGTCAAATGTTTAGGTTCGTGGTGTGTCTACAACATCTGAAGCCTTGAGGATCTGATGATGATTAGGAAAAAGTAAGTGAACTTCAATTTCAGAATATGAAACTGGAAGAATTGGAAGATTATCAACCCGCCGAAACTATAATAGTTAGATGAGGTCTTCTCGAACTAAAGTTGTAGGGAATCCTGAGACATTACAAGAGAAAACAAAATTAAAGATGGCGGCCAAAAAATAAATTAAAATGATGTGGAGCTAGGAATTTTTAGATAAACATGGCGAAGCCTAAGCCGCTTTCAGGCGCCGCAGGAATGTCTCAGGATTCCCCTGAGACATTTCAAGATAAAAAATAAAAAATTGGCAGCCAAAAAATAAATGAAAATGATGTACAGCTAGGCATTTTAAGATAGCCATGGCGAGGCCGAAGGTCGAGCTCCGCGTAGGGCATAGCCCGGATCGTCCCCCCCCCCCCCCCTCGCCTTCAGGCACCGCAGATCTAACCTGCTGAATGTTCTTAGCCATGTCAGATGAAGGAGTATCTTAAAATGTGGGAGTATGATGGGGTCTCTGGAACGGTAACAGTTAGGTGGTTCGAGTTTGAGCTCAAATGTGTATGACCATGATGACCTTCCCACATCTGGAACCTTGAGGACCTGATGATGACCAGGAAAAAGTAAGGGGATCTCCACAATGGTACGTCGGGGGTTTCTTAAATTTTTTATTTAGAGTAATTGTGTTTTGTTTGGAATTATGTATTTATGTGTGTTTGTGCACTATTGTTCGCTTTTCACATTTGTGTTCTCTTCCGTAGCCATCAGGAGAACCTGCCGCACCGGCGATGGGGCTCTATGAGACAGTAAGCTTTCCTTTATTGTTTTATTTATGCTTTCTAATTTAAGGTTCTAATACAAAAGGGTTTAACAAAGACTTTCCTTTTAAAGAGACCGCCCGCGCACAGTGCTCCGCCAGTACGTACATTATTATATTAAGTATACCCTGACCAGAAACTAAAACACCCTGCTTAAGAGGGCGCCATTGGTAGTTTTATAATCTGTGATATGGAATTCGCTATGAAAAAAAATAGTACCATTTAATTCCGCAATATGACGAGGTGGCGTTTTTTGCCGGAAATGAATACCGTAAAGGGATTCAAACAGGGTTATTATTAATGAAAGAAAGAAAGAAAATTGGTTATTAATATTAGCCTAAAAATACTACTTATCCTGTCGGAGACATCGCCTAGGTTGCCTGGAAGAAATCGCTCTGAACGATAAGGCCGCCATTGTACAGTTATTCTATGTTATTTCTTGTGTTCAATAAAGTATTAATCTATCTATCTATCATCCTCGTCGAACTTTTTTATATAAAAGGTATTAGGGGTTCGCGGAACGATCAATTGCAATAGACAATTAAAGAGAGACGGCGCAATATAAGGAAGCGAGAGCCGCTTACAACCTTCTCGCTTTTTTGTATTGCGCCATCCTCTCCAATTGCAATTGAGCGTGTTCTGTAGTCTTTATAATTATAACAAATTTGTTTTTTTTTCTCGATTGGCGCCGCTGGCATGCGCTTATGATCCCATGGCTTAGGTATTCTGGCTCCCTAACTCTAAATATAGAATAGAGTATTTTACAGGAGCATTCTAATTAAAATCATAATTAGTACTTATATTGAATATCGTAACAGTTTACGAAGTAACGTAACGTCTCCATTCCGCCTTCGGACTACCAGACGCGGGGAGGGGCTCCATCCTTATGTTGTTGATATCCCATCTGCTCGTACGAAGCGATTTGCTTCTTCGTTCATTATGCGAACGGCTAAGCAATGGAACAGCCTGCCGGCGTCTGTATAAAAAAATAAACGTTGTTTACCAATTGTACTTTACCCCTTTTGTTTCGAAACATCTTCTATTTATGTTATTGGAAACCACCTTTGTTTATTTATTTTTTATAAAAACTTATTTTCGATTATGTACCTGCCTATAATTCTATTTACACTGATTTTCTTTTACTCTATGTCAGCGCCATCTACATTTTAGACATATAACCGTTTAATAACAGGATAGATGACGCTGTACGCATTGAATTAACACCATCTTGGAGCACTTTATCTTAAAAATACACTTGTGTTTTATACATTTATATTAGTAACTGGGTTTCTAAGTAAAAATCAACCTTTTGGAATAAATTTTATCTGAAACTTTTGATGTTACTTGCAAAGGTTTTATAATACAAAAATTGGCAATAGTAAAATATAATATATACGTATACAAGTCAATTATAAACAAGGAAATCTGTAATTGGCCTTCTTTAAGTTTAATACATACCTATGTAATTTCATAATTGTTAATAGCTGTAGATTTCCCTTAAGTATAACTAATAAAAAGGAAAAAATTGTCCCCCTGTACAAATTTTTATTTTATTTTATTTATTGAATACTTATACAAAAAAGATACAGTGATTTAATCTAATCTGTGTTACAAAAACCATTACGGTTTGTTCGTACACAGCAAGAACGACACGGCGGCATTTGCTATACATACATAGTTACTTTAGGTATATTCTTCAATTTACATATCATAAATATACTTATCTTTTATCCCACCGAAGCGCTAGAGAAGGATATATAGTCAAATTTAAAAAAAGGTTTTTTTAAATCTCTTCCTATAACTATAGGAGAAGAAAACTCTTTTCCGTCAGTTCTAATATTAAGAAGAAAACTCTTTTCCATCAGTTCTAATATTAAGAAGAAAACTCTTTTCCGTCAGTTCTAATATTAAGAAGAAAACTCTTTTCCGTCAGTTCTAATATTAAGAAGAAAACTCTTTTCCGTCAGTTCTAATATTAAGAAGAAAACTCTTTTCCGTCAGTTCTAATATTAAGAAGAAAACTCTTTTCCGTCAGTTCTAATATTAAGAAGAAAACTCTTTTCCGTCAGTTCTAATATTAAGAAGAAAACTCTTTTCCGTCAGTTCTAATATTAAGAAGAAAACTCTTTTCCGTCAGTTCTAATATTAAGAAGAAAACTCTTTTCCGTCAGTTCTAATATTAAGACGAGGCATTGAGCACACTAGCGCCGCTAATCGAAAAAAAACATATCAATTAATTAAGGCATTTAAAAAAAAGTGTCTGGTATTACTTCCACGAATGAAGGAGAAATTTTTAAAAATAGTTTTGTATTCTCATATTGAAACAATAAGAAACAAAAAGCGAAACGGTCAAAAGTGCCACCTTAATACCAGACACTTTCTTTTTAAATGCCTTACTGGATATGTTTTTTTTTTCGATTGGCAGCGCTAGTGTACGAAATGCCTCCTGGTTGTTGGTTGCCCAGAACACTCTATGTCAATTTATCTTTGCCTTGATAGAACAATACATATAGTTAGACAAATTCTGAACACAAATATAGATCACCAACAATCATTCTCAATCGACAATCCATTCTGTTCAGCTATACATATACGATATTCTCTTAGCTGGTTTATATTGAACCATATGGCTTGGTAATATAGAAGTTGTACACTTACCCAGGTGAATGGATAAAGTGGTGTTTGCGTACGATTGTCGACTGGAGACAATGCACTGGCACTATTCTGAGATTGTCAATGAGTCATCGCATCGGTTCAGTTTTAGAAATGGACTACATTGAAATAACTATAGGTACTGCAATTAGATAGCTGAAACTGCGAGAATAATTTGAACACTTTGAGAAACACTTTGAGGATAAAAACTTATAAGTAAGAAAGAAAAAATTTAATTGTTAATTCACAATAAAAAATATTTCAGAGCACACTATTGCTTGTATTGTTGTTGTATGTTTTTATTATATTTAAAAAAGCACCTACTTTTCATTATCTTGTCTACTCGCCTTTAGTAACTACGAGGCAGTCTGTTATTTGAATGAATGAATGGATACTCTTTATTATTTATCATTACTTCACTCTGTTAAATCTATGACCGCCTAGATTGTATTAATCGTTTCTATGACCGCCTAGATTGTATTAATCGTTTCTATGACCGCCTAGATTGTATTAATCGTTTCGTACGCACTGTGTCACAATAATTTTGTGCATTAAAGTGTATTTCTTCATTCATTCATTGATTGCCCAATAAAATATAAATAAAAAGTGAGTTAACTCGAATCGTAATAATAATTTAGTTGAATCTGCTCCAGGCTCCAGACCAATGCAAAGAGGTGCAGGTAGGAACGATTTTTGTACCCATCCAAATACAACTAGGACTTGACCGAAAATATAAAACCCTCGCCATATTGCGGAATTAATTGAAATTAAGCGATATCCATAATTTTTTAAATTGAGACCGCGTTTGGGCAAACGTAGTGTGGGACGCCCCCCCTGCTAGATGGAACGACGATCTGCGCAAGGTGGCTGGCAGCGACTGGATGCAAGCCGAAGATCGGACTCAATGGCGCGCCCTGGGAGAGGCCTATGTCCAGCAGTGGACTAGAGTAGGCTGCTGATGATATCCATAATACAGAATATAAGAGTAGCAGTGGCGCCCTCCCCTCGTGACAGGGTTTTTATTTGCCTGGTCATACATGTTCATGTCTATAGCTATGTTCATGGCTATACTTTAATGAGGATTAAAATATATAGGTCCTTTTAACTAAGATAATATAGCGGTGACTTTTATGTATTAAAAGTTACCGAATAATTTATGATACCAGAGTTTATAGCCACATTTTATTTTAGCTTACAATACCGATATCCGGTGTAGAACTTGTTTTTAACTTTTGTATGTAAATTCCCTTCAAAATCTGTGGTAACCCTGATATGACATGTTGCTTCATTCATTGCAGCTCGGTTTTACGTTCCAACGACCAAAATTATTATTGCGATTGCGACACTTTCCACAACCCAAGTAGTTGTGGTCAGAAACCCATTGCTAAGTGCATCAACCATAAATATACTTACTTATTACTGTACTGTTACTATATGTACTGTAACAATAAACAAACAAACAACCTGTAGCATGAAGGCAGGAACGCCCGCCCCGGGGAGGGAGACTAAAATTTTTCTTTCATTAGGTACTGTTGAGTCTGCTACTTACAAAGGCCAATTTACACTTATAATTAGTTAAAGAGCGAGTTTATTTTGTTTTTACATGCATTTTTTCGATTAATCGATATTCCTAAAAAGAATCGATATGGAACATCCATTATTTAACCTAATCGGCCAAGCTGACATTTGTGTAATTTAAAAAAAATCCTTGAATAGAGATAGATTTTCATGTTGCCAAGATTTTTAAAGCAAGATTTTTAGTTTGTACATTATTTACCGTGGGTACTTACCTGAATAATTACTTACTTATTTTACTGTAATCATACATAACAGGACATGTTTAGATTCACTCGTCATGTCTCGCTACAGAATATATATCAACGAGTTGAAATCTATATCTGGTCATTTTAATTCCCGTCCACCCAGAGCCGTTATATTTTTAAAAAAAAGCTAGTTCATCTGGCCCCCTGTCTGAGTACGTCTTAGGGCTGGTTTACACTTGGTTAAGTACAATGGCGAGTGCATACTGCCAGGCACTTGCCACTGTCCTTGACCAAGTGTAAACCAGCCCTAGGATGATGTACGGATTGCTAATTGTCATTCGTCATTCGACCTTGCGTAGGAAACTCCATAATAACTTATGGAGTAAGTACTTTCGTCAAAAAATTCGCAATTGAACACACGGAGCTCCACATTCTGATTGTCCGTACCCAATCCTAATCAATCAAATTAGAATTTAAACAATCACAGGTGACCTTGAATTCAGGTAAAAGTCTCCATGAATGTTTCCGTTATATCTATAGATAAACTCAACACCAAAAATATTCTGATACGATTGACGAATCTACAGGGTAGAGAGTACGGGTAACAGCTATCAGAACTGTTAACACGGAAATGTTCTTAACGTTTTAAACTGCCCTGATATGGAAGAAGACCGCAAAGTGCAAAACATGACGATTCGAGAAAATGGCAATAAACGCGTCAAAGTGGTTTTTTTTTTAATTAAATAAGGAGAGCAGACGAGCCAACGGGCCACCTGATGGTAAGTGGTCACCGTCGCCCATAGACATCTCACCTCACTTTATTAATATTAGAGGGTTTTTGATGCGCTGCTATGAAAACTCCAGAACTTTGCAAAAAAGAAATCCAGAAAACCAATTTGGCGCGTTTATTTACCATTTTCTGCAAAATCACGTTTTGCACTTAGCTGCCCTCTACCACATCAGGACAGTAAACAGACTGTTATACGAATGATTTAAAAAGTTAATACCAAATGGTTCTGAATTTCGACACGCGCTAATTAATAGCAGAAGTGTAACATTTTATCGACGTGGCTGCGCGGACGCCGGATTCTCCTCAAGAAAGTGAACTGCCTTGTTCCAGCCCGCTGATCTTCTGCGTTCCACGGTTGCCCAACGGTCTAGCAACTCTTACGCATAGTTCGCACGAGCGCATTTCCAACGCGTGATGCTGACGTTTTTTGTACGCCTGTAATTGCAGGGGAGTGACAGATCTGGCGGGAGATGTATAATGGATTTTCTCGAGGAAAGTGAATTGCCATGTTCCATTCCTTCTAGTCTTCGCTCATCAATCAGCACTTTGTTGATACTGATACGGCTCTTCTAATTCAGGTTTAGGAGTAAACAGAAACGTTTCTACGCTATTTGCATTTGAACTTTACACATAGCGGCTATCTCAGTGTGCAGTGCAGTTTCCTCACGATATTTTTCCTCACGGGCGTTACTTTCGATTTCTGTGGTTCGAAACTAATCCCAAAGTTCTGTAGCTCATATTCTAAATTATTTGGTTCCGATCTAATAGTTTAAAATCTCACGTGTTCAAATGCAAATGGCGCCCCGTATTTAATTTCGCTCATAGTAGAAGTAAGTACACGTTATGTGGAAGTACGCAGAAATAATTGTTCCACTCGCAAATTGTTTTACTCCTAACTGAAATTGCAAAAAATGCTAATTAGGTGACTCGACCGCTAATTTATTAACCTTGAAAATGTTCACCTAAATCGTATTCCTCATTGGGTCGTGATCTTTCTATGGAATTAACCATATGTCAGATTTAATGGGATGTTTCGCCATTGCCTTCCTCATTTCACACACTAGTTATCTCAGTGTGCTGGGTTCCTCACGATGTTTTCCTTCACCGTTAGAGCAGTCGGTAAATAACAACTTTCAACTCTGCTATTGGCACAAATATTGTTTGCATATTCCATACTTTGTCTTGTAGAAATCCTATAATCGCTTTATTACTTACGTCCTTTGTTCTTATTATAGTACCCACCAATGGTATTCAGATCTCTGTAATTATAGTTATATTGTGGTTTACAACTCTATACCTACGGTTAGTAGTTACGAAATCAACTGCTTTTGCGTGCATACCTTTGCCTTGGACGAAGACATCTCAAATTGTAGCGTGGGACGTTCTCAAACAAGTTTACAATAACTACCATTATACCAAGAACCTCGTCATCGTCTCAGCCTTGCCGTATCTTTAAACAAAATACATTTAGTCATCGTACAAAAGTTAATTCACTGAAAGATAAAATCTTTGTAGCGTTTTTAACGGGATGGTACCTATCATATTAGACCTATATCTGATTAGCAATGACTCCCAATTTTTATATGGACTTCTGAAATACCTTACGTGACCTAAGGGGCCTTAATTTTATAAAAGACAATATCCAACCAATCATCACGATTTTTCTTTACCTATAGTATGACATTGTCCAGTCATATCATAGCTCATGGATAAGTACCTTTCCGGGGGTTGTGTTGTTTGCGATAATGCTGCCATGGCGTGTTCGTCCTATTTTATTGTTTTAAAACGGTTTACAGTGGTTATTTTAAAACTAGTGTATTTTACCTAAAAATCGTCAGTGTTAAGTGAACGTCATATAAGACAGTGAAATGGGAGTGAAATTTTACAGATGGTGTGGATCCGGAAACCTGAGCTCCAATTGCACTTGGAATCCTAGACACTAGGCATCCCTAGTGCACAGGGCTCTGCCTTAATCTCGACGTTGGTAATCTGTTTTTTTTTCAAAACAGACGCCAAAACTTTCGAGTTAATTTCAAGATTCTAACACGGTCATTGGCCAAATTGCTCAGTGTAAATCATTAGCAATTGTAATCATTATCATTAGCATCATTAATCTTTATTCATTAAAGAAAGAAAAAAAGGTACGTTTTCTTTGCAGAGAATGATGTGCCCTTTCCCCCGCACCCTGCACACAAATCTTCATTGTAAGTAGTTTCCTGATCCGTCATCGGAGGATCTCTTGCAATGGTGTTACGATCTCCACGATCATCCGCGGTCCTTCCAACATTACCGTTGGTCTCGAGCCGTAGTGTTGATCCAAAACAATCTTGGACCAAGTTCCATTGGCCACATCTTCAGTAACAATGGCGTGACGCAACGAGCAATCACACTGCTCCTCATTTGTCACGAATGGTGTTATCTTGCGAGCGCTGGAATTATGTTGTCATTGCCGTTATGTTATACTATTATTAACTTTTCCCGTAATACAAAATACAACTGATTTCTCCTTTTTGCTATTCCAAACCGTTATATCGTTGGGTTCAGATAGGACCGTAACCTAAACGTTAGGTTCCACTTTCCCAAAAAAGTCCACTTCCCGAATTGTTTACTCCCATAATGTCTACTTTCCCATAAAGTCCACCGTCCATTATTCTGGTGAAAGAAATTTAAACCGATCGGCTTCTTTCTGCTGAATTGTCGGGACAAGGTTTCTTTCGGTATTTTAATATGATTAAAAAGGGTTCTTTAAGGGTTTTGTTCCCATAAAAATTTAGTTAACATTTTAACTTCACTTTAGTATATCAATCAGATCAGCAATATTTTTCGATGAGCTAACCACACCATTCTGAAAATCATGTTGCATTATGTAATTCGATATCCAGCCGCGGTGAATATTGGCTGCTTAGTCAGCTGAACTGAAGCCAGAAATTAGCATTTCCCTGCGTGCTCAAAAGGGATGTGGCTACCTATGTATGCTACTCATAAATACATTCGCGAGACCTGCTTAATAATTTAATAACGGCAGTGTTTCGCAGCCTTTGTGGATAATTCATGCCTTGAGGCTTGGAGCCTCGCGGTTGCTCATAAACTACGTAGCGAGACTAGCGAGGCATTAAACTTTATTTTAAAATGTTCATACAAGCAGTGCTTTGTTTTTAATTGGTCAAAAATTTAAGCCTACCTAATAAAAATAATAAATTCACCTGTTAACCCCACAGAATACTGAATTGAAGCGCTCTCTCCTCCTATACCACTTACGTTAACACTCGTAGTATATAGTTGAAATTCTTAGTCCATAATTGTGTCCAATTGTCCAAGATGACATTCTCAGAAATCTAGACCTAGAGGAGGTTTAGGAGGTTCCACAGCTAGATTCAAGGCCAAAATGCCGAGCGTAGTCTATGAACCGTCCCGCACTGGCCGGTCCAACCATCAACATTGCGTTGTTGATGCGTCAGTCTCTCGCGACCACTCGACCGATCTGCCGACTACTGGCCACTACATACCACACTGGCCACATGTCTAAATTCTAAATTCGAATAATTTCAAATTACGCGAAAAAATTAAATAAATTGGTGATACTGGCCTAATCGTTCGTGTGGCTTTCAAATAAATTAAGAGGAATAAAAATAGTGAAGTGCATTCGTTTCGGTTTTCACATGTGCTTTGTGTCAAGTGATGTTAAATTGTTAAAAATCGTCGTCTCGTTTTGTGAGTGAGTGGTGTAGATTATAATCAGTGTAAATTATTTGTAAAGCTGGAGCGTGAAGTGTACGAGTACATGCATTACAGAAAGCGGCCCTACAGGTTAGACGCGATAATTTTACAAGTTAATTGGTAGTATTCTTTACTTAGCGAACGAGCATTTACATAATTAGATTTTACTTCATCCTGTCGATAATTCTTTACCTTTTACATCCTGTTGCAGTTTATAATCTTTTCATTAAGAACCTATATGTATTTGTTACGGAATGTCTTTATATTACGGGATCAAAAGTACGGTCTACCAAATGTATACGCACATGCAAAAGCATCTTATTTTTTTGTTGTTTTTTATTAATGGCCTTTGGTATTGTGTTTTAAGGCACAATAATTCCACCAATTCACTTTGTAAAGCATCTTATTAGGTTTTGTTCCATAACGTGTAATAAATACCCGACAAAGGGTACTCGTATTTCCTGACAGTTGAATAAGTGCCGGTTCCAAAACCGTTTCGGATAAAAAGTGACATTTGTCGGGTAATAAATACCGGTTCCATAACACTAACTTTACTCGACAATTATTACCCAACAAAGCGATGGTTACGGAACGTAACCTTAGCATATAATATAGTAGGTACTGTACCTACAGACAAAAGTGTCATACCTACACAATCAAACAAAAAAATGTTTAAAATAGTTGTATGAAAAAATATGAAAGAAGACATGGCTGTATGGTCTTTGACCCTTGCCTGTTCATTTAGAACGAATTGAACAACTACTTAAAATAGTTGTTTTCGTTTTTATAGCTCTAGGGCCATCCATATCTTAGAAATAGAAATAGAAAAACGTTTATTAATAGACCATATATAAAAATATTTATATCGGATTATAAATTGGCCATCTTCATCTCTGCGAATCCTCCCTCCTCTGCGGCCACGTCCTATGTCGAAGTCCATAGGTAATTCCTGGGTCCCCTTATGTGTTGCTTATTCTTTTACCTTTTAAGTCCACCTATATCAAGCTAGAGAACATTTGGCACATACCCCATTCTGTGCCCCAAACGTCCGGTTATGCTATAAAGGGTTCGTCGCAGTGTTAAGGTAATAGGATAAACAGCAAGTCAGTTCCAAAAAAAAACTTCATCTCTTTTCACATTGACTACCTACACGTATAGATTGATCCAAGTATTTCCTAAAAATACCACACCAGGTTAACAAGTATTACTTACTACTACTAGATTCTCTCGAACTATCTGATTTAGAAGGAAGTCCATTCTGAGTTAGCCCTGCAAGACTTTGGTTTCCGATTCTCAATCCTCCACTCTAATCACTGATCGATCAAGACTCCTCGTTAAGAAGTAAATCACCAAATCCTGTTTTATGTTACATAATTAAGTATAGGTACACTTTTCCTTAACTTACGAGTACATTACGACGGGCCATTGCATGATTGTAATCTGGGATTGCATTTTCCATGGACTTCAAAATGACGTGTTCCACGAGTTTACTACCAGAACTAATGAAGTGTTCCATCCATTACGTAATCGACGTTTAGTAGATTATGATGATTATTGTTTCCATTTTTTGTTGTGTGCCGCGTCAATCTATTGTTACGGGCTGTTTACGGATTAGAATGGTCCAATTCTTTTCGTAATCTAATAATAAGTACGCAGCTACGAGTTTTTCCTTCAATGGTCTTGTTTATAAAGAATAGCGATTCTTCTTTTATACCTGGTGCCCAATTAGCCTAAATTACAACGTTTGTAGTTCTATTTCTATCCAATTTCAACTGTGAGGGCACTGACTTTTTTTTACGACGGGAAACGCTCATGCATACCTCTTCGCCGCAAGGGGGAGACTAAGAGGTTATGCAGGACTTTTACCGGCCAAAAACCCCCGGTGTTCCTGCGCACGGCTGACGGCGAAGCAACGGGAACGCTTGCGTATAACTTCTGCGACGAGGACACTGACTTCTCATAATACAGGGCAACCTAGTGTGAGGGTCAGAAATCAATTTGAATAGCTCTATAATGTTTAATATAAATTGTAACATTTATTATTATTATTTATTTAGTTTTCGTTCCATCTATTTGGACACCAAATCACATTCTGCTGACGCATAACTCTACCACTGCCACCTTTCAATTTACTATCGATCGTACAAAAGTACCTTGGGAGGAACTTATGTTCGATCGTTATATTTGAAGCGTTTTGTTACCGTTCAACTGCGATTCAGTATAAACTAAACGTTTTAGTACAATGCACAAATATGTTACTGTTAGATCGATCGTTAACTCGATCGGAACTTAACTGAAATTGGATCGTTAGTGGATAGTAGCATGCGAAACACGTCATAACGATGCAGTTTAGATTCTATTTAGTTAAGTTGTATTTAGTGGAATCGATCTCCTGAGCTATTATAGTTAGGTATACATACCTCAAATGTATACCTACTCCTTACTATAATGTCTTAACTCTGCCCCTCACAACCCGCTTTCCTATGACATACTTTTTTGACAGGGATCCTGCCTTCCTATTCAAAACGGGCGGTACGGCAACGGCCCGAGCGACACCAATAAAACAATTGCAAACTACATACAGGGTTCCCTATCCAAAAGTGTAGCCACGATCGTGTTTCGGTCTTTTTTTTTGTCTAAGTACCTATAGAAAAAACCATTATATAATAGAAAATCGGGTTGTCTTACGAGTGCTAAAGTGGCGATGATGGGAGGACACTTATTATGACGTGGCGATGGAAGGTGAAATAAAGCCTTCACTGAGTAGTGGTCAAGGTCTGGGAAAAGAGGAGTAGGTCGGATGATATCACTAAAGTAGCATCGAAGATCTGAAAACGACTTGCACAGGATCGGGAAGGATGGCACAAAAGAGAAGATTCTTATACCCTTCAGGGGAAGACATTGTCTGATGATGATGAGATGATTGTCATAACAATTTTCCATTCTCCTTAATACATAGTAGAATCTGACTTGACCTTTATACAAGTAGCAGCACTACGTGATATTGTAATCAGCCGATAATTGCTCACCTGTTTATGAACGTTACAGGCACAGGTGATATAACGAGGCGCGTTTTAACACCTAATTTGTTAAGAGTAAATAGAAACTCTAGTCTTTAGATACAGGAAGTTTATTTTTTTTCAGTTCATTTATTTCTTATTTTGGTACTTGCTTGCTTATCGTATGGTTAGTGGCCAACCTATTTGTCAGGGTTGTTCAGGCCGCCCGTAGGCCTCTGAAATGGCTTAACGACTGCTGTCAAACGACAACAACCGGGACCGACTACTTAACGTGTTTTCCGTGGCACGGAGGAGCTCAGATGAAATATGCTACTAGCGGTCACCCATCCAGGTACCGACCGCGCCAACGTCGCTTAACCTGCACGATCACTTTCGGACCGTGCTCGCAGTTAGGCTACGAGCTCCTCAACGTGTACCTTTTTGGTACTTACAACACACTTAAACATGTCAGTGTACAGTACTAAAAAAATATTCAGATTTATTACTTATTGTTTATAGTGTAGGTATACAAACTAATATCTGGCTCGTCAGCACAATGCACCAGAGGCACCACAGTCAGTATAAAACTAATCCTATAAATACCTTTCAAAATAATAATACTTTAACAGTAATAGCTGCTGTAAAGGGGCATTGTCAAATAATTAAAACTGTAGAAATAGTGAATAGCTGCAGTAAAAGGGGCTTTAAAGGGGCTAAAGTACCTACTTTTTAGCTAAATTATGTGGAAGAAACAACTTCAAAGTTAGAAAAATATTTTTATTCTAAACTAAATAACTCTTTGGGTGATCTAAATACGTGTGCATGCTTTACTCGAAGTAAATGATTCTTATGAAACTGGAACATCCGACGGGACTAAAACAGAAATCGAAGCTATCTTCAAATCTAGCTCTAACAAAGTCGGAGATGGAATTACCCATCTTATCGAGTGCCTCATATTAGTGTTAATGAGATGCTACGTTTAAACTCTTTTATACGAATTCAAATGGGTTCTGAAGACGAAAAAGCTGTTGCAGGCGTTTGAGACGTTAAATGGAAAATGATCAAAATCCCTTAGTCTAGCTTCACCTCAAACAGCAGAGTTCTGGAAATAGCCAACCACAAGCGTAAACACTGTAATGCCACAAAATACTATATATTATATTACTATATGTAATATGAAGAAATACCTAGTTGTTTGGACACCTGTAAAGAGTATCCCAGGAAAGAGATGCTCAGGACGTCCTAGGTGCAAATGGCGACGGCGGGACGATATCAAGAAATGGACCAGACTGAGTTACCGTGATTTGAAAGACAGCATGCAGCATGGGATCGCAAACGAATTTGCCTACTGACCTTGAATCTTTAATTTGCGAATAGCATCCGATGATGACGATCCCTCCCGCCTATTCATACCATCTTAGTTTATCCCCAGGGTTATATCCGCCCTGGGGGGGAGTGTATTAATTATTAAGTACAATTGTCATTCGCCAACGGTATACGTCCGACAATTATATAATGTTTAATGATTATAAAATAAAGGGTAATTAAGGGATGGAACATGATAACAGTTACAGTAAGGAGCTCGTAGCCTAGTTGCGAGCACGGTCCGAAAGTGATCGACTAAGCGACTTTGGCGCGGTCGGTACCTGGATGGGTGACCGCTAGTGGCATATTTCACCTGAGCTCCTTCGTGCCTCGGAAAGCACGTTAAGCAGTCGGTCCCGGTTGTTGTCGTTCGACAGCAGTCGTTAAGCCATGTCAGAGGCCTACGGGCGGCCTGAACAACTCTGACAAATAGGTTGGCCACTAAACCATACGATAAGCAAGCAAGCATTACAGTTAAGACTAATTACAGAGCAAAATAACAAGAAAAGAAAGGTATAAATTAAAGTTCAATATTCATACCATCAGACGGGTCTGATATACCTATTCATACCATCATTCCATCCATATACTCATCATTCTGTCTGATAGTCATTCTATATTTAGTTAGTCTATGCTAAAGGCATAAGTTCTGGTATTCAATGAGATAGGTTTAACAACAAAGACATCTCCTACTATACGTCTTATTCTTCACCTTGAAAGTGTACAGGCGAGGTAGGTATATTACGTTTTTGTTAACGAGAATCTAATCTATTTTTTGGCTTCAAATTACCAACCACGACTAAAATCATTACGGGGCGCTATGTCGTAATCATACCTATAACAGTTACTCGTAGCTGTGGGTACTTCATAGTCACAACAATCAACAAGCGAGCGACAAACAACAATGTGTACGGCTAGCTATTTTATAGTGTCCACTTCTATTGTGTATCGACCAAATGGATGGCGTATTCTGTCACGCGAATGCAATGACCGCTTTTTCACAGCAGCGGTCACACGCGCGTCATAATAAATTAAAAGGTTGGTGTTCCTATCGATTTGAATCAATGATTACTTTTTTCGGAATATACGTACCTGATGGCATCGATTCTGGCGTGGGCGCTAATTCTAGGCGCCACAAATTGCGTCACACGAATTTCATGATTTTTGGACTCGCTCTCCCCCACCCTTGTCACACGATGTCACACTATGTTAACCCCCTCCCTCCCCCATAACGTGTGACGTAATTTACGGATCGCCCCTAAAGCTAAAACTAAATATCACTCATTACTCGTATACGTGAGACACCCAAGAATTGTGTCAATATCATTTTAAACTTTAGATTATTAAAATAGTTTTTATAGTCTAAGTTTTAAACCCGTGTTGTTAAATAGATACTTAAGTAGTTAAAACAAAAGAAAGGGTAACATTTTCACTAAGTACAGAATAATTTTGTTAAATTTAACTTGCATACATACTCCGAATTAAAAAATATATTCACCCAAATTATGAGACGGAAATTGAGCAATTTTATGATCAGTTTCGCATTTCCTTTAAAAACAACAGTCCAACAAGGTAAGTAGGTTAATACGGTTGTTACGCAAATATAATACTTACTAGTCAATTCAATTTCAATTAATTTATTCGAAAAACAATATACATTGTGTGCGAATTAAAACTTACAACTAATTAATAAATTTGTCAGTCAGGAACAAAATTCTACTGTTACCTATTTGAAAAAGCATATGAAGAAAAGTCTAAAACGACGAGAGAGTTTTTAAGAAATAGTTAAATAAATCTAAGTTATAATCCAATTATTCTTTATCGTTGCACACATTAATTTCAATCTTGTAATCATTAATTAGTCACCCACCATCATCTTCTGCGAGAGAAGATTGAATCTGTGTCAAAAAAAGTTCAATAATCTAGATGTGGCACACGCACGACGTATTTATCGATTTAATGCGATAGTAAATCTAATTAAGACACGGGTTTGTATTCAAGTAAACGAAATTTATTCGTGTACAATTAATTGACAATAATGTTGAGCTGTTTATGGACCAATTTAAATCAATCGCTGGTCAAAAACGGATCACATTCATAAAAATTGTTGCCAAATGTTTTAGAGAGGTATCCACTCTATTCCATTCATTGAATTGATTTGTGACAGTGTTGACTGTAATGTCGTAAAGTGGCTTAAATAAGTATGTGCACTTTGAAAGGTTACGAGAAAACCTAAGCATAAGCAACCTTTTTGTAGCGCCATATGGGTTTTTTTTTATTACTAGAGATGCCGCGAATAGTGGATATGGCGAATAATCGATTAGCAATTACTCGGCATTCCATACGACGAATAGTCGAGTTATTCGTCATAATTATTCGACATCAAACACGATACTACAATCTGTAATAAATAACAATAGCAGTCAAGACTCGCGCAATGAGGGTTCCGTTTTAAAAGAATTTTTTTTCTCAAACAAGATAAAATTAAAGCCAAAAAAATATTATTATATTTTTTTGGATTTTGTTTTATTTTTCCCGGCATTTACAATACCGTCTATCAATACTAATTATTTCAGATTAGACAGATATTTTCTCGTTAAAAAACAAAAATGTATTTCTTTTTAATTTCTCAATAATTATAAAATTTTGAAACTTAATTTTATTTTCCCTGTAAAATATAGGAGATTATCTATGAGTCAGAATGATTTAAGATTTTTCGGCTCGCAAACATCGGAGATAAAGGGGGGATGGTAATTTTTTGCGTATCTTTGGCCATAAATCATAAACTGTACCATATAAAATAAAAAATTGTTTTGTAATGTGCAAACAAAGCACTCACTTTCAGATTACCACCCCCCATTTTAGAACACATTTAAATATTTTTTTAAACTATTACTACTTTGCATATAAGTAAATAATAATAATCGTTTTCGTTAGAAAACGATTATTATGTGGGTCAAAAATATTTAATAAATCCAATGTTCAATTTTTCATTATTTTAAAATTTGCCAATAACTTTCTGTCCTCCTAGATATACGAGTGTTTAAACATAGTAACACAGGTAGGTACTTATTTCATGGGTTCTTTCACGTCTACTACGAGTAGAATGGAAAATATGTATTTTTTTTACAAAGTATCAGCCCTTAACTTAGGTTCCTCATAGAAAAATAATCTAAATCCAAGATACCAGCTTAGCTACTGTCTCCGGCAACGGTGGTTGCTCGCCACTTTCTTACACAATTTCACGGCGCGTGCGCACCCATGTTTCAATCGGACGACGATTTCTCCGACACTCCCCGCGGACGTCCTGTCACCCGTCCATAGAGAAACGGGGTGTATGTAACATTACGAGCCACTGATCTTCGTTTCTATTTGTCCCACTGCTGAGCACAGAAATTCATATTTACATACCTTCACGATTTGTTCCTTGCGGGGTACCTAAAGAGAACGGAGCGCCACGAATCCCTGTCTTGGCACGCTTCTTGCTCGCCGTTGGGGTTGTCAAAATTGGGCACAGGAATTCGATTACAGGTTTCCCTTTCATTTAAAAAGACATTAGTATTTAATTAGTTATCTGTTTTATTAGAACAGTCAAAATCTACTGCGGTATCTTATTTGCACCTACGTATCTGCTAATACGTCAGTTACCTATCACAACCTAGCTATAGGGAGTTATTGATCTGTCGACATATCTGATTATAATACTACTTATGTACCTACTTATACCGATCTGACAGAAAATTATACGTCCATATTGACATCTATTTATAGCCATAATTCATTACTTCAAAATTATCATTTTAAAAGTAACATTTAGGTGACTATATACAATTTCTGATAAAAGGGCCTATTTTTACCTTTGTATTTCTATTTTCAAGCATTATAATCTTTCCATCAACCATTATCCAAATAGTTAGTATAATACTTATTACAATCACATTATCTTATAACTTATCTTATGATAGGGGGCCGGGAATAATCCTAGCGGCACTTCGACCCTTGAGGATCTTTTGTACCAACCCCATTTTACACACTGGTCATCTCAGTGTGCAGGTTTCCTCACGTTGTTTTTCTTCACCGTTAGAGCAGTCGGTAAATGTACGTAAGTCTTCGAAAAATATGAAAAACTCATTGGTACATGGCACTGCACGATTTCGAACCCTGACCTCCCGCATGGGAGTCAAGTGTCCTAGCCACTGTGTCTTATAATTACATTACTACTTACTATTACGGTTGTGGATAGGGCACACCTTACGTCGCCCAAAAAGCATCGCCTACGCCTCCTTGAACTGGCAACCAACAGGAGGATCTCGCAAACGGGGAAGACCCAGGGCTACATGGAAACGTAGTCTTCAAAAAGACCTGGATGCGGCTAAAATATCCTGGGGAAACCATAGAGTCTGCGGCATCGGACAGAGCGCGGTGGAAGAATATTGTCTCAGCCCTATGCACCACTAGGTGTTCTAGGACCTGAAGAAGAAGAAGAAGACTTACTATTACACTTATACTTATATTACAATCATAATATCAGACTATTGTTCAAAATATCTAATCCATAAAAAGTTACGAGGTTTGCGTTTAACAGCAAGAGCACTTGACTTGACCCAGATGATGCAACGTACCGTTTTCGCGGTGCAGCTCTAGCAATTCAAAAGTTTTTTTACTACCTCTAGTCCTCTAGTAACTTCACTAGTATTTAGATATTGGAATAAAGACGCGTCCACGTATAAATGTTGTGTCAAATGCAAATAATTTAGTAACCACAAAAAATTTACAATTGTTTTTAAGTTTACTGTTGGAACCCGCACTAGGGCGACCCTGTAGGGTGCCCTTATACACATTACCAATATATATCAATGAACTAATTAAATAATTTACTAAGGCTTTTTACAAATGTAATATGTTTATATTATATTGACTATATTTATATTATTAAATTAATACAGTTTTGCTAAAATAAATCAAAAATAACATCATAATTAGATTTTTTTTTAATAATAACATAATTATAACTTATAGCTGCTGTAAATTAACTAATTAGGACTCAGTTGTAGTTTACAGTTTACTATATACCTACTAGACAACAATAAGAAGAATCGGTAATTAATTATATTATATAAAATTATAAATATATATAATTATGTTTGTAAATGCCTGGAAGAGCTACTGGTCAATGAAAGATCTAATGAAGGGTAGCCTTCCACTGTCGCTCAAGCGAAAACTCGTTGACATGTGTATCTTGCCCATCCTAACCTACGGTGCTCAGACATGGTCGCTGACAAAACATCAAAAGTCCAAACTCAAGGTTTGCCAGCGTGCTATGGAGCGTAGCATACTCAACGTGAAAAGGACGGATCAAGTCAGGAAGACGACCCTGCGCTCCAAAACACGCATCGCTGATGCAATAACTAAAGCATCTCTATTGAAATGGGGCTGGGCAGGCCACGTGTGCCGCATGCATCCGGAAAGGTGGGCAAAGATCGCCATGCACTGGGTGCCACAAGACGGACAGCGGCGCCGAGGCAGGCCCAGGCGTAGGTGGAAGGACGATATCGACCACTTCCAAAAAGGATGGTATAAGGACGCCGAGGATAGGGAAAAATGGAAAGGAGGAGGGGAGGCCTTTGCCCAGCAGTGGGACAGCCTATAGGCTATTATAAAAATATTATGTTTGATATATATCCTGGAATATCCCGTAGGAACGGGAAGGCTCTTCAATGAAACAACGTGTGTAGTTTATCAACGTCTATTAGGGATTGATTGGAACTTATATCTACCCTACATATAGTTCATAAAATTGCACTTAGGTATATTAAGTAGAAATTCTTTTTTTGGCGAGCCTGTATTGTTTCTTACGATATTCAGCATATAAGTACTTTAGTTGTGACATAACAAATATTGCAATAAAAACTTTTCTATTTCTATACTTAATAATATTCATAATAAAACGTGGTACTATCCCACGCGAAAGTGTGTTGATCAGGGTCAGGAACTTACCAAGTTTTGTTCTTACTAACTTATATATAACTTGTAATATAACGTTTAAAAATTGCAGATTGTTCAAGAAAAACTTTTCAAGTTTGCACATTCAGATGTTCATTTTATTACGAAAACTAATTTGTAACATCTATGGGCAATGCCTTTTTAGGGTTTAGAATATAGTTACACTAATGTAATGTAAATTGTAATATGCTTGCACGGAAAGTGCGACGGAGTCCCGACTTCCAAGATACAGGTTTCGACCTGGTTTGTAAGTCGGAGGTCCTATTATTGTGCCTTGTAATAAGTGAATAAACTGTTTCATTTCATTTTTCTTTTTCGAGTAGAACAAAGTTTTATAAATGTGTCTTGTTTAACTCAGCCAGCCTTTTTTCGGACTTTTATTTGTCTGTAGCAAGTAGCTGCCTACGTTATACTCGTGATGTAACTTTTATATACACCCACATATAAGTATTGCTAATTAGGTACTAAATTAATAGTAGTTTATGCAACGGCCACGTAATGATAGCGATTTTAACATGAGAACTGTTTATGAAACGAAACTATTGTTTAGATCGTTCGAGTGTTAAAATCTCCATTACGTGCGTTGCATACAATACTTTTTTTACGACCATGAAACTTATAAACAGAAAATACAAACCATTACGGAGATTTCAACAGACGCCATGACAGTTTAACATGTTATTGGTAACTATGGAAACCGTAGAAATGTTTGACGTATTGTCGACATCGCGCAGGCGCGGGTGACGAGTTTTTTAAAATTGCTATAGTACCATGTAGTTGACCAGTGAAATGTAGCGCATTTAACACGAAAGAGTTCTTGTATGCTGTGCCATACAACATAGAAAAAATTACATATTACAATCGAAAACTGCTATTTAATATTTCATTAAAACACTATTTTCACACGACCATGACGAATAACCTCTTTATGTTATTGATTGTGGTTTCTTAATGAACAAATTACGAAATGAGAGTATAAAAATCCCTTTATGTTCGACTGCACTCTCTCTCTTTTGTTTATAACAATGTTGATTTTCATCTTTATTTAATTGTACATAACGTTATGTTATGGTCATACCACGCACTCTAACAATGCGCAATTTACGTAACAGCGAGCGTGCGAGTGTAATAAAATGTACTAATTTCCTGCGCTTGTTTCACGCAAAAATGTTTCCCTCTTTCTCCTGAAATTTGCCGATAGTAAGGAGAAAAATCGGTGACAAAACCAAGACCAAGTCCATCTTTGTGCAAGGAAAGCTTTTAAGGCCTCAGGAAGGCGATTCTCGCAGATGGAATTTCAAATTCGACATTAGTCCTATCTCATTCGCTCACATTACATGTGAGCGTGACAAGACGTTCGTAGCGCTCGACTTTTGTATATCGATGTCTGCGATAACTGGCTTCCTGTACCTCAACAGTGGGGATATAATCATATTGACAGTGAAGATGTGATCATAATGATCAACCCCAATTATTGTCATCTGTAATGGCCATCCCTGGTTATGTTACCAGGGATGGCCTGGAGGCCAGGACCATTTGTTGCATATTACCACAATATTAGGTAGGTCACTGCAACGTAGGTCTCTAAATTACTTATAAACTTTGATGCAACTATCAACACCAGCTCTCGGAAATAATTTTTGATTTTTAAATCTCTTTTAATGAATTATTTGGTTGGCCAACAAGACCGCAACGCCATTGCTACTCGTAAGTTACTAAAGATAATAAATTGAAAAAGAGTATTTCATTAAGGCCAAGACCAAGATGCTCGCTTTGCTCATCACTAAATTCCAAACATAACCTGTACCGGACCTGGTCAGTAATCGAGTTAATTAACGGAATAACTCCACTATAGTAACTATGTACGAGTGGGTACTCCGTTTTATTTTGTAGTCAGCCACTGTGACTTATCATTCAATGTTCGTAGACCACGTTATTAGCATAGAATATAATAATATATGAATACCTACTGGTTTCTAGGCCTACTTTTACTTTTATTTATAATTAATTAATGATACTACTTACCAACGATTTTTTTTTCATGATTTAACTAAACAAACAGTGCATTTTGTATCTGAGTTAACTTGCCAATTTCATGTTTCACTAAAACTGAATAAGAGATAAGGTGCAATTTTGCAAACATTGCAAATAACCTATAGGTACGTAAGTGAAACAACAAATCGTCAAGGTAATCGCGGTTCTGTTTATCCTGGGTTTGTCCACAAGTTTTGCTATTTACATTAGTTATCTAAAATACTTCATAAAATTAAACAATAATATTATTATAGTAAATATACAGTAAAATTAATGCGAGAATATTTTTCTTCCTCCAAATTAATTTACATAGGTGCCTATTATTTCCACTTGCCCTAATGTAAGTAAGATAGATATTATGTAATGTAATGTAGGTATTTAGTAGAATTTATCGGTGATAGATTTGAAGGTTGTTTAGGTATTTTTATAACTGATACCTTTATCATGACGTTATTTCTGACTGACAATGTATTATTTGTTTCAGCTCTGGGAAGCGGCAAATCGGCTCCAATGTCTTAGCCAGGTAAGACATGTCTTATCATACATTGTATTTATTATTTTTACATTGTCAATCATTTGCTTATCGCCGAGCACAACTATGAAAGAAACCAGAAAGCCTGTTTACATCTTATTTTACAGACAGCGCCATCTGTCCAAGTAGCGTGAAACCAGCCACGGTTCATACGACTTTCAAAAGTACGCGTTATAAGATCAAACCTAGATGGCGTTGTGACTGTCTTGACAATTATCGTAACATGGTACTAGATGTCGCTACCAGACTCGAAAGGTGCTTCATTATAATTAATTTCTGTAGGACAATTCTTGTAGATATTTGCTCTTTATACCTTCGAATAAATAACAATATATATACTTTAGAAAATAGAAAAAAATTGAAGACATAGGTAAGTAATGTAATCTAACCTTAAATTACTTAGCCTAAATTATTAAAAGATTATAACATTTTTCGAATGGCTTCATCGAATCACAACTCGAAACTTTGTTCAACAATTACAACGTGATGCAATATTGCAAGTAGGTACTCGTAAGTACGTACCCAATCCTTTTACACAGTCAGGCAGGACTCGGGACAGTTTTTTTTAACTTTACATCTCTATTCAAAATGTGGATATTCGTAATACTGAATGCTACTGAGATCATATTGTGATTCATCACTTATTCTAAATTATCCCGTACCCAAATGAGATCATTTCTGGCCCTAGCGACTACCCGGTGTGTCACTGTCACACACAGGACTCACTGGGGACTGACTAACAAGACTGGACGTGGATTTGTGTGTACCGTAACTCAATTTTTGTACTAGGAATGAATAATATTAGCTGGATTTCTTAGAACGACAGAAAACTCTGTGCTGGTGGTAATCATTTCTTAAATTGGTACTTAGGTAGGGTGGTATGCCCAGTGGTATGCTAAGCCAAACTATTCCTCCATTAGAAGCCAATCCACCTATAGAAGCTTATTAACAATAACCCTCGTGAGAAAATATCAAGAGTTTTTACCGATTATAGGTATTCGGTCTGTTGATTGATTTTATTGAGCGAAGACAGAGAAGTGAGGGGGAGTTCTGAGGTTTCGGTGATCACTGCATAAACTTACCTAATAAGGATTTCCCCTAGAACATCCCTGTTTGCGGTCATATGTGACATAACATGTTTGTTGTTGCAGCCAGCTGTACCGGTCGTCGTCGTTCAACTCTTCGGGCTGCGGCTCGGGAGGGGAGCCGGCTGACGACATGTACTCTGACGTCTCACTCGAGGAAGACGTGCAGGGTCTCAACTATAAGGTCAGTGTGCATCGGTAAAGTTCACTTAAATAATCTCGGTACACCCAAACGGAATGCGGGACTAAAATGTGGCGGACGGAACAGCATAGCAAAAATAAATTTAATTAATAAGGAACATACAATTAAACACTATGTTTCATCACTGCGATGTCTCTATATGAAATGACAAAATGACCTGTATGTGTACGCGGCTGTCGGCAACCTTTGAGGTCGCGCGGCGGCGTCGTTTGACTTGCGGCGCGCGGCATTTTCAAAGAGCGAGACTGTTTTAGTGAATGGACTTTACTATTTTAGTAGGTGTAAATATTTTCAGGCAGGCATTTGCTCGTTATAAGTAGGTATCAGTTTACGCCAAGTACATGTTGCCACAAAAGGCACAGCCAGCCTCAACTTTCATTATTCTTTTTACGAGTCAATGACTTTACGATTCGAGCTTGTAGGCTAGGCTAGAAGGCAACCACATCTAAATCCGTCGAGTTGGATTCAAATAAATCATGCACAGAGCAGATTCCTACTCCATCACCATAGAGATGCACCATATAATCGCACATATCGGGTGCGATCGTAAAGCCTCATTTTATAACCCATGAAACGGTCGCTAAATTAACCAACTAGCTCTATCTGAATTATGAATGAGGTGGCGACAATAGCCCAATATCTCAAAGCCAATTTGCAACTCTCATGTCGTACCAGTCAATCATCATTCACTTATACGTACCTATATAATCAATGTATTGCTTTATTGCTTATGGACGATATAATAATTACCGCCATTATACTGGCATGCAGGAGTAACTTTCTGTTTTCGTTTCTGTAAAACGTAAGGGCCTTGATAATTACAGTCGAGATTTTCCAATATTAGTGATCGATGACCAACCAAAATGATAATTTAGCACCTCAGACCAATATAGCTCTTCTTATTGCTTTAAGTTTAGCACCTGTTTCTATATGGAGAACCAAAGTACCTACTCGATAAGTACTTAGCCTGTGTGGTGTCTTATTCATACATTAGTAAGACAATGAATCATTACCACATTAATTCTCTAAGTGTGTAGAAACACCTTATCGGTACCAATTTTCTGGGAAAACTGCATCAACTCCGTGGAAAACAGTTCCACCAAGCCTGTAGCATTGTCGTCGGCATCATTGTTTATCGTGTTACTTAGCGGTTATGTCAACTTCCTTCCTGACTTATTCAACCTGTTTTTAGTCAGTCATACTGATAATAAAACAACGTTGTTAGTGTTCACGTGTTCATTATTCTGTTTACTAGAAAAAGCGTTAATAGATGCCTCATAAATTCATAATCGACATTCAGCTGTGTCGAATTATTCCATTGTCATGAGATTCCTGAATTTTAGGTTGGAGTCGACTTTATTTAGAAATACAGAAAGTTGTCGAAAACTACATTCATAAAGTTCGTTCAAATGCTGCGAGTTACTGAATCAACCGGTGGGTGATCGGGTGATACCATAAAAAACTATGATCGTTATGCTGTGGAAATTACTTTCGTGCTAAAATTATTTACTATCTTAATTCATTATGTAGGTACTTACTTCTGCCGTAAGTCAACTATCGCCGAGGAGACAAGGTTCTATTATTTTGCCAGACCCAGAAGGCGGCCGCGGCCGCTTCAATGGCATTCTGGTAGGGGTTCCAATCCCGCAGGCCCTTGTGGGATCTCGGTATAGGCGGGATTCAATTTTTTCATTGGTGCGGGATCTCGGTATAACGGGATCCCGCATTTTTCGATAAAGGTGGTTAAACGTCGGCACGCTTAAAGTTTGAAATATTGATTAAAACCAGTACAAAAAAATAAAAAGTTACAAAAATTCACTTTAACAAAACAACATTCCCAACGTGTCGTCAGACAAGCTACTTCGTAACTTGTTGGCAAGATAACCGGCAGAAGAGAACGCCCGCTCAGCTTCTGTTACGCTTGTAGATGATACTACAGACTTCCGGGGAATGTGTGCTAACGTTAAATATTTACCCATCGACCCTCCTGATTCATAAAGAGTCATCTCTTTCTTTATGATGGTTTCGATTAGAGGTTTATTAATCCCGCAAATCCCGCAGATTCCGCACTTCTAATCCCGCAGTGAGCGGGACTGAAAAATCATGCGGGATCTCGGTATACCTAGATTGGAAGCCCTACATTCTGGTTGGATAAGGCACAATTGGACTGTAGCAATGCAAATTAAAAACAGAACATGTTTTAAGTCGGTACAGTACTAACATATAATTCCCTCGCAGCAAATAATAGTTACGTATTATTAGGTGGTATCTAAATTATTCTGATACTAAATTCCAATGATAGCTTTAATTGATAACATAATGATCCATCAAAAAGTGCAAATAAATGTTAACAAGTGCAGTTAGTAATTTTTTTTAGTTGGTAATACTCTTCTTCTTGGTCGTATTCCTTATTGATGAGGATCATGTCATACTACTGAAATATCTACAATCCACATACTTATACATTGGTACATTAATAATTATATTCCCCTCGAACACGCCTGCTATTTTCACCTGCTAAGTGCAAGGTCATGTTGGCAGGCCGCCAGTTCCTCAAATAAACAGCCTAAAATATATTTAATAGAAAGGTGACGACACATGCGAATTTATGTTTTGTTTGTATGTTTTAGATATTTTTAAAACTACATCTATCAAATAGACCTAAGGTTTTGAATAGTTTGTTCAGAATCCAATAAGATGTTGGTATTGGAAATATTATTTTAAACTAAGTTTTCCATTGAATTTCCAATAAATACTATTCATCAAATAAAGCGGTAGGTATTACCTGTCTACAATTATATGTTTTACTTTTAACAACTTTTTTTTTTCCTTAGCCATGTTTGGCCTACTGCAAAGGCCTCTCCAATATTAAATCATTTCATTAAATCACATTCATCACCTCATTATTTCCTGCTCCACCTAATTACATTACATTATTCTATCGGTACCGTTTATAAAAAACACCAATGAAGATCAATATCATTCATAATCCTTGTTCAAGGCCCACAATGAAACAAACACTAGATATACCTCGTACAGTACGTTGCAAAGGAAAGGGTTCAAACAATAGATGACTCGTGCCGGTCCATTTGATAGCCACTATAGATCGACAGCAATGGCCGACGGAAACGGTCCCTCAGCTGCGCATACGCCGCTTCCGGTCAGATGCGTGCGTCCTATATCATAAATGATTTGATTAATTCAAATTTAGAATATGAGCATACTGCATTGCATAAGTATCGTAAAATGTCGTGTAGAGACAGTTTAGAATTTTAGAGTAATTTAAAAATATCGTAAATATTTCGTTTATAGAGACAGTTTTGTCGTCGAAATGATCGAGATGAATACACAGAGATTTGTTTTGAGAGGCAGTCGTTGAAAGTGAAATTAGGATTACTATGTATCTAATCTAAGCACTCTTATGCCTTCTTCTTTACCTTCCAAACTCTTAAGCCGGCTTTACCTTAGATCTTAGAAGTGAAAATACCTATTTGCGATTTAAATATTACCTATACCTTCTACTGGTCAACATTAGAAAAGGAATATGAAACTAGACGTAGGCAAACATTTATCAGACAAACTTGTTTAAGCTTAGTGATAAATCAAATTACCTTAGGTAACAACCTAAGTATCAAGTTTCTCTAACGACAGCGCAAGTGCATTGTTGTGTGCTAAGCGTTTGCACCGGCAATGCAAGTAATGCAACAATACAATAATAGATCTTTCTAGAAACTGTCGGACAAACTGTACAAACTTAGAAATGAGTAAGTACCTATAAATAATATCCCGTCCAATATCTTTGTAAATCTATAAGAAACGGCGTTCTGGTGAAATCTTTTCCCAACTTGTTTCGGCAATTTTTAATTGTTATCGAAAAGCAGGGGTAAGTATTTCACATTTAGCAGTCTGGGATACTGATTGAATTTAATAGTACCACAGACTGAAATTCTTACTAATACATTGATGTTACACCTCTTAAGTCTATTAATAATAAGCAATAACTCGAATTGAACTGTATATATTGAAATAAGTTGAATTGAAAACTAACTCTCAATGGTTTGAAACAGGGAAAGGGAGAATAGAATAGAAAAGCTTTATTCACCACTGTTACAGGTACATTTATTTGTAAATTATAAGTATAATTTAACTTATAATTAGGCTTATACCTATATGCCACAGCAGCGATAGGGTTACTCAGCGTAATGCCGGAAAAACCCGACGCTGATTTTTGGTCACACCTCTAGCCCAGCCGAGGGAGTTAGTTCTGTTTTCTGTGGGTATCTATAACTTTTCTTTTCTGGCTTTATTTTTCAACAGGTCACTGTTTTGGATGAATATTAGCCCTCGGCAATAGGAGTCCTTTCCTATCTTGTTCTAAGCATAAATGTCTTTGATCGGCACACAGTGAAAGTTCCAATAGCACTCGCTAGACTTACAAAATAGAAACAATGTTGACAGTAATGCTGAACTTAGGTTAAGTTAGCTTAACCCGTCCAATTTGCATCATGTAATAAATAAATAAATAAAAGAGTATTTATTCATTCACACATTAATGTAAAAAGGTGCAACACTGTTATTTATTCTAATTCTTAACCTATAAACAAAATATATCTATAATACGTATTGCCCTATGTGTCTAATGAAATGGTCGAGACCTCAGCGACACGCTAGTTTTCAGGTCTCGCCTAATGTGCTAGATGGAGCGCTGGTTGCGGGACAACACGATTATGTGGTCAAATCTCTATTATGTAATTTAATATTAAAATGAATGACAATAAGTGTTATATGTAGCTGGCTTTAGTTTCCTTCTGATGATAACATAATTGGGTTTCTGTGTCTGATGTAGGTTTCTATCTGCGAAATTAGTATAAAGCAGGATTCCCATCATATGATATAGGTACCTCTATGTCAGGTAAGACCCGAGACTTTTGTGATTCGTTTCTTGTTTGGCAATTTGCTTGTATCCGGATTAGTCCAGATCTTCATCAAGGATGATATTATTTTTGTGGAAATGGTAAAGGTAAACATTTAAAATTTCCATGTGCTCACATCTGATTCTCACGTTTGTATCTTTAGGTAAAATACTCTACCCTATGCTTGAATCTGGAAAAGTATTTAAGGTTACTTTAGAAATAGATCAATATCATAATACTTTACCTATTACACGTCTAAGTTTCAAAGAAGATTTAAGTCTCATGTATAGGTATATTTCGTAACGCTACACATAAAAAGAGTAGTGTCCAATCGCTCCCTTAATTCAGTGTCGTAAAGATTCAGTATGAAGCCCACTTTAGTAATCGAGTACTAAACAATTGTTGCAAGTTGCGTGTGGGTGTACATTGTAGTAACGACGTGGGTGCCGAACTATGTCAAGGATATCGGGAGCAATACTCCAATCTTCATAATACCAATATTAATATTTGAAGATCATCAGTAATCCGAAGTCAAGCCAAAAAATTCTGGAAGAATTCAGGCTCATAGATTTTTTTAAATACAGTAAAAATAAAACGGAAGCTTCAGATTCAGAACTTTACAGCCAAAAATCGTGTATTATGAAATATCGATGGATTTTTATCACAGGGTATAGATAGAAGGAAGAAGGAAGTAGCTTTATTCACCGTACTTTGGATCCTGTTTTCGGGGATATTGACACGAATTATATAATTTAATTTATTATCGATGTCTGTCGTTCCAAAATCTGACTTTTTAGTCATGCATGAAAGTAAACGCCAACGCATGGATTACATTGTAAATAAATATCCATTGATGAAGTCCTAGCATTTTAGAGTCAGTGGCGTCGTGGCTAGAACATCGAACTCCCTTGCGGGAGGGAGGTCCGAGTTCGAAACCATGCAATTTTTTTTTATTATTAAATAAGAAGAGCAGACGAGCAAACGGGCCACGTGATGGTAAGTGGTGACCGTCGCCCATAGACATCTCACCTCACTGTATTAATATTAGAGGGTTTTTGATGCGCTGCTAACCTTGAGGACTAAGATGGAATGCCTCATGTGCCGGAAATTACGCTGGCTCTCTTACCCTTCAAACCGAAACACAGAAATGCAAGCATTTCTGCTTCACGGCAGAAATAGATAAGAGGGTGGTACCACCCCAGGCGATCCTTCACTTTAGGATCTACCACTACCGATAAGAGGGTGGTACCACCCCAGGCGATGCCATGTACCAATGAGTTTTTCGGTTTTTTCGAAAGACTTACGTACATTTACCGACTGCTCCGACGGTGAAGGAAAACATCGTGAGGAAACCTGCATACTGAGATAACCAGTGTGTGAAATGGGGAAGGCAATGGCAAACCACCCCATTAAATCTGCCACGAGAGTCGTTCTATGTGATTAATTCCTTAGAATGATCACGACCCTCAGCAATGAGGAATATGACTTAGAAGAAGAAAGAGCATTTTACACTGGGAATTAAGTAGTTAGTAAGTAGATACTGCTCGAAAATCGTCCACTTGTGAAGGAAGCCAAGCATGGGACGTAATAGGCTGCTATTTTACTTATTAAGTATACATTACATAAAGTAAGCCACCGATTGATCTTTACAATTTCGCCATCGTAGAGATGACTGTTGCGTAAGACAGTACAACAAACAAGGTGGAAGCATGTCAGTACTTATCGCTTTAATCTTATCTTACGAAGAAGTAGCTCTATGACAGCAAAACCATGGAATTATCTTACTAAGCGTTCCAATAACACGCCATAAACACGATCTATACCTATTGTTACATATTTTATAGAGATATTTTCAATTTTTTTTTAATTTTTTTATTTACTACTAAACCCGCATTTGACCTCGATTTAGCCTGATGGTAAGCGACGATGAGGTCGACGATGGAGCATGCGAGTTCTGTAAATGCCTATTCGCTCTGGTATTGAAGATCCCAAGGTTGTAGGTTTCGCTATGTATTGAAAAGTTACTGTATTACCTTAGATTATATATGGATATTATCACAACATACAACATAAAGAGAGGTACAATACAATGTACAGAAGGCGGCCTTATCGCTTTAAGCGGTATCTTCCAGGCAACCTTCAGGTAATGGAAAAATCATAAGATACATAATATACGGGTGCAAAAGGCGTATGAAATAGATACTACCCTCAAATAAATAAATAACAATAATAAAAAATAAAAAAATTCAAACCTAATGTATATTCTAAGTGTTCTTGATAGTGTTTAAATTCCATGTAAGCTAAATAGAGGTGTCTGAAATCGCCTAGTCCATGAAATTCATAAAAATCTGTCTTGTCTGCTAGTTTAAACCGAACTCTATATTCATAATTCTCGTTTTCTTTTTCTTCTGTTTACTTTGAAAATCCCCTGAGGTCCTCCTAAATTGTCTGACCCCTTTTGATACATCAGTATCAACTTCAGCTCGGTGGAGGGGGAGGATAACTCGGGAAACGAGGACACATAATTAGTAATAATTATTATATTTCCAGTTAATTTATTTCCTCACCAAGATATTTCTAGAAACTTTTACGGATTCCACCACTGGTTTCCACGCAAGCGAAGCCATGGGCAGCAACTATAGTCGAACAAAAACGCAATGAAACGGAAAGTGGTGTGAACGCGCTCGTGCGAAAGCTAAACAACTAATATTGTGTGCAGATGGTGTTTGCTAACAAACGTCAGTTATAACATTAGAATGTAATTACAGGGCAACGTAACATTGCTTGGCATCATTAAATTTTTCCCATGTCCACGAGATTCTCAGGAATTCGTCTATCTTTCTTGTTTATTGAACAATGATACTGTCTGTACGAGAAATGAAATAACAAAATTAAATCTATCCTACACGATCATTAACATGTTGGTAAACTACATTAAACATGCCTATAGTTAGCTACAAATATTACTAAAGCAATAATGACTCTTATCTGTTAGGGGCTAACAGATTAACCCGTGACAGTTTCGAATGGTCACGGTACTAAAAATTTTTTTCGCTGATCTGGTTTAATAATAACTTGAGACCAATATTTGAGCCGAAGAATTAGCAAAATTTTAAGAAATACAAAGCATAACATGAGGCCAGATTCATGTTGTTCTATAGAATCTATAGCGATAGAGTACACGTTAAGGGATGGATCGGCACGTTTCTGGCCGATCCTCCCTACTCTACTATGCGGACCTCCAGCAGTGGTCCATCTAAGCTCTCGTCCAAGACGCTGTAAAGGCGTAAAGGAGTCCAACAGTGCAGTCCGTATTTTAAAAAAAAAGGCGTGCACGACCTGTATTTGTTTCATCTGGTAAACACCTTACGTGAATTGATTGAAGCAAATGCATTAAAATGATTTTAATCGATCTCCCATTCGATCAATTTCGTGACGTAACAGAAAAAGAAATATGAAAAATGTAACAAGGCGGGAGACGTCCGTAATCTAGGGCACACGCAACGTGCGAAAGAAAGAAATTGATCCAGTTTTTAGGGCGCGAAGAACGAAGCCAACGCATCGACAATGCTATATCTGGACTAAGATCTAGACCATGTGTAATTATTACTGTCACACTTATCTCTTCCTTAATTATAACGTGAGATGACTTGACACCAAGCTATGAGAACTTCACACCCGTAAAATGTGCTCATTACACTTACGTCGGTTTAGATACTGATAACAGTCACATTGTAATTATACAGTTTCATTTCATGCATTCAATGACATGTATCTGTTATTTACCTAAAAAATAATTTGAGTAGTAATGGAACAAACCTAAATGAAAGACAGATAGATATGACTCTACCAGGTCATCCTAGCATCAATTGTAACATAGTCCTCAATTGGACCTAAATCATTCCAACCTTGAACTGTCTTAAGGTCGTCAGTAGGAGTATTGTCTTGTGATGGTATCCACCACGCGGAAAAGTGGCATTGTCATGGCGCTGTCATTATAATGTCATCACATCAACACAACGTTTTAGAGTATGCAAATGGAAGAATGGTAATAATAAGACACGGTACGTTTACATTTACCAGTTCAAAACACTGGCTTCGTTTGTATCTATGTACCTAATTGTTATGAAGTGGGTTATGAACCATAACATAAGTACAGTATAGTATAACATGGTTAAGATAGGCAAAAATGATATTATTCTAGCCAGAGAAATAAGTAAACCGATACACAGTAAACTCTTCGGGTGCTTTTTCATCCACATCTGGTGTCTTCTTTAAAAGCGTTTCTACAAATGTTACGGCAATTTTACGACATGTTTCGAAACGGTTTAGTAATTAAAAGTTCATCACGAAAGCTGTCTATCGTGAAAGTAATTAAATAAGATCTATAAAAGCCATGAGTTCTTTTTATCGATTGGATTAATGTACCCCTGCTTGGGTTCCTGGCGATTCCCCTCCTGAGTAATCTCCATATTGAATGACTAAGGGGGAAAACCAAATGCAAGTTTAACATCGCATGTTTAACTTCGATAAATAATGTAGGTTGGCACATTGTAATCTTATAATAAGCATAGGTGTAAAAAAATCAATATCAAACTTTTTTATTACAAGTAAGCACCTTAAAGTACATTTTTACAACGTCTTGTTTTACTCTACCAAATCCTGTGCTTTGACAAATTTTGAAAGTACTTAAAAGAATAGTGGAACAGTACCTACCACTACATTAGACACACGTACTGTACACATATATTTACCATATACTTCTAGTCTTTTTCATGCATAACACTTACTTAATTCTAGCTTAACTTTTTGTGCGAATTCCATACAAATTGAATGACATTTGTTTGCTAGTGTGTGAACATTTTACCCTCACAAAACAGCATTAAAATGTATGAGAGTATATTGTTCAACTACGTTGTATAATAAGTAGCTATACTTGACTGATTAGAGTTATACTCTAGTTAGGTACTTTACTTTCCTATGTTAGACAGTAGATGCTACCACTGTAAGTACGTTAATTTTTTTTTATTAACCTTACTAGGTAGACTAGGTGTAGGTTTATTTATTGGAGACACATTTTTGTAATAAATACCTACCTAAGTATGTCCTGTTACCTACTTACTTATTTAGTAAAAATAAGACAGTGTTGATTGTCAAGAAGAAAAACATCATTATTCGAAGAATTATTATAGCTACGATTAGTTAATGAATGACTCATAAAACACGTGGAAATGAAAACCTGGAAAGTACTTGACCCAAGCGTAACATAGCGCAGCAAGCAAGTATCTTTATCTTAAAAGCTCCCTTAAATAAACATATTGCACGTAAGTCTATTATTATAAATTGTTCTCTGTAAGTATCCATTGAAGATAATATAACATATTTCAAGTGCAGCAACTTGTAATTATTTGTCTTATACGAGTACCACTTTGCTTATTATACTCGTATTATGAGTAGGTATATGAGTATAATATACTCGTATATATTACACTTTTTTAACTGTAAATAAAACTTCCTACTTCTGATTCACACGGTTTACCTAATCTGAACAATAGCCTCTATTTCGGCACTAGATTAAATTACTAGTTACTTCATTATTGCGTCTTTGTTAGCATTCATCAAAGCTCTATACTTATTCGTAGGTACATTATACTCAAACTCTTCTAATAATTATTATTGTAGCAAGTTTCTCTTCTATTCGAAGTGTTAACATATCTACCACCGATTCGTTACTCTCTTGGTTATTCGAATGATCAAATAGGCATTAAGTTATTCAGATTAAAATTGCTGGAGCCACAGGTAGCTAATTTATCTGAAATGAGAGTTCCGTTTTCTTTTTCTGCAATTTTAATTTCGCTTTCAAATACTCTACTTTCATTAGGTATGTTAAGTTTCTTTGACTCTATACATTTTATTGATCTTTTCTGTTGGGTCTTGGTTTTCATGACACTCTTAATTATTTATCTAGTTTAACTTTTCCTATACCCACTCCAATCATTTCCTTCTTTTATCCTCACCGTTGTCATGAAGGTCAGAATGTTGTGCACAACGTTTCAGTATAAATAGGATGTTACATACAATCGTCCCTCCATCTTGCCGATTCAATCATGGTATGCCCTCGCCCGTAAAATTACGAGATGCCGCCGGACTAGGGGAGCTTATGAAAGGGGTTATTGCCTCGCAACTACCCATCAGGCGGCCTGCATATGTGCAGGGGCCAGGGAGCGAATAAAGTTTATTTATTTGTATGGCGCAGCCGCTGGCGACTGATAATCATGTCGTGCGTGTCAGTGGGTGGGGCGCGCCGGCGAGCGTCCGCGGTCCGACCGCCAGTAGTGCCGATCGCGCCAGTGTTTAAACATCACGTACCTTCGCGACTCCTCCAAAAGTTTCCATTTCGGTATTATCGTCTACGACAACGTTCAAATACTCTATCAATTTAAACTCTCCAAGACTTTCAACAGCTTCAATATTGACAAAACGATGTCAGAACAACCGTTGAAAATTCTAAATCGACTTCCCCGAAGTCATATTTTGCCCGATATCATCCTAATTCTCGTGTACGACGATAATTAGGAAATTCAAATCTTGCGACACTACTGTGCAAACAAACGGCTCATGCAAGTCAAATGCCTCGAAAATTTGTGGATACTTGCGAAGCCTTGCAGTGAACTATGTGACATAAAGTGTTACGTGTGTGCAGTGCAACTTTAATTATATTACAAACAAAGTTATAGATAAGTGAAACTCGACCACTTACCCTAAGAGTGCCATTAAAAATTCAGCTTTATCTTCATCGAAACTATTCTAATCTTTGAAAGTCATATTGTCGATAAAAGACATAATTTTAGTTATAAATTTGTCTAGTGCAATATTGGAATAATCCAAAGATAAAATATAGCACCGGTTCAGAAATTAGTTTGAATGTTTAAGTCGGGAATATTTAATCGTTCGAGAGCCACGATGGGCGAATCGATTGAGGTTGAGGACAGTTTGGAGCTGGAATATGACATGTGGGATGGTCAGTTCGACTTCGTGGGCCCCCAGGATCCACCACCCGACCTTCGAGGCCGGATCACCTCTGACGGCAGCATCACAGAGGACTTGTTCACGGGGGGCCCTTTGACTCCTCATCTGACCAACGGAGTCAACGGTGGGAAGAAGACTGTCGCTCATCAGTGGTGTGACAACCTATCTGATCAAGTAAGCACTATTTTCATCAGAAAACAGTCGTCACTAAACAATAAAAGACGATAAGTACTGACGTATAATATACCCATTTATGTAGGCCTCCAATATTATTACCCATTGCCTTGCCTATGAAGCATATCCAAGAGGTAGGACAAGCATATCCCTACGTACGACAACTAACTAATTATCCTTATTTGAATCATTCTCTTGTTATTCATAATATTTGAACGTAAGTTTATTAAAGTGGAATTCTATAACGTCACTAAATGCACAAACATTATAGAATTGGCAGATGTACTTATCATATTCGTAGCTTAATGCACTAATAGTATCCATCTTTTGTAAAATATCTAGAATATCTGCCTACCTACTGAGTTTATATTTTCATCGTAAATGAATTCTCTATATTCTTGTGATCTTTTACATTTGGTGGTTGGTTCTTCCTTTGTCGGAATGCTATTCACTGGTGGCGCTGTGCTCTCTTAAATATTCTTTAACATACTTTTCATTGATCTACACAAAAAACTGTTCAGTATCATCAATAGTAGCTGGTGCGTATCTGAACTCATCGTTTAGGGCTGCCACATAATATCACATATAAATGTACCTACTTTCAGCTTTCATATCAAATTAGTCTATGGTAAGATCTTTTTCAGCTTTAAAATCACAATTACCTACATATTTACATAAGTTGACTGCGATTGCAACATTCACAAAGGAATCTGATTAACTATGATAGTACTAATACGGACGTACGACTAAGTAAAGAAATGTCTTTACTTATTCGTACGTCCGTATTAGTACCATCATAGTTAATCAGATTCCTTTGATATTTTCAAACATTACCCTGAATTATTGATTCCACAACAAGCAACCCTATACGGAACTCTATCGAAAACAAAAGTAGTTTTTTTCGGCCGATTGGAGCGCGACCGCCGTTTCTCGACCTGCCCGTGCCATCGCGTTTCTTGATTTGTGCTCTTATGTCACGCAATGTTCTGTTCTGTCTATACTATCCTATGCCTGTATTATATTTTCATCGATCAAACTTCCAACAATATTGAATTTCGACGTAACTGTACCTCCAAGATTGTTGTCTCCAGTTTTATCGCTAGTCGCTATCACGTTTCGTGAACACTCTTATCTATTAGATACCTACTTCAATCTCTACTTCAGACGTTTGGTTTTGCGACGTAATACACTAGATTTACATTATAATTTTAATAGGTTACTTGTATGGAATAATTCCCACATTACATCTTGAAATGTATCAGATAAAATTTTACTCACAAAGCACAAGAGTGTGGCGAATTTACAACAACCTGTACCTACCTGTGGCGAGTTTACACATATTTTTTATGTGTGGCGAATTTACAATGGGGCGAATTTACAATAACCCTATCAAAGCAACTGAGATTAACACAAGGGAAAAAAGTAAATAAATAAAGACACAATAGAAATGGACGAACACTAATTATTATTATTGATTTACTTCGCTGGCAAAACTTTACAAAAGCACAAGACATAGTAAGTAACAATTGCTTTGCGTAAACGTTTTGTGGGGTGAAAATGATATAGGTAAGTAATAATTCTCGTTAGAGCGTCGGTGGCACAGTGGCTAGGACACCTGACTGCCATGCAGGAGGTCCGGCAGTTCCATGTACCAATGCATTTTTCGTATTTTTCAAAGACTTACGTACATTTACCGACTGCTCTAACGGTGAAGGAAAACATCGTGAGGAAACCTGCACATCGAGATGACCAGTGTGCAAAATGGGGTAGGCACAAAACATCCTCAAGGGTCGAACCCTTGAGGATCTTTTGTGCCTACCCCAAACCCTCGCGCGTTCGTGCCGTTGGGGTTATTCCCGGCCCCTATCATAAGATAAGATAAGAATAATTCTTGTTCATCAATAAATATGTAATATAAAACATTTCCTGTAATCATCGAAATATTATACGTTATATATTACGTTTTCTTGCATACCTATTGAAAATTATAGGTAATAGCATCCCTATAAGTAATCTTTTTTCAATGATAAAATCCGAAAGATGTAATTCGTGTACCTACATGTACAAGCACTATCATTTGTAAGTTTGCTCGAGGCATAAAAATCTGTGCCACGGTCGGGGTTGCATTGCAATTTGCACGTCATAATTCTGCATAATGCGCCAATAATTAGGTTAGCGTGCAACTGCAGTAAAACACTTCCAACTTCTGTGTATTCTTACTTCCCGTATTCGTACAAGTTACTCGTACCATTAAATGTTTTCACAGATCATTCATTTGCTTAAGTGTCCATTGACAAATTCATGAGGCAAAAACATTCAAACTTTGCTTCATATCTCTTTGAGATGGAAAGAACTGAAACTATTTACTTACATGAATTCACATAGGAAAGTTTCCGAAGGCGTGTGAAATCCACCAATCAGCACTGGGCCCGGGGAGGCCTGTGCCCCAACAGTGGGGACATTAATAGGCTGATGATGATGACATAGGAAATACCAGGTTCCTATTTTTGCTATACGCAAATAACCTTATGGGGTATAATTAATAATTTACTTATGAATTACTTTGGAATTGATGAAAGAAATGTTGAGTGAGTGAGAGAGTATTACCTACTTTTTGCGAAGACTGTTCTATGGACAACTGGTATGTAAAAGAACTAAGTTGTTCTGTTGTTGTATGTAAACTATTGTAAACACAGGATATAACAAAGTTAATAAACCATCATAAACATTTCTAAAATGAGATTAACTATAGAATGTGTTCAACATATGGTGTAAAATAAAGTGATAAGGTTCTCACATCAATGTGGTGTGATCATTAAAACTCATCGCGCTTTATTTGTACAGCTTTATCATTATCACACACACTAAGAGCTGAAAAATATATACTTAATGAGTCAATTATCATTATCACAGAACTAATTAGCAAACACTGTTTCAGTTGACCGTTATTTGAAGTCGTGACTGCAACAAAATGTACCATCGATCGACAGAACTACAGGTCAACCAACCGTATCATGTGAATCTTATATGTTTGCAGTAAGGATCGTTTTCGATTTAAAGTTGCCAATGACCTGTAGGAAGGAATGAGTGCATATCGATTCCCCAGTGCACGGGTGTTTGAATCGATTCGTTACCGCACATCGTCTCGATCGAATGCTCATTGGTCGCGGACTTAGAGTATTAATACCTAACGCGGACATGTGGGAATAGGGTAGTTTGCAAGTATCAAATATTAAATGCATTTCTTAAAAATTAAGAAATAGTCTTAAATTAATGGTCAAATGTGAAAACAGAATTAAAATTCGTTGAAAAATAAAATAGCTACAAGAAATCAAAAATCAGAACGGTAGAAAGACACGGCAAAAAGTATTACGACGTAACTGTTCTCTAGCGCCATACAAGCAGGTCCTGGCTGCATATAAAGGACTGTTTTGCTAGAATGGGATAGAGCATCTGTCCAATACTAACTTTAACCATTAATATCTCTGATGTTAGTTGAGATATCGAAAAACTAATTTTAGATCCTTCTTTAGTAAGTCCATATGTGAGTTGATGATGCAATTTAAAAAATTCAGTTAGGGTATTTCTCCCCACGGTGTAGTGAGCTAGGTCACCCAATCCAAGGCCTAATCGACCAAGGTAGGCGAAGAATTTCGCAAAACTTAAAATTGCCTGTATGTACTTGCCTATTGTATTTATGGTCGGCTAAATATTTGCAGAATCTCAATATTGGTGTAAGAGTTATCAAGAATTTATTATTTTTGCCATAACATCAGACAAGGTCAGTGAATGCCAATCTTACTAAAGTTGAATTTCCCACAATACATAAATCTACGGCTTTAGGTGCGAATCATACTCGTACATCACCGGCTGTCGGTTACGCATATTATCTAAGTACTTATAGCTTACAACTTTCTATAAAGTTAATTTTAGATACCTAAAGTAATTGGAACAAAATAAAATCTCATAAATAAACCTTTTTACGTCGGTATATTTACGATCAGGTAGCCCGATTGCTTCATCTGCTTTCCTTATACATTTTTTTTTTATTTAATTGCGCAATTGGAATAATTTTAATTATTTAATAGCTAATAGACCACCCGACTTAGTCGGTAAACAATTCAAAAGAATTTCTCATACAAAAGATAACAATCGATCTCCGTAAATGATATTCAATATTTAAATTACTTTGAGAAAATGAACGAGAACCCATTTACCTGTCTTATGCGTTCCGTACATTGTGAACAAACTCTGGAAAGTTGCAAGACAACTCGGCATGGCAAGAAAATGGTCGCTTGTAGCTTGTAGGAAGTCACGAGCACTCACTTTGCCATAAGTGCCTATTGATTGAACCTACTTACTTAGCTATAATCGCAGTATCTGTTACTTGATACTTATTTCTCAAACATTAACTTAATCATCATCAACGTATTCAGGGAGTACTTTAACTTTGAGTACTGTAACGATGTCGACTTCATCGTCGATATCAACCTCCTTGCAATCAATTTCAACCTCATTGTTAACTTTTATCTCACCTCATTTCGTATTGGCATCTTCATTTCTTCATCTATATTTTCAAAATTCAAATCATACTCCCATTCCATTTCTAAATTCCATTATTCCATTAATTTCATTGTTTTTACTTTCTCTCTGTATTTTGTCCTGAACGGACGTTTCTCCTTTTTATGAAGCTGTCTCCTACTACTTCAGTTCGTGATAAATACTATAATATCTACTATTACCAATTTTCCTCTATTACTTCATCTGCACCCTGCTAGCCGGCACATAGAGGGCAGATTGTAGCAACCTAACTCGTTAAACGTAAAATAATTGACACAATAAATCAGGAGGTAATTTATTATTCAATCTATTTACAAAAAAACTGTCAATTAATGAAAATCTAAACATTTAGGTGAAAATAATTAATAAATAAATTAGTAATTTTGTCCTTCTGATATTTAAATTAATGTAAATCGCATGTGTAAAAAAAATATATTAAAATAAATAGATAAATGGATACATTCTTTTTCAATGGTTCAACTCTATACATATAAAGCAAGTAGATATTATAAGATACTTACTTACCTATTAAAATAAGGTGAATTAAATTCTTCTTCCGGATTCTACAGCTGCTAAATATAGTTTTTGTAAATATTTAGCAAAAATAAAACTAGATAGATTGAAGGATGATCTCACGTCTCGTCTTTGTCAGTAAACACAGATAACGTTTAACGAGGTTATCGTTTGTTTGACTGCCGGTACTTACTGTTGATTTAAATTGACTACTTGGCACTGCTAATATTATTATAACAACTACATTAGGTATTCTTAGGTAATCTTTATTAATATTGTGTTAACTAAACCAAAAGGTTAAGGCACGTTAAGGTAAACACTAAGTTAAAGGTAGAATAGAGGCAGTCATTAGATGGACGAGTATATAGGCGCTATTTTGATTGGAAACAAATTAAAAATAACGGATTGGACTGGAAAGAAAATGTATGTGGAATCTAATCCATTTTGACAATGGAACAAAAAGTTGGATTTAACAGTAGATTAGAGCGGAATAGGGCAATATTTTGAGGGCAACATTTATTTTATTTTTCTTTATTGCAGGAAATCTTACAGCTTATAAAAAATTTACACAGTAAATGCTCTTTAAGTATTTGTATGCCAATACAAGATTCCACATTTCAAAATTTTCTTAAAATGACAGCATAGGGATAGAAGGACAGAAAGAATAATAATAATAGGATAATATGTAATATAATACATATACGTGGTAACTAGGTAAGTGATTTATAAGTATAAATTATAACTAGCAATATGTTTTTCCATAGAACAATAGATATTAGGATAGAGTCAAGAGTTAGACCTTCTAAATAACTAGAGCAGGCTCTCAAAGTGTCTAATATTTTAGGAGAATTTTGAAAATACTGGGAAGGAACTTGGTGGGAAGGAATCTGACAGTCTGTATATAGTTTCGGTTTCGTAAAGATGCAAATCCTAGAGCATCCAAACCGTACTATAGTTGAGGCCCTTTTCACAACAACAGCAGACCATCAGACATGATTTCAATATGTTTACCTTTGACTACATAATTATTTTATCATAATTATAACTGTTTCGGTCATTGCTGTGTGTGAAATAAACATATTACTTACTTACTTACTATAAATAAAATACCTATAGGTATTTTTGGTTGGTTTTTTAGTTGGTATTATAATACCAACTTGCAGATTAGATTTCGCTCGAATTTTGATGATAACATTTACAACACATAATATTTATATGTACTTGTATCGAACGCACTGTCAATCAATTAAGCAAGAGAGCAATAAAATAAAATGGATATCACTTTCTCCGCACGTACATGAGGATTTAATTTTGAAAGCCTATTTCTAAAGACTTATAAAATGTAACAGCTACTCGAGTCCTCGTCGCGTGTACATGAAAGCAAAATATAATTTTAATTATGTTGTATGCATGTAATGCATGTAAATGTTAGAGTGACTGCGTGCTCATGATTATTGATTTTTTATACATCATCTCCGATGATGAGGCTGTCTAAAAGTAGAATGTTTAGTTTTGATCATGTGATAAGGTTTATTCGTATTAAACTGCCGCAAGTCATTGCATTGCTGTGTTTCCGTTTGAAGGGTAAGAGAGCTATCGTATTTACCGACACATGAGGCACATCACAAACCCTTCAATAACATTATAGTGAGGCCTGTTAACTCGTCTGCTCTCCTCATACATAACTTCACGCTATATCCCTTGCGGGGTAGACAGAGATAATGGAGCGCTACGAACCTCTATCTTGGCACGCCTCTTGCTTCCTCTACAGTCATTCTTCGTTTCACGCTTGCTCGCCGTTGGGGTCGTCTGTTCTGTATATTAAAATGTGTCTTAGGACCACTCTGTCAATCTGATCTTTAAAAGTCACTTCAAGACGACGCTATACCGACACCCGACTTTCCTTCCACTCATTTAAAAAGTTGTCTTAAAGTTAATTATCATTCGACCTCTGAGAAGGAAGGAAAATACAAAACAATGCGGATAAAAAAGGAAGAACTAAAGTAAGTAAGTAAAAAGAAAAACTAAACATTCAACTGCATTATCATCATTATGCAAAAAATGTCTAATTAGGTAGGTATAGCAGACATGCATTTGAATACATAATACATATTCAAGATTTACATTGAGAAATGAATATATGATACGAGTACGTAGCTATAGTGTAGTAGTAAATAAACATCAATTATTCATAATTACACAATTTCAAACTACATCTCTACGATCCTTATTAGGTATTAATCTTAAATCTATTACGTAGGTACATAGATAGATTGGTAAGTAATTGGCACATCTCTGGAATGTAATTCAATTAGAACTCTTAGATGCACACCGCGTTTTTTTACGCGCAGATGACGCGATTCATCTTCAAACAAGATTCAGACGCAGCCAGTAACCTTTGCACACGTACTCGTAGATCCGCGTTTGTAATGACACAAACGCGCAGGTGACGCGCGTCTGTATCGCGTCTCTGCGTGTTTCCATCGACACAGACGCATCTTAAACGCGCTTCTTGTGCTCGTTTTATCGCGTTTTCATCGATACAAACGCAAACAATCTGCTTTTTGAGTTCTACGGCGCGACGTTCTCGAAACGAGCGTCATCTGCGCGTATAAAATACGTGGTGTGCATAGGCCCTTATCATCAGTATGGTATCATCATCGTCATCCCATAATAAGAGCATATCTCTTTTGTCTCACTCTGGTCCTGTGCAAGTCACATCCAGGTCTTCCATGCTACTTTGATGGTATCATCCGGTCACCTGGCTGCTGGACGAACTACTCCTATTTTGCCAGTCTTTGGCCACTCAGTGAGGGAATCGAGATTACATCTATTTGCTTTATTTTGATTTGATTTTTCTGTATTTACAATCAACATTTTTACAGAACCGAAGGGGGGAGTTCAGTATCCATAACTGAACAACTTACACTATGTGGTCAACATGACCGAAATGTTTCATATATTTCTGATTTTTCGCGATTTTTATGGATACTGAACACCTCCGTATCGGGGGGTTTTGTTACCCTGTATATGCTTACGTAGAAAATGGCCAGCAACAGATGAATGAACGATTAAACCAGTCCAAGACAAAGAACAGAAAGAATTTGATGGGTTACGCTCTGCAAACGTAAAACAAAACTGTAAACAAACTGTACTTTACATTACACTACACAAAAGGAATTAGTGCACAATAGAGCGGCAAATTCCAATGCATCTGATTATGTGTCTAGTTCTTTTCAGTTGCATTTCTTGTTATCGGTTGCATTCATGCCAACGACTCTTTTATGATCTAACTAGATTTCCGCCAATAAGGATTTTCACGGATTTTCGTATTTCTCTTCACGGAAAAATGTTCCGATTGGCGGCGTAAAATACCAGATTTTAGATTAGATAATTGTATTTTTTAAGAAAAATCCTGTAAATTACATAATTTAATCACGGTTAACAGGTATATTCATCATCAGCCTATTAATATCCCCACAGTAGGTAAATAGATTTATACAGGTGAAAAGTTAAAACAAGGCAGTAAAGGTATACTTACCTAATTTATAAAAAGGTACCTAGTTACAACGTGAACTCATTATTCACAGATTTTCTACCACATTCACTTAATTTGAAAAAAATGCAACATTAGCGAGAAAAGACCAGGTATTATGTTACACCCAGTATAGGGAAATGAATGAACCCCACGTGTGTGAACCTGAGTATGTGATGATGAAGGCCACTGGAGTAGACAGGCCCAGCCACGCGGGCAGACCGAGATCAACTGAATGGACCAGCTGGACTCCGTAAGACAGCTCCAAGTTAGGGAGGTAGACCTGCAAGCAAGAGCGGTGGAATTTTCTCGGGAACTTTGATTTTTTTCAAAATATGTTTCAATTTTCACTTTTTATTCTTATGCGCCAGCTGATTCCTTTTCCAACAAAAACGTAAATAAGTCTACATGAGGCCAACTGGGGGCACTATTAACTTAATACACTATCATTAAAATCACAGCAAAAACATGGACCTGCAAGTATCGAAACAGAAAGTTAACGACAGCATCGGAATTGGATCTTATATCGATGGGAACGATCAATCACCATTATTGTCAATAGCGGGTTAAGTTATGAACAAATGGATCATACTCGTATTCACTTTCACGTTATGATACTGATGTTAAGTAATACGAAAGGTAGAAGAGGCGGCAATATATTTTTTGTAACACCTGCTCGAGAAGTCGCCACATACAAGAAGAGAATTCAATCTGTTAATTTTTTTCTGAATTAGGCAATTTTGTTTTGTCTCACATGTGTTACAAGTTTACAACTAGTACAGTGTGTATAACAGGATTGCTGCGAATGTCAATGTTTACATATTCGCGAACGCGAATACGAATATGATCAACTAAATTGATTTTGGCCAACGCAACCAACGTGTGGCCAGCGGAATCAGGCACGCTTTTGGTCGAATGGCGATCGCTCGCACTTCACATTACAGCGCACGCAGTCGCCGGGTATTCCGCCGAATAAAATTCTATAGAAAAGTCAATTTAAACATTCGCATTACATTCGCATGCATTGCTTGATGCGAATGCGAATATCAATTATGATGCGAATATTCGCGGCATCTATGGTGTATAATATGCTCGAATAACACAATATCATATTCGTGTAATCAGAAAACAACACTCACAACAAACTCGCAAACTCACTCATGTGAAAAACTGCCCCTTGGCACACTCGTTACAGAAAGAACTTTTATTTTGAAAAGTGTGCTACTGATACCTACTTATACAGCAAAATATTGAAATTATTATTCGGTTTTTTAAATAAATAAAGAGAACTACTAGTCACAGAAAATGCCCATATTCGAGCAATGGTACACTTCAGTAGCGATGCTTTGCTATAAAAAATAAAAAAGTCGCATTGTCGTGGACACTTGGCATGGCAGTAATTCGGGGAAGGTGAATCATTACTTGGCTGGCGATCAATTTATTCACTCTACAAACAAATTCTTACGCATCTGGCTTCTGAAATGTATACGAATAGTTTTTGTGAATGACCTAACTGTTATACTGGTCTATTTTCTGATTCTTAATAGTTTTGGGTTGAACACCGAATCTCTTCCAAACAGTGATCGATGCTTCTTACATTCTACAATTATTTACAGATGACCAGATTCTGAAAGCTTTCCTTTGTCAGCTTTTCCAGTGTCCGGTCAACCTCTTTCTAGGTGGATTACTTTTCTGTATTTAATAGACTAGTCCCCTTTACCCTTCTACTCAGGTTACGGCCCTGAACCATCATCTGAGTTGTCGGCCTCGTCCTCTAGTCTTGTATTAGCTTGTAATCTCCATTCTAGGCGTACCTACTTCATTTATCTATGTTTTAGTTACTTTTCTTACTTATTTTACCTCTTTCTTGGCCTTTTAGTAACATACCTATGTACTGAAATTCTTTGATAGGTATTCATTTGATCAGGGACTGCCTCTAATCTAACCGAGATCATTTTGTGGTAATTAATTGGTAACCCTCTGCCGTTTGAAATTAGGACACTTTATCACTGTCGAACTCGGAATTGTGTCTAATTAGTGCGGGAAGAGCTAAATTGTCGCTACGATTGTTGTAGACGAGTGTTGTGATTACACGAGAGCGACCATTTGGTCTTCCCGCACGTGATAGACACGATATTTTTATGCTCTTTGGTGACTAAACGTACACTTCTTCGCAGTCTTTATTCATACGTCTTCTACAAAATGTCTCGTAACTCAATTCCTTCCTGTTTGTCATACATACGTAATTCAATTTCCTCCTACTGTTATTCACACTCGCACCTACGTCGTTCATAGTCATCCATGAATATCAAACTAAGTACTTATATTTAATGCGTTAAATGAACATTCAAACACACTTGTAAGATTCCACGTGTATGATCAGGGTCAGTCACTTAATGATAATGACTTTCACAAACACCCAGCCACAGAAACTTTTGGAAAACATCTTCACAAACTTAAATCCTGGAATTCCTTGCATATAAAAGTATTGGTACCATAATTATGAGGAAATATGAGGTCGTCGTTTTTATTACGTTTTCGAATGGTGAGTATTAGGTTTTCGGGTGAGAGCACCAACACAACCAAAACGACCGCGGGAGAAAGACCCAAGAAAAGATGAAAACACTGCATCGTGGTAGATGCTTTGGTAGATATGAAACAAATTAAAATAGCGTCTAAAACTATCAGAGAATCGCCAAAAATGGAGAGGCGTAGAGAAAGATTGTGGATGAGGTCAAAACTCAGACTCGATTACCTATAGCTTCAAAGGAATAAGAAGTGAGAGTAATGCAACAATAACCTATTATGTAGGCATCTATTCAAAAAATGCAGTTACATTTTAAGATAATAGGAAATCTAATATAGCCAAGTAAATATAGATATAAATTTAGAAAAACGAAGCACGATTCGAAATCTAATTAAATTAATTACAGTTTTCCGATTCTACTAAATGTACTTAGATTTAAAATTAATGACCTTAATTCCGCTGTAAATATTGTTTATTTATACACCTAGGTAAGTACCTACTAGAAACTAAAAATCCTTAGCGTTTGTTAACAATTTTTATGTTCGATAAATCATGTAGCTATTCCGTAAATGGAAGCCGAAAATATTTTAATTGAAGTAAATTGTGAGTTCCGCCAGCCGATGTAGAAATGCGGACTTGCTAAAAAAATTCAAATTACGAACGAATAAGTTGAGTGATCTTGCAAAAGATCTGCAATTAGCCACAGAGTCAGTCCCGTCCAGGCACCCGACTCGAACGAGCCTCAAGGACGGACGCGAAAATAAATTGAGTTTAATTTGTGGTTGAATCAGTGTGGAGATGAACTTCTTTATTTAGACACGGCTGGATAAAAACTGTAAATTTCTATCGGAATCGATCTCATCCGCCATTCAGTTTTTGAACTTTACAATAAATCTTTAAAACTGCCTGAGAAAGAAAGAAGAAATAAAGTTGTAGATAAGTAGACACTAACATCAGTAAAATCAATAATAGTAGGTACCTACTTTTAAATTCTTTCTTAACATTTCTTGTTGTTGATTAATTTTAATATCTTTCTTCACATATCTTAATTTCCATGCCCAATGGCTGAATATGTATACAACTTGCAATGATTTGTAACTAGCTCTCCCTGCTCCCATATGAACCTCCTACTTTCTTCTGCTGCAGGTGCAACTCCTCCAGCAGCAGGTGACGTCACTTGCCGACACGCAGAGCTCGGCAGACGAGCGCTACGCGAGGGCGAAGGCCGACAACGCGGTGCTCCAAGCCCGAGTACACATGCTGGACGAACAGATCCGGGAGGTGAGCTAGTTTACTTTTTATTATGTAAAATTATCTCCACTTTTTAAGGTTGCATGCCTTCCTTTACTTGGGTAATTGATGGTGTAAGGTAATATACATACCTATATGACAAAACGTGAAATGTTGTACTAATTGTTCGAAAAGTAGGCAAACGGGGAAAGTTGGCAAAGTGTTCCCAGATCCTTCAATCAATTTCCTCGGGCAATGTTTTTTTCACCCGTAAAACAAGTACCAAAAAATATCTACGCTCAGTACAGTGTTGAAGCTGAACCTTTACAAGGCAGACCACACCGCGCAATTCGCGAGGATAATCCAACAAATCCAGCAACCGCCCCGCACATAATGCACATTTTATTACGTTGTCCAAAACAGAGGCTGCTTAAACACAGGCCCCAACTGAAAATCAGCGTCGCAGCCCAGGTTGCGGCATCATGCTGACTTGGGGTCCTTTTTTGCCTCCACACCATCATACATTTTGTATGTGTAATGTAAATTTAATTATACTCAATAATATTCATTTGTAAAGATTGTAATGTGTGAGGAAAAATAAAGATTCTATTTCCTTATACGACAATGGTAGACAGAGGAACCATTTTACTTACTTACCCATACTAAAGCCGAAACCACAGATTCTGATACTTATACCTACTGAAAGGTAAGTAAACACTTTTGGAGATAAGAATCGAGTCTCGCTACATATCTCAGTCTAATCTGATCTGTATCGAATAACAAGTAATATTTCCTACATAATCCTTATTGAAGCCATTTTTGAACAAATTTAACCGCAATTTCCCGCTGATCGTGAAAGGTTTACAATCATGCCCGCAGGACACTTTCAACGGCAGATTATCATCATGATAAAATTATAATCAATCATGTGACGATAATAACTACTACTTATAATATATAGTTGTTGTGTAACAAACAAGTGGTAATCAATCACGCAAAATCAGACATTAGCCAATCTTTTCTCCCATTTATCTCATAAGTATTCATAATAAAATGTGTGGGTAAATGTGTGTGTAACATCGTTATTTACGGAGTAGATAAATGCATAAAGTGGTTTGCTTCCTTGGAGGAAAGATGTACGCGACCGGTCTAACAAAAGTGCAAAAGTTGAGTGCCGTACCTACCACGTGATTTTTCTTTGTACAAAAATACCGATAGCGGAGGCTTGCGCGGGCGCGCTGGCGGCGGTATGATAAAGACCCTCGCGTTTACACCGAGCAGGGTAACGTGATATCGCCAAAAGAGTCACAAGAAGGCTACTGCGACCAAATTATTAAGGACTTTGGTTTTTTGGGATTTCCGTGATAGGCGGAAGAGAGGGTGAAAGAATCCGGGAGATTCTAGCGACCCTAATAGAAGCAATACGTGAAATATATCTCTTTGAAATCCAGTCTAAGAGCAATTGTTCTCTTTTAGCTTTCAAAATAAATCACTAGGTTCTGGACTGTGGGCCAAAAGACAAGGTCATTCACTGTCGAATCCAAACCAAAATTCTTCTTCTACAACTCGCAGTCCTCAGCGATGAGGGTCGCGATCATTCTTTGGAGTTAACCACATGGGCATGAACGTTATCCTAGGCAAAAATGTGGTTGTTTACTATTATTGCCTTCCCCATTTCACACACAAACGCAAATTAAGAACCTAAATCCGTTCACAGATCGAATGCCGGTGCGAGGAGCGGATCGCGGAGGAGCAGAGGCGGTGTCGAGACGCCATCGCTCGAGTGGAGAGGGACCGAGACCAGCAACTGACAGCTCTTAACGACAGGCTGTCGGCGGCTGAGACCGAGGACTCGGATCTGAAGCAGGAGGTATGTTACCCAGTCTTTCTTAGTGATTTTATCAACAAGGGGGGTACGGGGCCACGATCCACCGAACGGGCCCAGTGCTTATTGGTGAATTTCGCACGCCTTCCGAAACTTTTGCCTCAGACATGCAGGTTTCCTTTACCGTTAGAACAATCAGTAAAAATCTACGTATACGAGTACCTAAGTCTTCTAAAAAATCCGGTAAACTTATTAGTACATGACATTACATGGTTTCGAACCTGGACCTCCCGCATTCTAGCCACTACTCTATACCGACGCTCGTTAGTGATTTTGATTTATCAAATGTAATCCCAATCCTACATTTTGTAAGGAGGTAATTACAGGGCCGCAAATAATTTAGGGTATTTTTAGAAGATTTGGTTTCGTAGATTTGGTTATATCCCATCGGACACCTTGGAACCACGCCTGAGTGATTTCTTGGACGATGAAAGCAACCAATCGGACCGAATAATCGAACATTTCATTCCCATAAAATACAGATTTGAATAATGAATAAGTCATAAAGTTAGGTGATGGAAGCTAAGATTTATTAATCTGAAAATAAGTATAATTAGTTGCATAAACTATTATTCATCAAATCATCAGCAATTATATTAGTAAATTTTATTCTTAAAAATCTCCGCATGTAATAATTACTAAGTATTTATTATTGTACATTTCAGGTAGGAAGGCTGCGCGGCGTAGCTGAAACGTTAAGAGCTAACGCCGAGGCAGCAGCGCGGGGGCACAGAGAAGCACAAGAGCAAGTCGGCGAGCTCGCCGCACAACTCAGCGCGGCCAGAGATGCCGAGAGAAGGGAACGGGACGCCGCTGCAGCCACTGCCGAGCTGCTAGCATCGGCGAAACTAGAGCTGCAAAGACTGAGGGACACGCCTCCGCCCCCGCCTGACCCGAGACTGGACGAGTTGAGGAAGGAACTGACGCTATTGAGGACGCAGAACAAATGTAAGTAGTAAAAGGAATCTTAGAATGCCACTGTAGGCGAAACTAGAGCTGCAAAGACTGAGGGACACGCTTTCGCACACGATCCGAGACTGGACGAATTGAGGTAGTAGCTGACGCTGTTGAGGACGCAGAAGAAATGTAAGTAGCTTTAGTCTATCGACGCTAAGCAGGACATAAATAATAGATGGCTTTGGTTAAATGTACATACCCTTAATTTTGCTAGAATGAGAAACAGCAACGAGGCATATTTAAATCACTGCAGCGATTGCATAGGAAGCGAAGCAACAATCGATAATAATCAATTTGGTTATGAACAAAACTGAATATCACCATAAAGGCAAGGAAAAATTATTAATGAATACTTTCATGATGGAATATTTTTTTAATGTTAAATTACCACTTAGCATCAGGTGGCCCGTTTGCTCGCCTACTCTCCAAACAAAATTCCTAAAAACGACAAAATGTTGTTGCAGCTCTATCAGAAGCTCAGGAAGAGCTCCAGGCGCAGATCCTAACCCGAGGAGTGGAGGAAGGCCGCAGCCTGCTGGACGGCGTCAGCGGCCCACTTGTTGGAACCAACTCCTTAGCGCACGAGCTCTCGCAGATGAGCGACGATGAGGTAAGAACCCTCACTCCCAATGTGCTATCACACGACAGGTCTATTATGTAATATAATATAACTCATAATATTTCGAGATTTTGTGTACCCGTACCTTTTTTTAATGTTATAATATAATAAAGAACTTTCAAAATCAAAATCAATCAGCCACGGCTAATACCCCAATATTTCTGAGTCAACACCGACTCCGTATAAACCTGCCTTTTTTCAACCGATATATCGTCCTTCTGGTCGTTGGCAGAGTTTGCCAAAAAAATATGGGTTCTAATTGGGAAAGTTGCTGTTCCATATGGGGAGGGGTGCTAATTAAGGTTTTGATGCCCTCCCTCCTCTCTCCTCCCCCCTCTGACGCCCAGTCGTACAAAGTCTTGCTCCCTCAATGGCCCGCTGATTCCAACTTCCGTATCGAATCAAAGTTCAGTTATGTATGTAGTTTATCGTACACTGATTACTCTGTAATTTAAATGCATCTAGGTTTTTAATATTACTGTAACCTGCCATTACAGTGTTAATATTTAGAATATTATTAGATTTACCGAGAATTCGCTGCAACATGGTCACAGATATTAATTTCGCTTTCAATAAACCACTTTAACAAGACACTCAATCCGTAGATAACCGTACAGATAAAAGTTATATGAAATTGGTATCTTTATCATCATATTCATTAGAGCCATAAAATTCACGTCACTGCAGCTTTGCTTTATAAAAAGCCTGGATTAATTATTTTGCGAAGCAAATATATATATATTTAATTATGCATTTTTGCAGCTCGATGGTAGCGATACACTTCACAGCATAGAGTTGGAAAAGGTACGCATATTTTACTAAGTGCATGCTTTTGTACCTTTGGGATCGGCTAACTATTGCATGATCAGTTAGTTACAGTGTCATTTACTAGCAGGGGATCAAAGTGGTACCTTTTCACACTTTATGAATGCCTTTTGCACTTTTTTCATAATTTCATCTTCTATCATTGTATCATCTACATAAGCTTTACAACATTAATACTACAAACGGATCAAGTCTAACAAATTATTTCTTGCATATTTTACTAACACAAAACTAAATCCAAAATGTATTAAAAACTCATATTTTTTTATTTTATTACAGCTACAAAAAGCTTTAAAAGAACAACAAGACGTCAACATCCAACTGCGGAATTACATCGATGGGATCCTACTCTCCATCGTCGAGAACTACCCGCAGTTACTCGAAATCAAAAACCAAAAGCATACCGGCGTGAATAAGTCATAACAAATAATCATAACGATTCTATAAATTTACTTAAATAACCTAGTTTGAAAGAAACACGCGTATTATTGTTATAAACAGGTTTAAAACAAATTGATATTATTTTAATTTGAAATTATAATTATTCAAACCGATACGAAGTTAAAGGTCGTTCCTGTGATAGATAAGACAAAAGATTATAAAATGCGACATAAAAATATATTCATGCGACCCGTAACTTTAGTATATACTTTACATCTATATTAAATGTTGAAATAGATAAAGAATCGAATTCATATACCTAGGTAACCAGAAACCAACGATTAAAAGATGATTTTATGAATGGGAATGCGTGATCACTATTTTAGTTAAAATAGATAAACCGATGTATCTCTCTTTCTTGATGAGACAGGAAGGAAACTCTCTGTAAATATTGTTCATAGTTTTATAGAAGCGTATTTTATTATAGAGTAAGTACTGTTCCTGTTAACTCCGAAGTATACTTTCATTATATTTGAATTGTTTAAAAAGGTATATATTAAAAATAGAAGATCTGTGAAAAACTAAGCCAATATATAAATATATATTAGATCAGAATTCTAGGCCAGGCCGTCCATATAGGTAGGTAGATAATTTTATTATATTTTATATACTTAATGAAATTATTTTTAATGAGACTGGAGTGGAATGTATGAATGAAAAACTATGGTGCGTATTAGGGCAATACTGATCATATTGAAATTAAATAACTTTTGTCTGAAGCCATTATTGAAATGTGTGTATTTCTATAAAAAATGAATGTACTTTAGCTGCATATAGTAGTACCTAAAACTAATTAATTGTAATATTAAGTGAATGTGTACCTATATTTTTACAATGAGATATTTATACCTATAAGTTAGCCTGTAGATATAGGCATTTGTGTACATTTTGATAACAAGAATCATGTAAGTTTTAATGAAAGATGTTATAACAGTCATCAATATAAATTAAATCAATTCTAATACACAAATTCAGTCTTTTATTCAGTAAAATAATAGTCTCTTACAACTTACGTAACCATCTAGGTATAACTTTGACCCATATGTAGTCTTTCAAAAGCAAAGTTTATTCGTCTCCATTCTCTTGAACATCTCTATCAGTATCCTCTTTCTTAGTTTGGTCTAAATTACTCAACACTTGCTGGACGTCTAACTTCAACATCATAAATTTTGGATCCATGTAATCCTGAAAACCAGTCGTCAATGTCATTAGCTACCTACTTATCATCATCATCAGCCTATTAATGTCCCCACTGTTGGGGCACAGGCCTCCTCTTGCACAAGGGTGTACGGGCCATGAGCCACCGAGCGGGCCCAGTGCTGATTGGTGGATTTCACACGCCTTCGGAAATTTTAATTTTCCTCAGACATGTAGGTTTCCTCACAATGTTTTCCTTCACCATTAGAGCAGTCAGTAAATGTACGTAAGTCTTCGAAAAAAAAACGAAAAACTAATTGGTACATGGCATTGCATGGTTTCGAAACCGGACTCCTGCATGGGAGTTCGACGTCCTAGCCACTAAGGCCACCGACGCCTTCTTTACCTACCTACCTAACAATAAGTTATTAGTTCTCGCTAAATTAAATATAGGTACTTGAACACCAGAGAGCTATATTACACGAAGCAACAATCCTTATAACTACAACATTGAAGCCTTTTTTTTATGAGGATTTCTATTGATGTTGCAATTTCAGACTTGTAATTATACAAGGATTATTCCTTTGTAATTTGGGGTCGTGTTCACCTTGAATGTCCCAGATTCAACTTGCGTTGCTTGTTGATTATTTTCAGCTGTAATCCTGTCCATGTATCTTTCCTCATGGCTCACACTGGCAACTCCAGTCGTATGCCTTATACCAAAGCTCCTGCCCATAAGATGAGCCATTTCTAGCTCTATTGCATTCATGGCTGTGCTCACATTTGTACCACCGTAGTCTCTCGACACTGGTACATTTAGGAATGGTTCCGGAACGGTATAAGCCTGTTCAAAATTATACGGGGATATATTTTGAGTAGATTTGCATAAAGAACATTGTTGTTTGCTCTGCTTTCTTTCATTGTGAAACATTAGTCTTTCTCTAGAGAGAGCCACCTTTTCTCTAGCTATCTGTTTTTCTCTAGAATTCAGAGACACTGCGTGTTCTTGCATTCGTCGTATTCTATCTTCGTATTTTCTTTGGATGAATTCAGCCTCTGAATATTTCTTGTCTGCTTGGGATTGTTTCTCTATAGCAGCTTTGGCTAGTAGGTCTAAATCTCGGCCCCTGAAACATTAATTTAAAGAAGTAAAAGGGGTTTTTCTCAAAAAAAAAAATTGCGGCGAAATTCATGGAACTATTTTTTCTTCGCAGCAAAATTCTCAGACTATGAAAGTAGATATCAATGGCGCCCTATTGACAGGGTTTTTATACATATAATAAATAGTTAAAGGTACATTTTTGTTTTGTCTGTTGGAGCGCACATCACATAAAAACTACTGAATGGATTTGGATGGAGTTTTCACGGATATATTTGTATAAGTCTAGATTGACATCTAGGTCATAGACGTTGTGTAAGTATAATGTGAGGGTAGCTAGTCTACAAAAGATAATTATAGGTATTAGATAAATAGAATATTAACTTCGCTAAAATCCTTTGTTCTTCCATGTGCATCTGTTGTTTCTCCAAGTTCAACTTTGATCTTTCTTCGGTCACTTCTTCTAACTGCCCCTGCAGTTCTGCCTTCGTTTTCTACAACATTTGAAACATTACATTTAAAAAAAAGATCTTTACATATTTTGGTAGCACTAATGAATCCATCACATTTTGTGGGTAGCAGTTACCTCAAGTTCCAGTTTCAAATTTTGTATAGAAGCTTTCTCTTTTGCAACTGTTGCACTATCTTTCACTGCTTTTACTTTTTCTTCATCTATTTTAGTAATCTTCTCTAGATACTCTTTCTGAATATCGTCTTTCAACATCTGAAATAAAATAAATGTTATGTTAGTAAGTAAATACGTATATACTTAATTACGACCAAAATAACAATCACAAGAGGCGAAAAGTACATAAGAACCTTAATTTCTTCATCCTGTTTTTTGAGAACATTCTTTGCAAATTCAGTCTGTTTACTGAATGTGGCTTTTTCAAATTCAAACTCCATTTTCTTTTGTTTCAATGTTGCTGTTTCTTCTTCGATTATCTGAAAGATTGTAGGTATATAAGGTCCTTTTTTATTAGTAGCAAATATTTGGATGGGGGTGTGTTAGTCATTTGTACCATTTTACACGAAAAATAACCCTGTTACTTGTATGAAAATATTCCTTACTAAAGAATAATAAACCCCATTATTTTGCGCCTTGGTGGCTTAAACTCCACGTCGTTATGATTATGAATGAAACGAGTTTCATTCATAGATACTTCTTATTTCAGTGTTAGAATAGCAATAATTCATTCATTTGTAGAATTTTCAACCAAACTATTTTGACGTTTTTCTCGAAAATTTAATAAGTAAATAAAAATATAGTTTTTTCCTATGATCATTGTTTATATATAACCTATAGATGACACCCTAGAAATATTTGCCGCTAATAAAATAAGACCCTATATGCTAATATTCAGATTAAATGTTTACTGTAGTCATTTGTTTCAGTCTTGTTTCCATCATTTTGACCATTTCTCGGCTCTCAATTTTCTCTGTGTCAAAATTCTCACGTTCTTTTTTTAATTGTTGAATCATCTCTGAAACAACGTCAGTTTTATAAATACAATGTGGAGCTTTTAGTTAAAGATTCGGGTATCGGGTAAAATCAGCCTCTGTCTCTGATTTTACCCGATACCCGATTAAATAATAGTTTACTACACTCGTAGTACATTAACAATAACAGAAGGACGCCGAAGTTATCAAGGCCCGAATGTTTAACTAAAAACCCTGTTCATCTCTTAATATTACATAAGTATCTATTTCTTTCATGAATTTCCTTCTATTACCTACCATTAATCTGAGTTTCTCTCGATTGCAAGCTTCTTTCAGCATCTCGTTGTGATTTGTCAGCCAGTGCTTGCACCTTCTCTACTAGCTGTTGGCAATGAGATTTGCTTTCTTTGACCTCTATTACTAGTTCATGCAGATCTGATGAGAATCCTGCTGAGTCTTGTATGACGACTTGCTCTTGTTTCACTGCATTTCTTTAAAATGGGTACAAAAGTCGGTAAGCGTCTTTAAAAATAATATATTTTTTTTAAAAAATAGGTAATATCGTTTACTTAATATTTTCCATAAGCGCTGCGTGGTGTTCCTGTAAAACTCTTATGTTCTCCAGATGTTGTTGTCTAAGCATTTCATTCTCAGTCTTATGTCTCTCAGTTAGTGAATTCATATTATCTTCAGTTAACTTCTTGAACAGCTGATGATGCTCTTCTAACCAATGTATCTTCTCCGAGTAGTATTTAACGAGTTTTTCGCTTTCTTCTTTCATTCTTTCTTCAGACTGGTTTACTGATACTTCTAGGAAAGCGAGTTGGCGTCTGTATACAAATTACAAAACCACGTTACCCTTTAAATGTATTTTAAAAGAGGTACCTACATACCTAATATTACATCTTTCAACTGAAAAGTAAACTTCGCTTCTTACCTATAGGATGTTTCCATCAAATCAATTTCTTTATCATGGTTGTCTTGCAATGACTGCACCAACTGCAGCAGTTGCTTCTTCTCTTTCATATGGGGGCTTTCTTTCCTTTCAGGAGGATTGTCATATTCATCATCATTAGAGTGGATATTCTCTTCGTTATCAATATTAGCTGTACCTAGAAGAGCCTGAAAAAGTTTAATGTAAAAATCGTTGTTGCATTATATGCGCTGGTTTCATGCGTTTGATTTCAGTAGACTGTTATACGACTAGCACCAGTTTTATGTGATACATTACTACCTTTATCCTCTGAGTAATGCGCTCCTGATGCGAGGATATGATGGCCTGCATTTGCTGACTCTGATCCGCCTGTCGGCGCAGCATTGCGTCAAGCTGAGCATGTTGCGCCTGTGCAGCTTCGCGATGCACCCGTTGCGTCTCTTTCTGCCTCACTAGACAATAATTTAGGTTTAACGAAACAAACGTGAATAGTCTAACAAACATCAGTTTAACCTACCGGGACATCGACAATTCCACACACATGTTGCTACAATTTTAAGTGAAGTTTAAACAGGAAGTTAAATAGGCACGAATTCTTACTCTGCATGGCGGCAAGCTTTTCTTCCTGAGCTTTCAACTGCAAAGCAACCATCAGCTGGGATTCTTGTTGCTGCAGGTATAAAGCTGCACCTTCCGCAGTTATGTCTTCATTGCTACCTTGGACTATGGAACTTGGAACTTTTACTAGGTGTTCTAAATTTGAATTCAATACAGGTTCCTTTTCCATTTCAACTTTTTCGTTAGCTTCGTTTTTGATCGGTTCTTTTAGTGTTTCTTTAATTGCTGCTGGTTTAGTGGTTTCTTTTTTAGGATCCACAGATTTTTTCTTTTTAGAGTCCCCAACCAACCATGCTGGCATACCCTCATCGTCTTCGTCCTTATTATCGGCATTTTTTTCCCCAAATATACCGAGCCAATCGTTACTTGATTTTTTCTTAGTTATTGACTCCTCTTTCGGATTTTCAGCTTTAATAGTCTGTTTTTGTGTAACTGTCATAATTGAAGCTAGAGTTTGCTTCGAATCACTCTTTCCCAAAATTGTGTCGAAGTCAAAATCTTGACTTTTGGCAGCTGTTGTTGGTCGAGTTGTCTGACTAGAGCCTCCGGTTTTTGCCGAAGATCCGCCTAATATGTCATCTAACAGAGATTGTGAACTTTTCCCTTTTTCCAAAGGTTTAACCGTCTCTTTCCGAGTTTCAGTACTAAGCTCTGCCAGTATGTCGAGCTTATCAGTACTAGTGCTAATCTTCGATTTAGCTGGAGATTTACTGGAATCTGGCTTGTCTAAAATTGGATTACCCTTGGGTTCTGTTATCATAATGGAATCTTTGGATAATGTACGCTTGAAAGAACCTGTAGACTTCGAATTATCGATCTTCGTTTTATCATCAGTAACCGGTGCTTTTTTAGTTTCTCCTAAACCAAGATCAAATAAGGCATCTTTTTTGTCATCTGTGGTATTCAGTTTCGGTTTCGGTTTATCAACATCTCCCAAGTCAAATAAAGCATTTTTCTTTTCTGCTATCGGAGTGGTTTTCTTCTTTGTTGGTTTTTTCTTCCCGAGAATGTCGTCGTCAAAAAAACTATCATCACTTCCGTCACTGAGAATTCCTGCTAAAGGATCATCTAGATTAAAACTCATTGTTAGTATTATAATCCTATAAATTATGTCTGATAAAATTATATTGCGCGAAAAGGCAAAGTCAAGCCAAGCACAGAACAAAAGTAATTGTATGTTTACAAATTAGGCGCCATGGAAACGGAAGTGATTGGAATATGTTGTTTGTAGAGATTATTCTAGTTTATACCCTTCGTTCAAGGCAAAGGTAACTATAACTAATTATTAGCATTCAGCCCACAACAACTGTCGATTATGTTAGCCGCTAAATCTAAAGTTAAACTAAAGTCACGCTAAGAAATTTAACATAATACAATGTGACCAACGCTTCCCAAGTAAAAATCTAGTCTTTTATGATGCGGCTATTCGAGTCAAGTCAGTGGCGTCGATTCCGGGTGGCCGCCAAACCTATGAAATCATCACACATATGCTAGATCGTATAAGGGTGAGGGTAACATTTCGATTGGCGAGGTATTAGTTTAGCGAGTGTAAACGGAATTGGTGCCATTTACTTTCGTTTGGTTGAAGAGCGTTCCATAACCAGTTGAATTAATTCACATTGTCCATGTTCCATTACCGCGTTAACAGCAGAAAATTTATCAAACTTTAATTTGACACAAGCAATGGAACGTGTACAATTATCAACGTGAATAATTTCAAATGGGTTTGGAAAGTACTCTTGATTGACATTGACATTTGTCATTTTTGAACGCACGCAAAATTGTAATGGTGACGGGAAATTTGTTGCTTTACATCAGCCAATCGGCTGTTTTAATTATTTTTTCAAAACAACCGTATTGAATTTGTGATTTTTCTAATTTATCAGACACAAAATACATTTACATCAAATTATGGACTATATTGGTAAGTTCTTGCATTAGTAACCAGTAGCTCATCAAAATAGATTTTGACAGTCTTTGTCCAGCATACGGAGATCTTTTGTTCCAGAAATTTTGCTAACTCACGATTTGTTTTTCGCCAGCTTCTGAGAAGGGAGACTCTACAGAAAATCGAGATCCAAATTCTTTAATATCAAATGGAAATTCAAAGACTGTTTTAGACAACAAAACTAATCTTGACAATGATAAGTCGCACATGGAAGCCCCCGCAGAGATCGCGGCGTGCTCCTCGGAGTCCACTGAAGATTCGGAGTTGTGCGAGATCCCGGAACAGGTCGAATTTACGTTAGTCTTTAACAAACTAAAGCACGAAATAAGCTTTGCATATGATGCAACCATTCTCGACTTAAAAGCCCATTTGGAAAGAATAACTGGAGTGCCACTGTCTGCTCAGAAACTAATAATCAAGGGCATGGCCAAGGACACAATGACACTGCGGAAAGCTGGCATCTCAAAAGGTGGCAAGGTGATGCTCGTGGGATCTAAAATGGATGATATTTTAGCTGTGAAAAGTGTGCCAAAGGTGAGCTGGAAATGATCTATCATTTTTAAATGTACTAAAATCACTATAAAACTTTGTTTTAGGTAATAGACATAGTTTGATATTAGAAATCAAATTGAAGTGTTCATGTAACATTGTTACAAAGCAATATTGTTATGTAAACAGTACATATGTAACATTTTTCCAATTTCAGGAAATACTAGAAGAGAAAGCTAGTGGCCAGACAAGCAAAGAACCACTTTGCATGCAGAAAATTCATAGGAAGGTTCTAGATAAAGGCATCCCACCTGATGTTATGCCAGGAATCAAGGGTGTGAAGGTTAGTAGTGATTATACTACTAACAGTTATAATGCAATGAGACAATACGCATATACCACATAATCTTGGTATTTGGCATAGTAAGTTTCCTATGAGTTCTAGAATTATCTAATAGTACTAAATATCCCTGACATATTGTGTTAACATCTGAGCATCATACTAAAAATACTTAAGTACTGGTTTTCTGAAATCATAACCTTTTTATAAACTTACAGGAACCATTGCCACCCATCCCACTGAGTGGAATGTTAAATAAGCATGGAGGAAAAGTCCGTCTCACATTCAAGCCAGAACAGGACCAACTGTGGCTCGGCACCAAGGAGCGCACAGAGAAGCTAGCAATGACTTCCATTAAGAGTCAGTATTTAACTAAAATAAACCTGCCTACATTACATTAACACAAGTTAATTCTGTCTTTTTGTCTCTTACAGGCATCACATCTGAACCTATCAAAGAGCATGAAGAATATCATATCATGGTAAGTCATATCTTTGATCTACCCAGATAGGTATATTAGTTTTTCTCTTCTGTCGGACTTATATTTATCAAAAAACCTCTTACTTCTTTTTTGTTGCAGGGACTCCAATTAGGACCAACAGAAGCTTCCAGATATTGGGTGTACTGGGTTCCAGCCCAGTACATTGAAGCCATAAAGGATGCAGTGCTTGGTGTTTGGCAGTTCTTCTAAACTCAATGTCTGTCCAATTGCTGTACCTACCTTCCCCTGAGCTACTGGGTAGTTGCAATATAAAATCTAATGTATATGTCCACTTCTTACTGGTACAACATAAAAGTACCTATTCTTTTGTGATATCACTATGCCATGTCAATTAAAATTGTCCATTTGGTATCTGGCATCTATCTGGTCAAATGAGAAATTATTTATTTATTACTGTAAGTTTGCATTTCTTGCATTTGGGTTCAGTGAGCTGTAGTGATGTTGATTGTTCTTATGATGTGACTACTGTCAACATGCATCCGTCATCATGAGCTTATTGTCTCCTCGAGTTTCAAACAGATCTCTATGTGAACTTTACAATATTGAGTCACTTGAGTGAAGGATTGGGCAGAATAAATTGCAAGAGTGCGACTGTCTTTTCTATTGATGTTCAATGTGTGTTAGTAATTACAAGTAGAGGTTCTTAAAATAATTCAAAATTGTGCAAGATAATGTTCAAGCCAATCCTTCACTAAATACTTTTGATCATAGATTTAGGTAAATAAATACAATGTTTTAAACTACATCTTTGTTTCATATTGCCACAAATTATTGTACAACAAATAAAAACTTATCAAATTTTATTCAAGAATACTATGTCAATGAGAAATAAATAGTGAAAACAATAAAACTTACAGCTAGAAAGTAGTTGCACTACATAAAAATGGCACAAGAGGATATAGGTAATAAATATCTTGTATAAAATAAAAACAGTAAAAATTTGGCATCTTGGATATGTAAAATACTTATTTTGTACTAAAGCTTGTAGAAAAGGTTTGTATAAAGTTTAGCCATATTCTGATTGCACTGTTAATGAGAATTGGCCCTTAGGTATCCTTGTTGCGTGATACCACACCCTAGTATCCAGCAGCACTGAAAATTAAAATAACAATCATTACCAAAATATCAGGTTTTTAATAACACTGCAAATTATAATGGTGAAAGCAATAGCATCTCTATGGAATAACTGATTCTATTCTTAGCATGACAATCAGGAATTAAAGATCCTGATGAATGATTATTGAGGACTACAACATAAGAAAGAAATCATAGGTTCTTACCGACATCCCCTGGTTCCACATAATACTCAAACTTGTGGCAAACAAGGTCACACTCTGGTACAGGAGCTATGGACCATGTCTTGTTCCCTTTTACCTGGCCTTGCCACATCAGACGGGGTATGTAATCCAGCTGTAATGAAAGCCAAATAATAGCTGAAGGTTTTGTTTAGAGGTATGTTACACATTAACAGTTTGAGCTTAAAATGTACCTATCACCATACATCCAAGAGGGATTTAGATTTCGGCTTAATCCAGAAATCCCCTTACACATTTGTTGCTTATACAGATAATAGTTGAAAAGAAAGACATTTGTTGTAAAAGGCGAACAACCCATATACAGGTCACGGACATGTAAATAGGTGCCAGCTATGACCCAAATGGTTGGAAAGGGGAGAATGGAGAGGATTCGGGGAGGCCTTTGCCCGGAGGCACCCAGATAGATCTTCCTAGTTACCGTAGAATACGTAAATATTATGTAAGTAAATAATATTCACTGAAAAGAGGCCATAAAATAAAATATGACCCAAATGTGGGTCAGGAAGTGTTAGTAACTATAAAATATTTACATGCATTACTGCTCCCATTTCATATCCAAAAAATATGTTTTCTGTGGCAGGAAACTCTGCATCCCTTGGCAGAAATTCTGGAGATTTGTAGTACTGCCTCACTTTTGTCAGAATATCTGGGTGACAATTTCCCCTGTAATGCAAATATAGATAAGTTTTTACATACATTAGTACATAAGATACAAAAGAAATTTGGTGTTTCCATTCCCCTCCACTTAGGTCCCCACCAAATAAAGTTACATAATGTAATAGAACACATTATACTAACCATCCCACATACCAAGGTTTCTGACCAGGATCATTTCTCACTCTAGCCTCTGGCATACTGAACACCTCTTTCAATGAAAACAGGTCAGTCTTAAAGTTAAGAAATTGGCACCCTTCATCAAGACTCTCATAGCTGCCTGCTGTCTCTTCATACAGCTTCTTGAACAAGTGGAAACTAAACTCCTTAGTTGCTCTCCACTGGCTGATAGCATTCTTCACAATGATTGGCTTTGAGGAATACGCGTAACTCTGGAAATCAGAAATAACAATGTAGGTAGCTATCTAGGGTCTCTAACAGTAAGAACACTAGTTTTGGCGCTTGTCTCACTTTAAAATTCCGCCGAGTGATGTTCCGCAATATAATAGGTTTCGTAACGTTATTGCAATAGGCGCAATCGGCGAGAGGCCGCGTCGCTTCCCACACCAAGTAATTACTAGGTAACAAACATCTTGCACTTAAAATACTATCCACAAAACTGATGCTTATCACTAACACTATGAAGCCTGTTACTAATGCAACTATTAACTTGCTATTTGATCCCTTTGTTGCAGTTTCATGCTTATAATTACAGACGAAATTGAATTGTTGAAGTAGCACCCAATCTAAGCCTCTTTCAATGGCACTTTTTTGCAGTAATCTAAGTTTTCTCCTTAGAATCTTCTTCTGTTTATTAATATTTTGCATTGTATCATAGGCAGCGCAATTTTCAAGTAACTCATACTAATCAAAGCTTCAATAATACAATTTTGGGTTTTCTTGATTTTTTTTAAATAGATATCTTTCAACAATCACAGAATAAATGACGTTTGCTTTCCCGTTCGGAAATAATTAAAACTTTTCCGTCCGGAAATAAAACTTTACAACCATATGTACAATAAATGTATAAGGCCTTTATAAAAATAAATTATTGACTATGCCTATTAGTGATGCACTTAATCGATAAAGTCACTTAATCGATAAAGTCACTTAATCGATAAATGTACTTAATGACGAAAATAAACCAAACCGTAAAACAGGGAACTACTGGTACTTTTATAACCTGTAATACTATTTAAATAAAAAAATAGTTTCATTTAATTCCGCAAATTGGCGGGGTACTTATATTTCTGTTCTAGTGTAGGGCCAGTAAGGTGTTTTTAATGACTTTATTAAAGTTATTTTTTTCGAAAATACGCTTCCATTCCACTCCGCGGCAATGTAAATTGAGCGTTAGCCAAAACGTTTGGTCGACTTAATTAAAGTCTATCAAGCATTTTGGACTTTTGGCTAACAACAAAACTTGACTGTGACTACAGAGGTACCAACATAAAGTATTGGTTATATAATAAATACTTTTTATAAATATTTTATTTGTGTTACAAAATAAACCGAAACATTGACTCGAGCACACCACACAGATGACGTTTTAGTCGGTTGACACTCTGACGGATTAGTCATTGGCCTATAATGGCCTCAATTTCGGTGTGACCGTCAAACTTAAAGTTAAACCTAAATGAAACTGTCACGCTCCCTCGTATAATAGATTGTGTACTAGTGAGCAGGGCCCTATTTCACGAAGCTTCAATTCTTGTAATTACAAACCTAAAAATATAATGCGTTTTGCACCATTGTAACCAATAATGTGTTTCACGACTCCTTGACTAAGGATTTTTGCAATCCATAGCAGATAATTCTTATACAATTTATTCGAAGTATTGACTTAAATTGTTAATTGGTAATATTTCATTTTTCGTAAAACGCCGTAAAATTGTATTTCATAGATTTTATATCAATGTTGCCATTTTACGCTTGTAATTACAAGAATTGTAGCTTCGTGAAATAGGGTCCAAAAAGTTTCGTTTAGCGATTTTCGCTAAATTTGGCGGCTATCCCGGAATGTATGGACTAATCTAAACACAGTGTGCGTTAACCCTGATTTTTTTAACCCTATATTCCCGTAATTTGAATAGTGAAAACGAAAATTATTTTAAAAATTAGTTTCAAATCTGTTAACCATGTTAACCAATCGATTTAATTCTATCGACATGGTTATCGAACCAATTTTGCACATCACTTATTGACTGACGCCTGTCAAGTCAACGAACCGATGATCTTGGCGGTTTTGCTAATTTATAGATAAAAAAATCTAGAAATGCCTCCTAAGAAGCGTGATAAAGATAGTGAAACAAATAAGAACTCCAAAATAGATCACTTACAAGCGGACCATGAGTTATTTTTGCAAGCGTTCGAAAGTAAGTTAGATACCGTTGATAGGTAAGAGCATTGTTGTATTAATTATTTGCTAATGTTTATTCAAACGTGCTTTGCAGAGCCGACACAAATATACAGATTCCTCCGGACCCGCAACATGCTGTCGGTACGTACAGTTCAATAAAATTATTATAGAATCTCTGTTCAAAGAGTGTACATGTTACAATTTTTCGATTTGCAGCCAATATTTCTGAATAGGACATTGTCGTACATGAAGCGTAGGATGTCCAGAAGCAACAAAAGCAGGATTGGTTTCAAAGTGGATTCCTTACTTGAAAAAATCACTCTGAAGAAGAGCACCGAACTCCAGCCCAACAGCCTGGGAGGTTATATGACCCTCACATTTCTGGGATTCTATGACAAAAGTCTGGAGGACCCAAGAGGCTATCAAGTTAAAGTGGAAACATTGCTACTCAAAATCTGCCACAAGAAGAGGAAAGAAAGTTCTTCAGCTATTGTTGAGGTTTCAGTAAGTATAGATGTAATTTTACCATCAAAGTTAGCTATTATTGTCATTATTTTAGACCAATGCATTAAGTTAGACATGAAATTGATGCAGTTGATTTATTAATTTGATGAAATATGGCTTGTTATCTTAGAAAGAAGATGACTATTACAAATAAATAAATGTGGTTTTTTTGACAGACAAATATTTGACCAGTTTTCCCCATTATTACCTTTGAATAGAGTTCAGCTCTGTTACTTTTTGGGGTGGTTGTGTTACCATTATTTCCATACACTTTTTTCAATCATCGTTTAATTATTAATATCAATGTCATAGACAAATATCTGAACCTTTAACACGAGTAAACTTAACTCATGCTCAAGCGATAAGTACATTGTCAATCTACTTATCGCTTACCATCAAATATGGGTTTAGTGGTAAATTAAAAAATGCTGTACCTTGTGAAGTTTATTATTATTGTTAATTACTGAGCAGGCAATTAATCGCTGATATGTCCATATCTAAGCTGATGTATTATAGTTTATTGATTTTTAGCACTTATTTACTGTAAATATTCTTAGGTTGGCAGCTGCTCTGTACCCCTGAATCCTTCAACATCGGAGCCTCCAGCCATGGCCTCTGCCGTCAGCATCTCCAGCGACACATTCAGCCCTTCACAAGGCCCTAATGTGAAGTCCTACATGCTCATGCTGCGAGTCACTGTCACTAGAGCTGGCACTGCAAATGGAGTCACTAGTTCATCGGAGATCGCTAATGGAGATTGTGATGGTAAGGCTATTCCTTCACATTTTTTTGTTCAGTTGATCTCAAGATATTAGACTAAAGAAGGAACATGAAAAAGATATAGTGTTGAAAAGAAAGGTGTTCTTTTTTTAACACCTGTTTCTATCCTGTAGTGCTAATTGCAATTATCAAATCATTATTAAAGAAAATCACAGCCCAATGTATCTAAATTCATTATGCTTAGAGTAGTACTTTTACTCTAAGAATAATGATTTGATTTTTGTTACAACTTTAAACCTGGAATGCAAAATCTAAAATCTAGGTATACTTCATTATTATGAGGGTCTATTAGCTCCTGTGCCTGGTCTGATCAAGTAGGATCTTCGTATTTTTTTTCTCTTAACTTCATACACCCCATATTGCAGTAGGAGGCATATGGCCTAGACCGCGAAGTTGACTAAACATTCAAGCCAATTTCAAACAATCATTTAATTGTTCTAGAACCAGTAACAAAACGTCTCAAATCTACTGCTGACCTCGACTCCACACCTGACGATGACAAATGGAGCAAACTGTATGGCAGTGAGCTGATAGTGTATGACAAACACAACCGCTGTCTCCTCACTAATGGAGAGTATGATCTGGTGCTGCATGACGCTACTCCTGGAGGTAGAAGTGCTACCATAGCCAGGTCGCCGCATAAAGCGCTTATGGCGCAATGGGAGTCTATTCCTAATGTAAGTTTTCCTATGTCCCCTCTATAGAGGAAGAGAACTTCCTTTGCATTACTTGACAAAAGGGGATTTTTCCTTAAACATGCAGGTTTCATTAAAAATGTTTTATTTCAACATTTTATCAGTCAATAAATGTGTGTATATGTATGTCTTTGAAAAGAAAAACGAAATACTTTTGTTTAGTGGCCAACACATCAGGGTACTTTGTCACGTTAATTTATTTGACACATTCATACAAATGTCAAGAAATTTTAACAAAAATTTATTGCGACAGGGTTCCCCAGAGCATAGCTTGATGTATAATCCACTGTTCATGTTGTAATTATAAAAGCAACATGCCGTATCCAATATTAATAAAATATTATTAATTTTCTTTATAAAAGCAACATGCCACGTCCTTTAATATGAAAACATAATGATCCTAGTGTTCTGTTTCTAAATAATAAAGCAATATTATTATTATGAAGTATTTACAGACAAGCAGCATAATGCTGCTGTCTTTGTCACAATGTTGGAAAAAAGTCAGTTCAAAGTTTTCACTTCACTTCAAATTATACAGTCGCCAATTCAATAATCCATTATTTAATTTATTTAGTTATATTTGCCACTTTGATTTGATTATATTCACAGGACAATGACCTGCAAACAGAAACAAACCCGTTTGACGTGTTCAAAGTGAGGCCTTTACTGAAACTGAAGCTGAGCTGGAGTCAGGAGCCCACCAACGGGCTGGTGAACAGACCTAAACTTTACCAGCAGAGCGGTGAGACCAACGGAGTGAAGAAAGAGTCTGGCAAGGATAGGTCCCAGAAATGTAGCACCAGTGATAGCAAAAATGGTAAGTTTTAAAGTCAATATTTTTTATTGCGAATAAGAACTTACACAACATTATTTCAATGTTATTTTTTACTCTTCCACCACCACCATAGATTAGTGTACGAATGGTCGTACACATGACACGCTCAAATGTCTATGGTTTAATAACTCCATCCTTCTGAATGATTGTTGCCAGCGCTCTTAATGAGCGCTGCGTGAATTTAGTTCGCGCATGTAAACTCACTTCACATGATATACGAACCAATCGCGTGATCGCACCTGTACCACCAAAGTAACCCAAGATCGTTTACTGCTCAAACTGTCATCATCGCTGGTTAACCATACCAGCAATTGTAACTTCCTACTTTAATTACCTTTAAGCTCTGTACTTACATTTTTTATCTATTACTCAGTCAGCAATCTAACTTTGTTTCAATAATTTTAATAACAAAGTTATTGAATGGCTCTTCAATAAATTAATAACAGCTTTAAAATTTCGATCTCATTTGGAAACCTTTTCCAAGGAGTAAGAAATGACTTACCCACAGTTTTCAATAATTTCTTTGAGAAATGTGTAAATCTACCTCCATTGCTGACTGCTCCTTTCTTTCTCAGGTACTCTCTTTGACATGTTAACAAAGAGTACCATTAAGAGAGTACCTTTTCCCACAGGTGAGAAATCAAAAGCCGAAACAGAGGGCGAATCTAAACGGCAACAGATTATCTATCAGTTTCTGTATAACAATAATTCGCGACAGCAGACTGAGGCGTGCGATGATTTGCATTGTCCCTGGTGTTCTTTAGACTGTGGAACGCTTTATTCGCTGCTGAAACACCTGAAACTCTGCCATTCCAGATTCAACTTTACGTATTTCGTGAGTATTCTTTTTTCCTTTTTTTACACATGATCACACCTTATTACCATCTTTAGGCTATGGCACCACAATCTGAAATATTGTACGAGGCATCGCCATTACGACGGGTACCCATTGGTGAGAAACAGACATACAAAACCATTCCATATTCAGATATAATTAATAATTATTTATTAGTCCACTGATGCACCTTGGCTACTTCCATCATCGTCTGCATTTTAGAGATTGTAACCATGCAATTTTTTTTGTTCTGTAAAAAGTAGTAATAATTTAATCAGTTTTGATCATTAGACCTGTATCTATTTCACGAAGAACAATTGTAATTACAAGTATAAAATGGCAACTTCTATAATTTTATCTTTCAACTCAAAACATCCCTTTACCCCCCAGCCAATCCCGGGCGGCGCTCGTATCGACGTATCGATCAATGAGCTATACGACGGCTCGTACACCGGCTCCCCCCACGACCTGATAGCGTCCCAGGGCCGCTCGTCAAACGCGGGGCCCCGCGCGGGCCCTACCCGCCGCACCTCGTTGACCCACGTTCTGATCTGGAGGCCGAGGCTGCGCCGGCGCGCCCAGAGGCACAGTCTCGCTGAGTTCTTGGAGCTAGATGACAATGAGGTGGTCGAAGCGCAACGCCCGTATTTGACTGGACATAACAGGTAATTATTGTCTGTTGGCAGACTTTTTTATGTTTGAGGAAGATGCCACCGGTTATTGTGATGGTAAACGATCACTGTCGTCTATAGACGCGTACCTCACCCTAACATTAACTTTCTACTTCTTATTGTTTCAATGTGAGGATACTAGAATATTATTAAAAATTCTATAGCTTACGTAGAACAATTCTCCTTCACAATTCGCTTTCACAACCTCCAAACCTGAATAAGGCAATACAAACATTGCTATGACCCACTGACAATATAGTATGTTTTTATGTACACCTTGTTCCAGACTCTACCATCATACAATCACCTGCCTCCCCGTATACCCCAACGAATTGGATATCGACTCGGAAAGCGAAACTGACCCGCTTTGGCTGCAACAGAAGACCATGATGATGATAGATGAATTCACAGACGTGAACGAGGGCGAAAAGGAACTCATGAAAATGTGGAACCTTCACGTCATGAAGTATAACTATGTTGGGGACTGCCAGATCCCGCTCGCTTGCCAGATGTTCCTACAGAAGAAAGGAAAGGAGCTACTAGAGAAGAATTTGTATAGAAACTTTATACTCCACATGTGTTCATTGCACGACTTCGGTATGCTCAGTCCGGTCGCGTTGTACCAGACGATTCAGATGCTCAATCAAATGCTAGCGGATAACACCGAAGCCAAAGAGAAAATGAGAGAGTCGTTGAAAGCGCAAAGGGAGCACTGGAACGCAGTGGGAAAGTATCAACAGCCCGTGATCATCGAACAGAAGCCGCAGCAGAGCGTAGCCAAACTGAATAACGTGGAAGCTTCACCGTCCGTGAGAAGAAAGATTTCTAATTTGCAAAACGCAAATAGAATGGCTACCACCAGTGCTAACTTCAACAAATCGGCCAGCCCCGGGCCTAATAACGCAGAGACAAAGCGAAAGATGTCCTCGGGAAGCATACAAAGTCGCAAACGATCCTCCATTTCGGAGAGAAAGAGCTCTGTATAGCGAATATTCAGCCGTAGCTGGATCAAGAAACGGTCTCAACAACTGGGGCCTGTGAGTACAATCCTAGACTTTTCGAAATCTGGGAGACTTGCACGTCGTCTTTCTAGAACAAATTAACGATTGTAATTGGCGCCATATCAACTATGTACTTTTTTTTTATAACAAAATTGTCTCGTGATTAGGTATTATAATATTACTGCCCAATGATTTAGCTAATAAGTAATTGATTTCCATGAAATGGATGACAATAGTTAAGTTACTAAATTATGTTTAGATATTTTACTTTGGATCTCTATAGGTGAATCCCGACCAGGAATAGTAAAAGCGTTGTCAAGAGGGTGTCACTAGTGATTTTATAATCTGCGTTATAGACCTCGTATATGAAAAAATTAGTTCACATAAAATTCCGTTACATGGCGCACTCTATTAAATTCCTGGTCGAGCTTTAGATCAACGTAATTTCATTTTTCTAATTATTAAATTCTGTGATTGTTATAACCGGTGATCCTGATCACACTCGAATAATGTAAGAAGTTCATAGCATTGGGGCAACCGGAGCGTTTAGCGGTTTCATTACAATGCAGTGCTCTTAGAAAATACTTTTCTTCGACAGATAAACAAATATTTATCAATCTTTATGAGCTTATTACACCTGACTGAATTCAGTATACAATTTAGTCGACGATTTAGACAGAATTCTGTTTATATGGTGAAATCGCAGACTGACCATACTGAATGCTATTACACTTGACTGAATCAGTCGATTGACTCAATCAGCCAGACTGAATGTGCAGTATGTGTTGTGGAGCTTTATATTTAATCTGTGGTCATACGAACAAGTACCGTAGCCCATTGTAAACACGTAAATATTACTCTACAATTTAAATACCACCACGACCTCCACCACCGACGTAATTGGTGGCCTAGTGGCTAGGACTTCCGTGCGGGAGATCCGGGTTCGAAACCATGCAATGCCATGTACCAATGAGTTTTTTGGATTTTTTCGAAGACTTACGTACATTTACCGTCTGCTCTAACGGTGAAGAAATACGTCGTGAGGAAATTAAAAATAATCTTTAAGGGTAAACCTTCAGACTTCGCACCACGCTGTCTTAACAGATTTTTTAGGTCTGCTATTTTGAAATGGCCATACGAAGCCATGATATCATCACAATTTTACTATAGCTTTGAGAAATTAAATTAACCCAAATAACCAGAAATTTGTGATATCTTCAAAAATAACGTTTCGTTTTGCTTTTCTGTTTACGGAGTGTGCTCATGGCTCCATCTACGCAACGCTTTGCGTTTTATGTCCTATTTTTAAAACATTTTCATCAGAGCGAAGATAGTCACAAATTGAACTGAATTGCTGCTCTATTCGTTTCGTGAGCCCGTAGAAAAGCTATTCTTAGGTCCAACGCACACCGCTGGAGTGACGGCGCGGATTTTTCTGGATTTTTCTTCGATAACAATTGAACTAAACCTTAACTACATTGAAATACGGTTTAAAATGGAATGAAATAGCAAGCGTATCGGCGCGGCGGGCGAAGCAGCTCGAAGTGCGGCGGCAGCGCGCCGCCGGCGTGCTCTCTCGACACCTCTTGCGTACAAAATGTATCAAAACGATGGGTGCAAAACAGACAAAGGTTGCGCGCCACGTTGCGCCGGCACGCCTCTTGTGTATTGAAACGCGCTAAGCGCCTTATAGGTGACGAATCGCTGGTGGAAGCTAGACTGCAAAGTCTGGAACATCGGCGCAAGGTTGCCTGTCTATCGGTATTTTATAGGATACGTTTCGGACAGTGCGCATCGGAATTGCACGACCTAATTCCAGCATCTCCATTCCGCCTTCGGACTACCAGGCGCGGGGAGGGGTTCCATCCTTATGTTGTTGATATCCCATCTGCTCGTACGAAGCGATTTGCTTCTTCGTTCATTATACGAACGGCTAAGGAATGGGACAGCCTGCCGGCGTCTGTATTTCCCGAAACCTACAACCTTGGGATCTTCAAGGTCAGAGTGAATAGGCATTTACTGGACCCGCATGCTCCATCGTTGACCTCATCGTCGCTTACCATCAGGCGAGATCGAGGTCAAATGCGGGTTTAGAAGTAAATAAAAATAAATGTTTTGCGCCTAAGAGCGGGATCCGCGCCGCCCCTCCACTCCACTCCGTCGGAATGCTTTGGGCCTTATAGTTATCTGACTGTGAAGGTTGACATTATCACGAAAGTTTTCGCATTATAATATTACAACGCCAACTCCATTATACAAATCCTTAAAAGACTGCAGGGTGTTCATTGCCTTACAAAATCGTCTCAATATCTTTATTCCGTGATACATAATAATCGTGGTTCATTATTGAGGACCTTTTACACAACCATCAATAGATTTGAGCTCTTGATAGGTATATGAAAGTGTGTTCAGTATATTATGATATTCACAATCTAATTAAAGGATAGACTGTTCGAACTAATAGCTAGTTCATTTATTTTATTATGCAATATAATAAGCAGTTATTTTATTATATTTTAGTTACGTAATGTAATTCGCTTATGTTTTACTGTTTTGTCTATGTATTTCCAATTTAATGTCGATGCTATATATGATTTGAATGATTACATAATAATTTGTTATATTTGTACCTATTGTTCCATTTTGAATTTTTGATCGATGTTCATTAAAAATTACTTGTACTTATGAAAATGAATATAACAAATTTATTTTCAATATGAGTTTTTATTAACACTTACATTAGATTGCATCCGTTTATAACTGAAATTATTAACTACCTACTTAATTAATTCCAATTAATTGCAGATGTTTTTCTTGTCGGCAATTTTTCAATGTGTGCGTGACATCAACATGAAAGTTATGGAGTTACTAAGCTGCATGCAGTATACGATTTAGTTGGACAGCTCTTATTGCTCGTACTGAAAGGACTGAATCAGTTGACTTACTCATTTAATCAGACTGTATGCAGCATAGTGTAATAAGCCCATTAGAGTGAATCCAAGGAATTTCTGTAATAGTACTTATGGTGAATCATACAATATCCATACAATCTCTTTGGCCATAAAAATTATTAAAATTAGAATTGTCAAAGTGCGACCAATAAAGAGAAAAATGGAAAGCCGTTTGACAAAGTTCACAAACTGAAATTTGTTGTTTTAAATATGTCACACACGAAGAATGCCCACAAATTATCTGATAAAAGCAGGACAGACTTACAGGCAAACGATAAACATGACGAGGGTTTGTGCATTTTGATACACCGTCCATAGTGGAGTACCTTTTACTGTCACGCAATGAGATTTGTCTTTGTTTATAGGGGAAGTGATCAGTTGTAGCGCCTCTGAGAGCCGTACTTACGCCGGTATGTATGTTTGCGTTATAAAGTTTCGTATAGTGTTTATATCATGGCGTATGCGTGTGGTTTTCAGTGACAGTTTCAAAGAAACCCTCCGCGTCAGGCGAGGAGGAAACGACGCCTTGCTCCGGCCAGAAATCCTTCATCAGCATACACTCCACCGACCATCTCTGTCAAGTGGACGCGGAGAATCCGAGCATACCCGAGGAATGCAACGTCGAGGTACTCAGTCTCAACGAGGTGTTCCCTTCGACGTCAGAAGAAAGTCTTTCAAACGACGAGGAGTCTCCCATACAGAAGAAACAAAAAAACGCCAATAAAAACAAAATCCAGAAGTCGCTGTATGATGTCGCTGGCAAGTCACCGTATGTGCCGACGAATAGCAAGTCCTCGGTCATGTCGGCGAGGCAAAAGGACCCGGGGGAGGGGCAGGCTTCAGTGTACTCGGACTTCGATATACCCAAAAGCACAATGTACGTCATGGGAAGCAACCCTGGTGAGCCGAAGATGTCTTATCCAGACTCGCCGAAGAAGATTTCTAAAACGGTTAGTGGGAATTTGATACGGGGTTTGTCTACAAGTTAACAGTGATTATCGTGAGTTTTCGCTAAGAAATTAATAAAAATATAAAATAAAACTGCTTTCTAGATGAAGAAGTTCCTTCGCAACATAGACAAGCATAAGAACGAGCAAAACAGCAAAAGCAGCGAAAAAGCGCTGAGCAAACTTACGACCATGCGGGGCATCCTCAAGGACGGGCGCTGCGGCCCCGAGTGTACCGGCGACTCGTCCGTCCAGGGCGCTGATGAGATCAACCCGCGTGAGTGCTCATCTAGAGTGCATTCCAAAACCAGTGGAAATTATTCACGTTGACAGCTGTACACGTTCCATTGCTTGTGTCAAATAAACGTTTGATAAATGTTCAGCTGTTAACGCGGTAACGGAAAATGGACAGTTGTCAACGTGAATTATTTCAACTGGTTATGGAACGCTCTCTTAGTGCCTGGGCGATGCGTTCTTAAGAATAATACTTACAGGTGTTTTGGTACACCTTTTTAGTCGTAGGTATTCCTCATTATTGATTAATGGTCGTGATCATTTTAATTCCATAGAAAAAATTAGCAGATATAATGGGGCAGATTGCCCGTTCACCGTTGCCCGGATCACCGTTAGAGAGTTTGTCTTCGAAAAAACCGAAAAACTCATTGGTTTAAGTAATCTAAAAATACAGGGCATTGTTGGTTTGGAACTCGGACCTTCCGCATGGGAGTCCGACATTCTACCCACTACCTTCCCGACACTCACATATTGATATCATCAGCCTATTAATGTCCCCACTGTTGGAGCATCCCCTTGTGCAAGGGGGTACGGGCCATGATCCACCAAGCGGGCCCAGTGCTGATTGGTGGATTTCACACGCCTTCGAAAACTTTTAATTTCCTCAGACATGCAGGTTTCCTCACGATGTTTTCCTTCACTGTTAGAGCAGTCGGCAAATGTACATAAGTCTTCGAAAATATCGGAAAAACTCATTGGTTCATGGCATTGCATGGTTTCGAACCCGGACCTCACGCATGGGAGTTCAATGTCCTAGCCGACGACACCGACGCTTATTGATAGTGATACACGAATTTACTAAGATTAAGTAAGACCGATTTTACAGAATTCCCTTCTAAGAGCTCACGGACTGTATTAACGCTGCTTACAGAAGACCTCACCTTACCCTTCCCAATGGACTTCGGAGCGCATACAAACTACTCAAAACAGAACCCGGACAAAAACGTGACGTTCAATACGCAAGTGGTCATCATCCACTTTACCGGCGACCTCTGCGTGGGACAGAGTGTCGAAACACTCAGCAAGGAGAAGGATCAGCAAGCCAGAAATTCAGAGCTAAGGAAAACCTTCCTCACCAAATATAACGAGTTTTGGCCAACACAAAAGTAATTTTAAGTCTAGATATTAATAGTCTTCTCTTTAGCGATAAATGTGCCATTTTTCATTTTACAAGTCTCTGGAAATGTCTTTTTATTTATAATTTAAATTGTACAATGTTAAATTATGAAAGTTATGTTTTGTCTAGCGTTTATTTAATTTAAATTCTAATGCATTCGGGTAATAAGATTGTTTATTTTCATAATGTAAATTCGATAGACTAAATTGAAATAAAGATTACTTCTCTTACATTTATTGGTCTTTTCTATTTAATATCACAACAATGTCTTTTCATTTGTGGTGTTGGAATTCATTATCTCTGCTTGACAAGAGACATAGCGTGAATATATTTTTATTTAGGTACATCTAACCCCCCTTTGACCTCAATCTCACCTGGTGGTAAGTGACGATGAAGCTGAAGATGGAGCACTTATTAATTATAATTAGTCTTGGACGATATTTTCCATAAAACCAACTCTTTAACCCTGTCATAGGTGAAATATTTGGGAAAATCCAGAGGCAACAGTTCAACAGTCCAAGTTGAATGAACGTTTTCTGTCTTCACTTTGTCGAGTAACCCGAGGAATGTTTCATAGCAGGGGGCCACAGACTCCATATGTTCTAGAGTGAACACGTAGCGTTTCTCTAAGATGACGTATAAAGTTTTGGGCGGTTTCGTGTTCAGTATCTTCTGTATTGTCGCCACGAACGCTGCGGTCACGTCGTCGTCATATATCACTGAAATGTAAAACGTAATTTGTAATAAGATCGAAAACCGAAACCTAGATATATTAAGCTGGCGATACATTTTCGTTGGAACTACAGAAATCAGATTAGTAACGCCCTTTCTTTGAAACCACAGACTTTATTCCTATTTAGCTTGTTTTATCTATTTAACTTAAATAGTTTTTGACCGTTTCGCTTTTTGTTTCTTATTGTTTCAATATGAGAATACAAAACTATTTTTTAAAATTTCTTCTTCATTCGTGGAACGTTAATACCAGACACTTTTTTAGTGAGCAATGCCTCGTCTAAGTTCTGTGGTTTCGCCAACAGTCTGCTAAAAATTCAAAGTTATAGTTAGTTAGTTATTTTATCATCAATTCAAGCATTTTTAGCAACCTTGTTTAGTTAAGTTAATATATTAATATTCAAACATCGTGAGATGCTATCGTAGCCACAGAATTCGAAAGTAGCGCCCTCTTGACGAACGTCGTATTCGTAACCGAAACAACTTTCGACCGTAACTTAGATAACCTAGTATATTAGGTTAGGAATGTTTAAAAATAATACATACCATCCGCAGCAATAATAATGTCCACTCCTTCAATTTCCTTAGTCAACTGCCGATCCCAAGTCTCCGTGAAGTCAAGGGGCAAAACCTTGAACTGTGACTTGATCAGCCTCGCGTTGTATTTAGCATTTAGCTTTATTAGTTCTAGAATGCCACCGAAATCTATGTCTGAAAGAAAAAACAAGTTGAGAGATGCAAATGTGTGAAATTATTGCTTTCAGTATAAACATTTTGTAGTTATGTTACAGGACGAATCATGAAAACATCGTAAAGTAACTCATACGTGGGCCTAGAGTCCATGTCTTCTAATATAACATCCAGCTATGGTGGAGTTATAACGTATGTACGTGCTGGCTAAATATGAATGATACTAAAGTCATTGTTTTAGTAGCTAGTTGCTTCAATAGGATTTAAAAAAACATGCTTACCTGTACTAACTACTTTCTTAGCATACATAGCAGCCACAAAGCTGGTCAAGCCAGTGCCTGCCCCAAGTTCTAATACACATTTGTCTTTCAGTTCTCCATTCAGACCCAAGTGTATAAGCAAGTCGCCAAGTAGAAACGCACCTCGCCAAACTTGCAGACCCACTAATGATATCTTAGTTTTTGAACTGTGCTCTGAAAAAAAAATTACCTATGTATTTTAATAAACTAGATATTTTAATAATTTCCGGGTTTGAATCTGTGATCCGGACCATTTTACAGCTTGCTCTGTTTCGCGATAGCTCAGTTGATTTCGAGCAAGCTACGGAATGGTGGGGTTACAGGTTCAAAATAAGTATGATGTCTGATGAGTGATAGTATCACCTATGATAAAAAATATACTGGCGTAAGCGAAAATGGCTAGTCTTTTTAGGGGAGTGAATACGAATTTTATTTATAGCTTTAGGTCCCACTGCCGGGCAAAGGCCTCCCCTCGTCTTTTCCAATTCTCCCTATCTTCGGCGTCCATGTACCATCTCTGCTTTTTGTTTAGTAAGTAAGTAAGTAATAGTAATGTTTAGCTCTTCTTTCCACGTACAAATCCAAAATTCGATGGAAAAAATATATGACTGATACAAAGTGGTGGGTGACCTAGAAACACCTTCTAAATAGTAAAGTCTTCTTTTCTTACCAATTTTTATAACATCCTTTTGGGGTCTCTCAACATCTAAGTCATGATTTTCATCAAACTTCAGTTTATTTCCACTCTTTACCAACAAAAACGGAAACTCTGATATTACATCTGAAATAGGGTAAATTAAATGCTTTTTGTTTTAGTGCCCATTATTAGTACCCGTGATTGCCATACATCTTGTATATAAAACTCAATGTTTCTTCACTTATTATTCTGGTACCACTGAACCGCAGCCACAAACAAATAAAGCTATAAGGTAACTTACTTCCTTCAATACTGGGTGTGATTTTGGTCTTATAATCATATTCCTCATATATCTCTGAAGTTACAGTCAGTTCTGGCATCTAAAATCACAGTAAAACAATAACATAATTAATTATTTATTATCCACATACTTTCTATAGTTTCCAAACAAAAGATACAGAATTTATAAAACTACTGAAAAATATATTGCTACATGAAAGAAATACATTAATCATAAACTACGTGAAATTAAATGGTGTGAAGAAGTAATAAATTTTACTAAATTTATCTTCATGGCCATTACAAATGTTGCATGCCAAGATATCATCAAAACATTGAAGACATATTATGAAAACAAATACTGTGTGATAAATTGTATTTTTGCCAAATACCTTAATATTTTCTCGCTGGAAACCCGTTATTAATTTCTCAAACTGGCTGTGAACAATCTACAAGTGGTCTAGTTGATGGAAGTCTTGTATAAAAATTGGACAGTTTCCAATTATTCTGACTTCTAAAATAAATCTCAATAGTCTAATAAGTCTTGAGTGCCAGCATTTACTCTGTTTCTATTACAATTGCTAAACACGACGTGAGTGGTTTCTTGAGGTAGGTGGTTTTTTTTGTTGGTCTTATTAATAATAATTTATTTTAAATGTACTATTATTTTTATATCTTGAAATAAATATTATAGCAGAATAAAATATTGTATGTACGTTTATTGTGAAATGGGCAATGGAAATAGCAACTAGAAATATATGGAGTAATCTTATGGCAGACATAACGGTAGGTAGGTATGTAACTTGAGAATGCTGATTATTGACAGATCTTATGTAGGTATATTTACATAGAAAATGTTCCCAAATCAGTTATGAGAATAGAAATGTTCAATTCATTTATGGTAAGTATGTATGCTTTTTTAGAAAATAAGCAGGCATTTTAATACTATTTACTTTCTACATTAAAAAAATTCAAGAGCAAAATACTGAAGAGAACATTTTCAAATCATGTGAAAAGGTAAATTTGATAATACTGTACCGTCATAGTGTAAGGACATAATTTATGTCATGGATTTAGTCCCAGGATTCGGTTTTTGCACTAAAAATAATATCATTTCTCGAAATTCTATACTTTTCAAAATCGTATAGTGTTGATTGTTTTTGACAATCAGCTGTATGCGATCCACATGCGATCAGACGGTTTCTGCGTTTGGATATACTCATACTCAAACTGTCAGCAACATTCATGTATCCGAATGAAAATAATGATCTTCTGTTTGTGTTTACGAAGAATGCTCATGAAATTAATTTATTATTATTTTTAAATAAAAAAACAATATACTTCACTTTATTTTATTTTTAAACTTGCTTAGTACTTCAACTATTTTTGATTTTCTATAAATTAATTTTGTAAAAGTTTTTTGTAATTTATTGTAAAACGTAATTTGTGAAAGTAAAAAAAACAATTCTGACCAATCACCGCCAAACACACGATCGACGCTGCCACGTCAAGTGAGACGGTGTGTGAGTGAATGAAGTGGCGTTTTCCGATTTTCGGCATTTTGTAGGACTTCGTCTTCCGAGTAGGCTTGTTCAGGACACCAGCTGTTCCAAAATGCGTATTGTAATATTTTCAGTGACGATAGCCCTCCTGGGCGCCGCGCTCGGAGACGACGTTCCCACCGAAGAAAACGTTCTCGTCCTCAGCAAAGCCAACTTTGACAGTGTTGTCGCGTCTACGAGCTTCGTTTTAGTTGAATTCTGTAAGTCTAATTCATATTCGTTAATTAATCATGTAGTTATGTTGCATTTAAGTAATTAAATTGAGGTTTATTTATTTATTCCCTTTCGTAAAAGGTAATGATGACACGTCAGTATCATGCCGGCACGCTTTGTCCATGCATAGCGGCGTAGTTACCTACATTTTCAGTGCGATGAAACCGGCTTACCACATGTCATTCTTGTAATTTCAACCGAATTCATTGTTCTGTTGCTTTTTATTCTGACCAAGAATGCTAAAAACGTGTTTCATATACAGATGCACCATGGTGCGGTCATTGCAAATCGCTGGCGCCGGAGTATGCCAAGGCGGCCACCAAACTGGCTGAGGAGGAATCTCCGATTAAGCTTGCCAAGGTTGATGCGACCCAGGAGCAAGACCTGGCTGAAAACTATGGAGTTAGGGGATACCCTACACTCAAATTCTTCAAGAATGGAAACCCTGTTGATTATACAGGTATGTAATATAACTATGCTTTAATTATAGAATTCATTAAAATTGGAGCACATTACATAGATTTTTATAGAAGTTTTTATAAGTAGGTCATAAAACAGGTTAATGCTTTCACAAGCAGAGAAAATTTGCAATCAGATTGTAAGAATCCAATCACATTATATTTAGTTACGGTTGACTTATACTAAATGGTGCTTTGTAAATCATACTCCTATGTTTAATAAACTTCCATGGTAATTGTAGATATTTTTAAATATGAGCATAGTTTTATTAATTTAATAATAATAAAAGAGATTATTTATCATGCACAGTCCTGTAAAAAGGTTACAATTAGGTACCTTTTATTTGATAGGTTGGACTACCCACTTTTAAATTACTAATCTGGTTTTTTAAAAGAGATTTGAGTGTATTGATAAGATTGTCAGGAATTTATTGATCTGAATCACTGATCTTTTTCCATTATCCATATCTTAACCAATTAACCATCTTTTGGTCTAATTTAGGTATCTAATTTAATCTTGTTTAAATAGGTGGCCGTCAAGCTGATGACATTGTCGCCTGGTTAAAGAAGAAAACTGGTCCTCCTGCTGCGGAAGTGTCCTCCGCTGAAGAGGCTAAGGAGCTCATTTCTGCAAACCCGGTCATTGTGTTCGGTTTCTTCCCTGACCAGGAGACTGAGAAGGCCAAGTACTTCCTGTCCGTTGCTGGTAGCACAGATGATCAGGTCTTCGCTATCATCAGTGATGAGAAGGTTGTGAAGGAGATGGAAGCTGAGGCTGATGATGTCGTGCTTTTCAAGAACGTAAGTGTATTTATTTTAATTCTATTTTGTCCATAAATGTTTTTTTTTTTCTAATAGAAGAGAGATTTACAAAAAATAAACAAAGTAATTCAATTTTGTCTATTGTGTAGTGATATTCTTGAAATGGAAAATGTTATTAGTAGTAAATTAATTTCGAGTCATCTATAGTAGGAGACAACCTCGGAATGCCATTGCAATGGACTTTATTTATTGTTGCTAAGTGAATTAGGGGTACGGCAAACGGAGCGCTTACGGCGTTACCATGCGTCGTGTCTGACTAGAAACGAATCTTGACGGTCTCTTTGATATCGAACATGCATGGTTCGTAAACAAAGGTTTATTTAAGGTTTTTTTTAACAGTGATCAGTTCCGACAAAGCTATGGACATAATCTAGATTTGGTTTATTTAGATGACAGATCATGACTAAAAACACCTAGTTTTGCACCGAATATTCTATATTGGTAGATTCCAAATACAAAGCACGAGGATCTTAGGGAACATTCTGACTTCTATTCCATATTTTATTTGATAGAATCTATGAAGTAGATCAATGTGAATAGGCTTTTTGTGCGATAATATGCCTATTAGAATGGAAGCTCAACTTTAGCACTTTCTATTTTATACAGAATTGAGCAGCAAATAGAACCCTGTGAACTGTGACACTGATAACGCAATAATTTCTTTCTTTTATAGATCTATGCGATAGATCATAGATTATATATTTATTGATAATATACCGAACATATTTGTCACATCACTAATAACCCACATTCCGGGGATGTCGCGTATTAAATACACATTCGTAAAATTCATTTCATCTAATCTAATACACATTATAAAATGTTCGTGTCTAAAGTTAGCACGGTGTCGCAATAGATAGAAGTTTACTGCCCCCACATGGGAGATAACTTGTGTCAAACCGGTTTTTAAACAATAATTATACAGAACACGTTTTTGAATATGTTAATTGGCGATAAGTATTAGAAGCTACATTTCAAATTAGATGTGCGAAAATACTAATTGGAATTGTTAAAGACTGAAATAATTCTCTAGGTTCTCATTCCTACGAGTATGACTCAAAATGTAACCATTATTTTAAGTTATGTAATTGATATTGTATTAACTGCATGCCAACACTTCAGTAGCAAATGGGTGTAGATGATAACTTTTATCTGCCTTTGGTGAAATAACATTTGCCTTATCTTAGGTTACAAGTTACAATTTCGTGTGGGCAATTAAAAATGTGCTTTTTCCATTTGCTTCTTATTTCGGATCATTTATTATATTCTTTATCAATAGCTTATAATATGGTAATAATAATGTTATTTAAAATGCAATTTATGTTAAAGGCATACTAATTCATCGAGCAATTATTTAGATTTGTAAAGAGGAAAAATTTGCATAGCTTACATACTTTGATGATTATTATATTATAGGTAACTGTGGTCTTCTGATATTATTTGAATAAACAACTTGATCCAATAAATTAAATATTATCATGATACTCAGATAATGACTGTTGTCGCTCAATCAAAATGCGGCGTTTAGAGGGGCCTTTATGGTATCGCAATTCAAAGGCGACCTAGCTAACAGGAAACAAGGTTCATTTGGGGGGAGGTGGGCAGTAAAATTGTCAATAAGTCAATTATTTTAGTCACACAACAACATTATTAAGTTATCATACTCCAATTTACATTTCAATCATGAAAAATGTTGAGGGTCAAAATTAGACATTTTGCTATCATAGTCAACAAAAATCTAGACGTGTAATCTAGTGTGTCAGCCAATTTCGATAAACGGACAACGCACTTACTGTATTTATCCTATTAACAGGATGGAGAGTAGGAACACTTTCTCACTTTTTGCTTATAACAACACCCTATATTTGATACTTGGTGGCTTTTTAAAGTGGCCACGGGGTGTCTGTAAGAAGAATAGTGTAACTGACTGCACCGTTTGTCCACAGTTTGAAGATCCCCGCGTCAAGTACTCCGGCGATGTGTTCGACGAGGACTCGTTCAAGAAGTGGGTGTTTGTCAACAGCATGCCTTACATCGTGGAGTTCTCTCACGAAACCGCTTCAAAGATCTTCGGTGGGCAGATCAAATATCACCTGCTGTTGTTCCTGTCCAAGGTAAGAATTTAGAACAGTAGAAAAAAATAGGAAAGATGCATAGAAACTTCAGAAATCAAGGTAACTAACTATTACCATACATTCTCAAAACGATGAAATCATATCATGAGATGGAGGGCTAAACAGAGACATTGCGTTGGTATAGCGTTCTCTCTGTTTGGCACGTCAGCGCATAATATTTCATTGTTGTTGTTGCTGTTCTCTGGAAACAGTTAACTTGTAATTTCAAGTTTAAATTTCAGTATAGTCCTTATACTTGAGCTGTAAAAGTTTTAATTGGGGTCTAATAAACAGATCTATAGAACTGTCAATTTGCAAGAGTGAGAAATACACTAGTGTTTATATCTTATTTCGCCAAACATGGCGTTTAATGCTAAACACTCGTAAATCATACTTCATCGATTGAGTCGCCTATAACCATAAATCCCAGTGAAATAGACCTAAATGCAACTATTAACATACCTACTACATAGTTTAATACCGATAAAACTGTTATTAGGTTTCTAGAGTCGATTCTAAGCGATAAAATTCCTCCCATGGAGATAGGGACGTCTGTCACCATGGGTAGCCCTTTTAGTGTTGCTTATCCGTTGTTCTCTTTTATATTGTTTATATTTTAATCTTAATTCAGATATAATACTATCGATTCCTTTTTACTCAATAAGCAAGTTACTATACACAAGGGGCTCAAAGCTTAGTTGCGAGTATGGTCAAAAAGTGATGGTGCATCAAAGTCTGAATTAGGATGAGTGCCGCTCGTGACCTACACATTTAATCTGAGCCCTCTGTGCCTTGGAGACAACATTAAACAGTCGGTCCCGGTTGTTGTTGTTAAGGCATGTTCTGACAACAACCTACGGCCTACGAGCGACCTGAACAACTCTAACAAATAGATTGTACACTAACCTTAGGATAAACAGAATATAAAAGTAAAATATATGAACAGTAGTATAAAAACAGCCGTTTATACAGTTAACCTTCAATGGCAGTCGTGCATAACGCGATCGGTACCACTACAAACGGTGAAAGTTCACAGTCACAGGTCAATTGTAAGCCGGCTCGTCATTTACCCACGTGCGCCGTGAAAGTAACCTAGTCTAAGGCTGGGACTACACGATGACGGTTCCAGCAACGGTTCGGTTAATGCATTCTCCATTCAAACTCATGCGTTGCGCTCGAGTCCCGCCCACTCGGTTCAGGAACCGCGCTGGCAGGTTCCAAATGGATCCGCGGTACGTGTAGTCGACAGCACATTTTTGTTTGAGTTTTTTGAAGCACCGGTTCCGGATTTGGAGCCGTCGTTGTGTAATCCGAGCCTAATCGTCAGCGCAGACTAAGCGTAAAGAATATCTTTTTTGCTGATATTTTTTATTTATTGTATGATGTCACAAGTACACATAAGTGGTCACTGTCGCCCACAGGCACAATGTTATTTTTGGATGCGCTGCTAACTGTGAGGACTTAGATAGAGCGCCTCATGTGCCCAGTAATTACACTGGCTCTCTTACCTTTCCCTTCAAATCGAAAAGGCAAAACAAGTATTTCTGCTTTACGGCAGAAATAAATAAAAGGGTGGTGCCTCCACAGAGTCATGCTCATTCAATTTTCAAAGTAATTATTAATCAACTTCATTGTCCCATTTTATAAACTTCGAAATGAAAAGTTGATTTATAATTATTAGATTTAAAAAAATCTACCTCGGCGTTCTACTAATGTGCGCTGACCGTAACACTTGAGCACTGTTAATTCTCATAAAATGCTATTACCTATAATAGTTAACGTACGTAATTTACCTGCGAAAGATAATTGATTATTTTATTACAAACATTTCACACAAGAAAGCTTACTTTCGACTTTCTGTACAGCTTTCTACCTATCTTTCGTTCTTATTTTATTATTATCTTATTATTTCTATCGTATCGTCATCACCAAAAGTTTAATGCACTCGCATAACATACAAATTCTAGATTCTAACTTAGACTATTCGCAAGTGAAATTATTAGAAACCTGTATGATATGCCATTTTAAAAGGTTAAATTTTTATCGAAAGAGAGAAAGTTGTACTAGTAGACATGTTGTAGACGAGTCTTGGTTGATAGGTACTTACTGTAGTGTCTCAATATTGGGGACACGTCATTTTTTTTTCTCATAGATAAAACTTAAGATAAACATTTATAAGACTGTCTAGTTGGATCTGTGCAAAAAAAATCGACACAATTTTTGCTTGACGAATGAATGGTTTGAAAGTACCGTTATTACCTACGTGGATTTGTAAATGAAGTTCGTTTATTCAGAAATGGGGACAAGTAGCCCTTTCTATTTCAAAATATTTGGTTTGTAGTAATGTAGAAGAGGTCCATTTTTTGAGGATTTTATTTATATTTATTGTTAATTTAAAACAATAATATTTATTCCATTATAATTTAATAAACCGAAAGTATTTTAGAATTTATTGCATGTTAGACAATGATAAAATCGTTTCGGTGCAGAATGTCAATTTCCCAGCATGTCCATTTTCCAAAATGACTAGTTCCCAAAATGACCAGTCTCAATTTGTACAATGTGTTCAAAAATCGTGGGACAACTAGATCAAAAACGCCTTACAGAAACAAAAACTGTTCCATGACGTCATAGTTGCATAGAATAGGAATTACAGTTACTATTAGCAGATATCAGTCGACTTATAAAATTCCGAACACGCTGTTTTTCTCTAAGCGAAGCAAACGCTAATAATAAACCTCACGACTATTTACCTTTCCATAAAAAATCGGTGAGTGAACCGATAATGTCGTTGACCCATTCCATATTGTAAAGTCGTTAAGTTCAACGTAGTAGATTTTAACTATTAATACAGTGTGCACATGTTACTCCGTACTGTGACCAGATCACAATTAAGAGAGATTAGTTCATAAACCCAATTTTTTGACAGGAACAGGTTTTTTTTCCTTAATTTATGGCCCCTAGTGTACACACTGCAATTTGGCCAATGACCGTGTTAGAATCTTAATAATCACTCGAACGTTTTGAAGTCTGTTTTGAAAATAACAGTTTACCAAAGTCGAGATTATGGGAGAGTCGCATTAACATCAACAGGTGTCGAATTAGCATTCAACAAGTATGCCAAAACGACTCTATAAATTCAGTGGATTGCGCCAACATCGAAAATTGATTGTTTTGCGTACAAAATTTATCTCTGAGTTAATGTTAATCCGAGCGTTAACGATTGGTGCGACATGGCAGTATGATGGGCATTATTTCCTTAGCTAACCATGTGCATCTTTGGTTATAGAAAGCCGGACACTTCGAGAAGTACCTGGACGACCTCAAGCCCGTTGCCAAGAACTACCGCGACAAGATCATGACTGTTGCCATCGACACCGACGAGGATGACCACCAGAGGTAATTATTTTAGTGTTTACGCAACTGTCTTACGTCACTATAATTTAGGGCCTTTTTCCTATTGTGCGTAATTTTCTGGCCGGCCATAATGAACCACCCCAACTCTTAACGTGGGTGTCGTACTAGGCGACTACGGAACTAAGTGGAAACTATTCTATACCTACTAGACGGCGGTAGGCTCGCCACCTATCACGTTTGTCCACCAAATCTTACGGCGAAAAGTGGGTACTACCAGTGACTGAAGGTGGTCCCTCTGTCTACCCCCCCGGGGATAATGTACGTGAGAGTTATGCTATGCGTATTTTGCCCCGCATACAGGTTTATTCTGTCTAATCTTGTATGAAAATATAAGGAGTTTTTTTATAGATGCAAATATAGGGTAGTATGAATATGCTGCAACAACAATTATCTAAAAACCAAATATTGTATGGAATAGTTTTTCGATATCTCATCTTAGTTAGTGTTAGACACCAGAGGTATTAATGGTTAAAGAGGGTAGATGTTTCATACCTTTTTAGCAGCCGCCTTTTTAACAGTCCTTTGTGCGGTTGTGCACTACTCCGTGTTTCGCCGGATCGGATCGGATCTTTCACTCATTAGCTTAATGTATGAATGAAAGAACCGATCCGGTAGTATGTAGCTTGTAAGGACTGTACTGTCGTGTGAAGTCAGAAATTGCTATTGCCGTTTCTTTCTGAGTTGTGATTTCTGAATGCCTGTAACTATTTTATTTTTCAACGAATTTAGATTCTGTTTTCACATTTGTGTTCAATTTATTTTCGATTCTTGTCTAATACACTAGTCTGAAAGGTATTGATTCCCAGAACTGAATTCTTGCTACATGCGTGTCTGCCATTTCATGAACATGGTCGACTTTATTCGCACGTGACCTGTTTTCTTTTTTATTCGCAGTCTCGAGATCATATTGGAGTACGTAGTGTTTACTGTTATCGTGCGTACGTTCTCTTTATAAACCAAACTAAATTTCAGTAGAGATAGTATTTTAGTTTTCCAATTAGTAGAGAATATAGCTCTTCATTTCGCTTTTCTATGAAACAATAGTAGTTTTGTGTTACGAGGGAATAAATCTAACTAACTAATACTAACGAAGAGGGTGCTATATTGCTTCCGCTGCTCGTGGTTCCACTTTAGAATCCCTAGCTCCGCTCGTGATTTCACTCTAGAATCCATCTAGACTAGAGCGTCACGAATCACGAGCATAGTGAGAGATTCTTAAAATCCTGAGCGTAGTAAGGGATTCTATAGTACAATCCTGAGCAAGAGGGATTCAATGCAGTGAAAAAATATTTTCTTTGTAATTTTATTTAGCCATGCTAGGCATACTGTAATAAATTAGAAAAAGTGGTGAAAAAAATTCCGCAAGCAGGATTTGAACCTGCGACCTTGTCTTTTCGTAGGACTGCTCTAACCAACTGAGCTATCGCGACTTATCCTGCTGGTGTCAAATTTGTGAACTCTTTCTCCGTTCCTATTTTACTAATATTTTTTTTTATTAGAATGTGTCATTGAAAAAATTAAAAAAGATCAAACTACACGAGTCTTTAACACAATTTTTTCAGTAAAGTATATGCATAACAATAGAATCCGTATATTTTTTTTAGAACTTTTCGTTCAAGGTTACAATTTCGTATGGAAAAGTCGATTTTCTTTTCTCCAAATGTCAATATTTTTTGATGTTTCTATTCTCTATAAAGATATTGTTTAGAAATGCATTCATACAGTCACTTTCACCCCTCAAAATGAATAGTGCGTTATTCATTATTCCCTGTGTACACGGTACGGTTACGGTTTATAAACCGCCTTAAAGACAACTGACAGCGATTAACAATGAATGTATTGTCCAGAATCCTGGAGTTCTTCGGCATGAAGAAGGAAGAGGTCCCTTCAGCGCGTCTCATCGCCCTCGAACAAGACATGGCCAAGTACAAGCCTGCCAATGATGAGCTGAGCGCCAACACAGTAGAGGTAAGTGTCGTTAAATGTTTGACGCGTATGTCTGTTTGTCCCATTGCTTTGTATCTCAACAAATAATGATCGGATAATATTCTATGATTGAAAAAATTGAAATTGAGATTGAAAACGTTTATTTAGCGCTGTAAACACCAGAATACAGAAGTATACAAAGTTTAATACATGCAGCACAGAACATCTGGTGTGGTACAGTGCCAAAAAGTGTACACCAGCTCAGCATAATGCTGAGGCAAGCCACAGCGCTGATTTTCAGCTGGCCCCTCAGTGACTGCACGGAGAAAGCAACAGTGTGTGCGTGTTGTGTTGTATGAATGTGTTTGTTTGTATGAATGAGGATATTAGTGTGTTTGTGAGGTACTGAGTGATTCATTCACAAGAACATTCTAAGCCATGTCAGATCTAAATTGATGCAGTTTTGCCTAGATCATGATCTTCGCTGTCTGATAGGATTTCATGAACGATTATTGGTAGATGGTAAAACTAATTCTCAGACTCCATCTATAGTAAATTACACACAATTTACAATTAAGGTCCTTTTTTATTAGTAGCAAATATTAGGATGTATGTGCTGGTCATTTGTACCACTTTAGACGAATAAATACTTACTACTTAGGTACTACTTGTTACTTGTATAAATTTTCCATACTAAAGAAAAATAAATCCCATTATTTTGCGCCTTGGTGCCTGGCACTCATCCGTGTCGTTATAAATGAAACGAGTTTCATTCATACTTATTATTTCAGTATTAGAATAGCAATAATTCATTCATTTGTAGTATTTTCAAACAAACCGATTGGTCGTTTTTCTAGAAAATATGCCCTTTCGTTATTGTTATGATATGACCTATAAATTACACCCTAGAAATATTTGCCGCTAATAAAATAGGACCATATATAGCTGGGCTATAATGGGCTTAAAAGGTTGGTGTACTCTTTTCATTACTGTTTACAACAGATGAAATATGATAACATCGTATCCGGTCGCTGATATCTGGATATGTATGATTTTATACATATATCACACTATTAACTAATAATACTAATTTCTAAATAAAAAACTACTTAATAAAATACCATTTATATGGTACAAGTATAATAGTTTCAATTATCCCATAATAATGTACTACACAATCATATTATTTTGAAAACAAGTCGTTACTTTATTGTAAAATATGCCTATATTGCGCGGTTATCAGTTTCATGCCATTATTTATGGTGGTGATGCAGATTTCACGGCTCGTTCGTTACGCTAAACGCATGGTAATTGACTTAGTTTGTGCTTAATCGAATATAAACACTCTATTAGTCCAGTTTGAATGTACTTGGTTTTGAAATTTTCGTTTATGAAAATTTACTTTTGAGTTAATGGTTTATTTTTGTTTAGTCTCTAAGAATGGGTTAATGGAATCAGATAAAGGAATAGAAACAATGAATCAAGAATAGAGACTGTTAACAAAGAAACATTATCCAGAAACTGTGGTTAGGATTAGGTAAAGGGTACACCAAAAGGATTTGAGGATCCTTCTCTCCTGAAAGTGTTTATTACACAAGACTTGAGTTCAGTCGACTTTAGGAGTTTAGACTAATTTGGCTACTGTTTACAGGCTCTAAATCGCGGACTAACCGTACTGAACGTATTAAAACTTGACTGAATTGTGTAATAAGCGCTTAACTGTAATTAGGATGACTTGTAACAAATAAGGAAAATCGACAGACGTTTTTAGTTATAATGACTCATGAACTTCAACCCAATCCTTAAAAATAAATATATAATAAAGGACAAGTAACCTTCGTACCTTCAAAGGACAAGTGATTTATTTTGTCGAGACGACAATGTCTCGAAGGGTAGGGCACGAGACTGCGCCGGATCACATCCTTTTGACCATTGTAACAGACCTCATTAACCAATGAGGAATATTGGTAGTGGATAAAATATTAAGTAAGTGCCAATGTTTTAAAAATAATCGAGTCACATAGTTCATTATAATAAATCGAGTCTTACCAGCAGGGATATTACGGTTCTCAAAACCATCAATGATATCATCAATGAAAGAATGAAATAGAGACAGCGCTATCGCGTTGGTGTAATGTAACGCTGTCTCTTTAGCATACCATGAAAGAATCGTAATAAGCACCTAGGACCCCTGTTTTTATTTAGCTAGGACTTTGAGCCACCCATGGCACAAGAAGATGGCTAATTCTTCCCCTGGCATATCGAGGCAAATTGCACGATGTTCACGTCAGTGTACGGTATCGGGGTCAGCATGGCGTGAACATCGTGCAAATTTACGCACTCGATATGGCTTTCTTCTTGTGCCATGGAACTACGTAAGTTTAAAGAATACCTGTGTTGTCCCCAGGAATTCATCAAAGACTTCTTCGACGGCAAGCTGAAGCAGCACCTCCTGAGCGAAGACCTGCCCTCTGACTGGTCCGCCAAGCCTGTCAAAGTGCTCGTCGCCACTAACTTCGATGACGTGGTCTTCGACACCGATAAGAAGGTTCTTGTCGAGTTCTATGCACCCTGGTAAGTGACAGAATATTTATCCGATAGTAAATGATTCATAGAGAATAATTAAAATAGACATACCCAAGATAAGATGGCCAGACGTCCTGGATTCAAATTGTAAAACCAGGACAGAGGTAGCACAAGAACGGGATGTTTGGAAGAGCCTTTGCCCAGCAGTGGGACAACCGTGCCTAGGGAGAAAAATAAATGAATAAAAATATAAAGTATAACAATAGTTACATTCTGTGAGTTGTAATACGTAATACTGACTGTAGTGGAAATAAGGACCTCCTTATACTTTTTTTTCCTTTTTCTTTTTTTTCCTCCTTGTCTTGGCATACCTATGCCAAGACAGATTCGTGGCGCTCCATTCTCTCTGCCTACCTCACAAGCGATATATCGTGAAGTTATGTATGTATGTACATTATGTGAGTTGTAAGAAACGTCCTGAATATTAAGGCTTCCTTATGTCTCGTGTCATCTATATCTAGAGCTATAACGTAGAAATGCATGGCATGTATTTTAATAAGACTAAGTACGTTTCGTCGTGCAGCTGACGGATAGTATCTTGGCCTAAGGGCGAGTTTGTCAGAAAGTTATCGTATAAGTGAAGCAACTTTGGACTTGGTCAGAACCTGGCCATCACGGTTCTTATGATCAATGGTATGGTTAAATTTTGGCGTAAGGATGTCATGAATGACAATTCATATTAGGTACATTCGAATTGTTGGATACGATAAATAATAAACAAAACCGTCGTCCTCGCGACATAGATATCTTACCTCACTATAATTTTATTAGAGGGTTTTCAATTACAACACGTTGTGTAATAATGGTTACAAGCGAATTGAAAACTGTCTAATAACGTTATAGTAGCATAATAATAATTTACTGTAATTTTTTGTATAACCAAGTGTGTTCGCGTATTGCAAAACACATTACACAACACGTTTTAAAAGTTACGATTAAGGACCTTGAAAATTTCTAGGTTGAGTTCATATCTGTTATTCATAGCGGAGCATTATTTGATAATGATATACTTATCATTATCAAACAATGCTCCTTATACGGGGTGTAACAAAATACCTATAAAGATCTAAAACATTGGGCAGGCCTTGGCCCAGTAGTGGGGCAACCATGGCTACGGAAAAAATCATCTCTTACAAAACAATTCAATATAAAAAACTTCTATTAACTTTTTGAGCAAAAATGAGTACTGTTATACTATTTACACACATCTGAATCTGTTGATAGATTTGTAATCCAAATATTTATATGGTATTTTGATTTTCTTACTTAAAGTCATTTGGTTAGTGCAAACGCAGTGCGAGGGGTCTGAATGAACATCCATTGCAAAAAGGTCAACAAAGTTATTTTGCCTATAGGGCCAGAATATACGCTTTCCCAAAATGTTTCATTACATCCTATACAGCATCGTTTCTCAACCTTTTTAGTGTCGCGACCCACTAAAATGCTAAAAAGTTATTTAAAAAACCTTGCGACCCCCTCACTAAATATTTCAAAGTGATTTAACGTCTATCAAAGTTTTACATTACTAATTTGACGAAATTTTTTTACACTTGACACAAATACCGAACTACAAGATATGTTTATAAAATAAACGTAAACCCTTGTTCTATACGGGTCTTATTTTTTGGACATTGCTACCCCCCATATTCCTAAATGCGACCGCCCTAGGGGTCGCGAACCCCAGGTTGAGAAACGATAATATTATATTATATTACATTGTTACGTGTGTGGTAACACGCTGTAACACGTAAAATGTTTGTGTTTAGGCATGTTGGCTATTTACACAACTGTGGGCGACTCGTTAGGGCGTGTATTCAATGAGCCGGGAGTAACATCTGTGTCAAGATCAAGCGTCTCGAGCGCAGTGGCTCGGAAAATATGGAATTATTATGGAAATTTTCTTATTACCAGCGCTGTCGCTAGATCAGCTTCGAGTTTAGATATATGTTAATTTTAATGCGTCATAGTTTCAATAGTTGACGTCATTCACTAAAGTGTGAAGACGATTTTTGATGTCTAGTAGTACAAACCATATGCGAAGTTACGCGCTATGAGGCTGGGACTTTACGACGACGGTTCCAGTGCCGGATCGGTTCGCTGCAGCCAATCACGAGACGATGCGAGACGCGTACTTCAATTGGGGGGAGAGCGGAACGCTTGTGATTGGCCGCAGCGAACCGAACCGGCGCTGGAACCGGTGCATGTAGTCCAGCACTTAGTCTCGCGCTTTTTATCTTCTGGCATGGAATTAAAGAAATCTATTTAATCTCTTTATCTTTTGATCTGTGGTTTTTAATATAGGTAAACCGCTTAACTGTGGGGTCGCCTGCGCGGCAAGAGGGGTGCGGGGCGGGATGTCAGAGGGCGGGCGGGAGGTGGGGCCTGCCGCAATTTCGCCCTCTGACGTCCCGCCCCCCACCCCTCTTGCCGCGAAGGCGACCCCACAGTTAAACTGTTTACCTATAAGCAGTTAAGACTTGAAATTTATAAATTAAAAAACAAATGACGAGAGGATTCCTGGCCAGCTCAGGAATCGTTTGTATGAAAATCACACATTCTTGTGGTTTTTTATTGTTTTAAATTCTTATGTGGCTTCGAGCCAGGAATGACCTACTTCCAAACTTAAAAAAATTGAATATATTGAGCACATTTCCGAGAATCTTTGAGAAAAGCACAATGGCACCAATTCCGAGGTTCACTTGCTAATCTAAAACATCGTTAAACGAAACGTCATCCTCACTCTACACGATCTATTTAGCATAGGAGTGAACGTGACTGACAGTTTCATTTAGTTTTAATGCCACCCCATAATTGACGCCATTGATAAACATCAATATCATTTTCCCACCAGGTGCGGTCACTGCAAGCAACTGGTGCCCATTTACGACAAACTGGGCGAACACTTCGAGGCGGACGAAGACGTCGTCATCGCCAAGATTGATGCCACGACCAACGAGCTGGAGCACACCAAGATTACCTCCTTCCCCACCATCAAGTTGTATACCAAGGACAACCAGGTATGGGATGCCTTTATAATTATTTTAAGTCCACTATGACTTACTTTTTGGTGGAACGCCTGCCGGGTCAATAATAATCAGTGATTTTACCCAGTTCGCCCTTGCAGTACAGGTCGATTATCTAAAGCTGGCACGTACAACACATTCACACATTGCGTTTGAGTAGTGTCTGTAAATAAGCACGCGGCATGACATCATACGCATACGCAACATGAAACGCCTCTCTGTCTCACTCGCACGCGGACAACCTTATGAGCGTGACTGAGATTGTTATTACTACTATTAAGAAATACAGGTGATGTTTACAAGTTTAAACCGGTTAGCGCTCAGTCATCCGACCGACGCGCATTATTGTAAATATTGTATATTTTGAGGTTAGAATACAATGTCTTCTGAAACAATTGGATCTGGCAAAACTTTAAGAGGACAATCTCGTGAAATACATAGCCCACCCAACTAATTGCTACATACTGTATAATGAAATTACATTGGTGTGAGTACTGTGAACGTGCCAACTTTAAATAATCGACCTGTACATCGATTACATGTTCCGGAGGGTTTCCGCCATTCCATCTTCCTATGCATTTGCAGAACCTCAGGCTATATCAGGCGTTCAGGTCTTTAGTTCATTCAGGTTTTATAGCTCTCCTTGTCAAAAGCTTACCACCGGGGTTTGAAGAATCACACACTCGGTGAGGAAGTGTGGACTGGATTTAATGACCACACGGAATGAGCAATAGTCACCTTTCTGAAGAAATTAGCCGGATCCAAACCGCATATACTGCCTCGCGAGGCAGACTTTATTGACGAAAAATACAAAGACAACTGCCTCGCGCTTCAGCTCAGGCGGTGTGAATCCACCTAATAAGTTTATCTTTTAATTTGTGCCTATACAATTACGGTCTCAATATTGAAGAACACTACAATATTTAAACATATTTCTATTAAAAAAACCTAATAATTAAAATTATTGAAAAAATTGATGATTGCTGAAAAAGTAGATTGTCCCTTTCAAAGGCATTGGGTGCGCCTAACCTAGGGACTGATAAAATAATATACATAGCATATACATATCTTATGATAGGGGGCCGGGAATAACCCAGCGGCACTTCGACCCTTGAGTATCTTTGTGCCTACCCCATTTTACACACTGGCCATCTCAGTGTGCAGGTTTCCTCACGATGTTTTCCCTTCACCGTTAGAGCAGTCGGTAAATGTACGTAAGTCTTCGAAAAATACGTAAAATTCATTGGTACATGGCACTGCGTGGTTTCGAACCGGACCTCCCCCATGGGATACTAACACATAGTTCTTAAGTCTACTAACAACATAATAAAAATAATAATCGGTAATAAAAATAATGTCTTTGTTTATAGGTACGCGACTACAACGGTGAGAGGACGTTGGCTGGACTCACGAAGTTCGTAGAAACAGACGGAGAGGCGGCTGAGCCCACTCCCAGTGTGGTGAGTACCAGCTTATATACCCTGACCAGGAATATAAAAACCCTCGCCCAAGGATTTTGAAAAATTTGAATGGACGTTTTGCGCTTGCATCACATTTTGCGCCTGAACCTTTTGTGGGTCTGGGCAGGCTGGCGCTGCTGCCTGCCGAGCTCCACTTCTGCTACTTCTCGCTTTTCCACTTGGCGCTGTGCTACGGCCTCGAGCCTTGAGGCACAGCCGCTGAGTGGATGCGCGCTGAAGGTTGCAGAAACGGTGCGTGTACATGTAAAACACTACCACTATGCCTACGATAATGAAGGTGGTTCCTCTGTCTGGGGCTCTCGGGGATTATGGACGTGAGAGTTATCTAAAACATCAATGTTTTTAATTGAAAAAAAAAAACACACTTCAGCTATTATTATCCAGTATTCCTTCAGTAAAAATCTACTATACAGCTATTATCTGACCGTAAAACTCCTTTTTCAGATTGAATTCGAGGAGGAGGAGGAGCAACCAGCCAGAGACGAGTTATAAGCGCCCCGCTCTGCGCTCTTATGAGACTTCCATAGCATAGGCCTGTATAGATTATATTTACTTTTATACTGAACTAACACTACGTGCATTTCGTTTTCTAGACTGTTTGTTATAGTTCTTTGAGTTTCATTCAGGTTGTACGAGTTGACTTGTTACGTTACGTTCACTGATTGATATTTTAAGCTAAAATACTCTTTTTTTTTAAATCAGGATCCCTAGCACGCTTATTGAATTAAAACTGTTTAGTTTTTTGCTTGATGCAAACTGTAAAATGTGTTTATTTATACAATGGTATCAATTCCAGGGTAATCACTCGCTAAACGAAACGTGACTCCCCGGAATAGCGTTCGTAATCTTTTTCGTAAATATTAACGAATTATTTGTGCAAAATTAGTTGCTAAATAAACCGAGCGACGCAATTAAGATATATCAAATCGGCCTTCGGGAACAAGATATCGTCAGCGTAATCAGGGATCTCTAAATTCCTTCATTACGTACGGGAAAAACGAATTAGCATAATGTGATTTGTGGATCCAGTTACTTAAAACTCATTTTTCACGAATTCGGATCTCTATCGTGTGGCCAGAAATTAGTAACAGTTCCATGAGAAACGATATTTATTTTTAATTTCATACCTTAATGCCTGAATCTTTATTAGATCTAGATGTTGTTGAAAATTGCCATAAGGAATTAACTTTATTTATTTGTTATAGTTAATTGGTACCGATTTTAATGTGTTGCTGACTAAACTTCGTCGTCGCTAAACGAAACGTCGCCCACAATCGTATATGAGTGACAGTTGTTTTAGCTTTAGATTTAACGACCACTAGAATCGACGCATAATTTTGGAAAGCATAATTTATTACATACGAACAGCAGCTTAGTTTACATTTACAATACTAACGTATTTATAATTTCTGTATCATAATGGTGTATGCACATTCCTAGGGGTGAAGTTAAGACGAACAAGAATTTTATTTTTTCTTATTTGTGTAATTAAATAACATTGGCTTTTTTATATTTTTATGTCTATAATCAATTCCTATTCATCACAAGAAATAGTTTTTATAAGTTGGACTTTAATTGTATTTTTGTACGTTTTTCTTTTTGTTATAAATGTAAGGCGTTTGGTAAATCACTGAAGTGCTTTCCTACCAACCTCAAGTGTATAAAAACCTTATTGACTTGTATTTTCATGTAAACAGATGTTAGTGTAATTCTGTCTCGAATGTAAATATCCACACTAATGGCCAAATCCACTTTTATTGTATCTATTGTGGATACAGAAATTGATAAATAAATAAAATTAAATTTATTTGTGGTTTTATTTCAGTATTTTCACAAAACCAAATTAGTCAATAGTACCCATATTTCCTTGGATTCACACGTATCACACTATACTGAATTTCAGGTTTCAATTCGTCCTGAATGCTAATACACTTTCCTGAATACAGACTCCTTTTTGAAAAAGAAATGACCACTTCTGGAAAGCGGTAGACCCAGCGCTGCCGCTCGAATCGCTTGATAATGGCATGCGATTTTGAACCGCAATCCTATATTTTAGAGGTATTGTTCAAAATGGTTATCGATGTAAGCCGCTTTCAAATGAGCTGTAGGTAATATAATAAGTATAATTTGAGCTGATTTCAATATACTTTTTCATTTCAGTGGTCTTTGGCCTTCTGGATCAGAAATTATAATTTATGCCTGCTTTCAATATTGGGAACAGCCGATATTTTTCATTTCAGTGCATTGATTTTTGAAAAATAATAATGTAATCTTTCGCATATTTACCAATGTTGATGTTGCACTGACTCCGTGCAGCAAGCCCGGTGGTATACCATCCTTTTACCTATTTCTGCCGCAAAGCAGCGTAATTAGTTAATTACATATTCCATCTAAATCCTCAAGGTTAGCAACGCATCGAAAACCCCCTAATGAGTCTCTTGTAAGATGTCTATGGGCGACGGTGACCACTTACCATCAGGTAGTCCGGTGGCCCGTCTGCCCTCGTCATATTGTACCTATTTATTTTATTTACTACTAAACCCGCATTTGACCTCGATCTCGCCTGATGGTAATCGACAATGAGGTTGACGACATGCGGGTCCAGTAAATGCCTATTCACTCTGGCCTTGAAGATCCCAAGGTTGTAGGTTTCGGGAAATACAGACGCCGGCAGGCTGTTCCATTCCTTAGCCATTCACATAATGAACGAAGAAGCAAATCGCTTCGTACGAGCAGATGGGATATAAACAACATAAGAATGGAACCTACAAAAAAATAATAGAAATAGAATAGAAATAATGCGCAGCTTCCGTGCGAAATTAAACGATGACATTTTTGTTTGTATATTATTTTTATTATCTTAAATACAACGATTACAACATAAAATAACTTTTTTAAATAATTAACATTAAGCTTGTTCTTTCATAATTATCACATTAACACCAAAAGAATATAATTGAGACGAAAGTGGAATGGTAAAGTTTAAATGTTAGTTTTTAGTAAAACAGAGTTACTTTGGTATGGGAAGGTTAACTTTACAAGGTAACTTTTGTTAATGACAAATTAGTGATCATATGGGATTCTTACCGTTTTAGTATTTACATACTAAGCCCTAGTTTATTGTGTTTTTTAGTGTTAATTAGTTAGTTGTTTAGACTTCTCAGTCTATTTGAAAAGTTCCACACACGGTTCTCCTTTGCTGTTACAATACTATAGCGTGTTTACCCAACAAAATCAGTAAATCAATTTGCAAACAAATCAAATATACGGAAAATCATCACTCCGTCAAATCCCGTTAAAATCCCAAATACTGAATTGTATGCTTTTCATACTCGGATTAGTGTTAGCGAGAGTTAAAGGTTGGCGCAAGTAGGGCTTAAAGATTTTTATTAGTAGGTAGACAATTGTTACACTAATCAGTAACCACTATACTATACAGGTTGAAACCTAAGGTATGAAACTTATGTAAAGAAAATCACAAAGAAAACGCCAGTTTAATTTGGGACAAAATTAAGTCACTTGGTACGTATTTTTATGAATTACCTACTCAGTTAGGTATTTACAATATGCGGGGTCTCATTGTGTATCTAGATGGTAATAATTCATTGTTGACACCAGGAAGCCAATTCTCGCAGAGTTCGACATACAAAAGTCGAGCGCTACGAACGGCTTGTCACTCTCATATGTAATGTGAGCGAATGAGATAGGACTAATGTCGAATTCGACATTCCACTACGATGGACAAGACGTTCGTAGCACTCGACTTTTGTATGTCGAACGCTCTAGAATCGCATTCCTGTGGTTGAGACAAATATCTCCAATTCATCAAAAAACTTAACATCAATAATTAACAAAAATAAAATGCAGTCTCGTCTTCTTAAATCAGTATACAATATATTTCCATGATTTTCATACTATATCTCCTAAATCTTCACTAAAACTATAAAAGTGCTGCGCAATTATTTGCGCATGAAAAATAATAATCACGTTAAAAAACCAATACTTTTCATTCATCGATGTGTATGGATGCGCCTTGTTGTGTCAAAAACGTGAAATCTATGCGTGCCAATTGGTACACTAAAGCGCTCCCTAGTCATTTTTAGAAAGAAATATATTTTGATTAACCGCTTGGCAATTTCGAGAATAAAGTTCAATTTATCTAAGTATTATAATGTATCCAAGAAATAACTGATCTGTTCTATTCACCCAGCTACAACTAAAATGTACATTGTACAGTGGAAGACACATCAAGCTACTCTCTGGAATTGTCGCAATAGGTTTTTGTTATGATTCCTTGACATTCGTTTGTGTCAAATAAATTAAAGCGATAAAGTGCTTTAGGGTTACAGCCCGATGTGTTGTCCACTGTACATACAAATAGGTCAATAACAACTCATTACGAATACATTTAGACACTTCATCATAGGCCGATCCGCACACATCGATTCTTCAATCACAACTATGAATAACATCCTCAAACAACACTCACTCTTTAAATACTATAAAACTGTAATCCAGAATTACACTGAAGCTTAAACACCAATGGTCTCGTATTAAATGCTCCCGTGCTGCGAAGACTACACGAATATATTAGATGAATCTACTTATTGTAAACTTACTCTAAACGTTACATAACCACGTCGCGATCTAGTACTGTGTTGTATTTGTATGTATATCAAACACTTACATGGAACATAAAAAGACATTGAAGCATTTTAAGTTGAAATTATTCTGCAAGATGTGTCAAATCTATAGATCGTTTTTAAAAACCATTGTCAAATTCATCTATTCGAATATGTAAATCGATGCATGATTCGAAATTACATATATGTATGTACAGCGCGTTTGAACGTTTTAGGCACAGGCCACAAAAATTAAATCGTGACTTCAGTGTCGTAAAATATAAAGAAGTGACGCGGAGAGGCGACCTTTTCCTGGTGATGAAAAGTGAACTTTATCGGCGTTTGCTTACAGTTAAATTCGAACATCGCGTCCATACCATGCCCCATCCGCGCCACGTCTCTTTAATGTGGCCTTCGCCTTAGATATTATGACACTTAAGTCTCCATTTAATCTGAAGATAATAAAAATAAATTATCGTTTAATAATTATTGTTCAAGATTCAATAGTCAGCTTAAAATATTTCAATCACAATTATAGAAGCCAGGCACCAAACGGCGTATTGAAAACAAGCGTACAATATAGATTATAGTACCATTATTTCCATAACAGATAGATCAGAATATAATGCCGCAGTCCTATCAAGTGCTTCTTTAAAAAGGATGAAAAATATTCCCGGTAAAGGATTCGTTCAGAGGATGCCATGGATTGGCAGACGCAGGTACAAATCTTACTAACGAGAATATTTTTCAAACCCTCTATTTTGGATAAATAAACATCTGGGATGACTTTTACATTTAGTTCCTTAAAACTTTGAAAAGTTTCAAATAAGTGGGGAAACTGGTATATGTACTCTTCTCTCGCATGTCTAGTGCTCAAACAAAACAGTATATGGAAGAAATCCTAATAAACTATCCAATATCATTAAATTCAATTGGCATTAAATGTTACATTACAAATCAAATCTAATAAATTATTTGTAAAGTTAGGTAGGTCCAACTGAATTATTTGATTGTTAAACATTTTAAATTATAAGATTGTTAAAAATCGTTACAATAATGATGAACTGGTATAATAAGACTGCGACCATAATATAATTCGATGCAAAACAATGCCTACAATGTATTTGCGATCAATAAAACTTGCGTGTTATATACAGGGTGTAACATTAAGAACGGTCAGTATGGGAAAGTCTGAAACTATAAGACATACGAACATCTGTTCTTAGGAACCATGTCATCAATTTTAGTAACAAGAAAAACTGTATTCATACATTTTAAAAAAAACCTGTACTCAGCCTGGGAATCGAACCCGGTTGTTTTGAAAAAAAAATATCCAACACTATTTCTATTTAGATATCGATTGTGTAGGTCTTAAGGAATAAATGTTAGTATGAAACGTGATGTTTAAAATTAATAAAACGCATTGTTTCCATATCTTTTAATTTATTTTAGTAGGTGTTCGAAATGACTACCATTATGTAAAATACAACATTCAACTCGATTAGGTCAAAATTGTCTCTATGGTGTAGTGTTATGGCTACCTACACAATCGATATCTAAATAGAAATAGTGTTGGATTTTTTTTCAAAACAACCGTGTTCGATTCCCAGGCTGAGTACAGGTTTTTTAAAAAATGTATGAATACAGTTTTTCTTGTTACTAAAATTGATGACATGGTTCCTAAGAACAGATCTTCGTATGTCTTATAGTTTCAGACTTTCCCATACTGACCGTTCTTAATGTTACATCTTGTATAATTGGGGCGTCGTTCAAGAAGCAACAGCCAATTCAGAGTGGGCTTGTTTGTGTTGCGACCTAGATTAGAAAAAGTCTAACTCTAGATCAGCCACTATAAAAATATCAAGACATTGAAAAAATAAATGTCTTAATAATATAATAACAAAATGGTAATATAAATCCTCATTTTTGCAATTTTCATGAAACTTATATGAACAAAAAAGTTGTTACGATGTATTATCCAATTTCTAAAATTCGCAGAAAAAATCCGGTTTCAAAAATAACCACACCTTTAGCCATACGAGAATAATCCGACAAAAAATCAGAATAGGAAGAAACCTTGTTATACTTGTTAATATTTAGTATCGTCATTGGGTACGACAAGATTATACGCGTTTTTTATTTGTATGAAATTTAATTTCAATTCCAAAATGTATACTAATTATTATTAGATATAACGGATGTTACTTCATATTTATCGTGGAGGTTAGTCCCGACGTTTCTGCGACGTTTAGGAGCGACGTGACGGCGAGCGGTGAGCGTAGCGTACAGACCCCCCGCCCTCCCTCAACTTCTATATATATAGCCATAAAGTCCGCTTCACATAGTGGCTCCAATTACCGGAGATGCTGTATCACTCCGAGCTTCTGCCCGGGCACGAGGTTCGCCTCAAGACCCGCACTCCACTCACCCCCCTCAGGGTTCGAGTGACGACTCGCTTGCTGCTTCTGCGCCCGTTTTACGCCGTTGTATCTTATCTTATGATAGGGCCGGGAATAATCCCAGCGGCACTTCGATCCTTGAGGATCTATTGTGCTTACCCCATTTTACACACAGGTCATCTCAGTGTTCAGGTTTCCTCGCGATGTTTTCCTTCACCGTTAGAGCAGTCGGTAAATGTACGTAAGTCTTTGAAAAATACGAAAACCTCATTGGTACATGGCACTGCACGGTTTTGAACCCGGACCTCCCGCATGGGAGTCAGGTATCCTAGCCACTGTGCCATCAACGCTCTACGCCGTAGTAACGTCGGAACAACCTTCTCGACAATTATATGAAGCGAGAGAACACTCATTATATCTAATTAATTATTCGAAAATGTATTTTAAGATTTAGGTTGTATTTTAAGTTACTATTCAGATTTATGTCGAGTTAGGGCCCAACTACACGACCGATTCTTTGTCCAACGAAACTGTTTGGTTCGATTGAACGCCGAAACCGATTTCTGTTTTTTTTTCTGTAGGCTAGGCGCGACCGACTGAAATCGATTGCTAGATTGCAGTTCGCGGCCGACTGTATCGGCCACCAACTTAACCTCAATAGGAAATAAAACACAAAGCGTCGCGTAGATGGAGCCACGAGCACACTCCGTAAACAGAAAATAAAACGAAACGTCATTTTTGAAGATATCACAAATTTCTCGTTATTTGGATTAATTTAATTTCTCAAAGCTATAGTAAAATTGTGATGATATCATGGCATCATATGGCCATTTCAAAATAGTAGCGTTAAATATCTGTCAGCGTGGCGCGAGTCTCAAGGAATTTGGTGGAAAGGTACGTATCTACATGTTGATATTTGGCTTTACGTGCTAAATAAAGTTTATTAAACAAAAATCTTGTAAAATCATTCAATAGCAATCAAAATAATCATTATTTATTTATGAAATTATTGTCATTGAAAGCAATAAAATTTAGGTTACGATATGTTTAGAACAAAATCATTTTTAATTCGTACACGTACGTCGTATTTTTGAATTTTTTTAACAGTGCTAGTGGCGCCTCTAGTGGTAAAAGATTGCAGGATTAACTCCTATTGGCCAACTATTCGGTTGGCGATCGAACTCGATTGTGTCAATTAAAAAGTTGAGTCGGTGTCGTGTGCGCACCCCCATACTAGTGCATTCTTTTTGCCCACAGACTAAACTGTTGGGTTGGTGAACAATCGGTCGTGTAGTTGCTCCTTATGGCGCTACCTGAGAGACACTAGCGCCGCCAATTAAAAAAAAATCATCAATTAAGGCATTTAAAAACAATGGTTTACAGGATTTTTCCATAAATGAAGAAATTGTTAAAAGTAGTTTTATATTCTCATATTGAAACAAATTTTTTTGGAGAAGGCAATGGCAAATCGCCCCATTAAATCTGCCACGAGAGTCGTCCTGTGATTAATTCCTTAGAATGATCACGACCCTCAGCAATGAGGAATACGACTTAGAAGAGTGAAACAAAAAGCCAATCTTATTGTTATCTTATTGTTTCACTACGAGGATACTAAAATATTACTAAAAAAATCCTCTTCATTCATGAAATAATCCTGTAAACCATTTTTAATAAGCCTTAATTAATTGATATGATTTTTTTCGATTGGCGGCGCTAGTGTCGCTCATGCAACCCATTAAGTAAGACTATTATTATACGCTCGCGAGTTCCATACAATCAGCTCCGCGTCAACTCGCTCTCGCCCTCGCATAGAGAGGTTGTTGGGTTTAAGATCTACCATCAGTCGGATATTAAGACTTATCAGATTTCTTTATTGGTCAGTTTTGCATAGATGCTTCCTTCATGAATCATTTTATTATGTGCTTGTGAGTAGCTGTTTGCGTTTCAACCTCTTTGGACAGTGCAATGTGAAATCGTTTTCATATTGCAGCTTGTAAGCAATAAGGTACATAGCTCTTAGAATGGAATTCGGGTATGGGGTAAAATCGGTCTCTGTTTTAATTAATAATTTGGTCTCTTAACCCGAATCCCATTCTAAGACCTCATGGACTGTATAACTTAGAATGAAGCCGCCCTACACAATAGAGTATTTGACACTTTGTTGAAAAATACATTAAAATGTTTAAATCATAGCCATTCTTTACTAGTCTTTTTTTATTTCTTCAAAATAAAGTCGCTAAATAGTCTTAAACTGCATTTAAATTTTAATCAGTTAAAATTCCCGCGAAAGCGCTAGTCGCCATGATAGTTTTGCAGTGACATCACTATCGATTAAATAAACAAACGAAACAGGATTGATCGCCCTACATTCGTTGTTGTTTACTCGATAGTGACGTCACACTTGACAGCGTCATGGCGGATAGCGTTTCACTGCGTTTCAGGTCACGTGATATACAGATTAAAAAAGGGCGATTTTAAACTTAAATTGAAATCAATATATTTCTGTTTCCCATTACTTAAACTGTCATCTTGTCAGTTTTCTTACTTATGTAATGTGTCGGATTAATAAATAAATATTTACATACTTTCATAATTTATTGTTTATGATGGCAAGTAGCCTATTATTTATAACTATCCACTTAGCGACTAAGCCACGTCTCTAGTACATTCCTCACGACGGCACGGAACTCGCTTGCCTATAATAACACCCCTCGAAACATCATGAAACATGCATTTTACCATGGCACAAGAAGAAAGGCATATCGAGTATGCAAATCGCACGATGTTCACGTCATATCCTGATTCTGTCATGTCCCGATACCTTGTACGTGAACATCGTAAGGAATATGCATGTATTTTGTTGATCATTATTTTTGAAGAAACTAAACGTAATTCAAAGCGCTTCTCTATGGTCGTGACGTCAAAGGTCATGTAAGGTCATGTTTTGCTAGTATGATGCTTACGTAATTTATTGGATTTATCAATTTTATTTTGTATTAACCGCAGTGTTGAAGCGAAAAACATTGTAAAAACCGATATACGATATTCAGTGAGAAATATAACGAATTCAGTTTTGTTTACATAACCTTTGACGTCACAAGCAGCGCGGGAAATGGCTGCCCGTATGAATTGATGTAACCTGAATCGACACTTTAAATATTTTTTTCTAAGATAAAAACGTAACTTTTTGTTGTTGATTATTAACCGTTTAATCAATCGATTTATAAAATAAATTAAAAATATATTATTTTATTATATTTGCGTACTCGATATGCCAGGTGAAGAATGAGCGGTCTTCTTGTGCCATGCATTTTATTTTACTTCCCTGTCCTGGTTCGTATATTAACTCTTATCTTGACTCTCGAACGGCCCGTGCCTGCCATCTGACCGCCTCTCACAGCACATCAGAGTGCGAACATAGGGTCCTGCTCCTCCTTCTTGATCTGGCGATGTCTTGGAGTCTGTTCGCTTCCGGCGTCGGGAAGGCTTTCGGCTGCGGCCGCGCGTTCTGCGAGGAACTTGTCGAAATCGCTGCTTGTCACGCTCTCTTGCGCGCCGTTGGCTTCTGTGGCGGCCTGTAACAGGTTAACAATTCATTTAATCTTCTTCTTCGTGTTGAATTGTTGTATAATGAGAGTTGTTCAGGCCGCCCGCTGGCCTCTGCCATGGCCAACGACTGTTGTCAAACGCCAGTAGCTGACTCCCACAAAAATAATGTGAACACTGACAGAGAGCCAAGGGTTTGGAAAAATGCACATACAATTTTGACAAGTTACGTACATTTGATATTTTAATGGCCGTCTGAATGTGCGGGGAGATGCTCACATCGCAACCATCAACTGGCAGACGGACTTTCCATATAAAACTTATTTGGTGAGCAATCTACATAGGTGAATTTCAAAATCTTTGCTGACTCCGATGATATTCCTCCATCGATTTAAACAACAGGTTATGTGACATTAATTTTTAACGGAAAATTTCGTTCGAAACGAATCGAATCAAAAAATTAAATCGCGATTGAAGTCCAGTTACTATTTTTATGTAATTAATTAATAATTATTTGGAGCGTCGGTGGCGCCATGGCTAGGACGTCGGACTCCCATACCGGAGGTCCGGATTCGAAACCATGCAAGACATTGCATGGTACATGACAATGTACCAATGAGTTTTTCGGTTTTTTCGAAAGACTTACGTACATTTACCGACTGCTGTGACGGTGAAGGAAAACATCGCGAGGAAACCTGCATGTCTGAGATAACCAGTGTGTGAAAGAAATGGGGAAGGCAATGGCAAACCACCCCATTAAATCTGCCACGAGAGTCGTTCTATGTGATTAATTCCTTAGAATGATCACGACCCTCAGCAATGAGGAAACGACTTAGAAAAGAAATTAATAATAATATGAGGTCTATCAAGATATTTATTTACAACTTAAAATTATTTATACACAAATAATTACAGAAACAAGAGCAATAGAAAAGAAACGTAGAAATAATTAATTTAATTAATTTGATAATGTACACAAAAAAATAATTAAATGTAACTTATAAAATTTCTTAAATTAGGCCCGTGTGGTAGGGTACCAAGGATGCTGGCGGCGTTGCCCCGCTGGATCGCTATGCTGATCCTTTGGGCAAGATAGCCGCCAGCCCTTGGGTCCCTCGTCGCATCGAACAAATCTATCTAGTTTAAATTGTGCTGTGCGTTCTAATTCTACACGTGATAAGATTAATAAATGTGTAAATAAATAGATATATAGGAGATTAAAAATAAGCAATGAACAGTGAATATAAAATAAATGAGAAGAAATAAATTAAACTATACATAACACACCTTTTCTGCAGCTAACCACGCGGCTATTTCATCGATCTCTCTTTGATCCATCCCCGTAGGCTGTCGAAAGTAAAATCATAATAAACTAAATATAATAAATTAATCAATTACCCATACGTATATTAATTACGTAAATACTTTTGTATCAAAAAATATACAAAATCATAAGATGAAACAGAAAAGATAGAGAAAGTATCAAGAAGACTTAATTACCTATTTGATAATTAAAATCATTAAAAGCGTTATTTTTATGTCAGGCACTGTCGCTACTCATCCGTGAGTTTTCGATGCGTTGCTAACCTTGAGGACATGTGCGGCAAAAATGAGTAAAAACCTACTCAGGTCGACACAGTACCGTCTAACTGAGACAATAGGACATAAAACACAAAGCGTTGGTAGAGCCACTAGCACACTCCTTAAACAGAAAAGCAAAACCAAACGTTACTTTTGAAGATATCACAAATTTCTCGTTATTTGTGATATCTCACATGACCACGCATCATATAGCCATTTCAAAATATGTGGAAAAACAGATCGCTACGCCATTTTATCGCGAACTGTTTTTCCACTACTATTAATACCGCTAGATTCGGAAGTAATTTGATTTAAACAATCCCACCACCCCAAATTCGAACTTACCCCAAGCATCTATAATGGTAGGCAAAGCGACTGTTCGAGGGGGACGTAGTGAACCCGTGTCTTCTCCGTCTCTTTCGCACATGGAGCAACTTCCGCGCCACCACCTATAGTAAGTAGAGTTGTGTCCTTACCAAGGGTTGCCCCCGTTGGGTCGCCACCGCAGAGAGGCTGGCTGGTGACTGGTCTTCCATATTGTCTGCGTAGCTGCTCCCGCTGTGTGAAACAATCAACTATACAATATGTGGAAAATACCAATTGACGTAACATCGCAGTATCGTTAATAAAAAAGACAAAGTATTTTGTAGTGTACGTAGCCATGTTAGATCAAAATTGGTTCAGTAGTTTCCAATATTTTGTGCAAGCAACCACAGGTCAACATACTGGTACCCAAAACGTCAAAATTTGAGAATCTGATATGTATCATATTGCGCAGGCATTTAGTTGAGATTTAATCGAAGGTTTTGACAGATGGTATATATAGCTTGTGGTCCACTGTACAACGAGTATATTCGGCTTCAGAAACGGTTATGCTAGTATATTTTTTTATTAGTTTTTTAGAAGCTGGTAGACGACATGGTAATCATGTCAGCCTCGTTAGGGTCACTAGGGGAAGGATTGGGAAGTTATGCTAGTAATAAATGTCTTTGGTAATAGTCAGGTAGTTCGAGTTTGGGCTCAAATGTACAGACTGCAATTATTATTACTGATAGTGATGTAAGTACTAAGGGCATTTACACATAAGTTTGTGTAAGCGCCCATACAAATCGAAGGAACTCTACAGCCTGCGGTGCCGGCGTACTTGTTAAGGCCCTTCTCTTATAATTTTAAAATAACCGCCATGCAAAAACTCATTGTAAATTGAATAGACAATTTGCAATATTTTTTTAAATTTTATATATCAATTTATTAAACTGTTAATAATCCACAAAAAAATAGTTTTTCTTAAATAACGTTTTTATCTTAGAAGAAAATATTTAAAGTTTCGATACTGATTACATCAATTCAAACGGGTAGCCATTTCCCGCGCTGCTTGTGACGTCAAAGGTTATGTAAACAAAACTGAATTCATTATATTTCTCACTGAATATAGTATATCAGTTTTACAAGGATTTTTGCTTAAATACACTGCAGTTAATACAAAATAAACTTGATAAATTCAATAAATCACGTAAGCATAATACTAGCAAAACATTTGTTTACATGACCTTTGACGTCACGATCATAGAGAACCGCGTTTGAACTTTTTGAATTACGTTTAGTTTCTACAAAAATAATGATCAATGAAACTATGAATATTCCAAAATCTACATAACTAAATAACCCTGGGTCTTGACAACCAAACAGCTGAAGTAGATCGCAGAATAGCACAGTCCTGGTCCGCCTTTGGAGCTAATGCTAACATTATGCGCTCAAAAACCATCCCCCAACATCTAAAGAGCAAAGTATTCGAGCAGTGTGTATCGCCAGTTTTTACGTATGGAATGGAAACTACCACGTTGACAAAGAAGTTCGCTGAGAAGCTTAGAGTGAAACAAAGAGCGATGGAAAGGGCGATGCTCGGTGTAACACTGCTAGACCACAAACGGAACGAAGGACGAAGCTTAGAGACGTGGTAGACCTCATCGAAAGGCGGAAATGGAGATGGGCGGGACACATTGCACGGATGGATAGGGACCGGTGGACCAGAAGAACGCTGGAGTGGAGACCACGGCAAAACACTCGGGGACAAGGTCGCCCACCTATGAGATGGGTGGACGACATTCGGGGAATAGCGGGCCACAACTGGATGCGCACCGCCTGCAACCATCGGAAGTGGGAGAAGTTGGAGGAGGCCTATGTCCGAAGGCGGACCACACGTGGCAGAGATAGATAGATAGACATAACTAAATAAAATATATTATCGTCATTATTTTTGTTGAGGTCAAATCGTCGCTTAAATGCACATTGATTTGAATTGAATTTAAATTGATCTCAATAACAGTTAGTCAAGAGATTTAAATTGATCTCAATAACAGTTAGTCAAGAGATTTAAATTGATCTCAATAACAGTTAGTCAAGAGATTTAAATTGATCTCAATAACAGTTAGTCAAGAGATTTAAATTGATCTCAATAACAGTTAGTCAAGAGATTTAAATTGATCTCAATAACAGTTAGTCAAGAGATTTAAATTGATCTCATAACAGTTAGTCAAGAGATTTAAATTGATCTCAATAACAGTTAGTCAAGAGATTTAAATTGATCCCAATAACAGTTAGTCAAGAGATTTAAATTGATCTCAATAACAGTTAGTCAAGAGATTTAAATTGATCTCAATAACAGTTAGTCAAGAGATTTAAATTGATCTCAATAACAGTTAGTCAAGAGATTTAAATTGATCTCAATAACTGTTAGTCAAGAGATGTCTTAAGAATGTGAGCACTTACCCAGTCTTAGAGTTCTCGTATGTGACGTTCCGTGACTGCGCGAACATGTCGAATTCGTCCTTGGAGCTGCCGGGAGACTTGTCGGGCTGTGCGTCCTTCACGGCTACCGGACAAACAAACATGTTCATATATATTATTATATATTTATAGACAGGCAGCATATATGCTGATGCGTCTATGTCATAGCGTTGGAAAGTTATAAGTTCTTAGTTTCATTTTATAGATTTCAAAGTTCAGTTTTTACACAGTCAGTCATTGTTATTTATTAAAAATAAATGTTTGCACTAAATCATTGTTTTGTCATAAGATTAAAATTAGGGTTATTTATAACTGCTTTTTAAACCAGTTGTCTGGTCTATTTTTAAAGGAGTTCACTGAAGGGGCAGACACAACATCATCGGAGAGCTGGTTCCATGCCTGGAGTACTCTATTACTTAAAACATGATATGCGACTTTGTTTGCGGTTTTGGTGCGACTTATTCTTAGATGGTGCCCTCGCAAGGGCCGTTTATCCTTCATTTTGAAGAGTTCGCAGTTTTTGCAGATCTGGGAGGTTGTATTAATTAATGTTGTATTGTTAATGTCATTTGCAGTCGTCATCTTACCCACACACATACCGGCAATTCTCTTGTTGAGCTTAACCGGAAGTGTTATTCAAGTCACCAGCCCTTTTAATCCTATAAATACAGTGAGTAAAACATAAACATAATAAAAAATTAAAAAATAAATATAATCTTACTCAGTTTGGCAACATCCGGCATGTCGTCGCTGAGATCAATCAACGCATCGTCGTCATTCTTCTTAGCTGTAATATTAAAATATTGCATCAATAACTGATAAAACACCTGCTTTTATCACATCTCTGCTCATAAAGCGCATCTATCAGTAAATGGAGAGCTGATCGAAAGTTGATCATTTCGCACTAGTGCGTTTTCCTTTTCAGGAACTTTAAGATCGATACTGAAACGAAGCGGAACATGACTTGTATTTAAAATATTTTGATTTCAATTAAGGTTCCAAATACAAATCTATTCTTTTACTAATTTTAACATAGTAACATTTTTGATTGTTGAAAAGTCGTGTCGCGAATCATGTTGGCCACATGTTACGCATTTAATAATATTGTGTGACATACATGCGAAAAGGCAATTATAAACACGGTCCGTAGAGTCTCGAGGCGTTACTCGTTACCTCATTTAAAATTGCCTACTTTTCACACTTGGATAACAATATACTAATTAACACTGGATAAGCGTGTCTACGAGACGCCTAATCCGCCTCTTACCATCAGGTGAGGTTGAAGTCAAACGCCTAGTCGTAAATAAACGGGTATAGTCGTAATTTTTTTTAAAAACGGGTTTACATACGTGAGTCCGTGGAGCCAGGTACTCCCATCGCGGCACCCAAGATGGCGGATGGAGTGGCCACTCCAGTGGCGGCGTTCCTGAGCATGCAATATGGGAATATTATTAACAGTTATATGCACCTAGTAAGTGAGGAAGGAAAGACAGCCATAAAAGTTTATTCACTTGCTTTGGGATGTACTTATATCGTCTATTTTTTGGGTAGGTACAAACAACTTTTGAAAAGTGGAAAAAGAAGCCTTTGCCCAGCAGTGGGATAGCTCCAAAAACAATTGTTTTACGCCTTCAGCACACTTCAGTGATTTAGAAATCAAACCAAAGCTATGGGTTCTATGGAAATCTATTTTCGGTTTTTAATGGCGTTTATTTAATGGCAACTCTGTCTCGCTAGTTATAATGTCACCCGTTGTTGACGAAGGCTCGTAGTACCCCTAGCTGTAATGTCACCTGTTGTTGACGAAGCGCGAGTGCCTCAGTAGCAGGTTGTTGAGACGGTCGTTGGAGTGCAGCAACTCTGCGCAGAGCGGAGAGTCGCCCGCCACTCGGCCTACTAATTCGGCTATGCGACTCTGCATGGCTCGGAGAGTGTCCGCTAACTCCTGCAAAGGGAAAACAGTATCGGAATGTAGTAAGAAAGTCTTTCCTTTTCATTGCAAGAGCCACGACAGCGGTCTGATAGGTCATCGGAGAAAAATAAATATAAAACACGCTAGCTTAGCTCGATGTTCAAAAGTAAAGACGTTTAAGCTGGATGCAGTTTCGGCTATGGGAGAATAGTTCGTGATGTTGACTCACAGTGAGTGAGCAAGTCATGAGGTCTTAACGCTTTGAGCGAAGTATAGTTATTGACTTACATTGAGCAGCTTGATGTCTCAGCACTTAGAGCGCAATATAGTTATTCAATCAGATTAAGTAGCTTGATATTTCAGCGCTTAGAGCGCAGTATAGTTATTGACTTACATTGAGTTAAATAGCGCAATGTTTCAAACATGGAGCGCAGTAAAGATAGATTCATATTGAGCAGCTCGATGTCTCAGCGCTTCAACCGGAGTATAATTATTGACTCACATTGAACAGCTCAATGTCTTAGCGCTCAGAGCGCAGTATAGTTATTAAATCATATTGAACAGCTCAAAGTCTCAAGGCTTATAACTTAAGAGTATAGTAGTTATAGGCTCACATTGCGCAACTATGTCTGATGATACTCTACTCTCTCTCTCGATGCTCTGCAGTTCAATGTGAGTTAATATCTATACTGCGCTCTAGTATAGATATTAACCCACATTGAACTGCTCGATGTCTCTGGGATATATCTATGGGCGACGGCGACCATTCACCATCAGGTGGCCTAATTGCACGTCTGCTCTCCTTATAAGCTTATACAGCTGTAAGGTTATTAGGAAAAAAATATATAAATAAAAAGTTATTGACTCACTTTGAGCTGCTCAAGTTATTGACGAGCCGGAAATCCTACTTTGTTATTTCGGTGAACTGGGGTAGTTGAGCTGACAGCATGGGGGAAATGCACAATAGACCCACTTGCGTGAAGTCAGTATACCAATTGAAGAATAAGAATAATAGTTATTGACTCACATTCAACAGCTCGATGTCGCTGGGATGGTGCTGCGCAGGCGGCTGACTTGTCAGTTCAGTCAGCATGTCATTCATTACAGTCATGTTGCCTTCCACCACGCCTAGGTCTGCGCGCAGCTTGCTTGTCTGATTATCTGACAGTAACGTCTGAAACAGGTACAAACTTTGATGACAACGGATTTGGCATTTTTGAGATTGTGAAGTATATCGACGGAGCGATTGCATTTTGGCGGCTTGAGTTTAGTCGAAATCAATCATTCTTCGTTTAGGCTTCCACAGCAGAGTCAATTACTCCATAATGGAAGGAATGATGGGAGGCTGACTTCAATTAACAGATTAATGTGCTGATAAAGGAGACCGAAATAAATGGAAGGTGATACCTAATGGAGGTCACAACCCTCAGCATTGATTACGATGCGAGGAGGAGATAATAAAGGAAATAAAAAGTAGAAACATCTACAAGATAATACTACAATGCGAAATATAATAAATCAGTTTCCTTTGAAGGAACCGCACAACACATGCCATTATTGAAATTCTTTACTATTATGTATTAACATTGTAAGAAGTGAACTCACAGTGCCAGCTATTAGCTCCTGCGGGGGTCGGCTCGGCGAGTTTTGCGGCATAGCGGCTCTTTGCGGCGAGCCCACCATAGGCTCCGGGCCGTCTGGTACACTCTACGAAACGAAGTAAAAAACTGATTATCTACTTCATAAAGATAATGAACTAGATAAAATAAGATATCAAAGATAATGCTTTTTTATCAAGATAATGTTTGGTATATTAATTATGACTAGTATGTGCTGGCGAGGGCAAAGGCAAGAAACCTTTATATCTGCCAAGAAAGTCGTTCTATGTGGTTATTTCCCTAGAATGATCACGACCCTCATCAGTGAGGAATATGAATAAGAAAAGGTTACAAATTGTACTGGGAGTGATCAATCCATTACATTCGTACTCACCCTCTGTGGTGTAAAAATGGGTGCCATAGCGTCCAAATCTGTCATCGGAAACTCGACACCTTTTGTCCGAAGTTCGTTATAGATTTGTCCCACTCCCTGCAAACAAATTAGGCACATTTATGTCAAAAATTACTTAATAAATTTATCTGCGAAACGATCAAATTCACAACGATATTTCTACTATGATTTACTATATACATTTGGGTACATTACAAAGATGTCATCATCAGCAGCCTATTCTAGTCCACTGCTGGACATAGGCCTCTCCCAGGGCGCGCCATTGAGCCCGATCTTCGGCTCTTCTCATCCAGTCGCTGCCAGCCACCTTACGCAGATCGTCGCTCCATCTAGCAGGGGGGCGTCCCACACTACGTTTGCCCAAACGCGGTCTCCACTCCAGAACTCGTCTACCCCAGCGGTTATCGGTTCTGCGACAGATGTGACCGGCCCACTGCCACTTCAGCTTGCTAATCTTATGAGCTATGTCGATAACTTTTGTTCTATGCCGGATCTCCTCATTTCGGATTCGATCCAGCAGAGATACTTCGAGCATAGCTCTTTCCATAGCACGCTGAGCGACTTTCAATTTGTGAACCAGTCGCACCGTCAGTGTCCACGTTTCGGCTCCGTAGGTCATTACTGGTAGGACACACTGGTTAAAGACTCTTGTCTTTAGACATTGAGGTATGGGCGACGAGAAGATGTGACGTAACTTCCGAAATGCTGCCCAACCCAGCTGAATTCTTCTGTCGGCTTCTTTCTCGAAGTTGTTTCTACCTAATTGCACAGATTTGCACAGAATTACAAAGATGTACAATCATACTACTGTCAACCCTAAATCGCCCCACGTCCAAAGTTACTCATTACGCTGGCAGTGATGGCACGTTGGATAGCCAGCGAGATCCTTTGGATGAGGTACGATGCGAGAGTCAACATCCCTCTCTCTCAAACGTCGAACCAGGTCCCTGATAAACGCCCGCGCCTCGAGACCCCACGTGCCGGACGTCTCGACGGCGACCGGCACAAAACCGTACGTAGGCTCCAAGTTGACGTGCTTGTCGTGCTTTGATCGGGCCGCATCCGGATTCGGCCGCTTGCGTGGTGTTCCTGATATGCGAACTTGCAAGTTGCGTCCCAGAAAAGGCATCGGCCTCTTTGCCAAGGGATCTACTTGTTGAAACTTTCTTTTAAAATATTCTTAGAATAAAATTACGATATTCCTTGCCGATTAAATGTTTACCTGCAACTCTGGTTGGTTCTGGAACGCATCTGCCCAGCACTGGATAAGACTGAGTACCTTCTCTTGAACCACTGTAGGTGGATCATTCTTAGGTCCAATAAGTTTTACCTAAAACAGTAAGTAGTTTGAATAATAAGTGAATATCGCAAAGTTGTACAAAATAATTTGAAATTCTTTTTCATCTGATATTGGTTTTTAGGACCCATAATATCATAATCTGAACTAATAAACTTGTAGACAGTAAACTAAGAAAAGTCTAGATCTAATTTAAGGTACCGACTTACTTACAATAAAAAAATATAGTTTCATTTAATTCCACAATATGGAAAGGGTTTTTATATTTCTGGTAAAGCTTTAAGTAATATTTTAAAGCTGAACCTAGCAAGTGACATTCAGTGTAGTGTAGTCTCAAAGATGAATGAAAATGCAAGGTACAATAAGGTAAAATGTCTTTATAACCGAAGTTACCTTGTATATTGCATCATAATATGAGTCAATTTATGTAATGTGTTAAATGACACATAACTGACAAGTTGTTGAGAGAACAAACAGTTACTTGTGTACACAATGTGCATACATCATGTAAACAAGGTCATTTTATTGCTCTCTAGAAAGTGTTTTGGAATTATGATTTAGAGTTTCACTTTTATAATCTGTTCGTCATAAAGAATAATAGAAGAATATCCTAAATAAATGATGAGTACTTAATAGAACAGCTTAAAATTATTTATTTTACAAGTACAGAACGAATTTTATAATTAGCTAATTCATTAATGTATTTCAAAATCAGAAATAAAATGAAATATAATTTATTACATCAGTTAAATATCTTAAATAATATTACTATCTAATGATTTAAGACTTTTTTAACCTATTCCACTTTTAATTATTTATTTCATAGCAGATCAGATAATTCTAATTCATATTTAAAATCCATAAATAGAAACCAAAGTGTATCATGAAATTTATTCACGTACAATGTAATCTGATAATGAAAAGTACAATGACAGATAATTCACAATGTACTATTCATTTTAGACAAGAGCAATGTCTGTCTGTAGATCTTAGTATGTCAGTATTTCAGTTTCAGTTTTTTATGTAAAATAGGTAACATAGTTCCTAAAACTATCTTGACCTTAAAATAAGATGGTATAGATGGTGGTGCGAAAGTTGCTTCCTGTGCAATAGAGATGGAGCAATGATGCACACTGAAATTGTTGTGAAAGTACAGTATACGGGTTCACTCTGTCTCCTTCGCCTATTACCCATAAGAAAGTAAACATTTGTAGATAAAATATACCCATAAACAACAAACATTCTGGTATTATCTTAGTACCTTCACAAAATTATCTGATAACATTGTATGAGTCATAAAACATGAGGTAGGTATGTAATGTATGTAGGTAGGCACTGTAAGTTGATAAAGAAGTACTGTTTGTAAGTCACAGTTACTTTACCTATGTATCTTGCTTTAACAATATTTTTAAAAAGATCCAGTATCTTATTGACTTCAATCATCACACAATGTCTAGCAGAAGTTCACAAAGGTTTGAAATTAAAAAAAAATGTTATGCAAAAGGTTGACAAAAAGCAAAAGTTTTCATGAAAACCTCAGCAGTCATTTATCCACAATTTTCCACCACTATACCAAACCAAATAACCTGTTATTACACATTAGGTATTTGATAAGTAAATACCTATTTACTTTCTCTAAATACCTTATTGAACAAACTATTTGCCTTTTATCTGACAATCAAAAAAGCAACAACAGTGGTTTCAAAACCTTGTTTGTAACAAAGAGCTATAAATTGCATCATGTTTTAATTTTTCACACCTAAACACAGCATCAAATATATAACTACCTAACCTAGTCATATCCTGTGCAAAGTAATTGCAACAGGAAACACAATATTTTTTATTACTGCACTATATCAGCAGTTACTCAGATATTTTTCAATAAAAACTTACCAATTCAGAAATAAACTCCTTGCTGCATACCAAGACATGGAAGGACTTCCCACAGTTTTTGACACAAGTCTCGAGCACTGTGAGAGTGTACATGACCACAGTGTAGTTTTTACCAGCGCTCTGGGTCAAACGCTTTCTGATAGCCTTCACGGCGTCCTTGGACGCGTCTGTGCTGGTGTTGATGATGTCGCAAATCTCCATATTGAGGGCCCAGTTCTCCGACGGTAAGGATCCATCTGTGGCTTGCTCTGTAAGGTATATTACAAGTAAACAACATGGCTCAAGGGTCAAAGTTATTAACCCTTATTAAAACTAATAACGTATATAGCCATATAGAGATCGTTCAAAGGCAAAATCGTAACAAGAATCAACTATCGTGACCCCGTAACAAAGAGAAATTCAGAATTCTTATTGTGCGCAACAAAAAGAAAGAGCTTTGGTCATGGGATTATCAAAACACCAAGAGCTAAGACCATTTCATAAACATTTTATTTATGTACATACCAATTTTCTGGCCGACCGGCGTAGAAAAGGGATTTCCTACCCCAAAAAAGGACATTTTTATAAAATAATCGAATATTTATCAAAACGATTTCACTGATTTCACTTGTCACACATAAAAATTGCGAAGTCAACTGTCAGAAAACATAGGTGAGATTTCTATGAGTTATTATTGTTATTTTTAAGCCGTACTATCTATATTTATGGGTTTGAATTAGACTTAATGTTAATTATTGCAAGATAATAATTTTATCGAAGACTATTAAATCATTCTTCTTAAGATAAATTATTATAAACTCAATTTAAAATTAAATCATAAAAACTAAACAAATGATAATAGAGAACAAATTATAACACATTCGAAAACTTAATTCCGTTTAAGTCTAGCGCCTACGAATTTATCCCATCCGGTGATTTCTCTGTGCCATATAATAAAAAGAGAACCTAAATATTCTCTTAAAGTAACTTTGACAGAAACAATATCTAAGCTTTAAAACTTTAGTAGAGCAAAAGATTTTATTCAAAAGGAATAATTAAAAAAAAACCTAATAATTCATGGTTTCAGAACGACATTATATGCGGTCATCAAGTGCGTAATGGCGGCAGTATTTAAAAAATAATAAATTGCGTTGTGCGTGAGCGCCTTTTCAATTTATTTATACGAAGATATTCTATTAAAATTGTTGTTATTTAACGGTTTAGTCACAAAATACTTTATAGAAATACCCTGTATCTTCACCTATTCACCATCTCTAGTGTTACTTAGCAACTAGTAAAATTTGTCAAACAAATTAGAAATGAAAATATTTATCAGAGTGCTTTAATTTTAACAATCATGGAGAGACCGAGGCCACAAGCTGAGAAACGAAATTTACATGCTCTTATTATACACCCCGACATCGAACCGGGAGTTATAGACAATGCTATGCTTACGCGCTGCATATTGGAGCACGGTGAGATACATTCCTTCATTTCATTTGTTCTATTTACCAATTTGTGTAAAAGAATCTATGACCTAAGTAATAATTTGAAGGGAATTTTGAAACGATTCTGTCATTGTTCCGAAACTCTTATCCGTATTATTTACAAAGAGTTGAAAGCCATAGCCCCATAGCAAGTTATGGCTACCATTTCAACTGCCATCCCCAAAGCCGTTAAAATTTATAAAACCTCGCCCATCCGTGTATGCAGCATCAAACTCCTCGCCCGCCTTCTAGAAATACATTGTTCTATAAATTCTTCTTGGTCGAATACGTGAATGAAGAATACATAATTCATGAGGATCGTGCGTTCTATGGAAATAATCACATTAGAACTATTTTCTTAGCAAATTTAATGGGGAGACATTGGCCTTCTCCATTTCACACACGGTTATGTCGGTGTGCAGGTTTCTTCACGATGTATCTTTTACCGTTAGAGCAGCCGATAAATATTGGTACCTACGTTAGTCTTTCAAAAATACCCAAAAACTCATTGGTTGCGAACCCGGAACTCCAGCAGGGGAACGCCACCGATGTTTATACTGGTATAAACAACGATGTGATCAGCTCTGTTGTTTATCGAAGGTTAGGACTAGTTTCTTACAAAAGAGTGTATTTGTTATGGCACCAAAGTTATATAATAAGGTACCGAAATCCATACGAGAGTCTAACTGTTTAAACTCATTTAAGCGCGAGCTGAACAAACTGCTAGTTGACAGGACATATTATTCAGTAAATGATTTTTTAAGTGACAAAGACATTTAATCAGTGTTTGCCCCATTCTTATTAACCTTAAGTCCGATCTATGTGTATGTCCATAATCAGTGTTTAGTGAATTAATACTACGACTACTATTAATACTACTACTACTAGTCAACTGTTTAATTTAATTTTAACAATTTATATAATATTGTCATTTAAAAAATTATTGAAAATATTTGTATGTCAAACGACGGAGCATAGTGATACCAACTCATTAAACTGTATACTAACTTATTATTACCTATGTTCACGAATAAATGATTGATTGATTGATATACCTACTTGTTACCTATTGAGAACCACACGCCGAATACTTACTATGACAAAACATGCTATATTCCCAATCTCCAGCTTTAGATTATCTCCAGGACCCACGGAGGAGGCGGGAAGACTATTCGCAGAAGAAGGCGTCCACTTAGACGAAGCAGTGGAAGTACGCCTGGAATTCCAGCACATTCTTCGAATCGACCACCTCTGGATGCTCAAGTCCCTTACAAAACTCTCCTTAGCTCACAATCTTATAGAACAAATCGATAAGTTAGATCAACTCGTAAGCCTGAATGAATTAGACTTGTCTTTCAACAAGATCGAGAGGATAAAAAATTTAGATGCCTTGGTCAATCTGGAAGTGCTCACTCTGTTTCATAACAAAATAAGGAAAGTGGAGAACATGGATACGCTTGAGAAATTGCTGGTTTTCAGCATTGGGGATAATTTGATTGAAGATTACAAAGAGGTAAGACATTCACCATTGTGAATGAATTAGGTAATTATACGTCTGGCAGACAACACGTAAAACACTGAGAGAATCTCCCTTATTCATCCAAGGAAAGAATTAATTGTGCATGAGAAAATCTGCAAGCCTTTCGGAGAAATAGCGAATGCTAATTGTGTTCGCGCGTTGGTATAGCGCTGTCTGTCTAGCACGCCATCTCATGATATCATTTATCGTTTTGAATTTGGTAATAACCTGATCTGCAATGATCTGGTGCAACTTCCACACAATTCTTGTCTCCAGTTTTCTCTCTCAGACCCTATGGATTAATTCCTACGTGGATCTTAGCTACCATTACTGCCTAGCTGACGTGCCAACTTCTGCAGCCCCTATCTGTCCCACAGATGGCGTACTTACGCAGATTCCGTTTCCTCCGCTCAGTCAGCTTCAAAGGCAACCCTTGCTGCGATGATCCGATGGCTTACCAGTTTCTCAGGTCTGCTCTCGTCAAGGTCACTTACCTCGACTATAAAACAATCACTGAGGAGGATCGGGAGAATGGGAGGTCTCTGTTTAGGTATTGGTTTGAAATTATGAATATCTATTTGAAAACACAAGTGATTTTTGTGTGGGTTTCGATCGGACCCACAACCCGTAACATTACCCACGTTCCTATCCACTAACAAGTAAACTTTCGCTGAAATTTTACCAGGAGGAAGTTTTTCCATTCATGAATGTTTTTAAACAAAGTTGTTCAACGTCAAAGTTGTTTCGACTTTTCATACAAATAAGTGGATTTTTATACGAGAGTTCTCTTCGTTTTCAAGCCCTATCCCTAACCGTATTAAGCTGTATTTCTGAATTTCGAAGTACGAAATTGCGATTTACTATATTCCAAAAGTACAGAAGTACGACTTACGTGAGTTAGAAATTATGCTATAACGAATTACTTAATTTCTAATGTTTACCATTGAGAAGTACGTCAGTTCGAATATATGCTATAAGGAATTACTTAATTTCGACCCAAAAAAAGTACTTTAACTTTTACTTTTTTTAAGGGGTTAAGTTCAGTTCATGTTAATTTTGTGTACATACTGACTTGGTTTATTAATATCTCTGATGTTAGTTGAGATATCGAAAAACTAATTTTAGATCCTTTAGTATGTCCATGAAAGTTGATTGATGCAATAAAAAAGGGTTTATACCGTATTCCCATTGGCACGGTAACTGTTGATAATTTTTTCAGAGGTCTATTGCGTAAACTGGACGAAGCCGACGAGATATCAGATAAAGAAAGAGTGGCTAGAGAGGAGTACGATGCTAGAGTTAAGTTCTATGCGATGTCCTTCGTTGAGTACCTAAGTGGGCCAGAGCTAATCGAGTCCATGTTCGAGAAAGATCCTGATGGCTCGCTACTGCTGAAAGTTGGCGGCGAATTGATGACGTACTTCGAAGTGTGAGTTGCTTTCTCTAGTTTTGGTTTTTAGGATGGTGGTGAAAGAAAATAGGTAAGGAAAAGAAAATCGGGAAGCAAAACATAACGTGGAAGGCACTGCGTCTGCACCGTGGTGAAACTGATGTCCGGTTCTAGACTTTGGACCGCCAGTAAAATATGTATTTATGGGACTTTTTGCGTGAAAATAAACGTTCATTCATTCATAACTTTTAGAAGGACTGCCTCCACCGAAATCTTGACAGTGATAGGTTGAGAGCCGAACAGATTTCAGTTGCTTAAGTGGTCACCGTGCTTAAACTTCTTGATGGTATTGATTTGACATAGGAATTTCCTCAGAGATGGGATATCTCTAGCCAGGAGAGAATCCGTTACAGGCCTGTGATATAATGCTATTGTATGTAATACCATCCATCACCTATACGCTAAATATGATGAAACCATTATTAAATCTGACATCAAATTGTGATATCACACTGAGACTCTGACCCACTCCTGACCTACTACTGCAAGGGTACCAGCATAGTAGGCCAGTAAATGTTAAATCAATGTATTACAGGTACAAAGAACAGTATGTAGAAACAATGCAAACTCTGGTGGAATACGCGCAAGAAGCTTACACCGCGAGGCAGGATGAAATAAAGCTCTTTAAGGATCTGGTGGACAGCGCTTTGGCTGACAGCGTCGCCAAGAGCAAGGAGTGAGTTTGGAATTTCGTATTTGCAGCTTTTTTACATTTTCAAGGAAAACATTACATACATTTTCGAGTAGTAATATTAAAGGTGGTACCAACCTTTTGCCTTAATTCTGCCGTAAAGCAACAATGGTATTGCTACGTTTCGGTTTGCATAGCATAGCATAATTAACTCTCACGTCTCACATAGACGGAGGCACCACCTTCATCATAGATAGTTCCCATTCTTCGCCGTAAGATTTGGTGGACAAACTCATCGTCGTCTACTAGGAGTAGAATAGTCTACAAAGACCCTTAGTCGCCTCGTACGACACCCACGGGAAGAGTTGAGGTGGTGCTATTCTTTATGGCTGGCACGACACGGTACTTCGATTTGAAGGACTAGAAAGCGCAATTACCGGCATATGGGGTACTCCAGCATCGAAAATCTTCTAAAACATTACATTATAGTGACGTGAAATATTGTCTAAAGACGACGGTGACCATTTACCATCAGGTGGCCCGTTTGTTAGTCATAGACATCTCACCATATTAGAGAGTTCGATGCGCTGCTAACTTTGACGACCCAGATGGAGTGCCTCATGTGATAGATCTGTAATTTCCCATTCCATGATCAATACATAGGATGTTGGAAGAGTATGAAGTGAAGAAGAAACCACTAGTGGATGCAATGCACGATATAATACGAAAGTATGCCGCGTCGAACAACAAGCAAGCCACGCTGGAGCATTTGGAGCCCCACATTGTGGACCTCGGGGATGCGTTCAACGAGCTATTGTATGAGTTTTGGAAGAAGCTGATGACGATTGAGATCAACCTATATGAACAATGCGAGGTGAGATTAAGCTTCATCTAACGTTGCACCTTAAACAAATTCTTATCACAAATAATCACATGGGAGCGATGAACAAACAAACAAAGTACCCATACCCATCAGATGCTAACATGAAATGACAGCGCCGTAAAAAAAGTGGGGGAATTATAATTCCCATCCACCCCCACGTGGGGGGAGATACGTGGGGGTAGATAGGAATACTCCACCGTTCCCATGGACGTCGTTTCCGGGGTAGCGGCTAATTTTTTTCTCGATTTATTGATTAATCTTTATTAAAAAAAACCGAGATCAAAACTTTACAGGTCCGTCACAAAAACCTCTAGCGGTTTATCCGGGATCGGTGATCGAGTTCGAACTCACGCTCTAATCATATGCTAGATTGTGTAAGAGTGAAGGTGACGTTTTATTTATCGAGTGACTACCAGAATCGGTCCCATTGGCATTGTGGTGAACTACATACTACAGTTAAGCAATATTATTATATATTATATGCCACAGATACAGCTGTTAGCGTACCTAGGTGGTGAACGTCATAAACCTTTTAATGTCCCCATTGTTCGGGCATAATAGCCACCCCTTGAGAATTGAGATCGAGGTCAAATGCGGGTTTAGAAGTAAATAAAAAAAATAAAAAATAAAAATTCATGACCCTCCCAAAATCTTCGATTCGCATAGGAAAGTACCTTAAGTTCGTTTAGACACTCAAATTGACCCCGATTAATTTGAGGGATCAAAGTCCGTTAGTTTCCTGTTGTTAGGATCGCGATTAGAACTGATCCCATATTACGCAGGAGTCCCGCATCCAGTTCTCCGTGAACATGACGGAGATGGTCACGAAACTTCTGGAACATTCGCGCAGCGCTTTTGGCGCGTGGCGCGAGCACGAGGCTGTATGGTCTACGCGTCAGTTTGAGTGCCTGTCTCGATTACTTGGCAATAAAGTGTTGCTGGGAGACGTGTCTCAGGACTTGTTCGAGGTCAGTATTCACTCCTTAGGTCAGTATCAAAGTTCAGTAAAAGGTCAAACATCAAAGGTGTTATTGGGATTAAACTTGTTCGGGGTTATTATTTGTTTTATATCCTGAGGTTAATAACGCACCAAAGTCAGGTCATGGTCAAATTATCGAGCTGGGATCGATCGCCAAGAAATCGTTTTTTTTTCTAAATCACGGAAAGTAGGTGTGCCAGGCTCCATAGTAAAATGTTGCCATGGCCTTTAAAATGTAGGTTCTGTCACACTATACTACGGCAGTCATCCATCAGCGATATGACGGTAACTATTTTGTGCAGGTGATGATGGACCGGGACATGATGATGAATTTGGTGGCGGCGTCATCTGACAACCACATGCGCTTCATAGACGCTCGTGAGGATTTGTTGATGACGAGAGCCAACGGCTGGCGAGAGGAGCTCGTGCAAGGAACTAACGAGTAAGTCAAAACATGAATGAAATAATGAATACTCTACATGGCTAGTTAAAGGTCCAACAGAATCTGGTAATAAAATTAATTATATATATAGTAAGTGCAAGTTAGTGCTAACCCGAAATAGGTATAGTTTGAACAGAACTAGATATAAAAACACTCACCATATGGCGGAATCAAATCGTCGGTCGAATTTTGTAAAAAATAACATCGTAACATGTCATATAGGTACGCTAATGTGATATGTTATTTTTTTATTATTAACAAAATTGAGTTACGCCTATTCGTGATTCTACCGACGAAATGAAACTTTTTGTTTGTTTCATTGCGATCTTCACACAGATTATAAAAAACAGCAGTGGCGCCCTCGTGACAGGGTTTTTACTTTCCTGACCAGGGCACAGTCGACGACTAATATATACCATTTGTCAAAAACCTTCGATGAAATCTCAACCTTAGATCCGCGTTGGTTCATTTCTGATTCAGAAATTTTGACGTTTTTTAACTTGACCTGCGGTCTTCCCTAGCACTCTTCCCTACCTATAGTTACAAGCCTGGACCCCGACTGGGAACATTATAGAGGCTGATAATGTTTTATTGTTCCAGCAACGAAACAAAACGCAACCGTGACAGGATTCTAGAAATAAACTACTTCATAGACAACCAGAGGGAGGAGTGGACGGACATGCAGATGAATCTTAATGAATCCGTCGACCCAGAGACCGTGGCGTTGCTAGGCGACGACTTCTGAATGTAACGGGCAATGACCAATGTTAGATACATGCCAGAAATAACTCTTCGAAGGGAGGTAACACACAAACAGTACACAAATAATTGGACTGACTCCAGATTACGAAGCAAGGATTGTAATTTCAAGTCCATACAAAACAGCGTCAATGTTGTTATTAAAGACTTGTAATTACAACATTTGTGGCTTCGTGAAAGAAAAAAAAACAAATTGGGGGTCTAATTATAGTAAAACTACAGGGGTCAATTACAGGTATCCAATATTTTCGAATTTAAGAATTTTCTTATATAGGCCAGGGTTAATATCACTGACCATTTTAATGACAATCTACATCTACAATGGTAGACTAGAGTGGAGCTCATAAAGGACAGTTTGGAATTATTGGCATGGGATGACGGACTAGTTGCAAATGGTTGCCAGGCAACAGTTTCCTAGTAAACATTATTTCTTTCAAATGGGTGAAGTTTATGTGAATACGAGCCTACCTTGAACTCTGCTCATTATTCATAAAAGATAACATAGGGATAATCAAGATAATGTTAGCAGGTGTTGTTATGATAATCCAAAATAACTGATGAAAAGTTTGTGCATGATGTATTAAAACAAGTATAAAATCTTATACCTACTCTGTTTTACATATTGTATATATAAAAAAATATTGCCAAAATACTTATTTATTATGTATAAAGACTCACTGATTAAAATCTTGGAAGGCAGTCCCAACAAATTTAAATATACTTCTTATACTTTTATCTATCACATTCTTGTGTTTGGAGGTTGCAATTATATAATCTACCAGATTAGAAGGCAGCCACGTCAATGACCTTCTTGTTGGATTGAAACTTGAAATAAATAGATAAACAAATATATTGATAATATCAAACCTTCAACAAAGACGATCACCACACATCATTCACTACTTTGCCGCTTTTTTCTTCAGATTTTCGATATACATTCCAAGCGCTTGTTGTGTTTTATCCATTTTAACGAATCCTAAGAAAGTATCCATATCTAACTTTCTGTTTTCCTGTAGTCTCTTTAGAGGGGCTTCCCTTATGCTCAGTTTGGTGGTACCGCGGGCAAAGGGCGGGATCCTGTCGAATTTCTTTATGAACTGCTTGCATTTTTCCACTGCGTCAGCTTTGTCTGTTGCCGTTTGGTCGATGAGGCCCACCTGTAAAATTGTACGAACATTCTCTGTAAAGTTGATTTTATGTAACTGTAGGAAATTATTTAAATTATTCTAGTTTCAAATCTTCTTAGACAACGGCATTACATCTTGTGCTTCTTCCAAATGATTAGAATGGGAATGGTTTTCAAATCAAATCACTGGAGCAGCTCCATTATAAATCAGCGCTTTAGTTTTATGATGAATTGGATACCTGTTTGTCGTCAGATTGCAATCCAGATTTTTGTATCCACATGTGATTGCCTCTGTTTTGTAAAGTGTTGATCAAACAAAGATTTTCTATTCTATTCAAAACCTAGTGTTGTTGTCTCAAGACAAGATATTCTAGTTTTGGACCATTGAGATCAGTCTTAGCATGGCTGAAGACAGCCAATACTTTCAATTATACTAATTTTATTCAGATAATTATGCATGCTATTTTGTTTTGGCGCTCTTTGGTATTGGAGGTCAAGATCCACTTCGGGTCGTAGCGCCAGCGGAGTAAGTAAGTAAGTATTTTGTATGACAGATATTGGTTACAAGCACTATATTATGTAATTACCATTTTATGCAATTAACAAATTATCTCCCTATTCGATGCAATAAACAAATTATTTTCTATTCTATACCCCCCAAATCCAATGTCCCACGTCTCCTCACGAAATCTCAAAAGCACTAATCCCTTCATGAAACTTCAATATTCTTACATCAACCCTGAAACCCCAAAACCAAGTCCTCTCTTAGATCTATAATGAATTACCTTCAAAGCCTCGTCAACCGAGAAGTGCCGTGCACTAGTGAGTGCTAACTCAGCCTGTCTCGTAGAGATGGTATGGCGCATAGTGTCCATGAACCAGAACGGTGCGACTATGCCCAGAGCAGTCTCGTTCAGTCCGATGGTGAACTTGCCGCTCACCATCACTCGGTATTCGCATGACATGGCGAGGAGACAGCCACCGGCTGGTGCGTGACCCTGTAAGTATAGACATCCTTTTTTCAGAAACCATCTCCCATCTAAAAACTCCTCCACAACAGCAATGGTTGGGTACATACACAGCCCAAAGTGCAAATAATGGCATCTCCTATCTAATCTGTGTTATGGAGGAAATAATAATGATAAAAGATAGTGTCATTTAATTCAGCAAATGGTGAGGGTTTTTATATTTCTGGACAAACTTTACTTGTGTCATTTACTATTATTCTTGGATGGCCTCTAATGTAAAATAAAACTGTCCGCTCACTCACATGCTAAATTGTGTTAGAGTAAGGAGGATGTTTTGTATAGTGATGATTTAGAGAATGAAGAAGAAATCAATCACAAGAATCAGTGCCACTTACATTGATGGCAGCAGCTGTAATAAACTGTGAGCCAAATAACTTTAGCCAAACATCCTGTAGCGTCGTCCAAAATGCTTCTGTCCTTTTGAAATCTGGTTTATACATCTCCATTATATCAAGGCCAGCTGAAAATACTGTGGGAGATGCCTGTAATTAAATAAAAAAATTAGTAAAACAATATAGTAATTAATAAAATTAAAAAAGCAGTATGGTATGAACTCGCTAAACTAAACATAACTGTCACGCTTCAATAAACTTCAATAAATTTTGTTACGATTCAGGGTTATGTTTCATGTAATAATCATTCATTGCAGTCAGTGAAAGTAATCACTATGTTTTAATTACCGTTAGTGAGTGGCACTTCAGAATCGGTATCAGTATTGTTAAAATCATGTTTTATAGTAATAATAACCATAACTTTTTCTAATTTCTAATTGGTTCTGATAATGTAAAAGTGTAAACCTTTATCTGATCCTTTCTTCCAATTTTTTTCTGTTCCTTATCCTTTATCTTAGTTTGCCAATATCAGCAAATAACAAAGTGTGAAAGCCATATATAAAAAAAAATTTTCTTCCATAGAAATAAATTCAGAAACTTACGGATGCTAAAATCATAGCTTTGGATTTATTCTTAGCCACTTCATCCAATGCTTTGCTCATAGCTTGCAAGAGGTCCAGGTTCAAGCTGTTGACCGGTGGACGCTGCATGGTTAGTGTAGCTATGCCTTCATTGTCCACGGCCAGGTCGACCAGAGGACCCGCCTGTGCGGACATAGGCCTTGCACTGGGAAGGACCCGCGTGGCCGTTCTGACTAGGTGCCTTAGCGGAAACATTCTGAAATTATGAATCAGAGGATGTAAGCACTACGTTATGAATGATTTTATATAAATTGTAAAAGATATACGTACCTAACCTACTGATAGTAATGTTATTTTTTAAAGTGGTAAGGTTTTTAAGGGAAATTAGTTAGATAGGTATACATATATATATACCCCAGTATTTACAACAGTTGTTTGAAACTCAAATTAATTTGAAATTAATAGGTATATTAAAAGTAATCTTATCATGAGAACATTACGTTTATCTAAGAAATATTAGTCTTAAGAAACTTACCTGTTTAATTTAGCTCCAAATGTTTAAATACCTAATAGATTTTAAGAGTTACAAGAAAAATTGCAGTTGCAGCCGAGTTGAACCTTGGACCTTATCAATAAACTTATTAGGTAGGTTTTTTTTTTCCAACTCAACATGCTTGATTGTTGTTTGTTTTGTAAGGCAAAGGGAACTGAGCCCATACAGCCGTCTGATGTAAACAACTCTTTCAAGTCTTCTTATTCATATCTTGTAGAAGTTCGGGCAAGAAACCCCATTCTTACTACAAAAGCACTACTGTAAACTAATTTTTCCTGCGGCGAAACATTGAGCTAATCATCAATTGAATGGAATTTGTCAGTCGATATTCACAAACGCCACTCCTATTGGCTTATGAAGAATCATCTATACTTCGTTTTTTTAGCATTAGAAAAAACGTAAACAAAGAAGCAGTAATCACAAACGTGAAAATGGTGGTCATGGATTAGCGGTACTTGAAAGTATTGCAAGTGCATTCAATCGCAGCTCACAAGCAAGGTTGATAAATAGCTATCTACATCGTCGCTTATATCTACATAATATTTTTCCTCATAGCAATAAATGTCCAATCAACTGTTTGTAAACTTTATTTTTTAAGTAAATAATAGATAACAATAACATGGTAAACATATAGGTAGTATAGTTTGTGGCTCCGTGCGTCAGCACGATACAAAATAATACATTACTGAAGTACCATTACTTTTTTTGATGTGATTTTTTAATTTTTTAACAATAATTCTTAGCTACTTGGACCTTTTCTTCAAGTTTTCTATATACTGTCCTACCGACTTTACTGTTCTGGGATCTTGAAGAGATGCTAAAAATTCGTCTGAATCTTGCTTTCTATTCTGCTGCAACTTTTTAATAAGATCTCCTCTGATAATCTGTTTGGTAGTAGCACGAGCGAACGATGGGATCTTATCGTACTTCTTTATAAACTGCCTGCATTTCTCTACTGCGTCAGCTTTGTCCGTCGCAGTTTCATCGACAAGTCCTACCTGCGAAACATTATCTGTATAGTTTGCAATTCATATTCCAGCAAAATGAGAGAAAACTGAATAATTACAAGTATGTTTGTTTAAAAATGTCAAATTTATAGTATGAGTGAACTGAATATCTGCAGACAGACACCTAAACATAATGGGTATATAATGTTTGCCTGAACAAGAAGAATGTACCAACACGACTGTTGTATGAGCAATACAATACTATTATATGTATGAGTACAGTGGCAAAGGGAGGACTAATGCATCAGGGTATACCCTTTGGTACTATGTCGCTTTAACTTATATCACACATTCATACCAATGTCACAAAATTATAATAAAAACTTTTTGCGATAGGGTTTTACATAGTATTCCATACCTTCAAAGCCTCATCAACCGTGAACAGCCTGGCGCTGGTAAGAGCCAACTCCGCCTCTCTGGTGGATATGGTATGTAACATAGTATCGATGAACCACGAGACTGGAACCACCCCCAATGCAGTCTCGTTCAGTCCAATAATCGATTTTCCGCTCACCATCACTCGGTATTCGCATGACATGGCTAGGTGGCAACCACCGGCGGGTGAGTGACCCTGAAATATTGAATGAAAGTACAAGTCTGATAGAAAATAAGTTTATGATATCATATATCAAGACAGTGGAGCATAGATCTCATTGCGTGCTTAGCGGTTACCATTGGTACCTTACACACATTCTTACAATCTATGCTATTTTTTTATGCCTTAATTTAGGGAATGATTTTTTACCTGTAGTGGCGGAATCTCCTCATCAGAATGAATAATTATTGTTGGTGCCTATAACCTTTTACCTAAGCCTTTTACATAGATAATTTAATTACTAAAGAAATAATGAAAAAAAAAAAAGAATTTTCCTTTACATTGATAGCAGCAGCTGTTATGAACTTCGAGCCAAACAACTTTAGCCACACGTCCTGCATTGTCGTCCAGAAAGCTTCTGCCCTCTTCATATCTGGTTTATGCATCTCCATTATGTCTACTCCAGCCGAAAATACTGTCGGCCATGCCTTAAAATAAAATAATAAAAAATCTTATAAAAAAAGAAATTAATAAAATTCTGAATCAAAAAGTAAGATCGAATTGTTTGTTTCACATTGTAAAAATCAGAAAAATAACTTAGATAAATGAGAGTTCAATTCCCTGGCTTTTATTAATAAATAAAATAAATTCTTAGGAAAACTTACAGACGTCAAAATCATTCCTTTGTAATTATTTTTGTCGACTTCATCCAGTGATTTGCTCAAATTCTGCAAGAGGTCCAGGTTCAAACTGTTTACCGGTGGACGCTGCATGGTAAGCGTCGCTATACCCTCGTGGTCCACGGCCAGGTCGACCAGAGGGCCCGTCTGCGCGGACACTGGCCTCGCGCTGGGAGGGACCCGCACGGCGGTTCTGGCTAGGTGCCTTAATGGGAACATTCTGCAAAATAAATAAAATATGTATTTGAAAGAAACCGACTAATTCAAAATGCTTGCTTTAATTAAGCCTTTAGTGCTGGACTATACGCGTCATGTTCCGCCGCCGCCTTCGTTGCAGCCAATCACAAGGCGCTGACTTCAAGTGGGGGAACGCTTGTGATTGGCTGCAATGAACCAAACCGGCGCTGGAACCGGACGCATATAGTCCAGACCTTAACCTCAATACAAATTACTGAATTAGAAGTGATTTCTTACCTTACTACTGGGTAGGTACTTATTTTAATTTATTGTTATTATATTTATAAACAACATTCACCGACTGCCATGAACTTTAGACTTTTAATTCTGAATCTTGTGTGTTAACGTTGGTTATCTTATCGGTATAATGCCAATGAAATGTTATAATTTTTAACAGCTTGCTTGTTAATAATATTTATGTATGATCGTATGCGTATGACCACATTTTTTACGATTGTGGTGCGATAAACAACTTTTTTTTTATTACAGCGTCTACTAATCTACTTCACCAAGTTACACCTCGGACCAATTATTAGTAATAATTAGTCGGACCAATTATTAGTAATAATTAGTCGGACCAATTATTAGTAATAATTAGTCGGACCAATTATTAGTAATAATTAGTCCGAGAGTTACACGTCTAACTCTTGTTTAGTGCTAGACTACATGCGTCTGGTTCCAGCCCCGTTTTGGTTCGCTGCAACCAATCACATGCATTCCGCCTTCCCCCTACTTGAAATTATCGCTTCGTGATTGGCTGGAGCAAACGGAACCAGGGCTGGAACCAGAGCGTGTAGTTCGGGCCTTAGGGTTCACATTACTTACAACCCATGTTCTCATATTGAAAGTAGATCTATCACCGTCGCCTAAAGTGATTTCGAACTCGATCGCGTCACTTTCCGGAGACAGCGGTTAATTTTTTATCATGTGATACTTTAGTACAACATCTCTAATCTGTGATGAGATATGTTGTCATGTAAATTACGGGAAAGTCATGGTAACTTCTTGCTCTTTCTTTCTTTTAATTCGCAATAACCGAAAAAATAAACCGATATAATAAGCGAAAAATGCTGTAAACATTTATCTGTTTTATCAAATGAGTTAAGTACTTATATTTGTCGTGTGACAGCCACGATATGCATTCACAAACATTGATAAAAAAGATATCTTCCATTTTAGCTTGTTCAAAGTACATAACTGACAGCAAACTCACAGAAGTTAAGATCATTCCCTAATACTTATCATATTCCACTGTATCTAATGATTTGTTCAACTCCTGTAAATGGTAATATAATAAAATAAAAAATATTTTTTTGCAGACAGTGTCTTACATTTTTTCAGATTTCCCTGGCTCCCACACTAGGATACCCTGTGTTGTGGGGGGCCAGTCTCTTCCGATATCTCTATATTATGCTGATAACGAAAATAACAATTTATCAAAAAATAAATAATTTTTTAATTGTTTATTTATTTTTTACGGTACAGATTCATGTTATTGACCGGAGGACGCTGCATGGTTAGCGTAGCCCTTCTCACTGTCTTTGAATTGAAACGGTAGATATATGGTCCCCTATTACACGCGGCAGATATATTTTACTATGGTTATAATGAGCTCTCCGATTTGCTGACATCTAATTAGGTAGTGATTAAATATATTACTCTGTGATATATCGATTTACGAGCGTCGGTGGCCTAGTGGCTAGGTCGCCGAACTCCCATGCGGGAGATCCGGGTTCGAAACCGTGCCATGTACCAATGTGTTTTTCGGATTTTTTCGAAAACTTACGTACATTTACCGACTGCTCTAACGGTGAAGGAAAATATCGCGAGGAAACCTGTATGTCTGACGGAATGAAAAATTTCCGAAGGTGTGTGAAATCCACCAATCAGCACTGGGCCCGCTCGGTGGATTATGACCCGTACGCTCTTGTACAACAAGGGAGGCCTGTGCCCCAACAGTGGGGACATTAATAGGCTGATGATGATATCGATTTACATCGATGTCGACAAAATGGACACGGAAGGAGAAAAAAATAAAACTGAATGCTTTTTAAAATTGTTTATAATTTTTTTTATTAGCTCTCTTCAAGGTAATTTTTGTCGCGCTTTAGCGCTGAACGGATTCTTGACTTTATTTTGTGTCTTGCAAATTGTTTTCCAATGGTCCTTTTCTACTAAAAACGGTGTATTTTATTTGAAAAACGTCCACATGACGTGAGCAGTATGTAAACCGTGAAATAAAGCTAAATAAGATATTGTTTCACGATTCGTATTTGGCTAGTTTTAAAGAGCCATACTGCGTCCGGGACGCTTCTTCTTTGGTTCGGACGGTGCAGAAGCGTGGCAGATTCTCCTAGTCAGCATTGAAATGTGTAACACCAGCATTTTAAAGAAAAAAAATTACGTCTGATTTAGTTGTATGGGTTCAGATCCCTTTACCTTTTTCAGTAATATGGAAAGAACTTAACAAAAAAAGCTGTACTTATTACAAAATAATCTTTGTAAAATATTTTCTTATCGTTATATCCTTATTGAACTAAATCTTTAGTCAGCAGGCTTTTTCTTTTTACTTTCTAGAAGTTTCCGCATTGTCTCCTGTACTTCGGGGTCTTTAAGAGATGCCATAAAAATATCAAAGTCTGGTAGTCTAGTCAACTGCATTTTCTTTACAAGAGATTCTCTAATATTCTGTTTAGTAGTAGAGCGGGCAAATGGTGGTATTTTATCGAATCTCTTTATGAATTGTCTACACTTCTCAACTGCGTCAGCCTTGTCTTTCGCCGTTTCGTCAATGAGTCCAACCTGTAATAAAATAATAGAACATTCTCTGTTAACTTGTAGCAGGCCCAAAGCCAGGATCAGCGGTCGGGAGGGGTTCAAGGAAGTGTAGTGTAGATATGTTATTATTATTAAATATTTGAAAGCCATAGCAAGCTATGGGCCATGTGAAATCCATCAATCTGCACGTAGATATGTTATTATTATTAAATATTTGAAAGCCATAGCAAGCTATGGGCCATGTGAAATCCATCAATCTGCACTGGACCAGCTCGGTGGATCATGACCGGTATTCCTTGTGCAAGGGGAAGCCCAATGTAGGGACATTAAATAGACTGATGAGACAAGTGGTAGACATAGGTCCGTACCTTGAAAGCCTCATCAACCGTGAAGGTCTTAGCACTGGTGAGAGCCAACTCAGCTTGTCTAATGGGGATGGTGTGACACATGGTGTCGATGAACCACGTGGGAGGGATGAGCCCCACGGCGGTCTCGCTCAGGCCGATGATAGACTTGCCTCGCACCATCACGCGGTATTCACACGTCAGAGAGAGGATGCAGCCACTACCTGGCGCGTGACCCTGAAGCAACATAAATATATTGTTTCTTAGGACTAAAATATGTGAGATGCTGGTATCGATTCTAGGGCGGTCGTTAGAGCTAAAAAGATTTCTTGGGTTCTTGGATATTTTTTATTGGAAAACAATTGATTCATAACGACGAATTTTGATTATTTCATTGTAGTTCATCAAATCAACAATATACCTCTTCTTGGTTTAAAGATTAATGGATACTGAGAACAATCCATGGCGTATGGGCTATGGATAATTAAAATTAAAATGACTCTTGTTTGGATAAAATCTTACGTTGATTGCAGCAGCGGTAATAAACTTGGAGTTGAACATCTTCAGCCAAACATCTTGTAGTATTGTCCCGAATGCCTCTGCCCTCTTTAAGTCTGGTTTATACATCTCCTTTACATCTAGACCCGCTGAAAATACTGTTGGTAACGCCTGGAACCAAAAATTATATAGGACATGATGAAATAACGTTTTGAAAATTATTACTTACCTACATACATGGGCTTAAAAATGTATCTTCGAAAAGCTTATTTTGTCCTCAGACATAGATTTTCATCCGATGTTTTCCTTTGCCGTTAGAGCAGTCATTAATTAGAATTAGGTAACTGTAATTAAGAAGGTTGCTAATGTTTTAGATATACCTACATATGTATTCTGCAAACAATACAGTTAATTGGCCAGTTGGTCACCTGTATCTCAAACTACTTGGAATTCAGGCGTCACATAAATATTTATTCTTGAAGTTTATTTATATTTTAGGGTAAAGAAAGACTTACAGATGTCAAAATCAATCCTTTATATCCCTGCTTCTCTATTTCGTCGACCGAATTGACGATCGCCTGTAACAAGTCCAGATTCATGCTATTGAGTGGCGGGTGCTGCATGGTTAGCGTCGCTATACCCTCGTGGTCTACGGCCAGGTCGACCAGGGGGCCCGCCTGCGCGGACACGGGTCTCGCGCCGAGAGGGATCCGCGTGGCCGTTCTGACTAGGTGCCTTAATGGGAACATTCTGAAAATTAACAATATCATATAAAATTATAATTAATACACTCGTCTCGGTACCGTACGTTTATGTGGTACGAAAAGTATGCAAGACGGATTATGTAGAATAAAAGGCCACAATAAAATATAATATGTCGAAAATCAGTTGGACATTTATGTATTATAAATAAACCACGGTAACTATTCCGAAAAAACGGAGCAGTAGGCAAGTTTTATTTATAAACGTTTCGTAAACAAACTGAGGAGTCGCCTTTTTATTATGGAATTTAATGGAACTAAACATAGTAACCTTGGATTACACCTAACAATTAGTTAACGTTATTAATTAATTAACACTGCAGCACTATAGTAGGTTATTTTTCTATGGTAGATTTTAAGTTATTAAGATTTTAAGTTATACCCAATTATTTATGACATAAGTATAGATGGTCATCATAATTTACTTACATGCTTAACTTGTACTTAAACTTCAGCGGGAATATGTTGTTTATGTCAACAATAAAATATAGAACACTACCTACTTAACATCGATATAAAAAAACTGATTTTCATATAGATGGTTATTATTATGTTTATAGTATAGATAATGATGATAGATAAATGTGTAGACCCGTAAACATGCGGTAACTCAACTTCGACAAAGTGTTTATTTACACACATGGCACATAGCTATCTTTCATTACTTAATAAACTGATTAAATATGTAAGTACCTTGAAGTCGAACCAAAATCCACAACTTGAACGAATCGCTCTGTGTATACGATTAATTAATATCTGATTTACCTTTCCCAACGACTAGGGGAAGATAGTGTGAGTAGGTATTAAAGTAGATACTAAACTACTTATATTTGTGGGCATGCCACTACTCATTCTAATCTACATAGGTAGATTATTACCTACTTACAAAGTTGAACCTTGGACTTGCCTTGAACCTTGGACTCTTTTATTTTATTTGATAGATGACTGTACTTTGGTCGTGCTGATGCTCTGGCGCATAGGTACTCTGGCTTTAGCTACCTATCTTTGCAGTACCGCTTTTGCTGTCCTCCCCCCGCCACAGCAAACCCAACTTAGTAAGAAAATTCAATAACTAAAAGAGATCACTGGTAGTGACATGTGCTGTATGAATGTTTGGTTAGGTGCCTTTGCCACTCTCGGAGCAGATGAACTCGTCCATCAAACAACAACAAAATGTCTATGTATGCCTGTCAGTAGTAGGCAGTATGCCTGTCTGTCAAAAAAAATATTTTGGTGATGGATGTTTGTGATTTTGCTTTTCAATCCGAAAATAATGTAACAGAATATAAAGTTTATCCGTAGTTTGGTTGAAGTTACAGTTAAGAAACGAAATGTCTTTAGAACAGACGGCTTGCGACGGTCAGTTACCCAAAAACAACTTTTTACTTGATAAAATAACCTTCGATGCCTAGTCCGGTATTTGAATGTCTTCCAATGTTTCAATTTTACATAGTAATTTTCTGCATAAACACTACATTATCGTTTTATTAAACATCTGCAATCCCTTCAAACAAATCTGAACTTTGGCGGATCTGTGAACTTAAAACCATCATCGTCGTCGGTTGACCGGAAATAGATTTTTTGGGCTGTGTCTGAATGCTAATGAGTTGTTAGAGATTCTAGGGCTTCTAGGAATGAACATTCGCTACCTACTCTATTGTCATACCTAATATATTGTACTTTGGAGCAGAGGCAAACCAACAATAACATAATATTTTTTAATTTCTTTCAGACTTGAAGGCGTTTGAACGCCGGCTAACAGAGGTGATAGGATGTCTACAACCAGCTACTTTGAGGTGGAGGAGTAAGTGCGTTATATTTCAAATTTCTTTAGTTTTAAGGCCATGAAAAAAAAACCCGTTGCAAATTGTTAAATTGTCTGCAATAGACGTAACAGGCCTATGAAGATGATGAAGGCCATGATACTAACAATATCAGAGGCTGTGGTATAATAATCCCAAAAAGGGTCAAGAGTGTAGGTAAGAGGACACAAAGATAAGTCGAAGGAGCTGGGGCTCTTTGTGTAATGCAACCTAACATAGCCTAATCTATCTGAGTCAGTTTTCTGACTACTAGGTTTCTAAGAAACCATTCTTTTTTACAATTCCAAATTATCATAACTCTTTTTCGTCAGTGCCATGTTATGATAGGGTTAATTATATCATGCTGTAGTTCAATAATCCCAAAAAAATTAATAGCCATATGAATTGACCACTCTTTAGGCAATCATTAAGAAACAACACAACATGTTTTGCATTGCTTGCCTGTATTTTTGGTCATTTTTCAAATTGTATGTGTATTGGTAATTTTACATATTGGTTAAGCGTTTTTTGAGCTGCTGCAATGTCAAATGTTTACATTACAGTCCTCCTGGCCGTGGTGTCAGTGTGCACAGCGATGGCGGCGTGGCACTGGCTCACGGACCCGTTGACTCCTGTCGTCTCCCTCTCGCAGTCCCTTTGGAATCACCCCTTCTTTGCCATCACCTCCACTTTACTGGGTATGTGACATGTAAATCATTTATTATTGAAGATGTTTTATGTAGATACAAAATTATTTTCTTAGGTTTGAAAGTCATGTTATTTCCAGAAGTAAAAAAATAAAGCTTGATTAGTTTTTTAGTATCAGAGAGAATTTCATTTCAGTTCCATCATACTGTGGAACCCTTTAATTATAACTAATAAAGCTTTAGATCATTTTAATTAGGCAAAAAAAAATTAGCACTTTGCTAAGAGTGTAATAAATAAATTAGAAATTGAGTGAAAACCATCTGCTAAGTTGTGACTAAATTGTACAGAACTCCCAAGTTCATGGAGTCAGCGCACGGTCTGCCAAACCTTGTCTTAGAAGAAGTATGTTGGTGATATACATTGTAGAAGAATAGAAGTTGAGCCATGAAAATGCATGTATTGAGGATGCAAACTACACTTCAGCAGCTGGTTGCAGTAGCATATCAGGGGTAAAAACTATTTCATTTATTTTCAGTGCTGCTGTTTATGATGGGAGTCCATCGTAAAGTCATAGCACCGAGCATCATCACGGCTCGCACGAGGTCTGTGCTCAATGACTTCAACATGTCGTGTGATGAGACTGGCAAGCTCATCCTCAAGCCCCGACCAGCTAACAATTAGGCAATAATTGTACGTATACTGTAAATATTGTTATAATTAAGAATAAATAGTTTTCATCCTTCACATAATGCATTTCATTTCCATCTATAAATAATTGAAACGCAGAGCTACAAGAGTCTAATCAAATTTTATTATTTATAACTTTGGTGTGTTTACTATATACAATAAATAAATGACAACTAATCCACCTTGAATTTTCAAATAATATGAACAACAATCTGGTTAACTACAGAGTTTTGATCAATCTCTAGAATTTGCTAAAAATTTGGCTAAGCTGTAACAAATTGCTATGTAAAAATTATCCATTTAGTAAAACAACTATCAGGACAAAATGCCCAGTTTTATAGACGAATAAAGTAGAATTCTACTTAATAATTCGATTTGGTAAAGTGACATTTGAATTATATGGTTTGACGTAACATTAGTATAGTGAGAAACATCACTTTACTAAATAATATTATTAATCCTACTTTACATTTTTATTACGTTAGCAATCATAAATATGTATTTTCACATCACTATCGAATTTGGAATCATAAAATGGAATATTTCTCGAAAACTTATTGATTACAAAAATAGGTATAAACCTTGGATTCTGGGCAGTGATGACTTTAGAATATTCTTCTGTATTTCAGTTCAATAAATCAATTCCTCACAGTAAATGCAAATCTGAAAAGTTTCAATACAAATAAAAATGACAAAAAAATGTCACAACAAGGAATTATGCTACGGACTAATCTAATTCTAGTATATAGGTAGTAGTATTGTGCTGACTGTGCAAATTATACAATCCTAATTTCATCATCATCAGCAGCCTATTCTAGTCCACTGCTGGACATAGACCTCTCCCAGGGCGCGTCCATTGAGCCCGATCTTCGGCTCTTCTCATCCAGTCGCTGCCAGCCACCTTGCGCTGATCGTCGCTCCATCTAGCAGGGGGGCGTCCCACACTACGTTTGCCCAAACGCGGTCTCCACTCCAGAACTCGTCTACCCCAGCGGTTGTCGGTTCTGCGACAGATGTGACCGGCCCACTGCCACTTCAGCTTGCTAATCTTATGAGCTATGTCGATGACTTTTGTTCTATGCCGGATCTCCTCATTTCGGATTCGATCCAGCAGAGATACTCCGAGCATAGCTCTTTCCATAGCACGCTGAGCGACTTTCAATTTGTGAACCAGTCGCACCGTCAGTGTCCACGTTTCGGCTCCGTAGGTCATTACTGGTAGGACGCACTGGTTAAAGACTCTTTTCTTTAGACATTGAGGTATGGGCGACGAGAAGATGTGACATCAATCATCTTAATTAAGTTACTATTTAATACTTACAACTACGTACACAAAAGAGAAGTTTTTATTGTGCTCCAGTGAAAATAGATAACAATAATTAAATTCGAATTATTCATTGTGAAACAATCTAACAATTAGCATCTTCATATAAATTAATCGATTCATCAAACCCATTAATTAAACTGAAGATTTGAGCATCATGCGGCGGCATAAAAATCTGTTTAAAAAGATTCAATTACATAGATGTTCTTTTAAAGTATCTCGAAATTAAATGACATTTGTAATAAAAACGTGCTTAATTACCCTTAACAATACATTTCTTTTTCATCATATTGAAACACAGTATATAAAAATTCATTTAAAATTACTATGGTAGATAACATCAAGGCAGTGGTACATGCATAAATTCAATAGTGTTAACACGACTTAACATTTATTACAATAATCTGAAGGCATCTCTTCTGACTTACAACTTTTGTTCAATGTCGAAATGCCTCTGGCTTTACTCTTTTTAAACTAAGGCTTCTTCTTACCGAAATAGGTTTCTTTTTATTGTGAAATTATAAAGTGTTATTGAGAATTGTGTCATGCTTAAATCTTGCGAGCATTATCTTCTCAGTCTTCTCGAAAACAAATACTTATATCAATTCTTGCCGTTACAGCGTTTTGTAAATTGTTTGATATAATTTTTTTTCATAAAATTGTGCTACATTACATATAAACCGTATATAATAAATATCTATATACGAACGAACACTGGGTCTAATAATAATTATATTGCACAATCAATGACGGTTATCAATTAATATAATTCCAAGGCAATTTCATACAGTAGATATAATAATATAACAAATAATACTTTTTACTTACGATTACTTTATTAAAAGTATCTAATTTAAGCTTTTTTTTTTCTATATTTAAAGGTTTATAAAATCTTAAATTACAGTTTGCGACTGATTGATTTAAATGTTTGTGAGACGTATAGTAAGTGACCTCGCACGAGTGGGGGGATAGGGGTAATATTTCTCGAATACAATTTAATTTGCTTTTGAAGCATCTTACGCTAGCTATCTTATGTGGTAGAGATGCACCGGATATCCGGTTTGTATCCGGTATCCGGCCTATTTTTGCTATTCGGCCGGATACCGGATAGTTGGTGCGATATTTCATTTAGACAATAAGTTGTACAAAAAATCGAGACAGAGTCATGAATATGAGACAATATGTTTGTTTATTTAACGTCTCATTAAGTTACCAATAACTTTCGTAATTTTGGGATGATATTTTTTTTAAACAAAACATTTTTTATCTACTATGCCTAAACAGTCTTTCATTACTTTTTTAAGAAAAATATTTAAAAATCAACATTAGCAGACAATAATAAGTTAACGCATGTGTGAGCGCGTGAACGCATGCGATTACATCACATGTATGTAGCGCCTTCCATTCGGCCGGATATCCGGCCAGCTGTCGACTGGATATTCGGTATCTGGATATCTGGCCAAACCCCTATCCGGTGCATCTCTGTTATGTGTTATGCCTAAACGAGTTTTTCAAAAATATGTTTCTTCCTTAGCCACAACTTTATAATACTTCCTGAGAATACTTTTAAAATGAATAGGCATTATTATTTGACTGAATAAAGCTTATAAATAGGCATTTGTTACAGTGTTAATTGAATAATATACATAGGTAATTATTCACTGTTGCCTCACAAAGATATGAATGTTAACAAAACATGCACGGTTATGTTATTATAAACAACTACTTACTCAAAATTAAATACTCAATTTAATAATAGAACATAACAACCGTGACCTGATTCATTTCTTCTATTATTAATTATTATTTGGTAAAATTTTCGCGAGCAATATCTTGAAATTATTTTTACCTGATTTTTTATCACACTAGATTGGATTTTTAAGGAAATTTTCCTGTCGTTCGCGGAACAGAAATCTCAAATATCTGTTGAGTGCAGGAACTCTTAACATTTACGATTTGATTGTCCATATTATTTCGAAGTTTCGAACATTTCCTTAAAACATATCCTACCTTTGATTATTATAATATAATTTATAACAGATGACAGGTAAGGAATATAGGTACTCTAAGCAAAATAATGGTAAAGGTCATTCCGGTGACATATCAGTAATCATTAGGTGGGTAATGAACTAATCAATATTACCTGCCGTTTGGAACTGAGATGGAAAAACATACAAAATCTTTGCATCAGTTCCAAAGAAATATTGATTAGTTGATTTCCTACCTGATGATAGGATAGGATATAACTTTTCGTACTCCAAGACGACACTAAACAGTCTTAGTACAAGGATCATCGACAAGGATCCATCCTATTCTGATTTGTGTGATCATAACACCGAGTCCAAGGGATATTAACACTAGAGCAACATAAAGCGTGCCGCTGAGAATTCCCCACAGTTATTATTGTCGAATCATTCCCCACAGCAACATGCAAGGCTGGAATGTTGTCCTCACGCGGCCAGGAGGGTCCTGATGTTTTTCGGCGTCGTCTGGTGGTTAAGGTGCTTGGTGGTGTACCTCAGGGCGTTTAGCAACGGTTCGGCTTTAGCCGGCGGTTGCTGCTGGAGGAATTTGACGCAGCCTTTGACGTCGACGGAGGAGGAACGGCAGAAAGCGCCGGAGGGGTGGACCCAGTCGTAGAGGATGATGAGGCCGACCATTACGCGCAGGACCAGGAGGGAGGTCTCCTCGCGACTGAACTGGGCGACGAGTTTTCTGGAAAATACGAATTGTAGTTTTAATATAATGGATGGTGTTTTTAGATGATAGATTTATTGAAAAATATGTTTCTCGTCCATAGCTTGGTTAAAATTTTGAAATACCGAATGAAATATCATGTACTGCATAATATAATATGCCATATTTTGATGGATAAAATAATAGGATTGCGATTACATATATCGAGTTGAACGGCATTTAATTCCCATCCACAATTGTTAACATTAAATAATAATAAAAGTTGGTCGTTCCGTCGTCCACCTCCTTCCGTCGTCCACCTTCCAGAAACACATTGTGCTTTATTTAATAGAATTGGGACTTTGGGACATCTGGAAAAACCTTGGATGGGACAGTAACATAATTACAGTATTGTGAACTTACTCTAAGTAAAAAAGTAACTCTTTTAAGTAATGAAATGTAATCGTGTAATTTTATCGTATTATGTATACATAATACGATAAAATTACACATATATGTGTGCAAATAAATTTTAATTCATTCATTCATTTATAATGGATAAATAACATTTTAGTACCTATGTCCATTAAAAAAGTTTTAGGTAATTGTTTCCATGAAAATCTTAATGTGCGTGAACCTACAAGCTATACAATAGTTTATGAATGATTTTAATAGAAAAACCTTGTCTTTACAAAGTTTTCATCGAACCCATCATCGGTACGAGTATTAAGTATTTACGTAACTACTTCTTCAGAAACCATGGTAGCACAAAGTTAAATAAATAAACGCTAGCTAGTTGGCCGCACGTTTGTTCCGGGTCGCATGTGATGTTTACTCAATAATCGGGTTGGATTTACGACACAATAAAACTACCAGTACCTATGTACATAACATAGGCACATGCGTATATGGGAGATTCAGGTCGACAGATCCCGTGCAAGTGAAGCAAATAGCTACGTAAACCACGTAAGCCAAGCGTTTAGAGTCAAACAGAACACGTTTAAAGTAGAACATTTCTAAGATATAATAAAATTATTGCGATGTTAAAACGGGTCAGTAGAACGGAGAGTGGGTAATTGGATTACAAAGGCGATGGGTGAAGACGACAGATTTAAAAAGACACTTCTTTCGAGATTCAAATTCGAACCATTAGCTATTATCGTTCCAGAGATCCCATCTGTCATTAAAGATACTTCAAGATCTTGGAAACCACTGCTCCAATTTTTATCAGACCTAGCTAAGAACACTTTCCACAAAATTATCTATTAAATTTTAAAAAAAACGGGTATAAAAAATAAAAACAAAAAAATAAAAACATCGAAAACATTTAAATCGAACCATCCATTTTCAAGTTATGAGGTCACAGACAAACACAGAAACAGACACACAAACGTGTCAAACTTACAACACGCCCTCCACCACCCCACGTGATAGGTGGCGAGGCTATCGCCTAGGTGTAGAATAGTATCCACCAAGTCCCTTAGTCGTCTCGTACGATATCCACGGGAAGAGTTGGGGTGGTGCTATCCTTTATGACCGGCACGACACGACACAAAACGGAACACGGCACGACACGACATGGAAAAATATGTTCCATTTCATTCCGCAATATGGAGAGGGCTCAACTATCAGTGAAAGAATTTTATAATCGAACTGGTAGTTTGTGAGTACATAATGGACAAAGTAAAGGGGGGGTCAGGTAGTAGAGTAACATACCTAGTTGTTACAACACAATATCCTAAAATAATATTTGGAATATATGTGATGCTTATTAATGGATGCAGAATACAACTCATCGACATATTCAAGGGTTTGGAATTGTTAGGTTTTCAAAAAACATATTCCAAAAAAACAAATTATTTAATAATACACACGATTTGTATTGAGTGCCGAATTAAAGTTAACAATATTGTTATTCCAAGCACACTGCCCTATTGTCACTTTCAATGCAGCACGCCGCCCGCCCGCGCCCGGCCCGAGCCGATAAAGGCAGCAAAATTACTGAGGAAGCGCTCCAACTGTCACTTCCCCGACTCTCTTAATTTATCTTTCGAATGGGGTACTGAACTTAGTTCAATATTCGAATATCTGAGTATGACACGTCAAAGAGGAAGTAATTTAAGAAACATAGAGTAATTATTGTTTGCTGTTAGTTCTCGAGAAATTGTATGTTCAAAGTCGTGTCAATGAATAACGCTATTTTCGCGATTTGAGGGGCGAAAGATGAGGCAAGATGATATATTCATCTTCCTCCAAGATTTTCCCTTTTTCGCTGAGATGTTATATTGCCTCATCAAACACGTGGTGGCTGAGGCTGAGGCTCTAATGACGTCACATTAGGCACGTGCTCAGAAAAATTCTTTCATTTTATACGTTGATTTCAGAAATCCAATAAACAATGTTGAGAACAGGAGCCTATTATTACCTTCGTCCCTGGCGCAAGTTAGTAGTCACGTGGACGGCTTCGTCCTCACCGTCTGTGTAGACTCGACTCCGGTAATGGAGTCTAGTCTACACACTCATGACAATATAAAATTAGTTAAGGGCCAAATTAACGTCAAGTCATGCCCAGGGATCCGACAACCTTCACTGGTTGACATGGCGTCAAGTTCAGTGTAACATGACTAAATAGGAGTAGCAGTAGGAGAGCTGCAGTGGCGTGAACTGCTAATTCCCTGAATATCACGATCAGAAAGAACATGAATTCTTGGAATACATGAAAGTTTGTAGACTGCATTTGGCATTTGTAAAGTTAGACTTTTGGATCGTGCTTCTGTGGCTAATTTCGGGAGCAGCAAAACAGCTAAAAATATTAAGTTCAATTACTACAAAGTCCCATTACACTAATAAAGTGGTAATAATAATAATGCCACCTCATCATTTTCTTTATTAATGGCCGTTATAATTTTATTAACGACTTCATTTCTATTTTTCGCAAGGTACCTATTCATAAATTATGTTGTGATTTTTTTGTCTGCCATTGTGACGGAAGCTTAATATTTTGCTAAGGAAGTGACGTATCCTGGCCACGCATTGTGTGATGCGTGTGCGACGAAATTATGGCAATACGGTGATAAACAAGTACTTACTGTGACGACTTTGATACAGATAGACGAAGGAAGCACGATGACAGCGTACGAGAAATTAAAATTGTACACATTTCCGTTAACTTGCGGAAATTAACAGATAAAGAACTTTTATCAAACTCTTTTATGATACACTTATAGTGTATCACTCTATTTCATACTCTAACAAATAGGTTCCCAAATGAAGTGAAAATGATAAATTAAATGTAAGTAACTGAGCCCTAGTGAATTGTTATCACGAGCGAATAAACACGTGATTGTGTGAATGATAACAAGAATACCTGGTGAATAAGTCTAATATAAACAAATCAATCAAACATAAATTCTTAGTAAAAAAATTCTTGTAGTTTAGAGATAGGCGGATATATCAAATAGGTACATACTGTTTTCAGAGCAGACAAGGGATGAGTTGGATAATCTGTAAAAGGAGAGCAGACCAGCAACGGAGCCACTTGATGGTAAGTTATCACCGTCGCCCATAAACATCTCATCTCCCTATAATATTATTAGAGGGATTTCCGCTGCTAACTTTGTGGTCGTAGATGGATTTGCCGTATGCGCCGGTAATTACGCTCGCTGTCAACCGAAACGCATTGCTACTTTGCACAGAAATAGGTAAAAGAGTCGTACCACCTCAGACTGTCGGCACACATGTAGCCCTAAGACAAGCAAGTAACCATAATATTTTCTGTTTACAAGTTAAAAAACTACTGATAGAAAATACACTGTGCAATGTGAAGGAGAATGTGAAGCACGACTTTAAAAAAAGCACATACAACAACAAAGGGAAACCATAGTGTCTGCTGATGTACATCTGGGTGTGGATTTTTTTTTGCCAGCTGTGCACTTAATGTCCATAACTTAACAATTTAGTAATCAAATTTTATAATTCCTTACATTGTCAATCTCTAATTTAATAATATAATTCGATATTTAATAATAATTTTGAATTTCCGGTTTAACTCTAGTTTAGTAGAGAAAATTTAATTTTATAATTTTAAAAGACAAACTTAGTGTCAACTAAGTTCCTACATAATATTAAGACCACAATGATATGTAGTATACAAACTTGACCAAACATTTTTTGCGATATTGCCTGCCATGTTACAAAACATTGTGTTATATGTCTTAGAACAAAAATGTGTTTTTTTATATATTATTATATTCATACCATATTCAAATAGGACAAAGCAAGATAAAGAGATAATCTTTCTTTGCCACATAGCTACCAAAAAGTCTGTCCAGTAAACTGCACAAACAATGTTTACACCAGTGACAGTTGATTTATTTTATCTCTGTACTATTTGTGCCTGCGATAACCAGCCAGCTGGGTGTATCGGTATCGCGGGACATACGATCCTCACTGTAATAAATACGCCTTTGTTGGCGCAACGAGGGTACAACAGAGCACGGACTATAATGTTTCTGTGGAGCACTTACTCCACTGACTTGTTAAGACCTCTTAGTTACTTCACGCTAGCAACTTGTATACACTGGTAGGTTTTATTACATTAGAGGTCCTTTAAACTAGCGGTGAAGGATCTTATCCTGAATGAGATAAGAATAATAATAAATTTTATTTAAATATATTTATAGTGTATACATTATTGGAACAGGAGATCGATTCCACAAAATACAACGTAACTAAATAGAATCTAAACTGCATCGTTATGACGTGTTTCGTATGCTACTATCTACTAACGATCCAATTTCAGTCAACTTCCGATCGAGTCAACGATCGATCGAACAGTAACGTATTTGTGCATTCTAATAAAACGTTTAGTTTATACTGAATCGCAGTTGAACGGTAACAAAACGCTTCAATTGTCAAATATAACGATCAAACATAAGTCCCCCCCAAGGTACTTTTGTCCGATCGATAGTAAATCGAAAGGTGGCATTGGTGGAGTTATGCGTCAGCATAATGCGATTTGGTGTCCAAATAGAATTGGAACGAAAACTAAATTGAAATTGGATAGAAATAGAACAACAAACATTGTAATTTAGGCGAATTGGGCCCCTGGTAGTAATTCAACTAGTAAAACGATGTAGCCTAAAACCATTGTGTTACATTGTTTTAAAGAGAACATAGCAAAGAGTTAACTGTGACTCCCACACTAGGCTAAAAGCCTGTCCCGTGGGGGTCGACATTCAACGATTATTAACCATGATTGGCGGCTGCATTGCATATACATTAAGTTAAAATATAAATCATAGATATATCTAGGTGAAACCAGCCTACACTTCCGAGTGTGTGGCGTACACCAAATCAAGTGGGAAGCCTTTGGCAGGGACAGCATATAGGAGAAGAAGAGTTACAGGATCTGAATTACAGAGATATTCGGGATTTTGCAAAGGCACTGGAAGATGGAACGGAGGAGACCAGCCGGAACATCAATAACCGATGCTCCGCTGATGCAACTGGGTGAAATAGTTCTGAACAGAACTGATCACCCGTCTAAACCCGGCAGGCGTCCCTCCAAAAAAATCATAGTCATATTTGTATACCTACACAATCAAAACCAAAAACCAAGGATTATTTTGCTGCAGTCGTGATATAACTCATCAAGTTCTTCAAACTGCAAGTGCAAAAGTAAAATTATAGTCTTTTATTTTTACAAAGACTCATATGAGTGCTTTGTAAGTAATCAATATTTGTAACGAGCTGAAAGCCATAGCAGCTCCCATTAACAGCCATTAAAACAAAAAAGCTCGCCCATCCACTCGCCTGTCCTCCCACTTTCCAGAAACATACTTGTGCTTTATATAAAAGGATGATGAGCCTCTGCTGCTTTTGATTTTTTATTGTGATGCCAGTTCCAATACACAACAAATAATACCTAGGCATACTTTTGCACAGGAGACAAGGAAAATCTTTTGCAGAGAGCCATTGTCTTTCGCAGTATGTATAGCGGACTGCGTCTAGTCCGTTCGGACTCGGGAATTCTCTGAATACACATTTCATGTCGTGATTTCTGTATGTAGGTGTACGTACGGAAATCTGGTTATAAGGAGAAATCAGATTTATGTGCTTCAACTAGGTTTAGGACTAGTTTCTAGGTTTACGATTGCTAGGACTAGATTTTGTTTATAAACCAAACCTAGAACCGGAATCCTATAGATTTAATTGTAAACAATTTGCCTAGTCTATTTAAAGTTGACAATAGATAGTTAGTAATGTAGGTAACCTTCGATAGGCTGCTACCGATTTGGAGTTAATGTGTGATCAAAATAATGGTAGCCTATTTTGGGAGTGAGTCGATGCTACAAGGTCGTAAATGTGATCCGTACCATGCTTGATTTATAACCACCGACCAAATGGAAGGTTTTTTTGTCTGTTGCATCATGTCTCATCAATGGACGATCCGATTTGGACGCGGTTTTTTTCTGTGTTTCTTTGAGTTTTTTCAGAGAATTTTTTCGAGTGTTCTTCAGCTATAGTTCTATAAATTGGACCAGTGGTTTCCAAGATTGGAATACCTTTAATGGCAGTTGGAATCTCGAGAACAGTAATTAAATAATAGTGAGGAGGTTCGAGTTTAAAAAAAATCAAAAAACATTTTGGGTAGATTGACCTACAGTCGAATGTACAAAAATAATAAATAAAAACACTTACGGATTTTCTAACATCCTAAGGCAGACCTTCGCCATCGTACTCAGCGTTTCCGTAGTATTCTCCAGGTCCTGCTGATTATCATTCACGAACTGGCTGGTGGCTTCTGACAGCACTTTCAGCATCGGCGTGGCTTGCGCGTAGAACAGAGACATTCTGTTGGCCACCTCGGCTCCTATGTGAGGCTCCTCTCCCGGTGGCAGGTCGGAGTTAATGAGCCCTCCTCGGGACACGCTCCGTCTGTAGTAGCTGAAATCGTTCTGGATGGCTGGTGTTTTCATCTGTAAAGAAGGATTAAGATTAGGAGCGTAATAAATAAATAGTAGCTGGAAACAGACCATCGGAGTTGTGATTATCACCGGACCGATGACAGAATTATTACTTTATAACAAGAATTGGGCTGATGGTAATAAAGAGACAGCTAGATAGAGTTTTTGCTTTTGTGATGTTTACTTCGTATTGAAATCGCATATTTACTTTGAACTGTAGAGTGGTCACTTTTCCATAGCAAAGGTGGCCATCGGTGGTAAGCAACAAAGCGATCTGACTGAAACTAAAAACTAGAATTTTAGAGCAATCTTTGGCCTAAAGATTCTACAATGTCGACGAAACGAGATAATCGAATATCAAGTAGTCAATTATAAATTGCGTCAAATTAGTATTGTATTTAGACAACAGTATAACATAATTCGTAAGCGTTAATCTAGGGAGTATAAAAACCCGACTGGTGGTTATGAAAAACTGAATACAAAATAAGGGTCAGCTTATAATTAAAAAGCAGGATCGATCCAGCGTGGCTTAGTTTATAAATAACCAAATTGCCTGTCCAGTCTTATTAATTAAGGATCAATGCACAATAAAGTTCATGCCACAACCCTGAGGGGCGGCGTGACGCAGCTTTATGCTATGAGAACCGATACTATGAATACATCGGTCTACGTAGCATTTAAAAATAAAGGTGTAGAAAAGAGAGAGGATCATGTGTTTAAATTAAGTGGAAAGATTTATTAGGTAGATGAGATAAAAAGTAAATATAAGGCGTAAAATGAGGCGATGCACGAAAAAGGTGAGTCAGCGCCGAAGGTCGGACCAAGGTTCACTTTCTATTATGTCTATCAATTTGCTGATCGTTCGTTGTGATGCCTTTTCAGGTGGGCTAGGCGGTGACTAACGGTGGGAGAGCCTTGTTCGGCTTAATTAATTTATGATAGGCTAAACTGTGTCCTACTTTTACTGTATCTAAACTTTGTCCAAACAAATACATAATTTACAACTATACATACGAGTACATAAGCCTATTTACACAAATACTTATGGCATTTAAGAATTTAAGACCGTTTTAAACATATCCAGACGATAAAGTTTAAAACTTTTCACGAAGTTTTGCAATTCACATAACTTTCTAACCCCCGAGAAAGAAGTGGATCGTCGTACGTCAGTCTGGATTCGTATTATAAAGCAACTATTTATATTTATAAATTTTTTAGAGCATTTGGCCACCAAGCCCTAGTACATCATTATCATCAGCAGCCCACTCTAGTTCACTGCTGGACGTAGGCCTCTCCCAGGGCGCGCCAATGAGCCCGATCTTCGGCTCTTCTCATCCAGTCGCTGCCAGCTACCTTGCGCAGATCGTCGCTCCATCTAGCAGGGGGGCGTCCCACACTACGTTAGTACATAGGGAATCTTAATTCACTGGACACAGACACATCAATTTCTTTCATTTTATTCATTTCCATTTCAAACCGAAACACAGCAATGCAAGCATTGCTGCTTTGCGGAGGTAAAAGGGTGGTACCACCCCATGCTGACTCCGCGTAGAGTCGTAGAACTTACGTAGATCTACTGCTGGTTATGACTATGTATTTCAGATGTGTCTTTCTTCTTTCCTCACTGATGAATGTCGCGGTTATTCAATATAACTAGGTGAAACGGGATGGTTAGTGGCCTATCTATTATTGCCGACAATTCTGATAATTATCAGAGTTCTTCAGTCCTCATAAAGTGCTATCTGAGTATCAAAGTCATAGGTAGTTACAATCAGGACCGTGCGCAGAGCATTGACACGCACGACAAGGTTGGGGTCAAAAGGGCTCCGAACCAATTGCCGGCTGAATTACTTGTGCTTATTCAATTATGTATGCTGCTAGATATAAACGGTGCGAGAGATCTTTGTTTATAATAACAAGATTCAATCGTTGTTGTCGACTGTTTTAGACAGTGGGGAAACAAGTATTTACGTAGGTCTTTATATAGAGCAAAGCACATGAGTGGGCCTGGACAAAGGAATTCATAATTAAATTATGAAATCAGAATAGATTTGATTCTGTTTTGTACCGTCACGTCGCATAATGTTTATACGAGTTCAAACTTGTAGACATGAGTGATAGTTCTGTCCGTGTTATATTAGTCATCATCATGTCAGCTTGTCTTCGAAACGATTTTATCCAACTTTGGATATAGAGCACTTCCCATCTCCTCCATTTTCGGCCATCTGCAGCCCGCTCCATCCAATATCGTCGGATAATGAATGACTTAGAGACAAGACGGGTGATAATAATAAAGTTATAAGCATCTTTGGTCGAAGGTTATATAAGTATTGACATTAAAAATCGCAGACCCTAATCAACCTACAACCTTGGGATCTTCAAGGCCAGAGTGAATAGGCATTTACTGGACCCGCATGTTCCATCGTCGACCTCATCGTCGCTTACCATCAGGCGAGATCGAGGTCAAATGCGGGTATAGTATAAATCGACAACAATTTTAGTAATGAACAGCATCACTCCGTGTATTATTACAATTTTCGTGAAGGCTCTTTTACATTTTGTAGGATTATTTGAACATTTGCTACGACTCTAGGTAAGGTCATATCTGAACATTGGAGGGTAGGGGTTCATAGGGGCATACAGGGGTCACAACCTCTAATGTGTCCCCCAGAATTGACAAGGGGATGTCATGGCCCCTGCCATTGTCATACCCCTGAGTAAAAGCTCTAGTTCTAATTAATTAATTAGACACTTACTTATACATCTAGAACTGACTGAAGTACCATATTTACAATAGAGGTCTGCAATAGATGTTTTTCGTACAAAAGTGTATTCATTGCCCGTGATTGGTTGGTACTTACAATATGCGTGGCACGCCACTGGTATGTTACACGTATGTGTACTTATCATCTATCTATATCTAGCGGCAGATTACATCAAGAATCAATCATTCAATATAAACAATGGACGTGTATTGATAGCTGAAATACGACGCACCTCTGTGTTTCCGAGTCGATGAATTTTCATAATATTGTCTCTTACACATTTATGTCATATTCTGTGAGAAATGAAATGAAATACATTTATTAGTCCGATTTTTGGTTATAAATTAGGTGTTACGTATGACAATTTAGGGCCGTGCAAAAATCTGCTATTTCTAGCGTACAAATATTTAAGTAATCCTTAATTTGTTATCTTATTATCAATTTATTGTAATTGTAAATGTCAAAATTATACTTTATGTCGTTCATTACATTACATTATTAAATAAGTATGTCATTATATTACATTATTATTTTACTCTTGTCCTACATCATGTATTATTATTAATTAGATTTTTTTCCACGGCGCTCAAAATATTAGCAGATACTTTAATGATTTTTGTTTTTTTTGTCGTGTACTCAATGGAAAATCTATTGGATTGTTCAGGTTGCCTGTAGGCCCCTGACAGGGCCTGACAACTGCTGTTGAACAACATCAGCCGGAACCAACAGTTTAACTAGCTCTGCGAGGTACGGACACTCTAGCGGTCTTCCATTATGGTTCTGACCGATCACTTCGATCGTTTTGGATCACGCTCGCAATTAGGCTACGAGCCTCTAATAGAAATGATAATTATTCTGAGCATTTTGCATCTCAGCAGATGAAACTGATTAACGTGTTCGACAATGTAACGTACGGTTATGTTATTGCGTTCATGTTGTCATGGCGTGTTCGTTCTATTTTATTGTTTAAAAACGGTTTACAGTGGTTATTTTTTAGTAACACTAGTGTATTTTACCTAAAAATCGTCCGTGTTAAATGAAAGTTATATAAGGCAGTGAAATGGGAGTGAAATACTACAGATGGTGTGGATCCGGCAACCTATCCTCCAATTGCACTTGGAATGCAAGACACTAGGCATTCCTAGTGCACACGACTCTCCCTTAATCTCGACGTTGGTATTTTTTTCAAAACAGACGTCAAAACGTTTGAGTTATTTTCAAGATTCTAACAAGGTCATTGGCCAAATTGCCGTGTAAATCACTAGCAAGGGGCGAAGAAAAAATAAATGTAACGTACAGTTTATGATAAACCAGAATAGTATGTATTTAACGGGCAATTGCATGAAGATTTCTTAAACTTTCTAGAATAAAATGACAGAATTTTCGCAAAAAGTTTCACGTAACTCGGCAGTACGTACGTAACAGACAATCCTTAGTATTTTAAAAGTAGCATCAATTCCAGGACGTGCACGTGGAAGTCAGTTTTAAAAGGATTATAGAGTAATCCTATAACGAAACAAGCTATACGTTGTGCAGCACCCACGCTATCGTATCAAACCAGCTGGGCCTTAGCTAGAAGCTATTTGTTCAATCTACGCATTGTGAGAGCTACGCTAGCTCGGATTATCTATTGTGGAGCCGGTTTCGGAGTAGGTCTGTACTTAGCTCATAGTCACTGCATAGAAATCTAAATAAATACTATTTTATATTCATAACGTTTCAGACACGAAATTGAAATTTTATCTTCATTCAATTTGCTTTAAGTCGCCCGCGTTTGACCTCAATGTCGCTGATGGCTGATGATGAGGGGAAGATTGAGAACGCAAGTTTAGCAAGGACAAGAAAGCAACAAGGCTTCGAAGGCAACAACAAATAAGCACAACTCATAAAACTGCCTGTCTGACATCCTGCGTGTAATTCTAGATTTCGAACTAAAGGCCTGTGTGAACTACGCGGGTGAACCACGGACAACAAGCGGTCCAAACTTCTATTGTAAAAGAAGGGTCATAGTTGGAGTGTTGATAGTACCAGTGTCTTTTACTCGCATGTTCCTTCTTCTGCCTTATCATTGATTGAAAGCCATAGTAAGCTTTCAACTCCCCTTCACAGCTGTAAAAAATTAAAACCAAAAGCTCGTCTACCCACTTTCCCGCCTTTCAGAAAGACATTATGCTGTTTATAATATCTAAGATTAGATTAGAAAATATAACTCACTTTATATTCGTCAAACTTGAGTACAAACTCGAGTATCTCAGCGAATTGCTTGACGAGGGCCTGCTGCTGCTCCAGGTGCTGTGTGGGACTCATGGCCCCTCCCACCAACGAGCCCAGGAGTCTGGGCACCACCTGCGAAGAAAAATAATTTGTTTCATTAGTACTATACCAAAAAATTCCCACTGGTCAGATTAATCTGACTGATGATCTAACCATAAAGTTAGATCTAATAAAAGGAGAAAAATCTCACTGATTATATCAGCTATATTATAACAATGATCTAACTAATAAGGATAACACAATTGGTTGGTCAACTAATGCATAAGGCGATAAGACCGCCTTCTGCACATTGTATTGTACCTCTCTTTATGTTGTATGTTTTGTTTTTGTCCCGCGTGTGCAATAAAGTATATTTGTATTTGTATTTGCATTTCAGCAAGAGTCTCATTGCGGGAGGTGGGATAAATTTTGTAGACCCTTTTGCCGATTGCAAAGCAGCAATGCTTATGCTGTGCTTCTGTTTGAAGAGTAAGAGAGCCAGCGCAATTACAATTAGTCACATACCCTATTGAACACAAAACACATGATAAAAACCACAAGAAATCTATTTTTCTAGATTTCTATGATTTCGGTTCGCTTCCGTTCCGATTCACTTTTCTTGCAATGTGCTATAGGCGTAAGTATTCAAAATGAGTTTTCAGTGAAACCCGATCCGATTGCGAAACGTTTTCAAACAATGTCAGGAAACGATAGTAATTTAGCCGATTAGCTGCATCGGTTGGGCGTACGAGAACGAATGTAAGCAATTACTTCGTTTAGCCGTGTTCCTGTTTCCCATCGGCCGCTACCTTCACCCATATTTACATATAAATATTTAGTTTCGAATGCTTATATAATCCCAAAATGTTTTGCTTCGAATCCTCGTCTCAAGTTTTGTTAGCATTCTTAACCTAGAAATATTCGTGGACCTGGGGTAACGATAATGGCACGATACTTGCCATTATCAAATCGTCTAAATCCTCCCTTTGTATTTTATATTTAATAAAAGAGATCACGAGGGAGGATGAAGCAGCTTAGCTTCTTTAATAACTCTAAATTAAAAATTTAAGAATCCCCCGACGTCCCATTGTGGAGATCCCCTTTTTCCTGGTCATCATCAGGTCCTCAAGATTCCAGATGTGGGCAGGTCATCATGGTCACAAATATTTGAGCTCAAACTCGAGCCACCTAATTGTTACCGTTACAGAGATCCCATCATAATACTCCAACAACCTAAGATACTCCAATATCTTAGAACCACTGATCCATTTTTCATCTGAGATGGAACATCAAACTTAGAACATTCAGCAGATTAGACCTGCGGCTCCTGAAAGCGGCTTCAGCCTCGCCATGTTTATCTAAAAATTCCTAGCTCCACATAATTTTAATTTATTTTTTTGCCGCCATCTTTAATTTTGTTTTCTCTTGTAATGTCTCAGGATTCCCTACAACTTTAGTTCGAGATGTCCCCATCTAACTATTATAGTTTCGGCGGGCTGATAATCTTACAATTCTTCCAGTTTCATTTTGTGAAATTGAAGTTCACTAACTTTTTCCTGGTCCTATGAACCTAAACATTTGTTGAGCTCAAATTCGAACCATCTAGCTATTACCGTTTCAGAGATCCCATCTGACATCAAAGATACTCCAAGATCTTGGAAACCACTGGTCCAATTTTTATCAGACCTAGCTAAGAACACTTTCGACAAAATTAGCTATTAAATAAAAAACGGGCTCCAAATCGGTCCATCCGTTCTTAAGTTATGATGCCACAGACATACACACAAACAGACAAATGTGGCAAACTTATAACACGCCCTCTCTCGATAGAGGGCAGAGAAGCAAATTCCTGTTGCTAAGATCCGCTCATGCTCCGTTTGAATATGAAATGAAAGCTGACGTTTACTTAGGACAACAGAATATCTAAACCTGTACAGTCTTCAAGACATTCGGGTCAACTGGAACCGAAATCGATTTCATTGAAATAATAAATAACACAACTCTACTGGCATATCGAACTAAGGAATCAGTGGATACAGAACCCAAATATTATACAAACACATCAATATTATCTTGTAAGTATGTGGGCAGAAGCATTTTAGTGTACCAGCTGTGCTGTGCGATCTTTTTTTAATTGTATAAGGAGAGTAGCCGAACAAACAAATGCAAAAAAATGGTAAGTAGGCAAGTCACCTGCGCCCATAGACATCTCACGTATCTGTTACTAGAGAGTTTTCGATGCACTGATAATAACCTTGTGGACTAGGAAGGAGTGCCTCATGTGCCAGTAATTACGCTGGTTCTCTTACCCTTCAAAACGAAACACAGCAATGCAAACATGCGGCAGAAAAAGGGTAAAAGGGTGGGTACCACCTAGGTTGACTCTGCGCAAAGTCATACCACCTTCAGAACAAAGTCATATCACCTTCAAGTTCCAACAGGAATGCCAAAAATTACAGATATCTGTCTTACTGAATAACGTTGCATATTTTGTAATATAACTTTATAATAAGACATCTGATACTGTAATAAATATGACTGAGAAAAAAATTAAGACCCACATAGACGGACCTTATGTAGAAAGGGTTATTATAAAATAAATGACTACTTAAATGATAAAGAGGCTTGGTCCTAAATTCAGCTCCAGCTCTGCACATTGTGTATGTATTCATAATTATTGTAAGATATATATTTATTCCAAAAGATGTGCTGCGGAAAGTTTCTTGCGCCGCTTCTTTCCTTTCAGCTACAGCTACCTTACGAAGCGGTGGTAGAGTAAAACATGACGTTGTAAAAATTTACTTTAAGTACGTAAGTAAGTAAAAAGTTTGATTTGATTTGCAGCTCATTTTTGATAACGTTTGATATGAGAAAACAAAATTAATAATTCATAAAGGTCGACAAACTTCAAAAGTTGCCGCTGTCACGAACACTATACCTACACTACGAGTAACTTTACCAGCCAGCCATCAACGAAATGATCGCTTAAACTTGAGTCAAGGATTTAGAACAATATGATATAAGCGTGCTTAAATACCTAGGTAAGCTGAATTATGAAAATGTATTTGTTACGATACTATGACCTCTGGTCACGCAACCCCGACGTAAATCCGACAATTTATTTTGATCGCGACATATATTTTTTTACAATTTCCGTTTTATATGCGTCACTCGAGTAGTAAAGGTAGTGTATATAGGTAAGTAGGTATTTTTAAGTTAACTAGGTTACCACTTTTAATAAGTTTGTGATAATAATATAACTGAAAGATCTGTTAAGAAATCTGTACTTGAAGGAATAGCAACCAAAACAAATTGGATAACACTGGTATTATTTCTTATGAATAGGTAGGTAAGAGGATTCTTGTAAGATAGAAAAGTACCTAATGAATGAGTCAAACGCCAATCAATCACCATCAGTAAAACAAACATAAACTAATATATAAGCTAGGCGTCACTAGGCGTAGTCCGAATGTTCTATAGAGTAGAACATTGGTAGTAAACAGCAGCCTATAGATTAGAATTTTCAGTTAAATTTTTTGAAGTAAATAAACTTCGTGTACCATTGCCGTTCTTGTCTTGTACTCTTGTACACATTTAATTGTATTGTATTGAGTGATTCATTGGAATGAGAGGTGATTCACGTGGCAGTTCGCAAACCTTTTTTGATCGCGTCGTCATCCCGCCATAAGATAATTCTGGGATTCGGCGGGGATGATGTAATGCCATAAATGGATTGGATTTACATGTGAACGCACTATGGACACGTGCTATTCTATATCATTGTTACTATTGTGAATCTGTGACTCATTTATTCTCCGGAATTAAGATTAATTCGGAAACGTTATAATAACAAAGCATATACAATTAATGTCGATGACTTTGCAATTAAACCTGAGTGTTAAACGCAGGGATTTACCGTGGTTTACAATTTACCTACATTGACAACTTTAAGCTCGGATTGCGCGTTCTATTTTATAAATCCTTGTATCTGATGGTTTTAATGACATTCACAGTCACCGAAATTAGAACACTCAACCTCGTTAATTAGCCAATGAAGGAACGGTTTTCCTTTTTTATCGTTTTTACTATGCATCATTGGTTGCATAATTTTTCTGTTAGCCACATTTAATCTCGGCAGCCGTATAATTTATGTTTTATATCGTTTTATGGTATGGTTATTAACTAGACCGTCCCGTAATATAAACAGACGTGCTAAGTGGCGGTTAATGTATAAATTAACTGTACTAATATGGATCCATGGAATAAAAACAACTAGTTTTTTTTATTTATTAAATAAGGAGAGCAGACGAGCCAACGGGCCACCTGATGGTAAGTGGTCACCGTCGCCCATAGACATCTCACCTCACTGTATTAATATTAGAGGGTTTTTGATGCGCTGCTAACCTTGAGGACTAAGATGGAGTGCCTCATGTGCCGGAAATTACGCTGGCTCTCTTACCCTTCAAACCGAAACACAGAAATGCAAGCATTTCTGCTTCACGGCAGAAATAGATAAGAGGGTGGTATCACCCCAGGCGATCCTTCACTTTAGGATCTACCACTACGAGTTACCTAACTAGTTACCTAACTGGGATTTGATGCGTGTTACCTACATTCGAAGACTCTATATACCCCCCAGAAACTCTCCTCTAGGAGCCACGGCGATGTACAGAGCAGATTCAAATAAAGTTTTAAGTAACTATTTTCAGTGGGTTTGAGTTGAATTTCAAACGTAATTCGATTAAGTAAAGTAACATTTCGCACCACACTAAGTTCAAATCATCCAATTCAAACGTCACTTTACTAAATCGAATTACTATCAAACTTGTTTCTCTACCAAAACTTTACTATAGAAACAGCCCGGTCTCCGTCCCTCTTTGGTTTTATCGAACCCGGTAACATAATTAGAGATACACGTGGTGACATTTGCATTGCATGCGCTGTGCTATAGCCGGATTAGGAGACAATTTCGATCTCGTCTGCGTCAAAATTACGCCGCGAAATGTTACATTACAGCAGTCTATGGGTGTCTGTACTGCAGTTGGCTTTGGAATTACACAACCTGGCTAGCCACGGAGTGGTGTGGTGGAGTAAAGTGGACAACATCAGGCTATAACATCCTTTATCATTTATACGAATGTCAAGGAGGAATAATAACAAAAACTTGTTGTGACAGCGTTCCTCATAGCTTGATGTGTCTTCCACTATACCGTTTAGGTTCACAACGTCCACTTCCTAAATGGTACACTACACATACAGTATTTTCAATGTACAGACAGTAATATTAATTAAGAGCTTCACACATGATCGGCGGCCGCTTATTAAATTAGCTCTAGTTACCGTCCATTTGCGAGATTTGAGCAGTAAATTCGGCCAGATGTGGCCACACGTTGCCAGCCACCAGCTAACCACGAGAAGGCGTGAATCGCGAGTGCGGAGATCACTTTATTTATTTATAGCTTCTTTCTTTGCTGAGACTTTGCAATTCCAAAAACGCTTGATTGGAATTTGCTAAGTGCGTCTTGTCTCCTACCAACATACTAGTACTTCACTATATCTAGCTCGATATGCCCAAATACAAGAGGAATACCCTTTGTTTTTGTAGTTTATGCAACTATCACGTAATTAGGTATAGTCATTTTAACCAAGTGCTACATTAGACAACATGAATGTTACAATGGCTAATTATGTGCATACAATACTTTTTCTACGACCATGAATAAAAACCTAAATAACAGAAATATTTTTTGAGCAGTAGGTAATTATCACCATAGAGTATTTATAAAATAGGAACGTAGATTTACAGGTGGAATTGTACAACTCTTTTTAACATTTAGGGGATTTTTAGCAACTGCGAATAGAACATCAGCTATAAAGTGTTATAATTATGATAGGCATAACAGAAAGTATTGTTTTCTCCCGAGTGCAACGATCTGCATGCACCATTAACTTTCTGGCTGGTCTGCTTCAACTGTAGTGATGGACAAGTAAGACCAAATGAGATTCATCATACATCGTCGACACCATCTATTTGGTTACGTCCAAATTTTGCATCAACGGCACAGTTATATCGGTTTCAACGGTATCTATATGATTCAATTTTGGTCATGTGTAATATTCTTCTAAAGATTGCTCTTTGCCTAAAGATTGATCCATTAATCATCTATGCTTTGAATTTTAGCCATAAAAATTACAAACATTCGTAAAAGAGAAGATGACTTTATATTATAATGAACAGTGACAAAGAAGAGGCCTAAAACCCAGCAAGAGGTGGGTGGAATTCGACTGAAGAATGGCGTTTGGGGGCTGAGCTCCAATGTGGTTTCCGGTAGTAGTATTAAGAAATATTGATTTAGCGTATAGCGTAGGTATACCAGAATTGGTCTTGTCCACACTGGTCTTGCCAATAAAACAGCATCTTGGTCTATGACTGCACATCACTAAATCTGCTTGCACAAGACAGTCTGTATCCTCTCGCAGCACGGGAGAAACGATATAACTTGGACGTCCATATTTTCTTTACGTTAAATATCTCATTTGATATGTCAGTTTGAACAACGCTAACAATTAACGTTCTTTAGAGCTTGCTAAGAAGTATACATGATAATGAATCATTTCCATTAATTACTCCTGTAGTAGCAAACGTAGGCGACTTTATTATAATTGGTTGATATAACACAAATATAATTACTTGTATGTATGTATTACTTACATAAAAACCTACTCCAAAGTAGACATGTAATAACGTAATTAAACTCAAATTGAGTCTTATAATTAACATGATATCAGCACTGTATGCTGTAACTTGGCAAAACTAATGAAAATAATTACTTGTAACGTAATCATCGTAATCACAAATTTTTAATGTTTTATCTAACAATTCAGAAAGTCTACTAAACTATCATAACTCTTGGTGTATTGAGGTGACTTTATAAATATTTATGTTGTAGATAAGTAAATCATTCATAGATATTATTTATTATCATAAGAGAATTCTTATAAAAAATCTAAGACTAAAGGTATCTGGCGATGCACGACGCGCCAATACGATTAGTTTACTCTACTCGCCGACAGATGTCGTTGTAGAACGTGCTATCGAAGTTTTCCTGGGACTTCCGAATATATACGAGTTCCAAACATTCAATGGTAGACCAGAACATCTGGTCTCCAGACACAAGGCCTGGTGGAAGATCTTCCCTTTTCCCTTTCATACCAGCTGACATTACGTCATTCCATCACCCTCTGATAGCGCGTTCCTACAAGTTTTCGACACTTTTGTTCATAGTTACTCGTAATAAAGGTGTGCTTTGATTGCTGAAGGATAGAAACTTGAAGTAAACAAAGAATAAAAATGAATTCTACATAATATAACTGTGACTTTATAGCTAATTATTACCAGTACACACGCGGTTATAAACACGTCACAGGCGTCTGCAGATCAGTTAAGTTCGAACACTACGACATAAGTCTCGGTTGTATGTTGAACATGGAGTTTACATGCCAATAGTTACAGAAACTAGACGCCAAGTTTGCTCCCTCAGTGTGAAACAACGAACAACTTTATTATGACCGTCGTTTACGCTGAGTACACATTTGAGAGAGCCAATACTTTTGGAAAAACAATAAAGAAGAAATCCATGCTCCACGCTTGCAATCTGACGAACACGTCATGGTATTCAATCTCAATAACAAGCTTACTCCAGTGGTAACTTTATCCCCATATAATAAATTGTAGAATATGAAAAAAACAAGCTTATAATATAGGTAAATATAAAATAAATACCGTACGGCGAAGATGCCGACATAAATAGAACGAGTTAAAAAATGTACCCCTCAAATAGGTCAAGATAAAATTAAATGTAGTTCTATAGGTAAGAGTAGGGTTGACGGTTTTAATAAGCCTTTTCTTATATTATGGTGATAGTAAGTGGAAGGAAAAGGCGGGGTTGTCCTAGGTAGTCTGACATTTAAAGATCAAATTGACAGAGTGCTTTTAATATACAGAACCAGACGTAGTAGGACTGCCTCAAATGTAGTCAGGACTGTAAGTACGCCCGTCGCAACGTTGAATAAATAATGGTTCGTGGACCGAGACCTTTACGAGCTCGTCATAACTTATGCGCAATCATGGCTGTCCCCGCAGCTCGCTTCAGAGGAACCAGCTTTGTGCTTTCTTCAGACTTAGAGATTTCTTAATTCATTGTAGGAGTTTTATAATAAAACGGAGCGTCGATAAAAATATGTCTGTTGGAAAACGCGCGGTTCGCTTCTGCGAATTTACGGTTGGTTCAGTTTTCGAGAAAAGCTGAATATTGTTTATTCCCTGAATTCTGCGAAGCACTCATGTGAAGCTACCTATAATATTTATCTAATAGATTTTGACTTGAAATAATAGCACCTACAGTCGAGTACAGATCAACCAAACCAAAACGTCACAAGTGATTTGATTTGATAGAAGAAAGGCTTTGATTTGACTTTAGCTAGTGATACGTCACGTCGGCAGGTGCAATTAATACAGGTTTTATGGAATTGCCATATGCCTGCAGCCGTATTCACCTTTACAATAAAGGATGTAGACATGTGCACTCAGAACGCAAGCATTCCGAGCTCCGTCTCCTTTCTTAGCCTTTGAAAAACTTGTGTGGGTGTACCTTACAATTGGGTTCCTACTTTAAACTCGTTATTTGTTGAAATGTAGCGCACCTGCCACCTTTAAATATGGCATAGGGATAAGTGGGAGCAGCTGGAATCCATAACCAGTTTAGCGAATATCACAACTCTTAACTCGCAAGTCGGTTTATTTTGATCCATTTACATACAATGCATTAGCTATTGTTCCATAAATCTTCGTCAGTAGGACACTTCAATTCAGTTAATCATAGCATATAGTTGTAATTATAAAGTTTTGATGTACATTTTGATTAGGGAGTCGTTTTAGGTACATTTTAAAATAAACGGGATTTTGTTTGAAGACTAATGTCAATTTATTTAAAATATATGTATAGACGTAAATTGATTTATGGGATTTTAAGAACATTAACAACATTGTTCTAATTCAATGGTTGCAAGCTTTTCCTCGAAACGAATGAAATAGATAGTGGTGTTAGGTACCTAACTCAAAAATAATAATTAAACATTCTACGAGTGGAGAGTCTATCAGTGAATTGGATTTTCACTGTGAGTTGCAAAAAAGTCCTTAATATTAAAGCTTCCTTAAGTTTCGTCTCATTCGTGAAGCATATTCGCTAATTTCAACGGCTGAAGTCGAAAATAAACTGCCTTCAATTTCTAAAGACTTGCATATCGTTTAGTTATCTCTCATGCTCTCTACAGTGCATGAGAGAGTAGTGTAGTTCCAGTCATGTCGGAATTGTCTGCATAAGCTATCAATTCACGTTTTGAAACTCGGCGAACTTGCCGCACCGAACCTAATAAGGACCCGCTCTGAACAAAGTACTGCCTAATATAGTGGTATTGTACAGTGGAACACACATCAAGCTATACTCTGTGGAACCCTGTCGTAATAAATTTTTGTTATGATTCCATGACGTTCGTATGACTGTATCAACTAAGTCAAAGCGACAAAGTACTAAAGGGTATATATAGCCTGATGTGTTGTCCACTGCACATTTCCTATAGAGATATAAGTTTGGGTCTAGTAGAGTTGGATATGGACATATTCTAGTAAAGCTCTTTTGTGGAAGAACTTGATTTCAGGTTCTTCAGGGCGTTACAAATATAACATTACATAAGGTACCTATTTGAATATAAAATAATTGTTAAATTAAACGCAACCATTGAGGAAGGAAGTGTTCAGTAAATAATTAATTTTATGAGATAGGCAACTACTTTTAGACTAAACATTACCTACACCGGAAAATACTGCACCGGAAAATATGCTCTTAAAAACAGACTTCGCTCACACTTGCTGTCGGTGCAATTACTGTTGCCCTAGTCTGGATCTGTTCCCTTTATCTCCTTCTTAGCCTATTGAAAATACCCCACTGTAACCCTTTCGTATAATTATATATGTATATATTTGTGTGTAGGTATATTTATTTATTTACGATATTTATATTTTTTTATCATTTATGTGTCATGGTAAATGTATGTATATATTTTTCACTTATTAATATTTACAATTAAATTTATTTGTGTTGTGAGTATCTTTGTCCTCTTGGACAAGTTTTGGCCAGCCAACAATCATGGTCCAACAGAATACCAGCGCTGTAGGCATTTTTGTTTGCAGCAATAAGCTGAGTTGAGGCCTTTTTCACAATAACAGCAGACCAACAGACATGATTTCGATATTTTTACCTTTGACTATATAATTATTTTATTATAATTATAACTGTTTTGGTCATTGCTGTGTGTGAAATAAACATATTACTTACTCATAGTTTTACAAATAAAACTATAAATATTTATGCATTTAATCACATAAACTTACTAAATTGTTTGCTACTTCTTTACAATTAGGTACAAAGCCAGTTCTTCTTTTGTTTATGAGGTGAGGTGAGCGTTAACCATCTTATCTTATCTTTGGATGGGGGCTGGGGATCCCAGCGACACTTCGACCCATGGAGATCTTTTGTGTTCAACCCCTTGTACCTATCCCATGACCACATCACCGAATATGTCGTGCATGAGCAAGACTATGCGTCTTAGTGGGAGGGATTTGAATTCCCTTGGGTCCGGATAGGCAGAGCCTAGCAAACCCATCCTTTATGCCGCGGAAGCGTCACATTCACATAGGAGATGTGAAACGGTCTCCAGTTGGTTACCACAGGCTCTGCAAGATGTGCTGTCAGTCAGCTTCATCTTGTGTAGGTGGGCATTGGTGCTAAAGTGACCGGTGAAGGCACCGACCATAATAAACGATGCGTGAAATCGCATTTAACCAATGTTCTCAAATTAGGTTGACATAACATGGCAGCATATTTTCTAATAAAGGTGGTCAGCCTCAAATTAATTTATGTTTGATAAATCAAACAATACCAATAATTCAATTGTTAGTTCAACTGCCCCCAAAGGATGTGATATGAATTCCCACGCGACGTCTATGCGCGTTGTGATCATTTGATTGGATGATTGTCACATGATAATACCATACATATGCATAATACTTATCATTGATGTGGGATTATAGATATAGTAAAATATTTCACAAGACCAGAAAAGATTTTATTCATTCAAAATTTCAGTTTCTAGGTGTTACAGTCAAATTTTAAAACCTCAGGTTTATTTGCCCATGTAGATTTTACCCATGTTAATTTATGTAATTTAGTAGGTCTATTAAATAAATAAAATAAAAACAGCCTGTATTCACCGAATAATTAAATATCATCAACATCATAAGTTTAACTTAACTATTTATAGTTCCGGTCAGGTTGTCGAATTGACATAGGCCTCCTCCATTGACCTCCATGTGTCGCGATCCTTGACGTATCTTTGCCACCCTTGTGGTAGATCATCTTCCCACCTCTTTTCTTGTTTCATCTCCGCCTCTTTCCATCCTATCCCATTCTGTTATATCTCTGGTCCACTTTTCCCTGTTAGATCTCAACATGTGGCCATACTAGTGCCATTTGAGACTTTTAATTTTTTTGGTAACATTCAAGACCTTGGTGATGCTCCTAATTTTCGTAAGTCTCCATTTATCACGCAGTCTCAGGCCCATCATACTTCTCTTCATTCCGTGTCACACATTTTCAATTTTTGGCTGTTTGCCTTAGTAATAAATAGCCCAAATTTAGCATCCGTATGTCAACACGGGAAGATTGTAGATTTTGCTTTTTTCTGAGATAGGTATGGAGTTGAACACAATTTTCATAATTTCCTCTAAGGATCAGTAGCGAGCCCAACTATTTGCATTTGGGTCTAGTAACTGAAAAGGTTTTTTTTGGAGTAACTGGCTGCTTTCCGCAATTCACCATCTATAGCGCCTATTTTGCGTGTAATGGAAAAACAAGCCACCCCAACCTCGCCAAAAAAGTCCAGCAGTCCTTTACTGAAAGACTTATAAAAAAATGTAATTAGGTCGAAAAGTGATCGGATGTTTAATTTGCAGACTGATACTGGACCGTAACAATAAAATTGACAATGTATTTGTCAGCAAGGTAATCAAGATATAATCTTGGTTGTGGGTAGGTAACAAGAAAACAAAGATACCGAAATAACCACATAATTTTTTAACACTGAAAGTACAATATTTGTCAATTTCACAAAGATGCTGGTTTACATATTATCTGTGAGAGATATGATGTGGCACAGCACCTGCTATCACTACTGATAAGCATCCTTCTGATAAGGCACTGTTTCATACAACTATCCTCATTATCAGAGGTTTGTGTTTTATAATTTATACCTAGACATTTACTGCCATAAGTATTATTCCTCCAGGCTCCTTATTCCATTTGAAATATAATGCATCAGTAGGTAGATGGGAAAAGAATACTAGTATAAATTAAAAATACAATAGATGAAAAAGAGTAGGTTTACCTATCAGAACACAAAAGACTTATTTCTAAGCACCCATAATTGTGATTAATGGTCGTAGAAACCAAGGAGCCTTAACTTTGGGGTGGGTTATATAGAAGTTAAAATTTGCAAGTGTGCATTTATTTTAACAGTCAATTTTCAATTTAAATTGTGCAACCATCATTTCTCAACCATTTTCCATCGCAACCCAATAAAAAGGCAACCATCACTATAAATTGCAGAGTGATGTTGACTAATGTTTATCAAAGTTTTACATTACTAACATGGCAAATAATGTTTACACTTACCACAAATACCGAACTACAAGACATTTGTAATCCCTTGTTCTCATATGGATCTTATTTTTTGGACACATTGCGACCCCCCACATTCCTAAACAATGGGGACAATCCCACCAAGATTGATTAAGAACACGTAGGAGTAACGTCGGCATAGAATTGGAGTGACTCACCCGCTGCAGCTCCAAGGAGTGGTTGTAACACCTTAGCAGTTTGTCAACCAGCGGTTTGATCGCGCGCCACGCTCGCTCCTGCGATATCCGTGACGGGTCCGCTATAGCCTCCCGGATCTCCTTTCCCGCACCCTTGTAACACTGTATCTCCTCCAATATCTTTTCAGAGTCCCGCAGAACCCTCTGCACCTCCTCGAAGACGTCCCGTTCCGTATCCGTCGGCGCAGCGTTTTCGAAATCCAAAAATATGTCGTACCGCGGCGATGAACAACAGTTCGAGTCGTCACGCGATAACAAACTCAACAGTTTCCCCATTTTTACCAAAGAAATAAACAACGATTTATTAAAAAACGCACATAGATATCAACAACTGCCCACGTAATAATAAATGACACGGGAATGTTTGTGTATCACTTCATAATGTTACAAAGTTCAATTGTATTTGTGTTTAATTAATTATTTATCCTCAAATGATTTAAATTTAATAAAATACGCCCAAATAATAGAAAAAATCCGGTTAAACCCTACCTCCACGACTGTCGACTACGACGAACGAACGAACTGTCATAAATAGTGATGGTCCTGATCCCTATCAATGTAAGTAAATGTTCCGTTATTACAGTAACAAATCTGGTAACAGTTTCATATAGTGATGTACCATAATAAACAAGTACCAGTACCACAAATAAAATCTCGAGCAAACGTCTTCTCTTTAAAAGAGTATTTATTTTGAAACTACACTGCTGCACTATAATCTTGCGCATTTCAACTTACTTTAACTAGGTACAGGCAACCTATAATAAATATCAGCATAAAAACATAATTAAGTGTGTGTTACTTTACGTTTTTTAGGCTGATATTTTAATTTAGTGAGTAGTATGCTATAATCAGTGCCAATGAAAAATAATAAAAATATTGCAATAGTATTAACAGTTAAAATTAAAATACAGATCATGTAACAGTGTCACAGCTACATGTACATCACTATTTCGTATATTGCCATACCAGAGAGGGTTGCCAATCTGTGGAGAATTCCCCAAACTACGTGGAATTTGAAGTTGATTGGGGAATGTGTGGGGAGAGGTTCGATTTGGGGAAAATGCGGGGATTTTAAAATTTTAATTTAATTTATTTTATTTAATAATCTCTCTAATAAGTTATTGGGCTTGGGTAATTTTTGAGGTATTCAAAAAACATACGCTGGTAACAAAATTTCATACAAGCGCAAGTTTAGTGTCTTAATAAATTTAAAAACCGATAATAATAACAGGCTGAACACCGAGACAGTAGTAGCTTTGATGGCTACTCGAGATGGAGTAAAGAGAGAAGGTGGCAGTTTAAAATTTAATCCAAATTCCAAAATATTACGAAAAAGGTATGGCGTAAAAAAATGCGTAGATTTTTCACTAGCCACCGACGGGTTCCCATGGGAAAGAAGCCATCATACTCTTGTGATATTTGTAAGAAAAAGTTTAATCAGAGTTGTGCACTGACCAGCCACCGACGGATCCACACGGGTGAGAAACCATTCTCTTGTGATATTTGTAAGAAAATGTTTAATCAGAGTTGTGCGCTGACCGCCACCGACGGATTCACACGGGTGTGAAACCATTCTCTTGTGATATGTGTGAGAAACAATTTAATAGGAAGGGGATTCTCATTGTACACCTTCGGACTCACACAGGAGAAAAGCTATTCTCTTGTGATATTTGTAAGAAACAGTATCGTCATAGTAGTGTACTCACTAATCACCAACTGACTCATGACTATGACTGATGCATACAGGTGAGAAGCCATTCTCTTGTGATATTTGTAAGAGACAGTTTAAATAGCGTTGTGCGCTCACTATCCGCCAAAGGAGAAAAATCACTGTCGTGTGATATTTGTAAGAAACAATTTAGTTATAGTAGTGTGCTCACTGTTCATCAACGGACTCACACGGGAGAAAAGCGATTCCATTGTGATATTTGTAAGAATCCGTTTATTCGCAAGTTTAATCTTAGTAGGCATCAACGTACTCACATATAAGAAGAGCTGGGACTTTCTAATGCAACGTAATCTTCAATAGGATATAATTTGCAGCGACTTCACGTTTTTCGTATGCCATTATTACTAATCGTACGATTAACATTATATTTTTTTAAGTTTGTTAAATAAACTATTTAATCACTACATTAATTAAAGCTAACGATCGATCAATCTGTATGTGTTAGCGTGGTATTAGCAGAATGAAGGTACTGACACACATGCTCAATATCGCCGCCTTTGTACATATCGTGCTATTATTCCTGTAGTTTTTACTTTTCCTAATTTTGTGTACAATAAATTGTATCTATCTATCTCAATACTAGCATGCTTTCATGCTAGTTTCGAGCAAATGCTTCTAACTAGCATGTGTGTATAGCACCTGCTACCTGAGGCGCGGGTGGAATGGGGTTGAAACAAGCATGCTTATCTTAAGCAAATGTGGATCAGTATGAAAATGTAATTGCTAATTAGTTGGAAAAAGATGACAGATAGGATAGGAGTTGCTCCATTATTATGTAACTAATATTTGTAATGTAAAATTTATTTATTTATTTATAACAGGCAAAGGCCTCTCCTGAAAGAGGCCTGAGCATTATGTTTATTTATTGGTTTATGCAGGTTTTCTTCACACGTAAGTGGTTATTGGAGAAAATATGTTGCTCATCCGTCATCCTATTAAGTATACTGATAGGTACCTGCACAGGCACTTTCATGTCATCGTATAAATGTGAGTTAATAAACCTACTTGGGTACCCTATAAGAACAACATAAATATCAGGCGTTATTTGGGTACCCTATAAGGACAACATAAATATCAGGCGTTATTTGGGTACCCTATAAGGACAACATAAATATCAGGCGTTATTTGGGTACCCTATAAGGACAACATAAATATCAGGCGTTATTTGGGTACCCTATAAGGACAACATAAATATCAGGCGTTATTTGGGTACCCTATAAGGACAACATAAATATCAGGCGTTATTTGGGTACCCTATAAGGACAACATAAATATCAGGCGTTATTTGGGTACCCTATAAGGACAACATAAATATCAGGCGTTATTTGGGTACCCTATAAGGACAACATAAATATCAGGCGGTATTTGGGTACCCTATAAGGACAACATAAATATCAGGCGTTATTTATTTATTATTATAAGTGTATAACATCGACACATTGCCATTAAACATATGAATGTAATTTACAAATAAAATTCTCTATATTTACAAAATCTCCCACTGTTTGATACATACCTACCTACATTAATTTACTTCCAAGCAGCTCATGAGCAGAAATAGGCATCGATTCTGAGGTGGCTGTCAAATTTAGCGATTGTCGCCAAACGAAACGTCCCGCTCACTCTTGCGCAATCTAGTATATGAGTGTATTTAGATTTAGCTTTAGACTTAGCAGCCACTGCGGAATTGAGGCCAAAATCAGGTATCACTGTTACTCTATCCCAGTCACCATCATTTACAGCTTGCAACCCAGTAAGTACCTACACTGAATTACCTATACAAAACATAGAATTCCAAGCCCCTGTATTATGTGTCTACAGATAAATATGCACCTACAAGAATAGTCGGAATAGAGATGAAAGTAGAAAATTTTAAAATTTAAAGTGGTATTTAAATAAAAATTAATAACAATCTTGTCATTCCGGCCCTAGCATGTATACACCGAGCGATTTCCTTTAAGCCTTAGTAACGTGAGAGTTATGCTATGCTATAATATGCTTAGTAAGTCCGCGGGTAATTATTTCCCAACATACCCTGTCCTATAAAGGTATACATCTCAAATAATTTAATTTATCAATTAAGGATGTAAATTATTATGATCATTTTATAATTATCAAGATAATTATTTTAAAGGTGATAGTGCAATGGCCAAATCAAATACCCAATGAGATACCCTAATCGCATACAATATTGTGTGTTTCGGTTTGAAGGGTAAGAGACAGCGTAATTACCGGCACATGAGGTACAGTCCGCCTCTAGCTAATGTATACTATATGTCAAATTTCTGCATCTGAAATGAACTTTAATGCGTTCGCCTTAGACTTCCAATTTGAATTGTATAATTTTGACAGATGGTATAGTATATCTCGTGGTCGACTGTACGCCACTTTACTCAGCAAGGTTGGCGTATCGAAAACACTCTTGTAATATATATTTTTTAATTAGGTGAACTGTCTATGGGCGACACGCTGACCACTTTTCTATCAGGTGGGTCTGATTTCCTTCAACTTAACCAAAAAAAATTGTATAAGGAGAGCAGACGAGCAAACGGGCCACCTGATGGTAAGTGATCACCGTCGCCCATAGACATCTCACCACACTATAGAGGGTTTTCGATGCGTCAGCTACTAATTTTGAGCATTTAGACGGAATGCCTCATGTGCCGGTAATTACGCTGGATCTCTTACCCTTTAAACCGGAACACAATAATGCAAGTATTGCTGTTTGCAGAAGAAGTAAGTACATAGAGAATAGAGAAAACCAGAGAGTTTTCCTTTATGATTCCGACTAATCTTGTTAAGGATTTGGACAGAAAATTACGTAATTAATCAAATTAAAAAACACTATCGAGTAAAGATACTATTTCTATGAAACTTAATCAGTATAATGTACCGTAGTGATCGTATATTTTTAAAGATCAGTCTAACATTCGATAAAAATTTACAATTTTTAGTTTCTAATGTTTATATTCATTTAAGGCTATGGCCATACGTATTTCAGGCCTCGTCAGAATTTTGCGTTCAATGTTCTTCGGTATATAATTAATACAAAATGTATTAATTGAAAAAGAAAACATTTAAATATCTTTACCACTGAATACGTTGATGACAAGTAGACTTAAGTAGTTATCTTTTTCAATTCTGTAGGTTTAAATAAGGCGTCATCAGCTAGAAAATGACTAACAATCACGATTTACTGGTAACTAAGATATCTGTTTCATCATTCCAATTTTCAGAGTCAGACATGTAAGTACATAAACAGAGACAGTTCCTATTATTTTATATTATATCGAGTTTGATACCATTCATGTAGACAGCAATAATATTTAATACAAATAACATCTATTTTATCTACACACTCTAAATTGTAGGTAGTCTTAATTATTTGGTGTAAAGATCCATCTTAACACTACGTACTTACATTAAAATTGTTGTTTCATTGTATTCAACATAGTTCATAAATCACTCTACGTATAAGTAGGACTCTAAACGAATTATCACACTTCGCCAGTTAGGCCGTCTTGCGCCAACCGTTAACTCTCGGATTTACACTAAATCCGAGGTCAATTTTGTATGAAAAGAAAACTTGCGAGATAAGTTAACATGTTGGCGCAAGTCTACCTTAAAGTCATATTTATAGACAATCTCGAGTGTCTGCTAAACCTAAATTTAAAATGGGGGTACAATAGAGGTCTCGCTTACAATTTAACACACCAAGAGAAAAGCTTTTGAAACGTAAGTAAATGCTAATAAAATGCGACTGTGTACTAAAAAAAACCTTATATTTTGAAGGTAGATTGATAAAAAAGTGTCGCATCTGCATGAAAATTAAAAACCAAACTGGTAGGGTTTAATGCGGAAAATTAAACGTTTCTGAATCCATTCCATTTTATATAAAAAGAGTTGTTATGGATATAATTCCTTTGCTTTAAAAGCTATATTGTCATTTTTACATGAGATCAAATCATGAAGGAATGAAAGCCCACCCCTATGGAGAGCTAATGTTTAACGTTTCGTCTCGTTAGGGGAGGAAGACAATTTTTTCTTTCATCCAAGGATCAAAAACAAAACGAGCTGAACAAAGAATAAACGTAGCTGAGACAGCCACAATTATCCCGCAATTGAAAAATACACGGTCATTGTTTACCGGAAATATTTTAGAGCCGAAACAAGAAGGAACTTTTCGATGAACAAATCCGAATCCAATGCTGCAATGTGCGCGGCGCGGCCAACCAGTGCACTAGCCGTGTGCGGTAATGCATGCTGGACATCGTAGCGCACCACTGATATTGTAGACGCACGCGCAGCCAACGGAGACACCATGTTGTGGACCTGTCGTGTGAAATTTATCATCATCAACATCTTTACCAGGCGTTTTGCATGTCGTTTTTGCATCCGAAGTCACCAAAATTCAAATTTGAATTATCTCTGAATTCAGAAATGCATACAAATTCAAGGTTATCCTTCTTTCAGAATGATCCGAAATGCTTGCTTGCTTATCGTATGGTCAGCCTTATTGTTTTGTTATATTGCAGCATGAAACGAACAGAACGACAGAAACGGTGTGTATGATGAGTAGTCCGGAGTATCTATCTTTAGACCTAAGTGAAAAGAGGTAAGTACCTACCTTTGAACCTGTCGTTTCTATTTTTATAATTGGAAAATAGCCATTCTCTCCATTGAAAAGTGTAATACTAGCTAAAAAGATAACCAACCCAAATCCTTAATCCACTTTCATATAATACATTTCATAGTTATTAGTACTAACCACAGAAACCGAACTACTATATAACGCCCTCTCCTCTAGAACAATGACGTGAGCAATAACAGCGACCCACGGAGTTGAAGGTCACTTACTTAACTTAACTTACAATTTACATTTGACATTTCAGTGTCCGATTAATGTATGGGAAAATGCTGAAGTCGCATGCGTGAACTGGCAGACGAGTTTTCCTTGTAAAACTTCTCTAGCGAACAATCTACATAGGGGTGAATTTTAAAATCTTTGGTACTAACCATTTCCCTGTAAGCCTGCCCCAGCAACGACGTATCTTTCGCAGCGGCTTTACACAGCTCAAGCCTAGCAGAATGCAGCGGGACATATCTGTCCTGCCCCGAGCCACAAAGCAAGATATGCTTGAAATGATGCAGTTGACTCCTTTCGCTGAGTCGGTAGAGGAATGAGCGTCGAGGATCCGAAGCATCACGCAGGGAGAGTTGAAGCAACGATCCCGACTTCTTCCACTTTTGCATGAACCACATTCCTGCAAATTAAAGAGATAGCTGTGTGTGAGCTTACGGAGAAGACAGAAGAAGATATAAATGGGTCATTCAGGGATAACAGTATCCTATGGAACAGTTGAATATTTGAAATGATAGTGCGTCGTATCTAAAGTGCAATATGGATACTGGGATATGGAAATTGCTATAAAGGCAATAGAAAACTATTAATAAAAGAAGATCGTAACATACCACCATCATTAAAATTCCTCATTTCTAACTTACCGGCATTAACTAGACCGCTGGAATTATAAAGCGTGCCGAGATGTGGACCACTCAGTGACAGGAAGGTGTGGAGTTTCCCCAAGAATGGTTTCATCTGGGGTCTTGCTAACGCTGACCGGATGATGATGGTGCCGAGTGAATGGCCGACGAAGCTGATTCTTGCAGGTTCAGTTGAATTCTGAACATGTGCAAGAATTTCTTGCACCAGCCTGGAAAAATAATGAAGGAAATGAAACGAATGAAAGAATTCCATCATACAAAACTTGAAATTTTGTTGGCATACCTGTCAGTCATGGTGTCGAAATCAGAGAAAGTATCACCTTGATTTCTCTCAGACATTAGAAAGTCTAACCTAGCTCCTGGCAAACCAAGTTCCAAATAGGTTTTAACCAGACGAAGATCAGCAGCGTTGCCATCCAAGCCGTGTACGCATATTATAAGATGTAAACCTGAAAAAAATAATTATGTATAGGTAAATGATAGGATAGCCGAATTTAAAAAATACTGAATGACACTTTACCTTCAGGGTTAAACATCCTATATTCGTCACTAATATGGAAATATGGCAGGGAGTTTTCTACAGGAGGGAAATCCGAGTAAATGGCACCAGGATATTTGACACTCTGTCTGAATTCTTCTCTACATTTCACGAAGAGGCGCTCAGATTCTGCCAATCCGAAGATGCTGACAAGATTGCTTTCACGTTGCTCTGTAAAGATAGAAATTAGAACTTGGACAACCCGACGAAGGGATATTTATTTGTTTTCTACGTATGTACATTATGTTAGTACCTACCACAGTTTGAAATCACGTGTAGATATTTATTCACTTTAAAAGAAATTGCGTGAAATGCAAAAGCTTGTCTTGCGGGGTGAATAAGCATCGTGAACCAAGAATTTTCAAAACTTAGAAAACTTATTAATCCTACTGCTCTGCACCTTACCTTTATTTCCATTCTCATTTCTATTAGCCAATTCCCCAGTACTCTGGCTTTTGTTTAGTGTACTGGCTGAAGACAGAATGGTTGAGGTTACTGATTGGTGTGGTCTCAGTTTACGCCTCTCCATAATACCTGATGGAAGCCAAGCCGGGTTAGTGATTAGTGTTGTTACTGGCGGAAGCGAAGTGTGTTGATTAGGTAAGTATCGTTTATAAGTAACTCGTGGTTTACCTTCACAAACGTGATACAAGGGATTATCTAATTGTAGTGTTGATGGTTGCGCAGGCTGTTTCCTCGGCGTCTTTGAAGGTGTCGATGATTTGCTGCTTTGTCTGCTCAATTTAGGCGATTTTGGAGGATCCTAAAAAAATAAACACATTTGTTTAATATTGTAGTTCGCTTGTGCTTTAATATAAGTAACAGTTAGTGCATTTACCTTAAATTCGTCAGGTGGAGGTGGAGCATCTCGGAACTGCTGCGGTGGAGGCAAGTGTTCGTAGTCATTATCACCGATGAAGTGAGCTAAGTCAACTTCAGATCTCGCCTTGCTTTGATACTTTTGTATGGCAGCCACTGGGCCAGCTTTGCTACTTAGACGACTTATGCAAGATCGATCTGTGATCGAGAGACTACGTATTTCAGCAGCAATTAGTTTTTCTGTGTATTCTATTCTATCCTTCAACTTATTTTTATTCAGTGTATTTGATTTAGCAGGTATTGGTTGCATTTTGGGTGGAATCTCTTTACGTATATAAGGATGCAAGTTGTCGCTTACGGTTTGCGATTTCTTTACTGTCACTTCATTAGCGCCTTTTGTAGTGGAGTTATAAGACATGCCTTGAACAGCGCTGAACGAGTTGTGTCTTTGATTGAGTTTAGATGAATTAATGTCAGGGCATTGTTGAAAACAGCTGGCGTTACATGTGTCTGAGTTGCAGCCTGCATCTATTCCATTGCTATGCATTAATTTGTTATATTCACACTGACTATCTGTACATATAGAATCGCTGCATATAGTGCATTCTTCACAAATTTCCTTATCACAACATTCTATTTTCTCACTGGAATTGTTCTGAGCTACTTTTACGGCTAATTTTAAGAGCCTCTCTCGTAATTGTTCTCCATTTAGAACAGAACGTTTGAAGTCACTAATTGTTTCACATTCTATTTTTCGTGGTTCTGCAGCATCATCATAATTTTTGCTAGAAACTTTCTGGCTAGTGGAAATGCTAGGTGGTGGGAAATTTTGGTTTAATTGACAACTAGCGTTATCCGGGGTTGAGGGGCCGGAGCTACGTCCACTAGATACCCATCCACTTTGTTCACTTAAACTTGAAGTTGAACTACTTTTACTTTTTTTTTCCTCTTTATTTAGAAAGTTTTCAGGCGGTGAAATCTTGAAGTCTTTGTCTGCTATATCCAATGGTGGTGATTCGAAAGCTGGTGGTGGTGCTAGGTTTGGCAGTGATTCAGATCCAAATGTATTGTTTAAATTTGGTTCATCTAGTACTGAGGCTGCGCTTCTGCAATGCCGTAATAATTCAGGCCCTTGGTCAAGACTGTATGGAACACTAGCTGATGACTCCAGTCTTCTTAATTCGAATGGTATAGATTCGTTGCTGGATGACGACGCTGCCTCAGACATAAGTTGTGTCATTTTTTCAGAAGCCCTATGCTTCGTCCTTTTTTCTGGTTTGCTACTAGACCTACCACTTTTCGGTGTAGCCATACCGGATTTAGGCGTAGCTCTGCCTGATTTTGGAGTAACTAGACCGGATTTTGGAGTAATTGCGCCTGATTTAGGAGTATTTCTATCAGATTTCGGTGTTCCTCTATCTGACTTTGGAGTACTGCGATCTGATTTCGACGTGTGACGATCTGATTTACTATCCCGAGACTTGATAGAATGATGGCTGCTTAGTGAATCTCTACTCGAGTTTATCTTGGAATTTTCTTTACCACTATTATTCAATTTCGATTCTTTAGAACGACTCTTCTTGTGCCTCACTGAAGGCATTGTGGAGTGCGGAGTAGACGGAGGTGTTTTGGAATACGTCGATTTTGAAGTTCCATCACTACTTCTATCTAAAGTCATAACAAAGCCACTGTCGTCGCTACTTTTACTAGATTTCTTCTGGTAGTTCTGAATTAAGCTACCGGTGTTAAAATCGTAGCTCCAGTCACCTTTTTGCAGATAATAATTTAATTCATGTCGTAGTTGATTACGTGCCGCTTCGATATCAATTTGCTGATTTTCCATATTTTGATGAAACCCGTGCGTAGAGTTAGATCTATGAACGTGCTTATTAGAAACTAAGTTACTTTGATCAGTCGCTTGTGTTTTCCCACTAACCGGTGGATAAGAATTACGTGGAGGCAACATAGGACGGGGTAAATTTACACTGTAGCCTCTTTGAAATTCTAACGGATTACGAATAACATTACTATTCACTTGCAGAATACCCTGATTACCGAACGTATAGCCGTACACCTGGTTAGGATTAGGTTTCATCATTCCATCATACTTATATCCTACATTATGAAATACCTCATTGTTCATTCCATGTGAATTTATATTGAGATTACATGGATTTTTGTATTTTTCTCTGAATTCGCTTATGTTTCTTCTGTAGTCGTCTCCTTTTGTTCCACATCTAGTTGTAGTGCTCGTGGGATAAGCTGTGGTAGTAACACTTCGAGGCAAAGTGGTGGGTTTGATTTGTTGAGGTGGTAAATATGGTTTCGGGTAATTTACAGATGTGTTTGAACTATTTCTTAAGTTCTTAGACAAAGTTTGTGCAGTACTAATTGGGGTCATTTGTGAAACTCTTAGTTGATCCAGAGATTTGCTATGCCTAGCTGGCAATGTGCTAACACCACTAGTGATTTCGTGATTTTGCAGAAATACTTCGTTTGGATCGTTTTTATCTTTTATTGCCCTTGGAATATTTGTGTTACTCTTTGCTGCATTGATATCTAGCAAAGTTGAAGCAGAGTATCTAGACATTTGTTGACCTTGTTGTATAGAGCACGAAGTGAATGCGCTGTTAGGTGGAAGCTGTATTTCACTTATTTGATTATTTTGCACAATGTATCTATTTCTTCCCGTTAGCTCTAACTGTTTATTGTGTGGTTTAACAATTTCGACTACGTTTTGTTTAACTAGAGTTCTTTTTGGCGATCCGCGGGCGGTCTTCTGAGGAGCTAGAGTCAAAGTAGCTTGCACAACATTGGCGTTAGATTTTGGTGCGTTGAAATGTGGTTCGAGGACGTCCATGATGGTTTTAGGAAGAGTGAGTGTGACTCTCGATGCCTCCGAAGAAGGTCTTCGTGAGTCCATGACGGAACTTATACTACAGGCACAGTCTTCTATTATGGAATCCGTGCACAAAAATGGATCTGCAAGGAAAAGAAAATTAAATAATGATGGATTTACCTAAAATAATAAAATCTTGGTTGCAAGACTACTTACCGCTTCCAGATTTACTCGCGTTGGAACCCAAAAATGAACGTCGTCTTGCAAATTCCGCGGTATCTTGATATCTATGAACGAAATAACACGTATAAATCTCTATAGATAAAGACGATACTTTAAAAACGTAATGATTATACTTAGAGATTTATTCAAATTCACAGTATTTAAATACTGTGAATTTGAAATACTACTTGCGATTTCTTCCAATAAATCTCTAAGTACTGTTTTGAACATAAGATAAGATGAAGCAGTAAGAAGTTGGTACCTATATAGAGTCTTGTTAACCAGAAATTGATTAACAGAAGAAATATCAGGTGGTAGATCCTGATGTGAAGGATCACCTGGTTGGTACTACCCTCTTATATATTTCTGCCGTAAAGCAGAAATACTTGCATTTCTGTGTTTCGGTTAGAAGGGTAAGAGAGCCAACGTAATTTCTGGCACATGAGGCAATTCATCTTAGTTCTCAAGGTTAGCAGCGCATCAAAAACCTTCTGATAATAATACAGCGAGGTGAGATGTCTATGGGCGACGGTAGCCAGTTTGTTCCTCTGTTTTCCTTATTTAAAAAAAAAGAAGTAGGGTCAAGTGGGGTAATTGCAATAGCGGGGTAAAAGTAATAATGTGTTTTGCTGACTTTGTCTTTGTCTAGTGCTGCCATGTCTGATATGTTTTATGTGCTCTTTGAATAACGAGGAAACCAAGAAAAAAATATAAAAAGAAAGAAAGATAAAGTAAATTTGCGTATTTTTTACTTTTACCCCACATTTCAGTCTATCGACACTACTAAGTGATAACACAATAATATCACATTTGCCCTTTTTAACCGGGCAAATGTAATAAATGTAATATGTTCGTCAAGATACTTGGTTTCGGATTTCATTAAGTTGACGTAGTGATTTTGTTATATATAATTACTTGGAACAATAATCTAATATGAATATAAATATAATACATACAATAAATATGAATTGTTAAATAGTAAGTAGTGGTATGGTGTAGAATATGTAATTTTAGATATGGCACTCGCATTTGCCCTACTTGACTCTAATTATCTATTTCATCTTTAGGTATTTATTTATTTGTAGTTTTATTATTTATACTTTTAATATATTTTTGTTTTAGTCCCTTGACTGCCGTTTCGCCCGCGATGCCTTCGTTTCGTCCGGGCACAGCTGAAAACCAGCGCTGCGGTTCTGCCGTACCGGTCGGACCGCAGCACATGCTGAGCATGTGCCCTTTTGATATTGCACTTTTTTTATCTTATTTTATCCAAAATAGTTTTAAGTATAATAATGTGTGCAATATTGAATAAATGTTTTTTCTTTCTTTCTTTCTTTCTAATACCTGTCCTCGAAGATGATGGGCATGATATGCGGGTCGCCATCGAGGGCGATGCAGTGGACCGGCAGCGGCGGCAGCAGCGCAAGATACCTGGAGCGCCGAGCCACCTCGCCGACACTCTGGTACGACTGGTAGTTGCTGTCGTAACAGCCGGCCAACGAGTGCCGAGGGTTGTCCAGCACGAAGAAGCATTCGGAGAAACGCTTTATGCTGTGGTTGAAGGTATAAGAGAAACTCTAAATACAGAAACACTCGATGCTGTGATTGAAGATGAAAGGAGCTTTGAATACAGAAATGTTTGACACTTGAATGTTGATTCGGTCGAAAGATCTAAATTAAAGTATAGTGCATTTTTGAAATGGAAGAAAAAAAGAAACGGAAGAAGTCCAAAGCTAGAATTGACAATGATTATAACAAATCTCAGGAGAATGTAAAGAGAGTTGAAGAAAACACCCGAAGGGGAAGACTTTTTAAAATGAAGTTATGCGGCAGAGGAAAGTTAATAAAGGTAATTATGCTTCATTATGAGGAGAACGAAGATAAAATATGCCATTACGGAGTGTAATTGAGTCGTTCATTGTGGTGTCCCCACACGACTGTCTCATGAGCAAATGTCGCTTACGAATGTCAGATGAAGAAGATATTTTCGTTAGTAGTGTTCTATCAAGATATACATACCGCAATGCGTGATGCCTGGCAGCTAGAGCGTGATGCACGTGTGGTCTGTCAGACGTGTGGTGCAGGAAGGCGCGCCAGCGCAGGGTCACTTCTGCGCAGAGCCTCGCGATGTCGTGCGCCGCACCCATCGCCCATTCCTCTTCCTCGCCTGATTCGGACTTCTGTAACGTTTGCAAAGTGTATTTAAAATGCCGGTGATTAAAATCGTGGTTAAGAGAGGATACACTTTTTCAGAAGGCATGTGAAATGTGAAAAGCCACCAAGCAGTACTGGGCATGGCTCAGTATGGACAATGGATGGTGGATAAGCCTTGCCCTAGTGCAATTGGAGGGAGCCAGTGCCCCAACAGAAGGGGCATTAATGCGCTACTAGATTAATGTGTGTCGTAGTTATCTCCGAAGATATTAATTTAAAAAAAATATTGCACTTTTCGTTATTATTGTCGAGCCATAAACTCGTAATTTACACGTGGGCGTGGGTAGTCAGTAAAGTGTATCCACTTTAATCACTCATTTATCTTATCTTTAGATTTTCACAGTAATCATCTTCCATAAACTCATTGGTAACTATCATCATTAAGTTTCTCGTATTCACCTTTCCATGATCGCTCAGATCCTTTATCCGTTGTGCTACTTCTCCGACCACGGAGTTGGTTGAAGCCTCTTCAGGGGTCAGCAAGACCCCGGATGTTCCGCAAATCGCCAGTGCGTTCTGTAGTCCTTCCAAAGATCCCAGCAAAATTCCACACACCTCCGCATGCACTTGCCTGAAAAATATAAGAAAATCGTTTGTCGAAGATATCTGTTAAGGCAGACTGTACAGTAGTGGAAATCTGCACGTGTGGAAACATATACGCTCTTGTTGCATGCCCATCTGTATATTGATGGATAATGTAAGTAAATGTGTCAAAACGTAGATATTCTTCCTGTGAGTCAAAGACTATGTCAGGATTATTAGATGAGATGTCTATGGGCGACGGTGACCACTTACCATCAGTTGGCCCGTTTGCTCGTGTTTAATTAAAAAATATATTTAGATCTATCATGTCATGGTAGAAGCAATTTACCTGGCGTGCGCGATTTTGCTAGAATTTCCCCCAGAACATTTGCCAGTGGAGCCAAAGAGCACATTTTCGAAGCTGCCTGAAGCATTGAAGTTAGAGCCTGCACTCTTCATCAGTTTGCCCCATTGCTTGCTTGAGCGCGGAGTGCTGGAAATTTAGAAAGTTTTCTTTATAAATAATCTGCACTATCAACACTAAGGATTTCATTAGAAGATATTGTTAGTTGATTCAGCATCAAGTTATCTGACTGACAAGGGAACCTCGCGAAGTGCAGCTCTCCGATTTGATTCATTTTAAGATATATTGCAGACCATTGAAAATAACCTTTTATAAAATAACCATTAACAAATTGATATTCAGTGGGAGAAATCGCCCTTTAAAGTTTTTGAATGTATGTGGGACATGGTGAAATCGGCTTGGTACATGTTGCAGAATTGACTCCTCCGATTTGATTCGATTTAAGATATATTACAGAGCATTAAAAAATCATTGATCCATATATTTTTATCAGCCCAAATTCATATTTTGTGGGGTAATGTTTAAGTTTTCGAATTTATGGACATAGTGAAATCAGTGATTTCTCCCACTAAATACTTATTTGGGCCGATAAAAAAAATACGGGTCAGTTATTTTTCATTGCTCTGAAATATATCTTAAAACGAATCAAATCGGTGGAGTCAATTCTGCAACATGTAGCAAACCGATTTCACTATGTCCCAAACATTCGAAAACGTCGAAGGGCGATTTCTCCTACTGAATATCAATTTGGGCCGGTAAAAAAATACGGGTCAGTTATTTTTCAATGCTCTGCAATATATCTTAAAATGAATCAAATCGGAGAGTTGCACTTCGCGAGGTTCCCTTGTAAGTGTAAGACAACTGTAGGATTTGGGTAATTGCGAAAACTTACCAGCTTTGCACGTAATGCATGATACTTTTCCTTGGAAAGCATAGAAAAACAGCTAAGATTAGTCTTCTGCTCAAATTATCAAGACATCCATGTAGCAGATTTGAAAATAATCGGTCTAATATGTAAATATGGTATTTAATTACAATAATTATTTAAACAAACCAAAATTACAACAGCGTAAAAAATGCGCTACAATCGGTTTTCCCAATACCGCGTTACTTGATGATTTGATGAAAACCCCAAGCATACGATATCCTTTAAATAAGTCCACGTATAAAACGTTGCACTTACTTGATGTAAGGCTGATGTAAAGCAACTAGACTGGCATGGATGGTGATGGAGACAGCCGATAGATGGAAGTAGTCGAAGAGCACTGGCAGGTGGTAATGCAGTCCCTGGGCGGGTTGAAAGTGCAGTTTCAGCACCCGACAGGTCATCGGGGCGAGTGTGCTGGATTGGGCGCCGTCGCTGCACCAAAGTTCCACACCGAGGCTCCATTCCGCTCGCTCCAATGACTCTTTCAAGTTGCGGCTGTCGACTGAATCATAATTTTGTAGTTAGTCATTTGTCGATAGAGTTTATCAAGTCTATCTCGCCGCTTGTGTGATAAAACCTACGTATGCCAACAAAAAACAGAAAATAAAATGTCATCTGTCAATGTCTAGTAAAGCGTATTACAACGTAACTTACTTTTACTTTAGTGTTGTTTAAGTACTTTACAAAAAAATGGTGCTATACCTAACTCATTTGATATACTCTAGGAATAGTGTAACAAAAGAGGTGGTAGATTCAATGGCCGTTTATCTTGGTAATTTTAAGATTGAGGCTAGCGTACATATTTAATAGAGGGATATTATCAATTTATAATCATCTGCAGAGCAAAATGAATCGTTTGCTATAGGACAGATTCTGTATAGGACAGATTCTATATGTATATACTTTCAATTTACCTTTAGAAGTTTATACAACGAAAGGCCGAAGTTTATTAGGTTTATAATGTTTATACAATAACCTACTCAATCTCTATTACATAAAAAACAATTACTTAGGTAGCTCTATAAATACCTAATTGATTTTATGTAATAGATATATCTATAGAGCCCTATAGTCTCGGGAGAAGAATAGAGCTACGGTAGACCCTGTCGTGTAAGGCGACTAAAAGGGGTTATCAGGGTCGTAGGCGGGCAAAGTGGCTTTGGCCGTCCATTGGCTGGCGTGCTATGGCCGCATGCTGCTGTGACGGGAGGAACCTGGAGGTGGAATATACACCACCCAGGAGGGGCCCATGGTAAAGTGATAGGAGGGCGCTCAACTGGAGATCCCGGAGCCCTCCGAAATGCATATGAGGTCGGCCATCGAGGGTGTTTTAGTGGGTAAAAATCTCACATAATCTGATCTCTCCCCCGGGAGACCGGGTATCATAAAGATTCCCACCCCGTCAACAAAAAAAAAGGTATCTATAGATAAATATAAAAGTATTCGTATTAAGTAGTTAACATTTTTGCAAAGCTGGGAGAGAATATACATACCTAAATCAGACCGGGAAACAAAATCAATAAACACAAATCAATATTACCGCGGTAAACAGGTTTAATAAGGACGCTTGACATAATTAGCGTACGCAGTGTTACGTATCCTCGAATACGTACATCTATTTTCGTCTTACCTACTATTCAAGTTCCTCGCAAGTTTAATTTGAGCTCTTGACTTTGTCAACTAGGAAACATTACAATATAACAACGTTTAGGTAAATTTACCTAGTATGGGTTTCTAAAAATAATTCAGAAACCTCCGACTTATCATTATAAAGATGTCCTTATACTTTCCTGATCATTATCAGGTCCTCCTCGGAGCGTCAGTGGCACAGTGGCTAGGACGCCGGACTCCCATGCGGGAGGTCCGGGTTCGAAACCATGCAATGTCATGTACCAATGAGATTTCGGTTTTTTCGAAAGGCTTACGTACATTTACCGACTGCTTTGACGGTGAAGGAAAACATCGTGAGGAAACCTGCACACTGAGATAACCAGTGTGTGAAATGGGGAAGGCAATGGCAAACCACCCCGTTAAATCTGCCACGAGAGTCCGTTCTATGTGATTAATTCGTCACGTTAATGATCACGACCCCCAGTAATGAGGAACACGACTTAGAAGAGAAGATCAGGTCCTCAAGATTCCAGATGTGGGAATGATCGTAAAATATTTGAGTTCAAACTCGAACCGTTCGAGTATATAGAGATGCTATAATGATAAGTGGGAGGTTTCTTCTCGTACCACCTAACTTTTATCATTCCAGAGATCCTATCTGATATCAAAGACACTCCAAGATCTTGGACTAATCTAATCCAATTTTCATCAGACAAGGCCAAGAACACTCAGGACAACATTGTGTTAAATAAAAAAAAACCGCGTTCACTTCGGAATGATGCCACATCAAGACAACAAACGCGTCGCACTTTTATAAATTTAAAAAATATATTCCACCAAGTCATTACTATCCATCCCCTAAATCTGGGATGAAAGAAAAAATAGTCTCCAGTCGCCCGTTCTTTTCTTCATGCCCTACATAATGTCAATGTAAAGGAAAATGCGTCGTAAGGAGCAATTAATTTTCTTACGACACCCGATGCGAGCGGCGGGATTAGTCCATATTTTCCGTGCCCTCGGGATAACACAGAAAAGGGATAAGGGATAAAGCTATGGATATAAGTGAGTACATTATGACTCATACGTACGAGTATTTATAGTACGCATATTGGTTAGGCTCCCGTTATGCAATTTGTTATTACTGTTTCTGAAGATATGATTTCTTTTGAAAGGCCTCAACGGATAAGGCCCCCATTTTATCAAGCGAACAAGACATAGACTTGAGCAAGGCTTTGGTGGGGGAGGAGGTCAGTGTGCACACCTCTGTTAATTTTTTAACAATACGAGTACTTATTCGTATTACAGGATATTTACCTAAATTAAAAATTCAAGAAACCCCCGACGTACCGTTGTGAAAATCCTCTTATTTATTCCTGGTCATCATCAGGTCCTCAAGATTCCAGATGTGGGAAGGTCACCATAGTCATAAACATTTGAGCTCAAACTCGAACCATCTAGTTATTACCGTTCCAGAGATCCCACCTGTCATCAAAAATACTCCAAGATCTTGAAAACCACTGGTCCAATTTTTATCAGACCTAGCTAAGAACACTCTCGACTAAATTCTCTATCAAATAAAAAAGACCGGGTCCAAATCGGACCAACCGTTTTCAAGTTATGTTGCCACAGACAAACACACAAACAGACAGACTACAAGACAAACGTGTCAAACTTATAAAACGCTCTCCCGCGATCGGTCGGGGGTTAAAAAATGAGTTCTAAAGTGCATGATGTCCCTGAAGCATGACCTCGTCGTTGCGGTATACTCGTATATGATCAGAAAAGCGCGCGAGGCCGCCAAACCGCCGATGAGCGAGGTATTGGCAGCGGAACTACCAGCGCCAATACCACCGTTAATTCTCAACAATGTATCCAGATATTTACCTAACAAATGAGCTCTAAAGTGCACGATGTTCCTGAGCGTAACCTCTTCGTTGCGGTACAGGATTAGGAAGGCGCGCGAGGCCGCCAGGCCGCCGATGAGCGCGGTATTGGCAGCGGAACTACCAGCGCGAACACTACCGTTAATTCTCAACAATGTATCCTGATATTTACCTAACAAATGAGCTCTAAAGTGCACGATGTCCCTGAGCGTAACCTCTTCGTTGCGGTACAGGATTAGGAAGGCGCGCGAGGCCGCCAAACTGCCGATGAGCGCGGTATTGGCACCGGAACTACCAGCGCGAACACTACCGTTTATTCTCAACAATGTATCCAGATATTTACCTAACAAATGAGCTCTAAAGTGCACGATGTCCCTGAGCGTAACCTCTTCGTTGCGGTACATGATCTGGAAGGCGCGCGAGGCCGCCAAGCCGCCGATGAGCGAGGCATTGGCGGCGGGACGGCCGGTGCGCGCGGCGCCGTTGCCGCTCGACACCGACGCCTCGATGTGCACCGGCACTTTCGGCGACACGCGCAGGCCCACGCGCACTTGGTACAAACTGGAACACAGAAATTGGACTTCTTAACCAAGGGTTTAAGAGAAACGATTTTTTTGTGAAATATAAAATACATCACATACACACACCACACATCACATACACACCATCTCACGCACACACCCCTCACACACACCACATACACGCATACTTAACTGTTTAATTTAGCATTGCCTTATGTTTTTTCATAATTTATTTATCGGAAGAGACTGGCCCCCACAACACAGGGTATCCTAGTGTGGGAGCCAGGGATATCTGAGAAAATGTAAAAGATACTGTCTGCATCAATAAATTTTTATTTTATTATTATTTATTATTATTATTACTTATACTTTACTTATTATTTTAAAAATGCTCTAAAAAGCACTTTAGTCACGTTGCTGAGACTTTGAACTCAATTATTGTTATTTGTATATAAGTATTAAATTAGTGTATATATTATATTATTATTGTATATATTTTTAATTTATTATATTTATATATGTATTCGTATAATATGTACAACAAATTGTATATATCATTATAATTGTTGAGTATGTTGTTGAGTATTTATCTACTATATAATTATTGTAATTTATTTATACTTATTATTTATTGTACTCCAAGCCTTACCCAGCATAAAAGCAGTCTAAACTCTCCTAAATGAAAGGTTGGCTGGAAGAGATCCCTATGGGGTTAGCCCACCTTTGTACATATTTTAATGTTTTCATTTTCAGTGTATTTAAAAAAAATTGTGTGTACAATAAAGAAACTACAAACAAACAAACAAACTTACACCCCTAAACTACACATTAGTTTCAATTTTATAGTTGACAAAATGAATTCGTACGAATTGGTCGATAAGATACATAGGTAAGTAGATAAGTACCTACCTAAATATATTTTGAAATTAATTGCGCAAGATTCATTAACACTTTACTTTTAAATTAAACAGAAAATATAATATAAAATAACACTAAAATAATACTAAAGCTAAAACTAAACTAAGGCTAAGAAAACTAAAGATAAAAAAATTGGGTTAAGTCCCCCACATCCGGCAGTGTACCCAAGAGACTGGCTGCGTTGCCCCGTTGGATAGCTAAGCTAATCCGCTGGGCCAAATAGGAGCCAGATCTTGGGTCTTTTGACGCGTCGACCAGGCGCTTTGCGAGGTCCTTGAAGACGCGGTGCGCTCCCGGGCCCCATGGTCCCAATGTTTCAACCCCAAACGGCTCAAATATGTATGTTTATTGCCCAAGTAAATAATAGATATATTTATCTCCTTGTCTCTTCTACGTCTTATGCTGCAATTTGAAAGGTGGTAAAAGCGAATAAGATGTAAAGTAAATAAGATGTTTTGCAAATATATCTGTTAGAGGTATCCGTATCGAAGAATAGTTGAAATATAGTTTAGTTAATGGAGCAGCAGCTGAATGAATCTGCCTTTCATGTTCTGATAATAGTTGAAAGAGACCGACAATAAACTTGTAAAAAATCAATAAAACCAGCATAGAAATAAGTTACACAACCATTTCTCCTGAAATTTATGTGAATAAAAACGAAATGTTTATTAAATTATAAGTATGTATTTAATAAGGCTACGTAAATTATATGTACCTATTTCGATATTTCTATTTTTATATTATGTACCTACTTACTTACCTAATGTAATGTAATGTAATAACGGGCTGATTTCCGCAACTTGACGTCTTAAGCGCCTATTTTGCGTGTGGTGGAAACTACTACTAATCGAGCCACCCCAACTTCGCCAGGAAGTCCAGCAGTCCTCTGATGTCCTGAAGGACTTCGGGAAGTGATCCTGGGGCGCCAAGGCTTCCCGCCCGGTAGGTGGTCACCTCTCTGCACTCCAAGAGCACGTGGGCGACCGTCTCCTCCATGCATGCTCTGCACAAGGGGCTGTCTGTGATGCCTATATTGAAGAGGTGTCTGTTAAGTGGACTGTGTCCGGTTATTATCCCGGTTACCTTCCGTAATTTGACTCTGCTGAGCCGCAGTAGCTGTCTGGTACTTACTTACCTATAATTTGTCTTGTTTGTACAACAAAGTGTATTTTAATTTACTTATTTTTATTTTTGTATAGAGCTTATTGCGTTGAACTTTCTCATACAAATGACTAGGGTAAAGTTCTTGTATACTTAAGCTTCTAGTAAGGTAAAATGAATATAAGTACTTAGTTATACTAGACGGTAAAATGTTAGGTAGTTCGTCGCGTGTTAGGTTAGAACGAAGATCGTATTAATGGAGCTACGTTTTTTTTAAATATGGAACCTAGAGTTAAATTACCTGGAACTAAAAAAGCGTTTTTTTAGCGAACTCCATAACACAGATTATAAAACAACCAATGACGCCTTCTTGACAGGGTTTTTTAGTTCCTGGACGGGGTATAACAAGTGCGGGAAGGGTCACGTCGTCGTCACAGCGAGTTTTATTAAATGTCACACGTACGTAGTCTTCCTGCCTTCCTGTCTTCCTGTCATGTCTTCATACTCGATACTTCTTGTTACATCTGCGATGATCGTGGTTAAACTGTTTTCAGTCAATAATAGACTCATTTTCGAACAGGTGTGTATAACAAAAAATATTTTACCGAATTTAATAAGAGTTCCTTGAGTAGGTAGCTATTTCTGTAAAACAGCTATAATAATATGTACTTACTTCATTGTTTGCAAATCTACTTGTTTCAGAGCAGTAGATTCTCATTCTGTTGAGAGTAGAGATTACTCTTACAACTGAAATAGGTCGCACTATATTTTTTTTTATTAATGAATAATAACATTCAAAGCGGCACACTGCCAAGTGGGTTATTGTACAAGTGATATTACTGTACTACGAAAGACTGCGATACACAAAAACTGTATACAGCGGTTGAAGACTACTTCCAAGAACCAGAAAACTTTAATAATTATGAGATTTTATGAGAAAGTCTGGCACCTGGTGTCGTGACATGTCATGAACATAATTTGACATAAATAGGTATGCAGTGAACTATTTACATTTATTTCTACGTATGTTCGCCTCAACTCTCGGTGCGCTATCATCCTTTTAAAAAAAGAGTTATTTTTAATTACTATTTTATCCTTTTAATACAGCATGTTTTTATTTTCAAATTAAAGCATAACGTTTTTATATAATTACTTTTTTATTTACAGCTTAATGTTTTAACGGCGTGGGTTTTTAATTTTATCTTTTTTTCATATAAGATGAGCAGTTTGTATTGAAAAACGCCATCTTTTTCGCGGATTTTAACAAATTGTATCTTGGAACTTGTCTACAACACGCGGAAAACGACATTGATTTAGTTAGGTAATTATCGATCAAGGACTTGAGTATTTAATAATAGTATTTCTCAACTTTTCGCGATTTCTTCAGTGCTTCCTAAGAAAATGTGCACCAATTCCTCTAGAGAGTTAAAGTAACCAAAAGCCCAAAACTAGGTACCCATAAATAGATGAAATCCCATTAAAAATTTCGATAGCGCGTTTGAGTGAGTTTCGGACGAACAGCGACATCTGTCGGCGAGTTGTGTGAACTAACCGTAGTAGCGCGTTGTGCGTGTCGCCACATAACTAATAATATACTTAATAATAAATTAATAATATAATTTTCGACTCCCATCCCATGGTGATCTTGATCGGTCACGACCAGCACAGAGATTTTTTTCGTATTCCAATTATTACGTATTACGTATTCCAAATATTAATTAGTATAAAGTTGTTTTCAGATGGGTATTTTCATCCCTTTTTCTTTGACAACTCCGTAAAACTGTTTTCCTCTGGAAAAATACAGCTTTCCAAAAAATGCGACCAAATCGTACCTACGTATCACATTCGAATTTTCCAGCTTCTAACCCTTGTTTGCCGCAGCGTCCCGTAAAGTAAAGATACAATCTTTTTACACCCCAATTCATTTACACCTGTCCCGTCAATGCGACCCTAATGAGTTTATGTCGCATTACCCCGATCGCGTTCATCCCCGTCGCGACAGACAAGCATGAGAAATGCTTTTACAATATTGCTTGTAAATTGTGGCCGATTTTCAGGTAAGGCAAGCTACCAAATCTATAATAATAAATTATGTTGACGAATTATCGTTCGTTATAATACGTTATAATGCTTTGAGGATAAAAGCAGTTTCATTTCGCCTTTCTCTACCTGAAACTGTAATATAAAGTTTTTATAGTGATTTGATTACTTTTGTTGGTATTTTTAACATTAACACAGCTGCAAAACAGTATACAACTTATGATTAGACTTAAATAATATACTGTTTCACAGGTTTTTACTGTATTTTATTAATTACGACCGGTTCAGGAAGATGTGTAAACGAAACCGGTCGTAATTAATAAAATACAGTAAACACCTGTGAAACAGTATATTATTTAAGTCTAATCATGTACTACAAGTTTCACCAAGTACCAACAACCACAAGTATTAACCGTATACAACTTAGGTAAGGTAAGTCTCTTGGAATTATTTAGGTGTATGGCCTTTCTCCAAAAATATAATTCCTAATCTATTTGAATTCTTTTTAATTTGGTTTAGAGAAATAGCGCAACATTTTCATTCGAAACTCATTAAGTATTACGTCTAAAAAAGAAAATTGAGATCCCATTCACACAGTGTAATCATTAATTCCGGACATTAACCCGAGGAATAAAGTTGTCCCGCTGTCCCGTGTTGTTTTATCTATGCGTTTCGGGACCGGTGACACAGTATCGGGTTAATTTGGAACTGGGTCGAATAGTTCACAATGCGTAGGAGATCGGCCGTACATAATTAGTAGGTACCTATGTGTTTTTATATTGAATACTTTGTAAGTTTTAGTGCTTTACGCGAAGATTCGTTGATAAATGCATTTCCTTTTACATTCATCTTTTTGTTATCCATTGCTGTTAGGGTTCCAGGATTATTTAGGGGTAGGACATCTTTGGGCCTGCCAATAGAATAATACTTGATATCAATTTCTTTAACAGCTTTCAGTTTGATATATAATAGATAGATCGACAGAGCTTGTGGTAGAGTCGTTGTAGAGTAACGCGTCTTTCCATGAGTTAGGTTTGTAAGTAATTTTCCTTTCTATAAATCAACAGTCTTAGATCTGAAATTACCTACTTAACAGAAATTTATTTCGAAATTTTTATCATAACTAATATCCTCATTCATAAAAACAAACACATTCATACAACACAACACGCACACACTGTTGCCTTCTTCATCCGTGCAGTCACTGAGGGGCCAGCTGAAAATCAGCGCTGTGGCTTGCCTCAGCATTATGCTGAGCTGGTGTACCCTTTTTGGCACTATACCACACCGGATGTTTTGTGCTGCATGTATTAATCTTTGTATACTTCTGTATTGTGTTCTATATTCTGGTGTTTACAGTGCTAAATAAACGCTTTCAATTCAATCAGTTCACCTGTGGTTGGTGACAGAAGGACGCAGTTCCCTCTATCTCCCATTTTTGATTACAACATCATACAAAATGACAAAGTACTTGAACTTTAGCTTTAAATAAACACCTTCCAGATTAGGAAACCTCTCTTGCACAAAATGTTTTATGAAGTGGTATGGCTGCGCTGAGTCAGCCTGCTTGCTTTGATGTGTTTCGGTTTGAAGGGTAAGAGAGCTAGCTTAATTAACGGCACATGAGGCACTTCATCCATTGATTTCATCGGTTCGAGCACAGGCGCGTCCGTGTGCCTGTTGTTACTTTCAAAGTTAAAGATGACTAAAACACAATGTACTGTGCGATCAGTAAATAGAGATGCAGTTGTTTCAATTTCGATTACAACAGGATCTTGATCGAAGTGCTCGGCTCTGACCGGTACTTTCCTCACGGTGAGTACTCATTCTGACCGGGAAAATTCGGCAGGTGGGTTTTAGTCGAGCACCATTCATAACAAAGTGGCAAGCGATAACAAACATAGTTAACGTCTGGTTGTTTGCTATTACAGCTGGCTATTCTGGGCGCTGTAACTTTAACCTTGGTATAAAACGTCCAACAGCACGCAAAGCTGTCGTGTTTGCGACACATGGAGCTTTCATAGGGACATTAAGGTAATACTCGTATATGTATGATGTAAATAGATAATAAAATCTGATCCAAATTGACCCCTACTCGTACAGTAACATGTCAGTTTGTCACGGACGACGAGGGGATGGCACTACTATATATAGTACGATTTATGTGGGTATGGCACTTAACGTGCTCTCCGAGGCACGGAGGAGCCCACATGAAATGCCACTTGCTGCCTAGGGTTATAAAATATACACTAAAACTAGACTTGAATTCATTATCAATTAACTCTTAAAATAAATGTCGTAAATTAGAATGTTGCATTGGCAATACCGCTCAATCTGGACTCGAACCTAGAGCCGTAGAAATTAGATATTTAAAAAGTTAGGTTGGACAGCTGTCAGAACTGTGAGATCGTTTTTGGTGTGATATGTTTGGTTAAGTTGAAAAACGTAATTACATTCAGATACTTTAGGAAAGGTTTATTAGTATTAAGCAATAAATTACAGCTTACCGTGTAATGTGGCTTTTATTTAGAGACAGAATTTAATAGAAGGGAAACATTCAACGTCAGTCGCGGTGCACGCGAACAAAAACGCTAAGTAATTAGGTTAAAGTCTACCTGATGAGTGTAATTGGAGCTGAAAGCTCGTTCGTAGTAGAGTTGTCGACTAGTGATCAATAATTAAAGCTATCTATGCTGATGTACCTAGCTGTTCACTTTGAAGGTAAAGATTTTGAAATTCACTCTAGGTATGTAATAATTTTGCATGAACTTATTCAACCCAATTTTTGCATATATCTCCAGATCCATTGGTATTTTTACTAATTGGTACTATACATTTTATGTAGAGTTTAAATAGACCTTTTGGGTGGTACAAAAATGGCTCATTATACGCACAAAAACGTCAATTTTTGAAATAATAAAAACTCGAAATAAACTATAGGAGAAGAGAAGCCACCTTCCGGCGCAAATCGAGTGAAAATCAGTATAATTTGGTAGTGGTAGATCCTAAAGTGAAGGATCGCCTGGGGTGGTACCACCCTCTTATTTATTTCTGCCGTGAAGCAGAAATGCTTGCATTTCTGTGTTTCGGTTTGAAGGGTAAGAGAGCCAGTGTAATTTCCGGCACATGAGGCATTCCATCTTAGTCCTCAAGGTTAGCAGCGCATCAAAAACCCTCTAATATTAATACAGTGAGGTGAGATGTCTATGGGCGACGGTGACCACTTACCATCACGTGGCCCGTTTGCTCGTCTGCTCTCCTTATTTAATAAAAAAAAAAAAAAATCAGATTGAACTTGCTCAAAAAACTAGTAATAATGTTTCATATGCACACAACATCCAAAAACTTAAAAGTGCTCACCCTTAATAGAGACTCTAAGGAATTGTGTCAGTGGACAAATACTTAGTTAATTCTATTTAGAAGTTTAAATTTAAATTACTTATTAGCCTTTTAGGCTAGATTGTAATAACAAAATAAAGCCAAAAAATGACTTAGCACTTTTTCTTGTTGAGAAATTAAAAATTCTAATTTATCACCTTTTGCACTGTGTGATCTCGTAGCAATATCAGTTGAAAGATTTTGAATATCTTTATCAGTGACGAAATAATTGCCTGTTAACATCTAGTAGTCTCTCTTCAAGCGGTGTCCACCCACTGCTGGATGTAAGTCTCCTCCAATGCATTCCATTTTCTACGATCTTAAGCTTACCAATCCAGTTTCCTCCAGCAGACCTTCTGATGTCATCTGCCCATCTTGCTGGTGGTTGACCTATACGCTCCTGGTCCCAGTCCTTGGACTCCATGTCATGACTGTCTTGCCCCACCGACCGTCATCTACCGCCCTCTTCCACTTCTTTTGGGATACACGGGATATACTCTGTATATGTCGGTCAGTTTATTTCTTTTCCGAATCTCCACATTTGGCACGTGGTCCACAAGAGAAATTCCCAACATAACCCTTTCCATTGCTCTTATCTAGTAGTACTGATGATAAACTGATTAACATATTTTTCTGTATGAGTTTTGGTATTTTCGTAAACGCCATAATAGATTCCGGTAACTTCCAGTCAAACGACTTCCAATAGTAGACCAACGCTATTTATGAGTAGCTACTTTTCTCTTTCATGTAAGCAATTATCTTATCTTATGATAGGGGGCCGGGAATAATACCAGCGGCACTTCCACCTTTGAGGATCTTTTGTGCCTACCCCATTTTACACACTGGTCATCTCAGTGTGCAGGTTTCCTCACGATGTTTTCCTTCACCGTTAGAGCAGTCGGTAAATGAACGTTAGTCTTCGAAAAATACAGAAAAACTCATTAGTACATGGCAATGCACGGTTTCGAATTCGGACCTCCCGCAAGGGAGTCCGGTGCCCTAGTCACTGTGTCACCGACGCTCTAAGTAAGCACTTAGTTTCTTCCCTTTGTAACATTGATACAAACAAGCAGCGTAGCCGGTACTCCGAAGTGCTTTTAAATAAAATTTTAATGAAAACGCGAAAAAAGCAACGACCTCGCAACCTCGTGCTCGTCATTTCTAGAATAGCTTGGCCTGCTACTGAATAATGCAGCTATAGCTACTAGGAAATTGGTTTATGTTTGCCCTAAGACGAAGAATTATTTGACAATAAATATGGTGATACAAACAGAAAAACGATTGAACCTTTATTTCATAAGGTACCGTCTGACTCCATATTACCAAACAACAATTCATAAAATGGAACGAACCCCCGCGAAACAATTTTTTCTTTCATCCAAAAGTCTCTTATACGTAATTAATTCCCACTTTGTTAAGGCAATATATTAGTTATTATGTTACAGAAAAGTTAGTTCATTCCCATTTGGCTCACTTGACTGATCTATAATACCTGATTCCCATCCAGCATCCAGCTGAAGACTTGAAGTTGTTTCCCTGTAGCATTATAACTTTGTTGTAGGTAACTAGTTGTGACAGTTGACGTGGTATTCACTGACTGAGTCGGGAATCTGACACCTTGGGCTGGCAGTTCTTTAATTACAATGGAACTCCCGGAATTAGGTTAGTTATAGCGGTAATGCCCTGAAGACGTAACGTCAGGTTTCACGCAAAAGTTTTTCCATCAATGTGACGTGTTCATGCATTATTTTTAGTGAAATATTTTATTATTAATAATGACGGATCCGTAATTAATTTCAATAGGACAAAATAGGCAAAGCGTTTCGTAGATGGAGCCACGAGCACACTCCGTAAACAGAAAAGCAAAACGAAACATTATTTTTGATGTATCACAAATTTCTTGTTATTTGGGTTAACTTAATTTAATATCTCAAAGCTATAGTAAAATTGTAATGATGTCATGGCATCATACATTTCAAAATAGCAGACCTAAAAAATATGTTAAGACATCGTGGCGCAAGTCTGAAGGGTAAAAAAAAAGATTTGGTGGAAAGGAACGTATCTACATGTTGATTGGCTACGTACCATTGTGCTTGTGGCGCACCTAGTGGTAAAACATTGCAGGATTATCTCCTATTCTAAAATATTTTATTGTTTGTGTTAGGTTAGTAGTGTATTGTAGGTACTTTCTCAACCAATGTGAAAAAAACGCTTAATACATATTTTTTTTATGTTTCATGAAATGATATTTAACTTACAATGGGACATTGTTTCTGTTAGGTTAGTAAATAGTGTAACTTATTGTTCTCAATTACAGTAAAAATATACGTTTATTACGATTGACGAATTCATTAGTTTCATGCAACATATAGTAATCTAACATAATCATAATGCTTCTGGAAATAAAATATTTATTTTCATTTCATTTTCATATTGAAATAAATTATTATTTTGTGAAGTAGGTAGCTACCTATATTATGTAACTTATAGTGAAAGTGTTAATGTTAGGTTTTTTAACAATTTAAAAGTTAACTTTTATGTTTCATGAAGTAGGTACTTCCTACGCCAAATTCTAGGTCGTTTACGTAGATAACTCTTAGAACTAATCTATCACAAATTCATATATGTAGGCGTCTTATTAAAGTTGCTTTTTAACCATATTTTAGTAAAACCAACCAATAAGGTTATCAATCTTCCTCGCGAAGATTACTAGCTTCAACTTTTGCCGACTCATCACCGTAGCAGCGAGGAAAAAATACCCGATATACGAGTGCGATACACTTTTAATAGGTTTATGGGCCGGGAAGACCATGTCTAGGTGAGTTATCTACGCAATAAAACATTCAATAACGACGAGATTGTGTTTACACAGGTTGTCTTTATCAGAGTTCTCATGTCTAACTACTGGAAATATCTACGTCGTACATTAGGATTCATTAACATAGCTGTGGTATTTAATAATTAAGTTTTTTTTTTTTTTTTTTTAAGTATTTGGTTATATTATCTGGGGAATTAGGAATGGGAAATTAGGAATAATGTTGAGCCCAGTGCATATAGAGCAGGCCTTAAGTTCGAACTCGGGTCTGTAGTACTGAATATTGAATATTTATTCGTATTCTGGAATATCTATACTTAGGTTAAATTGGAATTTTCGAATTACGGGGTAAGTATCCGAAGGACTCGATGCTTCGGTTTCGAATGCCACAGTACCTACGTAGGTACGAGTTAGTAGAATAATTTAATTATTCGAATATTTTAGACACAAATATTCGGCGGAGCTCACCCTCTCTGGAAGAGGTCGACATTGTAGAACTTGTAGAGTTCTACGGAGAACTCGAAGGTGGCCTGCAGGTCGCTCATGGTGCGAGGGGGGCGCGGGCGCGGGCGGCGCGGCGCGCCATGCCGCGGCCGCTAGCAGCGGGCCCAGCGCATGCCGGCTCCGCTCGGCCGCGCTACCGCATCCGCAGCACCCGCACTCAGCACTTTGCACTCCGCACTCAGCACTGCACGAGCGCTCCACGGGCGCGGCCCGGCTCACCGCGCGAAAATAGCGAGCGCGACCTGCGGGACTCGGCGGCGGCGATCGGCGTGCGGCCCACAGTGCGGGAACCAGGAATTCATTTTTTAATAGCGAGCGGCACGCATGCGCCGTGCGCCGCGCCGCGCCGCCCGGCTGCAGCAGTGCGCGCCGCCTCGCCCACCTCGACAGGTGCGCTCGCAATAAGCGCTAATCCGCACTCGAGCGCGAGCGGCTCAATGTTATTATGAGGCGCCCGTTTCAGGGATATGTCGCCGCGTGGTAATGCGCGATTACTCCCGCAGGAGACGGCAAAGGTCAGGGGGCGGAGGTCGTGGTCGTCGGCGACCCCGCGCGCCCTCGCCGATGTAACCTTTCTCGTACCGTACCTGGCTGCCGATCGCACGTCTCGTACCTACATCCGATGACGCCATTTCATGAATACCTGTCTAACCGACACAGGCAGGGTGCGATTTGGGGCGACCTTTTCCAGATTTTATGTTTTACGGCCATGCAAAAGCTAGGCGATGTCGACAGCCGCTCCCATTCCGATATAAGTAGACTACGTAAAACTAATATCGGATATTTTCGGAGCATTCCCACGTGCTACGGTATTTTTAGTTTCACAACAAATATTTTTCGACATACTTTATTTGTGCACTGACTGACGTAGTTATGTGGGTTCATATCTTGAAACACATTTATTTACAAAATCTACCTACCTTGTAAACTTAAATCATTGATCTATTAATGTAGACTGTACACTTATGAGTTTAAGAATAAATTGTAATAATAAAACAAATAATAAAAAATCAGTATTTTTTCAGAATTTATTGGCGTTTTCCTCCCTAGAGCGACAAAAACTACATATAGGTAGCCTATACATACCTCCTGACGGCAGTATCATCCACCGCCCCTAGCTATCTATAGAAAATTCAAAGTAATTTCGAAATAATGGCAGTAAATTGGATGTATAAAATCCGCGGGGGTATAAAATTTCATTGGTTAGTAAAGGTCACAGTTCAAGTTTGGGGTGGTCGATACTGGCGGGTTCAAGGACCACGTGGCGAGGGGCAGAATAGCACCCCGGTAGCGAAGGGGGTCGATTTAGCAAAGGTTTCAGTAGTAATAAACTTGGATAGCGTGTCTTTATTCCGATCCCTTTTTGGGAAACCCTCCAGTAGCATTCGATGAGACTTATGTTACATAAGTTAGGTAGTAGGTAACTAAGTGTGTTTGGTTTTATGAGTTTTATCGTAAGTTGCAAGAAACGGCCTTAATGTTAAAGCTTCCTTAAGTTCCGTGTCATCTAGAGCTATAGCGTATAAAGAGAGCATGTATTAGTAGTGAAGACTTAACTGCAACTGAAGGTTATTTAGCTTACGTTTGGAAGATAGTTTTTAACTAATTGTTTGATGATGAAAGAAAAAGTCGTCTCGGCTTAGTACCTAATTAATTTTAATTTTATATAGTTTGTATGAATTCTTATTGTTTGAGTATACTATCAAATAGATATATTATATTTTAATACACGCTGTTATTGACGTATCTTATAACGGTTTAATTTACTTTAAGATAAATAAATACAATAAAATAATACTTAATATTCCAAACTGGTTAAGTAGGTACTCATAGGTAGCGTGTCCTGGGTTTCGCATGTGCTACGAGTTAAAATTCAACTGCTGCGCGGGTCAAGCTACAGCGTAGAGGGAATGTGTGACTGCTACGCTAAATCGACTTCTACGATCGTAGGGGATTTACTAGAACATGGGTCGATTTTGTAAATAGCAAATCGACTAGACAGCGGGTGACTAAAATCGATCGTGAAACTGCTCAGTCGCAAGCTATCGTTCACCATTTAAAGGTGTGTTTTGCGCTGTGTTGTTCCGCTACTTACACCTGTTCTGCGATTTCAGTTAACTGCTTTGTGAGGCGACTTGGTTAGCGACCAGTCGACCCGTGTAAATCCCCCATAACCGAGTAATACTGCTTACCTTAGGGGGTTCCAGTTCCAGGTAAGTTTCCTGGTTGGTAGGATGTTGTACACAAAGTTTGTAAGCACTTTTTGTAAAGCCCTTTACTGTCACTCCATGTTTTGTCCGTCTACAACCAGTCTTCTAGCTTCTAAATGGAATAAAGTACAGACATCGATTGAGGACCACGGTAGGGAAAAAATTAAGGCCACCTATCCACAGAACAGCTTCATTCAGGGGTAGTTTCAGATATGCGGCTACTAAGTGCTGGAATAACATCCCCCCTCCAATACGTAGCTGCACCGGAAAATATGCATTTAAAAACAGACTTCGCTCACACTTGCTGTCGGTGCAATTACTGTTGCCCTAGTCTGGATCTGTTCCCTTTATCTCCTTCTTAGCTTATTGAACATACCGCACTGGACCCCTTTAGTATAATTATATATTTGTATATATATATATTTATTTATTTATGATATTTATATATTTTTAAAATTTATGTGTCATGGTAAATGTAGGTATATATATTTTTCACTTATTAATACCACTTATCTTCAATTAAATTTATTGTGTCGTATCCTTCTCCTCTTGGACAGGTTTTGGCCAGCCATCGGTCATGTTCCAACAGAATACCAGCGCTGTAGGCATGTTTGTCTGCAGCAATAAGCTGAGTTGAGGCCCTTTTCACAATAACAGCAGACTAACATCAAAATTTCACATAGTATTATTTTGCGTGTGCAGAAAGTAAGGTTGGATCCAGGGCAATGTGTTTATTGTGGTTATTTTTCTGATTTCAATTTGCATTACACAAATGTACATATTGTCATGAATACATAATAGGTTACCACACTCAAGATAATAATGGTAGATATATAGATATAGACACATCCATCGCACCATGGACCGACCGTAGTAAGAAGGCGCGAGCTCTGACAATGTAGCGAGTCCCGGGAGTACAATGTACAATGCCGGTACGGTATGACAAGTATTCCACTCAGCATATTGCCTGCGGTTGCAAAAGAACAAACATCTATAAGACTAACATAAGTATACCTACTGAATTTGACATCTATATACCACCTACCTACTGCGTCTGCATTGTGTGTTACAGCCGAAATAGAAAGTAGTTGAAATTGGTTGAAACTAGTGAATCATCATCATCAGCCTATTAATGTCCCCCACTGTTGAGGCACAGGCCTCCCATTGCACAAGGGGGTATGTATGGGCCATGATCCACCGAGCGCGCCCAATGCTGATTGGTGGATTTCACACACCTTTGAATTTTTTTAATTTCCTGAGACATGCAGGTTTTCTCACGATGTTTTTCTTCACCGTTAGAGCAGTCGGTGGCTTAGTGGCTAGGACACCTGACTCCCGTGCGGGAGATCCGTGTTCGAAACCATGCCATGTACCAATGAGTTATTCGATTTTTTTGGAAAACTTATGTACATTTACCGACTGCTCTAAACTAGTGAATACTATTTATTACAAAATTGTTTGGTCTAAACTAGAGACTAGATTGTTTATTTGAAATCTCTTACGCTATGTCTAGGTACGGAAACTCAATGCTGTATTTTTTGTATTAACATTATTAATTAGGCACTTTACGTAGAAAGTTAAATGTGAAGGTGAATCCGTTGTGAATTTATTGAATATTACTTATTTTTGTACAATATATCATAGATACTAATTATTATTTAGAAAATGAACCTGTCAACAAAATGAAGTCAACTCAAACAAAACTAATACATTTTCTAAGCCTGAAATACTCTCCTCCTTTGTATACATTCCATACGATGAAATTGGTACTTATAGGTTTTCAAATATATTTCCCATGATTTCATGGGTAATACATTTTTCGCATCGGTTTTAATACATTCCAGTGTTAATAATTCGCTTTCACTACTGAATGAATTATTTTTTTCAAAATTATTTAGATTTTATTTAGTAACAATAAAAATAGCACCGTGAACAAAAGATGGTTCGCGCGTTCTTCATTTTGTTTTTTTTTAAATACAGCCGCTGCGCCTCTTTAACTGGCCAGTAATATTTTTGGGTAGGTCCCATTTGTTCTATGGAACATGACGTAATAGAATAAGTTGAAAAAATATTGTCCCTATTTGTACTATAGAACTACATACTAGCTTTTGCTCCTGTTTTTATTTGTCTGTGAATGCACAGAACTAAATGGGAATCGCTTTTCCCAAATTCTTCCATGATGAGATATATAAGACGTGAATGACATTAATCACTGACGTTAATAAAAAATATTATTTACATAGATAACTCACCATAGAAATCTTAATACTTCCGACACATTTCAGTTTCCGGTAATTTATGCATCGCCATAATGACATTCCTCTAGTATAATTTGTCTGTAGGTAATATTCTTTATCATCATGCTGTAAAACTTTTCCACGACCCCGTTGCAGAAAATTCAAACTATCAAAATTTACGTTTATTTCCATTACGATTAGCAAAGATCCAATACAATCATTGTAAACAAACAACAATAAAGAAGTGAGTACCCTGCGACTGCAGCTCTCTCAAAATCCGTTATGGTGCGTTTCAGCATTATAATTTCTGTCGGTGAGTAACCATCTAATCATCAATGTCACTAAGACAAGTGGTAGCAAATCATCCTCGAGTGGCCAGTTTACATATCAACTTCAAGAAGTTTATATACTTAGTTTGTTCTATGGAACAATTTGAGACAAAAATTACAAACTGTTCTATTATAGTACAAAAAGGGACAATATATTCTCAAATTGTTCTATTACGTCATGTTCCATAGAACAAATGGGACCTACCCATATTTTTCATATAATATTTTCGTATTCATAACAATGTTCATATTCCTAATTCAAACCACTTTTAATCCCGAGGAATTGAAAGTAAAAGCGGGATTTAAATAAAAGTGAATGTGACAAAAAGACCTCCCTTTTGTTTTTTGGTTGCGTGAGTTTTTAGTTACAAAATTCGGCCCTTGAAACTTAGGTGTGCTTCTGTTCGGTGCGAATGTACTACGACTGTAATAAGAAAGAGACAGAGGCCGATTTTATCCGATACCCGAATGTTTAACTAAAAGCTCACGCACTGTACATACTTTGGGCGCACTTTTTGGGGATCAAATGAGCGTTTTTTGAATAGGTGGGGTGAAAAATAAGTAACGTCGAGTCCCTATACAAATGTTGGTATTTGTACCTACTTCTGTTTTTGCTATTTTAATATTAGGTACTTACATCATAACTTAGCACTGAAAATGAAACCCCGTGTCAAAACCATTTTAGTTTAAATTTGTTTTCAGACTAGTTTAAACTACTAGAAAACTAGTTTTAACATATATCGGGTTTGACTGTAACATATAACGAGTTCCCGAGTATTCTCTGTACTCGAGTATTCTCTGGTCGTATTTCGTTTCGGTAAATATTACACCGAGAATACTTTATGTGGCATAGTGAAGTTGGAAAAGTTTTTAAAAGTGAAGTGATGTAGAACAAAATATTATATATTAGGTATAGTGATGTAGTACATTGCTATGTTACTACTAAATATCTCTTCTCCTATGATTATTAACGAGTTTTCTCCCGCGCTTTTGTGGCATCCACGACAGCTTTGTTTCATTTTGTCTTGCAAATTGTTTTACAGTAGTGCTTTTCTTGCAAGAATGGTGTTTCTTGCTCGAAGAACTTCGACAAGATGTGAATAATGTGTGGGACAGTGAAGTATAGTCAAATAAACGCTGCAACCCGATCCGTACTTGGCTGGATTTGAAACAACAACAACTATGATCATTAACGTTGTAAAGTGACCGAATATTTGAAATAGTCTTACGAGTAGAGCGAATGGTAATGTGAAAGCCAGCATAGCATACACATGAATTTTAAATAGACGCCTATGTGGGTCTCTTACCTATATAGGTTACCTTAGCTAAATAAAATGTAAAAGCTATTCTGAGCTTCGGTTAGTATCAATATTAGGTCTACGAGTATATTTGAGTCAACAAAATGTAGATAATTATAGAGTGAAATACTTTTACGCTAGTTTTTATTAGTCATATGTTTCTGTACATTACATCGTATATATTTTTGAACTGTAAGTTGTAAATAGGTACATCAGTCTTACACTAGTTAATTATTAAATAGTGTAATTATATTTAATTCCTAAAACCGTCATTATTACACGTACGAGCCGACTTACCCGACTAAGTTGCTGGTGTACCCCTTCAGGGCCCGCCTGGCTAGAGACCACCTTTCTATATAAAGTCTGTCGTTAAATATCTTCGCTTCGATATTGATGTGTTTCGGCAGTGTTTATAGAAGAGCCAGTACTAAGCCCACGTGCTCCATCTTCGACCTCATCGTCACTTACCATCAGGTGAGATTGGGGTCAAACACGGGTTTTCTTTCTTCTTTTAACAAAAGGCCTAATTAAATAGTCATTGATAAAATAAATGAAAATTCTTTTCATAACTAAAATAACGCTATACTCTGATATATTTGTATGAGTCCCGTCCAAAGCACTAGTACATATAGTACCTATATTCGAGCGGAAGGCTGGATTTCGATTCGTAGTACCACTGCAGAACCTGCACGCCTCTGAAGTGGTAAAAAGCGTGCGAGTACATGATGTAGTGACATTTGGGTGACCACACGGGTAGTTTCAACGGGAAACGGGAAATAAATAATAAAGAACGCGGTATACCCAGTCAGGGTATACCGTCTCCCTGACCAGGAATATAAAAAAACCTTGTCAAGAGGGCGCCATTAGTAGTTTAATAAACTGTGTTATGGAGTTCGCTATGAAAATATAGTACCACTAATTCCGCAATATGACAAAGGTTTTTATATTACTGGTCAGGTTTAGTTAAATTAAGCAAACAAAATTGCTAAAGCGTGAGGGAGAAGCCAGTCTCGCGTGAACGGTACGGGCATACTCCTTTGCACCGGGGACGACAAGGGGCGGGTTGACTAACAATTTTATTGTTAAATAATAGTTTTTATTTTATTTTACTATGTTTGCCTGTACCTACGAGTATTTAATACTGAAGTTAGTAACTAATAATTTAGGTACGGCGCTCTTTATTAAAAAATGTCCGGAAAACCCAACGAAACAATGCCACCGCCACTGAACAAATGAAACGGGAGTGCAGGTTTTGTACCTCCGAGCGACACCTCGTCATTCGCACCTTTTTGCTTTTCACTTTTTTAGGTCGCCCCTCCAGCCTGTCGGTACATTTATCATCTTTATCGCCCGGTCGCCGGCCACTTGAATGCGCTGGAGTTTTCGCCTTCCTTTATAGAGTCGCACAAAGGCGGTTATCGGAGTCCTTTTGAGTTTTCTTTGGGCGCCTCTTTGCTTATTTTTCCACTCTTGAATTTTGACGAGAAAATTACTGAAGCCGTATGAATGACGCTTGAAAAGTACTTGAAAAACTCACGAGTAGATTTGTTCTCGATTTTCTTCAGATTTTTTTCACCAACGTCTCTTAGCTATAAGGCCGCCTAAATTGTATTTCACTATTTGCTTTTCTATCTTTTGTTTGTTGTTTTCTATTTGTGCAATTTACATACATTGAAATCAAGTTTTTTTAAAATTCTAATTAAGAACCTTTAATTAATTTTTTTTTCGAAGAAAAACTACCCTCTGAAGCTTTGAACATAACCCTAACGAGTGCACCTCTCTGTGAATAGGTAAAATTAGGAGCTTTAGCATTTAACCCCACATTTTTCGAGCTTCAATGGCTCTTTCAGACTTTCTGAAATGAAAGGTAGGTAGGTACGGGGTTGTAAATCACGTGGCAGCATGAGATTAGCTCGTCCCACTATGAGCTAGCACGCTACAGATTTCCATTTTGCATGCAGCGTGGAAAAAATAGCGTTAGGTAGGTTAGGTACCTAAGTTTTTGCCAGGGTCGTCGCCATCAGGGGATTTGATTAAAGGCACCATCAAGCTATACTCTGTGGAACCCTGTCGCAATAAGTTTTTCTTCTCATTTCGTGACACTCGTATGACAGTGTCAAATAATTTAATGCGACAAAGACGTCGATTCCAGTGTGGCCGCCAAAATAAATATAACTAAACGAAACTGGTCACGAAACGGTCACTCATATTAAGTGATCTATGGGAGGGTGACGTTTCCTTTAGCCAAAAAGGTAAATAAAACATTTAACAATGTTTTAAAGCGTGTGGCGGGCACCCCAGAATCAATGCCATACAGTACTGTAAATGTCGGCGACTGTACAGGAAACAGACAACGTTATCGAAACGGTGAAGAAATTCAGGGTTTTGGCGACTTGATGAGGTTTTTAACGAGCGGAAGTGCCCAAACTGGCGGAAAATTTCCGCCTAATTTCGACCGTTCGTCTACGAAGTGGGGAGAATTTATTAGCGGCTGAACTGGTAGAAATTACTAAAAATGTGATCTGTATTTTAGACGCTGGGTTTAAAATGCTTTGAATGAGATAGTTTTTAAATTTACAGTGCTATAATATATACCCTAAAGTACACCGCAGGGCAAGTACAAAAAAAAAATGCCGGTGAAAAAAAAAGTAAAATATATGTTACGTGTTTTGATGCATATATCAAAATACTACAAAAGTAAAAACTTTCTAGTTTAGTTTTCGATTTATAGGCAAAATGAGTATTTTGTTTATAAAGTTAGGTATACCCTGACCAGGGATATAAAAACGCTCTCAATGGGGGTGGTTTACCATTTAACACACCAACCCCATTTCACACACTGGTTACCTCAGAGTGCAGGGTTCCTCACGATGTTTTCCTTCACCGTCAGAGCAGTCGATAAATGTACGTAAGTCTTTCGAAAAAATCGAAAAACTCATGGCATTGCCTGGTTTCGAACTCGGACCTCCCGCTTCGACGTCCTAGCTACGACGCCACAGACGCTAGACGGCTAGACGTCCCTCTCTCAGGAAATAAAGAGGCGACTCCAATACTTCCTCTTTTGGGCCACCAATATTTGAAATATAGGCACAAATCCAACATAGATTACATTGTTAGATGTTCGTTGTAAGTATTAAGACCCATATAAGACGGACCTTATGTAAAAAGGGTTATTATAAAATAAATGACTACTTAAATGATAAAAAGGCTTGGTCCAAAATTCAGCTCCAGCTCACACACAGTACACATTGTGTACATATATTATTGTATTCATAATTATTGTAAGATATATTTATTTCAAAAGATGTGCGGCTGAAAGTTTCTTGCGCCGCTTCTTTCCTTTCAGCTATATCACCTTACGAAGCGGTGGTAGAGTAAAAAATAATGACGTTGTAAAAATGTACGATAAGGTACTTACTTACAATAAAAACATTTTGATTTTGGTTTGATTTAAAAAATAAAAAGTAGTCAGGATAACTGAAAACCCCAAAGCACGATTCTGATCGTGCCTAAACGTTTACCCTGTATGTATTTTATGTGTTTAGACCCTTGCACTGAGATCGGCTTAATAGTGACTGAGCTAGAGACGCGCGAAAACTGTTACACTTTGGTGTCGCTGTGTCGGTCGGCGGGTTACGGCGGGAATACGAAGACTGGGTTCCAGTCAAAAAATGTTCTACGGTGCATGGCATAGGTTACAGCATTTTCTTGTGCCGTGATGGTTCTAATTTTGCTGCCTTGGATTTACGACTTTATCTTCTGGACTGGAACACGACATACATTCAAAATCATTTCGAAACGAATATATTCAAGTTGTGTGCAAATAATCGGGGAGCTTACGCATTGACGATTCTGTTTAAGCCGTAGATATTGCTCCTTATATGGGAGTTTTAGTCGTAAGTAATGTTTTCTTTACAAAAGCACTTGTAAACTTACCTACCTACAATATTAATTTGATTGATTTGGAGTAACTAAATTTTATTTTCATTACCAAAATAATGATTGGCATTGACTTTGACTTTTTAATAACAAACCAAAAAAAAATATTTTTTCTTTTATTGCGACCAAACATACCTATATTATTTCATATTATTATCTGAATACACTATTTGCTGGTCATTTACGGACGAAGAAAACCTTGATAGCAAATATTGATTATTTAAAAGTGTATTCAGATAATAATATGAAATAATATAGGTAATTATTTCATATTATTATCTGAATACACTTTTAAATAATCAATATTTACTGGTCATTTACGGACAAAGAAAACCTATATGAAACCATAAATAATTAAAAGAAAATATTATTTTTTCTTTTCTGGCGATCACAAAAATTCATTCGCGAGAGTTAGCCAGTTCAAAATAAAACCTTTGAAAAATGATATTTTGTGCTGGCCATTTATGAGAAAAAAATTCTTTTTTAAACCGTTTAATAATTAAAAAGCAAATCATATTTTTCTTTTGTGGCAATTGCGAACATTTTTCGCGCGTTACGGCCAGTTATTTATAAAATTCGAACACACTTTTCAAAATGTTTAGCTAAAAGTCGATGTCTACACAGTCTTCCTACACCTAAAAAAGGCTGTGAAGGGAAGATAAACAAGTGACTTGGTTAAATAATTAAAAGAAAATAATATTTTTTCTTTTCTGGCGATCACAATAATTCATTCGCGTGTGCTAGCCCGTTCAAAATAAAACCTTTGAAAAAATTATATTTTATACTGGCCATTTATGAGCAAAAAGATCTTTATGAAACCTTTTAATAATTAAAAAGAAAATAATATTTTTCTTTTATGGCGATTACAAACATTTTTCGCGCGTTACGGCCAGTTATTTATAAAATTCGAACATACTTTTCAAAATGTTTAGCTAAAAATCGATGTCTACACAGTCTTCCTACACCTAAAGAACGCTGTGAAGGGAAGAAAAACACGTGACTTGGTTATTAATAAGTTGCGGATCACGTGTTCGCTGTGCTCCAGCCTCTTTCCTCGGAGCCTCTTTCATTTAAATATTACATGGCGAGGGCCTGCGGACGCATGAAATTTTCAGATGTTTGGGGGCCTCCTGCTGCACCCTGAATGTATGTACAGTGGTAGACTCATCAAGCTATGCTCAGTGGAACCTTGTAGCAATATTTTTTTGTTATGATTACTTTACTCACATGAATGTGTCAATTAAGTTATAGCGACAAAACACTAAAGGGTACAGTCTGATGTGTTGTCCATTTAGAATGTATGCGTAGGTATACTTGTTCTGGGCTTATTATACTTGACTTAATACAATAAGTAAGTAATATGTTTATTTCACACACAGCAATGACCGAAACAGTTATAATTATTTTAAAATAGTTATGTAGTCAAAGGAAAACATATTGAAATCATGTCTGATGGTCTGCTGTTATTGTGAAAAGGGCCTCAACTCAGCTCAGTCAATGATATAGTGTACGATTTAGTCGACTAATTAGGACAGGCTTCTGTTTTTTATTCAAAAAACAGAAGCCTGTCTTAATTAGTAAATCGCAGACTATCTGCATGTATGCATTAATGCATAAACCCATTCTTAAATATGTAATAATCCCATTCTTTATTTTCGTGTGATTAGTGGCCAATCTATTGATATTATGAAGTTGAAAATCAAATCAAATCATTTTTTTGTAAGTAATGAATTGGAAAGGAAAGAAGCGGCGCAAGAAAGCTTCAGCAGCCTTTTGAAATAAATATATCTTACAATAATTATGAATACAATCATATACATACACAATATGCAGAGCTGGAGCTGAATTTAGGACCAAGCCTCTTTATCATTTAAGTAGTCATTTATTTTATAATAACCCTTTTTACATAAGGTCGATCTTAATTTTTTTCTCTATCATATTTGTTACAGTATATTAAGGTAGTATATATGGTATTATTTATTCTATGAGGGGCTAGTGTCATAGTTGCGAGATTATGCAAGAAAAGCAACGTTAATGCGGTCAGAACCAGGATGGGTAACCGCTAGTCAGCTTCATCTAAGACCCTCCGTGCCTCGGAGAGCATGTTAAACAGTCGGTTCCGGCTCCTGGCGTTCGACAATAGTCGTTAGGTCATGACAGAGGTGTACGGGTGGCTTGAACAACTCTGTAGGTATACGTAAGAGTTGCGTATGCAATTCATCATCATCAGTAGCCTACTCTAGTCCACTGCTGGACATAGACTTCTCTCTCTCTCCCTCTCAGGGCGCGCCATTGAGCCCGATCTTCGGCTCTTCTCATCCAGTCGCTGCCAGTCACTTTGCGCAGATCGTCGCTGCATCTTACAGTGGGCGTCCCACACTACGTTTGCCCAAACGATACAATGTTTGTATGTAATTGCATTGTCGTAAATATGTTAATAAGTTTTTAAATATTCAAGTTCACCACCACCAGGAATCGAACCTGTGAGTCCTTGCAAAGAATACCTACGTATTTTTACATCACTTTGACTACAAACCTGAAGAAAGAACTTGATAATTGTAAACACTCCGTTCATTTACCCAGAGATCATAAAAACATGGAAAAATATGAAAAACATGGTTCGTGTAAGTCTAGTAAACATTTTATAAACCGAGACTGAACTGAATGGCTTGCCAACTTCTTATAATTAGAAGTGAGTAGGAATATTGAGTAGGTACGTATTTTTAATATTTTATTTTGGAGCTAGAATACCAGACTCGCATGCGAGAAGCCCGGGTTAAAACCATGCAATATCAATGTACCAATGAGTTTTTCGGTTTCTTCGAAATAATTACGTACATTTACGAATGCTCTAACGGTGAAGAAACACATCGTGAGGTAACCTGTACACTGAGATAGCCAGTGTGTGAAATGGGGAAGGCAATGTCAACCAATCCATTAAATCTGCCAAGAAAGTCGATGTGGTTATTTCAATAGATAGATCACGACTCATTACCCTCATCAATGAGGTAAGTACAAAGAATAATTTTTTTTAGCAAAATCTTCAACATCTTAGTGCTGGACTACACGCGTCCGGTTCCATCCCTGGATCAGTTCGCTGCAACCAATCACATGCGCTTCGCACTCCCTCACTTGACACAGCGCTTCGTGATTGGACGGAGCGAACCGAACCGTCGCGTCGCTGGAACCGGTCCATGTGGTCCTAGCCTAAGGCCGTATTCGATGGAGAAGTTTTTGACGTGAAACGTCTTTGTTTTTGGTGTACGGGAGTATCTGAAGCGAGCGGACGTTTTTCCTATAAAAAATCAAATAAAAAACAATTTAAAATTTAAAAATTTATTATCTACCCTTAAAGCTATATTATAATTATTATACACAAGTAATTAAGGTAACTATTGTTTATTTACCCACTATTTGACTATGGACACCGGTGTCCAGTGAACCGTGTGGTTCGGAGTTTGTTTTTACTTTATTCAAGATCATTGGCAGTGATCGTTACTAAGAGTTATTGTTTAGACATTCCACAAATTTTGTTTTTTTTAATTCACACATTCATTCAGTGTTACAAGTATAACTTATGAATATTATTTTATATTTCCACACTTAATTTATACAATAGGTATTCAGATAAGTTTTATATGCCCTGACCAGCAACTAAAAAACCCTCGCCATATTTCGGGATTAAATGGTACTATTTTTCATAGCGAAATCCTTAACACAGATTATAAAACTACCAATGGCGCTCTCTTGACAGTGTTTTTTTAGTTCCTGGTCAATAAACTTTGTAATTTTTAAGGAGTATTGGCCACCAGGCTTTGGTATACTTTATCGCTTTAATTTATTTAACCATAACGAAAACTTATTGCGACAAGGTTCCACAGAATATAGCTTTATATGTTTTCCACTGTACATGATTAGTTGCGTCATTTTATTTACCAAAGGACGCCTATATTATTCTCCAAAGTGAATTTTTTTTTAAAATTGGTTAGGTACTAAAATAATTTGGTTTTATGAAAAATAACTCAGATACAGTCTACCTGTAGGTACATTATTGTTTCATTACGGAGCTTTTCGATCTCTAGGAGGTTCTGTCAATAATTTGAAAAACATTTGAAAATTGGTTAGGTGGTAGGTACTTAAAATAATTTGGTTTTCTAAAATAGAACACTAATACAGTTGACATTTATTTAATTATTCGATGTCTACGAGGTTCTGTCATTTAAAAATCGTAATTTAAATTCAAATGTTGAAATTGGGAGCACTAAAATGCATAAACAGGATATCATAAAAATAAATACGAAGTCATTCACTAACCGACAGTTTATCTATTGCATAATAAAATAATTGTACTGACCATACTTTTAGGTGTTCGCTTTGATTTGACAGTGATTCTGTGCTTTGTCTCTTTCGTTTATACTCGTATAACGAAAGACGAAAAATGAAAGTAGCCATAGTTGGCAACACCTGTGGTCGAACCACAGTTCAATTTTAATGCAGTCTTAGAGTTTATGTTCGTTTTAAATCGACATGTGATTTAATAGATATTTTAGTTACAAAACTATAAATACTTACGTTTTCAATTAAAATAATCTTTCGAGAAAATACAGTTTTCAGAACTTTACAACTTTCATAAACTTGACTTTAGCTTTGTGATAACTCATTCTATTGGTGATCTATTGCTTCAAAACAACCATAAACCTCAAAACAAGACTATAAACGCTGGAAAGGTCAAATGAATGGTGCTTAATACATTTATAAACCCTTTGATAAATGTATTATACGCCATTATTTTACACATGGCGTTTTGCCTAACAGTGTTTTTTTTGGAGAAACTTTAACAATCTATTACTGTGTTCTCATCAATCTGACCTAACCTCACAGATGAAGAAAGTTTCAAAGGAACACGGCGAATCGTTCCACTTCAACCCTTTGTCGTCTCTATTCCAGAGTTCCAAACAATTCTCCTCTTCACCGTTTTCATATCGGAAGTTGTTGGGTTCCCCTGCGTTCCAGTTGACGAAGGTGAGCGGGCGTCCGTTCGCCATCCAGAAGAAGTTGCCTTCTTCTGCCAGGTCCGTGCCTGAGGTCCAGAAGTGCTCCCGACCGTAACCTGGAATCGGGAAATAAAGATTTTTGAAATATACAATACAATTAGGCAACAAATCACTACTACTATACTTTTGTATACTGCTACTATACAAAAGGCTCATAGATACCTTACAGACTAACATATTATACATAACTTTTATATAAATATAAAAACAATTTATTTTAGTGCATGAGATGACAGTTTTTTCGACATCGTTTCCCTATACCGAAGAAAAATTACCCATTCAGCCCAGAAGTCCGCACTGAGGAAGATTTGATTGTACTTGGCGGGAACGCGAATTTTATAAACTGTTTCATATGTTGACACCATCATACTAGACTGTTTTATTTGTAAAACTTGGCCAGAAATATAAAAGTCCTTGTTTTCATTGTGTTCATTAATTTTTATTTTCACAATACTAGTGGCGCCCTCGTGACAAGTTTTTTATTTTCCTTCTCAATTTATATCTATTTATCAACCAGTGTTTGTCCTGATATGGTTTGACATAGACCTCTCCCAGGAGTCGGTCCTTATAAGGGTTTTTATATTTCTGGTATAGCTGTAATATTCTAGTGGCTAACCTAGTGCCTCGTTTTAACTTTCTATCCTGGTATAGAACCTCTGTCTTGATAGAACGTCAGGAGATTTTAAAGGTAAAGGTAGCGCAACGCAGGAACGCCTGGAGAAGTGGGTACCACCCTCTTAGCTACTTCTGCCGCAAAGCAGTAATACTTGCATTGCTGTATTTCAATTTGAAGGGTAAGAGAGCCAATGTAATTGCAGTCACACTAGGCACTCCATCTAAATCCTCAAGGTTAGCAGAGCATCGAAAACCGTCTAATAGTAATAGATCATAGTACCTAAGCTGTGATGTCTATGGATGACGATGACTTACCTACCATCAAGTGACCCGTTTGCTCGTCAGCTGTACTTGTAAAATAAATGCCAAGGAGATATTTACCAGAATCCTTGACGTATTTCTCGAGCTCGTCGTTCTCCTTCTGCGAGGAGATGGAGGCGAGATGCATGCCGTGGAACCGGCAGTACTGCTGCGCCTTGAACCAGTTCGCCTGCAACCAAGGGAAATTATAGTCACTCACAATAGGAGATAATCCTGTAATGTTTTACCACAGGAGGCGCCACTAGCACAATGGTACGTAGCCAATCAACATGTACGAGTGTAGATACGTTCCTTTGCACCAAATCTTGTTTTTACCCTTCAGACTCGCGCCACGCTGTCTTAACAGATTTTTTAGGTCTGCTATTTTGAAAGGGCCATATGATGCCATGATATCATTACAATTTTACTAATAGCTTTGAAAAATTAAATTAACCCAAATAACGAGAAATTTGTGATATCTTCAAAAATGACGTTTCGTTTTGCTTTTCTGTTTACGGAGTGTGCCCGTGGTTTACTGTATTACAAGGGTGTTTTAAAAAAATATTATTATATTATTATTATTATTCTAAATTAACCACTCCAACTGGGCTAAAATGCCTGTGCATAATGGTCCAAATGTAAATTCGATCAATTGTATAGCCGCAGTCTAGTCTAGATAGGTATTGTCGCTTCAATTCCGTAGTTTCTAAGTAACAAATATTAAATGCATTATTAAAAATAAAAAAATAAAGCATACATTGATGGTCAAATGTGAAAAGAGAATTAAAATTCGTTGAAAGATAGAATAGCTACATGCAATAAAAAATCAGACGATAGAAAGAAACGGCAATATTACATTAAGACGTCACTGTGCTGTAGTGCCATACAAGCAGACCCCGGCTACATGACAAAGAACAGTTTTGTTAAAAAGGGACAGAGCATCTGTCCACTACTAACTTTAATCATTAATATCTCAGATGTTAGTTGAGATATCGAAAAACGAATTTTAGATCCTTCTTCAGGATGTCCATGTAAGCTGATTGATGGAATAAACATAATTTAGTCAAATACCGAATTCCAATGAGATTTTCAATTCGCTTCAATTCCAAAGGAGTTGGACACGGTCTCATACAAAATATGGAGTAATATTAAACAATAAATTATTTTTGAGAGTAAAGGGATTTTTATTGGAATGTCAATAATCGAATAATACGTTCGTTACTAGGACAACGACAAGAAATTAAAAAGAAATTAACACTAGCCAGTAAGATTAGCTACCTACAACAAAATGAGGTCCAGTTATTTATCCAAAACAATCCGTAGTTACCTTATACAAGCAGCGCAATGCCACAAGAAATTAAATTAAATCAAATTAAATCTTTTGAAATACGAATCCGTCGAACGTTTCAAATTACCTAGCTAGATTAAAATAATATATATTTCGAGTATTCGAAAAACAAAACTCCAATTCCACGGAGTCGGCGCTGGCTCTGCCTGCCCCATCTTAGAAAATTGGAATTAGGTAAAGTACTTCGTCGGATTCAATAAACTTTAGTTTTCACAGATGAATTCCACTTTGTATTTTTATCTTTAGTCTAATGGAAAGCTTAACTTTCGATTTTGAAAAGTAGCTTAAGTCTAGCCTCTGCAATTGGCCTAAAGCCATAGAGACGCAGGCTAGATAAGAAAGTTTCGTTTGCATTCAATAATAGATTTGAATAATCGAAATGTATACACCTACGTAGGTACTACAAACAAGAACTGGCCAACAAAATGCTACAAAGCAATAGATAATGAGATTTCATTACACGAAACAGAAACCCACTTTCGCCGCCATTGAACATCGAAAAGATTAGCTTTACAGGATGTAACAAAATACCTGACTAAATATTTTATTTTTATTACTAAATTTTATTTATAAAAAAATACAGTATCAATAGTTAATACTTGCGGTTGTTGGTACTTTGTGAAACTTGTGGTACATGATTAGACTTAAATAATATACTGTTTCACGGTATTTTTATGGTATTTTATTAATTACAACCGGTTTCGTTTACACATCTTCATCTGTACCTATACCTATAATTAATAAAATACAATAAAAATACCGTGAAACAGAATATTATTTAAGTCTAATCACAGTATCAATAATTGAAAAAAAAACGGCTCCCCATACAAATTAATCGAGTAAGTACGTTTCGTCAGCTTCTCAGCGACGCGTTAGGCAATAAAAGTATACTCAGAATTTAATTTTATACTGTGCATTTTGTGAATCAACACATCTACTGAAGTTTAAAATTATCGGTACAAATTGTATGGGAAATATTTTTTATTCGAGTTTAATACGGTTAGCAAAAGTAATAAGTTTAGTTTGAGGATTTAAATCAAATTCCAATTCGAATATTTGAATCCTGGAATGTGTTTATTAAATTCGATTTTCGAATGTCGATCGAGGTAGGTATTTTTTTTATTTGAGTTTAATACGGGTTAGCAAAATTAGTTTAGGGATTTAAATCATATTCCAATTCGAATATTTGAAACCCGGAATATCATTATTTTTAAATTCGATTTTCGAATGTCGATCGAGGTACGTGTTCGAAACCTTCGGTTTAGATGTCTGTGGATTATTCGTAGGTAGATACTTATATTTTAAGCACTACAGGTATTTTGTGACAGCCTGTACATCTGATAATAGGCACAGTGATTAGAAACATCTGTTATGATCATCTCCAGGTGTTGTCCAAAAACAATTATGTTGATGAATGTTGCGGTTAACCGCTAGAATGTGGCATTTCGCTAACTTACCAGACATTTAGAGCGAGTTGCCAAACGTTTGAAACATCACAATCAGCGGCGAATGTTCTATTTGAATTGATAGCCTGTCAAATGCTGCATACCTTGCCTTTTATGGACAAATATAAATATTCAAATGTTTGTCTTAATTTTAAAATGTAAATACCTATGTATGTATATGTTGTCTTTGGTTGCGTTGTTTGCTTTGAACCAGATATTATAATTAATTTTTATTACTTAAAAAATCGTAACAGGCGATTTTACGACCAAATTATCTTATTGTAAGCTGTTAAGCTTTTGATCTTTTTAGCATTTTTTTAATTTTTTTATGTACTACTAAACCCGCATTTGACCTTGATCTCGCCTGATGGTAAGCGCGACGATGAGGTCGACGATGGAGCATGCGGGTCCAGTAAATGCCTATTCACTCTGGTCTTGAAGATCCCAAGGTTGTAGGTTTCGGGAAATACAGACGCCGGCAGGCTGTTCCATTCCTTAGCCGTTCGCATAATAAACGAAGAAGCAAATCGCTTAGTACGGGCAAATGGGATATCAACAACATAAGGATGGAACCCCTCCCCGCGCCTGGTAGTCCGAAGGCGGAATGGAGATGCTGGAATTAGGTCGTGCAATTCCGATGCGCACTCCCCGAAATGTATCCTATAAAATACCGATAGACAGGCAACCTTGCGCCGATGTTCCAGACTTTGCAGTCTAGCTTCCACCAGCGATTCGTCATCTATAAGGCGCTTAGCGCGTTTCTCCACTGAGTCAAGGGCAACCAGTTGGTACTTACCTGAGCCGTCCCACAGGTGGCAGCAGTACTCCATGCACGACCGGACTTGGGCTTGGTAAAGGTTTAAGAGCTGTCCCGGCGTGAAGTACCGCCTAACCTTACTCAGGATGCCCAATTTTTTGGCTGCGGTCTTAGCTTTTGACTCATATTTAGCGTCAGGCATATTTTAGCGTTAGTTTTGTTAGTTATTTTATTGCAGCCAGCCATAAATAAAAGAATAAATAAATTGTTTTTTTTATTAAGTTGTTCCCAATTGAAAAATACTTACACAAGACATTTGTGCAGTGAGTTATTTCTACGTTACTTTATTAGTACACAATAGGATTTTCTTTTGCATTTTAATTACCTCTGTGAAGTTGAAGCCCCAAAAAGTTTAAAAAAGAATCGAATAGCGTAAGAGTACTAACGTAAAGTTGCACGGTACTTACAAGTACTTACCGAATACTTTCGACCTGCATAGGTGAATTGCGGGCAACGGCTTTGGGACGGGTCAACTTCACAGGGGTATTTTATTTTATTGTTACACGTTTAAAAAAATGTTGAGTGACAAAAGTATCTATGAACCAATCATTTTGCTATAAAACAGGATAATTACTGCAACCGGTGGCCCGTTTGCCTGTATGTCAGCCTATTTATAAAAAAAAGTGTAGCTACTTTTTTTGGTCTAAATCTAATTTCTGCATGCCAAGATCGTCAGCTGTTATAACTAGTTACATCACACATTTACATGACACACTTGGGTAAGCTTATTGCATTACACTTAATGATGGGAGGAGCCGATTGAGCATTATTGATGATCGTAAACGCCTCTTTTGTTTCATTTTATCATTAATGAGTTATAAATCCTAACAACGACTAAGATTAAGATGTTATTTGTTCCATAGATTTGGGTTGTAAATGAGTACAGATCGAAGGCCATACTTGCATTAAACAAAGTCACGAGTGTATCATAAGAAAGAGCGACGACATAATTTGATTTTTAAGTTAAGCCTTTGATGTTTTTATGATGTTTACATTGTACCTGTAGGTAATTATAAACTACATTTAGTTACTAAATGCCTGGTGTTTTGGAACAATCTGTGAACATACATAATGATTGTACTTAAGAAATAAGTCTCATTTCCAAAGTAGCTTGGAAAATACTATGTTAGAAAGGGGATTTATTAATAAAAAAAATTATATAAATTTATTGCCATCACATAATTAACTTGGATTCTTTTCTTACCATGGTTTATGTTTTTTTGAGTTCCGATAATACGGGAAAATTCGAAAGTCAGCTTTGGGAGGTTTCCACTCTTTTACTTATATATGTAGCAAATCAGCATTGCTGTGTTTCAATTTGAAGGGCAAGAAAGCCAGTCTAATTACCAGCACATCTATGAAAGCTCACAAGGTTAATTGAGTATCGAAAACCCTTTCATAACTTCATACTACCATTAGGTGGCCCGTTTGCTCGTCTGCGCTCCAAATATAATTTAAAAAAATTATAAGTATATCGAGTACCTAGTATGTTTATTCGATATAGAATTTCTTGTTACTATTAGCACAATCGCAGGCTGTTATAACTAACCGGTTACAGAGAAAGTTTAACTCGGAATCACTCGGAATTCCCTGAATTGCTTGCAATGCTTACTTTACTCAGTATAGGACCATAAGAAGACATGCTGTATGGTGTAACACCATCGTCGTACGCGTAAACCACACAATTTCCATTAGTATTTGTGATGTGATCATGTGAGTACATAGGTACAATTGTACACTGACGAAAAGGTTTACAGTCTTCACCAATGACGTTTGATGGTTTTTAGGTGTGTGACTCGTGGTCCCACCTACATTGTCCCACCATTACTCGTAGTCCCACTGGCCTGAAAATGTAGGTTCGTGGTCCCACTGCACAGTGGGACTACTTGTAATAGTTGTAGATTACGGCTCGTGCTCCCACTGTAAGTTAAGGTAAAAAGAAATGGAATGACTTTATTGAAAAATGAGAAATATTGTTTTTTTAAGAGAAAGGTAAAATTTAGTTTGACTTTATTGAGAAATAAGAAATTAATAATTATATTCACTTCATCAGTAAACTACCCGTTAATTATGTTGGCTTTTCTATTTCCCAATTAATGTTGTTCCTAAAATATTGTGATATTGTTTATGACCACATTAGTGGGACCAAGAGCAACTACATTACAACTGACTGATGATCCCACCAGACAGGGGACCACGAGCCCATTACATCGAGATACTGTACCACTAGTTGGTCAACTTAGTGGGATCCAGGTTTTTATGAGTTAGTGTAAGAATTCTTACGTTAACTACTAGACTGAACATACGACCTTGTCTAAAGCAGATAATATAAGTTATGAGTTACCTCAGTTCTTGTTCTGTACCTACTTACCTAATTTACCACTCATTTCCGGGTAATTAGCTAGCTGTGTGTACCTAATTAAATAGCAGTATGTATCAGTCTGCAATGTATCATATTCACTAAGACCTAGTGCATAGTTTTAGTATGACTCATACTTATACTTACTGAGTACTTGTAGAGTTTTGAGATTTAGATCACTCGCCCCCTTTGCCTATCAAGGTGCATATGCAAGCATCGGACTTCACGGGTCCAGTTCAAGCCCCGGTTCGGTTTGCTGCAACTGCAACCAATCCGCGTTCCGACTCCCCCTACTTGAAGTCAACACTTCGTGATTGGATGCAGCGAACCCAACCGGGTCTGGAACCGGACCCGTGAAGCCCGGGCCTAAATTATTTAGTGACAACAGTGGTCGCCATATAAACATTACCCTAGGGCGGCTTTAATCCTAAATTCTGCCCTGTATCTTAGCTATTGAAAGAAAGTAAAACAATAAAGCAAGTGGTACAAAGGGCGTGGTCCGAGTGAAAGAGAAAGCTGTAAATTGTCGATCTCGCGAGTGACCGCCAACTTGCCGACAAGTTATATTACAGCATCATTATATTATAGCAGATGTGCGCGAGCGCTTGTGACGTAATCACTCGCAATGACGTGTTTGCGTCTAGTCAGGTTTCTATGGATTTTTATGTATTGTATGTACAGTGCATTAAGCTATAGGGATTCTGTGGAACTCTGTAGCAATAAGTTTTTATTATGATTCCTTGACATTCGTATGAAAGTGCCAAATAAGTACAAGCGACAAAGTACCAAAAGCCTGACGTGTCTTCTGTAAATGAACTTTATATGATAAATTCTTCTTTTTCGTCGTCGTCTTCTTCTTTTATTTATGAGGATCGTGATCATTTTACAGAATTAACCACAGAACGACTCTCTTGGCAGATTTTGGGGTAGTTTGCCATTGCCTTCTAATTCTTCCAATAGCTACGAGTATCTCAGTGTGCAGAGTTCCTCACGATGTTTTCCTTCACCGTTCCTTCACCAACTATGGTTTTGAAAAGTAAGGATTTTGCTATAGTGTCCTTGGTATTCTATGGACTAAATTACCTTAAAAAATATTCCTAGATAGTATCTTTTCTCGCCGGTCTTGAGGAGTGGCATCGTCCACCGCGTCACGCCGAGCTCGTCGTCGTTACAGCTCGTGCATTCTGCGGACAATGGAAGAACTACTTTACTACGTGTATTTTTTAATTTTTAATTTTATTAAATAAGGAAGTAGGAGAGCAAAAGGACCACCTGATGGTAAGTGGTCACCGACGTCCAAAGACTCACCCTCACTCACTGTATTATTATTAGAGGGTTTTCGATTCGTGGGTAACTCCTTGACGGAGTCCTCCTCCTGATGATGAACTCTTGAAGGACTCCTAAGTCCTTGATGGAGTGCCTCACGTAATTAAGTTGGCTCTCTTACCCTTCAAACCGAAACACAGCAATGTATCATTACTGTTTTGCGGCAGAAATAGCTAACAGGGTAGTACCACCCCAGGCGATCCTCTACCTATTGCAATAGTCAGGATCTACCTATTGCGGTAAGTATACCCAAACGAAGCAATAGTACCTAGTTTCTGATACTGACAAATAATGAGGGTCATTATATACGAGTGCTAGGTTGTAACACGAGGCGTACCGAGTATCGCAATAACTAGCCCGAGCCTTACAGTGGCTAATTACGTGCAGTGGTAGAAGAGCTAAACGGACCCCTTGATCCTGGTACCGAGATGCCTGGGTTGAACGTTCCTTTTTTAAAGAAAAAATCCTACAATAATAGAACATTAACTGTTCAGTTATCGATGGGTATTGAGTTACTCTGCAAGTAACCAATACGACTATTTAATATAACGAAAATAATACCTATCAAATCCTCACTTCGACTCGATGTGATATTGCAAAATACCAATATTACTAGGATATTGCATTTAACGCATCAACCTTGTGTCGATGTCGCTGAGAAAGTCTGAATTTGTTTAAAGGTCTAGGTGCCCATGAATTGCAACAGCCTCACTACAACAATGTATGTCGAATTGACAGGCATGCCTGTCTGGCGGCTGTCTATTTTGTAAAAAAAACTACAAAAAGAAACGTGTTTCTACATTGAAAATGTGACAACTGTCTTGTTTATATTTGTTGAAACGAGCTATTTGTTAAACCTGTGGTTGTTTACGGAATTTCGTTTTAGAAACCCAAGTTTTACTATCGATTGCACAATGAATCATTTAAGCTTAACATCGCTTGCGACCTTTAGGTCCTAGTGCAGTAATAAAGCTGTGAGGATATCAGAAGATAGGTAACTACGGATTTGCCATAGAGCAATTAAGTTCGTTCGGCAGCAGGTTCTTTCCTTCAAGCGTTTTGCTAATTCAGAGATTTCAATCTTCATAAAACATATTCCCTACTTTTGCGTTTCCCTTATAGAAAATAAGGTGATTTTTTATAAGATTAAAATACTGCATCTACATTGTGAAATTAATTATATGTTCGAGAAAAAAAAAACAAAATAGTTTTTTTTACTTGGCTGTTGATTTTATTTACTTGTTTTCTATTTTATTTACTTAAGCGTTAATGTGAAGCGATATCGGTTTTTTACATGTTTTTTATATTGAAAATTTACGTAAGTAAAAATATCCGTCTATCTAGTATGTAAATACTAGATAGACGGATATTTTTGGTCCAAAGTGGTTTAAACAACCAGCTATACTGTTATGCTCTAGAAAGAAAATGTCATTAGAGTATAAGGTAGCCAAGATTTTAACCAAGCTTCTTTAGCCATATATTTCCAATATTTCCACAACAATGGAACTTTGAGCGGTAGTATGTAAATACTAGATAGACGGATATTTTTGGTCCAAAGTGGTTTAAACAACCAGCTATACTGTTATGCTCTAGAAAGAAAATGTCATTAGAGTATAAGGTAGCCAAGATTTTAACCAAGCTTCTTTAGCCATATATTTCCAATATTTCCACAACAATGGAACTTTGAGCGGTAGTATGTAAATACTAGATAGACGGATATTTTTGGTCCAAAGTGGTTTAAACAACCAGCTATACTGTTATGCTCTAGAAAGAAAATGTCATTAGAGTATAAGGTAGCCAAGATTTTAACCAAGCTTCTTTAGTCATATATTTCCAATATTTCCACAACAATGGAACTTTGAGCGGTAGTATGTAAATACTAGATAGACGGATATTTTTGGTCCAAAGTGGTTTAAACAACCAGCTATACTGTTATGCTCTAGAAAGAAAATGTCATTAGAGTATAAGGTAGCCAAGATTTTAACCAAGCTTCTTTAGTCATATATTTCCAATATTTCCACAACAATGGAACTTTGAGCGGTAGTATGTAAATACTAGATAGACGGATATTTTTTGTCCAAAGTGGTTTAAACAACCAGCTATACTGTTATGCTCTAGAAAGAAAATGTCATTAGAGTATAAGGTAGCCAAGATTTTAACCAAGCTTCTTTAGTCATATATTTCCAATATTTCCACAACAATGGAACTTTGAGCGGTACAACAAACTGAAGTAATACAAAAATACTTAGTTACTATTATTACCCCGAGACAATACGCGATCATATTTTTTTCTTCTATTAGTGCGTAGCTTAGATTAGACGCAGCTTCGTTGTGTAATGGTTAATGATCTGCGTCGGCGCATTGGGTAACGTAATCATACTGTATGTGACACGCGATCGTGGAGATTTGAAAACGTCTACATCCTGTACATGCAGAAATATTTAGATAAGTACCTATTTAATTATAGTAAAATATTTAATACGAATCTGTATTATCAATATAAAGTGATTTCTCCATAGGTAGGTGTTTTAGAGATGAAATAATTTCAGCATTCGTCTTTAAAACTGAATAAAAAAATAAGTATTAAGTATGTGGCGACGCACGACGCGTCAATATGGTTAGTACCTACTCACATCGGTGTAGAACGCGCTATCGAAATTTTGTTTTGTTCTTGATCACGTCGGGGTCACCAATTGTAAGAACGCGGTATGTGAGGACTAGGACATCTAGTCACCAGGCACAACACCCCGCCTGGTGGCAGATCTTCCCTTTTCCCTTTCATACAACTGACGTTACGTCATCCATGTCCTCACATAGCGCGTTCTTACAAGTATATAGAAAATAAATAGAATTCCTATAATAGTCCCATAAGGTTTGAGAACCAAGTTTTACTTGACCCATACACGTCACATATAGTGCTAGAAGAAACTGAGAAGGGTATCCTCCTATGGGTCTATCCGTCTAATTTGGCCCAAAAATCGCGTAAGTATATTTTATTTAGGCTTTCATAAATAAATTAGAAGAGGATTTACCTAATACCAGCGCTGTGGCATTATTGTCTGCAGCAATAAGTTGAGTTGAGGCCCTTTTCACAACAGCAGCAGACCATCAGACATGATTTCAATATGTTTACCTTTGACTACATAATGATTTTATCATAATTATTACTGTTTCGGTCATTGCTGTGTGTGAAATAAACATATTACTTACTTACTTATTTACTTTTTTTATTTTGACCTGCGATATCCGTGGAATATTCGCGGTAATTTTTTTCAAGCCTTTTTATTTATTTAATCACGTAAGTATATGGGTGGTCGTAGACCGATTTCACGGCGAGTTCGTTGGCGGTAATGTGGCTTTATGTATTACGTACTCCATACATGAGAAATAACCAGACAACTCCGCCTTAACCCGCGGTTTGGACAGCCAATATAGGTACTGCAGTGTAGTAATAGCATTGAAATATCCAAAAAATAACCCGTTATGACAGCTTTAAAGCTGTACAGTGTGACAGAAAGTAATAACCAGGCGTTACTTTCCATTTCTGTATTTTATAACTGATTACTTTGTGTAATGACTTGCCTTTCTCTACGTTGTCCTCACACGTGCTTTATTAATTAATAATTAATATTTACAGAATTAATTAAAACAATTGGGCACACATTTAACAGTGAAAAGTAAGTGTCATAACTTATATAAACATTTTTTTAATGGTTCTAGTTAACCTTTTACATCTTTCTGTCGCAAAGCAGCATTGTTTGCATTGCTGTGTTTCAGTTTGATGGGTAAGAGAGCCAGCGTAATTACCAACATATTAAATCAAAATTAAAATGTTTTTATTGTAAGTAATACCTTATAGTACATTTTTACAACGTCATTATTTTTTACTCTACCATCGCTTCGTAAGGTGCTATAGCTGAATGGAAAGAAGCGGCGCAAGAAGCATTCAGCATTTTCATGTGCTAGTGCTCAAAACTTTATTTCTTATACTAGTGTTTCTTATACTAGTTCGAAAAGTTAGCAATTCGGTATTTGACTAAAAAAAAATTAATTCCATCAATCAACTTAAATGGGTATCCTGAAGAAGGATCTAAAATTAGTTTTTCGATATCTCGACTAACATCAGAGATATTATTTATTTAAGTTAGTACTGGAGAGATGCTCTGTCCCTTTTTAGCAAAACAGTTCTTTATATGTAGCCAGAATCTGCTTGTATGGCGCTACAGTACAGTGACGTCATGATATAATTTTGCTGTTTCTTTCTATCGTCTGATTTTTGATGTATGAAGCTAATTTATTTTTCAACGAATTTTAATTCTGGTTTTACATTTGACCATCAATTTATACCTATTTCTTAAATTTTAAGATATTCATTTAATATTTAATGTTAGTTGGAAACTACCGAATTGTAAAAGAGGTGACGAGCTAGAATCCCGAGGCGAGATGATTTTACTTACAGTTTTCTTTCCGCTAGTAAGAATTTTACACAACGATTTTGCATCAAACCTGCGAGTAAACATATTACTAATTATTATAATAATGTCTTTAAAAAAATGTTTTTTTAATCTAAAGAAACAAGCTATATATATATATATATATATATATATATATATATATATATATTATAGTTGTCTTTATATATTGTATTTATTTTTATTTGACGTACACACTATGTCTGTCTACCTTTGAATTATAACGCATCTTTCACTTTCGCGGGTTTGTAAGAGTAATCTCTTTTAGAGATAAGTTCACCCTTTGTACGTCTCATTTTAATTGTTTTTATTAAGTCTATTGTTGTAAAATAAAGTGTAAATAAATAAATAAGCTTTGCCTGGTACATTGACTTGCATTAAAAATTAAAAACAGAGTCAAAGTCATATACATGAAATGAGTAATGAACTAAGCTATTTTCCATCAGCTACGCACACACGAAAATATGCTGTTTATTATGAGCAGTGTTGAAAAATAAATATTTGCTGCATTGATTACCATAGCTTACGTGTCATACATACGAGAGGTTACGATAGAGTTACTCGTAACATTGGGAAATAACGTATTAACGTGTACATAAGGTCAAGCGTAACGCATTCTTAAATAGCATTGCAAATATTTTTTCCGATCATTACTTTGAAGTCTCATCACGGTATGACAGGAAGATATCACGAAAATTACCGAGTTTGGCACCTTCATGTTAGTATATATGATTTGTTGTTATGTAAATTATTAATGCTTGCATACCTACTACCTCTTTCCCGAAATCATTTCCTCTGCCCGAAGGTTGCCTGGAGATCGCTCTTAGCGATAAGGCCGCCTAAATTGTTCTTCACTATTTCCTTTTCTCTCTTCTGTTTGTTGTTTTCTATTTGTGCAATAAAGTGTATTTTACTTTACTTTACCGTAAACGCGGGTTACTTTGGCCAAATATGAAGAGACTTTTTACGAATTATCCTAAGATTTTGATAATAGTTGGTGTATCATTGTTTCAGTTGATTCAATATAATCTTGAAGACATATCTGACCAGTATTTAGGCAAAAATATATGTTAATCTTATGGTTCGCTCAATAATTTTTTTTTCAAATTTTGGGCCAAAGTTGTCCTCAAAGGTAGGTTACTTTGTTTCGTCTGAATTATTCACTTGAAAACCATACTTTTATGCCAGCGGGCTAATGTTTACTGTATTGAGGGCTATGGGTATGTAAGTAAAAGTCGTATTTTACAGAAATACATATATTAAATCAATAATCAAGATCAGGAATCGTGAAACACCCCTTTTTCATAAATTTTGGTGCATCGATCTTTCGTTGTACGTTGTCCCAGCTGTACAACTGTTCATCTTTTATACTTGGCCAGCGCCAAAACTGTTTTCCTCTTTTCATACAGCTAACCAGAATTCCTTCTTCACATTTGGAAAGTACCTGACCAGGGTACGGGCGCGTGTCCCATAAAACAATTATATAATCGCCAACGGCAATAGTCGATTCAAGGGAGCTTTTCTCGGAGTCCATGCTTCGTGCCTGCTTCTGATTTACCTTGCGGCTGGATTTTGGAATGGATGTCTGGATGGATTGTTTATTTTCTACACCACTTCCCTGGTCACTATGCAGAGACTTTTCAAGAGTAACAGGTAAGTCTTTCTCCTCTTTCAGGGACCCTCTAGTTACGGTACTGGGTAACTCCAAAGGCCTCTTAAAAACCACAGGTAAGGCTTTCTCCTCGTTCCGGGACCCTTCAGCTGCGGTATTGGGTAACTCCAACAAAGGCCTATCAATAGACACTGGTAAATCTTTCCCGTCTTTCAGAGACCCTCCAGCAATGGTACTGGGTAACACCAAAAGCCTTTCGAGAGCCACGGGTAAGGCATTTTCCTCTGCCATGGACTCTCCAGCTCCAACTAAGAGACTCGGTGACTCTGGAGACCTATTAAAAGCCACAGATGGGTATTGGTCTTTTTGTACGTTCTCTGCAGTTCCACCGGAATTACCTGGTTGAATGGCCAACGTCGATAGTGGGACGTTGTCATCATCTTGCTCACTGCTTAATTCTTGTATAATGTTGTCTTCAGTTGAAGATGCAAGACTGATGTTTGACTCGCAACTCGTCGATGAAGAAACTGAGCGCCGCCCTCGTTTTTTGGTGATTCTCTTTCCTTTCTTGGCTTTGACTACTTGCAGACCCGATGGTCCAGCAGCTGCTTCAAGAACATCTGAAACAAGAATAGATTTCCCAGGTGGAACGTTCAGTTTCCTTTTCCTTTGAACTTTTTTTTCTGTGGTGTCAAGCCTGGCTTGTTCCAATTTTTGCATGAAAGAGTTTGCTATCAATTCCACATTCACAATGCGGTCCTGTTTTGGTAATCTGCTTAACGGTTCTTCATTGTTGACAGGGAATATTCCAGTCTTTCGAAAACCAGCAACTAAATTTTGTTTTGTTTCAGTCAAACTATGTAATGCCTTCTTTAAAAGAGAAGGAAACTGTTCCTTAGGTGTCGCTGGCAGTCTTCTTCCCATTTGACTGTTTTTCCACTCCAGTAATGTTTGCCTCCACTTGCACTTAAGAGGCCGAAAGTATGCAACGTCTAATGGCTGGAGAATGTGTGTAGCATTTGGAGGCAAGCATATAAAGCTGATATTATGCTTTTCACATTCGGCAAGCACTTTTTGACTGATGTGGGAAGCCAGGTTGTCCCCAATGACGACTTTTTTTCCGTGCTGTTTTTTAAGAATTGGTAGGAGATGGGACAGAAACCAGTCTTCGAAAGTTAAGGAATCAATCCAACCGCTCTTGGTTCGGTTATACCGAGCACCATCTGGCCCATTCTCGGTCCACGTTGTCCAGAGATGTTCTGCTTTATAAATGACGTATGGTGGAATAGCATCACCAGCTGCATTACCGCAAAACATAACAGTAAAACTGACTTTAGTTGCATTTACTATGGTTTCTGGATATTTTGTCCCTCTTCTGCATAAAACAGCCTTTCGTCCTGGGTCATCGCTGAGATTACTTTCATCGTAGTTATAAATGTTTTGAGGGGGAACGTTTTCTAATTCCGGACCCAGGGTCTCGATGAATTGTTTGATTACATCTTCCGATATTTGCGCTCGAACTCGTTTAATATTGTTCGCTAGTCGCCGCGACAGCTCCAGGTGCCTTTTAAGGAAATTCTTCACCCAGTCCCTTCCTGGGATGTTGTTCTTAAACTGTCTTACTATTCTTCCTTGCGACTCCAGGTAATCTTTGATAATAAATTTTAAGTCAAAGTCTGTCAGTGGAAAGCCGTACTCGGAAAGAGCCGTTATGTGAGCAACAAACGATGCTTCTTCTTCCTCTGAGAAAATTGTGGGTCGACCAGGCTTATTGTCATATCTCCCTTTCAATTTATTTTTAATAGTGCTACGAGGAATCCCGTATCTTTCAGCAGCATCACGTTGGGTAAGCACTCTAGATCTGACCGCAGCTACACATTCTTCTAACTGCGCGTTGGTGTAGTCGACATAACGGCGACTACCGGGTTTTCTTCTATATACTAAAGGCATTTGCAGTCTTTTCTTTAGCCATCCACCTAAAAAATAGCAAAACAACGTTAATATCATGCAATTACAAACAAAATTTGTCATTGAGGGTAACTTTGGCCCGTGGGCCAAAGTTGCTTGAAAATGCGGGTCAAAGTATACCGCAATTTCTTTTAATGATTTTTTATTAATAAATATTCTTAAAACTACTGTTAATTATCATCGTTTTGGTCATAGATATATATGTAACACTCTTAAATACAAATAACAACCCAGACTTACCGGAAAACACAGTTTCAAAAGAAAGTTTGCAGACACTAAATTCACGCAGTTCAAGTACCTAAAGTTTCGAAGCAAATTGACAGGAATACGCATGTCCCTTCCGGTTGACGCGGTGTCGGTCCAAGAGCCTATAACGTCATCTATCAAATTTGGCTAGAACTACAACGCGCGGCCGGATGCGTTCGTAGTAGCGGGAAGTTCAAACTTTTTTCCGATTTGGGCTAAAGTTACCTCCAAGGGCTAAAGTAGCCCGCGTTTACGGTACCTATTTTTTTAGCTTACTTTAATGCTAGTTATTTACTCTACGAATAAATTAATTCAGAAGTAATTATACAAACATTAGACTCTTGGTATACTTTTCGTCTAGATTTTTAGACAGGTATAATTTTGGTACCTAATATAACTAATTAATATTACATAAGTACCTATCTAATATATTTGTAATTTGCGAATCACGTACCTAAACCCAAGGTTAGGGACCGAGAGTCCCGTTAAAATGTAATTAAGTTAAGTAATTTAAGTATAAAACGTGTTAATGATGTTATTAACACTACATATACGTTCACAATGAACAGCTGTAGTTCTACGATTTAATTTTTTTCAATTTTTCCTATAACAAAACACACGGTAAAAATTACAATAATTTTTTTTTTAGTATCGGTATGATACCGATATTTATCGGTATCGGTTACCATTAATTGACCAGAACAATTAATTGTAGATTCTACCTTATAGTCATTCAGGTAAGGTGTCCGCTTTCGGTCCCTGCAGAATAGAACCACTGACATGAGAATTTGTACCAAAGACAAATTTGAACAATCTACGAATTATACGAATAGAGAACGAACTGAGAACTTTATACCAATTGAGAAATAGCACCAACTGCTTTCAGGGCTGGTTTACCTTTTCAAGTGGCAAATACCATGGACAGTAGGATAGTGGTAAGGACAGTAGGACAGTGGCGAGTGCCTGGACAGTGACAAAAAGTCAAACAAAATTTGGATCCAATGTCAAGGCAATGCAAGGCAGCTTGACTGGCCACTGTCCCACCGGTTTATACTACTGTCCTTGCCACTTGACTAACGCACCGTCCTTGCCACTTGAAAAGGTGTAAACCAGCCCTTAGTTCATAGTTTTCGTGGCATCGCATAATTCTGCACATTGTTTTCTCGCGAGGCGTTCCGTGAAGGTATTTCGGCGGTACGGGAATTGAATCCACAAATAATGTCTATTTATATGCGAATTATTTATCAGACTGGTATATACTTATGCTGTGGATGATTTTCAACTTTATTTTTCCTTATTCTTACTACCAAATGAAGGCAAACGGTCAAGATATAGATATAGACATTTTATTGCACACACAAGAGACACAAAAGGGACCTATTTTAAAACTGAGGTGTAAAAAGGCACACTTAACACATTCACAGTCCAGTGTCTCCACGCTGAGGGCACCCAAGTGCCTATCCAAGGAGTCCATGCCTCTTTTGTTGGGTCACATAACAAAAGATTTAAACAAATTGGACGTGTGGTGTAGTTGTCAGACAATTTTGTATGGGAACTGTGAACGTGTTAATTATTATAATTATTGGGGGGGAAAGAACCCGGCATGAGTGCCGGGTTTCCCTCGGGAATCCCTTGGATTCGCTTTCCCGAACAATACGAGTATTAAAATGGAGGTTGAAGGATTTACAATCTTAATGGATGACATATCCGACCTAAGGAATACTGCTATATTCATACTCCCTCAATCCTTAACACATCCTTAGGAGGTCGAATTTGTCATCCTATGCGATCGTACCGAGGGCGAATCCGAGGTGAATGGCGGGTCCTTCTTCCCCCAATTATTTTAATACCTAATTATAATGGATTTCCGCAAAGTAACGCTCGATTCCATGAAGTGTCTTATAGTTACCTGATTTCCCACTGAGGCTGTTGAGCGAGGACTGATAACTGACGGTCTTCGTCTCGGCAATCCAGGTCATCACCACCACCAGGGCACACAATAACTGTCGTTGCCACATGTCGTTGGTACAACACTTCACTTAAAGTTCTTTCAAAATAGTTCGCTATAGCACCAAAAGGTAGCGCCAAAAAATTTCCCGTTTTTCCATACAAATCGGTTGTAAGTAATTTCGGGAATTTTTGATGAAGCTTTTGTATAAGAATAAAATTAAATGCTGAAAGAATGATATTGTTAACACCTTATATATCTGAAATTCGATGTTATAATTAAGACTGAGCTCTTTATAAAATACATTTACTTGCACGTCCACTACGTTGCACTCCTCAACGATTTAAGGCAAGTGACTGTTACGGGTTTCCTAATGAGCTTACAAGTTCCTTAATAGGAATACATACCTGCTAAACCACAGATTTTATATTTGCAAAGTGATAAGTATTCGTAAATTACTAGCTACGAGTATTTCTTTCTAGTATTGCTGATGGGTGATACTGATATAAACTAAGAATATTGGCAAGACATTACATTAGGAAAAAGCTTTTTCTCGAACGGGGTTTTAATCCGAAATTTCTTGGGAAATGAGAAAACCCTTCGAGAAGTTAGGCCGTCAATATTAAATGGTATATCAGAATCACTCCAGTGGACCTCTTCACTTGTAGAAATGTAGAAGTAATCGTAAAGTACTAATAGTTTCCTATTGATAATCTATTATGTATTTTTTATAATTATTATTTACTTGACAATGCCACTTTACAGCAGCTTTAGGTGCAGTTATATTATTATGTAATTCAGAGACATTGTGCAATTTTACTATTGTTCTTAGCAAAAACAAAATATAAATATTCAGCCATGTACGAGTAGATAGGTGCAGGCATTTCCATAATGCTAAGTAATGTTAAAAATGACCTGACCTAGTGATCTGTCTGTATGTTCCAAAAGGTTCAAGAAATGAATATTTGAGTATTATGAAACAAGTACTTTTAGGCTCGGACTACACGACGACGATTCCAGCGACGGTTCGGTTCAGGCACCGGTACCGACCGTGTAGTCGACTGCATTCAAACTCATGCGTTGCGCTCAAGCCCGGCCACTCGGTTCAGGGACCGACCAGGCCGGTTCCAAGTGGAACCGTTGTACCTGTAGTCGACAGCGCATTTTTATTTGAGTTTATATGAAGCACCGGTTCCATGTACCGATACTGGAACCGGCCTAGGAACTGTCGTCGTGTAGTCCGAGCCTTTCCGAAAAAAGTGTTTGGCAATTTAATTATAAGAACCAAAAAGAAGAATCGTACGTGTAAGTGGTGCCATGTTCACATGTTACATTTGCAAGTGATAATTATGAGATGATAGATAACATTCCGAAACGTAGGCTGCGTGACAGATAATCAGGGTAATCACCGCAAATGTACACAGATGTAATCGTAATCAATGTTCTTAACTAGGTTTCTAGCTAGTAAGTAAGTAGGTATATGGGCGGAGAACTGTCTAGATATTGTTAAGTTAAGGTAATTAGGCAAGTATACGTAGTTATTATAAGTTTTTATTCTTTCAATTTCTGCTCAGAGTGTGTCACAATCACAGTTTTAATTGTTGTTGCTATTAAATTGCGTTTAAGTTTTGGTACTACAAGCCAAGCAACCTGACGCACGCACCCGCAGCTCAATCTACATACTTACTCGTATATGAAGAGAGAATTTCGGAAAATTTGTAATTATTTTATGTCGTAATTATATTATTGTAGCATATTTTATATTGTTTTCTGATTTACGTCTTATTTTTACATGGATTAATTTGTAGGTAATTGTAAAGTGTACCCACTATTTCTGCCTCAGCTGTAGGTAGGTACCTATCTTTTTTCGGAATATTCCATTTCCACACACACCCTATTCAGTAATTTCAATGCTAACGGACGGAAACTCTATTCCAATTTCCACATTTCGTAATTTAATTTAGGATGTGGATTTAAAGGGCATTGTTAACATATAATAAAGGAAGGTGTAAAAAGCCGGGGATTACCGAGGTTACTCGTAAAATTTTAATGGCAAGTGACTGGAGTGTGTGAGGCGAGAATCAACTGAGAGCCATTTCCACATTTACTTGATGTCTAATTAATTCTTTGTGACTTACTCGTATATTTTTAAAAGCGTCGGTGGCACAGTGGCTAGGACACCGGACTCCCAAGCGGGAGGTTCGGGTTCGAAACCGTGCAGTGACATGTACCAATGAGTTTTTCGTATTTTTGGTAGACTTACGTTCATTTGCCGACTGCTCTAACGGTGAAGGAAAACATCGTGAGGAAACCTCCACACTAAGATAACCAGTGTGTAAAACGTACCTATGTGTATAAGCATAAGTGAAAAGCTTACATGGGTTGGGGGTAAAAAAAAATCATCAAATTCTGAGTATTGGCACATAAAATACTCGAATAATGAAGAAATATTACCAATTTTAAGAAACATCGAGCTATATTTAGCTTGTTATATCTTTAGCTAGCTTCTATAGCGATGTTAGAAACGTTTACAAATTAAATTTCATGTATCGGGCCAGTCGCATCCGGTTCAATTTCATAGGAAATTGGCGTTTCCCCGTCAGCCGGCGGGTGTCGGTGTCGTGTAGAAATGAATATAAAATATGCACCGCACACGCACGCGGCGGAGCTTTGGCCAACATTCTAGCAGTTCGTTATGTAAGAGTAGTGCCGGATTAAGTGCTTTGGGTGCCCTAAGCTAAGCAATTCAAAACTGTGGTGCTTGCCAGAAAGAAGCTTAATCGGTGCGCTCCCCTCATCTCTTTCTTACCAATAGCGTTTATTATTTAGATACTCGTAAATTTTAAAAAAAGAAAATTGAGTATAAGTAATTTCGTGCAACTTGATTCAGTTCACACCGGTTCATTTTGAATTTGATTCCGAGTGCATTTTCACGAAGAGAAGGAAAAGGGAGAATCTCACACTGCATGTCTTGGTTGGTCAACTACTATAATGGTTAATCCGGCACTGTGTAAGAGCAACACCAGACGACTTTGAAACCGGTCGAGGGTGCCGACACTATCTGGTTTTACCATCCATGAAGCTTGACTGCGTTTAGACGACAGGCCTGCACTGTTAAAATTTCGTACTATTTTGTCATATATATTAATAACCCATCTAAACGCGCAATGACTCAAAGGCTACGGCGCGAATCCATCGAATCCACTTCTGAACTCAGTATTGGGCACAGGAATTTTAGCCTTGGAGTGGTTAAAAATTTGGTAAAGTATTAAAAAAATATGGCACTTTTCTAGCTTCGACATACATACGTGGGTGGACTATGTGGATTAGTGGATTATGCGTCATCGTCTGTTGAAGGTTATAAAAATTTCAGTTACCTACATAGAATTAGGGTTAATAAATAAACGTTAAAATTGCCAGGATTTCAGGTAATGTATCACGGAAACTGAGGCTGTTTCTCCAAGATGCGACAACTCCATATTACTCTCCATCCATCCAGTTATTAGGAGATTCACGGGAATCTCAAATAAAGATCTGAAACTTCAGTATAGAGGGTAAAATAGCGATTTTCATATTTTTACATAAACGTCACCACATCAATGAACTCATTAAAATTTCAAGGGTATTAAATTCTGCCAAATATGTAAAATAGATTTCTAGACAACTTCTTCGCAAATTAATCTCTATATTTAAATCAGACTCTCTAATGCATTACATTAACGAAACCGAAAATGTGTTAGATTTTATTGCACGCACTATCACCTTTATTTTTCACTTATAAAATCCGTGAAGAGATAGCAACACTCAATTAAAAAGATTTATTGCGCGCGCAATTTTGGAGGCGCGTGATCGGCACGGATCTACCGGTTGTACTAAAGCCTTACAATGATAAAATAAACGCAGCTTTATGTAACCTTCGGCTGGAAAGCCGCATTCTTGTGGTCAAGCGTGGTTGCGAGGCCGGAGATGTGGCAAACGCAGGCGCATCCATGATAGGTGTTAAATTCAATTGACCTTTACAAGGTTTTTATAAGATTTGCAAGTGTGACTATTGTTTAATTTAGGTTGCAGCGGATTTTGCGGGTAGATTTGTGAAATAGTTGGGTAAATTTTTGATGCAATGATTAACCGAATTACATTTATTTTTATGTAAATCTAACGTCATTTTGGAGTAATATATCTAGTATAATTTTTGATGGGAGTATTTTTTTAATGGAGAGTAGACTAGCAAACGGACCACCTGATGGTAAGTACTCATCGTCGTCGCCTATATATACATTTCACCTCACTCGAGTGTTATTAGAGGGTTTTAGAAGCGCTGGTAACCACGAGGATTGAGATGGAGTGCCTCATATACCGGTAATTATCTGGCTCTCTTACCCTTCAAACTAAAACACTGCAATGCAAACATTGCTGATTTGTAATAGATATAGGTAAAATTATAGTATCACCACAGGCTGACTCTGCACAGATTCATACTCCAGCTAGCACAAGGTCGTTATAATGACGTCAGATTCACGTCCATTTTATGACGTGTAGTCGTCATATTAACCTCCAAAATGACGTCCCAAGGACGAGATATGTCCGGTGATATGACATGTCATTAAGACGTCATTACGACGTCCCAGGACGTCTCAATAACGTCAACCATAGAGGTTTTTTATATTGATTACTTTTTTATATAGATTACTGAGAATAGAGTATCGATCCGGCAGCGGTCTTTGGCGCTCAGGTAGCATTACTTTAGCCGTTCGGCTAAACGGACTTGATAACAAGTGATGATAGTTGCAGTTGATGCAATATAGGTATTTATGTAGTTAATTTGTGCCATCCGTTCCAACTAATTGGCGGCAGTTCTTAATTATGTCAAGTGAAAAAGATCCTGATGGGGACGTACTCAAATGACGTCCGAGGGACGCTATATGTTTTCTAGGGACTATTTATATGACTTCTTAGGAACTCTTTACACAACGTCTTAGATACTGTTAATGAGGTCCTAAGGACACAATAAACGTATGAAGTGACTATGTGAAGAGCCGAAGATCAGTTCAATTATATTGACGGCATACATACGGACGTCCAAAGTACGACATATTAATGTCATGTTTGTCACGTCCTGAGCAAGTATTAGTAACGTCTTACGAACCTAATTTCGACGTCATTTTGACGTTCTTGTGTATAATTATGTCTCTATGACTCGTTTATACTATTCGTAATACAGTCTGTATGGTCACAAATGCAGTAAACAACTTATGCAACACATACGAGTATGTTAACCTTTACTTACTGTCCTACTAGTATTATTTATTCTGTGGTCCCACTTCAAACACTGTTATGTCACTTTAAACCTAAATAGTTTTTTTCTTCCTTGTAGGACAAAAAAGAAAGAAATGTATACCTATAGTTACAAAAAACGATAACAGTCAGAGTGTGGCAAAAGGGAATGAAGATGACGCTGCCTTAATTAGGCAATAACAGTAAAGCGATCTGCTACACATACCTACAAAACCATAGAACCAATTAACTATTTATTAATTAACCATCAATAAATTTTCATTTTTTTTTACCTACTTGCATGCGTCTACCTCGTCATTTCCGCTCTTTTGAAAGCCGAGCGTTGATTTCCAAGATAGTAATCGTAAAATTAAGAGCGTATGGTCACTAAAAGGGCAGACTATTCTATACTTATGCTAATAACCTATAAAGGGCAAGGTCTCTAGACCAAAGACCCTCGGCGGCCATTGTGAGAACTAGTCCACTGTTTTTTTTCTTTTGTGGTACTTGTATTATAAGTATACAATGTACACAAACTTATGACTAAAAAAAAGTTACCGGCTGAATAAATCGACAAAATCCCCAGCATGCATACGAGTATGGGACATATTTCCTTTTATGTCTGTCTCACTATTTTTAATGTACTGGTACTAATTTTGTTAAAAATCGGTTTTGAAATTTTTGGTTTTCGTGCAATAGCGTGGTAATAATTTATAAGTTTCTACATTTGGGAACTGGACGTTTTGAGACTGGTCAGTTTGGGAACTAGTCAATTTGGGAAATGGACATTCTACACCCAAACGGTTACTACACCTGTGTTGAAATATTTTCACATTGCCAAGGTTTTCAGAAATTCCACAGAATAACATAGTTGGTAATATCAGGTTGTTACAATGCACTTACTACGACGGTTTGCGTGAGTGACCTACTTAACATAAAGGCATTAGATTAGTGCATATAAGTATATGAACTGCATAATGTTACTCCGTTGATCACACAATTATTAAATGAAGTAATTTCCATTGACTTTTGGTATTTATGAAATTCTAATGAAATAGGTAAGTACCTACACATAGATAAGCAGGTATGTATATATTTATTTTTTCCTTTGATTGTAATTAAAATAATGCCATTTAAATGCTTATTACGAAATAAAAAGTAATTATTACCTTTGTTTAAAAATGGGCTCGTTGATGTCTTTTATATAAGCTTTTATTCTGCGAACTTCTTTCGCGTGTAAACACTCGGGAAACAGTTTTTATCATGAAGGTAGGAACGCCCGCCACTATGACATATATAAACAATATCATATCTTGTGTCAACTCATTGTCCCTCCCTGTATCCGGGCCTGAAACTTACCTATTGAATGTTATGCGCACCACGCGTGAACAAACAGCCTTCGGTCAATGCAGTACATGTAGCATACGAGTAAACAGGTCAGTCCAAACGTCACTCACGCTGATTCCTGGTATAAATGTTGATGATACGGTGTATAGAGCATTACTACTGTTTATTCCCAATCGTTATTTTTAGAGCACAAATTTATAGATTATTCCAGAGGATTAGTTATTTTATAATTTGAAACCAATGAAGTAAGAACTAAAAAGATTAGGAAAGATGCATAAAAATATTAATTATATATCCTTACGATCAAATTCTGCTTCGAATGATTTGGATGGATATTTTTTCCTACCTGAAACAAATAGAAAATAATACTTTAATTTTTGTACAATTGTGGGCATTGTTCAAGGATGCCGAAGATAGGGAGAAATTGAATTATCATATTCGGTTTCGGTTTACAATCTAGCCAGCCGTAGCAAACGGACAGACGACAGCAAGAGGTAGGGCTCCTTTTTTCTTAAAAAAAAAACTTGGATAATGTTTTACACATTACCAATTTTGTTCATTAATCACTCGAACTTAAAATATCTGTCTTAGGAGTGGTCCACCACTATGGTCCAAAAATAGATTCGATCCGGCGACGCTTGCGCTGCCGTCTTGTGACCTAGCCTTTGAGCCATTGTTCCTTCGGGAAACGGTTCCCTAAAAAGAGGAGAAACCAACGCTCAGCTATGCGACCATTATTTCTATAATCATGGTAAAATAGTTATGGCATTAAGCTATTAGCCTCTATTACGTTGTAAATCATGTTTACTCGTAGAATCAGGTAGCAGTATAATTAAATTACAATAATGACAATAATCATCAGTCCGCCGCATGTACTTACTTCATCAGCGGTGTAGCTATAAATAAAGTAATCGTTAGTTTTAGTTTTATTAGAAAGTAATAAAAATTATGATGTGTGGTTCAAAGGATTGGTGATTCACATTCACATTTCGTCGCCGTAGAGTGAAAACATCGGTAATGCATTTTTCAACATTTTGTTCAATTTTGAGCGTCGGCGGCGTCGTGGCTAGGACGTCGGACTCCCATGCGGAAGGTCCGAGTTCGAAACCATGCAACGTCATGTACCACTGAGTTTTTCGGTTTTTTCGAAAGACTTACGTACATTTACCGACTGCTCTGACTGGTGAACTGAGATAACCACTATGTGAAATTGGGAAGACAATGGAAAACCACTCCATTAAATCTGCCACGAGAGTCGTTCTTTGTGATTAATTCCTTAGAATGATCACGACCCTCAGCAATGAGGAATACGACTTAGAAGAAGTTCAATTTCGATTTTTGAAGGAAGGGCTTGTAAGACACACGCGCCAGTCACCTTGTCAATGTCTAACTAACTAACCTTAAATATTTTACTCAGACTCATATTTAATGTGATCGTGTGTCTGACGAGGATTTCTTTCAAAAATCGAACTGAAACGAAAAGGTAGTAAAAATTCATTACCGAGGTTTTTACTCTACGATGACGAAATACGTTCGTATCGTAAGCACTGAAAATGTACTCGTAGAGTGCACGTCAATATTTATGGCGTATCTGAAGTTAGGCATGAGTCGCATTCCAGCACATGTTTTAGGTGTTAACGGGGTGTAGAATAGCGAGGGAGCGGGGCATGTCCTTCTCCATACCGCTCCGCGGCCCGTGCTCATCCCTCGCTTAAAAACATGAACTGAAATGCGACTCGTGCCTATATTCAGATACGCCATATTGACAGGCACAATACGTGTCCATATAATAATAAACGCATCAGCTCACACTTTATTATACAGGTCATTTAAGAAGTTATCAACAAGTCATCGAATCCACGATAGCTCTGTTGCGTGGCATATAGTAAATTCGAGTCAATCCTATCCTATTAAAGTTCCCGTTCAAAGTAAAGTCGCTATTGTAGTTCCGGATAATATTGTCAGGCACCCCTAAGGCTTTGAGCTATCATATCGAGTCATAATATCCGGCAGTAACCAATCCGGCCATTACCGGAGCAACGGAGACGCAGACAAGAGCAAAAAGTGCAAAAAGGAGCCTCGTTATAGAGCGCGCTGACCCATTTCCGCACTCGCTCGGGGCTCTGGAAAATACAGGGCCTTATGTAGGACAAAGGGCCTGTAAGTTCCGATAAATAAATAAAGAATGAATTGTTGGCTCTTTTTGGGTCACTAAGGAATGGTAATATTCTAATCAATGGTAAAATAATTTTGTTTCTACTCTTATATTACTCGAAATCTATAAACTCGAAATGGTAAAATAATATTGTTTCTTCTCTTATATAACTCGAAATCCGCATACAAAATCGAAATCGGGTGGTAGATCCTGATGTGTATGATGGCTTGGGTTGGTACCACCCTCTTGTATATTTCTGCCGCAAAGCAGAAATGCTTGCGTTTCGGTTTGAAGACAGAGAGCCCGAGTAATTACCGGCACATGAGGCACACCATCTAAGTCCAGAAGTTTAGCAGCGCATCGAAAACCCTCCAATAATAATACAGTGAGGTAAGATGTCTATGATGGGCAACGGTGACCACTTACCATCAGGTGGCCCGTTTGCTCGTCTGTTACACTTATTTATTAAAATAATTAAATTAGATGTGTATTTGTTATTGGTAGAATAGATTACTACTGCGAAAAATAACCAGAGAAAATCACGGGCAATACCTTGTAAGTATTTATTATTTGATAATTTTCTACTGACCCTTAGTGGTTACTTCACAAGTTATTCATATTGAAGGCCCTGCTATTGGTATGAATAACATTACACTACTAGGTCCTCTAACATAAACGTGTTAAGGCCACAAATTATGTACCTAAGTATGACCCTGACTAAAGATATGTTTTTCTATCCAGACAACATGGAAACCAGTGACTTTTACTGTAAGCTGTGCTTATGAAAATTGACTTTTAGTCGCTGAAAAGATGCGAGCTTTTTCGAAACTTCTCAAATAATTGTGAACATTTTATTGGTACAATCTTGTTGAGTTTTAGAGGAATTCAAAGTGACTATATTGAATGAGTGTTTTCGAGAATGATAAATAATGTAAGTATTTTATAACTTTACATAAGAGATAGAAGAATTATTATAAAACAGATAAAAATGTCAAGGTTGATCAGGGGAGATTAAAATACATAACAAATTGCCTAATGATTTAAAAAAAAAATGATTTGAATCAAGTCGCAATATTTTTATCGATTTAAAAAAAAAGTTGCTCATAGATAAATGTTATTATAACCTGAATGAATTCTTTGATGATAAAACCTTAACGTAAAACTAATTGAAACTGCAGACATTTCAGAATAGGTACCATCCTTTGCGATATCTAGTTTTTCTCTAAAAATCGCCAGCCTATTATTATTATTAATTGCCTACTTCTACTTGTATCGTTACATGATCATCAATAATATACATAAAATATAATTGAAAATGAATTTTAATAATAATTAATTATATAATGATTAATGACATTGTAATGACCTACAGGCATGGATTAAAGAAAATTTAGTCTTCCTCCCCAAGAGGGCGGGCGTTCCTACCTTCATGCCTGCAGCAGAGTTTCATGCAGAACCCTTAATGTATGAATTAATGCTTGCAATAAATGTATTTACTTGAAGTTTGATATGATACAACCAATCTCAGGAATTTATAACAACATTGATAGATCATCTGATTCAGGACTCAATTTTAATTCATCATAATCATCAGCCTATTAATGTCCCCGCTGTTGGGGCACAGGCCTCCCCTTGCAAAACGGGCCATGATCCACCGAGCGGGCCCGGTGCTGATTTGTGGATTTCACACGCCATTGGAAACTTTTAATTTCCTCAGACATGCAGGTTTCCACACAATGTTTTCCTTCACCGTTAGAGAAGTCGGTAAATTTACGTAAGTCTTCGGTAAAAATCCGAAAAACAAATTGGTACATGGCATTGCATGGTTTCGAAGCCGGACCTCCTGCATGGGAGACCGGCGTCCTAGCCGATCGCCGACGCTCTCAATTGTCAATTTTAATTATACAAATTTAACTTAATTCTAATTATACGCACAGCTTGGAAATTATGATACGATAATTACATTTTAAACCCTTAGAATAAAGACGATTCTGCTATAAAAAGTCTGTGACCGTATGGATAAACCTGTTAATTATGGTAGACGCCTCAATAATTTTAAGCCATTGCGCCGCGTGAAAGGTTAACAAGTTAAGCCAGTTTAAAAAGATGAGTGGGTTTATAAATAGACTGTTATAAAAATTTTTGTTCACATTATAAATCAACTGCTATTATGTCCTTGTGTCTGAGGTCCCTGAACCTATTTCAAGGTAAACGATTGCCCAGCGGGATGTCAGCGATTCACGTTTGATATGTTTAATAAATCACAAAAAAAAGAACAAACAAACAGAGTCGTGTTTTGTTTTTATGGAAAGAACAAGCCCTTTAGAGACTATTTTCAGTGAAGAATAATGTAACTTTCTAATTACTTTTTGTATACATTAAAAATGTAGAACTGAATCACTTATAAATTATATAATGTATAATAAATGAACCTGCAAACAAGAAATTAAAGTGAAGTAAGGTACACTTTGTATAAATATAGGTTGATCTAAGGGTCAGTTCAGTTCAGTCTGATGCGAAGGCGAAGATGATGATGATGTTTAAGAAGGCATCGATTCCAAGGCGCTGGCCCATCGACCAGCTAACTATAGCTGGCTGACTCCTCTTTCAAGTTCTAAGTTCTACTTTTTATTGCTAATTTTAAACTGCGCGTAACGTCGCGTCGCTGCAACAATCTGAACTGACCCTTAATTATAGGTAGGTCGTCACAAGTAGGACGTGGCACAAATACCTAGACTAGACTTGTTGTGGGTGTATCTAGACCGGTCCAGACCACAGCATTGAGCATTGAACTTCTCAAGGATATATCAAGGTGGATCCAACAAATGTCAGTTCAAGACGAACGAATTCCATGTCATAAAATGGTACCTAATGTTTTTGTGCGATGAAAAATAAAATAAATGTATATATAACTTATTACGGTTAACTACATCTACAATATTTATATGCTTCTACTTACATAAACTATGGGTAAACCACTGTCGGGTCGCCTGAGAGGCAAGAGGGGCGCGGGAGTGGACGGCGGGAGATGGGGCCTGCCGCACGACTCATGCTCGCCCTCTGACGTCCCGCCCCGCGCCCCTCTTGCCGCGCAGGCGACCCCGCAGTAAAGCGGTTTACCTATAGCGACTAGTGACAAAGGGTACTTAACTCATTGTTCTAACGTTGTGTTTTGAAACCGTACTATCGATCGATCGATCTAATTTTTTACCCTGGTAAAATCAGAGTTTTTACCAAAGACAGTAACAGGCCGTTTCAATACCTATATTTTTATAAAACTACGCTCAAAGCTCTTTCCAAAAGTGCATTTTACTCAAAATAATTACGCGACAAAGTGAAATGTCATTCGGAACGTAAAAAACAAGAAGGAAGTTACAAAACTCAATACTTAGAACGACAAGTCTAATTTTCACGCAGAGACATGAAAATTAGTAGTTTCTGCGAACCGTTGCCCTTAACATGGGAAAATCGCCCACATATTTGTAAATAGACATATTTGCGCAAGAATTCTGACCCATGCGTGGTCATAATTGCACATGATTTCTCATGTTCTACTCCAATATTTGCCCACGTATTTTTGAACCAACGTAACACACATTTTTGTTTAGTTTACAAAATTTTGTGGTCACTTTTGAGGTTGTTCAATTAGTAAAGCGTACAAATATTTAATTCAATAATGAACATGTTAGGACTTATATTTTAAGTAAAATTATTACTTAATTATTTTAATGTTATTTTAGCATTACTTTATTTTGAACAAACATATTAGCTAAGGTCAGTAATTTACTTATATTCGATTATACAGGGTGTAGCAAAAACCCCCTATAGTTCAGGGGTGTTCAGTATCAATAACTGAACAACTTTCACTATATGGGACCAAGCCTTAAATCAGCTGTTTCATATTTCGGTCGTGTAGGTATTGAGTTTTGTATGGAACAGAGGATTTTTTTTTCAGAATTGGCCCCATAGTGGTTGCACGTGTCCCTAAGCAACGGTGACCACTTACCAAAAGGTGGCCCGTTTGTCGTTTGTATCTTTTAGCCTTTTTTATATAAAAAAGTGAAAGATGTTCAGTTATGGATACATCACCCCCCTTTCGGGACTATTTCGGATTTTTATTACACCCGGTATTTATATTATGATTATGAGTTCTATGAACGTAAATTAGACTTACCTATTTATTACGAATGTTGAATTATAATCTGTGTTTATGAAAGGATTTGAACAAACAACATTTAATAATATTTAGAAATCAATAGAAGATAAATAGGTATTTTCGTCTTAAAGTTCATTGTGTAATAAACAACACCAAATAGATATGTTTTCGTAGCTATTAAATGTCACTAAGTATTGGGCATTAGTGCAATTTATATGCAACAAAGCAAAATGGTTGCCTGTCACTAGAAGTATTGTTGTTTTCAAAACATTATCCGAGTTGGAAATTTGGACATTGGAATTTATACGAACTTGACATTTTCCAACGTATCGGTTTAAAGTTAATCAAAGTTGTCACTGTAGAATGCCTACCTTATTCTTATTAATTTTATGCTTACTTACATGAAAATTAATAAATTTTGGTACTTACTTCTCTACTCTTTAAAGTTACGAAGCGGTTGTAGTTTTAAAAAAAGTGACTTTATAAAAATATAATTTAAGGTAGATAATGTTTTTAAAGTATCGTATTTACTGGCAGTAAAAAATGATTTTTTTTATCACAATCAATATACCTAGTTTGATAACTTTCAAAATTATAACACGTAATCTAATCACAGAGAGTTTTCCTAATTTCATATATATTTCCTTGTTTTAGAGTTTCCTACTCTAAAACAAGGAAATATATATGAAATTAGGTGGTTAGGTTATATTACATTGTGATACCTATACATGCCTTCAGAATAGATGCTGTCAATCTGCTCACTCTCCACACTCTGCAAGCTGTCGTCTCCCTCGACGTCCTGGCCTTCCTGTTGTTCCTCGTCAGGAGACTGCCTGGTGATCCTGTCTTCCTGGTGCTTCCTAATGGGCAGGATCTCGTGGATCGAAGGCGGTCTTACATTGTGCTTCGCCAGACCAAGTTTCTTTTGAATGAACGCTTCCAGAATCTGCTTCGTGATCTTGTTCTGACGCGCCAGCTCTTGGATATCTGCGGAGGAGAGAGAAGGCAGATAAAAATGACTGCGCGGAAAAAAGAGATAGAAAGAGGAAGGATTTCGACGTCATTTTTATCTGGTTCTCGCTTCTCTAAGGGATAGGGGAGAAAGTCCGGGTACTTGGAAAAATGTATTGAATACCAGTAATGGAATATTGACACTTAGGTAGTATGTACAGTTGACTTTATCTAAAATTATGCAGGAGCCAAAATTAGTTTGAGATTTTCTCAAAAACTACTGAACCAATTTCTAAAGTTGTGCCGTAGTGCATTGAAATTAAGAAGCTTGTCTGCGTTTGAAAAATCGTTAAATTTTCTCCTGCCAAATTCTAAAAAAAAATAGCTGCAATTGTTTTAAAAAAAATCTCAATCATACATTAGAGCCTATTTATTACTAAAGTACCATTATTACAAGGACACCAATTAGTTGCTCATAAAACATTGAAAATACCATAAAAATACTTAGGCAAATAAATTAAATACTTATACTTTATTATATGGCAAAAAGTGTGAACTACCTATGATGAAGATGGTTCCTCTGTCTATCCCCTCGGGGATTATGGACGTGAGAGATATGCTATACTACGCTATATTTATTTTGAGACAGGTAGGCCTATAGTAAGTAGTAACTTATCTCAAACTTGATTACGATTGTACTTACACTAACAAAATCATAAACAAATGCAAGCTACTGTAGTAAAGAGCGCAAATTGTACTTCGCCACTCTATTGTTTTAACCATCTGCTTAGAACAATAGCATCTTATCTATCAATTGTTTCAAACGCTTGGTGAATGTGAGGAAGTGACTTTAGAGTGTATTTGTATACGAATACTTAATCATAGGGCCCTAAGGATATTAAGGTACACCCGCATTGTTTTAAAACCTTCCATTTGGCAGGTTCAAGGTGTACAAATTAATAGTCCTATTGTGAATTTGAAGGTTTTATTTTCTAATTAAATCCTTAGGGTACAAACATATTGATAGGCTATACGATACTTATAATTAAAGCTGGAATAGCTTGGATGAAGAAAAATTCGTGTCCGATGACGGCGGCGGCTGTGCGTTCCTTCCTTCATGTTAGTATCAAAGTTTCCGCCTAGAAATTACTATCATGCGAATACACGATGTAGTACAAGCGAAGATAAATTATTAATCAAGTGCCATAATATTATTTTTATAAATGAAATATATGCAGGTATTCAGATAAGCTGTTATTAACAATACTTCCTATATATAAAATTAAAATAATAAATAATAGTTTGTGTCCATAATCCCCGAGACAATACCCGAGACAGAGGAACCACCGATAGGTAGTTCCCACTTTTCGCCGTAAGATTTGGTGGACAAACGTGATAGGTGGCAAGCCTATCACCGTCTACTATAGGTGAAGAATAAAATCCACTAAGTCCCTTTGTCGTACGAACGACACCCACGGGAAGAGTTGGGGTGGTGCTATTCTATATGGCGGGCACGATACGGCACAAAATAATAAAGTTTACTATAATTTTTTATATCGCAACGCATCTACTATTGTAACTTAATCATTGTTTTGACATAAATAAGTAGAGCATGAATATATTTTTGATTTCACCAGAGAATAAAGATGTAATCGGTCGGTTGTCCGAGATGACAATTTTATAGACGATTGTTATTGTTGTCTAAAAATTCTATTATATCTAGGAACTTAGAAGCGTAGATTAGTTAGTAAGTTGCATTGCAAGCATTAAAAATGTTTTTGGACTGAAAATAAGGACTAGTTAAAGACAGTCTACAACTCAAGCAAACATACGGTCTAAAGAGCGCCTATGCGGTAGGGTTCCCAGAATAGTGGCAGTGTTAAAAAAAAGATAGAAAAAGGAATATCTTATTTTGTGGTGAATATAGTAGGCCCACTTGCGCGAACCGTTTTTTCTCGGGTTAACTCTAACCCGTCAATTTTGTATGAAAACCATAGACAATTCGCGAGTTAATCCAGGATAAACTTTTTAATTATTAAATGTTATTTAGTTTGTTTTTGTTTAGTGGACATTGTGCATAGTGTAATTTTAAATGTACCACCTACTTACAATTAATAATGTGCGCATCCAGCCATGTTACAATCACCTGTATTTATATTAAAAAGTGACTTAACCTTGTGATCTTATAAGTTCCCCAAAGGTTCAATAAATGAGTATTTGTGTATTTTGCTCAAGCGGGCCGAAGGATCCCTGATGAATTAGTCTAAGTCCGATTACAGTGAATGATTTAAATGTAAGTATATTTAATTCGAATGCAATAATACAATTCAAAATTATACTTTCTGTAAGTAGAATCCACTGTAGTAGATATCGAGAAAAAAAGGCGTTAACACAATTACCTTGGTAATGTTTTTTTGCCGATTCTCTGCGATAATTAAAGTCAATTGTCGTGCATTGAATTGAAAAGAACTTTACCTACATAGATCAGTGTCACGAAATTGACAGACACTTTTACTTTGTATCGTAACTCTAGGTAAAAACATGTCTATAGCTAGCTATTCCTCTGTCTACGCCCTCGGGGATTATGGATATGAAAGTTATGTATGTACGTATGTATGCATGTGTGTATGTATGCATGTGTGGATGTATGTATGCATGCATATATGAAATGTATGTCTATAACAAATGAACAAATCAAAATCAATTTTAAAACTAAAATCAAATCAAAAGCAACCATTAGTCTTTACAAATATTGATAGAAAAAACTATGTATAATTTACTGTAATAAATTATGCAAATATTATGCAAACGACCTCTATAATTACTACCAATTTTTTTTAAACGGCCCTGTATAAAGCATCCCGAAAAAAAAAGATTTTCTGAATGACTAGGTATTAGCTAGTTAATTTTTCAAAGTTATTAGCTGATGTTTCTTATAGAATAGAATCAAAATATGATAAATCTATCCAATTTTTGACCTTTTACGACTGGTATAGTAGCTTATGCAACTGACTCGTAATTACAGCCATTGTAAAATGAGATTTTAGTTTTATTCGCTACGCTCGTATCAAAATAGAAAAAATGAGTTTTACAATGGCTAATTACGTGCAGTTGCATACAACACTTTTTCTACGACCAAGAAATACCTAAATAATTGAAAATACAAACTATTGTGAAGCGTCCAACACGACATGACAACACAACAACACGTCCAACACAACTCGTCAAAACTCCGTCGACCACAGTGCGTGGTCCAAGTTGAATTCTCGTATAGTCGGCATTAATTTTTTTAAACAATTATTTATTTATACGTGACAATTTTATTTTCGGAAACTGCTAATTTTGTATCAAATTTCATGAAACTATTAATAACTTTACTTTGTACTTAATTGTTGACCTATCGTAATGTAGGTTCACCGGTGCGTTAATAAATATTATACACAGCGACGTTAATTATGTAAAGATCATTAGGAATGAAGTAGTTTGTGTTGCCGATTGTGGTTTCATATTGAATTAATTACCAAATGGGAGTAGAAAAAAATATTATTGTCAGAAATAAAATAAATAACAGCGTAAAAAAACATATTCGAATAAGTTATCAGCTGGCTGGATAAATTACAATAAGCGATTAATATAAAAAAAAATGATTTACAATTATTTCGTAAGTAGGTACTTCTGATACTTGATATATATAGAGATTTAAAATTAAACATAAAATAATGCGCATGTATAACATAAAATAATGCGCATGTATAATGTGAATTCCTGTACCATACACGGTTGTAGGGGAAACTATACAATGATTGCCTGCTGAAGGAACTACCACAATATTCAATTATGTGCACATTATACAATATTATATCTATCTATCAATATATACAATATATACTATATATACAATATTGTATCTTTTGGAAAAGTGCTGTTATTGTTTTGACGAATTTTAATTATTGACATGAATTCTTGACATTGAAGTTCCTATTGTGATTTAGCTGATAATTGATTGTTAATTATTGTTTTCCTATGTATTAGTTAAAATATTATAATGTTTAATTTCGAACACAATTATTAGATTGTTAACGAATAAATAAATTGAAATTGAAATTTATTTATTTATAAGAATTTATATAAATTCCAAATTCTAAAAAAAATACTGTTATTTCCCAGTTGGTACAGTCGTTTTCTACTTCAAGTTACCACTCAGATTCAGAAAGCTAAACATTATCAAAAGACAAAAATACTAAATGAAAGTCAGTATATTTCGCGTGGGCAATGTAGATATCAGATTCCCCCATATTATGATTTTTAAATTAATCATACGATTACGCATGTATAATGTAAATTCTTGTACTATACACGGTTGTACGAGTAGGTGCGTATACATATAATATTTTTGGCGAATCAACTGGTTTACCTTTACGTTATGTTGTTATGAAGATGCAGCGATCTTGAAATCTGAACAGATCGATTTATTAAGTTCTCAATAAGGAAACATCATGACTTAATACACTTGTTAAAACTGTTGATTGGATCGTATAAAGTCATCGGTTTAACGAGATTTTAAGGTCTGGCCTTTGTACATCCTTTGCCCTTAGATATGCGTTGATCGATCATTTAAGCAACATTAACGAATAAGAATAAGAAGGTAAACACCTTCTTATTCTTGACAACTGGATGACTGGGCAGTCATCGCAGTTGTTGCCCACTGCAAGTCACACCAATTGCCCACTCCGTTTCAGGAAGTTAAACAAAAATAAATTAGTTTTATGAAATGAGTTGATACAACTACAAGTGAGCGTCAGTCTTTTTCAAGTGGGCACTAGTCTTTTTTACCCTGTATCATTAATCATATTAAAATAGAAAATAGAAGAGATAACATGAAACTCAGGGGTTTCCTTTAGCTTGTAGACCTCTTCTGATGTCGAAAGTTTCAGCCTTTTAGTCATCTCTAATTAAAAATATATTTTTATAAATTGGCTACGACAAACAGGCAGGCGGGCCACCTGATGGTAAGTAGTCATCGTCGCCTAGACACACGTGCAATACCAGGGGTATTGCTTGTGTGTTGCCGGCCGTGGAGGGAGAGGACTTTTTTAACGTACTTTTTGAAGCATCCTATATCGTAGCGCTGCGAGAAAACGTCGGGTGGAAGAGAGTTCCACATTTTACAGGTGCGTGGCTGAAACGTTCGTGTAAAACGGGTCGTGGTAGACACCCAAGGCCTTAGAAACTGCGGGTGAAAATTGAGCCGCCGACGAGTGGTGCGATTTAAGAAAGTTAAATTAAGTTAATTATAAATGTTATAGGCAGATTTAAGTAGGCCGGATTGCTTCCAGAAAAGTGGGCTAGTACCCATAATGCTTTCTGTTCGACCTGGCGGGGTACTACTAGGCCCCCGATTGCAAATTGAATTTTAGGTAAGGCAGGGAGCTTCGTTCAAGGATTTCAACTTGTAACAAACCACACCACTAAAACCAAAGTGTGTAATTATAAACCCTACTAATATTCTTCAAATATACATATTATTACCAATGATAAATAAAATATGATTAATTATACAATGCCGGTAAAGGTGAGATGGGTCGATTAGAGCACCACAAACCATAGGTCAAGTTCAAGCCATGGTTGTTTGCGAAACTATCCATTAAATTATATCGTTGGGAACCGTACGCCAAACTATAATTAAATTATACATCATTATCTACCGTATTTTGCAACGTGGTTTGCAACATCCTTTGTCGGTTCTAAGTATTTGGATTTAACTGCTTGTGGATCTTCTATTGTTCCAGGGGTAATTCGTCGGCTCCAGTGCGCTCCTCTGGAAATGCCGGAGCTCTCCGATCTCCGCTAGACATGCAATCAGTTATCGAGGGGGTTTCTGTGGGTAAAAATACCACATAACCCGATTTCACTCTCTAAGGAGACCGTGTATCTCAGAAATATTTGATGAATTTCGCCTCAGTCACAAAAAAGGAATGATTCGTCCTGAGTTGGGCGACGGACTCTTAGTTACACCGGTTTGTTACACTATAGTTATCCTTACCACTTTTTTGTTTTGTATATGTCATTCCATCTTAAGATGGATTCAAGGTTTTGCGCGTCCTTGCCAGATTCTTCATTAACGTATACCTGCAATATTTTTAAAAATGATTACATTATAAAAAGGCTGACTCTAGGTTGATTAATTTCCTAATAAAAAGCCCAGCAGCTGTTGCATAACCTAGTTTTTTTGCAGACAATCTTCTAGATAACATTTGTATCTAAAGATTAGGATCTCTGTAAAGGCAGTTCTACATTGTTCAATTCAAGAATCAAGCCGGATTTCGCGGCCCGTTTCGATGGCATAAGCTTAGACTAGAATAGCTCTGTAAGGAGACAATGCACGATTAGCTTACTAGCGCTTAACTAACAGTGCACTTGACCTACATGCGGTGAATGATTTGTATCGGTTAAACTAACTGAGCCAGAGATACTCAATCTGCGGCCCGCTTTAGTAAACTGTTAATAAAGGAAAATGGGCGAAAATCCATGAAAAATGAGGCTTTTTACAACAATGGCGACAGATATCAACAACGATGTGTATTGAAATCGTAGTTCAGATTTTACATTATAAATTTTTTCCCGTGGGTGTCGTACGAGGTGACTAAAGGATTTTGTGGATACTATTCTACACCTAGTAGACGGCAATAGGCTCGCCATCAATCACGTTTGTCCACTAAATTTTACGACGAAAAGTGGGAACTACCTGTCCGTGGTTCCTCTGTCTATTGATTATGGACATAAAATATCTATATATTTTGTGTTGTAGACGAGAGTTTATGTATGTATGTATAAATAAGCAGCCACATTTAGATTTAAGCCTTTTGTATGTTTACACGAGTTATGTGCAACAAGGCTTTTGAAGTAATTTGCTAGAAAGTTTATACTTATTGAGAATTCAACAAGTATCCTAACCTACCTCTACCGAAATGTGAGCAGCAATAGAAACAATTTAAAAAATCAATTATGCAACCCGCGGTGGAAAAAAGTTGAGAATAACTGATCAAAATTCTTTTTTAATAACACCACGACCAGTGGCACCAGTTGAAGCTTGATGGACAATTTGTACAGATTAAATCTAAACAACTGATAATGTGTTGAGTGATTTGTATTAAATGTTATATTATTATTACATTTAGTCACGATTAACGTGAAGATAAAAAAAATAATTATTAAATAATACAGAAAGTTGTATATTTGTTTGTGTCTATGGATGGCGGTTGGTTTAGTAGAGACTTGAGACATTGCCAGTACCTAAGAGAAGCTATAATATAAAATTTTCTTATATAACGTTTTCCATAAACCTTGCACACCTAGAATTGACTAGCCACACAGTGGCAATGTTTGTCATGTCTGGTACACCAATAGATAAAGTTAAGAGAAAGTTTTGGGAAATTGAAGAAGTACCAGGCACTGACAAACAAGGTTTGAGTCAGGAAGATAAGGAGTGTGAAGCTTATTATAAAACAACTACGACACGTGATTTTACCGGACGATATTCGGTAAGCTTACCTTTTAAAACGAAACCAGCCTGGTGATAGTCTCTGCCTTTGAGTTCAGCTCTTTATTTAACATTTGGTTAGTAGAGACTTGAGTCATTGCCCGTACCTAAGAGAAGCTATATTATAAAATTATCTTATATAACATTTTCCATAAACCTTGCACACCTACTGCCTCTTTCTCGATATCATTTTCTCAGTCCGAAAGTTGCCTGGAAGAGATCGCTCTTAGCGATAAGGCCGCCTAAATTGTACTTCACTATCTCCTTTTCTATCTCATGTTTGTTGTTTTATATTTTAACATTATTTTGATTATCCATCACCAAAAAGCTGCCACGTATGGTACATGAATTGTAATAAAGGAAACAAGGTAAAAAATATCGAGTGAGGGTGTCGAAAACTTAATTCAACGAAGTGGGTGCGAACCTATGGTTTATGGTCACCAGACACGAATACTGTCATCGAATTACAAGTGAACACATATAGATGCAAAAATAACTGTGTGAAAAAGCTCAGAACAGAACTGATCATCCGTCTGAACCTTGTAGGCGTCCCTCCAAAAAGTAATAGTCATAGTACCTAATCTTTTAAACGATATTTTCAGCTTATTTTAGTACAGCAGCGTTGTAGCTGGATACATGTAGTAAAGACTCGAACAAACACATACAAATGTACACTCCCTTTCACCCTTACACTCTCTTCTACACAAACACGTTCACACACATTTCCAATAAACACATCCCTATACACACACACCAAAACTTATTTCTCCCTATAGGCGTGGTTTTAAAATAGGAAATATTTAATTGGCAGTATGTTTTTTTTAATGGACTTGTTTGTTTTTAAATTTAAGTGCTGTAGATTTTGTTATAAATAATAATAAAAAAAGCTTTAAGTTTTCACACCATTATCGTCAATAAATGAAGCAAAACGATAACAAACCAGTTAATTTAACCCACGTGCTACTGATTGATGTGGTAACAATTTAACCATCGAAGTAAATGTAATGTAATGTAATAACGGGCTGATTTCCGCAACTCGACGTCTCAAGCGCCTATTTTGCGTGTGGTGGAAACTACTACTGATCGAGCCACCCCAACTTCGCCAGGAAGTCCAGCAGTCCTCCGATGTCCTGAAGGACTTCGGGAAGTGATCCTGGGGCGCCAAGGCTTCCCGCCCGGTAGGTGGTCACCTCTCTGCACTCCAAGAGCACGTGGGCGACCGTCTCCTCTGCCTCCATGCAAGCTCTGCACAAGGGGCTGTCTGTGAATCCTATATTGAAGAGGTGTCTGTTAAGTGGACTGTGACCGGTTATTATCCCGGTTACCTTCCGCAGTTTGACTCTGCTGAGCCGAAGGAGCTGCCTGGTTAGTCTCGGATCAGCCTTCGGCAAGGCTTCTCGAGACTGCCTGCAGTCCACGACCTTGGCCCAGCTAGAGTTCTGTATATCCTTCGTGCGTTGGCGCAGCGACGTCTTTAGCCAGCAGAACGGCAGGGGTATGAGGGGCTCTGGGCCCTCTGCAACCATCTCCGATGCCCTTCTCGCCAGTTCGTCCGCCGCGTCATTGCCACGAGAATTACTGTGTCCCTTGATCCACTGAAGGGTGACCTTGATGTGACTACCTACCTTATTTAGTTTTTGGTGACACTCGTTTATTAGACCCGATGTGACGACATAACTTTTGAGGGCCATAAGTACCGCCATGCTGTCAGAGAGTATACGGATTGGATAATCCCGTACTCCTTTAGCGGCGATTGCATCGGCTGCACGAATGATGCCCACACATTCGGCCTGGAAGACTGTGTTGTGAGCACCTAGTGGTGTAGATATTCTTATGTTTAGGTCCTCCGAGAATACTCCGGAGCCAGTGCCTGACCTTGTTTTGGAGCCGTCCGTGAAGACTCTGAGTTCTCTGGGGTTGAGACTCTCGTAGTCCTCCTCGTACAGTTGTATTTTGTATTTCTTATCAAAGACAAACAGCGTCGGAATCCTATCGCACACTGCTTCCATCAATGGGAGGTCCTCATTAGCCTCTTTAAGGACTTCAGTGTGGGGAATCCTGACGTCTCTCCATAGGTATAGCTTTTTCAGACGAACCGCTGCAATGGCTGCCTCCTGTCTAATGAAGAGGGGCAGCGCCGGTAGGTCCAGCATGGTTTCCAGAGCCGCTGTAGGTGTCGTCTTCATGCAGCCTGTGATCGCCATGCAGGCTATCCTTTGGAGTCTTTGTAGTTTAGTACTCACAGTGGTGACTTTGGTGCGTGGCCACCAGACCACTGCTCCGTAGCTGACCATCGGTCGTATCACCGTCGTGTAGAGCCATAGAGCAATCCTGGGGGATAGCCCCCACGTTTTACCTATCATTCTACGGCACTGCCAGAACGTGATAGTAGCTTTTCTTATTTTGTATTCAAGATGACTATTCCAGCTTAACTTGTTATCGAGCACCACCCCAAGGTACTTCGCTTCATTAGAAAGCTGTAGCCGCTTTTGGAACAGTTCGGGCAGCCTATAGTTACCCAGAGACCTTTTGTTCGTAAACATTACCAATTCGGTTTTTGTAGGATTTACTGAGAGTTGGTAGTCAGAGCACCATCGTTCCACGGTCCGTAGTGCTCCTTGTGTTACCTCACAAACAGTATTTGCGAATTTACCTGAGATGAGGATTGCTATGTCATCTGCATACCCTATAGCAAAGTGGGTAAAACCATCGAAGTAATACGTAATTTAACAAGCCGGTGTGACCTTCCGTGCCATCTTTACATGTCAAATTGATAGAGCCATCAAAAGCTTGCCTCTTGGAGGAAACAAACCTGCGCCCCGGATAGAGCACTCATAACACATATAGTATCATACTCGTTCATACTTACGTTTTACAGAATTGAACAGGCTGTGTTCGGGTTTGTGGTGACAGCACTTTGTCTATCAGCAAGGTATTCTTCAATTACGTTTATTAATTAGAGATAATATTTTTTATTTTTTTTGTGATGATTGTTTATATTTTTATTTCGTGTAGCTACACCCTAATGGGTAAAATTACATTGTAACACAAATTGTATTATAATAAGACCTATAATGACACGTAATTTATGGCTAATAAATAAATGAAACAAATGAAAATGAAATGTATATTTGAACATCGATCTTAATTCATTTTCGTGTTATAGTTATCTCGATAATTAAAAAAATCAACACTCTGTTCATCTTTGTCAATAAATAATCTGTCATCTCTACGCGGTAAAAACCGATTTTACAATTGGCTTCATTACAGCTACAATCAATCATACTGTTTCCATCAGATGGCGCGTGGCGTGAACTTTTTACCTCAACAGTATACCTCCTCTGTACAGTCGACAAAAGATGACGATTTATAGCCCTAATTGGCTCCAATATCGCCCCACCTTGGCCCACATCCACTGCCAAACATTACTTGTTACCAGTGCTATCCTAATTCACGTCACCTTGTTGTCAAGTTCTTTGATAACTCTATTTACAAATATTACGTGTATCTACGTAAAGTGCGTCGGTGGATAAAAAACACTCAATTTCGACCCCAATTTGGCTAGTAGAGGTAGAAGACCTACGTTTTTTTGTCTTTGTACGAAGTCAAGGTAACTTGTTCAAGAAATCGTTGTGATTGGCCAATGTGTGAGTATCCAGAATAAAAACTCTAATTTAAAAATTAAAAAAAACCCCGACGTACCATGGTGGAGATCCTCTTACTTTTTCCTGGTCATCATCAGGTCCTCAAGATTCCAGATGTGTCACCATGGTCATAAACATTTGAGCTGAAACTCGAACCATCTAACTGTTACCGTTCCAGAGATCCCATCATACTCCAAGATCTTAGAACCACTGATCCAATTTTCACCTGACATGGCTAAGAACATTCAGCATATTAGACCTGCGGCGCGAGAAGGCGCGGACGCTCCGAGCTTATTTTAGAATTATGGAAACTTAGATTATTTGATAAGATCCAATAAGATAAAACTAAACTTTTAAAATAAATAACTTAATCGTATACAGTATAGTGTCGATTACAACAACGATTTTATCAGTTAACTTCTATTTCTTGCATCAAGTTACGAAGTTAGGTTTTTTTATAGTCTTTAACTTTTTGTTAGTAAACGATCATTTGATTGGTTTTAGATTTATTTTCTGAAACGCTTTGTAAAATGTAAGCGTTTCTTTTAAATAGAGCAATGGTAAGGTGAACTATAATCTATTTCATTTAAGAAGAATCATTTGACATAATGTAAATTTCAATACAAACGAACGAAATTTAACCTTGTAAAGATGCTTGATCGGTTTTGATAACGGTGCAATGCTTTAGTGACATCAAAATTCAGATGGTTGTCTGCAAATTATTGAAGGTAAGTGAGTAGTTGCGCGCGTTCCTAGGAATGAAGGCGGCATTGCATTCTCGAAGAACATTTCTCACAATTGTTCTAAATTTAGCAATTAACTTGTAAATAAGTGTAATTACAAGATGCCACCGATAAAAACAAAACTATTTTACTTGACAAATGACAAAACTGGTGATTATCCATTGTTCACTAAGTGCTTATTGTTGATTTTGTATGGACAAATGAGACTACATATTATGAGAAATATTATTATAAAGATAAAAGATTACGTAAAGGAAAATTACACGAACGAAATTTAAATGAAAACCATCTCAGGACTCCGCACTAATACGGATTCAGAAAGAGCTAAAACTAATGATGGATTCGTATGGGATTTTTATATATAAACTATTTACTATAATTATTACCTATTTATCAATAAATTATTGAGTTGAATTGAATTTGTACCTGTTTAGTTTTTCAAGTTACGATCCTAATAAATTATTTTTCTGACTATGACACTCTGCCTGACCCGTGACTCCATATATGACCCATGATAGCTAAGTGGAAGTTATACTTAGAATAGATGTCATAGGACAGGAATCCTAATAGGTTTGGTAAGTTTTAAAAAAAATAGATGATCCGTAAGCAGAAGTCCTTGAGAGCTCTTTAAGAACTACCTTACTGAGGAAGTTGTTCACCTTTAGTGTTAGTTACGCCATGACTCTACTTTCCGGTTCTTCATTTAAATGTCATCTTGATCATCACGATAAAAGTATCTATGGGCAATTGGGCATAGAGCTTTACATTTTGGATGAAAGAAAAAATAATCTCCATCCCCTAGGGCGTTCGTTCATTCAGGTCTCAATTGTAGAGCTACTAATGCCTTCATCTTTTAGATTGACCTATCAATGATAAATCCGTGTCCACAAACTTGCAAGATGCTGTAATCTTGCTTGCAAGGTTTTAGTTAGGGTAAGTACTTATTTGTATATTTTTTTCATTTACAACTAAACCCGCATTTGACCTCAATCTCAGCTAGTGGTATGTGACGATGAGATCGAAGATGGAGCACACGGGATTAGTTGCTACCTACTGGCTCTTCTATAAACACTGTGCCAAAGTAAAGATATTTGACGACAGATTTTACATAGAAGTATATAGATCATTTACATAGGTCGCAAGCCAGACGGACCCTGAAGGGGTCCTACCACCAGTAAATTACTCGGTTCAGTCGTCTCGTACGACACACTTAACAAGCGGCAGTAGGGGAATATTCTAATCCGTCCCATACACAGGGGTTGGTTTATTTTTAGTGAGAGACGGGAGGAGGGGTTGTATTGGTTTTTGATGATATTAAAAAAAAAGAATTTATTTCCTAGATCCCACACATACAAACAATTAGGTACAGAATATAAAAATGATCATAATTTTAAACAAATGTAAACAAAAGTAATTAAATTTGATGAAGGTGGTGTGCAGCACCGGAAAAGGGGGACTGCCTCAGCCTGTTGCCGCAGCGGATTTAGCACTGCGGCGCTGATTGCTTGTTAAAGCTTGTTTTCTGCTCCCAATGCAATACAACATCATTCATTATGATGCATTAGACTTGAATTGCTGTATGATGCAGTCTCATACATAATCTATTGAGATTATGAATCACAATAACGGCGACCTTAACACCTGATCATGCAGTCACGAAGCCGTTCACATTCGGTCCATCAAGATCTCATCCGATATGATTTTAATTTAAATGATAATGTTATGGCGATTACGAAATACCAACACATAGTTTAGTTCCGCACCATTAACTAAGTAATTCACGATTTCCTGGCATGGCCGACAGTGCATCATCTGTTTACAAGATGTTCTGTCGGTCGGGAAAGGGTTTGAATTAATTATAGCACCTTCTTATAGATATTAAGAACGTTGCTTGTTTGCTTAGTGTATATTATTTTCATTTCAGCTCTATTTATACATATTATTCGCAAAATAATAATAATTAAGAAATGCTCTGTACAGTTATTGCCTTGGAAAACTTGCTTTTTCAATCCTCCATCCATTGTATGCGTGTGCTTTGCTCTGCCCCCAGCTTATTAGCCTGAAATTCTGTTACAGCCAGACTACTGGTGGCGCTATTGTATATGGAGCTTTGGTTTACGAGACCGATTGTCAAATTTTTTGTTTCTTAACTGTCACACTGAATCCTACGGGATAGGCCCTCTGAATTATTTGACCGTTAGCTGACGTCTCTCTTCAACCGGTGTCCACCCACTGCTGGATGAAAGTCTCCTCCAATACACGCCATTTTCTACGATCTTGAGCTTTACCAATCTAGTTTCCTCCAGCAGATCTTTTTAAGTCATCTGCCCATCTTGCTGGTGGTCGACTTACGCTCCTGGTCCCAGTTAGCTGACGTATCAGTATCGAAAGGGGTCAGATAATTCAGGAAGCCGTCCGTACCTTAAACTTGTTTGAATTAACAAAAATACAAAAAGCCCTAAACATCAAAAGCACTGGGATTTTAATGACACAATACTAGAGTATTTTCATTGAGTGCCTCCAATAGAATATGAACTCAATTGCAATTTAAAGACAATAGGTACTCTGGGCACTCAACTGAGCGGAAGTCAGTCAGTGGGTGGCTGCCTGCAGTAAGGGCTGGATTCAGTTCTCATACCTACAGGTTCTGGGGGTCATTCTCATTAGATCGATTAATTTTTTTAATAATTATTTTTTTAGCGAAAAAATAAAATGTCTAAAAAAAAACCGTAAACCGTAGATCGATTAATCAGAGGGGTCAAGTACAATCCCCGAGCACCTTATGTATACATAAAAGGAGAAAAACCTCGAAGTAAAGACGGCATTTTTGATGATGAATTAATGACTGTTAGATCATTTGGTGAACATGGACTGTTGAATACTGCAAAGTGATGGAACCGATCGAGAACATAATAAAATACTAGCATAATGAAGATAAGTGTAAGTCATCGTTCATCTGTAAACTTGTGGTTGTTAATGGAATTAAAATTGAGTCTCTCAAAAATACATAGATTCTAAAAGAGTCTCAACTCTGTTATGTGCATAACAGGGTCGTAACGAATGAATGAATTCACTTTACTGCACAAAATTAGTGTGATACTGTGCGTACGAAACAATTAATACAATCTAGGCGCTATACTATCCCGTTATAAAATTGTAATAGGATTTCAATAAATTATAATAATATACACACATACATATATAGGTACATACATACATAATATTAAAATATAACTAGAAACCAAAGTTGTGGAAGTAAGGAAGGAGGAGCCATTAGGATAGATAGTGGGCCTTAACCTGTGCTTCGAAAATGTCTAAGGATTTGGCTTGACAAATTTAACTTACTTAATTCTATTCTATTTAATTACTTATTCTATTCGACTTCATTGGGAGAGGTATGTCACCAGACCTGAGACCACGTCAGAGGTGTAAATATCGAAACATCAAAGACTCGCTCACGAAATCGCGAATACGACCCCCGAAACTACATTACCTGAGTACATTTCTGAGTTGGAGCTCGCCCCCAATCCGTTATCTCAGTCGGACATTGGCGCGGCTCCAGCCGGCAATCTGCTTACACATGTCTAGACGCTAATATACAGCTCTGTTAGTACCTATACTGGAACACAACTATTTGTTATGCTTTGTGATGATAACCCTGATCAAGTGGGGAAATATCCATATTTTATCCTTTCTTTGTAAAGGGAAGGGTGAAAGAGTTATTGTGCTTCGAGTTTGAATGAAATCTTTCGTACCTATATTGCTACGAGTTATACTCGTATTTCGAGGAAATTCTAGAAATTAACACGTTAAAGCTTGGAGGAAAAAACATTTATGGTTTAGGTTTAAGAACGCTTCTTTCAGACATCAAAGTTACTCCAAATCTTCGGAATCATCCTTCGATTCTCCAAACTAGATTAGTATTCGAGTCCTTGAATGTTGGTATTTCGGAGCGGATATCCTGTTTACCCTTTGAGCAAGCTTTGAGGGTGATGTACTCGTAGGTATAGGTTACAGCATCGTCAACTCTACAATGATTGTTTGTTTGTTTATCGTATGGGATGTGGTCAGAGATGTTTAGGCCGCCCGTGGGCCACTGACATGTCCTAACGACTGCTGTCGAATGACAACAACCGGTATTGACTGTTTTTAGTGATCTACGACTCTACAATCCGAATTTACATCCGACTCTACAATAAGATAATCGTATAATTACTTTATGTACTGTGTTAGCTTTAAGTTTTATTTTGTGTCTAAGACACTCCATGCGAAATTGGCGTAAAAGCGGATTGGACAGACAAGTTGGCGCGTGAGGGTGCATTCTCGATGTAATCCCAAGTCCGCCAGACCCGAGAAAGCCACGTCTGGCTGGCGATTATGACATTACTCGACATGCAAAAGTCCTGAGCTTCGGATGGTTCTGTTACGCTCACACATTATGTTTGTGTCTATGTGAGGGAACGAGATAGAACTAAAATCGAATTTAAATCTCGAAATGCTACGAGAATCCTCCTGGCATGGCGGTGGCGAGACGTAACGCAATTTGCGCATTACTCCAATCTGGCCCCGCGCCAGCACCCTACGTGTCCGAACTTTTGAAAATAACAGGATTTAAAGCGCTTTCACGTTAGGCGGTTTTAGCAGAGCGACGACGGTTTAACCACTCTTGGACGGCTGCGGTTCATATAAACTCGTATTAAGTCGCCTAACAGTTTGTACGTAACCAAAAAATTTGGAAAAAAATTCTGAATTTTGTATTGTTTATGTAAGAACCTTGAATGATAGAAAAAATAGTCTTCCTCTCTAGCCTAAGCCCTAGCGCGCACAATGATTTTGGTTTTTGCGACACGATTTTAAAATAGCGCTGTAAAATATCGCAGAAAGTTCAGTGCGCGCACTACGATGAAAAAATCGCTGGTTTGCTGATTTTCAAAATGGATTTCCTATAGGTTACTTAGGCTTAGTAGGTACTACTTCGGAATGGTAGAAGGAAGAAAAAAGAATTCAACAATACTGGACTCAATGCTGGACTCACAGCTGAAAGATTTATTAAAGGATTATTTTTATCTAAAACACAATGATGCTGTAAGTATCACAAAAATATATAATTGACTTATAAAATAAAAATTCAAAGATAAGACAGATTACTGAGGATTGTTGAACCTCAAATTGATTACAAATAAAAATACTAGACGACAAAATTCAATCTCACTACAATCACTATATGTTAGAGAGTTTTTAGGAGATGTGGCCTTCCTTGTATTTCGATTATCAAAATATTCCTACAGACATGTTCACTCTATGAAAAACAGAATGCGAATGAGGGCCGGGCGCGCGATTCTATTATTACTCCTTATGCTGCAATTTATTTTTGTGACATTCGCATAGCGGTAAATGTTACAAATCACAATTTTAAAATCGCTGCGATTTTTTTCTCGCATGTGCTGCGCGCACATGCTTCCATATAAACCCATACGTTGACGGGCGGGCTTACGTGCCTTCATGGTAAGAGCGCTCTTACACTGTGAATTATGTTAATAAGTTTTCAACTTTACTAGAACTCTTTATCTTAATCGTATATAAACCTTTTTCGTCCATACGCACTCTGGCAACTACGGCATAATGACAATTAAAATAACACCCGATTGACATTATGGAAACTTCATCGTACTTATTCACTACCAAAAGAAAAAGGCTCATTATTTCGTCAAGAATAATGGAAAAACAACCAAGTTCAGATAGCAATATATCGACGGACAGCTTGGAAGACGGTTGCCTAAGAAAATCCAAGACAAATTTTGAAACATGTGATGAAAATGTAGATACAATACTGGTACCGTTTTACGAAAACGACGTACTCATAAAAGTACCAAAAGGACAGAAAAAGAATCAAAAAAAGGATGTAAAATCAAGCGAAAAACAAAAAAAAGAAATGCAAAAAGCAAATTATCTCGTCAACAAAACAAAAGCTAAGAACACTTCGTATCTAGAAATGTTCCGCAAACAATTTTCTATGAGATTTCAAATAGACAAAAAAACAGATGATTATGAAATAAGTTCCTTGTTGCCGGAGTTTGGTGATACTGAAATTGAAAGCATAGGCGAGGAAGGTCCAAATCCGGTTAATGAATACTTCAATTCTGAGGCCTACAATGAAACTTATTATGAAAAGCTTTTGAATAAAGAAATATCAATGTATCTTGATCAATCTTGTGAAGATGGGATCCGATTCACAGATGACATAGACAGCAAATCACCTGATGAGACTGAAGAAAATAATCTTAAAAGTATTTCTGAAATTACTCAACATCGCCGCCCTTCGAGAAGAGGTATACCTATACCAAGTGTAAAATTAGGAGGGCTAGGACCAGACACGGAAAAAATAAAGCCAAGATTAGAGAGGGCCAGAAGTCTTCAGAGATATTCAGAGAGAGTACGGATGGAAAATCGCCTTAGAATTTACAAGAAATCCGTTCAAGCTGAGGAAAAGAAAAATGAATGGAGACCATCTGCAAGACGACGAGACTCATCAAAAGATTCTCATTCAGAGCAAAATGCGTCTTACTTAGTTAATAAAACAAAAGAACTGAATTCAGCTAAAGTAATTAAAAATATATATGAAAGTAAATCGAAATCTGCTGATGTACAAAAAACAAAAGAAAGGATTAGAGAAAAGGAAAAGATAGCCAAAGATAAACCCACATCAAAGAGAAACCAAAGTGCAATAAACCCCAAGGCGGTCCAGCAAGACGATCTAGTACAACCTAAACATTTTGAAAAAGACGAAGGAAAGAAAAAGAAGAGTGAAACTCGTATAAAAGTAAGGTCTACTGCTCGAAACAGGGGTATAAATACGGACACGAAATCTGATTTCGAAAATCCTGTGGCTCCAGTCCACATAAGTTTTCTGGTCAACGTGGGTGGAGCACGACCATCAAGCACCCTAAAGACACTGGAAGAAAAACACCGAATGTACCAAGAACAAGTCAAAGCGTTCACTATGGATAACAATAACGTATAATTTCTATTCATGTATAATATATTTTTGTATCGAATTTACAGTCTTTACCTTGTCATGTCAAAAATTATGGGATTTTGTTGCAATAATAAAAGTTCACACCTCTTTGTAATTAATTTTCAAATTCACGTCAATCATCAATCAATCATTTTATAGATAACACAGTTACTTTGTTTCGACTCAACTTGTCAATCTAAGCCTTAGGTCTAAGCTATTATTTAGACGTCATTTAAAGATCATTTTTGTTACTAAATAGGTTTTAAAAGAAGTCTAGTTCGACAAGAGATTTTATACTTAGATGAGATAATGTTTCAAGATTGATGGAGCGAGAGGCTGGAAGGTATGTGAAAGCAAGTATCCAGGCACTAGTTTCACCTGGACCATGACTCATCATTTCCAACGACAATGACTCACAATAAGTTAACACTATGTTAGTATCTTAGTGTGCATAATGCAATTGTTCATTAACAGGTAAATAATAATATGCAGTATTAATATTTGACTATATAATCGCTTATGAACTTTCTACGTGGAGGTTTTGAGAACAGACTTATTTATACACTGGTCGTTTTAGGATACTAGATGCTTCGGGCTGGAACGGTAAGAGAATATAGGAATCAAAATATTCCTTCGTTCGGTTAAAGGCAGATTCTGGTTATGGCAGATTCTTCTAATGGCAGATTCTTTATAAGGCAGATTCTTGTTAGGGCAGAAGTACAAGTCATCATAAAATTGTTAAAATATATTTATTAGTAACTAAGAAACCAAACTACAGGAAATTAAACACAGACTCTATTTCAGGGTTAACAAGTTAATTAAAAATTCCATACCTAATGATAACATAGAGGTATCTCCCATCACTTCTTCTTATATATTTTTAAAACTGCTAATTTAGTTAAACATTCGAAAGTAGAGATTTTGTTTTCTTCGAGATTTGTTATTATTTCGTTAATGGATTTGTTTTTTTCGATTAACTTTTTAGTTCTTCGTTGACCACAGCTTAACCCTGAAGAAGATTCTGATTGTTTAATTTTTCTATCTTGCACTGTGGCTTCTTTTTTCAACAGTTGTATTAAAGCTTGTATTTGTGCGATTTCAAAGTCACACTTGAAATGTGCAATATGTTCATTTTATTCATTAATGGATCATAATTTAATTCATTGGATCTCAAGTGGCCAGCTATCAACCAAGTACCAACCTACTTAAAGGTGATTGCTAACCTTAATGCTGGAATAAAGCATAAATAAATTAGAGTGACAGAAAAAAACCAGAATCTGCCTTTAACCGAACGAAGGAAAAAGTCTTTACATTGTGACTGTCCTTTTTCTGCCCTAACAAGAATCTGCCTTATAAAGAATCTGCCATTAGAAGAATCTGCCATAACCAGAATCTGCCTTTAACCGAACGAAGGAAAATATTCCTAAAGTGTCTTTGATGGTCCCCGTAGTATTTGTTGTACAGACTAAGAAAATCTTTAACGTCTTCATGTCATCTTGCGCGTTTTAGTCGGAGAGAAAATGCTTTAGCCACGTCTCAGTGATTAGAGATTAACGATATAAGTAAGCAATACTATGTGAAAACGATAGCACCTCATAATACTTATAACTACTCGTGGTAAAAAAATATTTAGTGGGTACCTCAAAGTAGATACTTTACCAGGGATGGATCCAGAAAAAAATCAGGAACAGGTATCGGTTATTGAAATAGGAAATCACTATTAAAAAATGGTCAAAGGCGAATCGAACCTCGCAACTCTGTAATATTGATCTTACGGGTTTTAAGAAGGACCATCCCCCCTCCCCTGGAGCCGCCACTGGTACTTATCTATACCTAAGTATTAAAGACTGAAGTACTTATGACAGCGAGACGGTTGAGCATGTACCATACACACTCAACTGCCCTGCAATTGAAGACTTCAGAGGTAAGATGGGGATGAAGACGATAATATAATTAATCTACTATATAATTATTGTAATTTATTTATACTTATTATTTACTGTACTCCACACTTTACCCACCATAAAAGTAGTCTAAACTCTCCTTAATCAAAGGTTGGCTGGAAGAGATCCTTACGGGATAAGCCCGCCTTTGTACATATTTTAATGTTTTTAATTTCTGTGTATTTTTTTTCCTATGTGTGCAATAAAGAGACTACAAACAAACAAAGACGAACTCGAGCCTTCCACTAGCAAGAAACCTGCCACAGTGGAACTGTCAGCCACATGTGTGGAGTCAGTGCACCCCCATAGAAGAATAAGATTTACATAATACGAGTACAATGTGTTAGGTAGATAATAAAGACACTTATTATTCATTAGAGAAATCACCAAAAAGCAGCGGCAACAATGATTATGATATCTAACTACTGACTACCTAATCTAAATAATGTTTGGATCGAAATCCGGTTTCATTTCAGTGAAAGTGATCTCATTCTCTCGTTTGAACCTGCTCTGGCGCATAAAATAACGCATTAAAATACGTATTGAGCATCAAGTGTTAAAATAATCACCCAACATTACGAAGAACAAAAGTATTGTGGATTATTATCGATAATAATTAACTCATATGTTATTTAGGTATGAAGTGTAAGGTAAGATGTAAAGAGAACCATAATAATTTGTTCTACCTTCACACATCGGAGTAGGAGGCAATGAAATGGCTGATCGTTACGCGAATTTAGCCATTTCTGAGGGTGTTTCAACACCCATTTCTGAGGTTGTTTCAACACCCATTTCTGAGGGTGTTTCAACACCCATTTCTGAGGGTGTTTCAACACCCATTTCTGAGGGTGTTTCAACACCCATTTCTGAGGGTGTTTCAACACCCATTTCTGAGGGTGTTTCAACACCCATTTCTGAGGGTGTTTCAACACCCATTTCTGAGGGTGTTTCAACACCCATTTCTGAGGGTGTTTCAACACCCATTTCTGAGGGTGTTTCAACACCCATTTCTGAGGGTGTTTCAACACCCTCAGAAATGGCATTGCATTTCAATGCATCTAGATCCGCTTGGACCTGAGTACATTCCGAATGCGAGGGCTGCCTGTATGTCTCGCTGGAGAGACCAATATGAGGAATTAGCTAAAGTGAAGGGGCTTTGGTACAATACACTTAATTACATGCCAGCCTGGGTTCCATGGTTTGACTGTGTCAGTCTTGGTAGGGAGCTACTTGTCTTGGCTTTTAGATTACGCTCGGGTCACATTCCGTTAAATAAGTTTTTGCATTTGGTGGGAAGAGCTGCATCACCGTTTTGTACCAACTGCAACACAATAGAAGACCTCACTCACCTCCTAATGGAGTGTGACCTGGGGAAATTTGAGAGGAAAAAATTTGGCCTCAATAGGCTACAAAATGGGAGGCTCAATATTATTTTAAGTCAGCCCTTATCTGATAATATGAAACACTTACTGTTGTTTGCTAAATTAGCTCTCAAAGTGAGGGCTGACTTTAATAATACTTGAGCTTCCTTTCCCTTTTCTTAGTGACCCTAATGAGGCTGACATGGTCACCTTGTCGTGTACCAAAGCCTCTAAATTGAGATATAAAAATAATAATAATAATTTGTTCACAAGTGAAAGAACAAGTATGATAAGAAATTCATCAACTTTGCCTAAGTAATTTAAGTGAACAAAAATATTAAAAACAATCTATGTAAGTATACTTACAGGTGATGGACAGGGTTTGAGCCTAAAGCTAAGAAATGAAAGTATCTACATTGGGTTTTTTACGTCTATATAAAATATTGTATAACTGGTGTATAAGTAAAATATACTTTGTTGCGCAAAATACAATAGGCAGATTGTAGAGGCTCGAGGCTTGAGGCTGTATGAATTGAAACCGCAGGAGTTTTGTATGGAAAACAGTTTTATTGTCAGAGTAGAGATGCAGTAATGGATTGTTCGCCACCAACCCAACACTTTAGTCGGTGAGCAAAAGCAATGCACTACGATTCCAAAAAACTTCAAAATTTCATGTTTCTACGTAGATATAGAAACGAAGATTAATTAAACAGAGAATTGAAAGTGAAATATTTGTTTATTTTTCACTTACGTCAGCTAAACTTCGCACTTTTTCAAAATCAAATCAAATCAAATCAATTTATTTTTGGAACAACAGAGGTTCAATATTTGTTAGTAACAATGCAGGTACTTAAGACTATGTTAGTAATTATTTACAAAGAAAAAGTTAAAGGCAGACATGTGGGACAGAGAGTTGGTGCGTTCACCGGGACCTACCCGAACCCGGTCAACACACGAACCCAGTGTCTGATTAAAATAAAATAAGATAAATTTTTAATAGATCATATGTTTACTACTCTAAGCCATATCATTTTAAAAATGTATTCGCATGGTGTAGTATTTTAAGCTAAAAATTGTCTATTAATAAAGGAATTTCTATTTCTTCTATTTCTGCTTCAGTTGCAGAAAACGTCCTTAAAGTTCGTCTTCATTAAATTATATGCTATCCCTTTCTACGCCACAGTCCTATGATAGAGATGACACGATACTTAAGGAAGCCTTAACATTAAGGATGTTTCTTGCAACTTACGGTTAGTTAATTACCGGAATAATTGGAGTCGGTTGGAAAGCTTTCATTTCAGGGATCCGATTCTACTAAAACAACGTAATCTCAATATAAACTAAATTGATTTGACGTTTTTCGTATGCCACTAGTCAAACGAACCGTCCATTTAAGGCTAGAACAAAGTCAAATTCAAAGTGTTTATTTTTGAAAATGGATCTTCACATATACTCTTTCAGTGCAAGGGTCCGGTTCCAGTCCCGGTTTGGTTCACAGCATCTAATCACGAAGCACTGACTTCAAGTGACCCGTGAAATCCGGGCCCAACGTAACGTTACGTTTCGGTCAAGCCAACGATCGATCGATCGGTCCGCTAATATATGCATACTAGTAATGTTAGCATGGTATTATATATGAAAACGATTTGTAAAGTTGAATCGATACGAAAACGTAATCGCTAGGTACAGTCGACCACAGGTCAACTTACCCAAAACGTCAAAATTTGAGAATCTGAAATGTATCATATTGCGCAGACATAAGAACATAACATTGTAACATAACATTTTTAAATTTGTGGTTTTTTTTTAATTTTAAGTCTTTTTAAGTTTAATCATGTATAATGCAATGTTGAATAAATATGTTTTCTTTCTTTCTTTCTTTCATTCTATACAAGGTTGAGATTTAATCGAAGGTTTATGACAGATGGTATACTATAGCTAGTGATCGACTGTACTTAATTGGAACAAAACGACAAACTCTGTAAAACAGTGGAGTTGGGCTAAACCTGGCTAGCATTACGAATCCAATTACCCTGATGAGCCTGCTTCGGAAGGCTAGTTAGTTACCGGTCGCTGTTTCAGTTAGAATGGACAGAATACCGAGTTTAGTGGTAGTATGATTGTGATATGCAATTTTAGGAATGTCGTAAGTCAGATAAGATTTACAAGTTAGGTTTATTTGTCTCTTGAATTGTAATTTCACATTTATTAGGATTTCATAGCTAACTAGGAAAACATCTCATACTCATTAGTCATTAATAATTTGACGATCATTCTACAAATAAGACATATACTTTGACATGTATATTTAAAATTGTGTAGTATGACAAGTTTTAAGTCATTTTTGTTTTAATTGTAAATGTTGGTAACGTCTGAATTATTTTTTAAAAACAACCACAATGATTAACTCATCACATCACATCACTAACCGAACTACAGAACAAGTCTCAGTAGTTCGGTAAATTTTACAACCGAACTATTGAGACTGAGAGGGTCTCAACAGTTCGGCACCGGACAAAATAACCGAACTATTGAGACTGAGAGGGTCTCAACAGTTCGGCACCGGACAAAATAACCGAACTATTGAGACTGAGAGGGTCTCAACAGTTCGGCACCGGACAAAATAACCGAACTATTGAGACTGAGAGGGTATCAACAGTTTGGCACCGGACAAAATAACCGAACTACTGAGACTGAGAGGGTCTCAACAGTTCGGCACCGGACAAAATAACCGAACTACTGAGACTGAGAGGGTCTCAACAGTTCGGCACCGGACAAAATAACCGAACTACTGAGACTAAAGGGAAATAATAATCTACTTATTCTTGTTCTATTCTTCTATTCATCATGTTTGTCTGTCTACGCATGTTTCTCTGTCTATGATGTCTTCGTCCGCACATACAGTATGTACGAGTAAATTACAGGACCGCGTTACTTTATAACCCCGCCTAATAGTTAATGATAAGAATGTATACGCGTCGAATTGTGAACCTCTCCTATTTTGTCGTCGTCGGTTAAAAATAGCTATTTATTAGCAAGTAAGTTTATTAGTGTCAAATGTTTGGAATTCGTATTAAAATAAAGTATTATGCTATGCTCTTTTATACTAAGTAATATGTAGTGAGCGTCGGTGGCACAGTGGCTAGGACACCGGACTCCCGTGTTCAAAACCGTGCAGTGCCATGTACCAATAGTTTTTCGTATTATTCAAAGACTTACGTACATATTTACCGACTGCTCTAATAGTGAAGGAAAATATCGTGAGAAAACCTGCACACTGGGATGACCAGTGTGTAAAATGGGGTAGGCACAAAAAATATCCTCAAGGGTCGAAATGCCGCTGGGATTATTCCCGGCCCCCTATCATAAGATAAGATAAGTATTATGTATGATATTTATCTTCTTCTTGCATTAAGGGCAGGCCTGGGGGATTTTGTTTAGGGGATCCTGATGGACCGAATCGCTGCAATGGGCTATTCCACTAGTCCCTATCAGCTATCCCTCTGGGTGAAAGAGTGGATTTTTTCCAACAGCCTCCATACATCTCTGTCCCCCGAATTCTCCACACACTCCTGGTCCGATGCACTACGGCTCCACTCCTTCAACTGCTCCATGTATCCTATCTTCGGTTGACCCCTCTGTCTCTTCCCGGCATTATGTGGCCAAGACAGTAAGTTGGCTATGTTGGGCATTTGCTTTTTTATCCTTATATCATCAGAATCCAATATAAGAATTTAATGACCTGCGATTTAATCTACATTTTGTTATCAACTCATCACTTTCACTCTCTTGAGTAACATGTTGAGATTTAGTAAGTAGGTTTGTATTATTAAGATGCGAATAAAGATAAAATAGTTTTTAAGATAGGTTGCCTGGAAGATATCACTTAAAGCGATAAGGTCGTCTGCTGAACATTGCATTGTACCTCTCTTTATATTGTATGTTTTGTTTTTTGTCCCCGGTGTACAATAAAGTATATTTGTATTCAGAAACAATTTATATTTATTTACTAGGTACCTATTAAGAGTTTGGCATCTGACTTACAGGAGGTAATAGGTTTTTAATTATAAAAGACTACAATACATAATGTACTTGTACAACAATTACCTTTTACCTATTTCAGCTGCAAAACAGCAACGCTTGCATTGCTGTGTTTCGGTTTCAAGGGTAAGAGAGCTAGTGTAATTACCGGCACATGAGGCACTCTATCCTCAAGGATAGCAGAGCATCAAAAACCCTCTAACAACATTAAAATGAGATGAGATGTCTGCTTTGATTGTCTACTCTCATTGTACAATAACAAAAATACAATAATTACTAAACCCAATGAATTATATACTCCTATACATAATATGGTTTGTAGAAATTAGTAATTTATTTATTTACTTCCAATTGAATAGGTAACCATTATGCCAAAATTATTTCATCATCGTCAAGGTGTGGTATTTCAGAAAGAAAGAATGTAGAGTCATCTCGCAATATAGAGATTAATCATTAAGTATTTGCTCGTAGAGTCTAGAGGTCATACAAACATAGAAACCAACTATATTTTTCCTTAATAGGAATCGATATGACATATGTAGCTACGCATCTCTCGGGTTGTGCCTCGGGTGCCATTGAAAAACCACAAAATATTAACAAACGGACAACAGTATGCCTTTTCAAATGTCAAGTGGCCGTAACATACACATCAAGTGTTTTTTATCTGTGGTGCGATATGTTAAGCAATGGTTGAAATTGTGGTTTCAGCCGCCTACGGGTAGATCGCCAATAGCATTGCTAACACTACAATGTAAGTTATAGGTCAAAGTTATGTAGATAGGTATTTAATTGTAAAAGTTTGCAAATAATTTATTTAAGAGTGCGTTTCATAATCAGTTGAAATTATTCACGTAGCAGCTGTAGGTACACGTTCCATTGCTTGTGTCAAATAAGTTTGATAAATTTTCAACTGTAAACGCGGTAATGGAACATGGACAGTTGTCAACATGAATTATTTCAACTGGTAACATTTTGAGACTGGGCGATTTGGGTAGCTGGTCAGATTGGTATAGGTAGACAATGTGACACTCTAGTCAATGTAGCCCTGAGTCTATGGAACGCTATCTAAGTACGAATCCGGCATCAATCCAGAACAGAAGCACCATATATAGGATGGATCTATTTAGATAGTCGCAAAACAATGAGTAACACTTTCGACATATCAAGATGAAACAGTTTAGTAACGGACCGTTGTTGCGAAACTCGTATGGGCAAAGTTGCTCTTGCGAGGCGAGTACCTAGGCAAAGTTAGGCAGGGAACACAGTCTCCCTGTAATTCTAGATATAAGTAAGTAGGTTCTTTTTAAAGAAAGAAAGAATTTATTTCCAATAGCGCACACATACAAACAATTAGGTACAGAAGATAAAAATAATATAAAACAAATATATTATAAAAATAAATAAACAAAAGTAATTAAGTTTGATGAAGGTGGTGGTAGCGCCGGAAAAGGGGGACTGCCTCAGCCTGTTGCCGTAGCGGATTTAGCACTGCGGCGCTGATTTTCAGGCATCACCTGTGTCAGGGATCACTCCCTAATGATACACTACCGGAACATATTAATAAACAGAAGTAAAATATTAGGAAACGAAGGAAGGTACTTAATTTTTAAATTATACATTAGAATACATGAAGGTATGTATGTAGGTATTATTGTATAAAATAGAGAAAATAAAAATAAATAAAAACAAAGCAAGCAATGAAGATGAAACTGAAGAAAGAATTAAATTTTAAGGATTAAGTTTTACAGTTTTCTAGATTTTTGTTTTGTCGCAAAGACGCATCACAATTTCAGAGTTTTCTACCACCTGTGGGTAGGTGTAGAATCGACTATCCCGAAGTGTAGTCTGATTATAATAAGTAGAGTTTAAATGATACGTTTGGAAATGTCCAAGTCGTAAAATGTGCAACAAAAACTCGTAAACTTAAGTAAGTAAGTAAGTAATGTGTTATATGTAACTTCGGATATAACGGCAACTTTCTATACCTCGATGTCAAATTACAATGACAATTGCTTACAATTTCAGTAAAGATAGCCATTATTAAACTTTTATGTATACACTTGTATACATTTACTAATGACGCCATAATTATTTTTCTTTTTTTATTCAACACACCCGAAAAAGTAGAGCGTGAAAGCATTAATTAGTCAACTTTGATAATTAAGGTGGAGCTTATTACTTAGAGACAGGCACCGTAATATTATTCATAAATTTAACACATGTGTAACATGCAGTATTCATTGCAGTATCTATCGTAATTAACAAAAAATACTTACTTACTCCGAAATCACAAGACTGTGAAATAAGACAATTATTACTTCATGTCTACAGTGGAATACTACCTATACTCTTTGGAATCCTATCGCAATAAGTTTTTGTTATGATTTCTTGACATTCGTATCAATGTGTCAAAGTTATAGAGACAAAGTACCAAAGGAAACCTAAAGTGTTGGCCACTGCACATATCCATCTGTGTTCATTCATACCCATACCCATTTCCCAGTCTGTTAGTATTATTCATTGTGTAAAGCCCTACCAGAAATAGACTGTGCCATGTTGTGGAATTTTATGTGAACTATTATTTCCATAGCGATCTCCATAATGTAGTAAAGTAAGTAAGTAAAGTAAAATACACTTTATTGCACAAATAAAAAACAACAAACAAGAGATTTCAGCTGAGGTACCGTGCGTCTTGGAGCCCCTCGGTTTGTCCCGTGCGGACGGCAACAGGCCGGACGGTCTTACATTGATTCCATGGGCGAGAGGGCGCAGTCTCCTCTGGGACGCGACGTGCGTTAGCACTTTCGCGTCCTGCCATCTCGCCAGCACTCGGCAGACTGCAGGTGCAGCTGCCGAGGCGGCGGCCCAGAGGAAACACCTAAAGTACTCCAACCTGGAATCGATGTACGACTTCGTGCCTTTGGCAGTTGAAACCGCGGGACCATGGGGCTCCGAGGCCAAGGATCTGATCCGCGCTATAGGGAGACGAATTAAGGAGGAAAGAGGAGGTGATCCGCGAGCCGGCCACTTTTTAGTACAGCGCATTTCCCTCGCCATTCAGCGAGGGAACGCCGCGAGTATCCTGGGTACTTTCGGCCAGGGGGCACTTCGCGGGGGGCTGTTTGACTGAAATTATATTATATAATTTTTACCTAGTTATAGTATGACATTGATTTTATTATTTTATTTTTATACTTTTGACATCAAATTATTAACATGTATTAAATACTTACGTTAGATTGCTAATTATTATTATTAATATTATACATAAAGTAAATTTAACAAGAGATAGAAAAGGAAATAGTGAAGTATAATTTAGGCGGCCTTATAGTTAAGAGCGATCTCTTCCATGCAACCTTCGGGCAGAGGAAATGATTTCGAGAAAGAGGTAGTAGGTGTGCAATCATTATGGAAAACGTTATACATATAAGAGAATTTTATTTACACAACGATAACATACTTATAAATTCCAATATACTTACTAAGTACATAAAATAAATAGGCAGATATATATGTATACTTAAATAGATAATGATATAACATACATAAAATAATACATAGAATGTAGGTTATAAAAGTACCAGTGGCACCCAGTACACCTATATTTTATTGCTGATCAGTGTTTAAGTATAGATACTTACTCTTGTTGTTGATGGTTGATTTTCCTCTGTATACAGGGTATAACAAAAAACCTCTATATAACCGAAAGGGGGTGTTCATTCCATAACTGAACAACTTTCACTTTAGAGCCAAGTCAGAAATAGCGAAATAAAGCCAGCTGTTTCACATTTCATTTTGAACATTTCGGCCATGAGGTAGAGCTTTTGTATGGAACAGCTTAATCTTTTTTCGCGATTTCAGAGTTGGCCCCATGTAGTTAAAATTAGTCATTTATGTATGGGATACTAAACATACCCCTTTCGGTTCTATAGGGTGTTTATGTTACACCTTGTATACGTTTCACTAGAATGCATAGCAAGCACGTCAAAGGCACGTCGTCCTAGCTAAACGGAACTGGCAGGCTCAGCCTATCTGGTGGAAATACCATTTCACTGATCGCCTCAGGCTGAATCGATATTGCTATGCGATTGGCCCCTATTCTCAGAGTCGTTGTCACAAAATAGATGATAATTTACAGAAATAAAGTTTTAGTAATGATACTGTGGCTCGCTGACACGGGTAAGAACATCCATATAGATCCAAATCAAGCGAAAGCTGCGCTGTACACTCCGTAGTGTACAGCAGCGTTCGTGTGAATGCCGTGTAATAGCAGACTCAAGACTCTTAACTGAATTCGACTAATTAGACATGTTTCTGTTTACAAGTTAATGTGCAGTGTAATTTACATATGTACGAGTATTTTTATTATCATGCACTAACGTTTATAGAAGGGTTTTAGCCTAAGAAACTGTTTTTAAATTATGTTACTTACATTTAGGAAAATTAATGTACACTAAGTAGTGAGTCTGTATTGTTTAATAGATAAATAAAGATCTTTTAAAACAAACAAAAAACTGTTTACAAGCTGTAAACCATATACTATTTAATAAGCGCTTAACAGGCGAGCCAACTGATGATAAGTGGTCACCATCGACCTTAGACATCTCACTTCACTAAAACATCTATAGGTACAATACCTCTGAAAATGTCAAGGACATAAAACGTCCAATTGTTCAACTCGAAAAGTGGATAAGAACAAGGAGCTTCATTTCTGTTTTGTTTTTGCATCGTTGTAATGCATAGTTGCACGAGGAAGGAAATAGAGCCATTTGCACGCTTCGGCGGCGTTTAAAAGCCACTTGGAAGTCAGCTGTTCCTGCCACAACAACGGTACAGGTGTCCAGCCTTTTTTGTTTAGCTAATTTAAAAAAAATAATGACCCTATGGTACGAGTAGCTCTGAGGTAGCTAGGTGTATAAAGCTAGAGATTTTTTACTTTATACTTGCTCATTACTACCCGAACTTTGCGTGTTATTTTATTTTGAGGGGAAGATACCTAGGCTGTCTCACGACTAAGTTATGTGGAATTTTTATCCAATAAAACCTCTCGATGGCCTACCGCGTACGTATCTTTTTAATGATTCTGCCAAATAAAAGTTTCTACAGTTGTATGTTGTGCCTCACTCTGAAGGTGTATAGTTTTTAATTACTTTACTTCATTGGCACAGAGACCAGAAGTGGATCTTGGCCTCCGACACTACAGTGCGCCATTGCTCTCTGTCCTGCGCCGCCTCACGCCAGGCGCCTGATGCTCTAGCAGGTCCATCTCTACTTCATCGTTAGGTTCCACATTTAACTGCATAATCCACCTCCATCCTAGCAACGTGACCGATCAATCGGAGACGGGCTTCTTTGGTTTAGGTATCCCATTTTTCTGGGCTCGCGTTTGCCATCTCTTCGATCTCTCTATTTTTCCTTATCCTCCATACAGTTTTTAATATTTTCTTTTCATTGAGGATTCACGCTAGACTTTAGCATGTGAACGTGAGGCGTAAACTCAAAACGATTTATTAACCGTCTCACAGCTAAGTACTGTATTCTAAGCTAAGTGTGGGAAAATATTGTCCTTTGCCAACTATTTTAACCGCTGCGACGACCACGGGCTGGTATAATAAACGCGTTCAAAGCCCTATGCTCCAGTTAACTAAAGCTACTTACGTAATCGGCTCTCACAATGGTACCTATACATAAGTTTGTCTTCCTTATAGTGTAAGTGGACGGTGTTGGTCGCTAGTTCCTGGACAGCTGTTGAGGTGATCAATGTCACTTGTTTGGTTAGGAATTTGTATGGCAATTCGAGATTGTAGATTCAGATTTACTGAAGCCATGATTTAACAACTTTCGACTATATTGTTGATTGGGTACGCACACATCTTATCACCCACTTATTTCGCCCATTTCCTAGACATAAAATATGTATGGCCTTTGGGACCCTCATAATGAAATCTTTTTATCCCAATCTTGCAGAACAACTAACTATTATTGAGTGTTTTTGTTTGTAGTACTTGCGCAAATAAAATTTTGTACGGAGTGAAATTGATATTGAAAAACGTTTATTGGCTATTTCACATAATTTAATATTCGATCTTCCAACCACCAAATTCAAGTCTGTGCAAGGAACTTTTGGTCTTCCATGATCCTGTAACTTGCTTTAGTAATTTACTTCAATGCACGTCAATTTAAGGCCCCATTTAAATTATTTAACAGTCACGAGTATAGTGTTTTCTAATCAACTATTTTGAAAAATATTGAAAATTTGCAAAAAACGCGTGGTATGGACCGAGTCACACTTTTTTTATCACAAGTGACAAGATTTAGAATAGGTGTACCTGGTATAATGGCTGTAGCTACTGCTGCTTTAGTAATTAACTTCTATGCATGGCAATTTAAGACTCCATTGAAAGGTATACAAAATACCTTTAATACTTATTCATGTTTTGCGTCGAGTATTTCGCAAACATGTGCATATCCGGTGATCCATCACCGTTGCGTTTAAACGTCAGCAGACCGGCTTTTAATTAATTGATGGATGAGATCTCACTCCCGACTCTCAGCATACAAGTGTTTACTGCACAGACTGCACTAAACGGGGCTAATTAGTGTAAAGTAAACTCTCACGTACATAATCCCCGAGGGGGTAGACAGAGGAACCACCTTCTTCCCTTCCTAATTAGTGTAAAAAGCTCTTTATACAACTTTTCGAAAACTGTTTCATATTTATTTTCAGGAACCTCCAAACTGCAATTTGAAGTATTTTAAAGGTGGCACTTAATGATGACGATTTCAGAAATAACAAAACTTTGTTTATACAAGCTTATGTAAGTATATTTTTGTAATGGAAACATTTAACAAAGTTTTGTTTTACGAGTAAATTGTATGAGTATAAACACATTTTGAATTAAGTTGAATTGTCAGCAATATTATGGATACCTATATGTTTAAAAAAAATTAATAACCCCGCTGCTAAATCATTTGGTCTCATTATTACGATGTCAAACAACATTGACTGAACTGTTTTACAACTTTTTAACATTAGTCCTTAATGAATACAAAAATGGGCAGTTACTTTATGGGCATTAGATTGATGGCTAGTGCTAACATAAGTTCCAGCTCAGTCGATATTATCAGACCAGGATATTAAAGGCTATACCTACAGTAACACTAGATCATGCAGTCACGAAGTTATTGTTTAGCAAACAATTACTTCTAATTAATGCAGATTAACACACGATAACTAAATTCCGAAATAAATCTGCAGATATTGTGCAAAAGTATGAGCAATTATTGCGGGTTCGGTAACTTAAAAATAACTCACATTAAAAACTTAATAGTCATGGAAAACGTAATAGTATTTTTCGGTAACAGTTTTACCATGATTTCATAGCACATTTCATTTGCATGAAATCGATAACAATTGATGCACGGATATACCATGGTTTATGGCGAAATAAAACATTTATCCACACGCAAGACCCTTTAGACGATTACATATTTCCACGCAATAGAAATTTTCTGTTGACACCATAACACGTTGTAAGAATGGTTGTAAGTAAAGTAAGTTCCTTCTTACATAAACACGCTATCTCACTATTACGAGTATTTTACTAAACACATGCTTAACTTTAGGTAATGTTACCTTGAAATTAAAATTTTAGTTGACTATTTAAATAATTAAATTACTGAATACCTGACAAAGACGACACGAACTTCGGTGTGAGTATTTTATGTCATCGATTATTCCTACTATAAAATAAGATTTATTGAGTTACACAACCAAGCACCTACAAGAAACGGTTTGAATCTCAGAGAGGCTAGAACGTTATCTTCGGATGTATCGACCCATAAATACCCTTGTGCAATGGTAAATTGAATTTGTACGTCTAAATTTGCATAGAGAAGGGATCTTATAGCGCTGCGTACTTATATGTGTATTGAACGAGAATCGAAAGCCTTTATTTGGTATTTTACTGTATGTATACAGATCATTAAAAAAGGTTAAAGAAGATCACAGTTGCTATATCAATGTGCGTGCACTACTGGGTTCTTAAACCAACATAGTAATGGGAGCCGAACATCCTGTAGTACATACTAATATTCTTACTTTGTAATATTTTATCTTCTATCTTGTAAGAGTTTATTCAAAATAAAGTAATAAATTAAAATAACACTAAAATGCATACTTAAGCTAAAATTACAAAATACCTAACTATTTTACAAGTAAAAGACCTGGCCCAGGTCGCTCCCTGCAGGGAGTGTCCCGAGGAGGCTGGCGTTGCCCCGCTGTATGGCGAGGCTTATACGCTGAGCAAAGTAGACGCCAGCCTTCTGGTCCCTAGGGGGATGTCTCTACGAGGAGCTTGGCTATTTCCCGATTGTATATTGTTTTTTTCTCTCTTAAACATGATCGAAGTTACGAAACAACCCTAATTCCCAGAAAGTGCAAATAACCCTAATTTATTTGGCCAAGCATCTCTTATTCTTTTCAAACACGACTGCCATTAAATCGAGTTGTAGATAGACTATTGACAGTCCACTGAACTGTAGTCGACCACCTAATTATTAAATATTTGGACTGCTAAAAAGTACAGTCCAGAATCATCATCATCATCACCAGCCTATTAATGTCTCCATTGTTGGGGCACAGGCCTCCCCTTGCACAAGGGGGTACGGGCTATGATCTACAGAGCGCTGATCGGTAGATCATGGCCCGTATGCGCAATCAGCGCTGATCTACAGTGATGATTGATGGATTTCACACGCCTTCGGAAACTTTCCATTTCCTCAGACATGCAGATTTCCTCACGATGTTTTCCTTCTCCGTTAGAGCAGTCGGTAAATGTACGTAAGTCTTCGAAAAAATCCGAAAACTCATTGGTACATGGCATGGTTTCGAACCGGGACCTCCCGCATGGGAGTTCGGCGAGCCACCGACGCATATCGTACAGTCCAGAATACTGTCTGTTGAATATCTTTGGACTATTGCAGTATTGCAGCAACATAAAGTGTACAAATAGTAATAGATACCTAGCCTAGTACTTACATCGAGACATGTCACGATGCCTTGCTTTACAACGTCCGAACATCTGATCTGATCTGAATAGGGCCTGTGGTCGCCGCTCCATTCTTGTTACCTAAGATTAATTAGGCTAAAGCCTAGTCCAGACCGTTGTGAAAGCGATCTAGATTGACTGCCTGATTAGTGCAATGTGAAGGTGATTTAATTATGTGGTAGGTGTTATATTAAAATAATATTTATACTTGTAATTTCGTATTTGACCTTGTGTTGTGTGTAATCAATATCAAATAGAGACAGTAAATATTCATTGAGCGGCGCAGACGTCGTTCCACATTATAAATGCGAAAGTTTTGGTGAATGTTTGGATGTTTGTTACTCACGCCAGCCATAACGGCTTAACAGATTTGAATGAAATTTGGTACAGAGTATTTATGTAGTCTGGATTCGTACAAAGCAAGCAAAGTAAAAAATTGAAGTCCACACGGGTAGTATTGAACTTGCTCACTTACAAAGTGAAAATGTCTAGTGTTTTTAACCCTCTATTTACTATACATGTAGACATAGTATATATACTATATATTTATAGTAAATATAATTATACATAGTATAGTAAATACTTATGAATTTTAAGGAAGATTCATACCATACACCTTTTACAACGAATTTAATGAATTTTGTAATCAATCATCATCTGCATGTTTGTAATCAATGGTTATTGTTTTTATAGCAATTTGCGTTAATAAAGATAGATATATTGTTAAATGTCATCACATCAATATATATTTCTATGTAAAAATAAAGGTTATCCTTTATGATTTGTGAAATATGTAAAACACGAATTAATCCTTGCCAATGTTTAGTTTAAACTATTAATTTCAAAGTAAAAACAGTTATCACTCTCAGTAACTATTAGCATAAAAAGATAAAGGAGTTAGAAGTATCACTTATAATTTAACTTTACGAGTATAACATAAAGAAGTAACTACCTTATTGGTAATTTCTAGCCATTAAAACAAAAAGATCAAATCAATCATGATATCGTTTCAGATATTATACGACATAATAAAAATAACGTATCCATTAATTTGAATATTATTGTTGAATAATTAGTTGAATATTGTAAATAGCCAATTGTCTTTGTATATTTTATTTTATTTTAACATACTCTGTATAATGTATGTTAATATGTATTAATATTTCCATAAAAACATTTGAACTCCAAAAAAAAATTGAGAATTTATAACATAAACATACAAGCTGCATGAACCAAAAATACGAGTAGGTATATCAGCTGAAAACATTTAAGCAATTAATTCAAATTTTCCCGCACCTCAGCAAAATAACGTTTTACTTAGAGTTATCGTTTTATTTGAGATAACTTTATAACACATACCTAGGATTGTTTCAACATAGTATTTTAATTTAACATCTTGTAACACAATAATGTTTTGGGGTTATTTTTTTATTTATTACAACATCCACAGCACTTAAATTTAAAAACAAAAAGTCCATTAAAAACATACTGCCTATTAAAGATTTCCTATTTTAAAATAATGCTTATAGGGAGAAATAAGTTTTTGTGTGTGTTTATGTGTTTATTGGAAATGTGTTTGTGTAGAAGAGAGTAAAAGGGTGAAAGGGGTGTGTACATTTGTACGTGTTTGTTCGAGTCTTCACTACATGTATCAACCTACTACAATCAATATGAGATTGAAGTTTTGAATAGTCGTTATACTTAGATGGACGAAAGTAGAGTTTCACCCGTGATAAAGGAAGCATTTGATAATAATGTGGCTTTATTGTGTTTCTTGTTTCATGATAAGAGTGACTCTCTCCACTCACGCTTTCTTATGACCAATTATGGAGAGTGAAACGGAGTAACCGATACAGAATAGAGCCACTGAAGGGACTAATGGAGATTTTTATGTATTGTTGTCTACTTAGAAATGTGTGATAAATCTATAACAATACTAAAACTAAACTTAGACTAAAAAGAAAAAGACTAAAGATGAAAAAAATGGGTTAAGTCCCCCACATCCGGCAGTGTACCCAAGAGACTGGCTGCGTTGCCCCGTTGGATAGCTAAGCTAATCCGCTGGGCCAAATAGGAGCCAGCTCTTTGGTCTTTTGACGCGTCGACCAGGCGCTTTGCGAGATCCTTGAAGATGCGGTGCGCTCCCGGGTCCCGATGTTTCAACCCCAGTGACTAATTCGAACTGTAATTATTGGGTCACTTCCAAAGCTCCTTGATAGAGTTAGTTTTAGCATTTTCAAAATAAAATACCAATTGGAAAGATTAACCTTACGAATAAGTAGGTAAATGAGAAAATAATAAGGTTACACTAATTTTGAACGCTGGTCCATACCGAATAATAATAATTTAGTGTTCACAGGGATCTGACAAGTGATTGATTATAGCGATTAGATCAGTCTTAAGATCTTGGTTTTAGTGACGAAAGAAATATTATTTACACGCATAATGTTAAGGTATAGGTTAAGCTATTTTAAACGATGATGCGTTGCGTGCTTATTTTTCTACAAGTGGAATGGTAGGAATTTTAAGTGTATTTTTAGTTAAGGTTAGTGTATGGTAGGCTTAATGCGATATGGGCGGGAATGGCGATGGAAATGTAACTATACACGTGTTAATATTTTAAAAAATTAATTATTTGCGAGCATGCGTGAAACGACGAATGATTGTAGAGGAAGCAAGAGAGGCATGTCAAAGCAGAGATTCATGTCGCTCCATTATCTCTGTCTGTCCCGTAAGGGATATGGTGTGAAGTACTTATATGAATTTAAGTAATTACTTATATGAATATTGACCTACCCTGACTCTTCTGCAGTGTCGCAATAAGAATAAGACTCCCCCAACCTCCATATGCTCCATCGTCGACCACATCGTCGCTTACCATCAGGCGAGATCGAGGTCAAATGCGGTTTTAGTAGTCAATAAAAAAACCATAATTTAAATCACTACATGTGGGTTTACAGGTGGTAGATCCTGATATGCAGGATCTCCTGGGTTGGTACCTCCCTCTTATCTATTTCTGCAGCAAAGCAGAATTGCTTGCAATTCTGTGTTTCGGTTTGAAGGATAAGAGAGCCAGCGTTATTACCGACACATGAGGCATTCCATCTTGGTCCTCAAGGTTAGCAGCGCATCGAAAACCCTTTAATAATAATAAAGTGAGGTGAGATGTCTATGGGCGGCGGTGACCACTTACCATCAGGTGGCCCGTTTGCTCGTCTGCTCTCCTTATTTCTTTTTTTTAAATGTAACCATTACTTTTCGCCTGACTGGCTCAAGAGTGTGCAGGAGAGAGAGAGCCAAGATCCACTTCGGGTCGCTGCGTCAGCGTAGTAGTAGTATTACTTTTGGAACAATCCCCAGGACATTTAATAGTAGGTGCAAAGCAAATTCAGTAAACGAAAAAACTTATAAAATTTCTTAGATTAGGCCCGTGTGGTAGGGTACCAAGGATGCTGGCGGCGTTGCCCCGCTGGATCGCTATGCTGATCCTTTGGGCGAGACAACCGCCAGTCCTTGGGTCCCTCGTCGCATCAAACAAACGCTTGGACAGCTATCGGAACAGTGACCAAACTTCAGGGCCCCAAGGACCAAGGGTTACCAAAGTTGCATTGGTTGCCGATGTCCCTGCATGTATTTGTGGGCCTTAAGGCCCTCAGCCGCCCCACCGTACCCTACACGTACTCTGGAGGTGGTACGGAGCCAAAGTGTCTACGCAAGTAGCGTCCCACACAAGGACACGTCCCAATCTATCTTAGTTTTAATATCTATATTAGTTTGGTGGGTATCTAACATTACCTTCACTTATATACGGAGTCACATAATAAATTGTTAGGTTAGGTTAAGGTGAAAGGATCTCTCTCAATTTTACTTTCTTTTTAACGCTCACTGCAATATTTCTAGCAATTATTTCAGGGTTATACAATGTAACCTTGTAATTTTCAACCATTATGCAGCGACAGTGCATTCGTAATGTTGACGTAGTGTCGTAATCTGTCATTTCAATATGGACTGGTTATTTACTGAGACGTGCGGAATGCGAACAAAACTTAATTACTAATATTTCGCCATTTTAACAAGAGATGTGTATTATTATCTTAGTGTCGTACAGACAGTGTGATATAGTTAGAGGGAGTTCAGTCCCGAAATTTTCGGGATTAAGTTTCCCTGATCCCGGGATTTTCGGGATTGACATCATTAAAAAAAAGTTGCAAAATAGACGATGCATGAAGGGAAACGCTCAGTGCCAGTGCTCTCGACAGAATTGCTTCCCTATCATTCAAATTTCAACTACAAGAATTTTTATTGCAAAAAGCATCACCAAGTACCCCAATGAGCTTGCTTGCTATTTTAATGCAAGTAAGCTCACTGGGTTAATTTGCGATGCTTGCTTAGAATAAGATTGATATACTACTATACTGAATAAGATTTTATATACTTCATTTTTGATTTTTGAATTTTCGCGGGAGCTAATCTTCAACGTGTCAGCCATCTTGTTTTGCCAGCTGATTTTAATAGCGTTTGCGCCAGCAGACTGAGAGGTTATTCGCGCGCGCGCTTCTTATCACGCGAGTAGCATCATTTATTGTGTTTTAGTTAATTTGTAATCAGTAGGTATTTGAATTTATGGATATCAATAACAAATGATTGGTTGATTAGTTGATTAAAGAGCTAATTTTGGTAAGATTTTCTTATTTTTTTATTTGTAACCCTCAATCCCGAAATAATCCCGGGATTGACTAAGTAATTATACTTAGTCAATCCCGGGATTATTTCCCGAAACCCCGGGATTACATATAAGGGCCGGGATCAATTCCCTAGATATAGTCAAATGCAGAGAAAAAATTCGTAGCCACCTAACACTCTTACAACTGAAAAAATAGCTTGTTTGATTTGGAGCATATAAAGTAAGTTTATTCATTTGAACAAATTACTTGATAGATACAACTAAGATCTTGGTTGAAGCTCAGGTTGAAGTTATCAAGTCGACTTTATATTCTCATATTGAAACAACTTCTTGTTTCGACTTACGTCAACAAGCTTTTCTTTCAGTTGGCGTACTCAGAGGAGCTGACCTAAGAAATCCAGTAATAATGAGATGTTTAATACTTCTAACTGCCTTATCTACTACTCAGGAGACTGAATTTTTCTATGAATGTCTGGGATTTCGGAAGGGGATGGGATCTCCCATAGGGTCCTGATGGTTACCAGGTACCCGTGGTAGACGGTTGGGAGTAGGGTTGACATGCTGTGCCATCAAGTGCCGGGCAATGCATTGGATCGGGTTCGAGTAATACCCTAATAGCAGTTTGTTAGTTGTGTTAATATTTTTTATAAGATCGTTAATTGTGAACTTAAAAAAAATTAAGTTTTTTTAATATGCATTTAGTACCTAAATGATGGATAAGGAAAAAAAACTGTTTTTTTATTTTTCGCAGAGAAAATTAGGATATACTTACATGTAAATGTTATGATTGATTATTCTTAAAAATTCAGGACCGGATCTTAAGTTTTGTCACGAAACTTTTGTATGATTCATATTGATGTTTGTTTGTTATCTATCATATATAAAGGCGTTTTAACTTTACAACAAAATTACTAAGTTTAAAAGTGTACTTAAATGATAAATAATTTAAAAGCTTGTACATATGTACCTATATGTATGTAGAAACCGCGTGAAGTTTGCCAGATTACATTGCTACACCTCCAGCCACATATCACTTCGAGCCAGTTTGGGTATACCTAACGAGAGAAATATTGAATTAAATCAACTATAATTATGCCTACATTAGGTGCAAATCCTTCGCTTTGGCTATTATAGTTCGAAGTTAGTAAAGAACATAATATCAATATAAGTATACCACCAGAAACTTGACACAGAATCGCAACGAAGAATTAGTTGTATTTAATTACGCAATATGGCATTTCATATTTTTGGTCCAGCTTTAGATAATTTTTAAGCAAAATCGCAAATGTCGCGGGTAAAGTCCGACAAGGAATATAATGTAGACTGCACTATGCCATATTGCTGAATTTTATGTGAGGAATTAGAAAGGAAGGAAAGGAGGAAAAACAGGAATTTTCCCTAGGAAGAGGTAGGTAATTTTTTTCATAGCGATCTCCTTAACTCAGATTTTATATCATACCTCTTGAAAACTCTATTATATTCCTGGTCAGAGTTTACTGTTAATATAAATCGACCTTTAAATAGCATCAGCAAGTGATACATGGAATGTAATTAGTAGCATCTTTGTTACGTCTCCATTTTGGTGATTGTTTCATTAGAAGGTCGGAGGTGAAGGCTGTCTCTAGTATTTATGTTCAAGAACACGGTATTATTCTATTTTAATAAATGATAAATAATAGATAAATTCTTTATTCAGACACGAGTCCCAATAGGTACAATTTAAAATTGTATTAATATAATATATGACAGTAATTAATTTAAATTACTTATACTTTTACACGATCACTTACTAAGAAAATTTAAGTCTTACATATACAATGTATTGAATACATACATTAATGATTATCAATATAGTTTTAGGCTATGTCCCATGTCACAGAGGCGTAGGTACGGGCGGCCTGAACAACTCTGAAAATAGGTTGGGCTACTTAACCACACGACAAGAAGATTTAGCTCTACTGTTAATAAACTACTCGTACTTATGTTTAATAAATAGGTAAGTATTTTTATTTAAGTAGGCACATATGAAATCTCTTTTCGCATTTAAAAGATTTGAAGACAGATATGCTGGTCAACAGATACAAAAAATTGTTCAAAACGCCATTTAATTTGATTAAAAGTAAATGAAATTCTTTTTTTGTAGCGACTGGCGATTCAAATTATTTTTTGCAGTGTGATGGCCTGCATCCATATTATTTAACTATTTTATACCTTACATAAACTCATTGGTCATCAAAACTCACAATAAAACCTCATTTGTTAGTAAATCAGGTTTTCAATTCCTTTATCGATGGCCATTATCTGTGAAAAAATCGTTACAAACGCCATTTGATCAATTTAAAAGGAAATATGTTTTCTTTTTCTATAGGTTTTGGCGGTTCCAATTTCATTTAGTGTAATGGCCTGCAATTTGTAAATTATACCATTAACTTGTCGAAATACTTATTCAAAAAAGATTTCATATTTAAAAAAAGTTTTAATACTGTTTTCGATTTTTATTTAAAAATATGTATGAATCTAAAACAATATGATTAAACTCATGATAGGAATAACAGATATTTGTGTAGGTAGAGTTTAAAAAGAGGTCGTTATTCGTTATGAATCACATCGCATTTTTGATGCTTTATTAATACTAGAACATTATTATAGTTGAATCTAGAGATTGATACCATGGACCATTGAATTATAATATACCCATGTCACTGCGATAAACCATCTGAGTATGCCGGACACGAATACTTGAGGCCTGGGTTTGATCTCAGGGCATGCCATAGTGAAGAGTTCTTGGATTTTTATGAGGTTGGAATAAAGATTCACTGATTGCTCTTCAGGTGAATGTAAGCATTGTTTTCTACATGCCTGAGGAACATATGCATTAAGTATGTAAATTAATGTAGGTAGCGGTTCGCACCTTAAATTACTGCCATAAAAATAATTATGGAAGTAATACGTACAACCGCTAAATAATAAAAAATATTATTTTATTATTAAGTATAAGTGGGATATTGCCGTTCACACATTGTTGTGAACTTTATTTGTACATATAAAAACGTAACTTTCTATTGATCTTTCTATTATATTATTATTTATTTCTTTTTTTTTATTGATCTTACGGTATTGTTCACATACTAAGACTAGAGGATAACAGGTGGACGAAAAAAGTCACGGAGTGGTACCCAAAAGAAGGGAATAGGAAAAGAGGAAGACCCTATAAACGCTGGGACGATACCTTTGCAGAGCAAATGGGAGCACACTGGACGAGAATGGTGAGGGACAGGGAACACTGGAGGAAATTGGGGGAGGCCTATGCCAGAGAAGGCAACTACTAAAAAAAAAGAATATATAATAAATATTGACATACCTATAATAATTTAGAGAAATAATGGAAAAATGACATGTTAATTTTATTTTAATTTATCAATGATTGTGTATGAGTGGTAGAAATAAAGGCTGTTTTTATTTTATTTTTATTTTATTTTATTTACGGTATTGTTTAAGTATGATAACATTATCATTTGCTATCATTGTAATTTCATTTCTAAAATAATACCCGTTCCCACTTTCTTTTCTTAGTCGACCTTTTGTAACGGAACTGAATATATTTATAGATCAATCTAATAGTCTCTGAGTTCTTTCTCCCGCGCTTTTGTGGCCTCCACGTCAGCTTTGTTTCATTTTGTCGTGCAAATTGTTTTACAGTAGTGCTTTCTAGTAAGAATGGCGTTTCTTGCTCGAAGAACTTCGACAAGATGTGAATAGTGTGTGGGAAAGTGAAGTAAAGACAAATAAACGCTGCAGCCCGATCCGTACTTGGCTGGATTTTGAAGAGCCATATTGCATCCGGGACGCCTTCTTGGTTAGGATGTTGCAGAAGCGTGGAATATTCTCCCAAATAGCATTGAAATGTGTCACACCAGCATTTTAATGAAGACTTGAAAGAGTTGTTTACATCAGACATGCCTGTATAGGCTCAGTTCCCTTTGCCTTAAAAAACAAACAACAACTAAAAATCTCTTTCCCTGCTTTTTTATGCAACATACTGGCTACAGAGAGCTCAAAAACAAAATGATTTGGGTCGGTACTGGGTAATAATAAGATACCTAGTCAAATCAGATACATAGGTACTCTACCATATACCTACTTACCTAGAATGCACGCCCTATTCACTCTAATCCACTGCATAAATCCATTGGTGTTTATCGGTGTCTTCAGACAGAGAATTTAGGATGTAAAACCACAAAATAGAAAGTGCCAAGGACTACACACTCACCCTCACAATTATCGTTGAATAGTCCTGGTGTGTGTTAATACTAGTGACTGACTCGATAATGGAAAGTGTCAGTTTACATGCAGTTACGGATGTAGGTATGTTTCGTCGCTCATCAAACTTGTGGTTGATGTGGTCCTTACAATTTATGTACCTATTTTACCTCTTCTAAGAATCAATCAATATTTTTCTATATCAAGTAAATTGTAATTATTTTATTATGCAGGGTTCTATTCTAGATCATAACAATAGCACGGAATCCACTCTGGATTACGTGACTGGTCATACAAGGGTTAAATGAGGGTGAAATGAATGGATGGACCTAAATGAAAAGCAGTATTCCGCTAAAAAGCGCGAACTTGACTTAAAATTCGACACGTCTCCTCTCGTTTCTAAATGAAGCATCATCAGGACAAGGGGAGAACTCTGAAATCAAGAGCAAAAGTAGCCAAATTCGTATACTGTGACGCATGGAACTGATCACATTCAATGCTCTCCTCGTTAACAGAAAGTGCAAGGCAAGCAAAATAGCTTGTTTTCAATGTTTTTTCATGTATTTTTTCAAATCAAATCAGACGAGTAGTCAGGGACACCTGATGGTAAGTGGTTACCATCTCCCTAGACATCACACCTCACTAAAATATTCCAGGGCTTTCGATGCGCTGCTAACCTTGAGGACTTTAAATTGAGTGCCCCATGTGTCGTTAATTATGCTGACTAATCTAATTCAATCTAATTTAATCCTTCAAACCGAAATACAGCAAGAAATAGGTAACTGGGTGGTACTTACCTTACCAGGTGACTCTGCACGTAGGGTCCACCACCACAAGATCAAGACAGGTTAGATGATTAATAGCTAAAATACTAAGTTCAGATATGCATTCATGGTGAGTCATCTGATGCAAGTTGTTATTGTGTGTTTCAAAACAATTTTTGCGAAAGTTGTTTGTCTTCCCAACGCTTTAGCTTTCTAGTGTCTGTTTTAATGCCCAACCCTAATAAAATAGCATCAAAATGGGGTCAAGAAAACAATAGTTTTAAATAAGAAAAAAAAAAACAAATCCTAGATTCAGTAGAAGTTACATCAAGCTACACTCTATGAGACCCTGTCGCAGTAATATTTTGTCACGATTTCTTGACAGTCATTAAGAATGTGTCAAATATGTTATTGCGATAACTACTTACACTAACTTACTTACTGTTGTACTTTAGTACCAAACGTATTGTAGCGACAACCAGCGCAAAAATCAACGAAGCAAAAATCTCATCAAGCGACACGACACGCTACGACTACTTCGCTCTACTCGTCAAGAGATGGCGCTGTACAATCCCCATACAATCTGAAACGCGCTATTGAAGAAATCTCCGAATTTCGTATATAGGTATACAACATTCGACCACATAATGTTGGACAGCTGTCGCCAGGCCCACCACCTAGCCTGGAGGAAGATCTTCCTTTTTCCACCGAGATGTCAGCTTGCATCACTCTTCGCACCTCAAACTGCGAAACTATTCCTTATGGGTTGACTACCGTGTCTATTATCATTTTTTTAATTTTTTTAATTTATTTTAGCGAACTTAACAGCTTTCTACTTAAAACTACACATAAATAGCCAATAGCCATATGCATAAACAGCCAATTATAAAGTTCGACAAATTACAATTATTATTTTTTATACCGAGAAATAAAAAGGTGGAAGAAAAAAAACATAACACCATGCAAATGCTATGTCTGTCGCATTGCTTGTCTGTGAGGTTGAGTATATGTGAGTGTAGTATGAGTGTTAGTGGAGTGTGGTATAGGTTCTGTGATCAGGAGATATGATGATTAGTGGGTAGTGGCTGCTGTGGCCGTTTTCAGGTACAGTGAGAAAGTACGTGGTGTAAACCGATCGGACAGTAGCGAGTACCATAATCTCATAATCGTCACTGTATTTGTACTCGCCACTTCGTTAAACACTTGACCAATGTAAATCGACCATAAGAATAAGCTACGTAACTTTATAGTGGTCATTTGATGCGCACCTCATACCGGTTTGCAACGACAATGACCCAGTATTTATGCCGTTCTGAATTTCTAAGCCATCTACTATTATCTGCACTTATGACTTTGAATATAGTGATCAATATTATATTTATGCCGTTCTAAATTTGTGAACCCTCTACTATACTCTGCGCTAGATTTCAAGTCGTAAATCCTACCTATAATAGGTATTTTGGTACAATGTCTGCGATAGACGTACCAGGCCTATGATCATGATAATGTAGCATAAAAGGTATTCATGGTCTCTTCTATGGTTAATAGAAGTTTCCATTAGTCATACGAAGTAGGTAGTTATCTTATCGTATCTTGTATAAACCCCAGCGGCACTTCGACCCTCGGGGATCTTTTGTGCTCACCCCTTTCCTTAATCTCGTTCCTGTTCCTTAAAGATGCTTTGCATCAAGGATGCTATACAACCTATAGGAAGGAGCCTATAGTCTTCTGGTTTCGGGTAGGCTACCCCCAGAAGATTCATGCGCTTTCTAGCCAACGAGTCACATTCACACAATAGGTGTTCCATCGTCTGTCAGTTTCATCCTAAGTAGGTAGTTAATAAACAGACAGAAAGAAGAAGGGTCTGAAAACTGAAATTGGACTGCTAAGCACTCCAGTCTACATTAATTTTGGCGTGGATGTCTTTGTTTTCGATCTAGGTATTCGAATAATTTCGACAGACAAACGGTCGGAAAGCAGTTCATCTGATGGTGAATTATTACCATCGTTTACACCTGCAACGCGAAAATTTGCTATCTAATTGATAATAAATATGTAAGTACTTACGTAACTAAGTTATTTACTTACGTAAGAGAATAGGTTTGTATGTGGTATCTAAAAGTCAAGAGTAACAATTTACTACACGACAGGCGTGGGTCCCACACGTCCACTTAACAGACAATGCTCGACTTACTTTGTGTAGGCTAAGCTGTCAGTAAATGCAGCCGTCTGCCATTCATTGTGGCTCTAAGGATGGGACTCATAGGACGCCGGGCTCCCATGCGGGAGGTCCGGGTTCGAAACCGTGCAGTGCCATGTACCAATGAGATTTTCGTATTTTTCGAAGACTTGCGTAAATTTACCGACTGCTCTAACGGTGAAGGAAAACATCGTGAGGAAACCTGCATGTCTGAGGAAATGAAAAGTTTCCGAAGGTATGTGAAATCCACCAATCAGCATTGGGCCCGCTCGGTGGATCATGGCCCGTACCCCCTTGTGCAAGGGGAGGCCTGTGCCCCAATAGTGAGGACATTAATAGATTGCTGGTGATGATAATGATGGATGGGACTTCATGGGTCCGGTTCCAGTCACGGTTCGGTTGCAACAAATTACAAAGCGCTGATTAAAAATGGGGGCGGGCGGAGCGCAGTGATTAGTTGCAGGCTTGCAGCTAACCAAACCGTGGCCGGAACCGGATCCGTGAAGTCTTAGCATTAATATGTGGCTATGTGGGGCTATCCCCACCTTTGTATCTTCATACTTTTCGGAGTACTTATTTAAAAGTGACATTTAATCATTATTACCAAGAAATTGCCATCTCTTCTCTTTCATAGTTAAACATCTATTTTACTATATGAATTTAATTATAATCGTGTGCCATCTTCAAGTTATGTGGGTCACCTGTTTGCCTGGTCACCATCTTGCACGCGCCGACAGCACGCTTCCGAGAGTGAAATCACACCCACAGTTGTGTCACGAAAAGTAAAAGTGGTACCGCCCGCGCCGCCGCGCTGTCATCTCGATATCTTCTACAGCGTGTTCGTTTTATCATGTTTTCTTATCACCGATTTTTGAAAATGGAACGAAAATACGTGACAACAGACGCCCTTTTTATAGGAGATAATCCTGCAATGTTTTACCACTAGAGGCGCCACTAGCACAATGGTACGTAGCCAATCAACATGTAGATACGTTCCTTTCCACAAAAACTTTTTTTTTACCCTTTAGACTCACGCCACGCTGTCTTAACAGATTTTTTAGGTCTGCTATTTTGAAATGGCATCACACATATCGTCACAATTTTACTAATAGTTTTGAAACATAAATTAAATTAACCCAAATAACGAGAAATTTGTGATATTTTCAAGAATCGATGTTTCGTTTTGCTTTTCTGTTTACGGAGTGTCTACGCAACGCTTTACGTTTTATGTCCTATTGATGACATCCTTATGAAAATTATATACCTAATTGCTATCAATCATGATGCCCTGTGACAGGATCATCGTCAGGTTATGCCATGTAAATAGGTTGGTATATCGTAGCAGTGCCTATATAAAAAAGTCTTAATTAATATATTACTTTCTCAGACTAAAATAAAATTACCGTTTAGTAAAGACAAAAATCAGTAAACACATCTCAAAATCACTCACTTACATAATATAAAAGTGGTTCACATTAACCGGTGCTTTCACCCTTTTACGACTGACTGGACTGGTCTGGTTTCTCCTCCACCCTGTTTATGTATAGCTAGCGATACGTACGCGTATATAGTCACGGTCAACGATTACATAACGATAACATCTTGATGTTACATGTTTTTGGCAATTTTGTATAACTTTGAAAGTTTTGGTGGATTTTGATTCAATAACAGTACCTACTTCTTTTAGTTGTATTCCTTATTAATAATCATTCTATGGAATTAACTACTCAGAACGACTTTCTTGGCAGATTTAATGGGTTTTCCTCACCAAATCCTAAAATTCTGTGACATAAAAATGCTCTCTCTAAGGGAAGCTAAGCAGAAAATTACCAAATGGTTATTAACATTGGATTACAATGCTACGGAGGTGACTTTATGCATTCCACAATAGCACAGAATACACACAATAGGCAATAGGTGGCTGTCCTGTTGCTTTTGAATCTACGCCAGAAATATCCTTTACATAAAATAGCAAATCATAAATTTACCCCACACACCCTTTCTCACCTTAACACACCTCACATACACATATACTATACACATGCTTACACACTCAATCTCAACTATACCGATTCTTCTTATTGTTGTCTAAAGTAGGTATATAGTAAACTGTAAACTACAACTGAGTCCTAATTAGTTAATTAATACATATTGGTAATGTATTTAAGGATCGCCGCGACACAGGGTCTCCCTAGTGCGGGGTCCAACAGTAAACTTAAAAACAACTGTAAATTTTTTGTGTTAATTACATTATTTTGTATTTTGTACGTTTTCTTTCGTTAGAGCAGTCGGTAAGTGTTCGTACCTACATAAGGCGCAAAACATGAGGCGTGCGTGCTGTCAGCGCAAAGTCAGACTTTTATATACGACTATTGATAGAACCTGGTTAATAGAGGAAACTTTATTAAAAGAAAATATAATAAGTACCTATAGAAAGTAATTTTCAAGTTTTCGACGTTCGTGATTACCAAAAGTAATTACAAAATTAAGTATCCTACAAGGAATGTAGGTATTTATCTTTGTCCTTGGTAAAACTTAAAACAAACCTTTTCCAAACGAATCATTAAGTAAATATTTAATACTTCAGCGATTAGATTCGGATAGGTAATTTAATTACTCAAACGAATGCCAAACAGCGCATATATACTGTACGTTTTTTTATAGTCTCGAATGTTGTAAACTATTGTATAGTTTATGTGGTATAACTGTCAGGGCCTATGCACACCGCGTATTTGATACGCGCAGACGACGCGCGTTTCGAAATGTGTCACACAAGCATTCTGGGAAAATCTTCCACGCTTCTGCACCATCCGAACCAAAGAAGAAGGCGTCCCGGACGCAGTATGGCTCTTCAAAATCCAACCAAGTACGGATCGGACTGCAGCGTTTATTTGACTTTACTTCACTGTCCCACACATTATTCACATCTTGTCAAAAGTTATTCGATCAAGAAACACCATTCTTACTAGAAAATCACTACTGTAAAACAATTTGCAAGACAAAACGAAACAAAGCTGACGTGGATGCCACAAAAGCGCGGCAGAAACTCTCGTAGAGCTTAAATAAAACCTTTTTCCTAGTACTTACCTAACTAGAGGTGTTTTCTCAATATTCTTTTTATACTTATATAATAAACTGTATACACATTTTTTAATTTTTAAAAAAAATATCTAGACCTGCGTTGGAGCTCAATCCCGCCTGGTGGTGACGATCAATGAGATCTAAGATGGAACACAAGGGTTTAGTAAACTATTGTCTAAACTAAAAGTACTCACAAGAAGTGTGTATGTATGTACCTACTCGTATTACATAAAATGTGCAGCCGGCCTGTAGGATATGCGTGATAGATATCTAGGCCGAAACACGCGCTGTGGCCGAGATGTCAAGATATACGGCCATTGTCGGCTGATTTATCTCAGTGTTGTTACATTTTGTGTTGGCACTTACCAGAGTACTTCAACGTATATCTATATATCTCTTCTCTAACTTAATAAAATCGTAAAAGTAAATATTCTATGTTTGTTTGAACGCACATAACGGATTTAGTTGGAGTTTTCACAGATATACGAGTAACTTAAGTAACGTAAATTTTTTTTTTATTTTTTAATTTTATTTCAAAAAATTTCACAGTACAACAGTTATACTAAGGCACTGTGAAATTCAACAAAAATATATCTATAAATAATTACATACTAACTGTAGAGGGACGCACATCCATACTAATAATAATCCATACAAATAATTTAAAACTGTGGAAGCTTATAAATGGCTTTTGTTTTTATATATGCATATGTAACTTGTAAATAAGGCTGTAAACTACCCAAATAAAATAAAATAAAGTATGTTCACATTGACTTTTAGGCCGTAGTAATTTAAGTACGTAGAATTTGTCTTTTAGAATTCTAGGTACTTAAAAATTGGTCAAATGTGGGGGTAAAGTTAGGATGGAACGCGAAAGAAGTTGTGGGCAACAGCAGCAGTTTATCTACTATGTATAAAGTGCTTAATACACTAGACTGAATTCAGAAACACTGTTTACAGGATATAAATCGCAGACTAATCATAAATTAACGTAACTTCTGAATGCATTTGCACTTGACTGAATTCAGAGACTAACAATCAGTTGCACGAAACATTGTTTAAGTTAATTCTTTATTAAAATATACCTATGCTATTACTTTATTCGCTGACACAAGCCTTAACGTTAAGGACATTTCTTGCAACTAACGGTAACTCAATTAGTCAGACTGAATTAAGTCAAGCGTAAATGTGATTTATAAAAGGTACTATATACTATAGGTAGTATACTTTACTTTTATTTATGTGATTCATGTAGACATTTGGAGATATTAAAAGTTGACTTAAGGTAATTATTCGGTCAAACACCCTAGGTAAGGTAAATCGGAAATAGACTAAATAGATCGTCTGCTTTAAATGCAAATTAGATCAAAATGGATCGACCGATTTAAATGAAAAGTCGATTTGCTTTTCTTTGCTAAAAGTTACCAGTCATTTCACCAATCGGCCAAGGAAGACGAGATGTTTTGCAGTGTGGAATTATCAAATTATTTCAATATTGTGGATTAGGTAAGTACCTAATTAAACTAGATTCGATGAATTTCTATCACAACAGTGATACAATGTCTATGTTTAAATTTGGATATTTTGTAATAAGTTTATAGGTAGTGTGTGGATGATAGAATTTGCGTTATCTACACACGTAACTTCAGATAAAATTTTCGATAGGTAAATCATTTTTTAAATTGGTTTACGTATAGCTATTTCTTTAACATCTTCCATCTTCTGAATCAATGGTAAAGATATATAAATAATGTTTTGAGAAAAAGCTTTTCATGGACAAACTTACGAAGATACTTACCATCTTCGTAAGTTTGTATCTATAAATGAGTGACAGCATTGCAGCGATTTTGAAACGGAATCAGACAAAATCCATATAGAAATCTAGAAAACGGTAAAATAGATTTCCATGAGTTTGGTCCGATTTCGTTCCAAAATCGCTACAGTGTGATATAGACGTAATGGTAAAGAAATATTCAAGACTTACCGACGTCTCGAAGGTTGTTAGAAGATCTTTGAGCATTGGCTAGTAAAACTAGCGACATCAGCATAATACTGGGTAAATTACCAAAAAACTTCATTTTTCACTATTTTACGTAATAAATTAGTTGAACAATAATATTTAGGTAAGTAAATCACACTAAAACTTGGTCTAACCCGGTATCTTAGCCAGAATAAAATTAAAAAGTAAACTAATATTCGATATTCGAAATTTAGAAACTCGATTTCATTTTCGCGCGGGCATTCAATGCCTCCGTCGATCTGCGCGTGCGGCGCTGCCTTTGGGAACTGAACTGAGAGGTTGCGTCTGCGCAGCGCACCTGCTTTAGAGAAAGAAGCCTCGGACGCACCGGACCGGTCGATGTCTTCAAACAAGATCCACCGCATACCAACTTCGGCAACAACAATCTAGTATAAAATTAGTCTTTATATGTAGGTATACCAAATTTAGATGGCTGTAGCTTCCAACAAAATATTAATTACTCGTAAATACCTAAAGTATTTGCTTGAATTTATTTTTTGCTTAGTATATGAATAAGAACTTTGTCTCCAAAGAAGTTTTAATTTACTACTAATGTACCTCATAAATTGTTATAATTTTAGTAAATAATATCTTTGTTTTACTCTTATTTTAAATACCCACTTAATTACATAAATGTTATAATACAGGGTGCAGCAGGGTGTCTGTCAGGGAACACAAGAAAAAAACAGGTGCTCTACGGAGTTCTCATTCCAGAATAACTTGACTTAAGTTTGCATCTTTAGTTACATTTACATACATCCCACATTCATCTCCTCACTTAAAAGTGAATAGCTGTACTCTGTCGCAGTAAGTTATGTTGAGTTTTTTTGACACATTCATATGAATGTGCCAAATAAGTTAAAGCGACAAAGTCCCAAAGCCGAATGTGTTACTGTACACAAGATTACGTCATTAAATCTCTTAAATTACACAGTAGCGGAAATAAATGTACCTGGGTATATTATGCTGATATGGCTTTCTTTACTACGATTTTGGTGATGTTAGATTGGATAACGCTATGATTATTTGGATTATGTATCATTATGTCATGCTTTTTCATAGTACAATCCTATGTATACAGGTTGTAAAACCCCCCATAGAGCTGAAGAGGGGGGGGGGGGGGGGGGGGGTTCAGTATCCATAACTGAACAAAATTCACTATGGAGACAATTATGAAATCGCGAATAAAATCAGCTGTTTTGTACAAAACCTCAAGTTTTTTTGGAACCAAAAAAAAGGAAGAAGAAAAAGAATAATGAGAACCTCCCAGGCTCCCAATAGATGTATTGGATTGGAACGTTCTCCTTTTTTGAAGTCGGTTAAAAATAGTGATGCATCGTGAATCGTGATAGCAATTTTATTTAGTTAAAATTCGAAATGCAGAATCAAAACGCAAAACGACGTCAAATCGTTTTTATTAAGGCAAAGGGAACTGAGCCCATACAGCCATGTCTGATGTAAACAACTCTTCATCAAGTCTTCATTATAATGCTGGTATGACACATTTCAATGCTATCTGGGAGAATCTTCCACGCTTCTGTACCATCCGAACTAAAGAAGAAGGCGTCCTGGACGCAGTATGGCTCTTTAAAATCCAGCTAAGTACGAATCGGGCTGCAGCGTTTTATTTGACTTTACTTCACTGACTCACACTTTAATCACATCTTGTCGAAGTTCTTCGAGCAAGAAACACCATTCTTACTAGAAAAGCACTACTGTGTAACAATTTGCAAGACAAAACGAAACAAAGCTGACGTGGATGCCACAAAAGCGCGGGAGATACTCCCGACGTCGAATCGAAATTGACAACCTGTTGACAAATGTTGCTGTTCGGCAATATAGAAATACCTGAAATCAGTGACCAATTTGTTATATATTTTTAATTTTATTATTACATAACTGGACAATTATGATTTAATCATTCTTAATTACACTTATTATGGAACAAAAAATCTATTGTAAATAACAATAATCAACAATATTCTGGCAAATTTACCATTTTGATAGAATAGGTACCGGAAATGGATAAAAAACTGTCATTGTTATATACTAACTTACTGGTACTCAAGGTGGGTAAGAAATATTAATTTACTTTTACTCTAAGTGTCTGCGATAATAAATATAACCAGTTCAAATACAATCTTGAGTCACAATCCCAATTCACATTAATTTCCCACTTGTCACGGACAAATCAATCGATATCCAAATACATAGAGTCCTCTATATAATATTTGAATTATGTGGTCCAAATACCTAATTCTGTACAACCCCGCAGGGAACCATTCCCCAAATAAAACTTGTAAGGAGACGAAATACCCGGAATATAAGGAAAATCTCGTAAAACGACAACACTGCTGACAACCAACGCCACGCCAGCGCCATCTTCCTTTTATTCGATTCGTGTTGTGTTTGTGTGTGGTGGTTGCTTGGTTTTGTACAGACGTCACGTCAGTTGTCAAATGAATTTGTTCGTCTTGGGTTGATTATTTTTAGTTTTATCGGAAAGTATGGCTGGATTTACGGAAAACGCGTTAGTCCGTAAACTGCAAGAGTTGAATTCGAGTCAGCAAAGTATTCAGACCTTGTCTTTGTGGCTGATACACCATCGAAAACACCACGCTGCGGTGGTCAAGACGTGGTTCAAAGAATTACTCAAAGGTATGTTAATGCCCATCATAAAAACCATTTTTCTTACGAATTTATGTACCAGATACTGTTATAGTTGAAAATAAACGTTTTCCTCACGAATATTACTCTTAGGTTTTTGGGGATTCGTTCGATCTTTGGAACTGAAATACATACCTAATGACCATGCTTGACTAGGTAATTTGTTATCAAACTAATATGTTTGACTATTTCATTACGTGCTCTTTCAGTCGTTGGACATTTATACGTATTAGGCACCTTTTAACTAATAATTCTTGTACCTACTATTGTTAAAAGATTTTTTTATATATCTTACAACAATAACGTTAAAAAAAAACGAAACTACCATGCTTGATGCATTGTGTACCTACACAATGGTCACAATGTCTATTTTTGAATGGTTTGTATTTGCAATTACAGATATACTTTTCTCTGTAAATACCTTTTAGAACTAAGTTTCAATTACATACAAATCTATAACCTTAATCATTCTCCAAAACTATACTAAATAACCCAAATACGATAATATTATATCCCATTCTTTTTTTTTATTATATAATATTTCTTCATTGTTGTATAAAAGTTTTGTTTCTCAAAGCACTCTTTGATTGATATCTAAAACAAAGTTCATTAAAGTATCAAACATTCATACCAAACACAAAGGACATAAAACACAAGTCACATAAAACACAAGTCACATGAATTGAATTGAACGTACCATAAAGACTACACATTCATTCTGGAAATTTAAGTGGCAAAATTAATAAAGTTTTGAAAGTGGTGTGATATGATAGCCTTGGTTGGAGTGTTTAGAGATCACTATTCTCCGGTCCCCTCCCCTGGGTGCTTCCCCCCCTCCGGTCCTTAGAAAGGTCCCTTTTTACATGTATTCCAATATTGTATAAATACAACCATATGGTTGTAAATACAATATTGTGTAGAATTTATGAAGGATAATTTCCGCCTTTAACAGTTTTGTCGTAGCTCTTACCGTTTTTGTACAATATTGGAAAACCTGTAAAAAGGGACCTTTCTTGATAGGACTAACAGTTCAAAAGTTATATCCGGCATTTTAACGAAGAAATATTTAAAATTTATTGTTTCTATCTCAAATTATGTGAAAACTATAAGGGTAAGTAATCATGTAAAATGATATACAAGTAACAAAACTCAATTCTCCTCTGGTGATCCCCCTCTGCCCTGTGAAAAGGCCCCTTTTCACCCTTACAGTTTTTTTTTTTTCAATTTTGTACGAAACTGGTAAAAGTACGACAAATCTGTCAAAGGCAAAAGTGATCCTTAGTAAATTATACACAATATGGTTCTATATATTTTTTAATAGGACAAATGGTTCAAAAGTTATGGCCTTTGTTGAAGAAATTTTGTATTTTTTAAATGTCAAGTTGGTATCTCAAATTGTTTTGTCGCAATTTTGACCAATATGGATATGATTCCAGTCCCAAAATATTAATATCAGTAAGAGTTTTTTTCACCAATATAGGAGTTTTCTTAAATAACTCTTGAACGATTGAACTTGGAAATGAATGTGTTGTTTGCTAAAACATGCCCTGTTATTTATTCTTTTGACAATTTCCTTGCAACTCTTGAGGTGGGTACGGATTTGAGCTAGCTCGGGCCGAGCAGCCTCGCCCACGCACATCGTGCTCAATGTTTGCAGTCGAGGCTGTCTCAGAGTAAGTGAGCCGCTCAGGGCGAGGCAACGCGCTCGCCGCACAGTGGGCCCAAACGGTGCGTTCCATATCATAAATCTATAACTTCTTTATTTCTTGACATATTGTTTTGAAATTTTACACACACATACTAGAATACATAGGCTATCAATTGAATAAATATTCATGGTTATAACACAACTAATTATTTAATTTAAAAATATCAAACATGAAAATCTTCATTTTTATTGCCATAAAATTAATTAAAAAATAGGAATAATTATTACACTATTAAAATAATATTTTTATGACTAAAACTATACTTTTAAACATAAAAAGAACCACGTTGTATATTTTTAAGACTTATAATAATTATTTTCTCTACTCGAGAACAGTTATATCTAGAAGTTCTTTAGCTTCGTCAAATAATTCTTATATTATTAAACGTCGTCTGTAGAGGTTCGATATGTATGGATCAGATGTACATAGCAAGGCGTGGAAGACGTCTTCATTTGTAGCTGACCGGGAACACGTTCTGGCATGATGCAACCGAAAACTCTTGTAATCTTTATTATTTTCTTCTTCTAATTGGCAAAACTACATAGTATTCTATAATTTGTGCGCCATGAATATTACGGGATTAATCGGAAGTCCTGATGACATAGTTTGAAGAGTTATGTATAGTTTTCTTATTAATTCTTCGTCAACACCCGTTATCTCTGCAGAGCATTGATAGTTTTGAAAGAATCTTCTTGACGTCATTGCTATTACCAGTACCTTGTCTTGGTTTGTCTATAAGCAAACCAAGTTCTTCACGAAAACGTCTTTGCACAAGCCTTTTCTTTTCTTCTTTACTTCTTTTGTTCTCAGGTGTTGACGCTGACCACTTTTGAGAAGATAAATTGTATGAAATGTGTAGTAGCATCTCCAATTCTCCATACATCTGATCCAAGCATGTAACGTAGAGTCCGTATTGGAAAGAGTTTTCGTTCACATCTCTAGCCCTTACTCTGTGCTAAACGCACAGAGTTGTCTACATGGCGTGGTCAAACTTTTTTGAATACTGTTTACTACAGTACTAATTTCTGATGGCGATAAATTAAAATTGACCATTAAATACTGTTCAATTTCAGAAGTAGTTTTCTCGTTAATAATTAAAGTACACAAGTCACGTCTACTGCAAACAAATTCACTCATGTTGCACAGTAATTTCGTTTTTGTTATGTATGTAAAAGTTGTATGACGAATCAAAGGATCCGATCACTTTAATGGTTGGATGGTCTTTTTATAGTACTCCAAGATTAGTGTCTAGCGCAAAACTTATAAATTAAATTTTATTTAATTATATCTTATAAACTTATAATTAAATTAATTGATATTCGAAGCAATAAATGCAACCATCATTGTTATCTATTAGTTAACCAATATAGATATATAATACAGATATTTTTATCATTTTAATGATTAAAAGATGACCGCAAGATAATTTTTTAACAGAGGGATTTTTAAAAAAAAAATTTGTTCGTAATTTTAAATTTTGATATTTTAAAAAAAATTAATTATTTGGCACGTAACCTAAAGTCATTTGTCAAATAAAATACTTATTCATCATTATTACTCAACAGTTTATAGAATAAGAACTAATATTTATTAATTCCCAAATATTGAGAATTTTACTTGTCTCATATTTTTTGCTCTTAATTAAAATGGCGCAAATATGCGCAAGTTTTTATTTTTTCTTCTCAATATTGAATAGTTTCCGAACCTTTAGCAACAATTTACTCAACTTCGGCAGCCTTCGGCAACAGAGAAAACTCCAAGTGAAAATAATAAAATGTTTAAAATGACTTCTCTCACGAATAAATTTTTAACATTTTATTTCTAAATGAAAGTCAAATATTAATTGCAGCATTATAAATTAGAGATCTTGAGCTTTCCAAAAATATATAATCTTGCTATAGTGTCTATAGCAACTTGAGCAGAAATTGACGTCTAACTGTCACCATGCATAGTTTGAAAACATGAAATTGTCGAAGTGTTATGTTTGAAAATAATTTTAGGTAATTTCAACTAAATTGAAAAATATAAAAGCCTTTCTGCCGATAAGCTGGTCTATTCTATTAGGTAAAACCATCGACAGTTCCTTAAAATTACGAGTTTCACCATAACCATTTTCGATATGCTCTTGTTTGGAGGGTTCCTCCCACTGTGCGCCGCCTCGCGGTGGTAAGGCGCCGCACAAGATGGCGTCAAACGTCACAACAGCTGATTGAGTTTTTATTGTCAATTTAAACAAAAAGAAGAAAAAAAGTCGCCACACTGGTGGATGAAACATCTGTAAATATAAATCGAAATAATTTCGGTTTAGTTCGCGATAAAAACTATTTTTCATTTATTTTTCAAGAATTTATCATTTATTTTTTTGCATTACCCCCAAAATCAGTACGACGACGTTCAGAAATTTTCCGAGGTGAAAAAAAGAATTTTTCTTTAGCTAATTTTATAACTACCTATATGTATGAATTAGTAATTTATTGGTTTAAAATGAATATTCTATTTACCTACTTAAATAAATGAAGTACAAAAACACCTATGTATTTAATTAAATCATACTAAATTATTTTAGTAATTAGGCATAATGCCTTTAGGGTGCCTACACTTACCAATTGCCACTATATTCAGAGGTTTAAAATTAAAAAGTAAAAATCCCATTGTAAAATTATGTAAAACCATATTGTGTAGAATTTATTAAGGATCATTTCCGCCTTTAACAGTTTTGTCGTTGCTCTTACTGTTTTCAATATTGTGTTTACAATATTGGAAAAAATAGAAAGGGACATTTCTTAGAGCCCGAGGGAGGGTAAGCACCCAGGGGAATTGTGATCTCTAAGCAACCCACCAAAGTCTACCATATCCCACCACTTTCAAAACTTTATTAATTTTGCCACTTCTCCCATACATTGAAATTTAGAATGAATGGACTAATTGAACATATCATAAAGACTACACATTAATTGAACATACCATAAAGACTACACATTAATTTTACAGCTAAGGATAGTAAGCAGCTCACATTCATGTACCTCGCGAATGATGTGATACAAAACAGCAAGAAGAAGGGTCCAGAATACGGCAAGTCCTTCGGAGAAGTGCTCATTGAGTCGTACAAACACATGGCAAAGACTGGAATCAACGCAAAGACTAAACACTCTCTTCATAGAATACTGAACATTTGGCAGGAAAGGGGGGTGTATGACGCGCAGAAGATACAGGAGTTCAAAGAAGCTGGTAGGTGTAAAAAGTAGATAGATAACTATCACGTCTACAGTCCCCGAGGGGGAAAAGGTGGAAAAGTGTTTACTAAAAGTTTAATTTTAAATTAAAATTTGGGTGTTCTAAAAAGTTTAGACATAAATCATCATATTTTTTTTGTTTGTAATTTGAATATCAAGGTTATTCACCAACTGGTCCCGTGGACAAGGTCACACGCGGAACGAGATGGTGAAACTAGAAATAAACGATATTTTGTTTTCGTGAACTGGTCCTGTAACGTTTTTTTGACTATTGTTTTTTATTTATTTAAAATAAATTTTTCCATACTACCTAGTCACACAATGATAAAAAAAAACTATTGTAATATTCGTAGTACTTTCCGAGATATTTAATAGATTCAAAGACTGTCACTTGCTGCTAGTGCCATTGAAAATAACGGTTTGGATATTCATTCAAATCCGTTCAATAGTTTCCAAGAAAACAATGATTGAGTCGCCCTGCAAGCAATCAATTAAACATTTAGTCAATGCCACTTATTACCTACATTTTGTGAACTATTTTTTAGATCTGTATCCATAATGTTACATATTTCAAGTTTCACCATCTCGTCCCACGTGTAACCAGTACCACGGGACCAGTTGGTAAACAACCCAACATGGGGTAACATGAATATGCAAAAAAATTTTTTTTTTTCTACATTATGTAGTCTGAACTAATAATAATAGTCTAATTGTAATTCCTTTGTCATTTCTGTAGTTGATTCTGCGGTTCTTTGGAACATATTCCCATGTTAGGCTGACTTCAGTAACTGACATCCTAAAAACCTGCCTTTAATAAACTATAATTCCAGTTGACCCCAATGATGCTATACCTAAAAAGGTCAGCAAACGTAAATCGACTGATGCTGAGCCGAAGGAGCCTGAAAAGAAGCCCAAGATTGAGAAGGAAAAGGACCGTCCAAGACGTCGTAGTGAGACAAAGGTGGAGGTCGATGGACAGATCGAAACCCACACCACGCTCAGCCCCAAGACCCCGCCGGGAGACCCACCAGAACCTGAGGAGTTGATTAAGGTATTATTTACACTCTCTGTCCGTTGGGGATATCTACAAGTCTTGAAGGGTTGTATACCAGATATGGGAACTGTGAACTTCCTCAGAATCAAGTACTACTAGTGGACTACAAAAACTCTTGAAGTGTGTGTGTACGCACTTTCGGACATGAAAATCAATTAATCGCACATATAGACACAGTGATCAATGTTTTTAGTGGTGTGCAAACAACTTTGTTGCATATCAAGCATCACATGATATTGTCTGTAACGTAGGAAGATACTTGGCAGATCTTATCTTGTGACGGGGGCCAGGGATAACCCCAGCGGCACTTCGGCCCTCGGGGATCTTTTGTGCTCACCCCTTTCCTTAGTCTCCCTCCCTCTCTCCTCCCGTTCTTTAAAGATGCTTTGCATCAAGGACGCTATACAGCTTACAGGAAGGAGCCTATAGTCCTCTGGTTTCGAGTAGACTACCCCCAGAAGACTCATATGCTTTCCAGCCAACGAGTCATATTCGCACAGCAGGTTTTCCATTGATTCGATGGTGTCACCACAGGCTCTACAGGTGGGATTGTCTGCTAGTCTCATCTTGTGTAGGAGGTTCTTAGTGCCAAAATGGCATACTTGGCAGATACTCATTTCACTATAAACATGTATGAACTCATGATTTAGTTGTGGTAAGGTGGATATGGTGTGGACCATGGAAAATCCTTGTATGGAAATAAAAATAGAAATCACATTATAAAGCTCTCAGCACTCTGCAGCGATTTGAAACAGAATCTAACCGAACCCATATTTGTATATGTAAATATATTTTTCGGTTTGGATTTATTTAACACTTTAATGCACAAAAATAGTACGTGAGGCGACCTTAATGCCATGCGGCATTTTCTACCAGCTAACCATTCCGTCATACAGATATTGCAAGGCAGGTACATATACATTACATAGAAGAGACTTCTATTAATTATTATTTTAATTTCCTATACAATAAAATACCTACTCGTATAATATATAAAAATACACCTATGGTACTACATAACAATTTTAAGTACATAAATACGAATACGATTTCTATTGGTTTGGTCTGATTCCGTTTCAAAATATGCTGAAGGCGTTAAGTTCCACAAGTGTTATTCTGTGCCATTGTTCCCAGGCACTGTTGGAGCTCGAGTCGAGCGCTAGTAGCGACGAAGCGGTCCGCGAGAGGATCGCCTCCCTGCCGCCAGAAGTGTCAGAAATTCAGTTGTTAAGTAAATTGGAAGGTATGATGCCTTTTTTAACCATAGTGTTATATTTGAGGAACAAACGCGAAGATTTGCGGCGGTTGGAGTCTAGTATACGAGAGAATCAAGAGCGTTTGAGGAATTTGCGCGAAAATATTGAGCGTATGGTCAACGACCCCGGTCCGTGCGACTGCTTCCCTCAAGCGCCGGGAGCTTAAGGTTTGCTTTAGTACCGGCGCTACCCTCATAAAAAAGTACTGGTATAGTGATGTTGATTCTCCAGGGCCGCTAATATAAAGCTAAACCTGAATAATACTGTCACACTCACTCATATACCTAAGAGTAAGCGGGACATTTCATTTAGCGATAATTATATTCGTGTGTTACCCTGGAATCGATAGCAATGGGTAATTTTGAAGAGTGCTGTTCTTTAGAATGATACGAAATTATGGACAATGAATTGGAAGGTTTATTTATACATGTTTTGACATTCGTTTTATGAATGTGTTGGATGATAATTCAATGAAATAATTATAATGATATTCATTATAATTTTATTTCTGTGATAATGATAATGAAATACATATTAAATGAATTAATGAAATTTAACCTAATTTTTATATTTTTTATATATTGACAAACATTTTATAAATGTGATATGATAATAATGATGACATTCATTATTATTCTGTTTTATATTGTAATAATGAAGTACATAAATGAATTAATGCACTTTAGTCTTATTTACCTAATAATTTACAAAAATAAATTTACCTGCCTTACCCTATAAGAACAGTATTTTACAACATTCCTCTATTTTTACAATCTCACGTTATGAGAGTGGCGCCAGTGGTACTTTATACAGACAGACCAATAACATACCTACCTCTTGCAATATGTTTTATGACTTATTAGTGATAAATTTGTGATAAATAATAATGAAACTGAATAAAAGTGATACTAGTAGATTTTGTTTCATTTCTGTGAAGCCCCATTTGCCACCTACAGCGTTTGCGATTGGCGCTGTAGGGGCGTGCTGAATGCAAAATTTATACATTATTTTGGTACAACGTTAACCAGAAAAATATATCAGAATCCGTTGTATTTATTTATACAAAAGATATCAGAAAAAATATGCGTGACTAATTTTTAATTAAAAAAAAATTGACAATCAAAACTCGATGGTTATTTCGATAATTAATTGAATAACTTAAGTATTCATTGAATATATTTGGTTTAGTATAAGAATATTAAAATAACTAACACTGAAATATCTAAGCTAAAATTACAAAGGTGAACAACGCGGGTGGACCACAGCAACAAACCAAATAATTATCTAAATAAATTAAACTAAAACTTATATGCTTATACTTATATGCTTACTTACATTGAAAGAAATATTTTTTTGTTTATTAACTTGATACTTAGTTAAATTAAAAAATTTTGCATTCTGTGCACACCTTGACAGCCAATCGAAAACGTTGCCAGTGGCGGATGGCTAGCTGAGAAACGAGCATATTTTTAACTACATAATGCCCGCCTTAAGCTCCTAAAGAATTAATTCTAAGCCTTTTGCTGCAAGGAGCTACTATCGAGCTTCTCTTCAAATATATCTAGCTATAATGTATTTATCCATAAGGGAATACACCGACGGACTGCATTTCGACTGCCAGTCAGCTGCAAAATCACAGTTGGATGCGGTTTCTTTGCAGCTCTTTTGCTGTCGGTCCAACTGTACGCTGTCTGCGCAGTTTGGATGCAGTTCTATTGCAGATGGCATACAGTCAACATGCAGTTGGACCGACTGCACAGAAACTGCACTCAAACTGCAATTTTGCAGCTGGCTGGCAGTCGAAATGCAGTCCGTCTGTATACATCTATCACTTCTAAACATTACAAATTGCCTCCTAATGCATACTCATTAATCTCTAATTGTTCTAACGAGATCATTATCATAAACTAATAATTGCCAAATCACTTTACACGAGTATTAAGGTTCAAATGATATCATGAGACAGCGCTATCGCGTTGGTATAGCGCTGTCTCTATTTAGCACACGCCAATACACAGTGACTCCTTACGATAACTATGTTAAAGCCCGTCCAGGAATCTAAGAGTGCGCCATGTTGCACAATTTTATATTTCGATTTTTTGGAAGATGATGATGGAAAAAATAGTGTGCTCCCTTAATATCCTATTGCGGGAATTCGTTCCTTCATGTTCGAACTAATATTTTCATACCGATCTTCTTAAGGCAGATTATAAGAGTGCCAGTGGCACATTACCCTCTTGAAGAATTCTTAAAAAATTAGGAAATCATATAAATTTTCGATAAAATAATGTATTTTCCATATAAATTGCAGTCTGAAAGACAAAAAAATATATTTTATTTATTAATTTCAATAATCTACACTGCAAGTGGTACATATATTTATTTGTTGTTTGTTGAGTACATTACATATATTTGTTATGTATATTTGTTTTGTGACTAGGCACAAAAAACTCTTTCAAGAGGACGCCATTGGTAGTTTTATAATCTGTGTTAATACATAGATACAAACTAGGGAATTCTTCTATCTCATTGTTTGTTCCATGCTCCCCCTCCCCCTTATCGTCCTCAAAATCTTCTGCAGGCATCATTATCGAATATTCCATGGATATACATTCTTTCACACTTGGCAAATATTTGAAAACGAAGCAAAATCTACCAGAGCTATTACTGTCAAACTTTGAAAATTCAAGAAAAATAGCTCACTAAGTTATCATTTTTCTAGTCTGTAGGTATTTCTTCACAATCAACTTGATTCAAATCAGTGTCATCTGAAATATAATTTTTACTCGATGCTAGCTGTACGAAAGTGCCAGTCTACTAGAGAACTAAGGCCTGGACTACACGTGCCCGGTTCGGCGACTAATCACATGCGTTCCGCCCACCCTCCACTTGAAGTCAACGCTTCGTGATGCAGAGAATCGAACCGGGGATGGACGGACGCGTGTAGTCCAGGCCTTAGTGTCGCTGCTATAGGAACGGCCACAGACTGCGATGAGAAAAGACAATGGCTCAAAGGTTAGGATCGAATCCACTTGAGTAGACCACTAGGAGTGGTCAGGCATTTATAACCTAAGTACAGTCGGCCACTAGCTATCCTGTCAAATCTCAACCTTGTGTCCGTATAATAAGGTTTATTTCACTTTCACAAATTTTGACGTTTTGGGTAGGTTGACCTGTAGTCGACTGTACAGTGCGTGAGATTTTAGTTAAACATTCGGGCCTTGAAAACTTCGGTGTGCTTCGGTTATTATTAACGATACGCGAATGTACTACGACTGTAGTACATGACAGAGACAGAGGCCGATTTTACCCGATACCGGAATGTTTTTCTAAGAGCTCACGCACTGTAGCATTTGTAGAATATTTGTAATGTGTATTATCAATGTTTTTATTTATAGACACACATACATAAACTCACGCCTGTTTCCCGCAGGGGTAGGCAGAGACTAAAGATTTCCACCTGCAACGATCCTGACAAACCGTTCTCGCTTCTTCCACACTCACCAATCGCTTCATACACGCTCTTCGGTTAGTGGTTGACCGCACCTGACCTTTCTTCAGAACGTCCGCAATCTGGTCGACGTATGTCCTTTCTAGGTCTCCCCTTCCCTACTCTTCCATTCACCTTTTCCTTAAACACGCTTTCGTTAATCTCTTTCCATTCATTCTTTCTACGTGCCCAAACCATCTCAACATCCCTCTTTCAATCTTACTCATTACATCGTCTTGTACACCACACCACACATTTTATGAGGGGTCTAAAAGCAAAGGCGCCTCTGTCCACTGTTTGTATTTTTTCTAAATGCAGTTTTACTCTATGGATTGATAACATAAATTTAGTTTCAAAATCTTCTCAGTCCTGTAAAAAATGAAGTTGTAAACCGCAGTTAGATGCAAAATCACCTCTGTTCCGTGTTGCTTAGAAGCAAAATCGACAATATTCTCAGAGTTCTTATATGGGATATATCATGGGCATGACCCATGGTCAACATCATGATTTAAAAACATTAATACAATCAGACCCATCCCAACGTTGAACATGCGTCCAGCGACGAATGACTGCAACCATGGAAGTAATAAGAAGAGAGAAGTTATTCACTACGTTGTACTAATAAGTAAACGTACAGTTTGATTTTAAAGAGTAGAATTTAATTAATGACAATATTTCAGGATTTCTCACGTAGAGCGTGGGCTGTGTTCTGCGCACCGGGAAAAATCATACTCTTTCATACAAAGTCAATACAAATTAAGGCAAACCAATCCTTTTCCCTAAAGATTTTGAAATTCGCTCTATGTATTAATTGCTCGCTAGAGAAGTTTTATATGGAAACCGCGTCTACCAGTTGGCGCATGCGATGTGAACATTTTCCCATACATTATTCGGGCATTGAAATGTCAAATGTATGGAAATATAAGTGCATTTGCACAAACCCTTTGGCACACTGTCAGTGCTCAAAACGTCATTCTAGAGAAGAGGGCGCCACTAGTCCTATTTCAGTGGTTTTTCCCTTCCGCGGAGCCCAGTATGACAAATCCTTTACTGAAATTATATGGAAATGTCATTGCCACATATTCTTATTTATTACTTCCATGGCAACACCCAAGATACACACTACACAGTTCTAATCAGGCTGTCAGAAAAAGAAATGAACAACTTATAGCCGACCAGGAATATAAAAACTCTGTCAAGAGGGCGCCATTGGTAATTATATAGTCTGTGTTATGGAGTTCGCAGTGAAAAAAATAGTTCCATTCAACTCCGCAAAATGGCGACGGTTTTTATATTTCTCCATACGAAAATATGCCTTGTTTCGAAGATACGAAGTGAAGTTTTTTTTATTAAATAAGGACAGCAAACGAGCACTTGATGGTAAGTGGTCACCTGCACCCATAGACATCTCACCTCACTACATAATGTTATTAGAGGGATTTTGATGCGCAGTTAACCTTGATCATTTGGATGGAGTGCCTCATGTGTCGGTAATTACGCTGGCTCTTTTACCTTTCAAACCGAAACAGTATTGCAAGCATTGTTGCTTTGCGGCAGAAATAGATAAAAGGGTACCAACCACCCCAGACTGACTCTGCATAGACTCGTACCACATTCAATCACAGTCATACCATCTTCAAGATTGCTATAAAACCACCATTAATTTGTGGCCCTGCCGGCATTTACTGAACCCGCATGCTCTATCGTCGACCTCATCGTCGCTTACCATCAGGCGAGGTCGAGGTCAAATGCGGGTTTAGTGATAAATAAAAAAATAAAAACAAATTTTTCTCCTTCCCCAGACAAGGAATCCGCTCAGAGCTTGAGCTCGGTGGTGAACTCGGCCGTGGAACTCCTGGCGGAATACAACCTTCGGCTGTCCGAGGAGCTGGAGAAGCGGCGGAAGGTGGCCGCCATGTTGAGAGATTTCGCGCAGGCGCAGCGCGACTTGGCTAAACAAGCAGAGGCCAGGCTTGAGGTGAGCGGATCAAATAGAATCATAGTTTTGGATGATCGGCGGATACTGGTCGAAAAGGAATTGATCGATCGATAATCGATCGATGACTTTGTAAGAACTGTCGATTGATGTCGTCGGGTGTTCTAATTTTTCTATCGATCGATGGCATCAATCAGCGTCGAGGGATGGGTGTGGTAACATCCTAAATCAAACTAACGAATACCGAAATAAATAGAACGAATACTGAGTTATACGATAATACCGACCGATAATAATTAATACTTGAGAATTGACTATAATACTTGAGAAAATTATTTAGACATGAATATGAACAACGTACACTCGCCCTCTGGCGAATGTACATATACCATCTGACAAATTTCTGCAATCTGAAATGAACCATAATGCATTCAGAATAGACTTCAAATTTGAATTGCAGAATCATGACAGATGGTATACTTTAGCTAGTAAAAACCTTGAAATTCGGAAATAATAGGAGATAATCCTGCAATGTTTTACCACTAGAGGTACCACTAGCACAATGGTACTTAGCCAATCAACATGAAGAAACGTTCCTTTCCACAAAATCTTTTTTTTACCATACAGACTCGCGCCACGATGTCTTACCAGATTTTTTAGGTTTGCTATTTTGAAATGACCATATGATGCCATGATATCATTACAATTTTACTATTAGCTTTGAAAAATTAACCCAAATAACGAGAAATTTGTGATACCTTCAAGAATGAATGGTTCGTTTTACTTTTCTTTTTACGGAGTGTGATCGTGGCTCCATCTACGCAACGCTTTGCGTTTGATGTCCTATTGCAGCGAATTCTATTTTGTCCGTAAACTTATTTATATCTAAAGCCACTTTTATATTATTTCTTTTCCTTTGTTACAGGAATACAACATAAAACTACAAAAGATATACGCAGTAAAAGCCGAAGTAAAGTCCCACATTGAGAATCTGCCCGACGTGTCTCGCTTGCCGGACGTTACTGGCGGACTGGCGCCCTTGCCCTCCGCCGGCGATCTCTTCAGCGTGTGAGGCCTTGTGGGGTCCGAGTGTACTGGCTTGCTAGTATGGTTTAACGTTTCTTGTAACTTATAGTGAAGGAATATACAGGGTGGAGGGGTGAAAGTACCCATGAATTACAATAATGATGAAATACAATACTTTCGTGACACAAATATATGGAGCTAAAAAAACGGCCAACTGTGATTTAGGCTTGGCCGTATTCTAGGGGATCAAAAAGTCGATATTCGGATTTGGGTCCAGAAAATACATGATAATTTGAAATTTTGAAGTCTGATCTTGTCCCGTTAATAAAAACGCGTGACGGGCCGACGGCGAAGCGACAGGAAAAGGGTTCCGTTTTCCCCTATGGGGTACAGATCCCTAAAAATAATCGACTTACCATAGACAACTGATTTGTATGAAACATAGAATTTTTTTAAAGTTGTTTGCCTTCGGTATAGTACATTTTGCCTTAACACCCTGTATAGAAATAGAGGTAAAACCAACAAGGGGTACTTTCTTGAATATGAATATACCCGCTAAAATTTCAGTCTGGGAAAAAATTGGCATGACAGGTAAGTGAAGTAGAATTAAATCTTGGAGATTCAGATAAATATCGATTAAAAAAATTTGTGTGATATAAATCACGAAGTAGGCAGAACCCAGCGTTAATCTCCCTAGTAATAATGTCTATTTCATCAGGTGACAAGTTCTGGCACCATTTGTCATTGTCACCAGTGCAGCAGTGGTCCGCTGGTTTATGGAAGTCAGTATGGATTTTTACGATTTTTTTTTCTAAATAATGCCACCGATTCCGCCTGGCCGCCAAATTTAGCGATAATCGCTAAACGAAACTTCCCGTTCACTCGTACACAATCTAGTATATGAGTGAGTGTGACAGTTTCATTTAGGTTTACCTTTAGCGGCCACCCCGGAATCGACGCCTAGGTGAGTTAAAATTTTAAAATACCTAATGCAATATCTTCTACTGCACTTACCGTAGATCCTATATTTTTTTCACGACAGTATAAAACCACCCTTTAACTAAATATGCAACAAAAATTTGCCTTGAAATGTTAAACCTAGATTAAATAGTTATGGATATGCTTTAGCAACAAGCTGACTACGTTTTCTTATATTATTTTATTTAGGAATAGAATAGGATTATTTTTGTATAAAATTGGTCTTTGCGTGTTAAAAACCACCATGGTTTTGTATGTATACAGTTGTGATCGATGACTTAAAATCACAATGGATATTTGCACAATACAAACAATATATTGGGTCCTATTTCATTAGCGGCAAATATTTCATTAGCAGCAAATATTTCATTAGCGGCAAATATTTCATTAGCGGCAAATATTTCTAGGGTGTCATCTATAGGTTATAAGTTATAACCACTGATCGGTGTAGGTAGGGCTGTTTGGGGTCAAAGACCTTAAAAGCTAGATTAGTGCTAGGTTAGTATGGACATCTGTAGACGTCAGAGTGAAGCGAATTTATAATTCAATAGAATTTCGTCGTCTATTTCATTTCTTTCAAGTATGTCTAAATCCGGGTTTCTTTAGTAGTCTTCTAGTCTTCTTTTAAATTCCGAAAATCCCGGGATTTTTTAATATTTTTTTTAATGCCATGTCCATAGTATGATGATCGCAGGTTGGAATTACCAAAAGTAGCTCTATCTACAGCGTGTTTTTTAATTCCGGAAATCCCGGGATTATCCAAATATGGTTTATAAGAAAGCCGTATCCATATCATGACCACAGCTTGCAAGTACCAAAAACAGCCCTACCTACTCCGATCGCTAGTTATAACAATAACTAAAGGGCAAAAAAAAATTTTTTTTACTTATTAACATTTAGAGATAAACGACAAAATTGTTTGTTTAAAAATTCTACACATGAATGAATGAAACTCGTTTGATTCATAACGACTTGGATGAATTTATGGCCACCAAGGCGCAAATTAATGGGGTTTCTTTTTCTTTAGTATGGAAAATTTTCATACAAGTAACGGGGTAATTTTTTCGTGTAAAGTGGTACAAATGACCCCTGCACATACCGCCCTCCAAATATTTGCTACAATTAAAAAAGGACCTTATATTTCTATTCGATAAATGAAGAGTTATCTTTACTTTTCTCTCGATTTTCGTCTTCTATTTCAATTATTTCTTCTGTTGTTATTGAGAGTGCTGTGTTGGTTTGCAATTTCATTTTACACGATATTTATATATTGTAACATTGGCTTACATCTGTTTGTAGTTTAAGATAAATCTGTACCTATGTATCGTGTTTATATATTTTCTGGCATATGAGAGTGCCCCACTTTAAATATACTGTCATGCAAAGTATTTTGCCTTACGAAATATATTGCATAAAAAAGTTGCAGCTATGCCATTGTGAATAAAAATCTGTCTAATTTACTTGGGATTTTAGTAGAATTAAAGACACTTATATTTAGCTCTAAAATATGTACCATACTGCTTTTCTACTCCTAGTTCTACCAGACATATTTGACAGTTAAATTCAGTGTTGCTAAATGTAAGGTTTTTTAATTATACTAAAATCCCAAGTAAATTGTATTTTTAAACAGACTACGCTGAATTATGCTGATATATTTTTTTAATTTAAAATTGTTGTACCATAATCGTAGTTTCGAGGTATGTGGAAAAACTAGACGAATATTGCAAGGGCCTGTGCCCCAACAGTGGGGACATTAATAGGCTGATGAGGTGAGATCAGAGACGAATATTGCACTCTAATTACCGGTAATTATCGGGTGCTCTCAGTTATAACAAATATTTTGTATATATTTCATAAGAAACAGACACTGACTAAACGTTTGTAAAGTCAGGTTCAATGGAACTTGTTCATAATGTAAATACGTTCAACCATAGTTTAATTCACATGGCTTTCACTTTTTTCTTATCTTAAACTACACTGTACGATGAAATATTAATAAAACATGGATAATTCATCAAATCTTCGACATCGCCATTAAATAGAAATAGAAAATCCTTTATTTTACCATGTTTGGCTTAAAATACTACACCATGCGAATACATTTTTAAAATGATATGGCTTAAATTAGTAAACATATGATCTATTAAAAAGGGCGAAGTTCAACTGAGTGTCGCTAGATTTTTAAAAAAAATTAGATATAGGTACATCTAGCGACACTCACACAGCGTCGCTAGATATACATTTAGCGACACTCAACTGAACTTCGCGTACAGATATTAGATATTCTATATAGACACCTATACCTCTACCGACGCTGGTTTTCAACTTGACCCATTCCAACTTATAACTATAGAGAGCAACAAAGTCGTTCTGTCGTTTAGGTGGTTTGTTTACATTATGAACAAGTTTCATTGAGCTCGACTATAGGTAGTGTAGTTTTTAATACTGTTGCGATGTGGATAAAATTTTTCACTGGTTGCTATGAAAAATATTTATAATGATGGCTCAAAAGTTACTAATTCCTTACCTAACATTCTAGATTTTTACTACCTATTCCATATTCTTCGAAACATAAAGTATCGAATTTCTTATTAACTTATCCCTGAAGCCTGGACTACATGCGCCGGTTCGGTTCGGTGCAGCCAATCCCAAGCGTTCCCATCTTCCCCACTTGAAGTCAGCGCCTCGTCACCGGCGCTGGAACCGGCGCATGTAGTCCCAGACTAATTCTTTATTATTCCTGTTCTATCTTGTCAATTATTGTTGTGGTTGCATTACATCACATTAATTAGGCCTGCACTACACGCGTCCGGTTCCAGACCGGTTCGATTAGCTGCAACCAACGGAGGGCGGAACGCATGTGATTGGTTGTAGCGAACCGAATCGGGGCTAGGACCGGACGCGTGTAGTCCAGCCCTAACGCTATGAAAACTCTTGTAACTGTCTCGCTCGATTCTGCCCCCATGGTTACTTTGAATAATCTCTATTGTTGCGTGTTTGACAAAAAAATGAAAATGGTAAAAAAATGTGATTTAGTTCCTGGTTTGACATAATGTGTATTTTGATTTTAGTAAGGTAATAAGATATGGATGGAATATTATCAGTATCATAATAATATGCAGGTGTAGAAAGACTTCAAAAATTTAAACCAGAATACGGTTACTTGAATCTTTTTTGCAACACATGCAAAACTAAACACAAAATGCATGCTGATAAGGTAGAATCTACAATAAATTATACGGGTAATCGATACCGATATTTGACAAAAATATTTATTTTAAATTCTACCTTATCTGCACGCTTTTTGAGTTCAGTTTTGTATGTACTGCAAAATAGGTGAACCACGATATTCGTTTCCCTGACCAAGATTTGTTTATCAACTGAAAATATAACTTACACTGTAATACAGATACTGGAATATACAGACAGATGCTGTAATCATAGAATTCTACATTAGGCAGTATAGAATTCGACACTATCTGTCAACTTTTTGGCACTTCGTGAAATGCCTACGCACTTTGTGAAACGTTTGAAAGGCTGAAAGGAAAACCTAGCTTTTTGAGGACTTAATTTTTTTGCAAATGTTGCTCAGGTAACTGGGTACATTTAGGGTTTCTGTTTAAAATTGAAGTATTTTTACATCCTGTATAAGTATGGAAAGTTATTCTTTGTACAGTCGAGTTCATTAATATGATACAGTCAGATAAATGGTGTGTCATTTTCCAGGGCGATTAGTTCAGTTAAGGTAACAAAAATCCTTTTTCTATTACACCTGTGTGATTCTACAGTCGATCACTAGTTATTATCATCTGTTATAAACGTTCGCTTAAATCTCAACCCTATGTCTGCGCAACAGGTATGTTATAAGTAAGGGTAAGTTTTTGCGAATTTTTTGGGAACTTGCAAAAGTATTGTGGTACCTTTGTTTTTTACCAAAGCTGAGACGTCTTGCATGTGGTCAATACATTTGTTTTGTTACACCTTGTAAATAAAAAAATGGCAATAAATAAATTTAATGGGCATAAAAAAGTTCAAATATACAACTGTCCAACTTTGTTATAAGATGGTCTCATGCCAAAATTAATATGAACTCGACTATTACCCCTCCTATCGTATCTACATGATTAAGTTGTTAAGTATAGCGGTTTATTACAAGTTTGTAAGCCAAATATATAGTAAATAGCGTCAAAGTTGCAGTACATTATGTATATTGTAGCCTTTTTCTATCATCTTTATGTAAGCGTCAGCGCAGTTCTAGAGCATTTCTACGCTTACTCTGCTCTGCGCTAACCCTAATTCGGTGCAAGCTGATTTATTTATTTAGCAGATACAAAACAGAACGTATTGTATAATTATAGCTAAATATCGGCCATATTGAATTATTAAATTTGTTATATTAACAACGGTTTGGTTTTAATTTTTGTAGAATTTTGTGCAAGTGTACATAATTAAGTTCTCATTTATCAACAATAATTAGCTGGCCGATTCTCTTCTTCTTCTAAGTCGTATTCCTCATTGCTGAGGGTCGTGATCATTCTAAGGAATTAATCACATAGAACGACTCTCGTGGCAGATTTAATGGGGTGGTTTGCCATTGCCTTCCCCATTTCACACACCGGTTATCTCAGTGTGCAGGTTTCCTCACGATGTTTTCCTTCACCGTCAAAGCAGTCGGTAAATGTACGTAAGTCTTTTGAAAAAACCGAAAAACTCATTGGTACATGGCATTGCCTGGTTTCGAACTCGGACCTCCAGCATGGGAGTCCGACGTCCTAGCCACGACGCCACCGACGCTCTCAACCTGGCCGATTACCAATCATACCAATAACATATAAAGTTATTTTTTTGATGATAATCGATTCGCTTTATCCTCCTTATTATTATCATTATATGCAAAAACTAATTTTCAGAAACATAAAGTGATGCCAAAAGAAAAAAAAGAATGAAAAAAACTTAAGAAAAGAAAACTTATTCTAAAGTACCTACCTTTTGTCACCAGAGTTTTATTCTGAGGTTTTATGTACGATTATTATTTGTCAAATAAACATCAATTTGACTTATTTTTATCTTTGATCTGTGTTATTTTCAATCACAGTCCAATATTTTGACGGATGTTTGTAACAGCTAAATATTTTAGAACATAGATTATTTTTCATTAATTTTTAATCATGACTGAAACGGCTGTAAGTATTTTCTAAATTTTAAATTATTTTCTTTTATAATTATGTACATTTTGTTCAAAATACTTTTTCATTTGCAGAGCAGTCGAACGAAAACTTTAAGCGAATCTACTGCCTCTGAGTCAACAGTGAATCCATTGGTAAGTTAAAGTTTAATTTTATTTGATCACTGATGTTTTAATGAGATCATTCCCTAAATAATCCTTGATAGATTGGTTAAAGGTTATACAATACGTATTTGAAAGAAAAAAAATATTACACCCCTCCCCAGTTCTTGAACTTTCGAACATTCTCTGTTACGTTGCAGGATACGTAACAAGTTTGTTCTTTTTCTTGTCATGTGGCTAGTGGCCAACCTATTGTCAGAGTTGTTCCGACCGCCTGTAGGTCTCTGACATGGCCTACTTTATGCGTACCATCAATGAATCGAACACTTTCCATATTGATATTGATCGATGTTCGTGTTCGATAGTTCTTACACGCCTTTGTTGATATACCTTTCCATCGTTTGAGTGCTCAATGCCCAAAATTACATTGCACTATTAGGGCTAGTCTTGATGGTATTATATCTGCAGTAGCTCAATAGGCTTAGAGCAAGCCACAGGTTTTTGTTTTAATGTATAAGAAAATTAGACGGGCAAACCTGATGGTAAAGGACGTTGTCCATTGCGAACTCACCTCACTAAAATTTAAGAGGGTTTTCAATTCCCTACCAACCTTGAGGAGTTAGGAGTGTCTCGTGTGCCAGTAATTACGCTCTTGCCCTTCAGATCAGAACACAGCCATGCAAACAATGCTGTTTTACTGTAGAAATAGTGATTGAAATGATATTATATAAAAGTTATAGTTAAGTTAAGACGAACGCATTATTTAAACTCGGTTCTCGAGTTATACAATACAAGTTAACTGCCATAAAATGTTCAAGTGGCTTCACCTCAGCTTAACTTTATTTAAAGCGTTTTGCCAGTGTCTCTATACTTGCCAACTTTGGGTTAAATGCCTACGGTAATCGCATAGCACCATAAGGGTGCAATACAATGATGCGTTTCGCACCCTTATGCGGTTGCCGCGATTCTGTAGTGCATCGGGAATGTTCGCTGACGCACGGGTGCCCGATTTCTTTGCGGTTGTCAGGACTCGCATCGCATCTTTTTGGAAGCGGTTGCGATAATCTGACAACAGCATACTGAAGGCTGTGTGTGATGACCTACGCAGTCCCATATTCAAACATTGGTTGGCTGTCCACCGGGACGAGAACCGTAAATGAATAAATTGTAGCCAAATATATATTTTTTGGTCTCGTTTGTGTATTTGTTTTAGTATTAATTATTTTTTGTATATTGTATTGTTCTTTTGTTATATGGGTTTTTTATGCCTGAATTAAAGATTTATTATTATTATTATTAACTGAAACGTACCTACTATACCTTCCGAGACTGACTACTCATAATCGTATCTTCCACCCACAGTTCGCCGACCGGTGGTCCAACAACATAAACTACCGTCAGCTAGTAATCTCCTCATGCATCGGCGTCGTCCAACTCTGGTGGCACCCTTATGTTCATGACTTGCGCAAGCTACTGCCCTTTCTGTTCCTTTACAACGTCTTCAGTATGATCATTGGCTTTCCCGTGTTTTATTTGGAGCTGGCTTTGGGAGTGGTTACGAAGAAAGGAGTTATTAATTGTTGGGACCTTGCGCCTATGGCTAGAGGTATATCTTTTTTATAATAAGTTATTGATAGTAAAAGGCATGTTATAATTATAATCTTTATTACACAAACAGACAAAATACAAAAATACTAAATAAACGAAAAAATAAAATATGTACAAAAGGTGTAGCATAACTCGTTTCGAGTTTTCTCCCTGCTAACCATCGGGATAGAGAAAGGTGATAGATTCAAGCAGGCAGAGTATGTGTACATGTGAATAAATTATCTGAATTAGTATTAAAAACTTTCAATTTCTGTACGGTCTGAAACACTAAGATATATATTCTAGAATTTTTATTAATAACTAACAAAGTACCTAGGTAATGAAATAATCTCTATTCAAGAGAGAGTGAGAAATTAACCATTAAACTATGAATAATATGACCCTTTTACTCGACTTGAATGAATCTGTATCTATACTTATTCATAGATCTTACCAAAATCTCATATTCAATATGATTTAAATGCTGATCCATATATAATCTTTATCGGTAGAATCCTTACCGAAATTATTACAAATTCATAATCAAACGATCCAAATCTGCCGATAATACAAACTGTCATTCTATACAGGCGTGGGCTTCGCAATGCTGGCGACATGCGTATTTACCGCCATAGCAATAGGCGCAGTGGCCGCTTGGAGCCTAGCGCTGTTCGTGCATTCATTTCACTCGTTCCTGCCCTGGCTGCACTGCGCCGCTAGCGCCACGCCTGCGTGCGCGGCCAGGCACCGGCCACTGCCGCAAGGCGCCGAGACCCCCGCGCAGTCGTTCTTCTTGTTAGTATAGTAGCTTTTGCAGTCGTTCCACTCGTTCCTGCCTTGGCTGCACGTCACCGGCCTCGGCCGCAAGGTACCGAGACCCCCGTGCATTCGTTCTCCTTGTTAATATAGTAGCTTGTGCAGACGTTCCACTCATTCTGCCCTGGCTGCACGTCACCGGCCTCTGCTGCAAGGCGCCGAGACCCTCGCACAGTCGTTCTCCTTGTTAGTACTGTAGCGTGTGCGATCGTTCCACTCGTTCCTGCACTTTGCCGCGAACGCCATGAGTGCGTATTGTCTTTCAACTTTACTATTTGACATGTCATTCTTAAACACCTGAAAGAATAAGGCATTTTGCGAGCTCTTATTACGAAGTATTGAATGCTCGGGCTGAAGAGATTGAGACCTCGAAGGTAACTGGTGAACGATGGGCAGAAACGTGAAATTGGGAGTAATTAAGATATATTCGGACTATTAGAGTTCCTACGTGTAGTCTATCTGTCCAGGTAGATATGCCAGCTACATGGAGTCTTTCAATGAATCAAATCTTACTAAAGGCTTGCGTCCATTGCGTCAGCATTACTGCGTACGCTGCGAACGGAGTGTCAAATGCTTGGTCAAAATGCTGACGTCCGGCCCGGATTTTCCAGATGTAGTGAATGCAGTTCCATAGGAATCAATACAAAGCGATGACCGAGTATGGACGCGTAGCTTTAAACAATTTTTCCCTCAGTAACTTCGTATTGAACCTGAAGCGGGACGGCCTGGCGGGCGGCATGGGCACCATCGTATGGGAGATAGTGTTCTACTACGTGATCAGCTGGGCGCTGATCTACTTCATTGCTATCAAACGGATTTACAGCTACTCCAAGGTAAGGATTTTACTTTTTAGCAAAATAATCCAGTATATAGCTTGCATGACGCTATACAGTAGAGTGACGGAACAAATTGCCGTTGCTTTTTGTTTCTACCTTCTGATTTCTGATTGCCTGTAACTATTTTATTTTTCAACAAATTTCAATTCTGTTTACACACGTGTCCATCAATTTATGACTAAATCTGAAGTTTATTTCCTAGCTGGTGCTATTCAAAGACGTGTTGGCATACTTCGTGCTAATATGCAGCGCGCTCGGGGCGGCCAGACTGCAGGGAGCGGGCGCCATGTTCCGGGACTGCGACTGGACTCTGCTACTCAGCGACGTGCAGGTATCTTTCTGCTCATAGCTGGTGTTATTCAAAGACGTGTTGGTATACTTCGTGCTAGTAGGTCAGACTGCACGGAGCGGGCACCAACACCATGTTCCGGTACTGCGACTGGAGTCTGCTACTCAGTGATGTACAGGTATCCATGGCACAAGATGGTTAATACTTCCAGACTACACCAGGCAAAAACATTTACGGCTGGGTGATGTAATTTGGAGCTTTGCTTTAGAAGTCACAGATAGCGCTAGCAGCCGATTGGAAGCTACCTAGTAATCTATACTAAGATATAGATACCTATGAGGAAGTGAGTGAGGACGTGACCACCACTCTGGCGAAATTGGCTCCGGCTACGGTTAAACAGGAGCTGTTGTTTGAAGTCCCAACGGTGATGTTTATTTCTGATATTTGTATCAAAACAGTTACTTTTGCATGACGTTTCAAGCACGTCCCTTAGGTTGCCATTTTGACTGAATCGTACCTATTTACAATCGGACCCTTCTGAAACTTAGCGATAGGCAGGTGAGCCCCAAAAGTAGAAACAAAACGATTGATTACAGCAGACTTGCCTCCATTTGAAACTAGAATTTCATACTCGTACCATAAATCGTAAGTCACAATTTACATTAGGTACATTATTTAAGAACATGAAATCCAGCTTGCGCCAAAATTTCATGTAAAAAACATCTTTGCTTCGATTCAGATCTGGCGAGAAGCAATCGAGTACACCCTCATAGAGATGACAGTGGCTCAAGGCTCGCTGGTGATGCTCGGGGCCTACTGCCCGAAACAGCAACATGCGTTGACTCGCACGGCTGTCATCGCCTTCGCCGCCTCGAAGACCACTAGTATGGCGAGCGCTCTGACGTTAGGAGCAGCCCACGGGGCGTTGCAGAAGGATTATGACAATTTTACTAATATTTGGAAAGGTTTGTATTCCTTGAGAAATCTCTTTACTGCCATGGAAGGCAAAATTCCCCGCAAAATATTGATTGCTATGGCAGTAATCGTTTTGACGTTAGGGACAGCCCGGGGGGGTTGGTGCTCGTATTGATTTCTATGGTAACTATCGCCTTCGCTACCTCTAAAATCACCAGTATGGCGATGGCGGGCTAACTTTACTAATATTTGGAAAGGTTGGTGCTCCTTGAAATTTCTTTACTGCCATGGCAGTCAAATTTTCTTGCAAAATATTGATTGCTATGGCAGTAATCGCCTTCGCTGCCCGGGGCGGATGAGGCGGTGCATAGGGATTATGACAACTTTACTAATATTTGGAAAAACCTTTCCAAAAGAAAGAAAGGAATCAATCGGTGCTCTTTGAAATTTCTTTACTGCCATAAAAAAAATTGCTGCAGGTATAATGATTGTTATGGTAGCTATCGCCTTCGCTACCTCTAAAATCATCACTACCGCTGGTGGTGACCACTACCATCGTTTGCCTTTCTGCTCTTTAGATCCAAGGAACTATGCTAGTAGGTATTTTACTGGATCTTGTGTTTCGCTTCGCAGGCCCGTCATCGTCGATGGTGCTGTGGGCCGACTACGTGGCGCGGATACCGGGCAGTCAGTTCTGGTCGGCCCTCGTGTTCTTCACTCTCTTCGTGCTGGCGCTCACGTCCGCGGTACGGCTCTATTTATTTAACCCTTCCCACGATTGGAATCCTAGACTTCTAAGGGCCATAAGTGTTCTGGTAGTCTAGAATTTCGAGATTAGATTAGAGAGTTTGATAGGCCAAAATAGTAAAAAAAATATAATAGCGAATGGCGATGCTATGAACGAAACGTCAACAAATGTCAAACAAAAAATAAACATTAGACGTACAGCAAGGAAATGACACTCTTGTATGGGGACAGGGAACCTGTTAATAATAATTAATTAAATTTATATTATTTATTTATTTTTAATAATATATTTTTTAGTTTTCGAAAAGGTCCAATAGTTTAAAAAAAATATTCAATCATACTTGTTGGCCCTGTATACCATTCTCTACAGCTAACTAAACATACGCTAGCAATATCTCATTTGCTATTAACGAACGGCAGGCGCTGCTGGTGCAGACGATAATGTCAACGTTGACGGGCCGCTCCATCCGCAAGATCACGTGGGCCTTCCTCATCCTTATCTCCATACTGTTCTGCTTGATCGGAGTCATCACGCTGTGTACGCAGGTTTGTAACTAGTTATTTCCACGAGGTCTTATACAAATAGAGTTTTTAAGCAAAGTTGCAAGACAATACTTATAATGATGGAGCTTTACTCTCTTAATGAACTACAGAACATATAGTGTCGTCTAGACCATCATGCAATAACTAATTAATATGGTTGATACTTGCGGTTGTTGGTACTTGGTGAAATTTGTAGTACATGATTAGATTTAAATAATATAGTATTTTATTAATTATGACCGGTTTCGTTTACGCATCTTCAGGTATTTGTTTATAATTATTTATAATGTAGTTAAGAAAATAATTATAAACAAATACCTGAAGATTAATAAAATACAATAAAAACCCGTGAAACAGTACATTATTTAAGTCTAATCATTCTTATTAATGTTTTTTTTATTTATTGACAATGCCCATTTACAGCAGCTATTACTGACATTTTTTTGCTGTATTTACCCTTTGACAATGCGACAAGCAGCGAAATTACCATGTAATTATTAACCTACGTGTACGGTCAGACCACGTTCTGCGAGGACGTCTACTTCGCGATAATTAAATGAAATATTCCACTCACTCTCGTACAATCTAGTCCAAGAGTGTGATATTTCATTTAGATTTAGCTTTGGCGGCCATCCCGGAATCGAAGCCGTAGTAAAATGGCAGTACGTCATCTCAAGGCCCATTCCTCTTATAACCTACGATTTAGGGTTGGACCCCATACTATCCGCACGGATCCGCTTTTTCCCGTCGCTACAGCGAAAAAATAGCTTCCCCGGAATCGGCCCGCCGATGCACTCTTCGCGGACGCTCAGAAGCAATCCTCGCTCTAGCGAATGATGTTTCTGAGCGACAGACGGGGACAGAGCTACGGGCAAAATGCGGATCCGTGCAGATAGATGGGGTCTTATCCAATCCTTTGGCAACCTTCAGCAGCCACTCCAGAATCGAAGCCATTCGTAGCCTATATTGAATTTAACTTCCCAGGGCGGCCTCTACATCCTGAGCTTCCTACTAAACTGGCCGGCTCTGAAGACCCGCGTGGCCATCGCGGCTGTGGTGACCATCGTGGTGACCTACGTGTACGGTCAGACCACGTTCTGCGAGGACGTCTACTTCGCCGTCGGGGAGTATCCGTGCGTCTTCCTGAGGATCTGCTGGGCACTCACGCCGGGGTTGCTCGTGGTAAGATCTAAGGGATTATCTACATTAATCTATTTTGTAGCCAGCGATATATTATACCCTAGTCGTCTAGGGTAAATTCCAACAAAATTCCCGTAAAAGATGGTACCAAACCTCACGCCACTGTGTGCGAATTGAAAATAATGCAACAACAATAATGTAATATAGTATTCACGAAAGATCCTTATTCGCCTCGTACGACACCCACGGAAAGAGTTGGGGTGGTGCTATTCTTCAGAGCCCAAAGAGCTGAACTAAACATAGAAAGTTTTTACTTTTGTAGTATTTTGTTATATGCATCAAAACACGTTACAAATATATATATTTTTTTAAATCACAGGCATTCTTTTTCCATATTAGCTCTGCGGTGTACTTTCAAGTGCGGTATGAGGTAGGACGCGAGGGGCCCCGCGTAACCATAACATTTGTACAATATACCTGCGCGGAACGCCCGCCACTTTTGTTCAACTTATCGGCCGCGGATATACAGCGGTTGAAATAACCATCGATTATTTACAGGGCATATTCCTGGTGGGTATGGGCGTGTGGCCGCCGGCGGAGGCGATCGCGGGCTGGATGCTGGTGGTCCTCGCCGTGATTCCCATATTCGTCATCATGTTCTTCTACCTCGTCTTCAAGTGCCGAGTGAGGGTACGGGGTGTTTGTTATTTAAGAGAGCAGACAACAAACGGGCCACCCTGATGATAAGTAGTCACCGTCACCCAAAATATCAGACCAGGTTATTTATTATAGTTCTTTCATGGCATGGCGTGTTAAATAGAGACAGCGCTATACTAACGCGATAGCGCTGCTGTCTGTTTCATTCCTTCATAGATGATATCATTATGGTTTTGAGAACCGTAATAGCCCTGCAGATGAAATGTAGAATACCGAAAAGTATCCGTAGACCCCCGGTGTAGGAAGTCCAGATACCTAGGTTCAAGTGGAAGTTTCCAAATTGAGAACCGGAAAAATCGCTATCTGGCCTAATAAAGTAATCAACCCCCAAAGCCTAATATTAATAATTTGAGTTTCGGCGGGAAAGTCGCTGGAGAAGGTTCTACTGTGTTTATTTTATTGCTCAAAAATAGTTTTCTGGTGATATTGATAGCTAAAATCGGTGTAGTTTGGTCTAGCATACTTCAGTAACAGTGTGTTGAACTCTTAAAATAAACTTCTCGTTAGTGGTTCGTTGTGTAGTTTCACTCTGTGATTCTGCGGCGGGCCATGAGAATTCGCCAGAGACTAGACAGGTTGAAATTTCCGTCGTAACTCCTAGGAGTGTTAAAATGTGTTACACCACATTTTGATGATGAAAAACTAAAAACTGTTTTAAATCGCTTAATGTTTAGGCTGGTGGCCTGTGTTGCCAATGCTTTGTTAAATAAATAAAAATATATTTCCAGAATATCGTCGGCACGGAGAAATAAAGACTACGATTTAATATTTTTGTATGATGTAACCTATTTTTAATAATAAAATCAACTTGACCAATAAAGAGTACGTTTTCTTTTCTTGTCAGCAAATTAAGGTTATTCCCATTAGATAGATAATTGGTCCATGTAAAGCTTGACCAGAAATTAAGCGTCACTAACGAAAAAAAAACCAAATTAAGACTTGAAGTATAACAAAGAGGACAGGGGTGTCATATGCCAAACACTTTTATCAGAATGACACCATTTTATTCACAAATGTTCATAACACCAATTTGTTACCAAAATAAAGGATTATTTTATAATTAGTCATACACACATATGCACATAACAACTTAAAAGCTGATCATAATAGACAATACCCTTAATTTTGCCTTCAATTTGTTTTGTATTGAACATTATCTATTAGGACCAACAGTGGAGTATTTTTTACACAATTTTCAACTCAATAAGGTTAAATAAAATTATTATAAAATGAACTTTCATCATCATTGGGAAAAAACACTCCTTGCAATAATACAGCCTTGGAACTTATCGCTAAAAATTAACCGTAACTTAAATAGTGAAACTTCTCATATCAAAATAATTATAATTAATTTATAAGCACTATACATACATCGTTAAACCTAAGTAGATAGACCGCCAAGTGTTCATTGTTACTGTTACCTCATGGTTGATTAATTGCAAATAAACTATTGCACATTTGTACATACTCCACTCCATCTAGGCTAAAATACCTGTCCTAGGAGTGGTCCTCCTTAATGGTTCAAAGGTGGTTTCGAACCTAGCCTTGAGCCATTGTGATTTGCCGAAGGTTAACTGCTTGGACTCGGGTCATACTATGATAAATGAAATATAGAGGACCCCAGTTCTATGCCCAGAGCATTACTAGCTTAACCTATTATCGACTTTACTCGTAACATGATACATAAAGGAACATGGGAGGTTTTAGTTTAAAACACACATGACGGTACCGATTTGCTGATACGTTTGTTAAAAAATAAATAAAAGGAATACATTGCACCAAAGTCAATTCTGTTGGGGACTAGATGTATAAAACGAGTTCATAGGAATTTAATATTATGATCACTCGCCTAAGAAATTTTGTGTAAAAAAACTGATATTTCTATGATACTTGTGCTATAAAATGAGCAGAGAGCGATTTACCATTCGATCATTATACTAGTAATTTATTTTAAAACTCTTAGTAATCTAATAGTTAATAATAAGCTCTCATAGAAAAGCCAAAAGTGACAGCAAATAATGAAGTGAAAGTTATAGATGATATTAATAACTTTTTTATATGCGCTAACTATTTGAAGGTTACAAGGGGAGAATGTGGACTCAATATTGTAAAATGTTCAAGGGACAATCTATCCCCAATCCCCATACTATACAAAATATTCAATCTGGAATATCTCAGAATATACCCGAGCTGAGAATTATTTTGAAAACAAATTTTGGCATTAAAAGAACTAATTTGGTTTTTAATTACTCTCCCCTTTCTTCCCTCATGCCGCTCTTCATATGTAATTAATTTATACGGCCGCGTGAAACTTAGAAGCGAATATAAAAATACTGTTCTACGATCGACATTTTATGTAATCTGTTACCACCGTACGCGTGTTCATAAGAATCTGTGTGAATACATTGGCACTTGAGCTTTGTGTATCTAGAAAAGCTGCTCTCTACTAAAAATAAAAAGCTCGATTTAAGTAATTATTATTTTGATCAAGTTATAAAGTAAACTATGTTATCAGGAACATTAATTATTTAAACTTTTCAAACTCAAACTAACGTACATAATGTAATAATTTATTTCTATACTACACTGAAATCAGTATAAATACTTTAATTTAATTAATTTTGACGAAAAAGGATGTAATTAATTATGTTTACATCATATTTGATTAATTTACATATCTTATTTGGTCATCTAGGACTTTTAAGGTATCAACTGCGTGACCGTCTAAGAAAACGATTCGAATTCGAGACATTTTTTTACAACGAAGCAATGTGAAGAATTGAATTACATGGTACTGCTCGAGTCCATCCGTGACTAAAGTAACACTTGAAAATCTTAAACATTTATAATAAGTAGACTATGACACCGATTCTGGCACGTCACTATCACTCTACACAATCTAGTATATCAGTGAGCATGACAGTTTCATTTAGCGTTAGGGTTAGCGGCCATACCAGAATAAAGGCGAAGTGGGTAAGTACAGTGAGTTAGGGCAGTATTGTACGCCGGTGCATAATGGCGAGTCTAGTTGATGCAAATTTTGTTTGACTTTTTGTTACTGGCTAAGCACTTGCCACTCGCCATTCTACTCGCCACTGTCCTTACTCACTTCGCTAAACACTTGACCAAATGTAAACCAGCTATAAGGGACCGAAAACAGAACACAAAACGCACGCAAATAAGGCAGAATCTATTATCCGGCTCAAATGCTGTTAGGTTAAGACCTCTTACGCCGCGTAACGCAATTCCTAAAGCTCCAATCCTAACAGCATTTGAACCGGATAATATATTAAATATTTATTGTAGATTTTACCTTGACAACATTAATTTTGTGTTCAATTTTGCATGTATAGGTACTGCAACCCTTCGTCCCTGGTCAGAATCGATGCCTATTTGACGCTAGCTGTCATTTACCAGCCAAAGTTTCTAAGTTCTACTTCACAGCCAACTGCGAAAGGATTAACCAGTGTCCGATTATAAATGCTGAATTCGTAGTCCATCATTGGCGTCGTTTATTCGTTCAAAATAAAGTTTAAAATCCATTAATTCGACTACGAACGAAATTTATTAAATTCTTGGTTAACATTAAAAACTATTTAAAAAATCCGTTGCGCTGTTCTAAGCTAGATATAAGCCGAACCTTACGAAAAATGTAGTATTTGCCTTAGTGTTGTTCTGGACATTATTTTTGATTTACGTCATTAATTCATCATCATCATCAGCCCATGTCGTCCCACTGCAGGGTATAAGCCTCGTCTCTTTTGTCTCCTCTCCATTCTATACGATTCTGTGCTAGTCGCATCCAGGTCTTCGATGCGACTTTGGTGATGTCATCCGCCCATCTGACTGCTGGACGACCTACTCCTCTTTTCCCCAACCTTGGCCACCACTCAGTGAGGACTCTGGTCCACCGGCCATCACCACGTCTAACCAAGTGTCCCGCCCATCGCCACTTTAGCGTCGCAACCCGCTTTCCCACGTCTAGGACTTTAGTTCGTTGTCGGATCGCTGTGTTGCGGATCTTGTCCATTAGAGTGATACCTAACATGGCACGCTCCATGGCCATGGTCATTAATTAGTAGACGTTAAATTTTGTGAAACGTGTTCACTTTCTAGTTACGATTACATTTGAAAAAATATCAATAGGGAATTCAAGAGCGACCCATTTATTAGGCAAAATACTTTCAGCAACACGAATGTGATTTGATCGAAATTACTGATTCCAGTTATTAAATCACACAAATATGCAACACATACTTAACTAAAAAGGCAGTTTGTTACTATAAGACCTTATAACTATAGTGCGTTACACATAAAATAGAATCCGACATTCGGGAACCCTGCGTTCAGTCTTACGCACAAACATTCCAGCAAACATGCAAAACAAATTTTGCTAGCATCAAAAGGAACGCACCGTTGTAGGAAATATTTTGTGATACTACTAGTGTTTAGTTTAATTCGTATCAGTTCTTCTACAGAACGTGATAAAGGTGTCATAGAAGAACAGCATTATGATCTGAATGTATAAAAGAGCAAAGCATCATGACATGACATGACATTGTTTTAAAAAATATATTTTATTAGGAGAAAGGTGAGCCAAACTGTTTGGTAAATGGTCACCGTTGCCCTTAGATATTTCACCTCACTATTCAGGGTTTAGGAGTTAAATGGACTGCATCATGTGTTGGTAATTACGCTAAAACACAGCAATGAAAGAGTTGCTGCTTCTGTTTAGGAATTTATTAAAACAGTTTACGTTTTAGACATTCCGATCATGATGCCTAAGGAAAAGGCTTTAAGCCACTAATATAAGTTTGGCCCAGTCAGCGCTTTTTCAAACCAATGGTGTTCTACACACAGTGCTCGTATGGACTACAATAATTATTGCCAGTTATATCACTAAACTAATTACGACCTACCCACAATCCAAATAAACGAATTAACAACAACCAAGTTATACATATAAAAGCTTAGCAAGTTAGTCGTAAATAACTCTTTTTAGAAATTATATTACAAAACTAAATCTATTTCGATTCATTACATTTAATAAACGTTAAATTGACTAATTTTAAGACTAAATATTTTCTCATTACATTTGGACACATATAATAAACAAGTGCGTTTTATTGTAGATATATTTTCAAAAAATGGTGTTGCGATTAATTATTGTTTTTAAAACACGTTACATAGAAAAGCTCTGTGGCGATTCCTAATGATATCCATATTTTTGGTCAATTTTTTTAATAGCAAAATACAAAAGGCATTTGACGTACTGCCTTTGAGTGAGGGGAAGAAACCACATTCACACTGAAACGTGATTTCCGAACGACATTGAAGTGAGATCAAGTTCATTTATAATAACGTGAAATAATGATCCTCACAAAGTAGACAAGTATCAGAAGGGAAACATAGTACTAGCGTTCCTAGCGTGAGGCACTCACACACTCGCACGTCCCTCGCTGTCGGTGATAATAGAAATAGATACTTGTCTGTATCAAGCTATACCCTGTGGAACACTGTCGCCAATAAGTTTTTGTTATGATTTCTTGACATTCGTATTAATGTGTCAAATAAGTTAATGCGACAGAGTAACAAACATATACCCTGATGTGTTGCCAACTGTACAGGACGCGCGGGTGTCGAGTGCCTCAAACTAGAACGCAAGCACATAAGTATCCATTCTGGTTCTATTTATTTTGTGGCACAGTTATATTTCGAAACCATTCATTCATGAAACGGTGTAATTCATAATTACAATAGATTACCTCGTAAATTTTAGTAAGTATACCCAACAGTATCTAATATGTTCATAAGATTCATTTTTAACCACAATCGTTTAAGTAATTTGTTAACAAAAGAGTACAAAGATCTCGAGCGGTATTCGAATAATATTAAAAACAGCCATTCTTCATACAACATACCAACGGCGAGAGAATATATCTATTTATATTTAACACTTAATATTATAACAATATTTATACAGTAGTGAGTGTTACTACACGATCCGCGGTCTCGGTCCCGGCTCACCTTACGTTTCATATCACAAACAGAAGGGCACATTTGCTCACTTGTCACCTCACTTCTCCATCAAGCACCGTTCCATTTCAAAACACCCACTTAACACTCTATACAACCCTCACTTATGGGACGAAAAATGATAACAGAGCAAGAAGAAAAGGCATGTTTCACTTTAAACTGCCACGGACAAACTAAGACCTGGTTTAAACATTTGCAAGTGGCAAAGACAGCGGACAGCAGGATTTTGTATGAACTGCCCTTGCTACTGTCCGGCTCGTGTACAACTTTTCAAGTGGCAAGGATAGTGGACAGTAGGATTTTGTTTGAACTGTCCTTGCCACTTGAAAAGGTGTAAACCAGGCCTGAGGGGCCAGCGAAAGTTTTTGGGGTCTTAAGACTCAATGAAGGTTTCATTTTTGAATAAACCTCATTGAACAAAATTCGCCTGTTCTCCTTGTTCTTTAATTAATCCTACGTTACATAATTATAAGTCCATCCTCCTTTATCCAGTCACAATACCAATGTATGTTTCATTTGGCAAATACTCACTGTATTTAGAAACGTATTTTGGTATTTTATATGACATGTATCACAAAAATATCGAAATTTTGTACTTTCTATCAGTTCAATACATTTGGGATCGCACCGATAATCTATACTCCTTCGCCAATTCAAGATAATACAGAAACAGGTTCCGTTACAGCTAAATTTAATTTCGCATTGGATTTAACGATACGACAACTATTTATGATCATAGAATACAGAATATGTATCGTGCAAGAATTTAAGTTATAAATTACTTTTTTTTTTACAATTTTTTTTACGATTTATTTAACCACAATTCCATATTGTCCAGTAGAGAACTTAATATAAATAGCTACAATAAATTAAGGGAAGTTGGGGCACAAAAAAGCACCAGTAGATTCGAAAACTTTGATAATTTACCTATATTAGAAAAAAATATAATCAGTATCGACTTTGTCCATCGAAAATTCCAAAACAAGTACAGCACTGAAAATGAAATACATGCAATAATTGGCCCCAACTGCTCCTGCGTATACTAACGATATTTACAAGTTTTTACAATGTATTTTATGACCAAAGATTTATGAAAAATTAATTTAAATCACTGTAAATATTTCTCGACATTCTATATCATATTCTGAGACAGTAAAATAAATGTCTTCATTTTGTACTTTTTACAAACTGAAAATATTAGAATTCAAAATCAAATTTAACGTTTACAATTCAATGTAGATTACGAAATATCAAGACAAATGTACAGGATATGATACAAAATAATGAAACTTTGTGTTCACTCGCACAGTTGTTACTAACTTGTTAGTATTTTCTAAAAGAAGTCATGTAACTAATATGCAAAATTGTTCAATTCCATTTAGTAAATTAGTTTTCTAAACTAACAACCATATACTTACTTACATAACATGCAATTTCGTTGTGCTGTAAGGAGTCTAGGACAGGCACAAGTTAAGAACTTTGACAATAATTACACTGGAATAACACGCAATACCGTTCACTCACTGTCTGCACTTAAGAGTCAACGTCATACCACAATATAATCTGTTAAATCTTTAAATACATTCCACACAAATCTTTGCCTCGTTATTCTTTACAAATTTAAAATTGAATCGGACATTTCGTTGTAGAAACTTGTGCTCGATCTTATTATGACCTATATGAGACAATAACCGCTTACTGACTGAGTGAACCGCCTCGCGAGCACACTTTTGTCTTTGTATTTTCCATCGAAAAATAGATAGACAAAAGACTCGCAAGGCTCTTCTCTCGGTTAGTGCACAGCTATTGGAGGTAATAATCAGATTTAGCAATTAGTTTCTGAATTGTACCTACCAATAAAGAGTCTTATGAACTAAGGAAATAATTCCCGTTTGCATTTAAAGATTTAACGTTCTGTCACACTGCACAAGTTTTTCACTTAGTATTTCACTTATGTTTCACACTTACTCAGGCTTGGCCGTAGCACGATGTGGTATCGGCAAGGTGTCATGCCTTCGATACATGAGTAGGTACGGCATACGGGGTGGTTTAGGTTTCAACACCTGCGCGTCGGTAACTTGTGTTACCGTCGAGTCGTCGTACCTGGGTAGAACGAGATTTTGTTAGTCACGTGGCGTATTTTGAGGTTAGGTTTGTAAAAGTGGGAAATATTGATATTCACTCAGTTAAAATTGTCTACATGGAAGTGACTTGTCACTCGCTTAGTCAGAGACGAAAAATAGTAGCATCATTGTAAAACTTGAAATTATAAGAAACTAATAGTTCAGAGCAGTCGTCCAGTGCTTTGGAGTCAGCACCATAGCCTTGGCCATTACCTTTTTACTAACATAGCATTGAGTAATATAATATACTAACTTTATTTGTATGGACTTTGTCTGAAATAAATATATTGAATTATTCCCATATATCCGTATAACCCTGTGGTTTCTGCCAGTTGAGAGTTTATCAGTGGAGTCAGTGTAGTGGCTAGGACAGTGGGCACACATTTAGGAAGGTTCTGGTTCGATTGAAAGCGAGTCCACCTGTTATTTGGACGACTTATTATATTCTCACATACGTGAAGGAAAACATCATGAGTATGACCCAGGGAAAAATATAGACAACTGGACACATATACAAGATTTTGAAATTTACCCTATGTAAATTGCTCACTAGAGAGATGTTTACATGGAAACCGCGTCTCTCAGTTGACTCATGCGCTGAACCTCATACAGTCTGTAGTCTGATGATAATGGTGAAAATAAAATGGTGGGTACCTGATCCATCCCGCTTGTCCGTGGTAGGTATCAGTGAGGTAATGCCCCTTCACTGCCTCCACACCCTCGTGGTAAACCACAGCGAACAGCTTGTACACCCGTTGTTTCGTCGTGTACTTCATTTTCGACGACATTATTTCTGCAATGTTAAAAACATGATTAAAAATAGCTGATGATGGAAACGGGTCGTAAAGTGTTAGGGATAGGCTTCTCAGATAGTTGTTGTCAACTCGGGCGTGATTAATTTTTTTACGTTCAGAGACGAAAAATAAAGTACCATCATTGAAAGTAGGTTTCAAAACATTAAATAGAGACAAGTCTCAATTTTACAGCAAAGATCAGCAGAGATGAGTAACATAACCAGCGTAATTAGTAGCAGAGGCACTCCACCCCGAGTCCTCAATATAACTCTTGAAAAATTTGTGTGGTGAGATGTAGATGGGCGACGGTGACCACTTACCAATCAGATGGTGATTTCCTTCAGCAAAAATATATATAAAAAACCACCGATTCTTGAGTATTACTTGTCAAAATAAAACATCGCTAAACAAAATGTCATCCTCACTCACACTATCTAGTATAAGTTAGCGTCAAAAACAACGTGACAGAGTCATTATTTTAGATTTAGCAGCCACGCTAGAATAAGCACTTAGCAAATACGTACTGGGATCGATTTTCAAATCGATAGGGAAGTCGACGTTCTTGACAATCTTAGCGGTGTGGCCCTCGGCGTCGAGCTGGAAGCACTTGAGGTGCAGCAGTAAGACCACAGGCAGCTGGTCCAGCGACAATTGTTGCCAGGCGTCGGACACGCCTTCCAGAGTGTCTTTACCGGCGAGGAGCTCGAGGGCGTCTTTTACGGTGTTAGAACGCTGTAAATTGGTATATTTTAAAATTTAGTACTGCGGAATAACCAACATGATTCACTGGCTGCATTCTGAAATTGGCAGAATTAGAAGCTCGACCAAAGTAGTATTTTTTATTAGACGGACTAAACTGACGTTTTCTGTGTTGCCAGTTTTTGATGAAATAAAAATAGTTTTGTGACTAAAGACCGAGTTCAATCACTAACCAATAAGTTCACCAATCAAAGTATATTTTATTTTCTTCTGTGATGTCGAGATATGTTTTTTGTAAATTAAAAAGTTAAATCGCTGAGGCTCAGAACAATCCGGTCAGTTTAGTCCGTCTAATAAAAAATTATATCTACCTCGATATCAAGTTGCAGCGTGAAGAAAGGCTGCACGGCGTCTGTGACGTCGTGGTGTGGCGCACGATGCAACCTCACGCGCGTACGTCCGCGGAATATATCCGCTACGGGCGTGCGTCGCGCCGCCCAACGCCGCTCCACCGCCCCGCGGTTGCGAGGGCCCATCACCTGTGTAATTATAGACATGTTATTTCTATTCAGTAACATTGGGTCAGGAAATGTTGATAACACTGAAAATGTTCTCAGAGTGTTTTGTCCACATGTAAAGTGATTTTTATCACGTTCAGAGACGAAAAATATTAGCATCATTGTAACTTCGGTTTTGTATAAAGTGAAGCAATAAAAATAAAACACACAGCCGCGTAAAGGAACTATACTTCGCTATGGCTGATAAATCACATATGATTGACGATAGCAAATAGAATAAACCCAACATCCTCAACGATAGATCGTTGTCCCTAGAGGGTTCCTTGTGTCATTGTGCTTAGCCAAAGTTAAGCCCGAAAAGTGCCTGAACTTTGGATTTTACCGGCCAAGAATCACCTTTTTTGAATTGGCAAAGCTTCTCGACTTCGCCACTTGTTCTAAAAACTATACTCGTACAAAGTTGCCACTTTATCAGACAAGAGTTTTTTTTTAGTATAAGGAGAGCAGACGAACATTCGGATCACCTGATGGTAAGTGGTTACCGTCGCCCACAGACATCGCACCTCACTTTGTTATTGGAGGATTTCCGATGCACTGCTAACTTTGAGAACTTGGTAGATGGTGTTCTCATGTGCCGGTAATTACGCTAGGTCTCTTAACTTTCAAGCCGGACCACAGCAATTCAAGCAAGCAGCTTTGCGGCAGAAATAGGTAAAAGGACGGTACCACCTCAGACTGATTCTGCACAGAGTCAAACAACCTTCAGTATATCTTATCTTATGATAGGGGGCCGGGAACAACCCAGCGGCACTTCGACCTTTGAGGATATTTTGTGCCTACCCCATTTTACACACTGGTTATCTCAGTGTGCAAGTTTCCTTCACCGTTAGAGCAGTCGGTAAATTTACGCAAGTCTTCGAAAAATACGAAAATCTCATTGGTACATGGCACTGCACGGTTTCGAACCCGGACCTCCCGCATGGGAGCCCGGCGTCCTATGACTCTCATCCGTAGAGCCACAATGAATGACAGACGGTTGCATTAACTGACAGCTTAGCCTACACAAAGTAAGTCGAGCATTGTTTGTTAAGTGGACGTGTGGGACCCACGCCTGTCGTGTAGTAAATTGTTACTCTTGACTTTTAAATACCTCACACAAAGCTATTCTCTTACGTAAGTAAATAACTTAGTTACGTAAGTACTTACATATTTATTATCAATTAGATAGCAAGTTTTCGCGTTGCAGGTGTAAACGATGGTAATCATTCACCATCAGATGAATTGCTTTCCGACCGTTCGTCTGCCGAAATTATTCGAATAGCGGGATCGAAAACAAAGACGTTCACGCCAAAATTAATATAGACTGGAGTGCTTAGCAGTCCAATTTCAGTTTTTAGACCCTTCTTTCTGTCTGTTTATGTTTCCGTTGAGTCAGGTGCCCTAGCCACTGTGCCACCGACGCTCTTAAATACAGTATATACTTTTTACCTACAATACCTATACATATAACAGCGTATTTACATTGATTACCTTCCACTCATCGTCGTCTTCTTCCTCTTCAGGCGGCTGCTCGGGCGCGATGATGCCGTTCGGCTGTCCGATGCTGTCTTTAGGCTCCTCGGGCTCCACCAGTTTCATTAGCTGGAAAATACAAAACGAAAGTTTAATTTTTGAGTTGGTTCACTAGTACTTCAGCCTGTTAGTGACCAAGAAAGATGCAACTCTGTTGTAACGTCGAATAAAGGTAACTAGTGTAGTTTACCAAAATTAAATACAATTTGATATTAAAAAAAATTAAATGCAATTAAGCCCTTATGTCGTAGTAAAAAAAATATCACTACAATTTAGTACTTGGTGATGCAATTCAAAATATATTTACAGCGAATAGGCACTGATTATTCTGTTCAACTCTTTAGCAACTGATACAAGCAATTTTCGATTACGTTTTGCTAACTATTACTGTACATCTCAAGTGATGTAAAAAAAACGGTCAAGTGAGAGTCGGACTCGCGTACCAAATAATCTATTTTTTTAACCCTAAAAACATTTTGCTTGAAACAGATACTAAAGCCCTTTGTAGGAAACACTAACATAATTGTGGGAATGTATAAATAAAGTTGGATGAAGACAATGAAACTGTACCTCAAACAACTCATCATTGAACAAATTCAGTGGACACCCCAGGAATTCGGTGGAATATTGCTCCTCTTGCGAGCCAGGGAAGGGGCGCAAAGCACGGAAGACCTTGAGTCCAGCACCACTAACCATCAGTAGAATGAACAATAACAATAATACCTCGAGCATCTCATCATTGAGCGAATTCAGAAGACATCCCAAAAACTCTTCGGCATCTTCTTGGCGCCCCTCTTGCGAGCCAGGGAAGGGGCGCAAAGCACGGAGGACTTTGAGCCCAGCGCCACCCTCTAGAGGCGGCCCTGCGGGTACGCCAGGACCGGACCCTTCGCCGCGGGCCACGCGAGTTGTACGAGCTGCCGGGGCAATAGGGCTGAACTCGTAGCATAGCTCCACCCTGGAATGTATAAAAGTAATATAAGGATCTAGTTCACGTTCAACATATATATGGCCGTAGGAGTTCTTGCTCTCTCAAAATATAAAAATAAAATTTAAAGTTCCCTCAATTATTGTTTTTTTATTTAAAATTTGGTTGGAATTCCTATGAAATGTTGACACTTCAATTAGTGTTGCTTTTATCCGATTAAGAATTCAGACTACACGAGTCCCTTTCCAGCCACGGTTCGGTTAGCTGTAACCAATCATATGCGCTCCGCCACTTGAATTAGCGTTTTGTGATTGGATATTGTGAACCGAACCGGAATGGAACCAGCCTCGTGAAGTAAGATTTTCTATTCGGACATTGAACAAAAGTTGCTAAGAATTTCACCATTTTCTTATTTGAATCGACCATATTTTAAGTGCAGTCAAAGTGTCAATTACTTGCAACAGATTCTCGAATACCTATTTAGAGTGTGTTCCAAAACCAGTTGAAATTATTCACATTGACAGCTGTATACGTTCCATTGCTCGTTTTAAATAAAAGTTTGGTAAATTTTCAGCACAATTGTCAACGTGAATAATAATTATTTCAACTGGTTATGGAACGCTCTCTTAGTGAAAACAGCAGTAGGCAACTTACATGGAGTCGATGACAGGTGTGCTTGACTTGCCGCGACGTGTCTGGTACGGAAGAGCCTTTAGCATGTTGTAGAAGGGTGGGCACGCGATCAGCGCTTGTAGGATCGCGTTCACATAGCAGTAGTTGGAACGATTGGTGAGACCTCGAGGCAGCAATGTCACAGGCCGGTTGTCCAGCTGGTACTTTGATAGGAACTCTGAAATAGGAGACAATCCTGCAATGTTTTACCCTAGTGGTAATTTAAAACCCAAAAGGTAAACCCAGGCGCCACTATCACAATGGTACGTAGCCAATTTACATGAAGATACATTCCTTTCCACCAAATCTTTTTTTTTACCCTTCATACTCGCGCCACGATGTATTAGCAGTTTTTTTAGGTCTGTTATGTTGAAATGGCCATATGATGCCATGATATCATCACAATTTTACTATAGCATTGAGAAATTAAATTAACCCAAATAACGAGAGATTTGTGATATCTTCAAAAATAACGTTTCGTTTTGCTTTTCTGTTTACGAAGTGTGCTCGTGGCTCCATCTACGCAACGCTTTGCGTTTTATGTCCTATTGAGCGGGTTGTTTTAGTGTTGATATTTTTCAGTTATTTTTGCAGTTTTGCTGCATTACTTTTTAGAATTTAGATTATTTTAGATAGATCAAATGGTAACTACATTGTGGTTGAGAGCGTCGGTGGCGACTACGCTAGACTAGCCAATAGCCACTAGGCTAATATAATGTACAAATGAGTTTATCGTTTTTTTTGAAGACATGTAAATTTACCGATTGCTCTAACGGTGAATGAAAACATCGTGAGCCTGCACCAGCATGCACATTGAGATAACCAGTGTGTGAAATGGGACCACCTCATTAAATCTGCCAAATAAGTTGTTATATGTGGTTAATACTATAAAATGATCAGAATACGACTAAGAAAAGAAAATGTAGCTGGAATTGCTAAGTAATTCTGTACGACAGGTAATAATGAGATTTCCTCAAGATTACAACATTATGTGGGTACAATGACTACATGACAATGCTCATTTGACGTAATCAAGTTTTCCGTCTTCCAAACAATGGACGTAAAAATTACGTCAAAATGGTAGATGTTTCATTAGAATTATCTGTAAAGGCAATCCTAGAACGAACCTATCATTACCAATAGGAATTAAAATAATAGTTACCTCCCATCCTATATGAGTTGGGGTCATCGGAGAACGGCGAAGGTTGAACTGTCACTGTCGGTGCAACTTCTTTTAGTATTGGCGCCGCCACTTCAACCGTAGGACTAGTCGTTACTGGCTTTGGGGTAGCCGGAGAGGTCACGTTGCTCACAGCATTTACCGAAGTCTTCTCAGAGTAGGACACGGTCGGCGCGACGGTGGTCGCCGGGCGCGGGGGAGGGGAGGATTTCTCCGCAGTGACTTGTAATGGAGACGCGTCATAAGGCGGCACTTTAGCGACAGGTTTTGGAGTCGGGGCCGGCGGCGTCGTAACCGTCGGACTAACAGGTTCCTCTACTGGCACCGGTGCTGGGGGAGGTGGCGCAGTTGCAGTCGTCACAGTAGTCTTACTCGAGAACAAACTCGCCCAGGACTTGCCCGGAGCGGGCTGCGGCTGAGGCTGAATTACTGGCGGAGGAATAGGCTCCCCGCGATTCCTAGGCGTCGGCGGAGGCGGGAAATCCGACGCGGTCGGCGCCGGCGGCGGCGGCTGCGGCACCGGCGGCGGCTCCGGTACGACAACCGCCTTCCGCGAATGACTGAACGGCGATTTGTTCGTCGTGATCAACGGCGGCCCTTGCGAGTGGAGCGTAATCGAGATCGGCATGGGCGCTTTGCTCGGCGGCAGCGGAGGCTCACGTTTCAGATGCTCCACTGGCGCTGGCTTCTCTGACTCGGCGTTTTCACTCGACGGAGATCGATTTGTTGTGCCTTCGCGCTTCTGTCGGTTGCCGAATGGAGCTTTGGGGGTAGACACGGTCTGTTGTACGGGCACCGCCGCTTGCGGAACGGACGGTTTCGGCGGCTGCTTGGCTCCGGAGAAAGGAGCTGCAGGACCCTTAGTAGGTTTACCGACCACAGGCGGGACTTTAACGCCAGCAGTTTGATTCGCAGATGCAGTCGGCGGGAACGTCTTTGCGGCGATCGCTGCCTGATTGTTGCCCGACAGCTCTGGAACTTTTGTTTCATTCGGCACCCACGCGGCTTTCGGCGCGTCAACTTTAGGCGGAGGTGAAGATTTTTCATTAGGAATCGGCGAGTGCTTCGTTTGAATATCGGCGGGACGCTCAGTCTGTTTCGGGCTAGTGGGCCCCTTGGTGCTAATTTTGAGATCTTTAATGGGGAGCGACTCGACGGATCCGCCGGCTATGGTCGACGTGGTAGCTTGAGGTGGTTTTTGTTCGTGACTTTTGTCTGGCGGAGTGTAATACTTATGTCCCTGGCCCTGGACGAAGTTTTTGGCGTGCACGTTGAACTGATGCGGCGTGGTCTGATGCTGGTGTTGCGGCATCGGCATCTGGTGGTGGTGCGGGGGCGGCGGGAGGTACATGGGCGGCATGTATTCGACGCCGCTGTCGACAGGCGCGCCGTACGGCGGACCGCCATAGTGCGCGCCTGCGTAATACGCGTCAACCGCCTCCTGCTCCATTACTACTTCCTGAGCATACTCTTCGGGTGCTTTGTCGGCCGCCTCGCCTTCTACTGGCATCGGATAATCCTGATAATAGGGCGGGTAGGCGTAAGGACCGTACATGAGTGGCTGGTACATCGGTAACTGGTACAAGGGCGCTCCTTGGGCCTGTGCTGCGGGGTGGTAGTACTGCGGATACGGCACGAAGTAAGGGGGTGGTGGCTGCTGAGGTGCGGGAGGGGAAGGCGGGCGCTTGCCGCGACGGTCCCGCCGGTGGTTCCGCGGCGGGCGGTCTACCTGCTGTGGTTGAGGCACGTATTGAGGCTGCGGCGGCTGGTAGTACTGTCCCATGTAGCCGTGCACGTTCACGTTGGCCGTCACCTGCAGGATTGGCATGATTAAATCATTTTGATTAAAATTATGTTTTTAAATCTTTTACTTTTTTGAGGCATCGGCCCATTACAGGACCATGCCAGCCTTAAAGGGTAACCACAAGTTCTTAATTATGATTTAAATTATTTAGTTCCAAATAAAATCAATGATTTAATCAAATTGTCTTTTATTTAAATCCAAAAAGTTATATGGTTATAGTCGTTATTTTACATTAATGACAAAAACGTATAAATATTTGAATTACGTATATGTAAATAGAAATACTAATTTCCCTGTTTTTTCTTTCCCCAATCTATTTCCTTATCTTAGAATGGACAAATGTAGAAAATATTATTTTCTCTGATGCTAATTGTTCTTTTCAACAAAAAAATTTTGACGACATCAAACTGCTGGGACATTTTTTAAAACTTCTTCAGTAAAACCCACAGATGCAGACAAAGCGAAAGGAATTTCCTCTTAGCCGTCGCTATTAGTTTCGTTTTACGTAAAAAATTGTAGCATTGAAAGATTCTAGGGAATATACAGGGTGTAACATTAAGAACGGTCAGTATGGGAAAGTCTGAAACTATAAGACATACGAACATCTGTTCTTAGGAACCATGTCATCAATTTTAGTAACAAGAAAAACTGTATTCATACATTTAAAAAAAAACCTGTACTCAGCCTGGGAATCGAACCCGGTTGTTTTGAAAAAAAAATCCAACACTATTTCTATTTGGATATCGACTGTGTAGGTCTTAAGGAATAAATGTTAGTATGAAACGTGATGTTTAAAATTAATAAAACGCATTGTTTCCATATCTTTTAATTTATTTTAGACTAGACTATTAATTACTATCTTTTAATTTATTTTAGACTAGACTATTTCTTGTGGGGTTACGTTAAGGATGAAGTGTACAAAACAAGCTACGACACAATTGAAGACCTAAAAGCAGCCATAGAGACAATTTTAACGCAAATTCACCACCTGAAGATACAAAATTCAATAGTAAAATCGTTACCTAAACGAGTTGAATGTTGTATTTTACAAAATGGTAGTCATTTCGAACACCTACTAAAATAAATTAAAAGATATGGAAACAATGCGTTTTATTAATTTTAAACATCACGTTTCATACTAACATTTATTACTTAAGACCTACACAGTCGATATCTAAACAGAAATAGTGTTGGATTTTTTTTCAAAACAACCGGGTTCGATTCCCAGGCTGAGTACAGGTTTTAAAAAAAATGTATGAATACAGTTTTTCTTGTTACTAAAATTGATGACATGGTTCCTAAGAACAGATCTTCGTATGTCTTATAGTTTCAGACTTTCCCATACTGACCGTTCTTAATGTTACACCCTGTATAAAATAATAATGATTTTTCAATTTTGTGTAATAAATCGATGATTTTTCCAAGCCTGATCACCTGGCCGACGTATACGTTACGTTGGGGGGTGCGACCCGCAACTGACACGGCGGGGGTTGCACGTTGGGCGGCGGCGGATGCGGGTACGGCTGCGGCGGCGCGCGCATGATGATTGATCAATCATGATGATTTTTTCCAACCCTGGACTCACCTGGCTGACGTATACATTGGGGGGTGCAACCGGCCACTGATGGGGCGGGGGCTGCACGTAGGGCGGCGGCGGCGGCACGTACGGCGGTGGCGGGTGCGGCGGCGGCGGCGCGCCGCCCCGCTGCGGCGAGTGGGGCGCCATCTCGCACTCGCCGCCCGACAGGCTATCCAGACTGCTCGACACGGTTGGTGGGCCCGCCGTGCTCGAGGAACACGATGATATATCTAGTAACGCCACAATAGGGTATTAACCTAATTTTTTTATTGCTTCAATTAACTTACATCGGACATCGTGAAGAAGGATCTAAAGTTAGCTTTTCGATATCTCAGCAAACATCAGAGATATTAATGGTTTAAGTTAGTACTGGAGAGATGCTCTGTCCCTTTTTAGCAAAACAGTCCTTTTTATGTAGCCAGCTTGTATGGCGCTACAGAACGCTAAACCTCCTTAAAATTCTCGATTCCCAATATTGACATTTATATCTGAAGTTATGAAAGACAGGTACAGGTTTTAAAAAGGTTCATATCACAGGACGCTTCACGCATCTTGAGTGTAAATAAGAAATGTGAATGTGTCGGTGAATAAAGGTCTTTATTTATTTAAAACGCTTACCTATAGCAGGGTCGCTCCGACCGAAGGTGGCTGCAGACGCCGGCGCGGCAGGCTTCCGCTCGAACAATGCGCACTGCAAGCTGCACAGTTCCGCTTCTCTCACATCTGACAAGTCTAGGAACTCATATTCCTGAAACACGCCACACATATTAACTGCGAACTTACGACTAACGGCCGCCAAGCATGCTACATTCCATGGTACCACATCTACTTTGTATCTTGCCTCTCACACACGTGCATAAACGTTCATAGCAACGTTTTAGGAAAATGACTTTAATTAACTTTTTCTTTTTTAACATTATGAGTGCCATGAGCATCACCGGCGGGGCTCAGACATCATTACTTGGGTGCCATGAGCATCACTGGCTGGTCTGGAGATTCTGGTTATTTTTTACGTATTTTCTTTTCAACAGTGTCAAAATTATCACAAAGTATTAAAGATGGCCTTTAATACTTTGTGATATGTTTTAATGCGATTTGATGGCCAGAAGTCTCGATGCCATACAATTAATACTATTTTGATACCATCGACGGTGCTCACGTTTCCATGGTGGCACTGAAGTAATGACAACGCTATATGGACTGGCACTCAACGTGTTAAAAGCAAACAATGCTAAGCAGAGACTGCTAGCAATTTAGTAACAAACTCTTGAACCCTATATACGCAACAATCCTAGTAATTACAAGTTTAAAAATGTCAACAATGACAGTTTTATCTGGACAACAGTGTTCATTTTTAAGAGTTCACTGATGTAGCCGATAAAACAAGCTCGGGGAGCCTGTTCCAAGTCTGAGCGACTCTGTTGCTCAGGAAATGGTAAGCAACATTGGTGTACACGAGCGTGTGCGATTGATTCTCATGTCCTTCATTGAATAAGGTTGATGTAGGTTAGGTAAGTTGGTAGGTAAGTATTTTAAAAGTTTCAATCAGGTCTCCTCGTTCTTCGTTTTTACTAACGTAATTACAAGGATTGTTGCTTCGAAACTTGGGGTCTTGGATTAGGCCTTATTCTAAAGGATGGTAACTTAAATTTGATAGATCTTAAAGCTCTTGCTACCTTTTTCTTATTTTAGAGATATGAAAAGGACATCATCAATATATGATGTCTCAAAGTTGCCATTCTTTAAAATAGTGCCTTTTATCACAATGTTTTCATTACAAAACAATTTGTTACTCAATTTCTAGCAAACAATAAAATACTGAACTGAATATTGTGGCTCACAAAATGTTCATAAGATTCTAGTTTACATTAAGTGTAGTTTACACATTTACTTTGTTAACTTAGGGACTTAGGGTATTTGGTTTATACTGCAAAAGGAAAGCAAGTCTTGTCAAAGTTTCTAGCAAGAGGTCATTTAAGAGTTGTGAGTCAACATTATAGATCAGTCAAAATGTCATAGCATTGGGCCATTAAGATAAAAACTAGCAATTGGATGTGTGTGGGAGACCTATTGTAGCCAAAGTCCACAATCATTTAAGTATAACACTTAAATGATCAGCTCAAAGAGATCCTTTGGCCCACAAAATTGTGTTTTACATTTTATTTAATAAGTTTGTCAGAACAAATAATATACTAGGTATAAATATTATAATCCTCTATAACCTATGAAACCTCATCTAAATTAAATAGTTATAAGATACAGTTAAAGCACAGTAGCAATGTTGAAATTAAAAGTACAATTTGTTTTCTCAGCTGGCTTTGTACAATACATTGCATTGAATTAAGTGTTATTAGACAAATCTACACTATGCTGCTTTACAACTTATTAATAGCAACACTTATACATACAAGGACATTTCAGCATAATAAATGAGATCGCAGTTCAAAGTTAAAAAAATCGGAATGGGGACAGAAGCCTCTGTAATTTGAGTATCCATGTAGTTGTTCTTTTAGTAAAGAAAGGACTTTTCAAAGACAGTTTAGTAGTATTATGGTTAAAGCGCACTGGGCAAAAGAGACATCGAATGCACTCACACCACGAACTGTAGTTTGACACCAAATACAGTATGTGTTCACTCCTTTGTCTCTTTTCTTGCCCAACGTGCTTTAACCGTCTCAGCACCTACACTTGATTAGATATGAAGTTTGGTAAAAACGACCTCAGATAAAACATATGGCAGACTTGACATAATATTTACTTTCAATGTAAACACTTTTACAGCAAATAAAAATATTTTATAGAGATATAGGTAGGTAGTTTGGTATACTATACTCAGGTACTTTTTTACACAGAATAAAACAATAAGATGTGATGAGGGGTAGGTAGGTAATATTTTAGGAAATATATCATATGTATACTAGCAGTTTATCATACTAAAAGATAAAAAGTATTGCAGCATAATGTCGAGGTATTTGACTTTCCCTTTCATTTCCTTGACCTTTCACATTTATCTAAAGTTTAAACTGTCCATCATTTTTTTTCAGATACTAAATGAATTTGCTGTCTAGTCATCTATTTGCTGTTCAAAAAGCAAATCTGTCACCACACCTTGAAGTGGTATCTGATTGTTGTACTAATAGAACAGCGAGCTAAAGCAATATTTTACTGTTTTACATTGTAAATTCAGTATTGTGCTAGCCAACAAAGTACTGAATAAGTAGAACAATAACTCAAAGTTAATTAAATGTAAACAAACCATTCAAGTCAATTTGCAGATCAAAGTTATATAGGTTAATTAGGTGTAGTTTACTTTTTATGTGCATTCTGATGCTGACTTGTCTATATTACCTTCTCATGTATAAGAACTAATAAATGACAGGTGTGACCAAGTTGGAAAGTAAACATTTTGATGAAATTCACCTGACATTACACCATTTTTGCTGACAATTACATTGGATTTACTAACCACAGTCTCTTATTTCATCAACGCAATTGACACTAGAATAGATTTCTATGAAAAGTAACCTTGGAATTCGCTGCAAAAATTAACCATAGTGACACTTTTGAACATTGGACTTATTACTTGCTGCCTGTCACATTTTTAGGTTATAAATCCTAGAAAATTTCACCATTCACTGTGCAAATACAAATACCTAGACAACAATGCTGTGTTCACGCCGTGGTCATCTACCATGCAAAAATATATTATGCAATGTCTCTGGTACCGACTAAATAACAACAACAAAACCATCTATGCACATGTGGTTCGTCAAGTCATGAAAATGAGATGCAATAGTGAAATTGACATACCTATGATCAATGTTATATAGAATCGACCTCCATCCCAATCCCTTTCGATAAAAGCATGATTTTCAGCGCATATTTGCCTCTTGCGTCAACGCAAAGCTGTAAAATACGCGGAACATTTGGAGGACTATAAGATGGCGTAACAACGCTCGGTTGCCGGGTGCCATCCCGACTATTGACAAATCAACACACTGGTGATTCATACAGTAAACCCGAAACTGGACACCATCTATTTATTGAGAACAATCAACACTTACCTCCCACGTGCACACAATTTCTGGAAAGAGACATTTTTTCTAATGTAATGGCCAGTTTCAATATCACCAAAACAAGAAACAAAAGCCAAACAAATTATATTAGTAAATGTAACAGTATTTGTATCAGGCTTACCGTTTGCATCAAATCCATGGCCTTTTAGAGAACACCATCACGAAATATTCCACAGTAAATATTACATATAATTACAGGAATAGCGGTGTCGCAGTAAAAATCTTGAAACGGGATCAACGTCAACCTCAACGTCGAGGCCATGCACGCAACGCACTTCACTTCACCAATTAACCACACCACACCAACACTACAACAGGAAATGACAAAAGCCGCGCCATTTTCAGTTTAGTATTTACGACCAATGAAAATTCAGCTTTTGGACCATAGACTAAAAACAAAGACAAAATTTAGTAATTGCAATGTTGTCACCCCTGTTCGGATGTTACGTCATTTGCGATTTTGTTCGGATACACGTCGTACTAACCACGGCACAAGAAAACGGCTCATCACAAGGCATATCGAGTAGGTTTACGTTGAGGGTACGGCTAATTTGGGTACTAAATTTTTTTATCCACGGTGACTAAAAAAAACGAAGTATAGGTACGAGATGTCGCTCCTATTATTTTCCAATGAGGTTGTTATTTTCCAAAGAACATTTTAAATCCTTTTTGAGTTCACCCAAAGAACTTTTTTATATATATGTAGGTATTTATATTAACCTTGCATATGGTTGTGTGAAAAATATGTTTTAACTGCTGTTAGTTTTTATTAGTACCCACTTTACCTAGTTATGTGCTGAGGACACAGATGCTGAGGAGGAATCGAACCTGTTCAGTCTTTTTAAAATAGACAAAAATATTTAATATTAGGTACCTACTCATTGACTATATATTATAATATAATCTCTACTTCTCTCCTCTCCTCATGATAAGTAATTCTATGAAATTTTAACCTTACAGTGGCGTTGATTCTGGTATTTCTTTTTCTTTCTTTCCTTCTAGATTGATTTGCCATTGCCTTCCCTATTTCACACACTGCTTATCTCTGCAGGTTTCCTCACGATGTTTTCCTTCACTGTTAGAGCAGTCGGTTTTAAGTACCTAACCGTGAGTTGCATAAAACGTCCTTAATGTTAAGGCTTCCTTATGTCTCGTTTCATCTATATCTAGAACCACCGTGTAGAAAGGGATAGCATGTATTTTATTAAAGACATAATAGGTAAGGACTTTTCGTGCAACTGACGGTAAAGGCTAGGGCTCCATGGTCCGGTTCCAGCTACGGTTCCGTTCGCTGCAACCAATCACGGCGCAAAATCGAGCTCGCTACGCTCGCTCTCGCCCTAGCCGTCTATTCCATTCCATCACCTGTATCAAATCTGTGCCAAAATGTCTAGCTTCTAACCTAATTCATCGTTTGTGTTGGAAGTGCTCCGAAATTTCGAGCTCGCTACGCTCGCAGCCCTCCTAGCCTTATAACCTAATCCATATCACCTGTGCCGGATCTATGACTAGATGGAGTTCGACCTTCGATGCATCATCATCAGCAGCCTACTCTAGTCCACTGCTGGACATAGGCCTCTCCCAGGGCGCGCCATTGAGCCCGATCTTCGGCTCTTCTCATCCAGTTGCTGCCAGCCACCTTGCGCAAATCGTCGCTCCATCTAGCAGGGGGGCGTCCCACACTACGTTTGCCCAAACGCGGTCTCCACTCCAGAACTCGTCTACCCCAGCGGTTGTCGGTTCTGCGACAGATGTGACCGGCCCACTGCCACTTCAGCTTGCTAATCTTATGAGCTATGTCGATAACTTTTGTTCTATGCCGGATCTCCTCATTTCGGATTCGATCCAGCAGAGATACTCCGATACTTCGATGCATATTCATATTAAATTTAGTCCTAGGGCGCTTGGAGCCCTAAATCAGGTTCTGCTCACAAGAGACCAAATCAAAATCATTTCCTGGATCCGCCACTGGTTCCGCCCTCCTCCCACCTAAAGTCAGTGCTTCGTGATTGGATGCAGCGAATCGAACCGGGGCTGGAACCGGACGCGTATAGTCCAAGCCTTAGTCTTCAAAACTATCGAAAAGTAGGTAAATACCTAGGCAGGTATCTGTATAATCGTAGGTATACATACCTACTCACTGGTACACCCGAACCATTGAGAATGCATGGCTCGGCGACCTAGCCACTACGCTATCCACTGATGACGCTTTAGAAACCCATAAAAAATGTTAGAAACTTCTGCTATGATGATTGACTTACCGCTATGTCCACCGTCGCTGCATTTTGGAGTACACTCGCTAAATTAACCATAATATTATGGATAAGTAGGATTATTTTTACCTAAAATGATATACAAGGTGTTCCTATGGTTATGCATTAACTTCGACAGTGTACTCAGAACATCGAAGTAGTTATTTTCCGTATTGTCACATTTTTAATTTTATTAAAAAATATGTATTTTTATTTTCATAGTAACTAAATGCCTTGCCTTATATTACCTAGTATGCCATACTCTTTATCCGAGCTGGCAACGTCGCATTTTGATTAATTTGAACTTGACAATCATGATATAAGTTATTAATGACATGTGCAAACGAAAAGCAAATAGTTTGTTATTGTTTTGTTTCAAGTTTTCTTACGGGCATAAATAGAGACCCTTACTCATTGTACAACTCTATTAATTAAAATAGCAAGTATCCCGAAAACGAAGCGTTTATGGAGATCACTTCCATTGTCAAATATATTATGTAAAAACTACAGAAGTGTTTGGCGAAGTTACACCTTGTATATATATGTATTGCGGAATTAAAAACAGCGATCTCCATAACCACATTATAAAACTATGAACGGCGCCCTCTTGACAGGGTTTTTATATTCCTGGTCAGGTTATACCTATCTTTAAAATGCAATTTATAACATAAACTTAGGTGTAGGTGTGTGTCTATTGTAACATCGTTTACCGTAAAAAGTACTAATAAACAATAGACAAGTCTTATGTAATGAAGTCTCATTTATCTATAACATTTGTTACTTGATAAAGTACCGTTCACAGAATTTCCTCCGCACAGTTGACATTATGATTATTGAATTGACCCCCAAATTATTAGGCGGCGCTCACACTGCCCGGTGAGACGGGTCGCTCAATCGCCCAATACGTGAGTCAGCCCACACCTGCCCACTGCCCACGGCGACTCAGTCTATTAGCCGAGGCGCCTCTTATCTCCGCAAATATTATACTGTTTGCCGAGCCAGCCTAATTCGCCCGCTACGTGACGTATTAGTCAATTATTTTCGTCAGACTAAATTTATAGTGATTTGGAATTGGGAGGGCAATTTCATATTTACGAATTATTGGGGCATTCATCGTCATTTTATTCAACTAATAACTGAGAAAATATTATTTTAGAGGTGGAGGCAGGTAAACCAAGAATGTAAGTCAGGTACTTAATCGCTCTAGACAGCGTGGTAGCGTAGTGGCTAAACACGTTAGTCAGTGTTAGAAACCATGCAGTGTCATGTTCCAATAATTTTTACCGTTTTTTTTAGGCCATGACCCCCTTAGCCCTAGGGTACATAAATACGCTACTGGATATGTCATAACAAGAGTTAGGCATCATAACCATATAACTATCTAATCCTAACCACAGTCTCGCTGACACTCATTTATTATCAATTTCACCCCTCTTATTCCTAACACCTACATTCTCCTTAAGGGATATTATAGCATAAACTTAGAGTGCACTATGTGATCCTTGCATTAGTAGCATCTTCCTGACATAACATTTAATATACGTAAGTACGAGTAGGTACCTATACCTAGATAGGTGTAACCATGGATATAAGAAAAATAGTTTCACTCCCTAATGGATAGATAATGAATGTTATTTTGTATCGGAACCTAGGTCACAAAGTCGAAGGGGTGGGGAGGTGAAGTACGGATGCCGGGAAATTATCAAATGACCTTTCGTTGACAAAATTTCATCCATACGGTAGGGCGAGAGGATAAACATTAGCTCTCCATAGGGCCGGGCGTTCGTACCTTCATGGGTGTTACTGCGTGTAACACTGCGCTCATTCTCCTGTGATACTTTGTATTATGGTACAATAGTTCCGACAATATCAAAGACGCTTCGCTATGTAGATAGTCTCATTCATTCAATGAATGTAGTAGAATCAATTGAATGCAGTTTCAAAGAAACATTTATTAAGGGAGTGTCAATCTTATCGTACTGTATATGTAATAGGATGTCATTTTCTTGACATTTAAGAGCGTGGGTGGCGTCGTGGCTAGGACGTCGGACTCCCATGCGGGAGGTCCGAGTTCGAAACCAGGCAATGCCATGTACCAATGAGTTTATCGGTTTTTTCGAAATACGTACATTTACCGACTGCTCTGACGGTGAAGGAAAACATCGTGAGGAAACCTGCACACTGAGATAACCAGTGTGTGAGATGGGGAAGGCAAAGGCAAACCACCCCATTAAATCTGCCACGAGAGTCGTTCTATGTGATTAATTCCTTAGAATGATCACGACCCTCAGCAATAAGGAACACGACTTAGAAGAGAAGTCATTTTATTACATGCAAATATTTTGAAGGGCGCAAGTGGTGGCAGAAAAGAACCGTCTAATTCTTAATGTATATCCATACAAAAAAGCCACATCGCTTAACGCCTCATTGCTTATTTTAATGGGATTTTGTGAAAATATTGCAACAAAAATGTAACTCAATTTTTAGTACATCTATAGATTCGTTTAAAAACAGATATAGGTAGATCTTACACTTTCTTAGTCGGTCTATCTTGACAGAATGGTCGGTGGTTATATGTATTATATATGGTGTAGTATATACGGTCGATGGCATTGCGAGACACTCTACCAGGGAACACTTTGTTACTGATTTTATGAGGTCATACTATCTAGTCGGAGATCTACCACACGATCTTGTTCCCTCCATTTTAGACTGCACTATCAGTTATTCCATTTAATAAAGTGTCTTGAAAGACATATATTAAATACTTCAATTTGGGGGTGGAAACAGACAATCTAAAACAACCTTTCAACTTGTTATCTATCTCTACCAAACATAAAATTTTATGCCCAGTGGCTCTGCCTCTTGACCCCGTAATTTTTATCAATTTACTTACAACGCCAAACGTCAAGCGTGCTTTCACTTCGCTGTACATTGAAAATTTTCTATGTTTTATTTATCAACTGAAAATAAACTTCCTTATCAATGCGTCAGCGGAAAGAACTTCGATTTTTTGTATGGATTTTAACCTATTAGTTAGAAAGTTATTACCTACATAATTAGTGAAATTATTAAAGTATAGTGCTACCCTCCCGACAGCTCTATTTATAATCCTGATGGGGCTTTACATTAGTTAATTATTTTCTTTTCTTGGTCTTAGAAATAAAACGGAGAGATTTGATTTTTTATATTTTACATGTATTTTTACCATAATTATGCTGCCGGTTGCCGTCGATTTGTCGTCGATGGTGTAGTAGTGGGTAGGACACCGGAGGAAACCATACGCATCAATAGGTATATAAATAAGTTTTCGGTTTTTGAAGACTTACATTTACTGACAGATTTTCCTTCACAAATATCGTGACGAAACTTGCTTGTCTGAGGAAAAAAGATTTTAAATCCACCAATCAGCACTGGGGACGCATAGTGGATCATGGCCCGTACTTGTGCTAGGCGAGGGTTGTACCAGACAGCTTGAGACACTGATGGTGATGAAAATCATCTATGACATCTATTTTGAAATTCAAGAAGTGTTCTAGTCGTCACAATTTCTCTTATCTCTAAGACCGAAGAAATTGTGTCACGGAAGAATTTCGATATAGATACCTACTTCCTTGTAAGAGGGTTCCTAAGGTGGCTAAATTAGATTATAGGACGTGATCTCCGAAATACTGAAGAAATAAAAACGTCGATTATTACCTAAGGTACATAGGTAATGAAACGAAACCTCCCTTTAAGTGCTGTATCCATAATTATTTTAACACCTATGTTTTGCGATTTTTTGATATTCCCACATCGATCAGCAGATAGATTTAAAATATTGGGTGCTAATTTATTAGATGCAAATGTTTTGAGGTTGACTCATAATATGCCTGTTGGTTATTAAGTACCTACCACCAAAATTTAATGGAGATCGAAAAAATAGTTCACATAAAATTCCGCAACATATTAGTGCACTCTATTCCTGGTTGGTCTTTAGGTACCGCATCGATGAATTGTACATTTGTAACTCATAGTTCAAGTTCAAGTGCATTTATTTCAATAACAATATTCATATTGTGTTTGAAAGTACATTAATATTATATAATAATGTAGATATTGTATGCTTTCTCCGGGCAGGCAATCCTTTATTTGTTTATAGGCAGAGAGAATGTAAATGTACCGCATGCAATCCATCCAATATTTTCAATATGAGTGCCTCTATGCTGCATCTAATTTGGTTCTCGCAATCATACATCGTCGTTTTGTAAAATGTTACCTACGCTCTAAAGAACAGAATATATTTTTATACATAACTGTTGGAAAGATATGTCATTTTAAAAATTGGATTGAGCTTATAGATTTCAATAATATTTGAAGCCATAAGTTTGCGATTCCGCTTTTCCGTTGTTGTATTTACTTTTTGTTGCACTAACAACAACAATCGCATCTTTCACTTTTTCTTTTTTATTTAGCTTTCATAGGATTTGTCGTGAAACGAAATTCTGACCGAAAAAAGAGCAATGTTGTTTGATGATAGTAACAATAACCAGCTGGTTGATATTCAGAAAAAATTGTTTGAACACCATACAAAGTGAAAAGAAAAAATATTTTTATTTTTAATGAGAACATGGCGATCGGGTAAGTTTTTTCACGATGATACGACCAGTATTTTAAATGTAATTTGAAGACCATTCGAAATAGTTTGTTTGTACCTATATCAAAGATCGTTAGATTACGATTCAGGCTACTTTTTAAATTAAAAATGTTTTTGTAAGCCATGAGAATAAAAGAAAATATTATGTTTTTATTTTTTATTCGTACTAATGGCGATCAATATCAATTATTTCACAGTGAAATGACCAGTATCTACATATTTTATAGAGTTACGAGAGTTAATAGAGAAACGTTATTAAAAACAACGATATCTACGTACTAACGTTGATTAAAAATAAAAAAGTTTGTATGTCAGACATCGTGTTTCCCTCTGACTGATCGATTAGGTTTTTTCAACACAAGGTTATTTCATATTTTAAAATAATAAGTATCCTAATGTTCAAAAAAATGCTTCGAACAAATATTATTATTCCGTCACAGTAAGGTTGAATTTTATGAATAAAATATTCTCAGGAATAAAACGTATTATGTACTCATAGGGACTAGAATATGTTTATATTCTGCGTGTATGTGCGTAATGGTATTTCCGATTATGGGAGTTTTCCCATAATCGGAAATACCATTTCGCACATACAGAAAGAAAAATAAGTCAAGTGCTAATGAAGAGCGACCAAAATTTAATAAAATCAATACCAAGCGCGGGAAAGCTGTGAGAATTATACCACTGAACCGCGTCTTTAAACTGTGTTGCCGCGGAAATTATATCTTCAAAGGAAAACTCTGGGAACTCGGTTTGCGTCGTGAGCACCGAACTGAAATTTGATACTTGGCAAACAAATTGTTAAACGTTATGAACTCTTGATTGACGCAGTTGGTACTGGGATGCCGCATGGCACAAGACGGTTCATTCTTCACCAAGCAAAATAGCTACAGATTATATGACGTTTCACGGACTAGGATGTCACTTGGGTTGCCATTTTTACCGAATTGCACATTCTTACATTACTGTTATAAATTTTAATAAAATTCTTATTTAATACAATTAATAGTTCGATGTACAAATGCGTGAGCATAATTAATTAATGTTTTTTACCCTATAGGCTGTCCCACTGCTGGGCAAAGGCCTCCCCTCCTCCTTTCCATTTTTCACTATCCTCGGCGTCCTTATACCATAATTAATTAAATAATTTAAAAATCATGGAATATATTTTTATGATAAATTATGTGTACTGTCTGGCAGCCATTAATGGTGACACTAATTTGGTTGATGACGTACCCTTGTGCGTGATACGTCGTGCAATCAGTATCTGTTTTGCCTTTCTTCTTATGCCATGAGTAGGTACATACTGTGTTCTTGTGTTGCTGTGAATGGGATTACGTGGGGATTACGGGTTAGCTAGGATGTCAAACTACCATGCGGGAGGTACGGGTTCGAAACCATACAAAGTCATGTTTTTCGGTTTACGAAGACTTACAAGAACGTAAAGAAAAACATTATTATTAACTCTTTATTGTACACATACAATATAATACAAACTTATACAAAAACATCGTGAGGAAACGTACACATAACCTGTGTGGAAGGCAATGGCAAACCACCCATTTAAATATCTGCCAAAAGAGTCATTCAATGTGGTTAATACCATATTATCCATTGATGATGAATACAACTAAGAATAAAATGAAGAACGGGTTGTCAAGTAGTTTTAATCATTCATCCATATATTTTACTTAATTTTTGGTGTTTGGGAATAGATTTGTGATTGGGATTTGTGTTTGGGATTAGTTTTTGCAATTATAGATACTTACTTACCTAATAATATTTTTAGAAATTCGTATTTGTAGGACAAATTAGGCTATTGAGTTGGTCAAAAAGTCCGTCCGTCTGTCACGGGTTTCTAGTTCTAAAACAACATGATATAAGAGATACTTAAGAAAGCCGTTGTTCTAAGCATAAGGTCAATATGTATGTGTGGTCCAATCGGTCGAATTTCTTATTGGTTTCTAAGAATCTGCAGATTGGTATTTAAACATTTAACCAACTGAGTTAAAATTGACGGGATATATCTACGCTATTTGCTTGAGAATCTTGATATAGTGAATGACAGACACACGTAGAGATGTTCTAACATGACGTAGAGAAGGGATCTGAAGGAACATCTGAACATAGACAATTAAATAGGTACCTATGCCTATTTATTCTGCCTTTATAACTTATCACAAACATATAACTTTCCTTATCTGTAGCGAGGTGTTTATAAATTAAAGTTTGTTTTTTGGTATAATTTTCTTAGATAAGTAGGTATTTTTGTAATTTTGGCTTAGGTATTTTAGTGTTATTTTAATACCCCTTCTTTAATAAATAAATAGTAGTTCCTAGGTAATTTATAAAACACGAAGATTTTCATATTTTTTACGATGAAAGCTACTTGTCATATGAACATCTTCCAATAGGTACGCTGGTTTATGCTGATTTATTTCACACTAAAGTATTTGTTAGACTGTGTAATTTGTATACCTTTGCCTTGCTTTATGACATAGATAAAAAAACAATAAATAATAAAGAAGATGGCTGCTCGCTATGTAAAACTTATGAACTGTGTTCTTATTCTAAAACTATAATATCCTCGTAAATACCCAAATAACAGTATTAACATATAATATTATGCTTAAAAGCTATGTTTTGCTGAGGTAACGGTGGCCGGCAGCACGTGGTAATTAGGTACGTATGTATACTTATGATAATATATATTTTTTGACATTTAAATGTTCTTGAAATGTCTAAAAGATGAAAATCTCATCCAAGTGAGTAAAACAGTGGTATAACTTTATTCAAATTACACTCAATAGCTTATTATCGTATTATATATTACGAAGCAGGTACTCGTATATGGATCTCAAACTATATAATTTGTAGATAATATTACTCGTAGGTCTAATTAGGTAGGTACAGAGGTACACGATATATGAATCAAATATGAAAATAAGTAGGAAGTTTTGCATTTAATGTTTTCTTCTAATCAAGCCTTAAGTAATTTAATTTTTAAGTATGCATACGTTTGAGAACAACGGTTGTACCTAACTTAAAACTCGTTGTTAAATCTCAGCATTAACTTGCCATTAGAATTATACATTGCTTAAATTAGCAATTAAGACTGTGATAATTCTTCAACCGGATCCTTTAAGCTGTGCTTAAATAAATGTAACTTTAACACCGACACTTTAAGTTAGGTAGTTTTGAGATAATCACTTTCCAATTGGTGGAATTTTTAGTAACCCATAAACACGATGAGAATCCCCATGACAAGGTACTATCTAAGCCATAGTTGTGATTATTCCATGGATATAATCACATAGAATTACTTTCTTGGGTTTAAAGGTGAAGGAGGTAGGACTAGAGTCAGCCCGTGGGTGGCACCATCATTTTACCTATTTCGTATCGGTGACTTTGGCCGACATAGATACCCTTGTACTATTTGTGGATGGATATGTGATTCCACATCAAAAAAGTTCATACGCGTAATGAAATAACTGACCAATCTTAATTACGCATAAAGACCACTACGCAAAACGTAAAATCCCGTAGATGTTCTATTAGTAAAAGAAGTTTATTGCTGGATCAAAAGGGGCACAACAGATCAGGCCCTATCTACACCGAAGCCTGTCACGGTCCCACAGATCGGCGAAGATCCAAACCATGCGGTGTCGGCGGTTGGGCACCCGGTCATCGATCAAACGCCGTAATACAATTAAAACCGGCCACTGGTGCTGACGAGTAATCAATTAATGCACTGCTCAATCAGTGGGAGCGGTACCATTGATGATGCTGAGCTTCGAGCGAGTTCGCTAGGGTACCTTTGATGCTGGTGAGTTTCGAGCGAGTTCGTTGCTTTTAGGGATCCGTACTCTGAAGGGGAAAATGGAACTCTATTGCTGTCGCTCCGTCGTCTATCCCCATGTCACGTGCTTCTAGCTCGTAACAGGATTTATTATGAGAACGGAACTCTCGGTGCGCGAGTCCGACTCACACTTGACCGGTTTTTTTTGTATACAGATTAAGCTACGTAATGGCATCAACACATGCAATTCATTCATTCAATCATTCAATCAATTCAATTCATCAACACATGCAATATATGCATGCGCGTGTTGGTGGCCTTAACTCTGGCTGCGCGACTTATACGGATACCCATAGATATCGCCAGGCCCGACTCACACTTGACCGATAGTTTACCAACTGGCCGCGTGATCTGGGGACCGTGTTCACGTGTTTAAAAGGATGACCTTAACAACTTTTAAATTCAAGTGCATTTATTGAGTTTCCCTTATAAACAACCATTTCTCATTCATTGCAGTTTTTTTATTAAGAAACTTTCTTTTGTGTTTTGTTTTATGTTAGAAACGCCTTTTATTAGACTTTTTCAGGGGCAGTGTTTTGTATAACAAAACAATACCCCTTTTCATCATTGTACTCCTTTCCTAAACAGCGGGCGCCAGCAATTTATCTGTGAAGATGGCGCCACTTGCGATGCATAGTTATACAAAGTTCCAAATAGGGCATTTGACAAACGAACCGGGGCCGGAACCGGAGCCGTGAAGTCCGGGCCAAAAAAATAGACATAAATTAATGATCAAATGTGAAAACAGAATTGAAATTCGTTAAAAATAAAATTGCTACAGGAAATCAGAAGGTAAAGAAACGGCAATAGCAATTTGTGACATCACATTACTGTAACGCCATACAAGCTACATATTAAACTCTGGTATGCTAAAAAAGGAGTATCTCCCCACTACTAACTTTGACTTTAATATATCTGATGTTAGATGAGATATCGAAAAACTAATGTAAGATCCATTTTCTGAATGTTGATGTAAGTCGATTTACGCAATAAAAAAGTTAGTCAAATTTTTCTATAACTTCACGTAATACAGTGGACCACAAGCTATAGTATACCATCTGTCAAAACCTTCGATTAAATTTCAACCTTATGCCTGCGCAATATGATACATTTCAGATTCTCAAAGTTTGACGTTTTGGGTAGGTTGACTTGTGGTCGATTGTACCTAATGAATGTACTTTACGAATAACTTGAAGAAATACTAATTTATAGGACTCTATTTTTTATTAATCCAATTGCGATTCTATTATTAAATCTATTATTAAAGCTGAATGTGTTTTATTTTTCTGACATGCAGCTCGCCCAGGTATAACTTTCTTATTTTCGAGAACTTGTAGTAACTCTACGAACTCAGGCTTTTTTAAATTTGAGTTTGATATAATAAATAAATAATTTAAATAAATAACATGTTCTATTTGTGTATCGGGTAACTATAATAAAAAATGGTAGGTAGGTGGTTTGAGTTTTAACCTCACATGTTTAGCAGTCGATTAAAGTTGCCATGTAATAAAGAAATATGCGATGCCAAAAAGAATCACCGGTTGAGTTAACCACCACTGTGGCGAAATTGGAAAAACGTGCCGGCTACGGATAAGCCGGAGGTGTGGGTTCAAGTCCCACCGGTGGTGTTTTTTTTATATCTGATGTTTGTCACATATTTAGGACTAGGTATTGGTGATATGACACCTGGAAACGTGAAGTGATTACAAGACGTAATGTAATAGTAATCCAATGGTAAGTTGAGCGTCGGTGGCACAGTGGCTAGGACACCTGACTCCCATGCAGGAGGTACCAATTAGTTTTTCGTATTTTTCAAAGACTTACGTACATTTACCGACTGCTCTAACGGTGAAGGAAAACATCGTGAGGAAACCTCCACACTGAGATGACCAGTATGTAAAATGGGGTAGGCACAAAAGATCCTCAAGAGTCGAAGTGCCGCTGGGATTATTCCCGGCCCCCTATCATTAGGTAAGATAATGGTAAGTAGGTAAATTTTGAATGTAATGTTTTGCTCTTTGCCGATTATTCAGTCTATGGAGTGACGATCAAACCGACGTTTACACTTCATTGGTCTTATATTCGTACCACTTTTCCATTGGCTTGAAGTTTTTGTTACAATTCAACCACCGAATTTAATTAAATTACACACAGGAGGTCTGTTTGTGGAGAGCAAAAAGAACCCTTTCGGCTGGCTTTGTTGCGGACGTGCGGTGAAGTTTCAGCCGACCGGAAAGAAAGAACGCGGCTCCAGGTCGGAAGTCATAAACTGCACTGTGACAATAAACTAGGGTCTTGCCTAGTCAAAAGACAACTAATTGTTTTTAAAATGGACTGCGCGATAGAAATGTATCCATATCTCAGAACAAACGATTCAATTAACTAGAGTATGTAAAGTCCTAGATGTGCAGAATCACCTAGGGAGATATCACCCCTTTACCTATTTCTGCCGAAAAGTGGTGGGCATTGCTGTTCCAGTTTGAACGGTACAGACTCAGCGACTAGCGCCATTCCATCAAGTTCTTAAGGTCGTCAGCACATCGAAACCCTCTAATAACACCATAGTGAGGTAAGATGTCTATGGGCAACGGTGAGCCACAGGTAAAAGGATGGTAGTATCTTAAAAAAATTGTCTGTGATTAGATAGGTATACATTTCTATGATAATTAATTATTCCGTGACTTCGGGTTGTTACGAAATCAACAGATTTTAGGATTAGATTAAGTAGGTATTTCTTGTTATATTTAAATTATTAATTAAGCAGTTATTTATGAAGCTATTTATAGCAATAATTTATAGATGATCCCTAAGATCTTAAACTGATTAAATCATCAAACTTGAGTTAAAAGTTTAACACTTAAAATAAAGCGCGGAAAACTCTGCCCGAGGCTATCTCTCTTATAATATTCGGCGGCATCATAGTCTGTACTAAAATAATCTAACTAATTAATAATGTAGGAATATACTAAAAACCCTGTGAAGAGGGCGTCTTTGGTATGTTTATTGTCTGTGTTATAGAGATCGCTATAAAAAATATAGTACGAGAGTTTTTATATTGCTAGTTAGCCATTAGATTTAATATTTCCGGGTTCCAGGTTCGTTTCTGGTCCGAAGAAGGTGCCTACTTATTTCCCATAGTATAGGCAATTTTTAGGAATCCGTACCCCGAAGGCAAAACGGTATGTCTATCTATCTGTCACGCGAGTCTAGCGCCTAAACAGAATAAGACAGACGTCAAATTTTCACATAAAAAGTAAGTATACCCTTGACCCAAATCCGAATATCAACTTTAAAGTTCTGTAAACATGTTTTTAGAAGGGCTTCCATGTAACTAAAGGAAGTCGATAAAAAAATTCTTTTTATACTTTACCGTGTGGAGTATCATTGTTTAGTTAGAACGTTAAGGCGAGGACGAAAATATTTGTTATTTTTTTTGTTTTAAAGCATTAACGACGTAAGCTCCCGTCAAATTTTAATGTTGCAAGCAATGCTGCTTTGGAGCAGAAATAGGTAAAAAGGTGATACCACCCCAGAGTCTGCACTGTCATACCACCTTCAAGTGTACTAAAAACGTAGGAGCATGACACAAGAAGAAAGGCAAAACGACTGCTGATTTCATGACGTTTCACACACAAGGGTATAGTACGTCATCACAAACAAAATTTACAAAAAAATGAATTCAATGACTTTTAAACGATTAAATTATTTATGTTCACGCATTTGCCCATCGAAATATTGTATTAAATTTTTATTATTCAATTCATTATCAATTTATTTTATTTACACTTACAAAAGTAGGTACTACATGTAAGAGATACGTATATGAAGATGTAACCTGACTCACGGCTCAAAAGATGGACTCACTCACCCTTATTTAATGTCTGACTCCCAGCTAGGTTTCCCTGTGTGTGGATATCAGAAATCCATCCATAGAGGAACGTGTCTCGCTCGATATATTTTTATTTCCACTCAAGCACAGCACTTTTATATTTACTTTTACTTTTAAATTACTTGTAAGTTGCACCACTACCGGAAAAAGATAATTAGACTAGAGGTCCTTCCTTCCTCTTCCAAAAAGATAATTAGACTAGAGGTATAACATACTAATTTTGACACTTTAGTATTATTGTATGCATAAATAATTATGTTATTATTTTATAAATAGATACTAAGTTAAAAGTAAAATAAATATTGCCTAGTTTAAATAAATAAAAGATATTATTGCGAGCTCTTAAAAAGTTGTGCAATCCATAGTCGTTTTGCCTGGTGAAGAATGAGCCGTTTTCTTGTCTATAGTTGAGTCTAACTTTGTTGCAGTCAAAATTCAGTATATACTTGAGATGGAGTCATAAAAGTTCTAGCAGGTGGTCATAAATTCCAAATGTTAGTAAAGTCGAGTTGCCAGACTGATAGGAAACTTTGTCACTTGGGCAAATACCTAAATGTAATTTTACTAGTATTCACATGATAACACCAGAATGATAGTTCATCGGGTATTACACAGCTTCATGCAGTTTGAGTAAAGAATGTGAACATTAGCACACGTATTTAGGACACCCAAAGGGTCATTTTGAAGATAAGAGCCCACGCAGCTCATCGCTCCACTACGAGGGGGAGGAGGTCAAAGTGTCCTTTAAGTCAAAAAATTATAGTTACACCTATCAGGGAATTTTTGGTGTCGTTTTCGTATAAATAAGGGATGACTTATTAATTATTGGAACAACATTTTCACTATTCCGTTGAATAAATTCTAAAAAGTTACAATATGTAAAATTGATAACAAACATGTTGGTGTGTTATCGTCGATAACGTTAAAAGTAATACATATTAATTTACATAAAAAATACTCTTAGAAAGCCACATTATTCTAGATTTTAAAAAGATACTCTTTAAATATTATTATCTCACACACAATAAAATAATCTCTACATAAAAATGAATGAGTAAATGAAAGATTTTGAAATTCACCTGTAGATTGCTCGCTATAGGGAAGATTTATATGGAAACCGCGTCTGTCAGTTCGCGCATGCGCTGTGAGCATCTCCCTATACATTCAGTCCGCCATTGAAATGTAAAATATATGGAACTTGTCAAAATTATAAGCGCATTTGTCCAAATCCTTTGGCTAGCTATCAGTGATCACATCGTCATTTTAGCGGAGTGGGCGCTACTTTACTCCAATTTCTGTAAAGTTTTATATTTTAATTTTCTATATTATAATATGGTATGATCCTTGCACGTTTCAGATTTTTTCAAACTGAAACTACGGGACCGATTCCAAACGTTTTCAGTGATTTTATTGTTAACACAAGGGTTCACTCGCGAATTATCTTGTGCTTTTCATGCAAAAACTGACTTCGCGTTAGAGTTAATCCGAGAGTTACGGTTCGTGTAAGAAGGCCTAAGTGAAATAGATTTTAATTGGTCCAGTTAAGTAGATTTAAAAAAAATCACAAATATATATAATATATCATTATAAGGAGGGTTCGAGCGAAACCGAAATGTAATTGTCAGAATCCATCTCTAAACCACTACAATTTTTCAAAATTAATTATTTATAGAATAATCGAGTAACTTACCTCAATGAGTCCTCAATATCTATGTATAAAAATAAATAAATTAAAAAAAGGATGATTTTTTTAAAATTGGTTAAAGAAATAATATTTTTAGTAAAAGGATGTAATTACGATATCTGAGATCGCTACCGCGCTTTGAAGATAGGTTATTCCTAGACTGACAATAGCGGCGGCTAAGCGTGTGCCTGGTGTGATGTCATAACAACCCACCCTCTGCGACCATGCGACATTTATTAACGATTTGAACGCATATTTATATTTTGGAAAACAAAGAAAGTTTCTTGAAATAGGGTAGTTTCCAAGTATCAAATATTAAACGCATTTCTTAAAAATTAAGAAATAGTCATAAATTGATGGTCAAATGTGAAAATAGAATGAAAATTCGTTGAAAAATAAAATAGCTACAGACAATCAAAAATCAGAACGGTAGAAAGAAAGACAATAAGTATGATGACGTCAGTGGTCCCTAGCGCCATACTAGCAGGTCCTGGCTACATATAAAGGACTGTTTTGCTAAAAAGGGATTGAGCACCTCTCCAATCTTTAACTATTAATATCTCTGATGTTAGTTGAGATATCGAAAACTAATTTTAGATCCTTCTTTAGGATGTCCATGTAAATTGATTGATGCAATAAAAATATTTAGGTTAAAACCGTATTGCTTCCTCTTCGCCGTGTCAAACTCAGATGTTCAATGAACTTAGATCAGGCTCCCATCACACCTTATATACTTACCATAAACTTTGACCACCATAATAAAATAAAGATGACGTCGATTGGAAATTTTAATCCACTTTTAAACTAAACTGGCCGAGAGTACCGCCTGCTCGTAGCACGCCGTAGGCCGGGGCCTACGCACGCCTACGCCTGGGCGCGGCGTAGACCCGTACCACCAACCGGTACGGCCCTGCGTACCATATAAAACGGCCTTCCCAGACCAGAACGTACCATTTCAGTGATACCCACATAGCGCGCTAGCCGCGCCTGCCGTTCTTACAGTGACTGTGCTTCGCGTACCAAGTTTGCCAACAACTTAAGGTAAGTTTTAAGCATTTAAGTAAGTCCGAAGTTACCGTTGCAGGCGATGCTACCTTATTCTAGGATTTTGTTGGACAGGTTTTTGTATTGATTGATTTTAATCGATTAAAGTTCGTTAAGCGTGAATTATCATTAGGGAAAACGTGAATTTTAATTAAGGCTGTCTCATACGGGATGTGACGGCCTTTTTATTTTTTCTGAAGTGGTTACAAAGTAGTTTGCTTAGAAAAAATCGATTAATTATTCGACTTATAAAATTCACACCTTAACAAAATCGGCAGACGTAAATGTTTCTCTTTTAATTAATTAATTATTATTTAAGTGTGATTTTTAATGGAGATTTTATAAGTTCAACACATTAAATATGCAGAAAATAAAAAAGATGATAAGTTAAATTATAAAAAGGTTGATTTTCTTTGCTGGCGACTCCATCCGCGGTTTTAAGTACTAGCTATTGTAGAGCTAATTACATAAGAATATTAAAATAGCCAACACTATAATACCTAAGCTAAAATTGCAAAATATATATTTAATAAATTAGAACTGATTAGTTATTAGTTTTAATTCTAATTAAACGGGTCGTTCTTGGTTGGCCGTGGCAATGCCGCGAGCGTCATGGGGACCTTTGCGCCAGGGTTGACACGTGGCGGAATTTTTCACTAAGGCTTTTCATAAGTCTTTTATTTTATTTTTTTATTGACGAAATTTAGCATATCATTAAATGTAAAATTTGATAAAAAAATAATTCTAATTAAATATAAATTAATATAATTGAATAATTTTATATTGTGACAATTTAATGGGATATTATAAATGTACTCCATAAAGGTTCAATTCAAATGTATAACTAATACTAACTTTATTTCGCCAATATTTGGTTAAAAATGTGCTACATATTGTAATTCAGAAATCTGTATCTACTCACCATATTTAAAGCAGATAAATAATTATCCTATCTTAATCTATACCCAAAACTAAAGTAGGTATGATTTTCAAGGCTAAACTTATACGTATATAGGCAGTTAATTAAGTATTTGAACCTCAGCTTTATAAACGTGCCCACAGACAAATGTGCCGAAGAGTAGTTAAACATTACTTACTTCTATAGGATCCGGCGGCGGCTGCACTGAGAAAAATGTTTCCTTATAACGAAAAATTTGTCTTCCATTTTGTCAATTTTTTTTTGTTAACGTGTGTTGTAGTTAACCACTTTGTAATGTCTTAACAAAGTCTTGTTATTCTTAAATAACCGGAGTTTGGTCACTTTTTTTGTAACATCTAATATTTCAAGTTAAATTGGGAAACTATTGAAAAATACGAGTACCACAATAAATTATACATTATTAAGTTTATTTATTTATTTTATTTATACTGCTCCATTCTTGTGCAAAGTACGCACCTTGTGGCGTACCGCTGACCATAATTTTATACCCAGGTTTTTCCTATGAGAAACTGCCATTTTCCTGGGGTAAAAATTAGCCTATAATTTTCGCGCTAATCGGGCTGCCGCGATTCTGTAGCGCATCAGGAATGTTTGCGGAGGCGCACACTGATGACTTCTACGCCATAATGCACAAAATGGCGCGCTGCAGCACCAACAGCCTCCTGAGCACCATGGCTGACAAGCTGGACAGAGACATTGGGTCTCGGTACATTTACCGGCGCTCTATGCCTCAGTAAAATGAAAACAATAAACTTTATTCTAAGTATAAGTACTTATTACTAACATAGCTGTAAAAAATTACTAACCAATTCTGTATGGACACGGTTGTCTGAAATAAACATTTATTTATTTATTATTTATATATATTTTTTTAAAATCTATTTTACAAATAGGTAACAAAAAACTCCATCCAATTGGGTTAAGTGATTCTCGAGTTATAAGCGAACATACATTCATATGAATAAAGAATACGATTGAAGAATGTAAAGTGATGCCACTAGAAGCTATGTGCACTCTAAATCAGCTAATAATAAATGAGATTTCTGGAGAGTTCACATAAATACTAAGAGAGAAACTATTGAGAGGCAGTAGAGCAGAGTAAAATAAAGCAAAATAGTAGCTGATATCTGTCTATTTTATATCTGTGTATTTTTTCGGAGGTTATGGTCCGCATTCATGCTGTCATGGCGTGTTCGTCCTATTTTATTCTTTAAAAACGGAATTTGTGTATTTTACCTAAAAGTCGTCCGTGTTAAGTGAACTTTATATAAGATAGTGAAATGAGAGTGAAATAACTACAGATGCCGTAAATCCGGCAATCTAACCTCCAATTGCACTTGGAATGCAAGACTCTAGGCATTCCTGATGCATACGCTCTCCCATAATCTCGACGTTGGTACTGTTTTTTTTTCAAAACAGACGTCTAATCGTTCGAGTAATTTTCAAGATTCTAACACGGTCATTGGCCAAATTGCAGTGTGTACACTAGCAGGGGCCATAAATTAAAGAAAACTAAATTTACCTACATTCTGTAGGATCCGGCGGCTTCTATGGATTTTCTCTCCCATGTCGTTTTTCCTCATTGCTGAGAGTCGTGACCATTCTAAGGAATTAATCACATAGAACGACTCTCGTGGCAGATTTAATGGGGTGGTTTGCCATTGCCTTCCCCATTTCACACACTGGTTATCTCAATATGCAGGTTTCCTCGCGATGTTTTCTTTCACCGTCAGAGCAGTCGGTAAATGTACGTAAGTTTTTCGAAAAAACCGATAAACTCATTGGTGCATGGCAATGCCTGGTTCCGAACTCGGACCTCCCGCATGGGAGTCCGACGTCCTGGCCACGACGCCACTGATGCTCTAGTTCTATAGGATATTTCAAGTAAAATTACTATGACTTGCCTATATCCTGTGTAAATATAATCCACATAACAAATACTTACTATTGGTAATGAAGTAAGTTATTAATAATAACTTAGAAGCTAGTTCACGCAGGGGTGCTTATTGACCTCAAACCTCATACCTATTGTGCACTGATCTAGATAACATGCCTTCAGTTTAACATGGTCTAACAGTATGTAAAGCGATAAAATCTCTAAAAAACCAACTTACATATACTTATCTTATGACAGGGGGCCGAGAATAATCCCAGCGGCACTTCGAACCTTGAGGATCTTTTGTGCCTAACCCATTTTACACACTGGTCATCTCAGTGTGCAGGTTTCTTCACGATGTTTTCCTTCACCGTTAGAGCAGTCGGTAAATGTACCTACGTAAGTCTTCGAAAAATACGAAACACTCATTGGTACATGGCACTGCATGGTTTCGAACCCGGAACTCCCGCATGGGAGTCCAGTATCCTAGCCACTGTGCCAAAGACGATCCTCAAACCCTAAGACATCTCAAAATATTATTTTTTACTATAAAATTTTATTCAAATTCGTATTCTTTTGTAAAGTAAAATCTACTCAATATACTTGAGTTACTCGTTAGTTTACTATTGGGAAAATTAACGGTGTACTTAGTAGGGTTTTTTTTTTCAGATGAAAACAGTTTGAAATTGTATTGTAAATTGATGTTTTGTTCAGAAAGTTGTAATATTTTCAAAAATATATTATTTCCTACATTTTCCCAGGAAGGTAATACGAGTATACAATACATATCTACGTGGAAAAATAAGAGGATGGAAAAATAAAATGTAATGTAGGTTGTAACATATTAATTTATAGACAGGCAAACAGTACTTTTACATGCTTAACAACAACAAAAAAGTCACCAATTTATAGAAAAATATTACAGACGTATAATGAAGTTATTAAGGTATCCCAATGTCAATTATATTAACATTGAATTAAAGTGAGCAATAACTAGTCGCTTTCGTTAATACAATAAAATTACAAATCTTATTTACAAGGGGAGTCGTAGAGTAATATTTACATAGAAAATGTTTGATTTAATAAAATTTAAAACCAATTATGAGCTCTTCGAGATGTTTACTAGCTGTGCTACAAATTATGTATAATATAATATAAAATTGAAGCACCCAGGTATCTTGTAAATTGTACATTTACAAGTTTAGTCGCATCGATACGTCGGGAAATGTCAAAGTCGTAAAATGTCAAGACTCCAATTTAACTCGATACGATACTCGGTAGCAGAAAATATAAAGAGAGGTTTATACAAATAACATAGAAAACAAGATAATGATATAATAATACAGCACCAAGCATTCTAAGTTTGCTTACACTTCATAATTTGTCGAGCCAGTCACTTCGTGAAGTGTTATATTACACTGAAGCTGCGACACATATAAATTTCAGCCATTTTTTCTAATTTACACCAAGAGTGGTACGGGCAACCTCCTTGAAAATAATAGTGGCGGTTTAATTCGATACGTCGTTCACGACTACTAAATGTAAGATAGAGATAGTAGCAGAAAATATAAAGAGAAGCTTAGAAAAATAACATAGAAAATAAGATAATGATATAATAATACAGCATCAAGCTAAGTTTGATTACACTTCATAATTTGTCCAGCCAGTGACTTCGTGCAGCAAATTACACTTTAGTTGCGACACATATAAATGCCAGCCATTTTTTCTAATTTATACGGAGAGTGGTACGGGCGGGCATCCTCCTTGCAAATAAAAAATATGTCATCATTAGTTTTCATCGATGGGATCAGGTCGGGAGACGAATTCCTGTCATCTTTGCGGACATACTCGTGGGAGTTAAAAAAAAATGGGGAAAAAAATAATAATAAAATTAATGGGAAGTAGTGGTACTTCCCATTAATTTTTCATGATTTTAGAAATGCAGTAAATATTCGTTTCACATTTCTATTATCAAATGGTATTCGTTAGTTATATTACCTATAAAGAAATTCGCTACGTACTCTTCTTCTTCTTTCTTCTTTTCAGCCTAACGTAACCCATCGTTGGGTATAGGCCTCTCCATGTGCACGCCATTCTCGTCGATCTCTTGCCGTTCGCATCCACATCCTCCCCGCCGTCTTCACAATGTCGTCAGTCACGTACTCACCTCGTATCAAAAATAAACATTTAAATTATAGATGTTTAAATAATTTAGACGGGCTTGACAGACAGGCGGACAACAGAGTGATCCCTTGATCCTACCTTTTAAGGTACGAAAACCTAAAATGGCTATTAATGAAAAAACTATAAATAAAGAGAATTAGTAGTTAGTGTGACTAAATATTTAGGAAAAAAATACGAGAATATAACATAACATAGTGCATCCCATGAATGTGTTTTATGAATTTGCCATGACTCCTGATAATAATATAGCCCATCGAACGAGTATAGAAGTTCGCACTCGTGACTCGAGCCAGCAAATTCATTTCTCCAGACTGTAACGTAAATAATTGGAACTTATAGTTGGTTCCGTCAAGTTTTCATTAAAATACATACTATCCCTTTCTATAATACGCCATAGATTTAGATAGAGATGACACGATACTTAAGGAAGCCTTAACATTAAGAACGATTCCTGAAACTCACGGTTTATCTATCAAATGGCTCGTCATTCTAGGCCGCCTTCAGAAACATAATTATAATTTCGACAAAATGATCCAGTTATTAATATTTTCATACTTGAAAGGAGTATAATATAAGTTAAATTCAGTACTAATTTTAAATTAACAAAAAAAACTCAAAAGCCTTCCTTCAATTATTTACATTGTGGGCTGTAGAGTAGAGCAATAAAAAAGTTCCACCCAACTCTTCAAAAGGTTCTTTTCGCGGATTCCTTTACTACCACCATTTAATTAAATATATATTATTTGCTGTTTACCATGAAAATGTTAAGTAAGTTAATCTTAATGTGATCTAAAGTGCAAATTAATATTATAATTAAATGGGCTATTATAAATAAATGCAACATTTTAAAGTTACGCTTAGGTATTTATAATTTAATATTGATGTTTAAATTATTTTTATTTCAATGTAAAAGTATTATGTGATGAATTGATGATGTAAAAACTGGTATCTACTTTGTTTTAATTATTGTTAGATGAACTTATTATTTACAAGTTAATAATACATTTACAAAAGGAAGAGTAACAAAATAAGCAAGTGAAAAGTTACAAAAAGAAACTTAAATATTATTTAAAAATACCTTTAGTTAGCCCCGTGTGGTATAATAATAAACAATAAAACGATCTATTTTATTAGGTACAAGTACGCTCCGAAGTGTACAACTTTTAATCCCATAACACATTTAAAACTGCATTTGTATGCACTCGGAGAAGCATTAATGACCCTAGTGAGACCGGTTTTACATAGATACATAATTATTTCGCATAAAAGAATACTTTTTATTACGGACACACTCGTAATACCTTGGAGTCCATTTGCTAAGTCTTTCCACTTTTAAGTCGTTACTGTTTGTACATTTTGAGAAAAGGAATGACAAATCTCTTTATATTAAAAGCAATATTTTGCGTTGTAAAATTCATAAAGTAAAAGGACTTTGTATTTCTAAAGGTGACAAAAACTCACGTTATTGAATTTAGCAGAGAAACAGAGTGCAAAGGTATAAACATAATTAACACCTTTTGCCATATAGAGACCCCTTCCCCTTAAATGGGATGATGTTTAAAGTCCTTAAAAACTTAGGCAGTATAATCGAAGTTATTTCTAACTCTCATAATAATCCATCGGCTTAAAAATAAACACAAAAGTCTATGTATAAACTGCTAGAACTGGATCCAGAAATAGCTGCGATTATTTTAAGAAAATATTATTTATCTAGAATAACTAAATTAGGATAGACTAATAATCGTGATTTAGCTTATCATTTAATTATAGATAAATACTTAAGTACCTAATGATTTTTCTTCCTTTCCATCTTAATAGATGTGCGTCGCAGTCTGACTATGGAATTTCCTAACGAATCGCATAGAATGACTTCCTAAGCAGATTTAAAGGGTGGTTTACCATTTCTTTCTCCATAAATGGGGAATTGTTCTATAGGAAAGTAAAGATGGGGGATTAATTAAATTAAACAATTTAATTTTGACCTAAAAAGTACCCAACATACTTACATGATGTTTGAACTCTTGAAAACTACAAAAAGGTATATCAATATATTTACGTCATAAAATCAAATATTTCAATTCACAATTAACTTTACGAATCAAATACAAACCGTTGGATTGTCATTTTGTGTCATTTTAAGGTTTGATTCCAAGTTTTTTAACTGAGTTCTAAAAGTTTAATGGCATTCTAACTGAAACTGTTCTAGTTTCAAAGACTAACAGCTCGAAGCTCGATAGCATGTGCATCTAATTTGACCTGAACAAATTTTCAATTGAAACTTTGTTCTCTTTACCCACTCTCTAATATCATGCATCTGGTTCAAATCCGGCTCAAAGGACCACTTTTATATAGAGGTTGAATGAACTGTATAAATTAAAACTGCAGGATTTTTTATTGGAGAAAATTAATTATTACAGACAAAGATTTTACATCAGCTATACAGCAAGGGTTTGGGGGTTTAAATCCCATTCCACACAAAACTTCAATATCACCGCTCCCCTTCACCATATTCTAATAAGAATTAGTATCATTATTTTTCTATTAAGTTTTATGTTTTCATTTTTATCTTTGGCTCCATTGTATCATGTGATGTAAACCGTAGTTGAAAGAATCGTCCATAAACTTAAAGCTTCCTTAAGGCTCGTGTCATGTCTATCTAGAGCTATGACGTAAAAAGGAATAGCATGTATTTTAAATACGTTAGTGCAACTGACGGTAAATGTATTAAACGGACATAATCGTTTCATATAATTGACGGATGATGAAATTTTATTTAAAAGCAAGGCTTTATTTAATGGTAAGTCCAAATAAAGGCAGTTATGGGTCGGTACTAATTTTAACAGGAAACAACAGCGCTACTGTAATAGAACATCTATTTCTTTCAAAGCTGAAAAAAAATGATTTAAATGTTGGTCTTGTGATGATAATGATTTTTTAGACATATTGGTATAGCTATACGAGTACATATATAGATTGGTATAGCGAAATAAAGTGGTCCCTTTTTTTCGTCTAGACAACTATAGGAAAACGACTTAGATTAAAGCTACTACTAGGTATAGTTTACAAAAAGCACTTTTCATTTAGAACAATGTAAAACTCACGATAAAGCTTTCAAATTTTAAAATATAATCTTAGAATATAATATAAACATATTATATGAGTCAAACTCCTTAATCTAATAAACAGCCCCGAGTCGCACCCGGCGGGAAGGTGCCCATCACGCTGGCAGCGTTTCCACGCTGAATAGCCAGCGAGATGCGCTGCACCAGGTACGACTCGGCGCGGGGGTCACCTGAGCGCTCTCTCAGTCGTCGGCCCAAACCTCGGACAAAAACCTTGGCCTCCGTGCACCATACGCCCGTGGTCTCCACAGCGAGTGGAACGAAAATGTAAGACGTTTCGAGCCCAGCGTACTTGAAATGTTTCTGTTTGGCCGCCCACTCGGCAGCCGACCCTGCTGTCCGGACGGTGCGGCCTAGATGGGAAGCCGCGAACGTGCTTACGCACGTGGCGTCCCACAGCAGGGATCTACCTTTCTCCCAAGGCACCAACGTTAAACCGTCAGGTCTCTTGCCATCAGTACGGCTCAATCCAGGAGGCTCCAGCACGCAGGGAACATTGGCCGAAACCAGGGCACGCCGCACTGTAAATAACATATTTTTCATTTTTCATATTTTTTAAAAATCTAATTGGCGTTAGTTGTTTGGTTATTTTAGTACGCAGCTTTAAGGTTACAAAGAGCATCTAGTGGAAAGAGATTCCTTCTACATTTTCTCCTAAAAGCGCAAAATAAGACCACACTCGTAGAAAGGTCTAGAGTTTTCTAAGGCATTTGATATAACTTAAAGCTTCACACTTTGAACCTTTGAACACAGTTGTCGAGCACACAGAGCTTAACGAGTTTTAAACGCTGCTTTGCAACTTTTCATAAAAATAAAAATGCAACGATGTAATTCTATGACGCTGGCTTCTTTTTCTTTGTATCTACTTAAAATTGTCTTTTTCAAAGGACATCACGACGTATTTATAAAAAAAAATTAATTATGTGTCAGTGTGGTGTTAGGAGAATAAGACTTGTAGTTAAAGTAAAAGATTGATTGAAAGTTGGAGTAATTGCAACTAATGGGAAAAGAACGATAAACATGTGAAACTGTGGAATTGGGCGCCTGTACCCTATTTCACGAATCAACAATCCTTGTTATTAGAAGACTAAAATGGCAACATTGGCGCTATGTTTTATTAGGTTTTCTATTAATGTTGCCATTTTAAGCGAAAACACTGAAAGTTTTGCGCTCCTAGCCGCTCATACAATGTTTGAATTTCGAATGTAATTTTTTTAAACATAAAAACTCATTTATTAATTAAAATATTTTTGGCGGGATATCGCTTGTCAATTGTTTTTATCACAAGCCGAAGTTCGTCGTCCGTAGCAAAAGTGGAATTTACGCGAAAAAGATTTTAGGGGGATGATTTTTTATGATTTTAAAAGTTCCGTTTCTCCGCAATATTGCACTGCTCGTCTTCATAATACTTTTGGGAGGGAAGCACCTCATCTGAGCACCGTATGGCGTTGGTACGCCGAATTTGATCGTGGCCGAATAAAGTACGATCACGGACGTTTAAATGCTGTTTATGACATTGTGGTAGGACACGAAACATAGATTTATTATGCACCCAGATTAATAGTCCTCTTGTTTTCAAAAATGGTTTGAACGAATGAAAAAGTGTTTAAAATTGTAACGGAGAATATTCTGAAAAATAAGAAATACATATAATATATACTTTACTTATAAACTTTTTTTATTTATGAGTTACGCAAAACTTTCAGTGTGCCCCACGTCCTGGGATACGTTATATGGGGTCCGATGTGAAAGACTTTTTTTTTATTAAATTTTAATAATGTAATAGTTTTCTTAGTTTATTTCTTTTATAACTTAGTTTTTGTTATTAGTTAAGTTCTTTAATCGTTGTTTTCTTAGTTTTAATTTTGTAAATAAAAAAACCTCGTTCGATTAACTTCTGCAACTTTCTTAAAAAGCAATATTTAATCGTTAAGGGTCGTTGCCAAGGGGTAATATGACATTCCCCATAAGAACTCCATAAAAGCGAGCAATGGCAACGTGATACCCAAGTTTATTATTATCTATTTATACTTTTCTTTTCTTAGCACACCCGGAAAACCCATGACCCTTTCGATTTTATTTTTTTGCTTCGGCACCCTTATTGTATTAATAGTGACCGACAGACCCAACTCAAATCCAATCTATAGACCTGCTGACTTACGACTAATGGAAAGGTGAATGGTAAAATATGTGTAAAGTCTACGTCATCACTCGACATCACTTAACCTCAACTGCCTTTTTCAGGTTCAGACCCACAATGGACTCACAAAAATAATAATAAGTAGTTACCTAGATAGAGTTTTAGAAATCATAGTAGGTATTATGGTAAGGTAGTAAAGGGAGGTATTGTAATCTGGTGAAATAATGCCAATGTAGGTTACACAAATAACGTAGGTAGTTATGTACGTAATATTTCAAATAAACGAAACCAAAACTTTGTTCTACAAATTATAATAATTCAATGATAGATAAATATATTAGGTTAGTGGTGGTGTTATTTTAATATATATTTTTTCTTTTTAAGAATCCGTTGTAAGTTACTATTACTATAAGTTACTATATTACTAAATTACATTACTATAAGTAAGTTACTTACCTATTTATATATGTATATCATATTACTTTTATTTTACTATATTTACTGTATATTAAGTAATAATAACCATTTTCATATCCTCACACTACACTGTCGCTAATCTCTTTAATGTCCAATTAACTTCAGAGGTTGCCTGGAAGAGATCGCTTTAAGCGATAAGGCCGCCTTTGTACATATCGTGTTATTATTCCTGTAGTTTTTACTTTTCCTGTTTTTGTGTACAATAAAGTGTTTCTATCTATCTACCTATCTAAATAGGCAAAACATCTTATACAGGGCCAGTCAGCCCAGTCAGTCAGTTGTAGACACAACTGAAGTAGGCAAAACTTTAAGTTTAACTTTTTATGTTTGTTAATACAAATACTTTATTGAAAATTCAAAATTTCATCTTTAATTTAAGTACACAAATATTTTTTTACTTAAATTAAAGTTGAGTTTGTCAAATTAAGTTATTTACAAATCAACAAAATATTTACCAGGAAGACATTAAACTTAAAAACCTGCAGAAGGGATCTGCCGAAACATGAAATCTATCGATCTGCACCACGATAGCGAACACTTGGCCCTTGAGGCTGATTGTTCAACATTGAAGGTCCATTGTTAGAATTTTGATATGAAGTATCCACTTGTCCGGTCTCGACACTCATCGCTCGACGCTTACGAGGCATTCCAGACGGCCCAGCGACTGGCGAAGATGGACGCTTTGCATTTTCACTCCGTTCACTGTGACATGATGATCCGTTACTTAGCTCGTAGTTGTACGATTGTTGCGATTTTTATCTTAAAAGGTAGATGCATTGCCGCTCTGCATAAGACATTGTCGTTTTTCGAATTTTGTTGCGGTTTCTTTTCAGGTTACTACATTTGCTGCGAGCCATGACGTAACAACTTATGAAACTTGTCAATTATTTTCAACTGTTGAAACCAGTTGCGAAATGAGATCGTTTTACGTAGCGTAGTTCCAGCACACCACAACGCAGTTTCTAGTGTTTCTATATCTATAAAGATTGACATTTAAATCAATCTGTACTGAAATCGTATGTAAAGGTCATTGCACTTTGCCATCAATGTATGAAAGTTGCCATTATTAAAATTGTACCAATTATTACTATGATTCAGTTTTGAGAAACCTATTGGGAACCAATCAACTCACAACTTCAAACAAAAACTGTGCTTTGCATTGTTTTTATTTTTAATTTAGAATATTGTTTCATTCAGCCAGCGTGTTTTTTGTTTTCCGAAGTTGGCACTCATTTGTATGCCTACAGTGGCACAGATTAAAAAAGGAAATTAAAAATCCATTACGCTTTTGTGAATATACTACCTATAGAGTTACTTTGTTTTTTATTTAAACGTTACTATATTTCATCATCTTTGAAACTTAGAAATTTATGTAAGAGTATATTGTAATCCAAAGCTTCTAAGCACACTGATTTGAATAGATAGAGTCTTCCTTAAGAACTGGTCATTGATAAGCATGTCGCCAAAAACCTGTAATTGTTTTTTGACATCAGCCAGCGTCAGTTAATATAAACAAAATGGCGGCAACAAAATTTGAAATGAATAATTTTCAATGTGCCTGAAATATCCTTTATGAAAACATTTATTTGGTATGATATCCCATGTCGATTCTTTAATTTAGTTGTATATTTTTTGTATTATTTATATAAACAAACTGGCATGTAAATCATAGCCCAAACCCGTATCAGAGTCGGATATATTTTAGGAGTTAACCCTCATGTTAGCCAGGGGCGTGGTCAGGTCCTGAGGGGATCCTATTCTTGTAACCTATAACCTATCCATGTAACACTGTAACAGTGTCACATATAATTATCTTATCTAAATTTCCATGAATTTAAATAATGGCCACCTTCACTGAAATAGAAATTCAGTGCAATATTTTTTTGAAAAAAAAAAAAAGATACTGCCAATGTTTTACACATTCCATTTATACAAATTTTCTTACCTATACTTACACATACTTATACAAACTGTTTAACCAATGTGATCTGCCCACCATGACTCACGGTGCCGAAACATGGACGCTCACAAAAGAAGCTGTGCACAAAATAAGGCTCGCACAAAGAGCCATGGAGCGCGCCATGTTAGGCATCACCCTAATGGACAAGATCCGCAACACAGCGATCCGACAACTAACTAAAGTCCTAGACGTGGCAATGCGGGTTGCGACGCTAAAGTGGCGATGGGCGGGACACTTAGTTAGACGTTGTGATGGCCGGTGGACCAGATCCCTCACTGAGTGGTGGCCAAGGTCGGGGAAAAGACGAATAGGTCGTCCAGCAGCTTGATGGGCGGATAACATCACAAAAGTCGCATCGAAGACCAGGATGCGACTAGCACAGGATCGTATAGGGTGGCACAAAAGAGAGGAGGCTTATACCCTGCAGTGGGACGACATGGGCTGATGATGATGATGATACTTACACATACCAATACTCTTCATTACCACTCCAGCTATATGCTAAAATGTCTGGGGTAGGAGTGATCCACCATAATGGTCCAGAGGTGGATTTGATGCCACGAGGACTCTTAGGCCTTTGAGCATTGGCACTTCACAACCATGTTACGTACCTATATATAGTTACATTGTCGTCGATGTATTTAAAATTGTCATTACTGTACCTACTAACTACTTTTAAAATCAACCTCTATGTTGAGAACACTTCCTCGTTTATAATCTCTTTATAGAAAGTTTTCTGCCCCCTGACTGGCGCGAACTTTCTCTTTGTCCAGCAAACTGCAATAATGAAACAAATTGCAACAAGTTGCCTTTAGTCTGCAGAGCAATGATATAAAGTCTCTCTTTTATAATTCCAGTCTCATTATTCTGTAGTTTTCAACTATACCCTAGTGTTTTCAACTTGTACTTATTTGTAAAATTAAGAGGTAGAGTAAGTTGACCCGTTGACTGCTAGTGGTCTGCTAGTGCACTGGACAATACATCAGAATTTCGGTTTCAGGTTGTACCAAATACTTTGTCGCTATAACTTATTTGACAAATTCATTCGAAGGTCAAGGAATCATAACAAAAACTTAGTGCGACACCCTGTCGCATTGTCGTTGTGACATTCTTCCAGGGAGTGTAGCTTGATGTGTCTAACCCTAATAAGTGTCTATACTTTGCTTAATTGTCATTAGACAGAAACTGGATTGTAGCGAAATACGAATGTGAAAAATTTGAATTGTGCAGGATCGCGAATTGGAAAAACAATCCTCGGACAGCACATTAAACTGTCAGCTCCTTGATCACGATCCTGTTGCGATCTAAATTTGAAACAACTACATCTCTATTTACCGATCCCATCGCACAGTATATTGTGTATTAGTCATCTTTAACTTTGGAAGGAACATTCAGACACATGACTGTAATTATATATTACTTCATTACAATATGCCCAATTAATCGTGGTAGAAATATGTATAAATTAAAAGTAAGCATTTAACTTGATTACACCTATGCTATTTAACAGGAGCTATATTTATCAGTTTATTCTTTGCGATTTTAATTGGTGATTGGGGGGGATTATCGAATCGCAACTGTCTCATAATATAGGTACTAGCTGCAGTCGTTCTAAAATAGAATAGAATATACTTTATTGCACAAAACTAAGTAAGACATTGCGTTTGTAATGGTGGAATACATTATAGGCGGTCTTATCGCTAAAAGCGATCTCTTCCAGGCAACCTTTAGTTTAATCTTCTGAATTATAAAGTCATATTTTTCAATAATTCAAGCTCACAATGCAGCAAAAGATAAAACAACATTGATACAGTCGAAATGAGATATCTACGTGTAAAATGCGAGTTAAACGAAATGGCTAATACTCATACAAATTTTCAGCCTCTGATTGAGTAAAATTCATAGCTTATACAGCTATGAATTTAACATTTGTTAATTAACAAAAAGTTATTTAACGTTTGGGTTTAATATGAAATTATGATATTTCGAAAAGTACTGAAAATAAATGATAGAAAGGAGGGTAGAAGCCTGCACTAATTGTGACATAATTTTATAGCACAACTTGCTTTTATTTAAAGGTTTTTTTTTAAATCAACACAATTCCTTGGTACAACGCCCTAAAAACTACTGTTTCAAGATATACTTTTGGTGACAGACTTTATAATAATAGAGGTCACTAACCACGTATCGACACAAAATCCGTACCTATCCGTATCACAATATTATACTTACATTTTGTTTAAACACTCATTGCTGAGGGTCGTGATCATTCTAAGGAATTAATCACATAGAATGACTCTCATAGCAAATTTAATGGAGTGGTTTGCCATTGCCTTCCCCCCAACAGAATTACCACCCTTTTCTAATTAATTACTACTTTGTGTCAGTAATTTTTCTCCTGCTTCTACAAGATTACCGTTTATTGTATTTTTTTTTGGGGAAGGCAATGGCAAACATCCCATTAAATCTGCCGAGAAAGTCTTATTTTGTATTGTAAAGAAGTTTTTTGTGATTTTTTTTTTCCTTATCCATCGCCATCGCTTGCTTAATCATATTTTCTCCCTCCGTTAAGCGGCGGGCCGGCTTGATACCTTTGTGGGTAGCAAACTACGAGTATCGGATAAGTAAACATATTTGCATAAGCTATGATACGGGCTGGGCTTACAGATCGACTTCGTAGAATTATGGTTTAGGATTAACGTCTTTATTAAGCCGTTACGGTACTTTAATATCATTAATAATGCCGAATACGATAAGATGACGATTCATACATCTTGTGCGGGGTCCTTTAAGGCGTTGGCTCATCGGATATCATTGCTTTAATTTTGGAATCGAAATGGTAAAAATCAGTTGCAGAAACTATTCTGAACAAAAAATATCGTAGAAATATACCTACACACTTATAAGTTTTACTGGTATTATAAACTATTATTTAGTGATATCATAAAATTAGTTGGTTATAAATGGATTTAAGGTCAAAATCGCATTCTCCCATTCTGTGTCAAAACTTAAGTCACTTTTTGACGTGTTACCTTTTTTTTTATTAAATAAGGAGAGCATACGAGCAAACCGGCCACCTGATGTGATCACCGTCGCCCATAGACATCTCACCTCACTGTTAATATTAGAGGGTTTTTGATGCGCTGATAACCTTGAGGACTAAGATGGATTGCCTCATGTGCTGGAAATTACTAATTTACTACTAATGTCTTACAAAGCAAGCAAAGCAAAGTTTATTCTTTGGTCACACCCTCCCCATGACTCTTCGTAGAAAAGCAACAATATCTATTGTATAAGTTTGTTCCTTAAACATGTCATATCTAGTATTTTCTTATCGCCACGTGCATGCATCTCTATTTACCACAATCGCACAGTACATTGTGTCTTTTAGTCATGATTGACTTTGGAAGGAATATTTTTAGGCACATGATTGTATATTTCGTAATAATAATATCGTTAATGAATTTTAAACATATGCCAATTTAAATACAATTATATTAGGTCAAAAATGTGTTTAATTTGATTATTCAGTTAGCAATGGGTCGCGATCGGTAATTGACAGTCCGCAATTGCTTCCCATTGGTCCATACTTTAGCGCTCTTTTAAATTTCACCGTATATATGTCATCTTATTGAGCGAGATGACGATATTGAAACTCAAAGCATTAAAGAGAGATCGAACTATATTTGACAGGAGCTACCATTGTATTCTTTGCGATTCTAATCGATGCTAGGGGTGAGGCAATAAATTACCGGAATCGCAACATGGGTACAGTACGGAGATCTTCAAGCTACGGTAGGAGCTTCGCCGACCGCGAAGCTCTAATTTAGGGTACTTTAGAGAGTCACAAAAGTTCCCCCTTTTCCCGGAGAAACAATGAATAACGGCAATCGGAGTTAGTATAGTATGGAGAGCGGCTTGAAAGATAGCCTAGGGCGATCCGCAAACTTAAGTTTATTCCTTGTACGGCCCTATCCTGCTAACTCGGGAGTGTAAGACAACTACCTACTTAACAATAATTAATATATATTAAGTCTTCACCATAATTTTCATATTCCACCCCATATGAGAGAAACGATTACGTGTTATTGTAGATAGAGCTTATTAATTAAAAGCAAATACCTTTAAGGCTGAATGCAAGCATTATGGTAGGTATAGTTTTAAATCTAAAATCTGTTTCTAAAGCGTTCAATTTCATGGAACTCAATAATGTGTGATACGAATATTATAAAACGTTTATATTAAACTAGTTTACATATAAAAGATAATAACCTAACAATAAACCTATAACCTTTAAATTAAATTGCTAGTATTTTATGTGAGTGCTGTGCACGTCTGTAATTGGATTGTATATTAGAACGTTACCATATAAATAAGCTCGAATAATCCTAAATGTATAATTTGTAGTTGTGCCAAATAATTTAAATAAATAAAAAATAATAAAAAACAATTATAAACTCTTAAAATACAAATAAATAAGTTTAATTGTAATTTATTTTTAATTACACGACAGACTAGAGCACGGTTAACCACAACAATATTTCAGTTAAAAGTTGCACAAATACGACATTAATGTGAAGAAACTTTTGTATGTAAATCGTGGAAATCCAATATAATTATGTAGTAGCCATGAAAAGATTGCTATATCACCAGTATATCAACATGGGTACTACATCTTTCGAATTATACTTGGCAAGTTTTATGTTGATGGTTTAAATAACATATACAAATAATGATAGGCTCGCCACCTATCACGTTTGTCCACCAAATCTTACGACGAAAAGTTGGAACTATCAATAATGAAGGTGGTTCCTCTGTCTATCCCTTCGGGGATAATGGACGTGAGAGTTATGTTACGCTATAAACATTATAAACACTCGTTCATCTGACTGATCAAATTCGACCCAAATTCTGAGCCAGCTCGTTTAAGAGTGTGACACCCCCTCTGATGTGGGTAATCGGCTTAAAAATTCATAATTCTGGCGAACCTTTAATGGGTTGTGTGTGCCGGATATAGGATTATTAAAGTTTAATTTTCTTGATTGTCTACGGTTTTAATTTTGTTATGGTTCGAACTTGCGCATTGTTTTCAGGGAAAGATAAATTTACATTTATATGAAGAAAAAAATAGGGCGGAGAGCGTTCTTTACTCAATGCACACTTATATAAATAATAATAGTAGTTCAATAGAGATATACCATAGATGTCTTTTGTAAATTTCGTACCCTTTTTTGCTACTTTGTTGGTTAGAATGTTGTGTGCTCGTATCTTGACGGGGGTGTAGGTCTGGAGCCTCAGTGACCGGTCGGGCGGTGCGCGGGCGTGATTCAGCGCCTCTCGGGCTGCATCCACTGCGGCCTATGGGGTCGACAATGTGCTGCTGCGTTTACGAAGCATACTAGGTCGTTTTTGTGGGGAAATTGGTACCGTCTGATTTCTTTATAACGTCCGTGTAATCAATGGGTAGTTTTTTTAATTTTACCCGTTTCCATTTCCCGTTTCCGTTTCATAACAACGGATGATCCGATTTGAATCCAGCTTTTTTATTTAATAGAGAATGTTGTTGGGAGCTTTCTTAGCCATGTCTGATAAAAATTAGACCAGTGGTTTCCAAGATATTGGAGTATCTTTGATGTCAGTTGACATCTCTGATAGTTCGAAATTTTGTTCAAATATTTATGGTGCGTTAATGGTGCGTTTTTGACATCTACCTTTAGGTAGAAGGCCTCAAGGTTTTAACCTTGAGGGCCTGATGATGACCAGGAAAACTAGGTGAATTTCAGTTTCATAATATGAAACAAGAAGAATGTGGAAGATTATCAGCCCACAGAAACTACAATAGGACGGTGGTCTACTCAAACTAAAGTTGTAGGGAATCCTGACACATAACAAGAGATAAAAAATAAAAGATGGCGGCCAAAAATAAAATGAAAATTATATAGGCAGGAGTTTTAAGATAGCTATGTCGAGGCCGAAGGCGAAGGCCTAACCTGCGTCTAATTGTTAAAATACCTACCAGATAGTTAAGTTTGTACGGAACCATCAGGGCGCGAATCTACTGGCACTTGTCCGGTTTTTAAAAATCAAATTATTAATTTTATTGTAAGTAAGTACATTTTTACAAAGTTATTTTTTACTCTACCACCGCTTCGTAAGGTGATATTAAACAAATAACACATTTTATTTTATTAGATAAGTAATTCCTCACAATATTTTCCTTTACTTAAAAAAGCGTTAGAACAGGTTTCCGGGGTCGTATGCGATAATCATCGACGCTCATTATATTATAATTTAATTTAATAAATGACTTGTCTTTTAAAAACCCGACCTCATCACTTACTATAGCAGCCCTTTCAAAACACCATGGCTCAATGGGCCACCATTGAGGTGAGTGGGACGAACCATCGTCCCACTCACCTTTATGATTGTTCAATCAGTTTACTTAGACTCTGTTCATAATCCACCTAATGAATTCACGCTTCATTATTTACCTTTTGAAGCAAACGCCGTATCATTCGGTGGTTAATTGAATTCTCTAAACAATGTTTGTACTGTGAAATGAACTTGAGCTAATTTTGCAGCGTCTAGCGATATGATGTCGCGTTTTAAAACGCTGAGCACGAAGATTTTAGTGGCAACCTGTATCTCTATACCTCTAGTATATAATATATATTATTATTGCACACCTCTAGGTTCCTAAAGATTAAAGAGTCTATTAAATCGATCTCGCCGCCTGTGTGGTAAAATCTACGTATGGCTACGAAAAAATAAAAAAATAAAAGTCATCTGACAATGTCTAGTGCAGAATTTTGTAGTGTAATTTTCCTTTACAAAAATAAGGTGCCATAACTCCACAGAAATCGTACTAGTATGATACTTAGACTCTATCTTTTATTTAAGTAGAAAAAAGTAAATAAAAAGATTAGTTATTATTCACACTGTTCTAGATTAGTTATTATTCACACTATTCTAGATTAGTTATTATTCAAACTGTTCTAGATTTCAGTTTACGCTACGCATGGCATACCACAGTCTCTAAAACGGTTTTCTGTACATCTTTTAACGTGTTACTCCCCTCCCATACACCAAGACTTACCAAAGTTTATTCAACCTAAAGTTGGCCGCAGGTTGTTATTCCAGAGCGCAACAATAACTATTCGACTGGACGCGTAGATCAGTCAATATTATGATTAGGTCAAACCAGGGCCGTTGTTGGGCAATGATTTGGAAGGGAAAGCAGTATAAGCAATCGAGTCACGTGATGAAAACCAACTTTTCTCAGAGGGGAAAGAGCCACCATCCTCGATTATTTCGACAAAAGAAGGCGAGAGGTAATATGTTAGGTTGACTCTCTGTGATATCAGATTGAGGGGGGTAGATAGAGGTTAAGTCTAAAATTAGGATTTCTGGGGGCGGGAAAAGTCAGTTGAACCGCCCTTCCTCATTGCCTACAGTTCTGAGTCGTACTATAATAGTTCCTCGATCCATCACAGTCTCGGTATGCCGTTTGAGTCTTTGACTTCATATCACCTATACTTGTGTTTTTCTTTCGCCCTTGTTTGGCGCACCCACAACGAATCGAATTGACTCTATTTGCAGATTTGTTTTATGTTAATAGGTATAATATAATATTTTAATTCTTTTTTTATTTATTTTATCTTTATAGACACCTACAGTATGTATCATATCATACTATATCATACTTCTTAGACTGTCACCATAGATAATCAAATCAATTTTCTTTTTAATTACTAGGGTCAAATTTTATTTATAATAATTTAAACAAATATTTACACTGTCACAAACATAATTTTAAAAAAATATTTAAGTACCTAACATTGTACAGTCACTTTTTACTCTACCGATACCGATATCTCAAAAACCGATAATCCGATTTGGATGTGATCCCATTTTTATAATAAAAGAAATTTTGTCGAGAATGTCAACCATGTCTAATAAATAATTAATAAAATATTCGATATCAGATGGGATCTAAGAGTTGTAAGTTTGAGTTTGAGTTCAAACATAGCCTTTGGTATTAACATGATACTAAGACCATGGTGCTTTTGCGATATATGGAAACTTAAGGATCTGATGAGGATCTCCTCAACGGTAAGATCGTTATATTAGGTTTCTTTTTAGTGTTAACGCCTCTGTTGACAGTACTCAATTTATCCGAAAACAAGCGACCCGTCCCAAATCATTGATTCCCAATGATTGAATTTATACAAGAATATAAATTCTAATATATCGCAGATAGACCGACGGACGCGCATGTATCATACTGTAGTGGTTACTAGTAAGATACCTACGTCACTTGTTGATCGGATATAAACCAATTTTGCAAGTTTAGGAGTTCCATAATTGTGATGAGTAAAGTTTGCGGCCTTCCTAAATGATCAGCGTAATAGATTCCTGACAGAAAATTACAAAATTAATTTTCGGAATCTCATTTTCATACTAAAGTTTCACATTGATACTTCAACTTTGAAGAGAGAACGAAAATGCATTAGGTACTGGATGGAGATAAGTACCTACTTACCTAATTATTTATATTATTAATTTAACTATCAAATCGCCCCGGCTTCTCACGAGTTCATTTAAGGGTAAAAGGTGCATCCTCGGATCAATCTACAACAGTAAACCGGAACAAAATCTGTTCACCCGTTTTCGAGATAAACCTGACTTGACAAAAGAAATCGACGGGGGACTTAATCGAAATAAGTAAAACGAATTAACTAACACCAAAGAATATGAACAGTCCAATCACCAAAATTGAAGAAAAACGGTGGTTTAATGGGTCATTTCTGTCTCTTTTTTTACCAAAGCGCGCACTAAAAATATAACAGCGATTTTCCAAAAGATTACAATTTTCACTTGTAATTCATTTTTTTATTAAGCGTGCGCTAGTATTAATAGTGATAAGAGTATTTTAACAGAGCTACAATCATTATCATAAGTGTAAATTGTTTCGTAAAGTAAACATCAGCAGGCGTATTCGAAATCATGTTGTTATTGTTGTGTGCCAAATGTAATTTATTTAACAGTTTAGTTACACTAGCGATAATTTAGTTTTCGGTAGATCTCAACACGGGTTAGCCCAGTGAGATCTATCCACACAGCTTAATGCGTCTCCCTGAAGTCTCTGTACAGGCTCTGTACACATCACAACTCAACGTTGTACAATTATTGGCTTAAATCAACCGAATTTTTTTTTCATACTTATGCAATTTTTAGCTGTAGTAGCAGTATACTATTGTTACTGCTGGTGTGTCGTTAATAATTACCTACGAATATGAATAATATTTAAATTTTACGTGATTTTAGCGCCATCTAGGTGCTAGATGTTTTTTTCTTCTTTGAATATATGAAACAGACTTTTCTTCAGTTACTTATGTACGCCCTAAGCCAAATGATGTCCATCTAAAGTTGATAATTAAATACAAAAAACATGCTAAAATCTCTACCATATTCTTACTAGGGTAAAACCTACAATGACTACATGTCTCCTGTAAAAAATTGATCCCAATTAGATAATTAAAAAACCAAAAGCATAATGATCAAACACTTATGTGACTTATAATTCATAATTCAGTTTATAAACAGCGACAACAAAATAACAACAATAAAACTAAAGCATGTCATAAAAATAGCAGAGGTTTTTTCCTACACAAAAGTTACTAAACGTAAAAATAAAAGTTAAATTTTATTTGTACGCTAAAATTAAACGCGTTTTAGGCTTTTGATGAACGACTTCGGTAACAAAACAATAGGGCGTTGTTTAAAACAATTCAATCTAAATATAAGGCGTTTCAATTTAAGGAAAATTTATTTTTGGATATTTAAGGCTATTTCGCAACAGTTTTACATTTAATTTTCTACATTGTGGTGTAAAGCCGTGGTAAAAAGTTTTACTGGGTGGAAAGTTTCGGCGGGGCACCCAGGGCTGCTACCAGATTCGTTGGAGTTACAAGAAAATTGTCTTAGGAGACCTTCCCTAACATTTGGAGCTGTTTAAAACTGCTTTAACAGATTTTTGAAAAAAAGGTACAGTCAGCGAGAAAAATGCCAATTTTCATAACAAATTTTTTTTTATGCAAATCGATTCTATTTCATGTCAGGAATAAAAGACTCTATGGGGTCAACCGAGGTTCTAGAAACTACTACTAGAAATCTCTACAAATAGCAAATAAACTATTCCCATACATTTAGTATGAGCTATGATTTAAATATTATAAATTAACAATAATAAAAAAAAATCTTCGCATTGTACTACAATACTCAGTAACCAAATTATTTACTAGTACTTAGTTAAACTGACTCCTATAACATTTTATTAAACCTCCTGAAGGGTTTATGTGATACGCAGACCTTTTCGACGATTACTTCTGATAACGTGTGCATATTTGATATGCTATTTGAAACGGAGGAAATGGCGAGTCGTAAAACAAAACAAGTTTTGAAAATTTAAACCTCCTTTAAATATAGGCTGATATTTTATTAGTCTATTTTTTTCATTAGCCGTAGATACCACACGACGCCACACTGACGACACCTAAAATGTTATAATTCTTTTTTTGTACAAAATGTGATCAAATTTTCGATCGAATGTAATAGAAAAAAATAGCTTTTTAAGTAATCTTTGTTTTTGTAATCTGTGGATCATCATCATCGTCAGCCTATTAATGTCCCCACTGTTGGGGCACAGGCCTCCCATTGTACAAGGGGCTACGGGCCATGATCCACCGAGCGGGCCCAGTGCTCTAACGGTGAAGGAAAATATTGTAAACCTGCATGTCTGAGGAAATTAAAAGTTTTCGAAGGCGTGTGAAATCCACCAATCTGTGAATACTAATCTTGAAATATTTGCATCTAATTAAAAACACCTTATATTAACAGTAATATTTCATTATACCATGTTCTATGTAGCAATTTAATCACATCACTATAAATCCACCAACTCTGCGCGCTGCGCCTTAATGTAGCAATTCGTAGCAAGTCCGTAGCAAAACCGTAGCTCGTCGACCGAGAAGCGCGCGGTCTCTTCATTTATTAGAGGTTAATGAATCAAAGGCAATCAGGATGAATTCCATATTAGCCTCAGAAACACGATATATAGACGTTTCTCGTACACGTATAAGAGGTAGAGGTAAACTTGAGGTGTATTTACCACACAAATAAACGTATTCTTATTTCTTCTAAGTCGTACCCGTATATTCCTCACTGGTGATTGTGATCACTCGACCCGTATGGATTTAACAACATAGAACGACTCTCTTGGCAAATTTTATGAGGTGGTTTGCTATTGCCTTCCCCCTCACACTCTGGTCATTTCAGTGTACAGGTTTCCTCACGATGTTTTCCTTCACCGTTAGGGCAGTCAGTAATTGAAAACTCATTGGTACATGATACATGGTTTCGAACCCGGACCTCCCGCATGGGAGTCACTATGCCATCGACGCTTTTTGAATCAAATCAAAATGTTTTTATTTATATTTATATTTATATTTTATTTATTAAGGAACGCAAACAGTTTACAAATAGATAGAAATACATATAAACAAACAAAAAAATTACACAGAAACAAAAAGGGTTCACAAATATTATAAACGTAAATAACATATTTCAGTTCATGTAGACAAGACAAGTACACACTAGTTATATATACACATAGAAAATTAAATATACAAAGGAAGTAAATGTAGAATAATGTAGAGGGATATAAAACAATGATATTAAAACAAATAAACAAAATTATATTGGAGATAGGTTACTGCTAATTATCATAATATTATTTTTTATCTGTCCCAAAGAACAGTTGAAAAGGTCAACACTGGTAAATCGTTTATTGTAGGAGACACATGTTCGCGGAATAAAAGCATTCCTTCCATAATTTGTTTTAAACGGCGGAATATGAAAAAGACGCTGTATACGCACACTGCGGGTAGGACACGAAAAACCAATTTTATCCAAAAGATAAGGACTGTCAATATTATTACTTATAATTTTATACATGAAGACTTGATCCCTAGTATCACGTCGTGATCTTAAGGTTACCATGGGGTTAACTGACACTGTAAGGTAATTACGACTGATACGGTATTTAAGATGTTTTAAGAATTTATTTTGAATTCGTTCGATCTGATCTACATACACTGCATACATGGGGTTCCACACAGTCGAAGCATATTCCAAATGGGACCTGACAAAGGAATTATATAAGAGAATGAGAGTGGAGCTTTGTTTGAAAACTTTACCCATTCGTAGCACAAATCCCAGCATCCTAAATGCTTTATTGGTGATGTAGTTAATGTGGTTTCTAAACAATAATTTCTCATCAAGCATTACACCCAGGTCTCTTAACTCAGTCACACGCACTATCGGCGCACCATCAAGGCTATAAGGAAATATAATATTAGATTTTTTTCGACTGAAAGTGATGACCTGGCATTTATTTATATTAAGTTGTAACTGATTAAGTGTACAATATTCCCATAGATTATTTAAATCGGTTTGAAACGAAATACAGTCACTAGAAGAATTTACAATTTTAAATATTTTATTATCATCAGCATATAGAAGAAAGTTGCTATTAGAGAAAACTGTATTAATGTCATTAATAAATATATTAAATAACAGTGGACCTAGATGAGATCCCTGGGGGACACCTGAAGAAACGGGAATAAAACTGGACAGGTAACCCTTGACAGTTACAGCCTGACTACGATTTCTCAAGTATGACTCAATCCACCGAAGTAGATTGCCGTGTATACCGAAGTCCTTAAGTTTTGATATTAAAATATGATGCGAGATTTTATCAAATGCTTTGGAGTAATCGGTATACACGGCATCCACCTGAAAACCTTCGTCCATTGCTGATGATACAAAGTCGAGAAACTCGCACAAATTGCTCTCAGTAGAACGCTTCGACACAAAGCCGTGTTGCTGTGGGATTATTGAAGGTCTGATAGTAGATATTATCTGGTCGTACACAACCTTCTCCAATAACTTTGGAATAACTGATAATTTAGATATAGGGCGATAATTACATATATTATGCTTATCGCCACTTTTAAAAATTGGAACGACATACGACTGTTTCCATATTTGGGGGAAATCACCCTTATGTAAAGAATTATTAAACAAGATTTGAAGAGGAAGCGCTAGATGTGTAGCGCACTTCTTCAGCAACAGAGGGGGGATACCGTCGGGTCCGACTCCCTTACACACATCGAGAGCTAAAAGATGTTTATTAACTATTGCCAGAGACACTCCAACTATTGATAGACTAACTGACGAATCTCTGTCACCGACGGAACGACAATGAGAGTTGGACTGAGGCTGTGGGGGTGCAAATACTGAGTGGAAATGCACATTAAAGAGATTCGCTATCTCCGCACCAGTGGATGCCTTACTGTCCGATAAATACATAGAATCTGGTATATCCGAAGAGTCACGCTTAGATTTTACAAATGTCCAAAAATTCTTTGTACTAACTTTAATATTCGCCTCAGAATTGGCAATGAATTTAGAATAACATGAGGCTACCACTGACTTCTCGCGCTTTCTAAGGAGAGAAAATGTATTGTAATCACTTGTCCTGCCATAAACCTTCCATTTACGATGGGCTTTTAACTTTTCATTAATAATTTTAATAAGTGGTTTACTGTACCAAACGGGGAATCTGTTATTACGAGTAGTAACCTTTAAAGGTACATGTCGGAGAATAATACTATTTAATTTCTCATAAAAAGTCTGTACAGCTTCGTCTATGTCTGCAGTCGCCAGTAAATTTGTCCAATCGATAATAGAAAGATCATTATTAATTGCTTCATAGTCTGCATGTTTATAAACGTGAACCATGCGTGGTGGGGGGCGTAAAGCATTTTGAGTGTCCACTTGAAGTAACAAGATAAACGAGGGATGGTGTAAATCTTCGGGGATTAGCGGAAAAGAACACCGCTTCACAATACAAACTAAATCAGACAAGGCTAAGTCAAGAATACGATCATTATGGTTCAGTATATGGTTATATTGATTCAACCCTGTAAGATTCAGAAATGCGGATAGTTCAACTACAAGTTTATCATTCTTTGGATTCTCCAATCTCTGCCAATCATCACTTCCATAACGACACCACAAAGCATGGCGGATATTAAAATCGCCCAGAAGTAAAAAAGAATCGTCAGGTTTATTCAGTACTAAATCGGAAATATATTCATAAAGCATATCCAGTGAGTCAGAGTGTTTGCTACTATCTGGAAAATATAGACAGAATACTCTAATTTTACAGGTAATATTGTTTTTGATTATAGGCAGTGTTATATGCACTATCTCGGAATCAGGAAAAGTTGGAAAATCAGTGAGAATGTCAATTGAAACTTTAATTTCTTTACGGACAGCGATAAGAACACCACCTCCCATGCTTTGAACTCGGCAGTCATATGGTCTGTCGAACCTATACACAGAATATCTGAAATCAAACAGTTCCGAATCATGAATCCCAGGTAAAAGCCATGTCTCAGTAATACATATGATGTCGTAGTCCGCTTTTAATACATTTTGAAAAAATGTATTTGTTTTGGTCCGAAGACCTCTTACGTTTTGATAAAACAGTTTTAGAGCCACTTTAAATTTAAGAATATTATATACATATAAGTAGTGCAAACTGGTGTAGTGTGCGCAACAAACAGTATTCTTCTAATTCCGATTGTTATTATCATAGACTGCCAGCACGGAACTGTTGGTACAATCATAGAAAGAATTAACAATGATTCCAATAGAGTAACGTACTTGTAGACCTCCAATATATCAAAACAGCAATAAAAGATTAATGGTGAAAGTTTTTCCATAGTAATATAAAAAATAACAGTAACAGAAAATTTATAGTAAAGTAAAGTATTAAAATAATAATAATAATTAAAAGACAATGCAGTTATGCCTATAAATTTGACCACTGTGGCACCTATTTTATATTTTTTAGATCAGCTGCACAGTTAATGTGGATTACAGGCGACGTATCATTTCGACGAACCATGATTGCGCAATTTTTTACCCATTTATACTTAAAACCTTTTTCATCAGCAATTTTCTTGGCTTCAAAAAATAGTTGTTCGAAGTGCACCGTCAAATGCTCTCGTACGTATATAGGTTTCGGGTCGCTTTTGTTGTAACCAAGATCCTTAGTGGTGAGATTTGACAGTCTCTTAACGCTTGTTAGGAATTCGTCCTTCTTATATCTATTCAAGAACTTCACCACAATCGGTTTATCCTTTTTATCTCTCTTGCCAGTGTCCTTTGTAGCAACCCTTGTTACAAAATCAATGTCCGTATCCGGTTTCAGTTCAAAATTCGATAGTTCAGCAAGCTTCGACACCACATTTAGCAGATTTTCATTTTTAGTCTGCGGGATACCACTTATTTTCAAATTTGACCTCCGGGCCCATTGATCTCTAGAGTGATTGTCCCTTATAATGTTCTGCAATTGCTGTAAGTAAGTACCTTATAGGACATTTTTACAACGTCATTTTTTTTTACTCTACCACCGCTTCGTAAGGTGCTATAGCTGAAAGGAAAGAAGCGGCGCGAGAAACTTTCAGCAGCACATCTTTTGAAATAAATATAAATTAGAATAATTATGAATACAATAATATATGTACACAATGTGCAGAGCTGGAGCTGAATATAGGACCATATATTTATATTTATTACAGTATCAGATATCTTATAATAGGTGCACTGAGAGAAATTTGTCACGACGCCAAATCTTTACGTAATGCAGGTGCCGTTTTGTCTATAATACGTATGGTACAACATGCATTTTGTTGGTAAATACAGAGTAATGTTGTAATGTATCAACACGTAATTAAGTTACAACATGCTCCATAATGATCTTCCTGTTATGTACGTACCCGTTTGCCGCCTACTTAAGCAAGACACTACATCTATACAGGCATAGCCCGATACATGACCGGAAGTAGGCCGTTGATATGACGTCACGTACAATACATTAAATAATGCAGTCGCACTTTTCTACGTGTACTACAACATTATAAAGACTGCACATACTTATTGCAATTGTAAAGAGCTCGCATACGTAATGAATGGATCTCGACACATGAAAGCATGACTCTTAGAATAATGTTACATCGTCCTTACTACGTACGCAACTCAATTAGGAGTGGTGCCGCATACTGATAAATATCCCGTTACAATCATAATGATACCACTTTTAGGAAAGCGTCCACTTACCCGCAAAAATGCGGATGACGTCATCCGCAGCGCCCGCAAGATACTGCTATCCTTTTCTTAGCCGCTGGCGCTGCGGCTGACGTCATAGGTGCCCGCAATTGTATGAGATTCCATACAAAGTAAAAATTCCGTTGCTCCATGAAAAACGAGGTTTGGTACGTAATACAGTTGACGCATACTTATTGTAAGTAGCCGGGTACATGATATGAGACACCACTCTTACTTTACGTACTTCGCGACTATCGCGACATTATAAGTAGCTCGCATACTGATGCCTGTAACCGGAGCATGACTAATGTTAGATCGTCCCGACTACTGATGGAACTTCATTAAGAACGAGGTTTGGTACGTAGTACAGTTGACGCATACTTATTGTAAGTACCCGGGTACATGATACGAGACACCACTCTTAGTTTACGTACTTCGCGACATTATAAGTAGCTCGCATACTGATGCCTGTAACCGGAGCATGACTAATGTTAGATCGTCCCGACTACTGATGGAACTTCATTAAGAATGAGGTTTAATACGTAGTACAGTTGACCTATCCTTATTGTAAGTACCACGTCCACGAAACTGTCCACGCGATTGAGTCGAAGTTCTTCAAGATCCACCATAAAAACAGAACACAGAAACTCTTAAGTTAAATCCTCAAACTCATGAGCGATCGGCGCGAAATGAGATTGCAGTCTTCAGTGGACGAAACAGAATATGAGCGGCTCAATAGACAGATCTCCAAAGCAATAAGACGCGATATATTACGTAGATTTAATACCTCACGCATTAAAGAGGCGATCGAGCGAAATAAAGGCTCCGAAGTGTTCGCACGAGATCTGTCTATGGGGCAGAGCCAGCTGATGAAACTAAAGACCGACACAGCGGCAATATCATTTCTAGCAAACCGGAGATTTTGAGAGAGCTTGAGATATTCTATGGACAATACACTTCTTCACGGCAACCTCTTACCAACACGGCTCAAGACCCTAGAGCCAAGCTAACCCGACATCATACCAATGATGTCCCGGACATCAGTCTGTATGAGATTCGTATGGCTTTCAAACAACATAGTCCGAGAGCGGAAGGTATAATTACCTACGTCATCTGGTACCTCTTCCGCACTGTTATAGGTAGTTGACCGCACTTTAGATATGTAAGAAAAAATAGCCAGCTGGGGTTCCATTGGTCCGTTTCTGAGATATGCCCCGGCAGACCCTATTTTCCTTACATAACTAAAGTGCGGTCAACTGCCTATAATAGTGCGAAAGAGGTACCAGATGACGTAGGCGTTTCTTACATGCCAGCTCTCTTATTATAAGAACGCCGTCATGTCAATCCGATTACAGGACCAAAGTACGAAACCAATCCAATTTCAAAAAGGTGTAAGACAGGGAGACGTGATTTCTCCGAAACTGTTTACCACCGCATTGGAAGACGTTTTCAAACGTATGTCCTGGAAAGGATTCGGCATCAACATCAATGGCGAGTACATCACTCACCTTCGGTTTGCCGCCGACATTGTGATCATGGCGGAATTCATGAAAGACCTTGGCATGATGCTCAGAGACCTGAACAGTGCCTCCCAACAGGTGGCTCTTAAAATTAACATGGACAAGACGAAAATCATGTCGCACTCGCACCCGTAATGGTTATCGTTAGGGGCACTGGTCTTGAAGTTGTTGACCACTACGTGTACCTAGGACAGATTGCAGAGCTAGGTAGTGCAGAGCTAGGTAGGTCCAACTTCAAGAAAGAGGTCAACCGACGAATCCAACTCGGCTGGGCAGCGTTCGGGAAACTACTTCTACTTACTAGGTATTATAGAATCGGTCAATTAAAGAGGTATGAGCTGGACCATAACACCTCCATGGTCAAGATCCGTACAATTTATTTTGCTTTATGTGCCTGGAGATGACGGTTCATATCTATTTAAGTATAAAAGTTGTACCTAATCCATATTCGGCGGAATAACGATTTTCCGAGTAATCATGTCATCGTAATACTCATCCCTCTGTGTATTAGGTATGTGATCACTTCACATACATCATCATTATCAGCCTATTTATCCCCATTAAAGGGGGCACAAGCCTTCCCTTCACAAGGGGGTACAGGCCATGAACCATCGAGCGGGTCCAGGACTTTTAAATACTAGGCACTCATAATTATTATTTTGAAATGAAGACTTTTTTAAATCAGACCCAAAGGGCAAGAATCCAGAGCTGTAAAATAAACAAACCAATGTTCTCTTTCTTTAAAATGTATGCTTCACATTATAATTAGCCCCAAACATTATATAAAGACTCTACAACGGAACGTAATGAGCGCCGTACATTAAAAAGATTTGCATACATTATTCCTGTACCACATACATTAGATACTGTAGGTACTTACTGCTCTCTTGTAGTCTTGTTCTGTGTGGCAAAACTGGCATAAACCTGTCACCTATCCATAGGGTGTGCTCAATCAATAGAATAAAAGATATCAAAATGTATGTAGGTACGTCGGCCAAGTTTTTCTCCGGTCTACATATTTTAACCAAGCATAATATGCAGATGATAAGTTTATCATTTAACTATGTTCCGTCTGCAATTCACATATTAGTCGATTTTCGATAAACAAGGTTAAAAAAAATGGCGAATCCCAAAGTTTTCTGGCGAAAATTGTTCACATTCATGGGTACTGTTACCTCTTGAAGGGATTGGTGCATTTAAACTTACCTCTGTATACCTAGGAACTAAAATAGTAAAATGTATGTTTGCCTGGAGTCGCGACTGTATCATTTTGTCCATGGTTCCCAGCTATTGGGATTGGGTCGCCTCATCTCTTCCCTTAGATAGACGTCGTAAAAGGTGACTAAGGGCTGTTTGAGACTGTATGAGAAATACGTTAGTTTTCAATTTAGCCGCCTCGGTCGTTCCTCTTTCCTCAAACCTAATCCAGCAAGCGCTCGATTCCAAACAAAGAAGACTGGGCGCTTTTGTACCCAGGGCTTCGCCCGCAACCGAACAGTACAATTGGTAGATTAGGATCCAGGAGTAGGTACCTACATCTTTTAAATCACCTATGGGACGAATTTCCTAAGTAGTGTCGGTCGAGAGCTAGAGACCAAAACCGTCTTCATAATATTTAAGATGTCATGAAAAATAGTGGATTCAAGCTTGGGAAATCGCCCAATCTCCTTTAGTTGGAATAAATTTAATAGAACTTGGCACCAAAATGCTATTAATTTATTTTGTCAAACGATTTACTAATTTAAATATGTATTTAAATAATTGAAACATAAATATTTTAATTCTTACTAATTAAAATCCCACTAATATATAATTTATAGATGTGAAAGTTTTGTAATATAATGTTGCCTTTTTCATAGTACCTGGTGACGAGGAAAAATAAGTAATGAAAGTACTTATTTTGACGAATTTGTGTCGGTTTTTAGCTTACCTACCTATTTATTTAATTATTTCCATCATACCTAAGCATTTGTCAGCTTGCCTCTCCGACTCGCGGCCAAGGTGCGGCGCCGTCCGAGCGCTCGGTAGGTAAATAACGCGCGCAAGTACATGAAGTGATGAGCACTGGCTCTGGCGTAATTTCTTAAGTTATGTTATGGGTCAACAGTGAATGTGTTAGTTTTGGTGACCATTTACTGTTTTTGACAACATAAAGGCGTTTTAAGCAGAAGCTCACAGATAAAAGACAAACGGGTGTGAAGCGGACGACGAGGGGAGGTACGTGTGCGGTTCATTGCAATGCATTTGCCTGTGACGTCAGTCGAGCGCCGCCGACCAGTCAAGGTTACTGTGCAAGTGTTGTTTGATTTAAAGTATTTGGTAAGTGATTTTGTTAGAGTTTTATTAGCGACAAGTGATTATATTATTGTATAATAACCTCAGTGATTTTATTAAAGTGACAAGTGATTCCAAGTATAGCGTAATGACTTCTTTTGAGTGTTTGTGACAGAAAATTATGTTTTCAAATTATTTTTACCATTCTAGGACCGATATGGCTGACGACGATGAAACTCCAACTTGTTCTCAAAACAAGCCGTCTATGACTTATATAAAAAGGGGTGGTGGCACAATCCTCTTACATGCTGGTCATCAGTATTCAAGGAAAGAAAAATATAAAAATGGGACAGAGATATGGGAGTGCATCAACAGGAAGAAAGCGAAATGCGGAGGCAAGATTACTTTGAAAGTAAGTGAAACAACAATATTAACCGCCTAAAACATTTTTCTAGTATGGAGACCCCCTTTAATTTTTAACTTTATTTTTTATCTTAGCTATTTGTTGTTAAATTATGGTTCACAATAGTCAAGTAATAATTCAATCAATTAATAACATATATTTTTATTGTTTTAGGGCACAGATATTGTAGGAGTAAAACATCACAAATGCACGCCGGATTTCGCAAAAAATATGATAGACGAGCCGTTGAATGAATGCAAAACTAAATTGTCTTCACCGGAATTTCCATCAATACGACCAACATTTGACGCTACAATAGCATCATGCAAAGACGCAGGTCTGGAACTTATAAAAGCAATTCCAAGTTACAAAAATGTTAAAAATACATTGTACAGGCATAGAAATGCTTCCATCGGGATGAAGAAAATTATGTTTAGTAATTTAGCTCTCTCACCTTCAAACCGAAACACAGAAATGCAAGCATTTCTGCTTCACGGCAGTAATAGGTAAGAGGGTGATTGATACCAACCCAGGCGATCCTGCACATCAGGATCTACCACCTGTCAAAAACCGTGAGTTTATATATGTGAGAGTATCTGTGTGTATGATGTAAGTATGTGTGTTACGTTAGCCATAAGGTAGATATAATCTTGGGATCAGTAGGTCTGATTTCCAGCTACCCTTACCTTATCTTATTTGTGTAAATGTAACTGCTTACTAAATAGACCTCTTTAATAAGACTTTTCAGATTGCAAATCAATCAAAATAATTTGTTTGCATAAAATACATGTCAAGTTCTTAAATAATAACCCCATTGTCTGCAGTCTAAAACACTTGACGTTGCATTTTTCAGCTCATTGTTATCAGTGATTTGGATAACACTTTCACTGTAAAAGAACCATCTACAAAGGAGACATTTATAAGGGAGACACATACAAAGGAGACTTCTACACCCATTGAAAGCACTAGTTCTCAAGTAGAAATTGCAAATGTTGAAAGCCGCAGGAGTTCGAAAGTAAGAAATTCTCTTTGATTCCATTGGCTAATAATGATATGATACCATCATCCTGTTCGACCCCGCGACTGTGCCATTTATCGTTGTTCACATAATAATGCAAGTTATCTCACATTGTTTTCCTTCACCGTCACAGGGTAAATAGTAAATGAACGCAAGACTTCGATAAGAATTATTTTGTGTTCGAGTTTAAAACAAATTAATTTAACATGTATTAATTAAATAATAATTTGTAACCAAAATGAAGAAATACATAAAATTTTTAAGAAGTCGAATGTCGTTATAATAAAAATAAAATACCAATTTTATTTCTTTTGTTACAGGTGTTAGATATTTTACAAGTAAGAGGACTTTTATTATAAAATAACTTTAATTTGTACTTAAATTCTACAATTTTATTAGTAAAAAACTCGCACTCCGAAAGGATAAGTAGTATTTTTTAAGCTAGCATTAATATCTGTAGTTGAATTCCTTAAGTTATACAACGCATTTCCGCCAAACGGCCACGTTGCGTCGTGTAACTTCAGGAATTGAGGTAGGGATATTAATGCTAGCTTAAAAAATACTACTTCCTTTCGGAGGGCTTCCGGGCAAGATTTTTAAATAAATCTTAATAATGATATAATTATGATTTTTTCGATTGGTGGCACTAGAAGTGTGCGGAAAACCCAGTCTTAAAACTGATTGATTTGTTTATATGGAATAAAGCAGGTAGGTAACGGCTTTGTAACATGTCTGAATATTCCAAAATTTGACAGTCTGTATTTACTAAATTTTTTTAATTTTCTTATGACTTAATTATTTTTAGTTTATGTTTAGCACATAGCAATATTATTGTAAATTGTATCCATTTAATCATATTATGTGGTTAGTCTGTTTATTGTCGAGACTTGATGTGGTGTCCAACTTTAAGTACCTAGGTATTAGTTGTTAGGCCGTCGTCGTCTAAACTCTTAAAAGTTATTTTCTGTGTAATTATTAAAAGCGTTGTTGTATTGTATAGTTATGTATTTCGTGTTAATTACGGGTTGTTCGGTGTTGGTATTGGTCATGTTGTGTTTTATTCATGTTCTGATTTAGTCATGTTCAATTCTGGTTAAATCATGTTGTGCTTTAGTCATTTTCTGCGTTAGTCATGTTACGGTTTAGTCATATTCTGATTTGGTCATGTTCAGTTCTGGTTAAGTAATGTTCTGGTTTAGTCATGTCTGGCACATATCATAACACGTCCGTAAACCCTGTGGGGGTAGACAGAGGAACCACCTTCATTCATAGGTTATCACATTCCATTATTAGAGGGTTTTTGATGTGCACTTACCTGAGATTGAAGATGGTTCCTCTGTCTACCCCCATTGGATTATGTACGTGTAATGTTATGTGCCAAAAACATATTCACAAAAAATAAACCAGACATGACTAAACTAGAACATGACTAAATCAGAACAAGACCAAAGCAGATTATGACCAAAACCGAACATGACTAAAGCAGAACATGACTAAATAAGAACATGACCAATACCGAACAACCCGTTCATTTCAGGTTAAGTCATGTTCTATACCGCAGATCTCGTTACTATGAATGTCAACAATTATCATGATCAGTATAGGGCTCTTGACAAAATTGTATCGTCTTTACAATACCGTAGAGCTCGATGCTCGATACTTGTAAAATATGCACATGATATAAGAAAAAATGTATCTCTAAGTTTATTAATTGATTGACAATGTTTGTGATGTTAAGGGTGTATTAACAAACAGATGACAGCTAATTTATGTAAAATTTTCTGTGAATCGAGTTATTATTATTAAGTTATTTTTCGATTCACAGAAAATTTGACATAAATTAGCTGTCATCTGTCAAGTTTGAAGTAGGAATTTGTTTTGTTTATACTTAGCACTTAGCACAGGCACTTAGCATATATTGTAAATGTTAACCATTCTGATTGTATTTGGTTATGTTTGATAGTTCATTCTAGTCGATTGACAGTCTGTCAGAGAGCGAGATGCTCCCACGGTACGCGTACTGATCGCGGCATCTCGCTCTCTTACAGATTGCGTGTTGGACGCGTTCATGTTAGCACAGCTGCCGACACTAATCGAACGTTTAGTCTTTCTGTCTGCTTATTTCAATAATCCTCACCGGTGGATTTCTGAATTCGATTAGCCACAATAGACTTCAAAGATAACCATTGTTTTACTTCATTACGAGAAATGGTAGTATTGTTAATTTTGGTAAAACAAGTTTAGAAATAAATTTTAAGGTAATTTTGTCGTAGTCGCTATATCATAATCTTATTAACGGATGTGGTAATAAACTATTGCAGTCTGTATCTAATTCACTGCCTTTTATTTACAGATGGTCCTTTTACACAATATAATAGGGATGAGAAAAGGACGTATATAAGCGGGTACAACATTAGTGCAGCATAATTATGGTAAGGACGTGCGAACCGCATAACCATAGTTGCAGCCTGTGCGTACAACAGGTATGTGTGTTAATGCGTACGCAAGGTGCAGAATGCGTGTAGTTAAAATGTTACGTGCGTAATTGTATATATAATATATGTATTATACTTACAGCATGGACGTTGCTACGCTGTGGGCGATTATGTTCCCCTGCGCATACAACGACAATCAGCCGTGCTACCTGTCACTGCCTGCCATAAGGAGAAACAGGTGCGAAAGATAAAGAAACCTCTTTCGCGCTTGCTTGGTTGGCAGTGAGGTGCCGCAAGGCATGAAGTCACAGTATGCGCAGGGAATATATTCTCCCACGGTGAAGCAACACCTTACTGTACGTATGCTACATTTTTATGTACGCATGTGACATTTTTACTATAAGTAGGCTGCACCATTGTGTACATAAGTAACACCATTACTGTACGTAGGCTGCACCATGGTATATGTAGGTGATGTCCTTACTGTAAGTACGTTGCACCATTGTGTACGTAGAATGTACCATGATGTACGTAGTCGATATCCTTACAGTACGTAGGTATTACCCGTATTGTACGTAGGTAACACCGTTAGTGTACGTAGGTAACATCCTTACTGTACGTAGGTAATATCCTTACTATACGTAGGTAACATCCTTACTTTACGTAGTTAACATCCTTACTATACGCAGGGAACATCCTTACTTTACGTAGTTAACATCCTTACTATACGTAGGTAACATCCTTACTTTACGTAGTTAACATCCTTACTATACGCAGGAAACATCCTTACATTACGTAGGTAACATCTTTACTATACGTAGGTAAGAACCTTATGGTAATTAGGCTGTGACATTATGTACGTAGGTGAGATCATTACCGTTCATAGATTTAATCATTACGTACGTAGGTAACAACACCATGGTAAGTAGGCTGTACCATTTTGTACGTAGAAGGTATCGTTACTGTAAATAGCCTGAAGCATAATCTACCTATGTAACAACCTTATATAATTAGGCTGTAACATTATATACATAGATGACATCTTTACTGTACGTAGGTTGAAGCATGATATATATAGGTAACAGCATCACGGTAACTAGACTGAACCATTATCTACATAGACTTAAGCATGACCTACGTAGGTAACAACCTTACTGTAAATAGGCCATACCGTTATGTGTGTAGGTGACAACGTTACTACATAGACGAGAGCATTACGTACAACAGTACGGTAAGTAGGAAGGGTCTAGGTACGTACTCTGCAGCATTACTTACGTAATTATCAACCTAAGCACGGTTGTTGTCTACGTACATAATGTCTGTGCCTGCGCACAATAAGGATGTTACCTACGTACTGTCATGTTATTAGATACTTATGGCATGACAGTACGCCATTGAATGAACGAATGAATGGATAATTTGTATGGGGAGTCGTAATGTTTGGGGTTCCTTACATGCAAAGTCATGAAGCGTAATGTTGTTTCATCTTTATGTACTCCTGGTACGTTTTTAACAAGAAAAATGGATGTGGAGTCTAAAATTACGTATGTCCGAACATGACTTTTCTCTCAGTGTGGGGTGTTACGTCGATGCAAGTCTAAAAACAGATATTATTTTTATTGTTAGTACCCAACAAAAATGATATTATAGAAACAAAAATTATCAATAAAACGAAGGAAATAGTAAATTAGTTAAAAAGGTCACGAGTGAAGGTAGGTCTATAGATATATTTTACTATAACACATTCCCTAGGGCTCAGGGTGGCTCGGGCATCATACTGTATTATTTCAAGGCGTGTCCATATTTGCGACTGGCTTTAATTGTCAGTCATTCACTTAACATATTTCCTGTGGGAAAATGTAGGGAATATAATGTACCCGTGGTCAGTGTTGCGCATTCTATTGGAAACGGGCTCAGGGAAAGAAAACAGTCTGCACGATTCGATGGTCGTATATTGAATGAGAAAAAAGTATGGAGGTAAATCCCTTTTATAGAAATGGAAAGGAACAAATAAAAGTTTTATTTTGTCTACCTTCATTACAACGGACTTGGATATTTGTAAATACCAATACATTCTTTACTTCAGCATTACTAGCAGGTAACTACTTGTAATTCGAATACAAGTGATAGCATAACATAACACAACATAAACTCTCACGTCCATAATCCCCGGGGTAGACAGAGGAACCACTTTCAATAATAGGTTTTTGCCGTAAGATTTGGTGGACAAACGTGACAGGAGCCGAGCCTACCGCCGCGCCGTCTGCTAGGTGTAAAATAGTATCCTAAGTAAGTCATTGTAATTACACTTAAATCGATTAATTTTATGAATTGCGATTACATTATTCTGATATACTTATATTTTTTTTGTAAATTGTACTTGTTTCCATTTCTTCTTTAATATATATTCACCATATATTATTATAAACGTTACTTCACCCACATCTAAGTTAATTTTGTTAATGGTTTGGCTTAGAATAAGGGTTTAAATATTAACCTAAAGTATTAATATACGAATCCTGGAACCTCTATGTTCAATTTGAATTTATAATATCGTGGTGTCCATCAGAGGATATATAACTTCAGGTTCGAATCCTGTAACTACAATAATTTTTTACTTATTATATTACAGAATGCAGTAACTTAATAAATTCATTCTCTGTAGATCCATACATCACGACTCTTAATCTAATTTATTACTATAGTTATCTATTTTGTAATTTTAGCGTATGTATTTTAGTGTTATTTTAGTTTTATATTATTTTGAATAAACTATTTATTACTACATTTTCTAATAATAATTAGTAATTAAAAATACATGCACCTACTTATATCCCAAATTATACTCATACTCATACTAATTTATTACATACCATCGGGACACCAGGAACTCTTGGTTACGTCATGCTTTTACAATAACTTTAAAATTCAAAACACAATTCATGTTAACCATAAACATAACTGGACAGGAGCGAACAGACCAGCCGATTTACATATAAAAATTTGACTAATAATTAAAATTGTAGCAGCTGTACAGGGGCTTTGTCATTTATCTAAATTAATAAATAATAAATCACTTATTATTTATTATCAGATGTACAACTAATGAAGTTCTTTCTACTATCTCTGCCTCTACCACTAATAATAATAAATTTAATAGCAAAGGCAATCCTTCAAATGTGAAATAATATCTACTTACTTACCTATTTATGTGAAAATATGAAAGAGATTGAGCAATACGAATAAATTGATGAAACGGCTGTGAAAATACTCATATTTCGAGATGGAGCCATAACCCGGAAACATCCACGTCCCACCTACATCCCGAGTGGTGAAATTTACTGTGGTCATTTCGTGTCGACGTTTAAATTTTGCACACTCGGAAGGGTTACACGTCCAAGGTCACCCAACGTCATTTTTGTTGATGTTATTAATAATACATGCAAATGTGGGTAGTCTCGTAATATCTAATTACGTCAAAGTGAAAGTAAGTAAAAGTTATGACTATTTTTGGACTGAATTCAATAGACTTCTAAAGTGGGCAGTAGCCTTGCACTTTTATTTTATTAAGTGGAAGTAAGGGCGTCACAAGCTAAGTTATAAACATTGATAAACGAAATGTCACCCTCACTTTTACGGAATCTAGCATAAGAGTGAGCGAGACGGTTTTATTTAGTTTGAACTTTAGATTTAGCAGCTTTTATTAATCCAAACTAATCCACTACTGGACAAAGAATTTCTGCCTATCAATCAAACTTGCACAGATCGTTGCACCATCAAAAATCTATTTTTACCCAAACATGGTCTGCTCTGGGAAACTCTACACTAACGTCTTTAATACACCGCAGCGGTTTTGAAACGAAATTAGACCTATCCCGTAGACGACTACATTTTTAGGTTTTCTAGATTTCTATAGGTTCGTTCCGATTCCGTTTCAAAGTCGCTGCAGTGATAGAAAAATAGAAAACTGAAAAACTGAAAATTTCTATGGCTTCGGACCGATTCCCTTTTAAAATCGCTGCAGTGTGCTCTAAGCGTAAAGGTTATAAAAATACAGGTTCTTCAATGGGATTCAATAAGATTTAAATACGTATTACCATTTTACGAGTCCAAATCTGACCCATAGCTTATTCTAACCTACTCGGTTGAGTTAGCTTTCGCATGGCGTCTAGAGATATGATTTCAAATAGCGTCTTGGGATTCTGTGGTGTAGATTTTATGTTTTCGCTGACAAATACAAAGACGTTTAATCTCTTTTTACATTCGATACTGTAGTAGTGTCTCTGATATGATCTTATTATTCTTTCAATGAAGGACTTTCAGGTATGTATGGTCGATGATGCATCCTTTCACTGCCTTCTGTGTACCAGGATATTTTATTCGTCACATTCAAACTCTTCTACCAAGTCGTATTCCTCATTGATGAGGATCGTAATCATTCTATGAAATTGACCATAACGACCCTATAGGCAGATTTAATTCGGTGGTTTGCCATTGCCTTCCCCATTTCACACACTGGTTATCTCAGTGGCAAGTTTCCTCACGATGTTTCCTTCACCGTTAGAACAGCAGATAAATGTACGTAAGTTTCGAACCAGGACCTCCCGAATGCGATTCCGGTGTCTTAGCTACTACGCCATCGAGTTCTTAATTCAAACTTAAACGTATTTAAAAATTGAAATTACCTAAGTGCATAAATCATGGTACCTACAACGGAATACCTACCACCGCTTTGTAAATGCTGTATAAGTAAGAGAAAATCTGCTAAAAATATCGTATGTATTCCTCATTAGGAATACGACTAAGAAGAAGCTCAAGATATACATATACTTGGTCTTCCCAAGTGATAAAACTATCAAAAGAACACATTTTGTAACAGGTTAAATAAAGGAGTTTGTTTGTCGTTTATATGAAAGAAATTAAATTAACTCACAAATTTTGTGCCCCTTAAAGGGCCACAAAGGAAAAGTAGGTATGTAAATAGAACAACCACAACAGGAGTGTCAATTTGATACTCGAAGGTACGTGGTCTCATTTTACCAAAGATAGAATGTTCAATACACAAAACCAACACGCAAAATATCAGACTGAAAAAGGTTTTTGAAAGTTTCAAAAGTATTAGGTAATTAAATTCTAACTAGTCATGGATCTTTTTTTTTTATTAAATAAGGATAACAGACGAGTAAACCAGCCACCTTATGGTAAGTGGTCACTGTCGCCCATAGACAACTCACCTCATTGTATTATTATTGGAGGGTTTTTGCTGCTAACCTTAAGGACTGAAATATAGATTGCCTCAAGTGCCGGAAATTACGCTGGCTCTCTTACCCTTCAAACCGAAACACAGAAATGCAAGCATTTCTACTTTACGGCAGAAATAGATAAGACGGTTGTACCAACCCAGGCGATCCTTCACATTAGGATCTACCATCACATCTACTGAGAATTATCGAATTTAACTAATGAGACAAAAAATCCTAGAAGTTCAATCAATTATAATCAAATTCGCTTTCGCAGAATTCTTATTTATTAATTTACTTACAGTTATTGGTGAAAACGTACGTTACTCTTTACGTACAGTGCGTGCGTTTTTAGAAAAAGATTCTGGCCTTGTACTATTTAGAAGCTTACTAACTTCTTTCGTTGGCAAATCACCTACATACTCGTACATAGTCCCCAGGAAAGTCCAGGAAGTCAAGATAAACGCGTCCTGGGGAATATGCCACGCGCCGGGGACCTAGACGACGTGTTCGTGTAGATTTTATTCATTTTAGTTTCTAGAGAAAATGTTGTATATGTTTATAATGCATAAAATACTTTAATAGTAGTTTATGCAACGGCCACGTTACTGACAGAACTGACATTAACCTGAGAACTGTTTATGAATCGAAGTGAAACTGAGTTTCATAATTGATCGCTTGAGTGTTAAAATCGCCATTACGTGTCTTGCATACAATACTTTTACTACCATGAAATATATTAACAGAAAATACAAACCATTACGGAGACTTCAACAGACGCCATGACAGGTAAACATGTTCTTGGTAACTATGGAAACCGTAGATATGTTTGACATATTGTCGACATCGCGCAGGCGCAGGTGTAGGGTTTTTATGGCTATAGTACCAAGTAGTTGGCTAGTGAAATGTAGTGCATTTAATACGACAGATTTCTTGTATGCAGTGCCTGTAAACAAAGAAAAAATTACATATTACAATCGAAAACTGTTATTTAATATTTCATTAAAACACTCTTTATGTTATTGATTGTGATTTCTTGATGAACAAATTACGGTATTGGCGTAGAAAAAATATTTATAGAATACTGTACTTAAAACTGTCATCGTCTCAAGCCGCACACAAAAGGAATTACTTATTTATAGCTTTATTTTTGGCTGGCTTCTGTTTGGGAAAAATTAACTCGGAAGAAGAATTTACTTAGATTTTTACTAAGTCAAATGTCTTCCTTTGAACTTTACTGTTTCTTAAAATACGGAAGGCAAGTAGGAGCTAGATTGTAATTAATTAAACACTTAATTAATGACCTCCTCAGCATAATTCTCTGGGTGTTTACATACTAACCGACGTAATCTAATTTACTAATTATAAACGAGAATGGGAATTCTCGATCGATGTGAAAACCTTCATTCGGTCGAATGAATTTTTATTTTATACCAGATTTGTTAAAAAAATCTGCCCAAAAATGACTATTCTGTATGGTGTTGTGTAATAAATATATAGAAATAAACACTGAGTGGAATAAAATCAGATATTTCTGTGCCTACTTACTACTTAGGAATTCCAATGTGAAGAAGTTATAAAATATCAGTTTATTTATAATTCTATAATCTTTATTACACACATAGACAAAATACAAAAAAAAAACTTAATAAACGAAAAAATAAAATATAAATAATAATAATATAATATAAATAATAATATATTATTATCATAATTTAATATTTAACAAGTAGGCACGTTTTTGTTTACACACTAGGTTAGGTTAGGTTGTTGGGATCCTGTTTCCGCATTTAGACACGAAATAAGTCCTTTATGCGTGTCAAAACACTAATTTCGTTATTCATTCGTACCGAATAAAGGTTTTCACATCGATCGAGAATTCCCATTCTCGTTTTGACAAAAATTAAATTCTAATTTCACCGGGACTAATATATTCACTCGCACCTTTTTACATAGCCTCAGTAAAATACTCACAATTTAACCAAAAAACAGATGAATTGCTGTGTTTTTACGCTCCACGTATCATAAAAATGACGGAATGTCGTCCATGAGGACTTGAAACGGGAGTATGAAACGCTCACTAAAATATTCAGCAAGCTACAACGCCAGCTTTTAGCTTTTCTGAAAGCTATATCTCAGATGTTGAGGGAAATGTTCTGAGTGTAAAATGGACTACTAAAAACTTCGTGAACAATGTTTACAATACAAACAGAGACAGAGACACGAAGACACAGACTTCTTTAGTTTCAAGTAGCCGAAAAGTTAGTGATACAAATGGTTCAGTTGGACTGTAGAAAATATTATCACAGTCACGGACGATATTTAATCTTTGTCGTCTTGTATGGTCAGTTTGAAAACACTACACTATTTTTTTAACATGAGTCCAAGCAACTAGTCCAATTTAGTGGTTCATTCGTCTTTACAAGATACTGTAGCCCGCTACAGTATATTAGTTTTTACCTCACTTTCTTCTTGTTTTTGTTAGGGTAGGACATATGTTTCGATAACTTTCTGATTTATTTTATCGTAGTTTTTACGGCTAAAGTTCAACGAGTTATTAATTTTGAAGGGTTATTGATTGTGAAATCAAGACATAATGTGGATGTTAAACAACTTTATTTTGTTTCATAGACGAAAATTAATAATTAGTTTGCTGTTACTACATTTTATTCAAAACAACACAATTTTTTTAAGGTTACGACTCGTAATCCCACTAATTTGACTCATCAAATAAGTTATCGTAAAATATGTCCTACCCTAACAAAAACATGAAGAAAGTGAGGTAAAAATTAATATAGTAAAGGGAAGTAGACACATTTATAGAGTTATTCCTTAAAATATTACAGAACTATATACATAAGGGTAAGAAAACAAGAAATTTTTCTTCGTGTTTTCTGTTCCAACTTTTCAGCAAGTTTCAGGGAAAATATAAAAAAATCTTATTTACTCTTCATATCTATTTATATTATATTTATGGTATGGCAAATAATATAGTCACATGGCTTATTAGTAGTTGAAATTAAGTGTCATTAGTAATCAATTGTTTTGTTCATAAGTTCCTTGCAAAGGCCATTAATTAAAAAAAAAGTTCCTTGCAGTTAACCCGCTAAAAATAAATAAAATCGTACGGTCGCGAACCTTAGTTTAGGACCCCACTTATACACATTGAACAACCTAATGTGACCTTGGGTAGATTAACGATAGTATTAGATCTCTTTTGATTGCCGTCTACATCTTATTGTGACAAAGTCACTCAATGTGTAAAAGTGGGTGGGTCACACAATAATGTTCGTGACTGTACTATAAATTCTGCGCATTAAATTTGTCGACAGTTTGGAAAAAACCAGTATTATAGTCAACGATGACCGCAACTGGACTATATTTATCTATGCAGATTTGTCACATACGTGCGTTGTTTATTCGTGTCGTATGCAAGAGACTAGGGCTGGCGTAGGCGGTTCGACACGATCGGCTATGTTGATTTTAGCTTGTCAAATGCAATATCAGTCCTATCAGTATTTGAAATTCTCGCTGTGTGATCGGAGAATTACGAATGTAACTAAAACTAGGTAGGATAGATTCTTCATTCTGAAAGATCCTCCATCTTTCAGTATGAAGTATGGACTGGGACAGTATGAAAATTAGTAAAAGTAAAATACACTTTATTGCACAAATAGAAAACAACAAACAAAAGATAAAAAATAGTGAAGTACAATTTAGGCGGCCCTATCTCTAAGACCGATCTCTTCCAGGCAAGGGAATAGTATATCATCATCATCATCAGCCTAGTAATGTCGCCACTGTTGGCCAAATTAATATATGTTACCTACTACCTTAATATATGTACCTTAAACTTGTTTTTGCCCAAGCAGTATAATGTGCTTGTCTTGCAAGAGAGCCAGCGTAATTATCGGCACATTCGAAAACACTCGTGCAATATTTTAGTTAGAATGAGATGGTGAGATATCTATGGGCGACGGTGACCACTTACCCATCAGATGTCCCAACTGCTTTCTTTCTACATCAAAAAATCATAAGCCAAGCCAAGCTACAGCTTTGTGTTGTAGGTAGTAGTTCCTTTTCCTCTCGAATGGACGCCATTGTATTCTAGCTCACAGCTTTTACTAACATTAACAATTTCATCGGTCATGTGGGATCCATCCGGAATCCGACATGAGTTCAATTTCGCGCTTTTTTATTTATAGCAGGCGAGCAAAAGGGCCACCAAGTGGTCACTAGTTGGCCGTAAACATCTCACCTCACTGTATTGTTATTAAAAGGTTTTCGATGCGCTTTTAATCTTGAGGACTTGTTAGATGGAGCGCCTTATATCCCAGTAATTACGTTGGCTCTCTATACGCTTCAAACCAAAACATAGCAATGCAAGCATTGCCATTGTCCAGCCTGACACTACACACAGTCATACACCTTCAACGCACGTTTTCTAAATACTTAGACATACTCGTACATGTCGGTCCCTCCTCTGAAAGCGTCCCTATTTGTTTACTCAAAGTACAATTTAATCAAAACACCCGACACCAAAATAAATTAACCAAAAATAACCACAAAGCCTTAGAGGCAACAATGCGGTAAAAATATAAAGGCTTATTCATCAATTAATGCGGTTACGAAACACTCTTTGGCCTCAATAACGCAATACTCTGTGAATGGAGGAAGCCTGCGTCGTCGCCGAAGGTACCCGCTATAAGTTCATCAATTTACGTCATTTATCAAGTTTCGCCGTGCTTGTATAAAATTGGGCTTACATCACTAAGGGATTGTCTTATTTAACTTGATGGATGAGGCACTAATGAGTGTGGTAACAAGAAGCAAAAATTATGTGGGGAGGACGTCCTATATATAACTAACCAATCTGACTATAACTGACCTGGATGACTCTGTCTTCGGCGGTTCATACCCCTCCCCCCAAACCTGCAAGAAGCGAGGCTCCACTCTCCCTTGACCATTTTTGTTTAAGCCATGTTTGTCTTTATTGTCTTCTTCTTCTTCTAAGTCGTTTTCCTCATTGCTGAGGGTCGTGATCATTCTAAGGAATTAATCACATAGAACGACTCTCGTGGCAGATTTAATGGGGTGATTTGCCATTGCCTTCCCCATTTCACACACTGGTTATCTCAGTGTGCAGGTTTCCTCACGATGTTTTCCTTCACCGTCAACTCTTTATTGTACTCATGTAAAAATACACAGAAAATAATAAAAAGCTTTCAATACCCCCAAATTTTCTTTTTTGGATATATCACTATAATACTGGACGTCCGTTTTTATCCACCGGAAGAAGTACTATGACATTTTATATGGTAACGCAGTTTATTTTGCTATTTTAACACTACTGTGGTGAAATCCAATTTTAAAAAAAACGGTATCACAAAATGTAAGATACCTAGTAATTTGTAATTGTAGAATTTCAGATATCAGGAGGTATATACTCACCACTTTTAATCCCTTTTCACGCATGAATGCCTAAGTCATAAAGCATCGTTGACGATGGGAACACCATAAATAGGTTAAAGATCATGCCAAAACATAAAGGTGTTAATGTAACGTAATGAAAGCATGAATTGAGCTAAGTATTAGTTGCCATTGTTATTTGTTCTACGTCGACGGAGCATGAAGTGTTTTGAAGTATTCCTTTCTTAAAGGAAGAATGTCTTTGTTCAGAGAGAAGTTTCTCGCGAGTTAAATTATTTCATATTTCTACCTTGGCGGGTACAATCGGGTTCCCTTCGGCCATTCTTCCCTAATATGAATGGGATAGTTAACAGCTATTCCCTTAGATTTATATGGCATGCAATGGTGGACATAAACAGGCTGGACTGCTGTGTAAATGACCCTTAGAAATCAATGTAAGTATTGGAAGTAAATTTTAAAATACAAATACAAATACAAAAATATTTATTAAGCCAAACAATATTCAAATTATAATCACTTAACAACAGTGTAGTTACAATATATAAGTAAATATCGGCCTCTACTACCTGCACTGGCCTCATCGGCCGTCTTGCAGCGTAGTAGATAGCAACAGTCTAATGGCCTGGGGGATACACTTATATAAAGAATATTTTTTTTTAACTGTTGTGGGAGTGTGTTTGAAGGTGCGTGAGAGTAAGGTGAACGTGTATAATATAGTAAAACGTTTCAAAAGGAATTGGTTGAAGCCTAACGTTTTAATCACATTGTAGCACGATTTTGAAAAGGAATCGGACTGAACACATAGAAATCTTGAAAACCGATTTTTTTTAATGAGTTCAAAAGTCGTTGCGTTGTGATAAACTAGCTTTTTATGCAGTGATTGACAATGATTAATATAAAACTAACAGATAGAAAATCTAAGGTAATCTCAACTCAGAGTTATTCTTTAAGTAAGTTACAAAATGTATCGGGATTATACATATTAAGCGCTGCTAGAGTTTTGGGACAAAACCGATGTTAGTTCCTCTCGAAATTACGTACCTATGCTTACGAGTATGTCAAAGAAATACCAGTAAACATAGTCACTATACATGCAATTTCCAACTACGTACATTCCGTTCCGTATAGCGTACTCAAACATTACTTACGGTACGGGTAAGGTACGAGAAATCCTCTGAAACGGTGAAGTTGTAATTATTGTTCTATTAGTGGCGTTACGGACCAATTTGCCATCCAAATTGCGGGAGTGCCACTAACTTTGTCGCATTTAGACAATGTTCAGTGCGGTTGAGTTTATAATTGCATTTCTGAGTATATAATAAATAAATAATACTTAGTTGTAATCAAAATTAAAATTTATTTTATTATCGTTAATTTAAATTCAATGTAAATAATAATGTTTTGTAATGATAAATGTATTTGAAGTATAATTGAATAATAAAGACCTGAAACTGAGTAATATAGGATTGCAAAAGAAAAATTTCCTTCAACACTCAGACAATAATTACATTAAATAAAATCAATCCAGTGTATTTTGGGAAAATTACGATTATATAACTCAGTGTCAATCATTATCAATCACCTATGATTGATAATGCACCTTTAAACCTTTATCTACTGACCTTTCGTAGTCCAATCGATTTATTCGAATGTGCTCGAGTTGTATCTAGACATTTCAATATTACGTGGGTCTGAGTCTGTCCGAGATCCAGAATCTAGTATGAAGTCAATTATATTATATTATTACTATTTATCTCTAATAATATAATATAATGATGGAGGCAAGGGGGGAGGTTTATTTATAATTATTTATTAATTAATTGACATTATTTGTAATTTTGATCTAAATTAAATTATATTTTAATTAAATCAAATTTAGAATAACTGAATTGTGATAAATTAATTATAAGCACCTACTTACCTTGTAAAATGAAAATGCTTGAAACCTTTTGAAATTAAAATTACAAGATCTCAAAAAAAAATATACTGATATAATTGACTTCATATTATAATATACTTATTAGTCAAATACTAGATTCTGGATCTCGGACAGGCTAGACACATAATACGTCATTTTTATAATAGGATAAATGCTTATATTTTGATCAGTCATATTCTATTTTCATCTTCGTCTATTGTGTCTCCAATTTTTTCCATTTTCAAGGTTACTATCGTTTCATATTGTATGAAGAAAAAGTCATCAACAATGATTATTGATACTTGTATTTTACCTTTAGTTGTAGATAATTACCGAAAGAATCTTTAAGATCTGTACCTCCGAGAAAGTAATGGTTAATTACGTAATAAAGAAGGTATTTTTAAATATAAAAGGAAATACACTTCAGTCACACGTCATTGCAATGAATAGTGAACGTAATTCGATTTAGACCCGGACATGGAACAAAGCGATAAGATTATCTGCCTTAGACTTAGGGCTTCATGATAATGTCTTACTTGGCTAAATTATATTAGACTGGATACTAACTTTCTTTGCGGGGTTTTTCGATTCTTCTATGGAGACCCAATGAATATATTTAACTACATTATATTATGTACTTACATTACAAGGAACTGAAAAAATACCATTATTGTAATATTAGACTTTATCATAAAGTCAACACAATTTCATCATTAATTTTCTTAAAACTTAAAGATTTATGTAAAGCAACCCAACCCTTATTTGTTGGGGTGCATATTTTTAATTACTAAGGTTTGGAGTTATTTTAACCTATAATACCTTTTGTAAATAACCACGAAAGCTTATAAAAGTTATAATTATAACCTCGGCTTATATACTCGGCTAACCTCGGTGCTGACTAGATTCAATTCAGTAAATGAAACAATACTTTTATATATTGATTCATGCAACAAGCGTTGCATACAATCAATTTTATATCCACCTATTATTAGACCAGTCGATATCGGACTCAAAATAGGGCATTTTCACATTAGACGATAACGACACCGATTAGTATGGTGTCGTGGACGACATAGTGTGCAAGCGTCTAGTACTAAATGTATGAGATTCGACAACCGATCATATCGATGTCGTTATGGTCTAATGTGAAAATGCGTATACTCTTATGTGACTAGGCTCAAAGCAAAATAACTACGACACACTTTGAAAGTTGAAAGATGCCGCGAAACGATCCTATTATTATCTCTTCAACAATAAACTTGTCAATTCCGCTATAAACTAGCGAAGTGCGGTATTATCCTGCAAAATGGCGCAGCGTCAAAGTGTCGCTTGTTAGTTCGCACAAACGAGACTTCCATACGTGGGCGAGTTACTCTCTACATTAGTATAAAGTAGAGCTCGTAAAACAAAGGTCCGACTCCATTATGTTGCACTGCCTTTTCTGAAAAAGTTTGCAGAGTGTCATGCATGTGAATTAAATGAAACATGGAGTTATAATGTCACACAGGGCACAATATTGCAGTAGTATCCACGTGCCTCAAACTGTAATGACATTTGAAACTTTAATATTATAGGTAGTTGTGAGGCTAAACTTTTCTGAAGTGATATGGAAATTAATATTATTACATCATAATATTTGCGGACATCCTCTACGCGCGCCGTAGCACAAACAGTCATATGTAGTATCTCGTCGTAGCACATTTGTAACTAGAAAGCGTAGCGGGCTTTTTAGGAAATCAGTCACCAAACATGTATTTTAAGCTTAGGAGCATCGATGGTGTAGTGGCCATACGGGAGGTTCCGGGTTCGAAACCAGCCACGTCAGTACCAATGAGTTCTCGATTTCTTCAAATCCATCACGTGCATTTACTGACAGTGATGGAAAAATTCAAGAGAAACCCTGTTTTTCTGAGGGAAAAATAAGTTTTCCAAAGGCATGTGATACCCATCAATCAGCACCGGTGGCTGGAATATTAATTTTAAATTTAAATATAATTTATTAATAAAAAAAATATTTTTTTGTAACTTTTAAAAACTAAATTAAAGGAATTCGGCAATTAATTATAAATAAATAAATAATTAATAATCTATTATAAGTGATTTAACTCGATCTGTGCATGCAGTCTAGATACCACCCTTTTACCTATTTCTACCGCAAACCATCAATGCTTACATTGCTGTGTACCGGTTTAGTGCAACAATACAAAAATAAAATACAAAAATATTTATTGAACCAGAACATTCAAATTACAATAAAGTAACAATGTAGTTAGACTGTATTGATAAGTTAGACATATCGAAAACTCTCTAACAACATTATAGGTGAATCCTGTGGCGTCAATAGGATGATCTACTTTATTCTTGTCATGTGGTTATAGTGGCCAACCTATTATCAGAGTTGTTCAGGCCTCTCGTAGGGCCTCTGACTAACGACTGCTGTTGGCCGACAGCAGCCGGTATCGACAACTGGAAGTGCTCTCCGTGGCACGAGGCTCAGATAAAAATGTGGTACTACCGGTCACCCATACTAGTTCCGACCGCGCGGAACTTTGCTTAACCTGCACGATCACTCTCGGACCATGCTTCCAACGAGGCTACGAGTCTCAATATGATGGCAATAAAACTGATGATGTATATCTTTGTCCGCAGAATGAACATCTCAATGCAGCTAGCAGTGATTGTAGCGGCGGGGTGCCTCTGCCTGGCGGCCGGAGCGCCGGACGTGCGACTCACGCGCAAGCAGCAGCGGCCCACGCGCGGCTTCAAGAACGTCGAGATGATGACCGCGCGCGGCTTCGGCAAGCGCGACCGACCCCCCACCAGAGCTGAACGTGAGTGCTGAGGAAATTGATGGGGATCAGGGCCAGGCGCGGAGGGGAAGGGGATACACAGATACTCACCACTTATAATATAACTGAAAGAATAGCTTGTTTACTTCAACCAAGAAATTGTTCACTTCAACCAAGATCTTAGTCGTATCTATAAAGTAATTTGTTCAAATGAATAAAGTTACTTTATATGCTCTAAATCAAACAAGCTATTTCAGATTGACCCCTCCCAAAATGTTAAGTTATAGGATCGCACCTGGAGCAGGGATCATGTCCTAGGTACTAGTCGGAAGCCATCGTTTCCGACGGGGCCTGAGCGGTGCAATCTGGAATATTCGACATTCAAAGTCGAGCAACTACGGAATTTGTTGTTACGCTCACACATATGTTCATGTCTATATAAAAGACATCTGTTGATTTTGATCGCAAACGAATTTAAGTTTCTTTTCTACGGGAGTCGAAGATTTGGGGGGGGGGGGGGGGGGGGGGCACTATTTCCCTTCTACCCCCACTGGATCCGCCACTGAGTTTAAACAATAAGAAGAAAATTACTCCTAGGTCTATATTTACAGTATGTTTAGAATTCCATGAATTGAGAAAGTTTCGCATACCTAATACTGATTTAGAATCCTGCCACAGACACCCACTACTTTAGTAAAGTTGGAAATACAATTACGACACGGAAACTAGATATTATTAAATGTAATTAATTAAAATTGTATTCCATATTCAATTTATCAAAATATTATATATAACAATATAGTGTGATGAGATTTCTATAGGCGACGGATCACTTACCGTCAGGTACCGTACCTTTATTCAAATTACTGATAATAGTTATTCTTTACTAATAATAATTTAACTTCATATTGCAAAACTAATGTAACAACCGTAGGTCTAATAATACCATCAATCTCTCATAAAATGTACAGCTTTTAAAACACTTAGTGAAAACTTTCTAAAATTTTACTGTATACGTCGATTTCATTACGGGACCAAGGAGCACAATGCACTTAACACTTTAACACTCCCTCGGGATGCACATAACCCCTATTGATCTTACATCCATCTCCTTCAGTGTCAACATCCTACGTGGAAGCTAATGGTGCATATAATTTGTTGGCACTTTGTTAAGAATTTTAGCTTTACATTTCTTACAACATAAAAATTCAAATGATTCTTGGTATTTTCAAATATTACGCCCTGCTGAGATGTTGATAAAAGTTTTGATCAATCTATTATCATGGTAATCTTTGGGTTAAATAAAAATAAAAAGAGACCGTGTAATATAAATACAAGGAACTCCAAAATTGTATCAAGTGAGTTTCTATATCATGAATTAAAGGTACATAACTTTATTTAGATAGGTAAGACGTAAGGTAGCGGATACTAGGTAATTCATAAACAAATAGTACTTGACTCTTACTTCTCAGATTCAAGTAATTTTTTTATTGAATTACCTAGTAATATAAGTTTAGTTTATCTATCCTTGTTTTGTTTATCTGACTGACTCTCAAACCATACGAGTAAGTAGAATGTATCTCGTATCTTCGGTATTTCTCACCTGCATTATTTCTTAAGGCGACGTACACCACCAATCTCCATCGGAACGGGCCCATAGAGGCACCCCTACGTTTAAAAGCCCTTCCGTTGGCATCGCCCGAGATTTCGGCAAAAGAACGCCGGAAGACGCCGAAGGTACCTTAAAATATCTAATTGAATATCCGGCGCCGTTATGATTGACCAAATTGGGCCGGAATACATAACTGGATACACAGGCCAGCTTCAAGAGGAAATCCATTTGAAAATGGTACAGGCCTTTGGACAGGCTACGCTTTGTTTGAAATCTTATTAGCGAAATGTGACTCAACTACGAAATGAACCTTGCCGATAAGTTTTCTACTCAGGAACTTACCTGTTTGGAATAGAACTCGTTATATTCTCGAAATTCATTTATGGAGTCGACTAGGTTTCCATACAAATGATTATTACATGTCGCATTTGTGCTTTATTTTACCAAAATATTATTACCATCAATTTCAAACATGTTATTGTACTGTCGCTAATATAAATATAATATACTTACGTCAGAATCTATAATAATGATTAATTTTCAGTTTCATCTTTTGTATGAAAAATTTCTAGTGTTTAAATAAACCTTTCAATAAGACAAATTGTTAAAAAAAATTGAATTCGCGAACTTACAACAACATGATTGACTTAATTGCAAACATATTTCAGTAAAATATTGCACAAATACGACATGAATCATTTGTATCGAAACCTTGTCGTGACGTGCGCCTTAACAGTTAAATGTAGCGAACTCCTGAGTTGAAAGCTCTCAAAGTGTTTATTTATGTGATGTCGGAGAAACATTCTGACAAGCTTTATAGATTTCAGCACTTAATAACTTACTTTATTAAGGACAGATTACACAATTCCAGTGGACTGTAGACAGCATAATAACTTGTTGCTTGGTAACTATGTTCTATTTCAATGCAAAACAAACAATGAAATCAGACTTGCCTAAAATTTTCATTATAGTTTCACTTTTCATTACCCGGCTATTAATGTCTTGTGACTTGCTAGAAGCTGCCTCATTATTAAGACTTCCTTAAGTCTCGTGTTATCTCTATCTGGAGCTTTGGCGTAGCAAGGATAGCATGTATTTTAATGAAGACCAATTTAAAGACGTTTCGTACAAGTGACGGTTACTCTGTTACCTGAGATATATTTGTATAATTTTGTCCATTGTCTACTGGATTGTGTAATCTGATTGCTGCTTAATTAAAGGCAGAAACAAACCAAATACCGTTACTAACTGTACCTATGTCAGCAACTCGCTCGAAACTTACAAAAGGACCTGCGACTAAGTTTCCTAGCACCAATTGACAGGTGTTGCTTACTTTGCCTAAACATGGCTATGTGTGGTGGAAGTGGAAGACACATCGAGCTATACTCTGTGGTACCATGTCGCAATAAGCTTTTGTTATGATTTCTTGACATTCCTATGAATTTGTCTAATAAGTTAAAGCGACAAAGTATTAAATGGTACAGCCTGATTTGTTGGCCACTGTACAATTAAGTTACTGTAGATCTAAGTATTGATCTTACACATACATTAAAGCACAATTTTTACACTAAGTTACGGATATATTTGTCACTTGTTTACTATATTTACACCAAAAGTGGTATTTTGGTTCTAATTTAACCACAAGTTCTTATTTTATTTCAAATAGTGGTTAACTGAAAACCAGAATTTACCACCGCTGACGGGTTTATTGCAGGATCTAGTAATTAGAAAACAAATTTTGTGCAATAAAGAGTATTCATTCATTAGTTATTTTAAAATTAAATTGATGGAAAAGTTATGTCTCTCAAGTTAAAATTAATGTGTGTATTTCACCCTTAATAAGAAAAGTTTGGTGTGAATATCTCCCTTAAAATTAAAACTAATATAAGTATTATTTTTATTTTACGATGTTTGACTGTATAGTCATAATACAGAATAAAATATAAAAAAGGATAGTCAAATAAAAGTGATATAATAATTATTCCAATACATACAGAGCAAGAACGCTCCGCTCCGTCTCCCCGAAAGAAGTTTAACCCCAAAAGCTCACTCCTGGTGGCTTCGGGCTTTGGGAAACGTAGTGATGAAAGTGTCGGGGAAGGTATAGTTTACCGTAATATGCAGTAATTTTACCGCAGCGCCTATGTGTTTGAAAAGGCCTAGCTTTTTAAAATTGAAAGTACAATAAACAAATTTTTATAACTAAAATGGAATTGAACTTCTATACCTATCTTCACCTTAAAAAGTGCAAAATTAAAACATATTTGTGTTTAAATAAAGTTTATTCGTGACTGTTTAAATAAAATGGATTTTGAATAAAATTACATTGAAAATGAAATATTCACCTCTACCAGTTATCTGCTGATTCTAGTATTAATAGCCAAATTAATGTTGTAATAGATTTGGTATTAATTTGATTGAACAAGCTGAAATAATCTTTCATTTTCGAATTGCCTTCATTACTATATTTACTTTATACATGAGTAAGATATTATTGTAAGTAAATCATTAGTCCTTTAAAAGTGTGGAATTATACAAGAATAGAACAATTATCACCGATAGCATTCACTTAATGTGACAATTATTTGTCCATCAATACGTTCCTCGGTAACTAAAAATATTTATTTTCATCGGGAAATGACCACTTATGGAAATATCTAACCACCTTCATGAAATGACCATTTCTAGAATTGGTCACTTATATTCGTGAATACTTTCACCACTTATAGACGGCGTATGAATTTTTCATTACAACCCTCGAAGCTTTAACTGCTTTAAACAAATAAGAGATATAAGCTTCGGGTTAAAAGTTGGGTTAAGCGTTTTTTTAAATTAAAAAAATGACACTTAACCCTAGTTTAATCTGAGATTTAACGTTGGCGCTGTAGGGGCTATAAAATAACTGATAAGAATTAATATTCCCCAGAGGAGGAAATTAGAGTGACCAGAGGAACTTTCAAACCAAACTCAAACATTCTTATCGCCCGGGGTTACGGCAAACGCGGCCAAAAGGGAGACAACGACGGAGGTAATGCGATTATTGGATCCAATAGAAAAGACAAACATCGCTATTGGACGTTTTAACGTATTGTTTCGATTTGAGAATTGGCCCCAAAGCCGTCACATAACGGTTAAATGTTTGTCTAAGGGAACGTCCATATATGACGTCACGCCGGATCCACAAAAAGGTCTAAATGTAAAGTGAAAAGGGTGATAAAAGGTGACAGAAACAGAGAGGGAGTAAAAGGTTTATTGGCAGAGTAACGTTTACTGTGGTACGTTTTCTTGTAATTTCACTAACAGATTCTTCGTATGAGGGAAGGGGGGAGGAACAAATATCTGCTTTGATCGCTTGATAAGGATTATTGAACATTGAACAACATTTAGTGTTTAAAGGGGCGAGTTTTGAAGGGGCTTGCAAGTATAGTCCGAAAGTTAGTCATGCAGGTTAAGCAATTGTGGGCGCAGTGAGAACCAGGATGGGTGACTGTTAGTGCCACATTTTTATGTATACGACAAGAAAATGATTTTTTTAAAACCATATAAATTATTATTGAATATCTGAAATTGTCATGTAGGTACACAAATGAAATATACTACTAAAGTGCTTCATTATGTTTTGTACCTGTGAAATATTAGTTAGTCTGCGTCTGCGTCGAAGTTATTAAATTTCGCTATTAAAATTACGCATCTGATCGAAAAACGAAGTACCTATCAGAATATAAAAGATAATCCGCATATTTGTATGTGGTATATGACGTGACGTAATAAGTGGACGGCCCTCTACCAAGAAACACAATATTCGCATGGACCGAATAACCCCCAGGGTGCGCACACGACTTACGAACCAACACGAAACATTATTAATTAATAAACATTTTACATGCAGGTGTAATAATCGTGTCTATCAGCCTTAAACAGCCCGCCCACAAACAACGCTTGTAATAATTTCAGATAATGGGGATGTGAACCAAGTTCAATAAACAGTCTCAATAGATTTAGGGAAAACCTCGCTTGTCGCGGAAAATTAATTTACCTAAATAGAAATTGTAGTACATTGTGTTACAAATGCGCGAAGGAGTATTTTGTCATAATTATGAGTACTATTATTTATTCAGTGACAGAGTGAGCCCGCTGTGATTACACGAATGCATCATATGCCCTTCGGGAACGTGATAAAAAATAAAATAAAAATTCAGAAAAAATCAAGCTAATTGAAATCACTTAGTCTTATTACCCCTTAGCGTACGGATAATGAAATAAGAAAATGGCCTTTTCTCGAGCATGTGTTACACAATGTAAATTTTCAAATAACTTTTTATATTTACAAGTACATAAGTTTTAACACTTGTTTTGCATCCCTAAAATGTAATGTCACTGTAATGTAGACATCAATAGCATAGCTGCTGAGATACAAAAATCGTTGTAAATGCTTTCATGTTTTCTTGGTAAATAAGAAATATCTACGTCTTCTCCAAGACGGATCAGTAAGTGGAGATCGCTTCGGAGACAAAGACAGCTTTCAATGTGCCTTGCAGACATACGTAAGGCGCTTAGACTATTGTGTACAAAATGTCACTGCTTTCTATTATGAACCAGTAGTGATGGGTACATGGTCTTGTGGTTTTGGTCTTTGGTCTTAGTTTTACAGACTCTCATTGCCAGTGTTTAGTCGTGTGATAAAGCCAATAGTTGATCAGTTATCACTATAATAACGCGTGTTCTTTTCATGAAAAAATTACAAAGCAACAATAATTATTTAGTAATAATCATAATTATATAGTAATTGTCTCGACGGAACTTTTGGCATGATAAGTCTATAAAACGAAATCTGTTCTTAAATCGGAACACCGTCATTTTTTATTGTGTTAGTCTACTCAGTTGTTCAATGCTATGCAAATAACTACAAAACGAACAATACCGAGGCCGAAACCAATTCGATTCAAGACCAAGACCAATTTTTGGTCTTGTGATTACTCGTCCATCACTAATTGAGTCATTGTAGTAGCTTACCTTATTTAGTTACTATTGTATGTAAGAAAAAACCTCGACACATAGGTTAATTTTGTTTTTGGCACAAAAAGACTACACACAGTGCCAATCTAGCGAAGCTCAGGAATCTTTGCTCTATAGAATTGACTTCAGAAGATCACTGTACTAAATTGGCACTTATTTGCCTCATCTTCTCACTAATTAATTTTTACACGGAGTGTTATTTTAATTTATTATACAGCCACTGAGAGGTGTATTAGGACCTCTACCGGAAACTGAAACAATAGACTCATTATTAGTATCCTGGTAGGCCTATCGTTTCAAGTGAAAACAGTTTAAAATTTCATCTGAAACTTGGGTCATGAAGTTACATTTTTAGTATGAGATTAGGATAGATCAGTACATATTGTATGGAACAAATTAAGTATCTACTGGACAAATGTTTGCTGAAAAATTTGGTCCATAAGTAAACTTTTCATATTGGTTCAGTATTCGATAAAGATTTTTAACGGTCTGTACTATTTAATTTATACTATTCAATTTATCTATAAAGTTTACTATAATTTAATTTCTAATTGAAGACAGTTCTAGCTTCAGACGTCAATTCTTGTTCAAGCTTTGATAAGTAAAAATCGGATGACCCTAATTGTACTCAATTTCACACATTTCCGTAAAATTTGACAGTTTACGGACTGGACAACTTCTGGGAGATGCTGGAGGCTTCGCCAGAGAGGGAAGGACAGGAGAGCAACGAGGAGAAAACACCGGAGAGGTAACCTTCATTCTGTTTGTCTCTCTAACACACTAAAAAATTAAAAAAATGCTAAAATGTGTATCTTAAAGTGCATAAAACTCTAAATGCGTTTGATAATCATTATCGTACATTAATGAGTGCTATAGAAAATGTATGGGAGCCGCAGTTAATTTTTTTAAAGGCATTTTCTGCATTAAACGAGGCAGATTTTATATCAGTTTAAAGTTTTGCAATATCTTTTAAATTTATAATCAACGAAATAATAGACTGGGTACACTTAAACTAATGGAATTTATTTTTCTATCGTAATATCACATTGAAAGCAAGAATTTACAACAAAAAAAATGGCGTGTTATTGTCTGATTTTATTTTATGAAAAGCACTGAATTGTTTTTAGTCTGAATCTAAGCACGTATATATCTCATATCATGACAAATTATTATAAATGTTTTATTAAGATAATAGTACACTTTCACCACAGTATAAAGACTTCTATTTTCAGCATATATAATAAAATTATCTACAATAGAATGTGATACGCAATAAAATGAATCAAAGTCGTGCGAAAATCCGATGTCAAATAAACGACAGCTATTTTTATTGAGTGCCGACGGGGTTGCTAATCCGGCATCGGGTCTCTGAGTTTATGCCACGGACCCCTTATTTCGTCTAGAAATCAAAAACTTTAGTGTAAGTAACCTATATTTTGCTACGTGTTAATTTTTTGTAGGTATAGTAACTTTTGAATTATTTGTGAAAGTTAATTATGCATATAGATAAGGAGCCATCTATAAATTACATCACACGTTAAGAGGACTTTGTTTTATTGTAGTGGTGATTATGAACCCATGTGAAGCTGGGGCGGGTATTAAAATTCTATTTGTTTTATAACATATATTTTTTAGAATTATATTTTTTTAATGTTTTTTTTATATCTCTAGTAATGTTATAAAAGAGACGAGTGAAATATAATATCTGAAAACCCCTCGAGGAATATGTATGCCGTAGAACAATTTTTATTTTGCAAGTTTTAAAATTAGAATTAAAACTTTTTAATTGCGCAAATTTTCAGACATAACAAACATGCCTTACCCATTCGTACTCTCGTGTACTCATAAAGTTGCACCCCTAGTGCTCCTAAAATAACAAACTGAACAATATTTGTCATTAAAAGTTTAAATTAAAAATTTTGCAAATCTACGACTTACAGTATGCAAGCAAACCGCCGGTAGGCAGTAGGTTATTTAGTGGACATAAACTATTGTTTATTTTTATTTAATACGCATTTTGCAATGCTGGGCATACTTAATTAAATTAGAAAAAGTGGTTAAAAATTTTACACGAGGATTTGAACCTGCGATCTTGCCGTTCCATAGCATTGCTGGTATAGATCTTAGTGTGTTTACGTCGCCTATACAGACGGTACACGTATAGTACACGACATCCCCGGAATGCCGGTTTTTAGTGATGTGACATATATTGAGTATATTGTCGAAAAATATATATTCTATGATCTATCTCATAGATCTATTATAGGTAGGAATTGTCACGTTATGAGCGTCTATTCTATATCACTTTCGATTTTGTATAGAATAGAAAAAATGCCTATGTTGAGTTTCCATTCTAATAGCCATTTAATCGCATAGAAAGTCTACTTTGATCAATTTCATAGATTCTATGAAATAGAACATAGAATAGAAAAAGTGAGAACGTTCCTTAAGATCCTCTTGTAATCTACTGATACAATTCCCATCCCCGTGCTTAGGGCCACAACAAACAAGGCTTTTTTTAGTTATGATCTGTTATCAAAATAACCAAAATTAAATCTAGATTATGTATAGCTGATAGCTTTTTCGGAACTGAACTCTGTCACATATCCAACAAACATCATACACAAATAAACCTTTGTTTACAAACCATGCATGTTCGATATCAAAGCAAACGTCAAGATTCGATTGTAGTCAGACACAACGGATGACAACACCGTAAGTGCTCCGTTTGCCGTGCGCATAATTTTCCTACCAACTCCATAGCAACGGCACGGATTGACTAATTTGAAGCCAGCAAGGTGAGCCTCGATAGCTCAGTTGCTAAGAGCTCTGTCACCGAACGGCAAGGTCGCAGGTGCAAACCTGCTCGGAAGAAATTTTTCAACCACTTTTTCTAATCTATTTAAACTAACTTATAATGATTTGGTATTGTTCGCAGCATCCCACTGGATTGGTTCGTCAACGAGATGATGAACAACGCTGATTTCACGCGGTCTGTGGTCCGCAAATTCGTTGACCTTAACCAGGTATAAATCCTCTAATTTTAAAGCCTATGATCATTAATCATGATATTCATGATTCAGTGCTAAGACATTACTAGAGTAAGACTCGGATTTCAAGAGGCCAATTTCATTCCGGTTTGGTACGCTGTAACAAATCACATGCGCTCCGCCCTCCCTTCACTTGAAATTAGCGCTTTATGATTGGATGAAGCGAATCGAACCGGAGAGGTATCAGCGCCTTGTGAAGTCCGAGCCTAAGGATATAGTACCCCAGACCTGTTGGACATTTTGGTCGGCACAATTGTCAAAATTAACGCATTAAACTTTAGTCGCGATTAATTTTTTTAATTTTTGGATTTAAGTCTGTTGCTATATTAAGGTGGATTTGCATCAACATTTGACCCTGGGTTAACTTGCGAATTGTGTATGAAAACATACAAAATTGACCTCAGGTTAGAGTAAACGCAAGAGTTAACAGTCGTCGCAATGAAAGTGCGTAAGGGGTTTTTGTTCCACCAGTATAGTTAAGATTTACCAACAGTTTTTTAAATTGGTATATCTATGTTTTCAGGATGGCATGTTATCATCAGACGAGCTGCTCAGGAACGCGGTTTAAACTTCAGTTTAATTCTAGTCTTAAATACTCAAGTACCTATTATTTCTAAACGGTTACGTCACTATTTTAAGTGCGTTATTTATTAATTATTTATTTATATTCTGTATTTATAGTGTTACGATACTGTGATAAAAGCTAGCTTCAGCCACTCGAAAGTTATAAAAAAAAACCTACTCTATATCTTTGTTTCCATTATGATTTGTTTTGAAATAAAAATTTTGAAAACTGTTGTTCGGATATTATCATTGTAAATAATTTAAATTAAAACGGTGTCAATGGCGTAAATACCTAAGAATTGTCCATAGAGATACTCTGTATATCTAAAAGTAGAATAAAAATTTGTTGTTTAAATTATTGTCTATTAGGTACAATTTTTAGCAAATAACATATTTCCGTTTTGTATATTTCAATTACGTTTGAAAGTAACGAATGAAATATAAAATTATTTATTTTGTACTCAACTCTGATATTGTATTTAAGAATATTTGAAATCAAATAATAAATGTAAGAGGTACAAGACTAAAACGTATTTAATAAATAATAGACAGCATTTTATTTATTAGCTACTCTTTATTTCCAGTAAAACCGTGTTGACATGATAGAAAAAAAAAGTTAATTTGTTTTCAATTAGTACGCTGTTACAAATAATTTAATAGGGTATTTGGCATAATATTCAGTCATTTTTTGCCGTAATATTTGGGTCGAAATGAGTAACTACTGATCTACCTAGTATAATTTAGGTACTGACTCAATAATATCATTGTTTTGATTGTTTGTTTGTAGTCTCTTTATTGTACTAATATTATTTAAAAACACAGAAAAAAAAGACATTAAAATATGTACAAAGTCGGGCCTATCCCATAGGGATCTCTTCCAGCCAACCTGTTATTTTAAAATATCCGATTAAGATAGCACTGATATGTAGTTCTCGTTAAAATAATAATATAATTTACTGACTCAAAAATATCATTTTTTTTAAATATTCATACATGGTTATTGGTAAAACGACGTACATCTTTTTGGGGGGTGACAGTACAGCTTCTATAAAGTATCAAAATAAGCTATTCATACATTTTCTATGGTTTCACATGACTTTTGTTCGATTGACATTTCAATTTTCAAACTAGTAGTCAAAAACAGTGGGCTCACATGTTCTGCTTGCTGGTTTGTGACACATTATTTTGAATATTTTCTAAATTTTGTATTGCATACTTTTAAATATTTATACCTGATTATTTTTTTCTGTAAAATATTCTCAAAATGTATCAATTAACAAAAACAAAGCGAATTATTTGTATATAAAATTATTGAACTTTTATCACGACGACATAGGCTTGGATTTTTAATAAAAATAGAGAAGTTCAAAGAACTTTAAAACTAGAAAACTTTTATTAAGGTAGTTTTTTTATACCTAGATTGCATATGAGCTGTTCAGTGGACAACAGGCCGTTTATTTAGTACTTTGTCGCTTTAACTTAACTTTTTTGACACATTATATCAAGGAATAATTACAAAAACTTACAGCGATAGGGTTCCATAAAGTATAGCTTGATGTCTCCCCTTAATGGTTTACATCGTATTACCAACAACCCTGTATATTTATTTAGTTACAATTAAAAGTAAATATACTGATCCCTACATACGAGTATTAATACTAAATATTCTGATATTACGTTATAGTATAGAGATTCATGCTCTAATGCTGTATTCATTGCTTCGTTGTCCTTGTATCGTGTCAACTTAGTTTTAGGATAAGTAGGTTCAGTTCACATTGGCGCAGCGACGAGACGAGGCGTGGCGAGCGACTTATGGGCTACTGTACACAGTTCCTTGAAAGATGGGAGATACGCAGCGCGATCCCGCACTACTTTGTCGTATGGTACAGTGCGTAGTACATTTCTAGTAATCGATGCCTCTTCAAGCATCTTCGTGCCGCGTCGCTGCATCAGTCTGAACTGACCCTAAATAACTTCAACAGTTTTATCTTTAAAATCTTTTACGAAGGGGAAAGGCGCAACCAAAAATTCTTTATTAAAAAACTTGTACGTATGTTGATAACTTTGTAAACTTATAGGCTGGGTCACTTGTATCCTAATAAAGTCAATTTTCGAATAAACTTGCTGGAGTCTGTCCTTTTTATATACCTACTTGCTCTACATACATACATACATGTATAGTAAACGACTATAATATAGGTTAATCGGTTAAATTACCGAAAAGTGAATGTACTTACGGATACCCACTAATTAAATATAGTTCGTTGTTAATATACTATCGTCGTTATGGATGAAATAAAATAAAATATATTGGGTATCGAGAGTGTGTTTTTATTTCCATTAAACGTAACCCCCCCCCCCCCCCCCCCCCCCATAAAGAAAAGAAAAAAAACCCGCTAAAATTTGTAACAAAAAACCTAAAGTGACCTCTTACACAACTGATAATAAGGTTGCTATTCATTGAATGAATGTCTGATGATGTCTGATGAATTCTTGAATGTGAAAGGTAAACAAAGTTGTGTTAAGAAATTCACTGGTCATGTGCAAATATTGGCTATGCCATTCATTCATAACAAATTATTAAATCTAATTACACCTTGCGATCAGGATTTGACAGTCCGCGATTGCTTGCTATTGGCCTATTTCTCCTTATTCTTTGTGATTCTGACCGGTGATAGAGGGGCAAATAAAATTACCGTAATCGCAACCGTCCCGTGATACGGTTACATACTATAATAATTAGTTGTACGAGCTTTTAAATGAATTTTAACTGTATAGTAAAATTTCAGTCCTTTTGATAATAATTTATGTAGATACTTAAGTTCAAACAAGGAAAGTCACTCCCCATGCAAATGAATCACATTTTAAATGGGGAAGCTTAGTTTTTTTTTTCACCATACTGGAATTATTCAGTGTTTATTCCAAGTACTAACTCGTAAGTGTAGCTACTTACCTGTTCTAATTTTCGATAGGAAGGGTTCTTCCGCAGAAATCGGACTAGTAGCGCCCCCTTCTCTAGACTGATGACGTGAGCACAGACAGCCAGTCAAAAGGTTTGTGCATATACACATATAGTTCCGTACATTTGACATTGCCCGACTAATGTATGGGAAAATGCTCACATCACATGCGCCAACTGGCAGACGCGGGTTCTTACATCCTGTCTATAATAAACAGGATAGGTAGGTACAGGAAGTTAAGTACCTAACTTCAAAACGAAGAGCTGCTGCAAGCAACTGCATGGTTCTCCATTGAGAGCCCACAAATTCGTGTACCGTAACGCCAAAACTTTCGTGGCATAGTTAGGTGTACTAAACAAGTTTCGCTTATGTTACAACGACCTCTTAAAGGTTGGAGTGATAACGAAAGCGAACTGCCATCATCACCCTGCACCAAAACGACGCGGGGAGTTAAATACGTCCTCGATACATTTTACTCAGCATGCGCTGTAAAATAAACTTAATATATTATCAATTTAAACTCAGTATATTAATGAAAGTTCTCAGGATATTCATATTTTTTTCGTTTGTTGTGAAAAGTGAACGTCGTTGTAGATTGACTAATAACGCGTGACCCGCTGCTAGTGGTTAATCATCTTCCGTGATGAGAAATCGTCCAGTATCGATGGCACCGGTGAGGCTTCTTTGTTTCTTGCATGACGTGAAGTCTCCTTACCTTTAATAACTCGTTGATAAGATGGAATATTCGAGGTAGATTAAACTACGAGAACTTGTGAAACTCTGATTGAGTCAATATAATATTGCAAATTCCAAGCTGACAATATCGCTTCCCTTCGCTAGATCCAGTTCGTATCTTATTGACGATTCTTCAATAGTTTCAAATTCAAATAATGAAATTCTTGTATTATTCACTTGTATTGTAACAGCAGAGATGCTAAGTTCTATAAATACTTACTTAGTTTGTACACATAGTTTCCAAGTTTTATTGCGAAACATCTTTCATTTCGGCTAATAGAGGTAACGCTTGCTAAAACCGCATTAACGATAACATGTAATATAATATCGCTATATCTTTGCAAGCGTAATCACGCACCTTATTATCTTTGTTGAGGAAAGAAGCGATTACTCGAATACGCATCGCGTATGCAATCGGAGATAATTTTAGTCTCAATTCTTGCGTTTACTGAGTATGACTCAGCAGTGCTTCGATTTGCACCAATGAGGATCGTCAATGAGGTATGGTATAAGTATTCTCACTTCCTACAGTACATAATAATCTGTGGTTAAATTATGTGGACGAACCACAGTGAGAATACTTATACCATACCTCATTGACGATCCTCATTGGTGCAAATCGAAGTAAAGTAATATTTCGATTTGGTAAGGTGAGATTTCTCACCACACTAATGTTACGTCAAACTATGCAATTTAAATGTCACTTTACTAAATCGAACATAGAACTAAATAATAAGGGTTATGTTATTGCGTTCATGGTCATGGCGTGTTCGTTCTATTTTATTGTTTAAAAATGGATTACAGTGGTAATTTTTTTGTGAAACTAGTGTATTTTACATAAAAATAATCGTCCGTGTTAAGTGAACGTTATATAAGTGAAATGGGAGTGAAATACTACAGATGGTGTAGATCCGGCAACCTAACCTCCACACCTACCTAACCTAACCCTCCACACGACTCTCCCTTAATCTCGACGTTGGAAAACTGCACGAGTATTTTTTTCAAAACAGACGCCAAAACGTTCGAGTTATTTTCAAGATTCTAACACGGTCATTGGCCAAATTGCAGTGTAAATAACTAGCAGGGGCAATTTATTACAGAAAAAAATAGTCAATGGGGTGAAAAAACTAATACTTAATTAATTAATTCTTAGTTTTGTATATAGTACTCTGTGTCTATAGTAATTTGCCTAATCCTTTTAATATTTCCACGCATTCTATTAATGAAGGTATCTCTGCCAATATTAGGATCCTACTCATTGCAATAACTATGAAAATGAATTAAGTATAACTACTATCTACCTAACTAAAACGGTAATTTCATAGAAACTCACCTTGATTAAGCCTGCAGGGACCTTTATTATCTAATATAAGCACGCCGTAATGCTAACATAACCCGCGAATTGTCGATAAATTACTTTTTTATGTGGAAAAATATTATTTTGGGATCCAATTTTCCGTATGTCGAAAACCCTAACTAAACAAAACTAAATGAGCATTAATGAGTATCAATTTTTTTTTTTAATAATTTATATTTCGTTCCACTACAAGGACAAAGGCCTCCCCTTTTCCCTACAAAAAATATTTTAATTTATCTATTTCTACTCCCAATTGGTAATTTGCTCACTATGAAATCACAAACCCTAAATTAATTCCTAATGGTTATGTGGAAAAGTATGAACCCCTAACCTAACCTACCTACACATTAATCATTTTAATCAATCATCATTAAAATTTATCACTGATCCAGAAGTATAAATCTTTAATCGTTACCTTATGTTAACCGTTACCTACACTAACCGTTTGTAATTTTATGTAACACATGCTCGATAAGTCGTTTTACTGCACATTAATTTTAGGAATATGAAACTGAATTCGTTCGACGGTTCGAGATGCGACATAATACTCAGTGAGACAATTTAGCCCTTACCATACTAGTTACATAATTCCTAAGGCTTTTTACCGCACTTTTCCATGTCACTAACCCTATGACGTCACAAAGTTCTGTGCTACTTTTTTTACGATCTCTACAACATGCCTCAGGTGCCTTATGGCTCTTGATGCTCCCAATCTAAGAGAAAGTGTACTACGTCGGCTCAAAATGTACAATTTCGGATATTTCTGTCCCACGCGCCGCGTAGAATAACGTACGTAAACAAACATTGTTAGGCAACTTTACGTAGCAACTAGGAGCAAGCTTGTTAAAGTAAAGTAAAAGTTCAGATTAGTATGATTAGGTTAGTTGAGCGAAGGATGGGTATGGGTAAGTTTGGGCTAGTTACGACAAAATCTGTAGACTCAAAATCTGTAGAACCAAAATCTGTAGACTCAAAATCCCCGTGGTCTACCTAGGTGGACCATGCGAGTGGAAAGTATGTCAGCTTCGTAACCGTACGAAAAATAAATCAAGGAAATAAGTAAGAATAATAATAAGGAATAATTTATTTAAGGAAAAAATATATATTTTATTTTTCGGTCTGGATTCTTGTGTCATTCTAAGAAAATATTTTTATTTGTTTGTAAATAAAAATAATTAAATATGATAAAATGAGTGGGTAGGTACAAGTATTTCCCACATATTTTTAGTGATGTCATGATTTTACTTGAAATGTAGTTACTTTGTTGTGGTAAATCCTAATGTGAAGGATCGCCTGGGGTGGTCCCACCCTCTTATCTATTCCTGCCGTGAAGTAGAAATGCTTGCATTTCTGTGTTTCGGTTTGAAGGGTAAGAGAGCCAGCATAATTTCCGGCACATAAGGCAATCCATCTTAGTCCTCAAGGTTAGCAGCGCATCAAAAACCATCTAACGATCGAGTGAAGTATCCAATCACGTAACGAGTGTCCGACGTATCTACATAAATGTTTCAAATTCATCATATAATTTTTCAGCGTCATAATCAGTAATGTTTAAAAATACCCTCGTTTTTACTTTAGGCAGCTAGCAGGTAAGCTGGTATACAGTGAGGTGAGATGTCTATGACGGTGACCACTTAACATCAGGTGGCCCTTTGCTCGCCGGCTCTCCTTATTTAATAAAAAAAAATATGTAAAAAAATAGCAAACCCTAGCAAAACAGTGTTTCTCAACATGTACACGCTCGCTACGTTCGTAGCCATTTCGTAGCACTCGTGAGTAGGCGATGATGTTTGTTCTGTTGCTCACGATATCACAATATTGCCTCATAAACTACCCGAGGGAACTTTTCGCAGATTTAGTTAACGCTATATTAAAGTGAGGGTAGAACTGTTTCGTTTGAAGGCTTTTCTGTTTCTGTAGTTTATTTCTCAGTTTCAAAACAGTTAGTGGTACATTTTCATCTGAGCCTTGCCGTGCTTCATCTGTTCCATATCGTAAGGCCATATTAGAAGCCTACAAGTGCAGGGTGGCCTCAACAACACTGATAATAATATGTTGGCCACTAACCAGTATGTTCAGTGTCGAACACATCAGGGTATGTATACCTTTGGTACTTTGTCGCTTCATCCTATTTGTCCCATTTATAAGAATGTCAAGAAATCATAACAAAAAGTTAGGTATTGTGATTGTGACAGGGTTCCACAGAGTATAGCTTGATGTGTCTTCCACTATACAATGTACAGCATATCGGTAATTTGTACACCCTTTAGTACCCTAAAAAAATGACAAATAAAACAAATAAATAAAATGACACTAAAACTCGGAAAAAGTGATTATAGTTTTAGGCACAAGCATCTTCCAGACTTGAATTCGAACTCTGAACTTCTTTGCACAAAATGCATGTGCACTTTAACATCTTTAATACAGAGGTAGACGTAGTGAGGTTCCGTGTAAAGTGAAGAGATAAGTACCTACTTATACTTAATGTGCAACTTACGGCACGGTTTTCATACAAATTGTTATGCACTTTCCTGTCGTACTTTTGTATTTTATTGTTAGGTACTGTTGAACTAACAGTGCGCTGTTTTACAGTCGTCAATATAAAAATAATACACTTTAGAATCGTTAATATGATTAGTTTTCAACGTTCAATATTTGTTTGACAACCTTTAAGTGCATAAATAAACCTTTTAAGGCTTTTAATCAAATAAATTATTATTAATTCCTTAATTAGCAACAGTGAAACAACATGAAGGCAATATTTGTGTAACATATTGCACGAATACGACATCATGAATGTATAAAAGGACTTGTATAGAAACAGATTCGTAACGTAGTCTTGAATGTGTAGGGGTAGAATGGGGTGAAAGGGTGACAAATAGGTTAACTTTATATCACTCAGTGTACTCTAACCACTTCCTGGCGTTCGTACGTAATATTGTCCTTTGTGCACTAACAAAAGCTTTCATACTGAACTAATACTGGATGCTCAATAAATGAAGTCATGGTAACAAACATTGCGTACGCAGATGGTATGGTGTTGCTGGCTCCCAGCGGTGGTGCTATGCGCACGCTCACGGTCCGTGAAAAATATGCATCAGATCACAATATGATTTGCAATCTACACAAGTCGGTGTAGCTCATTTTTGAATCCTTCAATACACCTGTGGTCGAACTGCCTATCACACTATATTGTCGAAAACTATGTAAAAAGAATCAGACAAAATATCTAGGGCATATTATAACGAGCTCTCTTTCCGACAACATGGACATTGAGCGTCAAAGAATAGCAATTTCAGTGAGGGCCAACATGCTCGCCAGACGATTCGGACGATGTAGCGCAGAGGTCAAAAGACAGCTGTTCCTGTCCTACCGCACCAGTGTGTGCACTTGCACCGCAGCCGAGCTGTAGTGCAAGTACACTGCGGCCACCATGTTCCGGCCTCCCAGGTGGTGCAGCGCCAGGAGATGTTCACAGAGACCCGCGCGCTGGAAGGCGCTGCTCCGGCAGCGCACGGCCGGGCTCCTCGAGTCAACTGCTCAGGCTGCGCTCGGTCAACCTCATCATAGTACATCGGAGATGGGCCACTTATCATGTACGACAATATGGACGACAACAACAACAACAACTGTAACTTGACAACAATATGGATAAATATTTATGTTTGTGTATACGACCTGAGGAGGAGATATTGTATTTTAAAATCTCGATAGATAAATAATATTTGCAAACTACTCCCTACAACTGATGACCTAATAAAAATAAGTATTGTATTTTAAGCTCGATAACGTATAAATGTAACAAATGAGCGTAGCTACATCAATTCATGGTTCAACTGGTCGACACGACTACAATAATGTTTCAATAGTGATGGGCCGATACCATTCCTAGGGCATTCTCCTGTACCTAAATGACTGGGGATGAAAAGCGAATAATTCGAGTATTTAAAACGACCCAAACTAAATAATACAACCAGATACAATTAAAGCCTAGGTACGTTTTACAGAATTAATTCGATGCCTTTGGCGGTCTAAGAAATTAGTCCTAGTATAGGACCATTTTTCATATTTTGGTAGTGGTAGATCCTAATGTGAAGGATCGCCTGGGGTGGTACCACCCTCTTATCTATTTCTGCCGTGAAGCAGAGATGCTTGCATTGCTGTGTTTCGGTTTGAAGGTTAAGAGAGCCAGCGTAATTTCCGGCACATGAGGCACTACATCTTAGTCCTCGAGGTTAGCAGCGCATCAAAAACCCTCTAATATTAATACAGTGAGGTGTGGTGTCTATGGGCGACGGTGACCACTTAACATCAGATGGCCCGTTTGCTCGTCTGCTCTCCTTATTTAATAATAAAATTAAATTATTAATTTTTTTACGAGGGGAAACACTCATGCTTACCTCTTCGCCGCAAGGGGGAGACGGAGAGGTTATGCCGGACTTTTACCGGCCAAAAACCCCCCGGTATTCCTACGCACCGCCTTACGACGAAACCGCGGGAACGCTTGCGCATAACTTCCGCGACCTATGTACGCCTAGGTGGGGCGTTTACTCCTTTCTAAGGAGGAAAACCTCCAGGAGGTCATGTTAAATATCGCGATTTTAAAATATTGATCATTCATATTAGTTTGTTCATTTAAATCATCATCTTTTTCTATTTCCGTAGTTATATTGGAATGTTGTGCAATTAATCTGGCATCGATTCATGGTAACACTCGGTTGATAACGCACCCTTGTGCTTTCAACGTCAAATCGTAACTGCTTTACCTGATGAATATTTCCTTTTTCTTGTCCCATGCTTGGTACAGTCGACCACAGGTCAACCTACCCAAAACGTCAAAATTTGAGAATTCGAAATGTATCATATAGCGCAGGCATAAGGTTGAGATTTATTCGAAGGTTTTTGACAGATATTAACTACAGCTTTGTGGTCAACTGTACACATAAGAAGGCACGTCGAACTTTTATGGAAACCTAAATAAAATACAGATTCTCACTGATAAAAGTCAGAAGTCCTCCTGTATGTTCTCTCTGTGACTCAGCCGAAACTAATCGGAAGACTTCCAACTTTCATCAGTGAGAATCCGTATTTTATTTAGGTTTTTATAAAAGTTCGACGTGCCTTCCTATGGGAAAAAGTCTATAACAGTATAAAATCACAGCACTGCCCTTCTCTAGAGTTGCAGTACGGGCCAGTGCGTGGTTGGCATTTACAATAAAGTGGGCATTTCATTGCACCTGCCTTAACGCACACGATCTGACACGAAGTGGGCGTTGTTTATGTGTCTCACTTAACATCATTGGACACGATTATTTTTACTTGATAGTAATGTCAAATTGTAGTAGGTCAACTTGATAAGTGGCGTCTATAAGGTGCTACGATAGGAATCGGTTTCTATACAAATTATTTTAAACATTCATGTCGTACTTGTGGAATATATATGGTACTATTTTTAACGGCAAATATTTCTAGAGTGTCATCTATAGGTTATAGCAATAACTTTCGAGAAAAAGGACAAAATTGTTTGTTTGAAAGTTCTACAAATGAATGAATTATTACTTATTCTAATACTAAAATAAGAAGTATGAATGAAACTCGTTTCATTCGTAACGACATGGATGAATTTATGCCACTAAGGCGCAAAATAATGGGATTTATTTTTCTTTAGTATGGAATTTTTTCATACAAGTAACAGGGTTATTTTTTCGTGTAAAGTGGCACAAATGACCCCCTCCAAATATTTGCTATTAATAAAAAAGGACCTTATTAAATATAACTTGAATATTGTTAATATTAGAACAGTCACTGTTTTACTGTCGCCAATATAAAAATAATACACTTTAGAACCTTTAATTTAATATAATAAGCAAAAAAATTAGAGTTTATATCTTTCTTCTTTAATCCCAATATACAAATCTACAGATACGCTGTAAACACTGTAACATAAGAATTTACCTTCTACCAAAAACAGTTTTAATAAATCGAGAGGCCTGTATCATTTGCGATCTCAGTTTTCGTCATTGAGTTGCAACTCGAGACTTTACTTATTTTCTCACCCTTAACAAAACTATTATCTGCAATTGAGATCTTATTTCAACGCTGTACGACTCATTTTCGGCTTGTGGATTCGGATCGAAACAGCTTGAAAAAGGCGAGTTATTTTCACTCACATACGTCATTATGGAAATGAAACGAGCAGTTTTGCATTTACGCAGATTTCTGAGTTATTTTTGCTATAAGTCAAAGAACAAAATCTTTTTAGAGATATTTAGATTTGACGGTTATGGGAGTCATGACTTCATGAGGCATTACGATTTCAATTATGTTTGTTTGTTTGTAGTCTCTTTATTGTACACAAAAAAAACACAGAAAATAAAAAAAAACATTAAAATATATACAAAGGCGTGCTTTTCTCATAGGGATCTCTTCCAGCCAACCTTTGATTTAGGAGAATAATGTAATGTAATTTTGAGTTAGTTTTGTTCCCAACGCCAAAAAAGTAACTGCCCTGTATTGAAATTTGTAATACCTATATATATTTTGTCTTTACAATCAAGTTGGAAATAAGCACCGATCCGATAATTACCGATCCGTAGGAATCGAATTTGGACTTATACAGAAGGCAGTAAAACCCGGTAGTTTCAACAATGCCAAGAAGTTTTGAAGTTAGTATGATTCTGTGCAATCTATTACTGCTGCAAAGAAAAATGTTTGCATTGCTGTTTTGGTTTGAACCGTAAGAGAGTCAGCCTAATTACCGGCAGATGAGGCACTCCATCTTAGTCCTCAAGGTTAGCAGCGCATCAAATACACTCTAATAACGTTTTAGTGAGGTGGATGGCCCGTTTGCTTGTCCGCTCTCCTTCTATACAATAAAATAGTTTTATAGTTCGTTTTAGGGCTGGTTTACACTTGGTCTAGTATAGTGACGAGTGCATATGCCAGGCACTCGCCACTGTCCATTTTACTTGCACTCGCCACTGTACTTGACCAAGTGTAAACCAGCCCTAAGATTGTGACAGAAAACCTTATTACAATTAGAAGGCAAAGCAATACGCACGGACATATGGGCGGAAATGGTTTTCAAAACATCCTATAAATAATGCATTTGACGGATATAAGTATAGGAAAAAGCAGGGAAATCGTGATTTATGTATCCATATTAAAGCACTACATCACTTTTATAGGTTTCCATTAATGTGCTCTTGTTCTCTTTTCACTCACATTGACTTTTACATAAAACTTTTTTTTTATTTCAATGACAGAATTGATATGGAACTGGCTCCTACTTAACCCAGCGAATTAGCTTAGCTATCCTATCCTATCCTATCTATATATTGGATAAGTATTGCTCAAATTTCTATGTTTAGTTTTATTCTCCTTTTTTCAAAATATATTATTAATATGAGTATACCTAATTAGCTTTTGGTTCTAAGAACTATTATTTTTAATTGTTGTAAAAAAATAAATAGGTACTTATCAGTTCAAGTAAGTTTTCTTTTTAAAAGTGACTTGTTAAGACGATACAAAGTGAGTCGACAATTAAAGGACAAAAATAGAATATTGTGATAAGTACTAATGCGTAAAGTGTGCTACAGTCTGTCCTCTATTGCCGGCTAGCAGGGTTCTAGGACAGTGCGCAGATGAAGAAATGGAAGAATTAGTTTTTAAATAATATATTTTAAAGAAAAGAACACTTAGTAAGGTAACACAGAAAATAGGTAGTAGGACGGGAGACGTCCGTTCGAGACGAAATACAGATCAAAAGTGAATGTACAAATAAAACAATGAAATTAATGGAATAATGAAATTTAAAAATGGAATTGGAACATGATTTTGAATTTAAATGAAGAAATGAAGATGCCAATACGAAATGAGATGAGATAAACGCTGACGATGAGGTTGAAGTTGATGGCAAGGAGGTTGAATATGGACGATGAAGTCGACATCGTTACAATACCCGGGGGCCCCGGTGCAAAAAAATCTGAAAGATTTTTTTGAGTCTGAAGTAGGGTTGGGTAAAAATGACGATGTCGAATAATGAGTTAATGAATGAGTAGATGAAAAGTTGTATAGTGTATTAGAATTTAAAAAGGTAAGCCAAAAATAATTGTATTAAAAAAAGTCTAAAAAGAATTGAAAATATTAAGTTAAAATAAAATTAAAAATAGAAAACCTAACAAATATGAATTATGCGCGTGAATAATTTAGAGAGGTGTAGATGATATTTACATTGATAATATATACAAATAGTAAAGGTTTAATACACGCATGATACCTATCATTAGTTCATACATCTTTCAATGTCTTATTTCCTATGCGGAAATAAGACCCTTGAATAAAAAGAGGAATTCTATATTTATTAAAGAATTTCTCATAAACTTTACTATTATTTGGTGAAGGCTACTTTATTCAGTCACCACCCACTGAATTAAATTAGTGATGGCTTATTTTTTTAGTCACAACCCGCTAATACGATACTATGTACAAGTTTGTGCCTGTAAGGCTACGTACTGTAGGGTACGACGTATCAGAGATACGTAAGAAGTAAGTAAAGCAATAATATGCTTAAAAGTAGATTTAAATTGAGTTTTTGACCGAGGCTTTTTTTTTTAAGTGTTGTCTACCGCACTACAGGGTTTGGGTTTTTGTATTTAAAATAATGGTTATTAAAATGGGCTTATTGAAAGAGTTTTTAACCGCTCTAACTGTTAACTTACTGTTTGAGGTAATATTAATAGTGAACAATTTATATTGTAACACTAATAATAAAAATAATGTGCAGCCTACCTATAGGAGTGTCCGTCCTACGGTAGCTGGCACGAATGGTAAGTAATGAGTAAAAAATATAGTGAAATTAATTAAAGAGAATTGAACATTAGTTCAATTAAATGGTAATGGAATCGAAATTTAATGAGATGCTTACAAAAAAATAGTTAAAATAAGAATGTCGTGTTTATCACGATTAAAGAATTTATAGCATAAATAAAGGAATAAAAGTTAAAGAAGGAAGTAAGTATGTAAATAAGTAAGTTAGATAGTTAAGAAAATAGTAATTTTCTTAACGTAAGAAAGTTTAAAAAAAATTAACGTAATAAGTTCCGCAACTTTAAAAGTTGACAAGTAGAAAAAGGAATGAATTACGTTTTATTCTTAATTGTTGGTAATGGCTTTATATCTTTTACATGCCAGATACCTAGTGATTTATTTGATTCATCAACGAGTTCGTATACTAAAGGAGATATCTTTTTTAGAATGGTACATTTTATAAATCGCGGCGCGAGTTTGCTACAAAAGTATTTGTCTGAAGAACTTAAGGGGTAGTTGCGCTTCCAGACAACATCTCCTTGGTTAAATTCCAAGTTTATATGTTTTTTATTATAGTATTGCGCACTAGTTTGATGCGCTCTGTAAAGACGAGCTTGTACTTCTGAAAATATTGGACTCAATAAGCCAATGTTTTCAGCATATTGATCTCTGGGCGCAAATATTAAGTCTTCAGTCAAGTCCTTTGTATGGTATATTGAACCACACGTTATTAATTCGCGACCGAAAACTAAAAATGCTGGTGTAAATTTAGTTGTCTCATTTACTGCGGTATTAATAGCAAATTGAATTTTATTAATATTTAAATCCCATGTTCTATGGTTGTTATCTATGAATGGGGCGATAGCAGTAATTATGGTTTTATTATATCTTTCAACAGTATTAACCTGGGGACAGTATTTAGGAATAAAATGAATTTTAGGTATTTTGTAATAAACGAATAAATCATTTAGTTCATTGCTTATCATTTGTGGGCCATTGTCTAAGATAATGGTTTCTGGAATGCCATAGACCATGAATACCATGTTTTCCAAAATATGTTTAATTATTTTTCCTGTTGCACGTTTGACTGGGAAAATAAGACAATATTTTGAGAAACAACAAGTTACAACGAAAATAAATCTATTTAATTTATTTGTCAAAGGTAAGGGTCCGATTAGATCAATTGATAAGCATTGAAATGGGCGCGAGCAATATTTAGGTTTGCCCATAAGGCCAATTGTATGTTGATTTTGATGTTTATAGGCAAGGCATGATTCGCATTTAGAAATAAACGTAGCTATGTCTTTATACATTCCCGGCCAAAAGTACAGATTTTTTATACGATTGTATGTTTTAAATGTACCGAAATGTGCTGTAGTAGGTGTAGAATGATTCTCAGAAATAACTGAATCTCGGTGTTCGAGTGGTATCGCTAATTTCCAAGAATATTCTGAATTAAATAATGTATTAGAACGAGTGTATTTATATAATTTACCGTGTCTAATAATGTAGTCAGGGGTAGATGTGGGATTTGTTTTGCATTTATCGAACAAATTATTATACCAGGTATCGTTGGTATTGGAAATATCAACATTGATTAAGCTGATAGGAATAGAACGAGATAAAGCGTCAGGAACTAAATGTTCCTTGCCACGCTTATGTTTAATTTCAAAATTAAACATAGATAAGCGAATGCTCCATCTGGCGAGACGACCAGTAGGATTATCCAGGTGTAAAAACCATTGAAGAGCGGAATGGTCAGTGTAAATTGTAAATTTTTGACCATTGTCGAGGTAACAACGCCAGTGTTCTAGAGCTGTAATAACGCTTAGCAGCTCGCGTTCGGTAATGGAATAATTTCTTTGGGCAGAGGATAAGGATTTGCTCATATAAGCGATAGGTTTCTCTGTACCATCGAAATCCTGAGTCAGCATGGCACCAAGGCCAAATGCTGATGCGTCGCAATGGACAGCAAAAGGTTTGGTAAAATCCGGACAAGCTAATATTGGAGTAGAAACAAGTGCTTCTTTAATTTTATTAAAAGCAGCATTTGCGTCAGAAGTCCATTTAAAAGGAGGAGCTTTCTTACTGGTAGAAGTAAGTTTTGTTAAGGGGGCTGCTAGGGTACTTAGGTTTGGTATAAAACGTCTATACCAACTAGCAGTACCTAAGAATTTTTTAATTTCTTTGGACGATTTTGGAGGTTTAATGTCCAAAATTGCCTTAATTTTGTCTGGGTCTGTGTGAAGACCTTTATCGTTTATTATGTAACCGAGGTACTTTAATTCAGTACGAAAAAATGCACATTTAGGGAAGTTAATTGTAATATTTGCCTGAGCTAATTTTGTATGTATTTTATTTAAAAGATCAACATGTTGATCGTAAGTTTGTGTAGCGATAACTATATCATCTAAATAACAAAAAACTGAATTATCAAATTCATTAGAGAGTAAGGTGTCAATAAAACGTTGTTGGGTAGCTGGTGCATTGGTCAGCCCAAAAGGCATGACCTTGAATTGATATGTACCACGGCCTGGAACATGGAAGGAGGTTTTGGGTCGGTCCTCTAATTTTAAGGGAATTTCCCAGAAAGCTTTAGCGATATCTATAGAAGATAAATATTTAGAGTCTTTCAGATTATCTATGATATCTGAGATAAAAGGAAGTTTATAGGCGTCTTTTCTGGTGATATCGTTTAATTTGCGACTATCGACACAGAAACGCCAAGTGCCATCTTTTTTAGGAGTTATGATTACTGGATTAAGCCATGGACTTTCACAAGACTCGATCACATCTAGCTGGAGCATCTTGTCAACTTCAATGCGAAGTGCGTTCTGTTTTTCTGGAGACAATCGATAACACCGTTGTCTTATCGGAAGGTGATCTCCAGTATTGATTTCATGCTCAGCTAGGTGTGTTTTACCTAGAGGTAAGTATTCTGTAGAAATATTCTTAAACTTTTGTATAAGAGCATTTGCTGTAATTTGCTGAGTATCGGAAAGAGAATGGTAAGTAGATAGATGTACGTCGTTAGTGTTGATGAGAAAAGAAGGTGGGTTGGAAGTGTGGTGAATTGTGACTTGAGTAAGAATTTCAGGGGCTAAATTAAAAGATTTCCAAAAATCGATTCCCAAAATAAAGGATTCTGTGACAGAAGGTATAATATGTGCTGTAATTATAGAAGATTTATTTCTATAATGTACAGGAAGTTTAATTGTACCAATAGATTTAATTGTTTGGCCGTTAGCCACAGTAGCATGAATAAAATCATTGTTACAAATAGTAAAACCATTATTTATTAATAATTTATGGGAATTGTTACCCAAAATGGTAACTGCGCTGCCACTATCTAAAAGTCCATTTAATATCAGATTTTCTACTTTAATTTGTAAATAAGGACGTTCGAAATCAGTACTGTTTTTGAAAAGGATCGTAGAGATTTTGTAAGTTTTGAAAAATACTTTAATAATATTTAACCAATCATTCCAGTTTGATTGATTGAAATTTTCTCTACGATCCTTGCAAATTAGTTTTTTGAATTGTTACAAGATGGGCAATTAGTAAAAATAACGTCATTTTTTCCGCACCGGAAACAGACTTTTTTAGTGTTGGTACAATCGTTAAGTGTATGGTCGTTAGTGCGACAACGTGGGCATGTAAAGGTGGTATGTATTGTGTTCTTTGATATGTTATGTACTGTATAAGGGTAATGTGTTTGTGGTGTATTTTTTATGTTTGTAGATGTAGAAGGTGTAGAATAATGAGGAGAGGTAGGTAAAATATCGGGTTGGTTGTTGTATGTAGATACTTGTATGCAACTTTCCGTCCATTTACATGATTCAATTAAAGTATTTATAGAATTTAAATCATTAGGTGATAGACGTCCCCCAAATTCTAAAAGCTTATGCACGGCAATGTAAAACACAAAAATTTTAGCAATTTCTTTTACATTTTTACTAAGTTGTAGCAGTGGCCCCACGTTGGGCGCCACTGCTACAGTCTGTCCTCTATTGCCGGCTAGCAGGGTTCTAGGACAGTGCGCAGATGAAGAAATGGAAGAATTAGTTTTTAAATAATATATTTTAAAGAAAAGAACACTTAGTAAGGTAACACAGAAAATAGGTAGTAGGACGGGAGACGTCCGTTCGAGACGAAATACAGATCAAAAGTGAATGTACAAATAAAACAATGAAATTAATGGAATAATGAAATTTAAAAATGGAATTGGAACATGATTTTGAATTTAAATGAAGAAATGAAGATGCCAATACGAAATGAGATGAGATAAACGCTGACGATGAGGTTGAAGTTGATGGCAAGGAGGTTGAATATGGACGATGAAGTCGACATCGTTACAAGTGTGCAATTGTAAATGACGTGACTTGAATCCCGAGTAAATAAAATAGTTACATGCAATCAAAAATCAGACGAGAGAAAGAAACGGCAATATTACATTATGACGTCACTTTGTAATAGCGCCATACAAGCAGATCCTGGGTACATATAAAGATCTGTTTTTGACAGATCATATCTCCAACACTAACTTAAATCATTAATATCTCTGATGTTAGTTGAGATATCGAAAAACGAATTTTTGAAAGTCATCCTTCAGACCATGTAAGTTGATTGATGGAATACAAAAAATAGTCAATTACCGAATTGTATTACAAACTAACTAGGTATTTCATAAAATTGTATTTTTTTCAGGCTGCCCGCAGGTCCAGCCTACGGCCTATATTCTACCATTGACCACATTACTGTTCTACTGCATTATATAGGTACGTAGGTAGATAAGAATATAATCTAATTCTATTATCAGTGCTTTCAAAGGAGTTTACAGGTTGATCTGTTGTCCTAGGGCCACAAAGACTATTGTGTATATATAGGTGAAGGCGGTCAGTTCACGTCATATTAACGTCCCATTAAAAGTAGATACGGTAGCTTCATACAAACAATTAAACGCTGCTTTAAATACACATACAGCAGCCCTGTTTTCTGTGTTGTTAGGTTAGTTGTTTGAGGACTTAGGGCTGGTTCATATCTTTTCAAGTGATGAGTCAAGTGGACAGTAGGACAGTGCTTTATACTTTATACACTATACATTTTAAGTACTGTATACTGACATGTTTAAGTGTGCTGTAAGTACCAAAAAAAGAAATAAATGAAATGAAATGAAAGTGCTGGTTTACACCTTTTTAAGTGGCAAGAACAGTTCAAACAATATCCTACTGTTCACTGTCCATTCTACTGTCCATTGCCCTTGCCACTTGCAAAGGTGTAAACCAGGCCTAAGGCGTGATGGTTTACCCTTTCAATCGAAACACGGCAATGTAAGCATTGCTGCTTTGCTGCAGAAATAGGTGAAAGGTTGGTACCACCCCAAGTTGACTATGCAGAGAGCCATTCATCTTCAGCAGAATTAGGTAAAAGGCCACTACAGTCAATGGTCTTTCAGCAAAAAGATCAAAGTCCTTACATCGAAAATAATTTCTTTCATCGTAAACATTCACAATAAATCAAATCAATAGGCAAGTAACTAACCGAGAAATGAAAGCCGCGATGCTAAACTAATATAGAATACATAAGTAAGAACGTAGTAGCTACATAGCTACCTACATAAACATTGTGTGACACAATTTCCCACGGAGTTAATGAAGCCCACAAGATGTGGTAAATTCAGAAATAAATTCCCGATTATCGTGTTTTACTTTGATATTACTTGTCATACAAATTACTCATATGTACAAAGACAAAGTAACTAGTATTTTCGTTACAATTTGTAAATATTTTATTGAGAATAATTAAAATATTTTTGTTACATATATTACGGCGATCTATTTTAGCACAGAATTTCTCCCACGCTTTTGTGGCATCCACGTCAGCTTTGTTTCGTTTTGTCTTGAAAATTGTTTTACAGTAGTGCTTTTCTAGTAAGAATGGTGTTTCTTGCCCGAAGAACTTCTACAAGATGTGAATAATGTGTGGGACAGTGAAGTAAAGTCAAATAAACGTTGCAGCCCGATCCGTACTTGGCTGGATTTTGAAGATCCTTACTGCATCCGGGACGCCATCTTCTTTGGTTCAGCTGGTACAGAAGCTTGGAAGATTCTCCTAGATAGCATTGAAATGTGTCACACCAGCATTTTAATGAAGACTTGAAAGAGTTGTTTACATCAGACATGGCTGAATGGGCTCAGTTCCCTTTGCCTTAAGAAAAACAAACAACAACTATTTTAGCACAGTCATTAATGAAATTTTTATTTAAATTTTGTAACCAATACTAATCATACGATACAGTGTCAGCGTGATAGATTTACTTTTAAATTAGGTAACATTAGATTTAGCGGCCACCCTGGAATCGCCGCCACTATAGGTAAGTACAATAAGAAGTGAAAAAATCATTGGCATTTATCAGAAAAGCGGAGAGCAGAATTGTTCCATGGAGGTATTAAAATGTATTTTTTGTAACATCTGCTCAAAAATGGGTCTATTTATTGACAGAAAACTCTATGGCACAAATAAATAGACCCATTTTTGAGCAGAGTGCTACATTCCCGTCCGGGAATATTGTATGGAAATCCATTACCCACTATCGGAAGTACTCAGCCATCAAATCGTTAACTATTATAACGAATATAAACATATTTTGACTAATATTTAAATAAAACAAAAACTAAATTTTAATTAAAAAATATAGTTTTAAATATTTAAAGACGTTATTATTAAAACAGTTGATAGCGCCACCTACCTCAACATGGAGATGGTTTTGATCGTCGTCGGTAGATGGCGCTATTGTTAATTTAACCAAGTGTTATCAATTGGCGCCTGTTAACAGTTATTTAAAAGATAAATATAAAATGGCTAGGTACATACTTATGTAAAATTATTGTTTAAAATCATAATAATAATTTTAACTAAACTAAAGGTGAATTTATTTCAAAATACAGTTTCGAAAATTTTATTAACATTTTTATTAACCATGGCAACTTCTAAAGAACGCCATTATGTTTTTAGTCAAATCATTTACAGTGATTCACATTGACAATATGTATTGTTGTTTAAAACGACCGTGAAAAGGAGTTTCTCCCGCGCTTTTGTCGCGTCCACACCAGCTTTTTTTCGTTGTCTTGCAAATTGTTTTACAGTAGTGCTTTTCAAGTAAGAATGGTGTTTTTTATTCGAAGAACGTCTACAAAATGTGATTAATGTGTGGGACAGTGAAGTAAAGTCAAATAAGACGCTGCAGCCCGATCCGTACTTGGCTGGATTTTGAAGAGCCATACTGCGTCCGGGACGCCTTCTTCTTTGGTTCGGATGGTGCAAAAGCGTGGAAGATTCTCCCAGATAGCATTGAAATATGTCACACCAGCATTTTAATGAAGACTTGAAAGAGTTGTTTACATCAGACATGGCTGTATGGGCTCAGTTCCCTTTGCCTTAAAAAAAAAACAACAACGACCGTGAAAAACACAAATTAAGCAAGAAATTAATACTCCACCAGATATTGTTGAGGTACTAGGCGCTGTAAACAATTTACTACCAGATAATAAAATGTATGGTAGGTATCGTGCTTCAGTTATATAATTTTTATTTTATTATTTTTCTCGCAGATGTAACAAAAAATGTCGTGTCTAACCGTAAGGGAGGACCACTTGTCGCACTCGTCTGTCCACAACGGTCGCCTACGGCTCGCTTTGCAAACTAGACTCGTTCGCCAATCTGATCTTTCCCTCACTACTTAGACAATCTACTATTTAAGATTGTTTTATAATACTCATAGTGAAACTATAAGAAATAGAAAGCGAATGTATCAAAAGTGCCTACAAAGGTTTTTTTTTTCGTAAATAGGTTTCGTTCGTTTCGTAGTTTCGCTACGGGCACTGTCTTAAAGTACAGTCAGATGTGTACAGGGCCGACATAAGTAGACAGTTTATATTTGAGATTTTTTCAAAAAACTCATGAAACCCATTTTAGAAATTATTTCAGATGCTTGTATTTATTAATTTTAATTTAATAGAATTTTAAGAATAGCTATAGCCATTTTTTGAAAAAAATCTCAATGGTTTCCTTGCTCCTTTAGATATATCTTACTGTACATGACAGTGTGAAAGGGCCTCTGGAGTAGGTACGACGCGTAGATGAGTTGCATCAAACAGCCTGAGGTAATGGACTTGCATCCATTGTTGCGAGACAATGCTCTATCTAGTTCTTTGTTCAAACTCTGTCTGTGTTGCAAGCACTACGAATAGAAAACTACACAGAGCTATTACTTACTTACTAACATACTATCAGTTGTCAGTTATTGTTGAGTTATGAATGGGTAACGTTTGTAAACTAGTAAGTGTTACTTCTTAAGGTCGGTCGCAACAGCAGCATATCGAGTGTAATAGTGTTTTAAGAGACAGTGACCACTTAATACCCTAATCTTGGCCACTGTACAGTTTACTATTTTGTAATAAAACAATTTTACTTTAATTTAACGATGGTAAATATATTTGCATAATTTAAAAAAAAAACAAGGTACAGTACAATGATTACAATTAAAAAGAAACATACATATTTTCTAATAACGAGTCTACGGTTATCACTCACACTAGGTAATCCTGTGTCTGTACCTAAATGTACTGTAAGTAATGTTATTTGGCGAAGTAGAATTATGTGAGTAATATAGGTTTTTCTTTTTGTAAAACTAAATGATTTGAAAAATCTCTAATCTCTAACCTTGGACAATGACAACACTGAGAAAGTATTGGAAATTGTCCAATGTAAAAACACACATATTACTAGTCATGCAGTCACACACCCGCACACTCTCACACATCCTAACACGCACACTCTCACACACCCTAACACGCACCCTCACTCTCACCCTCAACAAACACACACCCTCACCTTTCCACACCCCCACACCAATACGCACACATACACACACACTTTCACTCCATGCTTACGTCTTAGTATCTAATGTTTATTTAAAATTGTATACGTTTATTTTTATTTTATTTTTTCCTTCATATATCAAATTTGTACCTAAATAGAAGAGCCTAAATCCCGCGACACAGGGTGTCCTAGTGCGGGATTTAGAGCATCAACCATGTATTAATTGTAAGTTGCAAAATAAATTTATTTGTATTTGTAAAATAATGAACAGATAAAGCTATGAGAATTAAAAAACTAAAAAGTAAATTAAGTTTAGTGGGTATGTCCGCTAAAAATACCCACTTACCTTTAGTAACCTTAATACCTTTAGTAACCTTAATACCTTTAGTAACCTTAATACCTTTAGTAACCTTAATACCTTTAGTAACCTTAATACCTTTAGTAACCTTAATACCTTTAGTAACCTTAATACCTTTAGTAACCTTAATACCTTTAGTAACCTTAATACCTTTGGTATTTTGTCGCTTATCAAATTTGACACATTCATACAAATATCAAGGAATCATAACAAAAGTGTATAGCGACAGGGTTCCAAAGAGTACGTATATATGTATAGCTTGACGTGCAGTCTTCCACTGTAGGTTCGAGTAACTACATTAACGAGAAAAATGGTATGTAGGTAGTTGAAAAAGTTCAAAGAGAATTAAATAATAAAAGAGTACTTAACCTTCTTGGAAACGATTATGAAAATGAGCTACGAGTTTATAGCGTATTTGAATAACATTGAAGATGAAGATTCCTACTTCTACTCAAGGATTTTAATTTTTAATTTTAGTACCTGTCTTTATATATTTTTCAGGATAGTCATGTGAAATTTGTAAAGAATTTTCTAAAGAATTATGTAGTTAAATTATCTTTATTTTAAGTAGTTATTTACCTTGAATTAACTATGCTAATTAACTGAACATTCTGTGCACGAGACATATATATAGTACATATAATCTCGGAAATAAGGCATAATGTCCGTCTTTTATGTAAAAAGATGACATCGAACCAAAGTTAGTAAAGAGCCTCGAGCTATAGGGTTTTTAAAAATAATGCATAAAGTCCGCTGTAGGTTCGTCTCCGTCGGGATCGCCTCATTTGATTTCGATGCAAATTAGCCAGTTTAGAAACAAACTTAGGTGATAAGAAAATAACCAAGTATAATAAATTGTATAATAAATAGAAAATAATAATAATAATCCCTAACCACATATTCAGTAACCTAAACACAATTGGATTGTCAAAGTACACATACATTACTCTACAAAAAGCCGCAATATTAAACACATGTAGAATTGTAACTACACTACATTGTTACTTGATTTTATTTTCAATGTTGTTTGGTTCAATAATTTTTTTTGTATTTTGTATTTTTTTTTGTAAGAAAGTATTTAGCTGCTGAAAAGCATAAGCGTTTTCTTTTCTTTTTAGTAACATAGTTTTCCTTAGTTTTAAGCCTCTTCGTGTTGGCTCCGACCCCTCGTATGCTTTAAAAACCATTATAATAATAATAATTAAAAAACCAAGTGTACCTCATTATGTAAAAACATCAGTGACGCATCCTGGGGAGGCAAGGAAGGCTTGTACATATTAATTGTAAAATAGATTATGACTATTCGTTTTAGTTACTACAATGGCATCGATTCTAGGATGGCCGCCAATTCTAAAGCTAAAACTAAAATGAACTGTCACGCTCATTAATATTGCTAGATCGTGTAAGAGGGTGGGTGACGATGTTTTAGTTTAGCGAGTTACAGTCCAGAATTGGTGCCATTGTGTAACAAATGTGGTAAGGGCCAAATTTTCGCACCGATTCTCAACCCGAGGCATTATGGTCGGTTTATACTTTGTCAAATACAGTGGCGAGTCAACTTGACTTTCAAGTTGCCTTGTCAGTGGATCCTAATATTGTTCGACTGGACAGGCACTCGCCATTCTACTCGCCACTGCACTAGACTAAATGTAAACCGGCCATCAGACGACGGTTATGAAACACAAGATAATCAACACCTGTGAGAGATAATAGCTTTAAAAAATATTGAGAAAATAAATTCAGTTTAGTTTATTCAATATAAATTTTCAGTTCAGACAAATATTTTTTTAGGGCAGGCCAGGCAAGGCTAACCCAAACCCAACCAATGCTGGGTATTGGTATATCCACAGGTAAAATTATTTTCTCACGCCAGTAATTACAGCAAAACAGCAGGTCGTGACACCTGTAAGCGAGTTGAGACAAGCTGAGCGTGACGACTTAAACAATAAGTAGTTTAATTAGGCTAAATGTTCACTCATCATAATAAATCATGACTCCCACGCAACTTAAGACTTCAGGTACAGGCGTGCACTTGAATTTGGAGGGCCTAGATGGACCCCCAACCTTGCAGCCCGTTACAGTAAAAGAGCGTCAGAGTAGCGTGCTAGAGATCAGGCTTCGAAACCATGCAGTGTAATATACCAATGAGTGTTCGGTTTTTTCGAAGACTCGTCCATTTACCGACTGCTCTGAGGTAGAATGAAAACATGGTGAGAAAACCTGTACACTGAGATAACCGTGTGACTATAATTGTACAAGAAGAACCATAGTGATGTCCATCGTACGAACTAATTCAGTGATTCATTCATTGATTTGTTATGTCACTCGGTATACAAGCTTACTCGTAATATCGAAATAATTCAGTACATTAAATTAACCAATTTAGTGCAGGCACCCACCCTTATGTTATGATCACCAAGCCGCCATTATTGTTTATCTGCATAGAACTTTGGATTTGTAAGTAGGTATATGGTATAAGAAGTTACGGCGCAAGCACATAGAAAGGAAACTCATACCTTCGACGAACCCTCAGTTAAAATATGACTGGAAATTTTGAACGGACGCATGTGATAGCCCGTGGCTTCAGGTAGCGGTTTCGAGGTGTAAAACCGAGTCTTGCCTCCTTCGAAATCAGTCATTGTCTCCGTAATAAGCATTCCAGACTCTCACCGCCAATTTGTTTCCCGACTGTCGATTTAGACAAGGAAACCGTCCTTCGGAATGAGGAACGTGTTGAAAAACTTTTAAGTAGGCTACAAATTTTTTTCTTTTCTTGACGGTGAGAAAAACAGTAAAGTAAGTTTTTTTATAATAAATATAAATAAAGTCGGTAAAAAGTTTTACATTATGAGGCCCGAAATTCACGGGTTCGGTTCCAACACCGGTTCGGTTCGCGGGGGGAGAGCGGAACGCATGTCATTGGTTGCAGCGAACCGAACCGGGACTGGAACCGGTCCTTGAAGTCCAGGCCTTACACCAAGGTAAACTAATAACGTTTTTAATACCCAGTAGAAAATATAACTTCTATTCAATGTTTAATGTCTTTCCTATAAAAAAACCATTGATTAATGAAAGATTGTGCTACGGCGTAGCGCTTAGCAAAGCACGAAGCGCTATCTAGCCCACCCCCGTACAATTTTAATAAGTTTTTAATGTGTATTTAAGACGAAACTGTAATCAGTCTCACTCAAAGATTTTGAAATTCACCCTATGTACTCGTAGATCGCTAGATAAATTTTATATGGAAACCGCATCTGCCATGCTATGTGAGCATTTTCCCATACAATAATCGGGCATGGAAATGTCAAATATATGGAAGTTTGTTAATGAGTACTGTAGGGAAGTAATGGCAGTTACACAAACCCGCTCGCTGTCAGTGATCACATCATTTTTCCAAAGGAAAGGACGCTACTAGCTGTGGTCTCATACTTCTCCCATAAACAAAGGAGCCCAATAAAATTCTGGATCCGTCACTGTTCCTAAGCACCACGTTGTGTGCTCTCGGCTTAATGCACTCGTTAAGACTGCGCCAGGAGTCTAATACTGTGGTAAGCCAGATCTCTTTTATTAATAAATCCAGTCTCACCTGAAATTATACATACATTATTTCGATATGTTTACCTTTGACTACATAATTATTTTATTATAATTATAACTGTTTCGGTCATTGCTGTGTGTGAAATAAACGTATTACTTACTTACTTACTTAAATTATGACCTTATAGTTTAAGCAGTTTAGACCTAAGGAAATCCCAATCCAGTTTTATCGAAGTCTTTTTAGGCTTCTGTAGTCTTTGATATATTTTCAGTTCTATTAGTTAGTAGCACAGCTTGCACGTACAGCATTTATTGCAAGAGCGGTGCACGGAATTGCCATCGTTATCGACTGGCCAATAGATTCCGATGGCTTCCCATAGATACATTTGTATCTGTCCTACCATATAATTGTACCTACGTAATCTAAGTAAAAATGATTCCAACAAGCCATTGTTTAGAATTGAGTTTAGAAAAACCGCATACGCAAAGTTTTAAGAATAACCTGAGGGGTCCATTGGCTAACTTTTGTACATGCGAAAATATAACATTAAAGACCTAAGGTAATTTTGTTACGTTACGTTTTCGCATGTCGGTGAAGGTGGTATATGGACGTTGTGCAGAGTCAGTGAATGAATACTTGCATTGCTGTGTTTCTGTTTGAAGGGTAAGAGAGTCAGCGTAATTACCGACATATGAGGCATTCCATCCAAAATCCATTCCAAGTTCTCAAGGTATGTAGCAAATCGGTAACCCTCTAATAATATTATAGTGACGTCATATATCTATGAGTGACGGTGACCACTTACTATTAGTTTGCTCGTCTGCAAACGATATCAAAAAATGGGGAAATTTTCAAAGAAAATGGAATATGGAACCTTTATGTTACATTATTTACCTTAGATATTTTCCTTTTTATTACGTTTTCCTAAGTCGAAATGAACAGTGGAAGACCCATCAAGCTATTACTCTATCTATAGAGACCTGTGGCAATAATTTTTTGTTATGTTTCCATGCTTGACATTCTTATGAATGTGTCAAAACAAGTTAAAGCAACGAAGCTATAAAGGGTTTTTTAACTCTTAAACTTTCGTTATACGAAGCTCTCGAAAGTAAATATTTTTCGTTACTTTACTTTTCTTGGAAGACCGACCCTTAAACCTAACGTAAGACATTCATTTGAATTCATGTCAAAATCCGTAATACTTATTATTACACATGACATTTCATGGTTTCGAATCCGGACCCCCATCGACGCTCATTTAAGAATAGGTATGTTTTTTTTTAATTTAACAAGGCACATGCAATACAGGCCTTCAGCCTTAATATTAAGCGATTTAAAACAGTTTTTAGTTTTTCAGCATTTAAATGTTATGATGTAGACACATTTTAACACTTCTAGGAGTTTTGACAGAAATTTCAACCGGTCTAATCTCTGGCGAATTCTCTTGGTCCGCCGCAGAATCACAGAGTGTAACTACTCAACGTACCACTAACGAGAAAATAACTATTTTTGAGCAATAAAAACACCGTAGAACCTTCTCCAGCACTTACCCGCCAACACGGAGCGTCGGTGGCACGCACAGTGGCTAGAGCACCGGACTCCCATGCGTATTTTTCGAAGACTTACGTACATTTACCGACTGCTCTAACAGTGAAGGAAAACATCGTGAGGAAACCTGCACACTGAGATGACCAGTGTGTCAAATGGGGCCAACCACATTTCACTTCGACCTTAGAGCCGCTGGGTTATTCCCGGACCCCAATCATAAGATAAGATACCCGTCAACACTCAGAATAGGTATGTTGTCCACTGTACATACATTTTCAATATCACTCACTACTGAGATAGGACTAGGCTGTACAAGCTACAGTTGCAATAGGTACTTGCAATAATCACGTGGTCGTAAACGCACGTCAGTGAGGGAGAGTCCGTCGACTGATGCTAATTAGATTGCGTTGGCGCCCCCCAGTCGCTTTACAATTACTTAACTAAGTATAGGTATCCTTAAATAGTACCTAGAGTGGCCAACATAATTATACCCTTTTGCCGGTAAGAATGTGAGTTGGAGGGATGTATATTGAGAGAGAAGGACAATGAATGGGATGGTTGCTCACCTGCAGATGCTCTTCGGGTTGTTTCTTTATATTTACTGATTTGTCTCGGGTATGTTTCTGCTTCGCCTTGGAATTATATCTTTGTTACACCTCTGCTTCGTCTTCTTTCTTCCCGAATCTGGAGGATACGCTTGCGATGTCACCGGCGTACGAGGGCTATACCATGAGACTACTTGTCATGGCAGCCCTACCGATGGGGTTCGATACCCTTAGTGGTGAACAGAGCGATGCCTCTGGTAGTGGGATTTCTGCCCCACGCTGAAACTGTGGATTTCTTATTAGGTGTACACCACTTGGATTCCCTACTCCGGGCACATCACGCATCACAGACATCCTCTCGCGCAGGATTCTATAGAGTAAAGGTTGATGTGGTCGTCCACTGTACATGATTGTAACTAATCTCTTGTCTAAATTATCGCTCTGAGTGATAAGATCGCCTTTATACACCTCAATTTGAAACTGTATTTTTCTGTTTATGAAGCTTGTGTGCAATAAAGTGTCTATCAATTATTCTATCTATCTATGAATGAACTGGTGATCAGCAAAAACACCTACACCTTCAGTCAGTTTTATCAGACAAATGCCGACACAAGTAGGGCATTAGGCCCTAAGTACAAGCAGCTAAGCACTCAAATTTGTAAGGATTAGCCAAAAAAAACATCAGCCCGCCACATTTTGCTCATTGCTTTCGTTCAAGCAAACGACGAGATTTAATATGTCGTTTTAAAAAAGTAGGTACCTACTCGTAACTCCGCTTTTTCTTTCAGCAAAATTTAGAATGTTTTAGGGACTAATTTCAAAGAAAAGTCTGTTGAAATTCATGCTAAGGAGATGGTAGTTACAAAAAACAATACCTAAAGGAATTAAAAGCTCTTTGATATTAAAAAAAAACTTAAATCAAATTGTCTTAAAAAAACTTAAATTGTCATACGAAAAAAAAACAATTAATAAATAGGTACACAACTAATAACATAGAACATCCTTATAAACCACGAAACTACATTTTCATACTAGTGGGACTACGAGTAATGGTGGGACAATGTGGGTGGCACCACGAGTCACACACCTTATATACAATGCATACATATATACTCATGCACATAAACTATATGAACACAGTTTTGCGCTTCTCTGTCGTATCTGTAGGTATCTCACTTTCATTTCGAAATCATAAATCAATTTGTTTTTAGACTATGTCTACTCGTAGGCTTTAGTAGTGGCGTTGTAAAAATAATGTTTAATGGAGGCAGCGTAGGGGGAATTACACCGGAATTTATTTAGACTTATCAAAAAATCAATGTTTTCAAGCAATTACGAATGCCTACATATCACAAATATTAGCATTTTTTTTATTGTACTTAAAGGGAGAGCTGACGAGCTAAGAGCCCTGATGGTAAGTGGTCACCGTCGCCCATTGACATCTCACCACACAATAAGGATATTAGAGGATTTTAGATATACTGTTAAACTTGAGAACTTAGATGTAGTTCCTCATGTGCCGGTAATTACGTTGGCTCTCGCCCTTGAAACCGAAACACAGGAACGCACGCATTGTTGCTTTGCGGCAAAAATAGGTAAAAGGTTTGTACTATACCAGGCTGACTGCACAGAGTCCTACCACCTTTTCAAGAAATCATAGTTTAATTTTTAGAATGGTAATTTAAATCCTCAGCAGGAATCCCTATATGTTTAAATAAAAAATAAAAAATTTATTGATGCAGACAGTATCTTTTACATTTTCTCAGATTTCCCTGGCTCCCACACTAGGATACCCTGTGATGTGAGGGCCAGTCTCTTCCGATATATCTAAATTATTATGACATAATAAGGTTGTTATTATTATTATATAAGGTTATGCAATTAATTAAATAATTAAGTATGCGTGTATGTGAGAACCCTCTCACATACTATACACACCCGTGTATAAGAGGTGTGTGCGTGAGAGGGTGTGTGTGAGGGGGGTGAGCGTGAGATGGTGTGTGTGTGATGTGTGTATGTGATGTGTGTGAGGGGGTGTATGTTGGTAGGTGTAAGGGTTAGTATGCCACCATAAGACGCAAATAAGTGGTAACAATATTTTTTCAGTATCGAATTAATTAATTGTCAATAGCCAATTATTTTTTTCTTTTCAAGAATACAATAATAATTTAATAATAATTTTTTAATAGAATTTTTAGGATGGATGGGAGTTTTTCGGCTCTTTTGTATAAAAAAGGGGCGAAAGACGTAGGAACTCAAGTCGCATCTATGTCCATTTGCTTAAATCGACTCGTTCTATGAAAATGCCGCTCCGCGCTCGCTTTTCAAAAAGCGAATTTATCAACATTAGACGATCAACCATAGGTTTAGTCATCGTTTGACTAACAAGAGCGCGAGCGCGGGCGGTATTTTCAAAGAACGACACGATTTGCGAAAGGACTATACAATAAATTTCTGTCGATAGGACACGTCCATGAGAAAAAGGCTACATCTTGTTTTTATCCAATCTAGCAGCATCTGGTCGATATGATCGGAGTTATCTCGGATTTCCACGGAATGTTTCAGACGACTGTGACCTAGCGATAATATCTCTAATCTATCTTATCTTGGACACTTAAGTGTCTTTTTTTTTCACAATGTTTATTTGAAGAATTAAATAATTCTTGCCGTGCCGTGCCGTGTCGTGCAGGCCATAAAGAATAGCACCACCCCAACTCTTCCCGTGGGTACGAGGCGACTAAGAGTTTTAGTGGATACTATTCTACACATATCTATCACATATACGCTAATGTGATAGGTAATTTTATCAGCGACGATGTGTGGCATCTGTTTTTTAATATGTTCGATTGAGTACCTTTGTATAGGTTCAGATTTCAAAGATGTAATAAAAATCTGAAAGCGTGGGTAGATACTTACCTATACCTGTGTAATTGAGCCGATAGCTGCGTAACAATTTTTATTGTATGAATTTGCAAAAAACAACGATTTATATATATTTTTTTATGAAAAAGTTATAATTTCATCGAACAAAAGTTGTAAGTACAATTAAAGAAAAAAAAATAGTGTTTAGAAAAGATGTACTGGGGTTTATCATTACATTTGTAGGTATAGGTGTAGGTATGTAGCTTCTTCAAGTAGATAAATTGGAAAGTACAAGTGATAGTATGACTCAAATATGGAATTTTATCATGCCTTGTTTCACATCCGGTGTGTCAATTTCCTTTTCACACAAGTGCTTTCATCCTGACTAGAAGTACTTTTAGTTATCAAGAAAACATGCTGGCTTGTCATGTACCCACGCATCTACTTTTGAAACTATATTTTAGATTTCTTAAAACTAATACGGTACGGGAAACAGGACTAAGTTTGCCTACTGACAGATATGCTCGCTCAACCAAAAATAAACTGCCTCTTACACATATGAAAAAAAAAGAAAAAAAAATGAAAAAAAAAAAAAAAAAAAAGTTTATTGTCTTTTCTTACTTATCTCTAGTACAAACAGGGTTGAGACTCCCTAGTAAGTATGAAAATACCTGTGTCAGGGAGTCTCGCTCTTCCATATCCAAAACATATATCCTGAACTCTTTTCATAAAGCTCATGTATTATTATATAACTGAATCTGAGTGGATAATATCTGTAACATGCAGTGGGCAATGACTACGATGAGTGGGCAATCGCTGCAACCTGTCAATTTGTTTTATAGATGTGATCAGAATAATGTAAGTACTTATAATTTGTTGTGGTTTACCCAATATCGTCTCATATGTTACAGTTTATTTGACATTGAAAGTTATAATTGTAATAGATATCAAGCGCAAGGTACATACAACTCGGTTTCCATACAAATTATTTTCATTTACGTATGTTATTTCTGGAATATTTTAGTGGCATATTGTTATGTTAGTTCAATCATGCTGTTTTACTGTCTTCTCCAATATTCGCACTTTAGAACCGTTCAGATTAATTTTTATCTTTCAATATTTAATTTTATAAATAGTGCCTTATAATAAAATAAGCGTAGGTAATAAAGTTTTGAATTAGCTACAGTAGGTACAATAGCTTGATTAGATTACTACTATAGTAAAATATTGCACGAATACGACATGTGTAAAATTATTTGTATGAAAATCGAACCTAACCTTGCACACTAACTTCCGCTCAGTTAAGACAAAAGTTTAAAATGAAAATAACTTACGTCGGAACTAAGGATGTTACGGAGCTTCGACTCTGACTCCGAAAGGTCGGAACTTCCGATTGATTTTACACCTCCCACTCCGACTTCGGCTCCGATAATTTTGAATCGGAGGTTATACCGAAGAATTGTGACCAAACATATTCAAATAACAATATTTTATTAAATAGTGTAGGAATATATTTATGTATTATTATTAATGTATTCCTACACTACTCTCTAAAGGAACATGTTTTATTGCCGCAAACTTCTACATAAAAAAAAATTGGCCAGATCAGCTATAAAAATTAAAAAACGGTTTAAAATTTGAACTTAGTCTGAACATCTCTTCTACCTCCGCCTGCGACTCCGGTTCCGACTCCGATAAATCAAATTTAAAACCTTCGGTTTCGACTCCGGTTCCGGTAAAACCACCTCCGTAACATCCCTAGTCGGAACTATACTTAAGCCAAATGTTAGAACTGGAAGTTACAATTGGCTAACTACTGAAATTGAACGTCGAACGTTCAGTTGAATTTTAAAGTAATTATTACTACACAATGGTGTTCTGTAAAAAAGTCAGTCAGGTGACCAGAAACCCTGACCAGAAATATAAAATCCTTTGGAAGAGGAATTAAATGGAACCTATTTTTATCGCAGCGAATTCCTAATACAGACTTGAAAAGTACCAATGGTCTTGATAGAGTTTTTATATACCTGGTCAGGTTTTTATATACGTATCTGTAATAAGTTATGCACGATATAATCGTACCTAAAATGTTGCCAAGTTTTTATATTACGTAGGCCAAAGACGTCAATTTTGTTTACTTGTTTACACTTTTATTAATTTTCAGGTAAATATTTAATTATATATAATTTCTTTTAACCATGTAGCTTTAATAAAAAATATGCTTTGATCAAAAGATCCTTTGCCGCCCCTGTCAGTCATGCTGTCCAAAATATTCTGACAAATAAGGAAAATTTTAAGAAAATCTGCTAAAACCACTTTTACGTTTTACAAAACTCTCTTTGTAAAAGGGATTCTTTAAAAGTGGAGTGTTTATAACAACAAAGTCGATTTTTTTAATAAACTTATAAATAAGTCTATAAGTAAATTCGTAACACGCGATTTTACGAGTATATTAACTGTAGAATAATTTTAGTATAATTTATTTAGATAGGTATTTTGCAGTTTTATGTTATATTAATATCCCTTTCATTACTAAATATAATACATTTTATTAAGTAAATAACTCCTCCTTTTTCTAAGCCGTTTAAAATAAGTTACTTACGAGTAGGTACTTCATCATAAGTAAGTACCTAACGCAATGTTCGTACAATTCGTATTAATACAGCGAATGTGAACGAACGAACTTTTTCAATTGTGGAATTACACCAACTGCTCATAATTCATTTAACCTACTAATCCTGTTTTAAACAATAAAGCAAAACTTTCATCTAAGTAGGTTACTTACCAACAAAGTTATTAAACAGAGAACCTTTAGTTATAAAATTGTGAAAATAAAAAACACAACTTGAACCTCACAGCAGAAATCATACAAAAACCTGCTAGGCAGAAAACTTTATCAAGAAAGTTCTACTTCTTGTATCGAAAATATCGTCGGCAAACGAAGCTGTAAAAGTGTTATAAATTATCCAACTTCAACTCAACTTCAAATTGGACTTAAACTGAATAGAAACTAGTGACTTGACAGTTTTCGTATGTCACTAGTCACAAACCGTTTAAGGTTGGCTTCCGTTGATCGCGGCCGACGACACACCTTGCTTCCGATTATCACAGTGTACAATTTGCCTCACAGTATCTTCCTTCACCATCAGAGCAGTCGGTAAATATACGTAGGTAAATCTTTCGAAAGAAAACCGAAAACCTCATTGGTACATGACATTGCATGGTTTAATCCCGGACCCGCCTTAATGAATTCGACGTGGGGAACACGAGGCATGACCCGTAGAAACTACGCCACCGACGCTCTCCGTAGGTAGTACTACAGTACTAATGGCAGTATAATTTCACACAGTAAACTGCATTCCGAATGAATCAATATACGAGTGTAATGTATATAGAATAGAATACATATTGTATACGTAGATAATGGAATTTTTTGATCACGAGATTATTGGATTCAATTTTATCGACGATATGGAATGTTTTGTCTGTTTTTGTACTGCAATGCAAGTTTTGAATATCAGTAGTAAAAAGAAAAATATTCCCTTCTGTCGCTCACAAATTCCCGGCCCGTCCCGAAAGAAAAAGTAGTCTCCCTCATTAAGGAGCGGGCGTTACTTCCTTCATGTTCCCGGCCGCGTAATTTCAAAGGCAGCTTTTTTTCAGCAAACGGACCACCTGATGGTAAGTGATCACCGTCGCCCATAGACATCTCACCTCACAGTATTATCATTACATTATGTAGTATTTTATTCAGTTTACATTGAAATACCTATAGATTTTTCCCTACTGGGCCATACCGGTTTATCCTGGAGAGTTCGTATTCATACTAGACTTAGGGCGACCTAGTTCGGTATAGGATATACCGGTTAATCCTATCGCGTATAGGAAGAATTAGTTTAGTCTAAGCAAAACTATTTCGTCTATATTCGTCCAGGTAATGAATAGTTCGTAATTATATGCTCTTAGAAGAGTGAGTGTCTCCTAGAAGAGTGACAACGCCAAGCCAAACTATTAAATTACTAATTTCATGAAGTTTTCTCATACTTACCATACTTTTAAAGCTTGACCAGAACAATTAAAACCCTCGGTATATTGCGGAATTAAATGAAACTATTTTTTATTCATCTTTGTTAAGGAGATCGCTCACACAGATTATAAAAGTACCAATGGCGCCCTCGTGACAGGGTTTTAAACTCCTGGTCAGGGGAGGGTATCTACTTCTTCTAAGCCGTATTCCTCATTCTAATTAATTAATCACATAGAACGACTCTCGTGGCAGATTTAATGGGATGGTTTGCCATTGATTTCCCCATTTCACACACTGGTTATCTCAGTGTGCAGGTTTCCTCACGATGTTTTTCTTCACCGACAAAGCAGTCGGTAAATTACGTAAGTCTTCAGGAAAAACCGTTAAACTCATTAGTATAGTATATTCACGGTTTCGAACTCGGACCTCCCGCATGGGAGTCCGACGTCCTAGCCACGATGCCACCGACGCTCAGGGGAAAGTATAGGACCCATAATGCATAATTCAGTTACCTCGCATCTCGACCGTCTTTCCATCTTGCGATCATTGCGATAGGTGCGCCGTGTCGCCGCCGAAGATTATCAATCGTTGACTGACAAAGTTGTCAGGCGATAACGATTGCTCTCAATGCCACTGGACTCACCGCATGCTAGAGAAAAACCTAGAAATTTTGAAGTGATGATTAGCATCTAACTTTGGAATGGAGGATCACAATCCTACATACTAGGAAAGCAAATAGAGCTGTCGGAAAAAGTACAAATACAAATATACTTTATTGCACCCCCGGGACAAAAACAAAACATACAACATAAAGAGAGGTACAATACGAGTATAATGTGCAGAAGGCGGCCTTATCGCTTTAAGCGATATCTTCCAGGCAACCTTCAGGTAATGGAAAAATCATAACATACATAATATACGGGTGCAAAAGGCGTATGAAATAGATACTACCCTCAAATAAATAAATAACAATAATTTAAAAAAAATGAAAACCTTTGCAAGTTGCAAAGCAGTAGTAATAATATTACATAAATACTATAATATATACAGAATTATAATACTTAATATATAATCAAAAATATAATAAATAAATAAATAACACACATCATATGCTAAAACTAAACTGCATTAGAACAATTAGGTATGCAAGTATTTTAAAACTAAATAATTTTAAAACTAAATAATTTTAAATTGTGGAGAGGATGCTTCTGGTTCTGATTTCTGTGTCTAAAACTCTTAGCTTGCCCTACCTACCAAGTAGGTTAGTACCTCCATCTTTGTTGGTAGGTATTACTCTAATTGTAAACTGAACTGATATAAACATCAAGAGAGCTGTCTTGTTACCTCTGTTTGATGTTTTTGAGTAATTTTACGGTATTTTCCAGTAAAACATTTCTTTGGTTTAATGGAAAACCGATGTTTCCTATTTTGACAAATTAATGTTAGGTACTTACTCAGAATCGAAGAAAGATCCGCCAAATCTGGAGTACTTGGAGGATTTCGGGGAAATGGTCCCCTCTCCCTCTAACGTTGAAGTCCTCCCTTCATACCTGCTTACGGCCCTAACTTAAGCGATGGAAGGAACACGGAGGTCAAATAAACTAACCAACGTTCCTCCCAGATGACGGTAAAACATAGTGCATAGTAAATACAAGTTAGAGTCTATTATGACTATTATTTCAAGACAAATCACACGAGATCTAACTAAGTAGGTAGTTAAGTCCATTTATCTCGGTAAACCCCTACTTGAGGGGTAATCGCGTCAGTTAGCATGATACCTCTTACATCGTCGAATGTGGTTGTCTGAGGTATGATTCAGTCCACCGGTACAAGGTCATATCTAACTGAACGAAATACCAAGACACATGCATGGCACATGAATTGTGAATGATAAGGTGCGGTTTCACTAACAAGATTAGGAGTTTTCACGACTTCTCATGGCACAAACTCACGGTCTTGGATGAAATAAATAATGGAATATTGTATATTTGTACTAGTATTGTATATTATGTAAGTATATTGTTATTTTAATATATAAATTTCACACATTATTAAATGTGTTTTTGACATTTTTATTGCCATTGCACCGCCATAATATATCTGCATGCCCGAAGGTCAGCTGGTAGAGAATGCCGCAAGGCATTAAGCTCACCTGTACACAAAAGTGTAAAAGAATAAATAAATAATAAATAAATTAAATAGCGCTCGTTCGTTCGTTCATGGTACGAGTGTTGTTTTGAAGTGTTGCCTTAACAACCGAAGATAGGAATTTAGTTGCCTAAACCTATATACTGTTATTCCCTTGTGCCTCTATCTAGAGTCTCGAGGTCACAGATGATGTGTCTGAGGAGGTTCTCAATTCGACTGTATGTTTTTTTAAATATATTTTACCGTATATCTCCGGCATTTATGAACCGATTTAGATGATTCTTTTTGTAGCGGAAGGCTCCTTCCCCTCCAACAACACCAAGCCCTCCATTATTAACACTAAAATTGTGAAATAAATTAAATTTAATAAAAAATATAAACCGCCTTCAAATCACTAAATAATTAGAAATAATTATAACACACAAAATGAAACCTAGGTGTAGAAACCTATAATTATCTGGAGTACAATGACGTACTACGCATTACACTGCCAGATTTGATTTAAGGCTCTACGGCGCGCCGTGCGCCACGCAGTGCGATGCGTTGCGCGTGATTGGCACCGACTCCAAATAATTTTAGGTTTCATTTTTTATATTATAGTTATTTCTAACATTTTAGTGATGTGAAGGCGGTTTTTATTTTTTATTAAAGTTAGTTTATTTCACAAATTTTGTGTTAATAATGGAGGGCCTGGTGTTGTTGGAGGGGAAGGAGCCTTCAGAAAGGTTCACATTTGTCTAATTACAAGTGACTTGCTGTCATTCGATGAGGACTTCCGCTGTCTACTTACGAAGTGCGTCATCACATCTTGACCAAATTTTTATGGGACCATCCTGGAGGCATACCCATTCCACTAAAAAAAGAATCATCAAAATCGGTTCACAAATGCCGGAGAATTGGTCGAAGGCGGTTCCAATAAAACCTTTCCATTACTTTGTAGGTAGGTACTCGTATTTAGTCGCATTCGCGAAACTGACCCTTAAACCCGTCGATAACCGTTTGACGGACAATATCTCCCGTGTGTATAGTATCTGGTACTTCTGCTGATGTTATCACGGTTATCAGGAGCCTCTGTCATCTCGATAAATTGAAGACTTTCCACGATTTAGCTTACTTCGACGGCAGATCGCGGTTCGCTACATCAACAGGAGGAGCATTGCGATCAAAATGAACAGTAAGTCGCTATTTATTTCTTATTTAATTATATCGAGAGGTATTGGAGCCAAAAGGTTTTGAAACTTAATTGATAGATACTACTTAAGTTTTAATTCGCACACAATGTTAGTACATTGGTTTTCGACTAAATTAATTGAATTGAATACTTACTTACGAGTAGGTACCTAATAATTAATTGTGTGATGTTCTTTATGTTCACTTTTTTAATTTCCGCTTCTCTTATCCAAACATCGCCAGATTTTTTTTCATTTTAGTCGATAGAATTTAAATTAAATTAAAATATTAATTATTTTAAATTAACATTACAAAATAAAATTTGTTTAAAAATTACAAAATAACTTATGTTAAAATAATCTTTGTTTTTTGTCCAATTTAATGTGCCTTGGGATATTTGTCTACTACATATTAGAGACTTTTCTTGGCTAAGGATTATAAAGATCTGTCCACAAGAAATCCAAATATTATAATTTAATATACGTACCTACATATAAATAAGTCTAAGTTATAAAATTATACTTAGGTACTTACGAGACAGTCTACCCAAAAAACAATTTGAAAAAAAATTGAATTATTCTGGATACCGGACCACCAGTTCCGGAAACCTGATAATAAACCGGAGTGCCCGATTTTTCAAAAGTTAGTTATGTAAATTAGAAGTAGAACAAGATAGAACCTAATCACATACCTAACTAGATTTTTTTATGCACTTCTGCAATTCGAGCATATACCTAATAACCATTCGTTTCGGTTTGAGTCTGCTTTTTGTTCTACGATACCTCCTCCCTTTAATTTCAGAAATGCTCCCGTCACAGAAACCCTTAAAACCTTGTATGAAATAAAAATAGTCCCTCTCCTCGCGCGTTCGTTCCTTCACGCTAAAAACTGTTCCCGCCAAACCCGAAACCTGGCAAGAGATATTTTGGATATCTGTGTCCAGTGAGTCGGTCAACTCCTAGTTAAGTCAACCAAAGACCTGTAACTACCCACTAGTCTGAAATTTTATACATCAGTTCTAGATTACCTATGTTATTAGTCACTAACGGCCTGCCTCATCACCCTTAATAATACCTATGCATCAATGAGATGTGAACATTGTGCTATCTTGCGTGAACAAAGAAAACGCCTTCACGCTTAACTATAGATTGATCGCTTGTCTGATAAGTAAAATCGATCAGTAACATTTGATCAATAGGTAGGTAAAATATCTATCGCTATCACAAATATCTATCATATCCACGTACTTCATAATTTAAAATTACGTAAACATTTTAAGTAACCCCCGACTTAGGTACTGTTGTAGATATCCTTTTCCTGGTCATCATCAGATTCTTAAAACTTCAGATGTCGGAAACAGCATTGAGATTATAACCGTTCCTGATGAGATCCCATCAAACATCGAAAAAAATAATTAGAAACCAATGCACCAATTTTGATAAGAGAGCGTTTATTTTTAACTGGTCCCCCTATATAATAAAGCAATAGGATATGCTGGCGAATGTTACAGTGTTTTAAATATCAAATTCTCGCACAATTTCTAGCAGCCTTATGGATTCGCTGGGCAGTGACTCCCTATGAGACTGAATGGGACCGCTATTTCTGTCGCAAGGCAGTAATGCTATAGCATTGCTGTGTATCAGTTTGAAGGGCTTACCCTTCAAACCTCTCTTAAGAGCCAGCGTAATTACCGGCACATGAAACACTCCATCTAAGTCCTCAAGGTTAGCAGCATATTGAAAAAAGATCGTCAGGTGGCGTTTACTCGTCTGATCTTTATTAAAAACCAGGAACAATCAAGGGCGTCGTCAAGGAGGAGGTCTCTAGGGGTCTCGAGTCTCTACTCGAAAAAATTTAATCAAATGCCAGGTCACTATTTATAATTCCCGCGCGATGTGATCTGAAACTGACACCTATAGCGTGTACATATCGAATACGAACACGTACGAGTATTCCGTGCTGTTAAAGTAGTGTATGTGAGCGTAGGAAAACTCTAGCGGAGCGAGCGACTTCCTCCATCTATCGTCTTGCACCAGGCCCACCACAAGCGGGCGTGCATCGCACACGGATGGCACGTCCAAGGGGGCGGCAAATGAAACAATCTTGTCATGTTCAAATCAATCAAACTCTTGTGCATTCAACGTTCCCGCCCTTAGCCTGCTAACCTAACCCATCAATCGCATCGTATCCGCACTGAAATTTCGAGTTTGATTCGCTCGCTCCCGTCCTAGGCGTCTAAACTGACCCATCATTCGCGTCGGAACCACGCTAAAACTTTGAGTTCGCTTCGCTCGCTCCCATCCTAAGCTTCTAACTAACCCCATAATTAATATCAGATCCGAAAAAAAATTTGAGCTATCTTTGCTCGCTCCCACCGTAGCCTTTTAGCCCAACCCATCAACCACATCGGATCCCTGCTGAAATGTCGAACTCGCTTCGCTCGCACAGCCCTCTATCTAACCCATCCCTTACGCAACAACAACACAAATTCGGTTCGCTAGCTGGGTGCAAGGTTTTATGTCAATATTACATTTTGACGGGGGAGGGGGACGCGGGCGCTCAGGGCGCTAGCGGCGGACAAGTATTCTAATCTTCTCATCCTCTCCTCTATTCAGCAGTTATAGGGTTGGTGATATGGGCTGCAATTGCCAGCGGCTCCGCTCTCTCAATCCCCTTGAGACAGAATGCGGAGACCCTGTGCATCGGCCAGCAGAACTTCCTCAGGATCGCGAGCACCGACAGCTGTCTGCACTACTACCAGTGCTACTCTGGACGGGCGTACCTAATGCAGTGCCCTGAAGACACGTGGTTCAATGAACTGGAACAGGTATTTCCAATATTGAATTTATGAATTATTATTTTTGAGTCTATATGCTGTCCCACTCTAGGAATATTTTGGAAAAAAAAACGGAAAAGTTCTCAAATAAAATTTTGAAAGGATGTCGACCAATATTGGTTCTGTTATATTGCGGATTGAATTTTAGACAAACACAAATTATGATTCAATACTTATAATCCTGTAATATTTCTATTGTAATTTAGAGTATAATTTAGAATGAATCTAGTTTACTATGTTTGCCTAAACTTATGTTGTGTACCTATCCGTTTGCGAAATTTTTTTTACTGAACGTTACATGTGTGACCCTATAATATGTTATTGTTTTACAGGTGTGTGACTGGTCAAGCCCTCCAGAAGATTGTCGCGATGAAGAACCCGAACCAGAGCCTGAACCAGAACCTGAACCAGAGCCTGAACCAGAACCAGAACCAGAGCCTGAACCAGAACCAGAGCCAGAACAGGAGCCTGAACCAGAACAAGAGCCTGAACAAGAACAGGAGCCTGAATCCGAAGATGGTAACGATGAGGATGGAGAAACCGAAGTAGAGGGAGAAGACAATGAAGAAAATAGACGCAAACGTAAAGTCGTGAAACAAAACGAAGATGAAGAAGTTAATGAGGATAATGAAGAACTTGACGGAAAACAAAATGAAGATGAGGAAGACGTTAATGAGGACAACGAAGAACTTGACAATAAACGTAATGTTAAACAAAACGAAGACGATGAAGAGGTTAATGAGGACAACGAAGAACTTGACAATAAACGTAAAGTTAAACAAAACGAAGACGATGAAGAGGTTAATGAGGACAACGAAGAACTTGACAATAAACGTAAAGTTAAACAAAACGAAGACGATGAAGAGGTTAATGAGGACAACGAAGAACCTGACAATAAACGTAAAGCAAAACAAAACGAAGACGACGAAGAGTTTAATGAGGATGATGAAGAACCTGAAAAGCGTAAAGTAAAACAAAACGAAGACGACGAAGAGGTTACTGAGGATAATGAAGAATCTGACGACAACCGCAAGGGAAAACAAAATGAAGACGAAGAAGAAAACGACAGTGAAGACAGCCAAAGCGACGAAGAGGTTAAAGAGGACGACGAAGAACCTGAAAAGCGTAAACTAAAACAAAACGATGACAACGAAGAGGTTACTGAGGATAATGAAGAATCTGACGACAACCGCAAGGGAAAACAAAATGAAGACGAGGAAGAAAACGATAGTGAAGACAGCCAAAGCGACGAAGAGGTTAAAGAGGACGACGAAGAACCTGAAATGCGTAAACTAAAACAAAACGATGACAACGAAGAGGTTACTGAGGATAATGAAGAATCTGGAGACAACCGCAAGGGAAAACAAAATGAAGACGAGGAAGAAAACGATAGTGAAGACAGCCAAAGCGACGATTACGAAGAAAATTCAAAAGATGAAGATCAAGACCTCGAAAGAAGAATTAAACATCGTCCTTATCTTCATTATGGTCTTGGCCATGCTCACCATCACGGACACCAAAACACCGATACCGAAACTGTTGATGAAGTTGAAACGGTAGACGCCACCGTGAAGCTTGTGAAGACTCGCATGCAAAATGAAGATGAAGAAAATGGCGATTATGAGCAAATAGTTCCTTTGGATAAGACTCGCAAGCACTTGAAACAAAATGAAGATGAACAAGATGGAGATTATGAAGAAATTAATCCTATTGAAGACAAACAGAATTTAGATGAAGAAGAGACCGATAATGAACCTGTAGAAGACAAACAGAATTCTGATGAAGTAGTAGCCGAGGGAGACTCCTTAGAAGAAAAACAGAACTCAGATGAAGAACAAGACAATGCGGAAGAATCCGAGGAAGTAGGAAAAGTGAAGAAATTCTTTAGAAATCTGTTTAGAATCCATGCTTGAATCGCTGGCGCATTCAAAAGCAGTTCCTCTGGAACGGCTCCTTGAGTTGCATTAGGAACGTAGTATAGATTGTTACGTGATTTGAAATTTAGACAACTAGGTACTTAAGTTATTTATTTATGTGTTACGTTTAGGATCACTTTGTGCAATTTTGTAAATAATTATGCTTGATTGAGCGAGTATAGTGCGAAAGTTGTTGTTTTAATTTTCCCCAAGAAAATGCGGTTTCCGGTCAGTTCGTACTATTCGTACCTACTTGTTTCCTATAAAATTTGTAGTGATGTTTGTTGTCCTGTTGGGTTTACGCTGCCTACAGCAGGACGACTGCTGCGAGCAGTAACGGAATTGGTTACAATCTTCTGCTTCAACATACCGTCAGTGCTCCCATTGGTGCCTCTGGTCCAAAAAATCAGAACCGATGCTCTTCTACGAGCCGAGAAATCCTGCTTCAAAGCTTTTCTCTCTGCCGTAAAAGGGCCGACGAAACATCTCTCGATTCAGCGAGAATGGAGTGCGCGATTTTCATAGAACCTTAACTCGCCAACAAGGCTTGTGTTAGTGACTTCAGTGTCAAAAAAAAAAGGGCACTAGGTGCTATTTTCCCTGGAATCCGTGGTCCTGCTGAGGTCACGGGACCGAAGAAAGACCGGGAAACTGAGCATTTTCGCGTGACCACGCTCCAGGGTTAGTGCTCCGTGTGAATAAACTGATGTCTGAAATTGAGACTCGTAGCTAAAATTGTTTCAATACTTTTTCATTTTCATCACCCCTATAACCCGGACAAATTAAGTTGCATTGCATACGGCAGAGTGCCTAAAGCTTTGAAGCAGGATTTCTCTGCTCGTAGAAGAGCATCGGTTCTGATTTTTGAGCACCAGAAGCACCAATGGGAGCACTGATGGTATGTTAAAGCAGAAGAATGTAACCTGTTCCGTAACTGCTCGCCGCGGTGGTCCTGCTGTAGTCCGCGAGACCCCAACAGGACCAACTTTGAGACGCTGTATCTAGGAAAGTACGAGGGCACTAACGTTGATTTTTGGGCACTAAAGAGCACTAACGAAACCGATACGAACCAGGGTCCTGGTGGAGTCACAGTCATATTGAAATTAAACCATTCCGTGATTTCAAATTTATTAAATTACAAATTGATTCGAGTTTTGCATATTGTCAAATGGGGAAACAAATAAAAATCTGGAACAAATTTTAGCAATTTATTACATCATTATTATACAAAATAAATCTCAAATACAATAATAATTATAGGGTATAAGTAACACAACCAAAGCAAAACATTGATATTGATAATTGGATTTGAGATACGTTCATGTCAAGGCAGGCCCGCGTAACATAGGCCGTAAATGCATCTTAGGACATACGTAAACCGTAGATTATTAGTTAACTAGGTATGACTTGGAGTTACTCTACCATTGGCAGTAATTCCCTTTTAAAATACTGGCAATTTAATCGCGGCCTGGATACATCTCGAATTTCAGACAAGAATCACTTAAGCAATAGGCTAGTTATAAAAAATAAACTTCTAAAATTGTACACAACATAGCAATAGAGATAAAATTAAAGTACAAACCGTGGCAAGACAGACCGGCAGTATGCTCCAACGTTATTTTGCCGCAAAGTAAAAAGCACCCATAGATTTTGAAAGGACCAAGAACTGCGTTCTAAATGCGAGAAAATAACGCTGCGACTTACCCACATGTCTGCACTCACCATTAAAAATAGTTCAATAATTTTTTTCAGTCAAATTTGTATGTTTCGCATTTTGGCAACAAAAATCATTTATACAAAGTCAAATGTGTGGTCATACGATCATGATTACAATGTCACTTGGTTACAACCAAACTAAACTTCAAATATGTATTAAAAAGAGAAGAATTTAAAAAATGTTCATCATGGTCCACCTAACGCACAGTATAAAAGATCAGCTAATGAGATTAGATATGTGATGTGTTAAAATATATAGAGGTCTCGTGACTGTGGAAACCGGTACAAATACCCACAGAAGATTTTAACAGAAATACGCAATCAAAAGAGACGCGACAACGACGTACTAGCGAAGACATAAGAAATATTACTCGTTACGATTTGTACAGATTTCCTACTGTCACAGGTTATATAAGCCTACTCTAAAGCGTACAATATAGTAGAAGTATGTGTGTAAATCTAGCGATTTCAATCGATAACCATACTTTGACCAGATACATTTTGCCCTACAAAAACATTTCATATGTGACACTATCGAACAACACGTTATAGTTATCTAAAAAAACATGTTTTCAATATCTTTGGCGTAACGCATCGTTTGATAAATGTAATCGTGAAATGGAAAAATATCACCGTGACTTCCATTGCCATTTTGCCGCATCCACGTTGGCAATAAACATTTTAAAATAAATTGTAAATCTAAAATTAAAATAACGTATATTTTACAAATTCATGTTATTGAGTTACATTATTAAAATAGAGAAGCAAGTTTAATTTAAATATATAAATAAACAAAAACAACTATGTACAAACAGAACCATGCCACGCCATGGATCGGACAAATGGCAACACTCTACTATCATTTCCATAAACAATTCCAACATACAAAACAAATCCCCATTTTGAACTCCTACTAAACTATGTTCTACAGCGGTTACATGAAAATATCACGAGAACGAATACATAGTTATATTCAGTTATATTCAGTTAGTACAAAATGACAATGACTTGTTCATCACTATAGAATTTTAAAGCGTGCTCTTAACATTAAGTTGTATCAAATCCTTCAACGTTGTTCGGTAAAAAAGTACGAAATAGCTGCGGTTGTACAAAATTCCTATTCTATCCGAGTACACTACTTGGACTCATAGGTTCTATCGAGCAACTCTGACTTGTCACCTGAACTGTCAAAGTTACCGCACCCCGCACCTCACATCCGCGGTACAGTTTGGTTAAAAAGGGTTGATTTCTCAGTTGAATTGGCAATTTTTCGAAAAATGTCATAATACTATGGAAAATTTACTGAAAAATATTTTGGTGTTTAGAAAAATATGGAAATAAATGTTGAATAAGTTAAATATTTTTTCTATTTAATTTATTTGCAGATTAAATATTATGCCATATTTATTTCTGATATACGTCGTTGTAATTAAAAATCAATTTTCACAAATAGACTGCATTAGAATCTTCGCTAACTGTACTGCCGGGTAAGCCGGGGGAGACGCACGAGGCTGTTCCACTACTCACTCTTAGTGGGGAAGAATGGAATTTTTTCCACTCTACCCCCACGGGGATTATGGACGTGAGATGTATGCTATGCTATCTCAACTACAACCCCAACGTTACTGGTTGGTATATGCGGAATTCCTTTATCACTTAAGTGCGGGCATGGGCTGACAAATGAGAGTTGTCGCTAGTATGTTTGTCGACATTCAGCCTGCGCGCGCGACCTTTCTCGCGATACAAATCAGTTCGAAGGCGGAGCGGCCGGCGGGTCAAAACAGGCCGACGTCTTTCTTCATGTTCGTCTGCTTCCAAGCGGGTAGCACTGAGAATTCTTCTTTGGTCATGCCGAAAGCCTCCTGCAACACACATTGGAAAATGAATATCGAATACCAGGACTGGAAGTTTATTAATGCATCAACGAGTGTTAATACATTACTGTAGAGGCCAAAAAATTCTATTTCGGGCGATGCTTGTATAGTGCTTTTCTCAAATAATGCGAGTAATTAAAAAAAATCACATTCTAAATACTACTAATTCCAATCCCAAAAGTACTCGGCGTCCATAAAAGGAAAGAAGTTCATTGTCAGTAGGAGCTGGAACTGCTCGCACTGGTGGTGACGCACGACAGGTGCACGTAATCGAATGAAATCTCTTTAGTCCGCGCCACATTGCGTTTTGATGTTACAATTCGAATTTAAAAAAGTAAAAGACGAGAGGATTCCTGGCTTTAGCCCGGCAAGGATGTATGAAAATCTATTAATGTCGTCAATTAAAAATATATATAAGTAATTGGCTTCCAGACAGGATATTACTATTCTACTTCCCTGGCTCAAAATTCGAATGTATTGAGCACATTTCCGAGCATCTTTGAGAAAAATCTATTTTAGCATTAACTGAATACAGTACCTTACTGAGAATGTGCACTATTTATTTACAAATTGTGTCCAAAGGCAGGCAGTTTAGAGAAGCCTCATCGTAACTTACCACCATGTGAGATTGGGGTCAAACGCGGATTCAGTCACAAAAAAAGACTATCAGTTCTGCTTGCGATCATACTGCGTTGCAGCTGCTGCCTTGTGACGTGACATACCAGGAAGTCAGGCGAGGCGAGGTGGCGCTCCAGGTGATGCGGGTCCACGTGATCGGGCAGCGGCCGCCGCTGCAACGCCGCTAGCGGCAATACCGCATCGCAGCTGGTAAGGCGGGACAGCTCGCACGCCCCCGAGAGCACCTCGCCCGCTTTGTACCCGTGCTGCAATGTACAGTGCGACCAAGCCATAGTTGTGTGGAATTGTACAGTGATTAAGCTTTGTACACGATTTTTAGATTTGCATTTGGAAGAGTAGGTTGGAATTGTTTTTGTACATCAAGCAATAAACGTAGCAGTTTTTTATAAGTAGATAGAATTCTTAGAAGATAGGAATGCCTCATATATGCCTAGTAATAGTAGTAATACATACATAGTATACTTTGCTTATCGCTTTCTATCCAAACCAACAGCAGTTTTTGTATTTTGTTTTAAGATGCCAAATGTATAGAGTTCTAGTAATCTTTGGATATAGATTTTGATGGGCTACAAGTATATGATATACAGGCATCATTTCCCACAAGCCGTAAACACATAAGAGGACAAGGATGGGTGACTCCGTGCCTCGGAGAGCACGTTAAACTGTCGTTTCTGGCTGTTGTGGTCCGTCATTGGCCACTAACCACACGACAAGAAGAAGAAGCCGTAACCTTCCATCACCAAACATAATACTTATTTGCAATTGAATACAAGTTAAAAGACCCAACATACCGCGATACGCCTCGGCCTTCCGCAGCGTCGCAGCCTGTAGGCGTGGTTACATATCGTAGTTGACCGATTCGGCGACCGACCTCCGGTGAACGAATTACGGTCACCGACCGCCTTTGTTTACACTTGGTCATTCGCTCGATAACAACCTAGTGACACTTTGACGTTCGCCGATTGCGATCGAGGACTGGTAATTTACATATAGCCGGTGACCGCCTGCTGTGACCGTCTCGACGGTCGGTCAACGACTACTTCCCACGGTCAATCACGTGTTCTTGTATAATCACACGTCTGACGCGTGTGATAATTTTGAGTCGTTCGTGATTTACTGAAATAAAGCGCGACTGTTTTACCGCACTATTTAATAGGACATAACACGCAAAGCGTTGCCTAGATGGAGCCACTAGCACACTCCGTAAACGGAAAAGCAAAACGAAACGTTATTTTTGAAGATATCACAAATTTCTCGTTATTTGAGTTAATTTAATTTAATTTCTCAAAGCTATAGTAAAACTGTGATGTCATGGCATCATATTGCCATTTCAAAATAGCAGACCTAAAAAGCTGTTAGGACAGCGTGGCGCGAATCTGAAGGGTAAAAAAAAGATTTGGTAAAAAGGAACGTATCTACATGTTGATTGGCTACGTCCATTGTGCTAGTGGCGCCTCTAGTGGTAAAACATTGCAGAATTATCTCCTATTCGTAGGTAATATTGGCGCCTGAAAAACAACTAATGTAAATAAGCACGAGTGATTGACTGCGTGAATGCGTTGGAAGTCCACGTGATGCCAAGATACTGTTAATTCCTTCGCGCGCGAAATCACGCATGTTGCTCTATTCCCGCGCGATTACTCTTGCGTCTAAAGCCACCTATTGTCAACAAGGCCCAACATACCGCGATGTTAGCGTCAGCTGCGTCGTCGTGCTCGGCCCAGGTGTCGAACAGGTCGGTGAAGCTCTGGGGTTCGAGGCCGGCGGCCACCACACGCACGGCGGGCCGCGCGTCGCGCGCCGCTATCCAGTACGCCTCGGCGGTCCGCAGCGCCGCGGCCCGCAAGGCTTGCCATCGCGCCGCGAATGCTCCTACACCTGGTGGACAATAATTATTAGTGATCGGATTAGGTAGGGAAATTTAGAGCAATTTAAGAGCCTTTTTCCGGGAGAGTTGGCGACCCTAGCGACGCGCAACTTTTATTTAGTAACGTTTTCTGTCCAATTCCATACAGTACGTCATGTTGCGCGCCACCTAGCAACGTTGCACAACACGGGCTGTGAGCTGAGAGAATATGTGAAGCGTCACGTGTTGCGCATCAAATGTTGTCTAGTGAATGCATGGCTTAGATGGACCAGCCTTCAGCCTTACCGGTGTTCCTCTCCGCGGGCTCAAGTTCTCCGTCTTCGCCGCGGGGCCACCAGCCCTGCCACAGCCACACGTGTTTCCCGTCGTCCAGGAGGAAGAGAGCTGCCGGAAATAATGATATAGTGTCAGTAGTGGAGGAAGGAGTCATTCAGGGTATCGAAAATATCGGACAGTTAAAATGACGGGCAACCACAGAAAAGCGACATCTTCTCTAGAATAATGATACGAGCACTGATAGGTTTGGGCAAATGCGTTTATAGTTTCATACATTTGACATGTCAATGACCGACTCAATTTATGGGAAGATGCTCACAGCGCTTGCGCCAACTGCCAGACGAGATTCCTATATAAAACTTCTCTAGCGAATTTCAAAATCTTTGTTCTAAACTTTTTTAAATCTAACAAGGAAAGGTCGCTAAGTGTCCGGCTCTGACCTACCGTATGTATAACCTACCCGTATTTTTTATTAGCCAAATTTCAATTCATTATGCCAACCCGGCTATTCGATAAATATGAATTTGTACTGATAAAAAAAATACGGGTCAGTTATTTTTCAATGCTCTGCAATATATCTTAAAATGAATAAAATCGGAGTCGGACATCTGGGGTACAGTCCTTGTAAGTCAAAAAGCAATATTGTCATATTATTTACCTGGTTGCGAAGTCAAATACAACTCCTTTTGTTCAAAAGGGAAGGGTGTCACCAGGTGTTCGTGGCGCAATGGCGACAGCACCTCGTTCGCTTCGAACTGACCCCCAAGATCCGTGAAGTGGAACAGCCGGGGAGTCGCATCGCCCCCACAATCTTTCCCACCATTCAGCACCGAGTTATAGTACTGCTTATTCGCGACCCCCAACGCTTCTAATACTTCCTTAGGTTCCTCCCCTTCTTTCACCTCAGTAATTTTCACATCGGAAACATTACTACCGAAAAGGTAACTGGATTTTCTTGCAATCAATTTGTTGGCAAGTTCTATGGCTATATTCTTTGTGTGTTTGAGACTTCGGGCGCCATGCCAGATGTGGAGGCAACCTTTTTCGGTGTCGACTAGAAGGAGGGATCCACGGCTGCGTAGCTGTCGGACTGAGCACGGCACTTGCAATAGATATCCTTCATTGGATAAGTTGCCGCGTGTTACGAACAATCTGTACCGGTTTTTGTCGCTGTCTTTCTTGCCCTGGTGTATGACTAGGTTTCCTTGGAAGAGGTTGAGGAACGCTGGCGGTTCGTTGCCTTGTGCCACCCTGACTTGAGGACCCTTTTCTCTATCCAACTCTACTGTTAGTAGAGCTGCTGCGCCTTTCTCGTTAGATGAAGCGTCTCTTCCTTGCCAACAGAAGTACGCGCAGCGGTCTCTACCAGTCACGTTATGTTTCGAAGGTTTCCCGTTCAACTCCCGACCCGACACAGTTATCTGATACTCCCATCTGATGATGTAACTGTCCCCTGAGAAGAACTCTCCAATCTCAGCGCTGTTTTCGACTTTCTGATAGTCGTACTCCCGTATAACCCACTTGCATACAGACTTAGTTTTAATGTCATAGTGTCTCATAGATTCCTTATCGTAGTAATTGGTGCCGCGGCCGATGTGGGATCCTTCCAAAATGAGATCTGGATCCTGGTATTCATTCGACCACATTTCCTCGGCGTCGCAGGGATTAATTTCTATACCACTAGATTTATTCTCCTGCGGTTTCACTTTGATCACTCGACTGTAATCCGGCCAGTCGATGAATTTTTCTTTGAACAGTATGGTTTCCATGTGTTGCGTTACTTTTGAAAGTACTGCCCATTCGGGTCGTGTTTTCGACGATTTTATTAGAGAGTTAGTTTCCTCCCTCGCTCCTTGGTACGTGGCGGCGTTTAACGGGTTAATATGACACTTTTCGTAATCGTATCCCTCGTCGAAAAGTTCTTGAGCCAACTGCGCGGCTCGCCGTCTGCTTTCTAACGGCACGTTTTTCCCGTACCAAATGTACATTTCGGAGCCGAAATCGAAGACGATAGTTTTCGATTGATGAAGCATACTGATCTTTGGTACTTGTCCCCAGTATTCTTCTATTGGTATCAACTCATCGTCTAGGACTTCGTAACACATGTTAGTTTGTACTATGCAGGATTCGTATATCTCGTCTTCGTCAGGGTGGCCGGTTTCGACGGGTTTGTAGTCTTCAATGCCGTCGGTGACGCCGAGGAGAGACCAGAATTGATTCCAATGCTTGTTGGAGTACTTCTTGGTCTGCTCGTCGATTTGTGTGACCCCCGTCGAGTTTTTGCAGCCGAGGTCTTTTGTGTTGTGGATGTGGTTTGCGATGTCTGTGCTGCGATTCCTGTGCAAGGAAAAGTCAAGATTTACATAGTTTTGATTGCATCGGATATAAGAGTTACTGTTGAATTATAAATCGTACATATTAACTACATATGTTTACATATAAACTAAAAAAGATTCATCTACTTTTGTCAGGGTTTATTCATTTCAGGTTAAATAGTTTCAGTTTTATCCTATCCTAGAGCAATCTGTATATTCATATGGACACAGCGATCACGAGTTCCTCACCAATAAGAACCTGGATAGGTTTCGAGCATTGACCCGATTCAGAATCTAACGCTCATTAAGGCCGCATTGTGATTGTGCAAACAACCAACCAAAAATATAAAAATATTATATCTTATCTTACCAATTGAAAGAACCTTCATCTTGCATCTTGCGTTCAAGTGTAACTTTCCAATACACAAGATCTTGCGTAATAGAACGCTCTTCTAAGCAAGGTTCTTACCTCTCTATGACGTTGGCGTAGAGTCCAATGTAAAGGAGCACGTGGTCAGGAGTGACTAGCACGAAGCAGTCGCCGCGGTTCACGCTCGTGTGAACAGGCTCTACTAGTCTCGTCTGCAACAGACATTCAATAATAAGAATAGGGTATTTTTAAAGAATTAAATATTAAATGCATTTAAATGTGAAAACAGAATTAAAATACCTTGAAAACTAAAACAGCTACAGGTAATCAAAAATCACATATGAGAAAGAAACGGTAATAGAGAATCATGACGTCAACGTTCCGTAGCGCCATACAAGCAGGTCCTGGCTATATAAAGAACTGTTTTGCTAAAAAGGGACAGAACATCTCTCCAATACTAACTTAAATCATTAATATCTCTGATGTTAGTTGAGATATAGAAAAACGAATTTTAGATCCTTCTTTAGGATGACATGAACATCCGTTGATTGATGCAATATATTTTTTAAGGTTAAATACCCTATTCGCTGTCGCTGCAATATGATAAATATATGTACAGTCACCTTAGTTTGGGACCAACTTTTACACATTGAACGACTTTATCACAATAAACCGTAGACGATAATCAAAAGAGATCTAATACTAGCGTTACTCTAGTATTGACTATGACAAGGTTGTTCAATGTGTCAAAGCGGGTCCTAAATTAAGGTTCGAGAGCGTACCTGGACTCGTCGCCTTCCTTTAACTTGCAGCAACATGAGCGCTTTAGTCCCCTGGCTGGGCACGGAAGTGGCCGAAGCGCTGCGAAGGGCCACGTTGGAGAAGTCTTCCTTACTCGCCAGCGCCGCCAGCGCTTCCGCCGCCAGCCCGCAGTTGGCTGTCGCTGTAATGTTAATATTCATCCTATTACATAAAGCACAATGTGTTTCTGGAATGCGAGCGAATAGACAATGGAAAGGCGAGTCATTTTTAACGGCCGTGGATGGGAGTTGAAATGGCCCTGCCAAAGCTTCCTATGGCTTTCAATTCGTCGTTAATGGTTTAAGGATCTGGCTAACCCGTATTTTAGAGTCTTTAAGGTTTAGATTCAATTGTTACCGAACACAGTGGCTGCGCGCGCTTCCATTATTCTGATGAACGTTGGGTCTAAAGAGTAAAGTAAAAGTAAAATACACTAAGCGACAGGCAGTTTGAAGGAGGAACCCTAACTGGCCTTACACAAGCTGAAGAACACCGACAGTCCTCTATGCCGTGGTTGCATGGAGACTGTAGAAACGGCCGCCCCTGCAGTGTTACACTCAGCAGTGGCAGGTCAACAGACACAACTCTTTGGTGAACCATGAACGCTCCGTAAAGCTAGTCCTAAGTCTATGACGATTGTCTTAAGAGACTTACGACACGACCAAAGAATAGATTAACATTCTGGTTATACGATTTATTTTTTTAATAAAGATTTTTTGAATTCAAAATATCTAAATCAATCTGTAGTGAAGGACATTGATATTGTTTACCTCTCTCCTTGATCAGCTGGTCGCGGATGGTGGAAGGAGGTGCCACATACTCCTCGCGGAGGTCGGTCCTCGCAGCGAGCGCTTTGAGCGGGTTTCGGGAAGCCGCGTGCCGTCGCTCACGTTTCGCTCGCCGCGCCCACTCGCTCGCCAACCTGTAAGTAATAATGTTTGTTGATGTAAATACAAGGATTTGCAATGAAATTCATAGTTCTAAAAGATTATATGACTCTGTACGATTGTTAAAAGGTAGCATAATTCTATGCAGGTGCAGTACTATCACTCGTATTTATTATGTGGCAGAGCCAGTGGTGTTATCACCCTTTTACCTATTTCTGCCGCAAAGCAGCAACGCTTGCATTGCTGTGTTTCGGTTTGAAATGTAAAAGAAGCCAGCGTAATTACAGGCTTATAAGGAACTCCATCTATGTCCACAAGGTCAGGAAGTCAGCAGCGCATCGAAAACCCTCTAATAACATTATAAGTAAGGTGAGATGTTTATGAGTGACAGAGATAGTTATTTTTAAGAAAGTAGGCATATGATGGGCAGACCACTAAAATCTCCTCTAAACTGTGGATAAAACTAGCACAGATCCGTATGGAGTGCTGCTTAAAGCAAGAGGCCAGCAGTGGGCAGAAATATGCTGAAGAATAATAAGAAGCCATTAAAGGTATATTTAATGGTACTTACATCTGCCGGGAGCCACTGTCGATAGCGTCGAGGTCCACATCGACGTCTGCGGCCGGTTTCTCCTGCTGCAGCACGGGCGCGAAGAAAGCCTGGAAGGTCTCATCGTCAGCTCGTGGAACACGGACTGCACACCCGCTCTTTTCGGCTCCTGGTGACACCTCTTCTTCTGCGTAGATATATACTTGTTAATTTAGTCATTTGAAGTTAATATTTAGAGAATCATCAGCCTCATAAGAGACGATATCAAAGACCTGGCGAAGAGGAGATTGTATAGGAAAACAAAGCCTGGCCAACGAACGGGACCGGATAACAGACAATCCAAGAAAGAAAGGCGTATACAAATGGTAGCCGTGACAACCTCTGTCAAAGATTAATCATTGGATCAAAGATTTTGAAATTCACCTTATGTGCTGGCTAGAGAAGTTTTATATGGAAACGTCGTCTGCGCATGCGATGTGAGCATTTCTCCATACATAAGTCAAGCTCGAGCATTGAAAAGTCAAATGTACATCATTCTAGAGGAGAGGGCGCTATAGCCATTAGTTCAATTTCTGTGGATTAATAACTGTTCCATCAGAAAAGCAGCAGTAACCTACAGGCTAAGATTACACAAAATAAATAAAGAAAGAAAGAATTTATTTATTTAAATACAAACAATTAGGTACAAAACATAAAAATAATATTAAACAAATGTATTATAAAAATAAATAAACAAAAGTAATTAAGTTTGATGAAGGTGGTGTGCAGCACCGGAAAAAGGGGACTGTCTCAGCCTGTTGCCGTAGTGCTTTTAGCACTGCGGCGCTGATTTAAAATCATTTTATCAACCCGGTTAATATTTTTCCTGATTTAGTGACGTAGTGACTGAATTGTAATGATGCCTGGTCACCGGGTGTCTCTATAGGTTGGGTTTGCGTCTACCATCGCGTAGACGCTATTTACAAGTTCCCTACTCTTGGGAGATAGGTAAACTCACTCTCGTCGAGGCGGCTGATACTCTCGCTGACAGAGTGGCTTCGTTTGAAGGACTCGCGGTCCGGCCGCGGTGTTTCTTTCGGCTTGGCTTCCACCGCAGCCGCGCTCACTACGGCGCACGACGCCGAGCGGAGGGGGCCTGATGCGAAACCGTTGGTAGGGGAGTTCTGTTTGCGAGATCTGGAATGAGTGGATACACGGTTATGAGTTTGCGTGCAATTTATAGAATTTAAACGAAATAATGGTTTGGGGTTAAGACTTCGGCAGTTTTGGCACAAACCGTTCTGATTTCTGAATCGATCGTCGTTAATGTACTTATACACTGAAAGAAATCTTGTTTGATTTAGAGCATATAACGTAATTTTTATTAATTTGAACAAATTACTTGATAGATACGACTAAGATCTTGGTGAACAATTTCTTGGTTGAAGTTAACAAACCGACTTTATATGCTCGTATTGAAACAAGTTCTTGTTTGAAGTAGGTAAATAAGCTTTTTTTTCAGTGTATCAATTCATGTCTCGTACAAGCTTTCATATTAGTTGGTAAGTAGCTTCGTCACCTTGTCGCGCTCGAGCCGCTCTATCGTGGCGGTATGTATGTGTTAGTTACCTGAACTTGTTGGGCGGGGGCACGCCGCCGCCAGGCGTGGTCGGTAGCGGAGTCAGCGGCGCGCTGACCGGCGGCGGCGTCAGCGGCGGTGTCGTCGTCACCTTGTCGCGCTCGAGCCGGCCCGCGACCGTGAACAGTGACGCGTCGGTTTGAGGAACACGCTTGCGCCATCCCTGTGACAATAAAATTTATTTATTTTCTTAAACTTACATTTAACAGCTTAAACTAAACATGTAAGGTTATAAATTATAAGTTATATTTTAATATATTAAAACTAAAAGTTGTCATTCTAATGATCGTCCATATACCACGAGAATCTTTAAACTAAAAATTACATTCAACATTTGGTGATACTAATACTTTGTGCCATACATGAAAATATTAGTATCACCAATCTCCTGTGAATTCGGTAAAATAAAGATGAATTCATCAATAGGTAGGTAATGAAATATGTTCATTAAAAGTAGATACGATTATTATTCGGTATTTCTCCCATATTTAACACGAATATTATTCATAATTCCACATAATAATGTACGAGTACTATGCCTGATTAATGAGAACGTCGGTGGCCTAGTGGCTAGGACACCGGCTTCCCATGCGGGAGGTCCGATTTCGAAACCGTGCAGTGCCATGTACCAATGAGTTTTTCGTATTTTTCGAAGCCTTACGTACATTTACCGACTGCTCTAACGGTGAGGGAAAACATCGTGAGGAAACCATACTTTTGCACACTGAGATGACCAGTGTGTAAAATGGGGTAGGCACAAAAGATCCTCAAGGGTCGAAGGGCCGCTGGGGTTATTTCCGGCCCCCTATCATAAGATAAGATGCCTGATTCATAAAAAAATTGCTGAAACATTTTATTAATTTTAAGAATTCTATCAAACGAGAAAATTATGCCGCTATAGTCAATTTAACATTGTCATTGTATGACTCAATGCTCAGTGGCCAAAGTTTGCAATTACTCACTTCTTCAAAATGTCTACTTCGATAATTATTAAAACAAATACAATACAGGTACACATAAACCACTGCATGTTAAAAACCACAGCATGTCAATGCTCACCTTTTACTGATAAATGAATCACATAATGTTACATTGATTAAAGCGACAATTTATATTTCCTTGTTTGATACAATTCATAAAATTTCGCATATTTTTTATGAATTAAACATGTAGGGAGACACATCAAGCTATACTCTGTGGAACCCTGTCGCAATATGTTTTTGTTATGATTCCTTGACGTTCGTATGACTGTATCAACTAAGTTAAAGCGACAAAGTACTAAAGGAATAGCCTAATGTGTTGTCCACTGTACATTGTTATTTTGAACTATAAAATAATATTCGTATCAACTGGGAGACAGAAGAAACACGTCACAATAATCGGAACTACTTTTAAACGCTTATGTACAGTTGAATATGACCCAAACACACTTACATTTTTTTTAAATAGAAGCTTTGTAAGTCCGCAAAACAAAAACGCTGGTCAAAGTGTCACAATGTTTTCCCGTGAACTTTTCACGAGTTTAAATTGGACATAAGGATGTTCTTATTAACGCAATTGCATAGTTGAAATTAGGGCCGGATTTGTAGGTTACTCCTAACCTGTTGCCCTGGGGCGACGAAGAAGTGGAGGCCCTGGATATTTTTAATAATCAGACATATTTTAGCGATAAGACCGCCTAGATTGTATTAATCGTTTTGTACGCACTGTATCACACTAATTTTATGCAAAAACGAGTATTCATTCTTCATATCTTTTTTCTTCAGTTTTTCAATAATATATTTTAAATTTAAAACAACCGAAAAGCTTTTAACGAAGTGATGAAGGTATGGTAAAATACAAGAAATTGACAAAAGTGAACAGTATTATTAGGCAAATTGCACTTTGCGTTTATTTGGGACGAAATATCATCAAACATACTGTGGAGGCCCCTCTCTTGTTCTTGGGCTCCAGCCCCTGTTGTCCTCCCCTAAATCCGACCCTGGTTGAAAACTGGTTGTTTTGCGCAGAACATTGGAAAGGACGGGCCGCTGTCCGCACAAAGGTCGACGGTTTAAAGTGACATTCCGAGGAACACTGCTTGGCCGTTTAACTCTAAACACTCTTGCGCAATGCAGATTGTTCAAGCTTAATGGCTTCTTAAAGTATGAACTCTTGACATTTATGGTTAAAAGCTACGCTCTTAACTTAAGATTAAAGTGCTATGATAATTAGAAGTAAGGGTTAGGATCTGTTGATCGTAAGATAATAGGAAATATTTAATAGCTACTCTTCTTAAGACAAAATCGAATCGAGATCAAAAACCTGAACACAATTTATTTAGAGTGCGTCATATTGCAGAATTTTATGTAAATAACTTTTTTTACAGCGTTTTTCATTTATAACGCAGAAATATATATTCTCTATTATAATTCCAGGTTTAACTACATACTACATGTCTCTTTCATTATAAATCGGAAATTACAGAATTACTAAATTCTTTGGACTAAAGCCAACCCAAAAATGTATCTGTTGTATTATATTTAACGACTAAAATTGTGTACATATGTATAATCCGACACAAATTTGAATAAGAATAAGAATAGTTTATTTGTGCGGTAAGATTACAATGGAGTAGAAACTTAAGCATATGTTACATTAAACTTAATGAAATTAGTGAGCAACCAGTTATCCTACTATAAGCGCTGACCTCGGAACTAGGAAGCTCCTGTATCTTGGAGGACAGATCTCTTCTTTGACCAGTGCAAATGAACATGTAACAGAACATGGGATAATATAAAAGTGATATAATAGGGTCAACCTTGTCGACTATTTAGTATTGGAGTACGGCAAGGTTCTACCCGTTTTTAATTTGTATGCAGTTTCATCTCAGTTCCAAAAGGTATTTTAGAATGTCGGGTAATATACATTGTATTATAAATAAAAATACCTGTGCAGCTGTCTCTAGCTTCGTCCGCCTGTCGGCGAGGATGTTGGGTCCTAGTTCGTTTTCGTCGATTTGTATCTTCTTTTTCTCATCTACTGTTGCTGAATTCAGGTTTTCCTGTAACAAAAGAGAGGTAAATAATGCAACATTAATTAAAAAAGACTTCCAAGTCTATCAAAAACGTATCATCCGTCTCGTAAAATAATCCTATCTTGTTTATTCGTTTTAAAATTCTTTGTCAAAAGAAAAAGATTCCTTTTGTAAACACAGATTTGTTTCAATTATTTCCAAACAGCTGAACAGCTAATACCTTAGAGCAAGCCATGGCTTGAAAAGCTTTAAATATGAAACATTTATATGTACAAAGAAAGAATATATTAGTATCACTTAAAAGATCTGACGTTGCAATACGATTATTTCTACATTAAATTATATCAGTTTTATCTGATTCACATAAAACCAAATTACCTACATATTAAGATAATGCGATTGATAGTGTGATGGCAAATATCATAATAAGGTAAATAGATGAAATTCTTCCTCATACCGGCAAAGTATAAAAACTATTGTTACGTATGTTCATTTGATTCACGCACTAGAAATGTTGTCACGGTATGGATATTACTTAGTGTTACATGTTGTTCCATAATGATATAACTTTTAAACAATGCCTAAATTAATAATAAGTAATTGTTTAAAACATTAAGAAATGGCAGGAAGTAAGCAATCAAAAATTCGTGCAATACTGTTTTGCTTGGTTTCGGGGTTGCACTTCCTGTGACCATGATTCTATAAGTAATAAAACTTTAATATTCATAAAAATTGTGCAAAAGAACATGCCTGAGCATTATCCACATAATCTGCGTCGAATTTCTTGAATACTGGCTTTAGGCCTCCATTGCTGCCGTTCTTGGTTTTGGTCTTCAATTCTCCAATAACTGATCCGAAATTCAGACCAACAGGGAATCCAGACTGTTTCTGAAGACGTTTTAGAAAAGGTTTTTCTTCTGATTTGTCGTCCCTTTCTTCGTGTTCAGCTTCTTTGAGCAAAGGTTTTTCTTTTTCCTTAGAATCACTATCATAATCGTGTTCACGTTTGGCATTTAACTCATTTAACCGTTTCGTTCTCTCTGCAATTTGGTCTAACGACTCTTGTAGCTTTGAAACTTTCTCACTTATTGTAGTTCCATATTCATTCGCAATATGCTTTATTTCCTTGGAAACTGGATCTATTAATGTATCTTGTATACTTTCAGTTTTATCTAGAGACAAGTTTTGTATTATGGATTGTATTTTGTCATCACTTAAAATAGTTTTCTCAAGAAATTCCACGAGCCTTTCTTTTGGCGGACTTTCCCGTTTGTAATATTTTTCGCCAAAAGCTTTATCTTTTTGTTGTTTCAACAATATGCTTGGCGTAATTAATCCTCCATTTTTGGATGTGTTTGGTACTTCTGGTTGAATTTCGGGTTTATCAATGTTTGAATTTATTTCAGTTGCGATAAGAGGGTCATTCAAGATTTTATTACCTGTTTTCCAAATATTATCGCAAGCCTCAGATGATATAGTATCTATTGACACTTTATTTTTATGAATTTCTATTTTATTTTCATTAATATCAGGTCTCACAATCGATTCTAGAGTGATTTCATTTGATCCTTTCTCGATATTGTCGCGATTAGTTCCTTTTGGCTTTTCACGATTTTTGTCACAGCTTTCAGTAACTTTCAGCAGTGGTTTTTCTTCGCTATCGGCGTTATCACTGGCCGTTCCCTCATCTTGTTTTGTTCTATTGGTTTCTTCTGAACTATTCTTTTGCCTCGCCAATAGCAAGTACTTCCACACTAAGTACACGAGCACCCCAAGACCAATTAACAGTTCATATATCATTTTGAGCAAGTTCAATCACATCACTGACTAGAACGGGTATGTTTGATATCGCTAGCAATCCTTGGCATCACGCTCCATTTGTGACGAGGTGCAGTGTTGTAATTTAATGTTTCTGCACTTTTTAAGAATCAGACATTGCTTCAGGATTGTGTTTAACGAACTGTGAATTAGTTGATACCAAGGAACGTCTAACACGGAATCTATTGCCGAATAGAAATGTAAACAAAAGTATTAAACAACGCGAGTGTGAAGAGAGATTGACAAAAGCACACTGACTGATGAAGCGAGCGCCATATCATCTGGCAGCGATCACGGCTTGAGTGACTCAGGCGCATATTCTAGTGTAAACATTATCGGCCGGTAGCGGACGGCAATATGACGCATCTCATAAGCTGAGATGTCGATGTTATAGGTGCGGAACAGGTAGAACCCCGACCTTGACTCGAGAAATACCGCGCCCAAGTATGTTATTTATTACGTATTTAAATACGCGGCGACCTTCGAAAAGTACAAACGACTTAAACGATGACAACTGTCTAAATAACCATTACTTAATCCGTAATAAGGTATTACGTAGGACAAAATGCAACGCAGAACAATTGCATGTGTCAATAAAAATAACAACAGAGTCGCAATTTTCAATTGTTCGATACGTAGTGTTAGAAGGACAATGGAGATGACAAAATAGAATTCGACACATCATTGCTTAATTAACAAATGGACAATTATGTCATACGTTTCAAGTTATAAACAGAGACATATACAAGGAAAATCATGAAGCAGTTTTCCTCGACACAGACTGATGGCATTCCGTCCAATTCGAAATACGCAGTAATTTTAAGAGACGACCACTGTACGCCAAATATGACAACTTGTCCAAACCAAAAGTGGAGTCGAGCAAAAACAGTGGACACTAATTGGGATTATTCAAATGAATTACTATTCTTGACAAGTACCGACAATTTGGTACATGTTCATAAAGCTATTCAATATTTGTAATAAAAAATAAAAGATAGGAAGGATGAAGCTACGAATATCAGTGTCACAATATTATCTTTCATAAGGGAAATGACTGACATATTGATTAAAAAAACTCATTTCATATTTCTCGAACATAATTATCATTAAAGCGTTAAGTGCAACAAAATATTCCATTTATTATTTACGCAGTGTTCTGACCCCAACTCTATACCAACGATAGCTAGTGAAGAACTACTAAGTGTCAATAAAGAGAATGGTGGCAGTGATATAGGACGAATCAATCACGAAAATGCATCAACACTTGACATACAAACACATGCACGTACTGATGTTTCAAACTTTGATTGAATACAAATTAAGGGAAAGGAAACGACCTGCATATTTATGGACCTAACTACATAGTAGTTTTAACGGAGAACAGAAATGGAATTGGTACGTTTCAATAGTGACAAAGTAAATCATAAAGTTGACGAAGTATATTGAAGCATAGCTAAGCCATAAATAGGCAGCCATAAAACTGTTAGCGACAAAGAATAAACATGAAAGAGTATCAGAAAAAACCATCACAATCTCCATAAATAAACCTAGTGTGGTAAACCGAAGTAGGTGCCAAGGTCAACAAGGAAGATAAGAGTATGATAACGAGCGATAATATCAATTGGTGAATATCAGGCGAGTAATAAGCGAATTTATGTGTATACGGTCATTAGTTTTAATTGAACTGAGTGGAGCAATTGATTCGAAACACTTGTGCATATGAGAGGCAGCTACGAAACAGCGGGTGTTTTTGAATTTGAATGAGACACTTTTGTTAAAACAAAGACACTACGACAAGAATATAAACTTTTTTGTAAAATCACAGAAACAGATAAATAACGACAAAGTAACGTAAAAACACTGAGGATCGTACAGAATCCGGCAATTAATTCACAGTTCGAAAACAAAGATTCGCACAGGTCGCAGACGTTTTCAGAGAAAGCGAATTTTAAAATTAAAAATTCGTGAGAGAGGTGCGCAAAGCAGCGCGCGCGCACTTAAGCCGAGCCCGCCAAAACAACTGACGGTCGGTGCGGCGCGGCGGTGCCACCTCGTCTCGCTGACCAGCTGGCTCATTGTCGAACCATTGCAATACAAATACAACTTTTGGCAAAATGTAATTAAGACACATTTTTGGTCTTTCCGCTAAACTTTAGTTACTAGGAAATTATAAAATTTAAAGGCCGCCCTTTTGAGACTGACATTCAGTGAAATACTATTGAAAGTAAATGCGGTAACAATCAACAAAGCAAAATAATTTTGCATAATTGTCCGAAGGAGTTAAGCAAAGACAAAGACATTGTAAAACACAAAAGGAATAAAATGTAGAGCTGAAAGTAAAGCAAGAGATGGAGACTAAGCTAATTACATTTTAAAAGCAATATGGAAAATATAATCTGGTATTATAATCTACGGACGTAAACCAATGCACAAAGAAATTATGAAATAAAAACGGTAAATCGAGGATTTGCAAATGTTTACGAATAAAAATGATGCAAAATCATATTTCGTGAGAATGTTTTGAGGAATGCGATAATGTTTTTTAGAACATCCGTTTTCATACGTTGTCTAATCAAACAAAGTGACTTAGGTACTTAGATTAAAGTAACCTATCTTATAAGAATACTCATGAAATGGATGAAAAGCAAATCACTGGAATACTTTTTCACAAGAGTTTTATTTATGTATCCTGTTTTAAATGTTTCAATTCTATTCAATGAATTTCTTAAATAAATGTAGTTATGATACACAACACATTAATTTTAAAATATCACAACATTATTTCGCTCCAATTCTATTTACAGTGTCACTGCGAAATCCTGTTTTTTTGCGATACATCTTTCCGCGACTTTCAGTGTTTTTACAGCTTCAAGTTTTTAACAATCTAATCATACAGTTCGACGACGGTTGCCGAAAGGTTGAATTCAGATTATTCTCCAGCAAAGTTTATTAGTTTATGACTCTCAGCAGTGGCCAAAATTTAAAATTAGCTTTCGCATCTATCGCCAGAGTTTATGTGGGACACTTTCATAATACCGGCGCTGCTCTGGCACCGTTTGACTGATGTGTGTAATTTTAACCATATGACACTGAAGAAATTAAATGAGTCATCATAAATTATACATTTAAAGAAATAAAAGAATTAATAATTGTGCGGTTTATGGTGAGATGGAATAATGGAAGACATATTAGGAAGTTGATTTTTTTTCACAGTGTATAAATTTTTTGGTGCCATAGTAAAAAACTAGTAGTAAGACACCATTGGTGATAAGATCGATTGGCATTGGTTTCAACTACGTGCAATTAGTTTGGAATTTTGGACCCAAGTCAAGGGAAATGTTGCAAAACAATTACGAGTTCTTACTTCTGAACTCGTGAACTTCGAGTTGCACTGTATTTTTGAGAAAGAGACAATTTGACTTTTGTTATATGGAAATTTCGTAAAGTGGTCATTTTGAGAAGTGGACATTCTGAACATGAATGAACAATGAAGAGGAAAGGGGTTCAATAATGGTTAAAATATTAAATAACTAGCTGACGTAATTTGGCAGTGTTCATTAGCCAATTTAATTAGTTCAAGTTCGATATCTGACAAGAGTGTTGATTTCAGAGTCAATAAAATTAAATAACTGAAAATTTAATACTAAAATCTCCGTTTAACTGATAAGTATTTACTTTTGCTGGAAATCCGAGATACGACTACGAAGTTTTGCTTTGAGTTGGCGTAAGATTTCAAAGATAAATATTTTAAAGAAGCGATCTAATTGTGAATTCTTGAAGATACTCGTAATTTCAGTAAGGAGACAGTTGACTGGCAAATACACTGTTGTTTGATGACAGTCAACCAACAGTAAAAGAGGTAGATACTTTGGAAAATGGACTTGTTTATGGTTAATGATCATCCTGGAAGTGGAAATGGAAACTGGATATTAAGGGAAGTGGACGTTGTCTTGTTAGGCTTATTGTGTGTTTTAAACATATGAACGCAAGGAAAGTGGTATTTATGGGAAAGTGAATTTTATGGGAAGTGGAATTTTTTTGTAAGTGGACCAAATGAACCTAAGCGGTTGTAATTTACGTCTCATTTGCTTAATTTTCTGATTTATGTGTCAATCTACATTTGCCCCTTATACAAGCTTCCTTAAAATTCTATGTAAGTTAAATCCCAATGACGTTTATTTTAAGACCCATGGCATTGAAGGCGACTGGATACATTGGAGGTTGAGCTCTTAGGACGGAAGTACACTCAACAATATACATACTTGGATAAAACATGCCCAGCATTTTATTTAGCATATATACTTGTACTATGTATATATGGGAACGCTGAGCATGTTTCATACAAGATGCACTTCGCGTCTGCGCAGATAGCTCTAGTTGCATCACGAACTGCAGAACTGGTTTAGGTTAGCCGCCGGGTAATGTTACGAGCGCCAGAGCGCGTGCGCCGCGCTTATTGCATTCATGAGCGCAGATTATAGGGATTGAGACAGAGTACGCTTATTTGCGATATTGGAATTTAGGACGCAAGTTGAGACGCTGGCTTAAATGGGAAGCGATGAATAAGCAGTTAGATTCAAGAAATAAATCAATAAAGTTCGCTTATTTTGTACAACACCGTTGAGATGAAGAAATGTTGGTGACACAAAAAAATGTCTCATTAACGCATACTTTTAGTGAGCATCAGATACCTGTTAGTTTAGTTATTCTTAGCATATCGTTCATTAGATAATTAGATTAGGGGACATAAATAGGCTGAAGATAGCACCCTCTTTTAGTATTAGATATGCCTACATTAGAAAGTTACAAGATTGACAACAGTTCGAATGTAGGATGAACAAAGTATTAGCCCTTTTGTGCCCTTCGTAACCTTTTCTCGCTGTAAGCTTTGAAGTAAAAATATTTACAAAGCCAACAAATCCGCGACCTTTTTTCAACTTAACCTCAAAGTGACGGAAACAACTGCAAGCGTTAATCCGATTATCTGAACTAGTGATGGTCTTTATATTCCAGAAAATGCAATACCAAATCCAATACCAGCCAAAAAGGAATAATGTAGTTCCTTATTGGGCAGGGTGAGACAGATTCATATTTGTATTAAGTTAGCAGTTTAGCTTTTTAGTATGTATGTTAACAAAAAGAACTCTTGTTAACATTTGCAAGACTAACTCTATCTACTCTATTGAGTAGATAGTGTCTTTTCTGGACTATTTTTAAACCCTGAACAAAATATAAAGCGATAGAAATATCTATCGATTCAAATATCTATCTATTCAGGGTTTAAAAATAGTCCAGAAAAGACAGAACGAAGCTATTATAACGAAAATAAATTACAAAAAATGGATGAAAAATTATTCCGCGAAGAGAATTTGTACGAATATGACGAAGACCAAAATCGAAGCAAAGAACTGTTAATCAAGTGACAGGAGTGGAACTACAATTCAAGATTAAGACCACTTATTCTTAAACAGTGAAGATACACTGATATGTGCGAATTACGACCTTTGTGAGACAATACGATGGACAGAAGCGACAGAATAAAAATAAGACCAAGACCGAAAGGATTTGCAACCCAATACCGAAATTAAGAGCGCAGGTTTTGCTCATCTCTAAACTACAGTGAAGACACACTAAGACGTGCGAGGTACGACCTTTGTGAGACCTCCAGATATGGTAAAGGGTTATACGATGTGTTATACTATTCTATATATGGCAAGGAGGACATAAGATATGTTTTTGAATGCAGTAAGGCATAGAATATTACGCTGATACTAACATTAATATAGTCATGAGATCACAATCTAAATGTTTTGGCAGATGTGATCTCAAATATCGTTTCAAGATGTAATTGTTTCTCTTTTTTAAGGTCGGTAATATTTGAAGAGTACAGGGGAAGAAAGGCAAGAGCGAATTTATTTCGGTTTAAAAACGGAAATTAAGTTTTTTGATGCAAACTGTTGGTAAAAAAGCAAACCTGATAAAAAAAAGATATAACTCTCACAGAGCAATAAGGGTATAGAAATAGAAATAGAAATAGAAAAACCTTTATTAATGACAATAATTAAAAAATATAAAAAATATGTACAAAATATGACAAAATGAGTCGGATTATAAATTGACCATATTTTACATTCTGACATGTGATATAAACATATGATATGATCATTAAAAGGGCCAAGTTCAGCTGAGTGTCGCCAGATGCATAGATACCTATACATCATATATATAGTTGTCTTTCAGTTAAAAATTTTGGTAAGGGGATAGTATTACTTTTTACTCAATTGACACGCCCTCTTCCCATATACCCATATTTTTTTCACAGCTGGCAAAATTGAAATTAAATACAAATATACTTTATTACACACCCAGGACAAAAAAAAAAACATACAACATAAAGGAGATGAACAATACAATGTGCAGAAGGCGGCCTTATCGCTTTAAGCGATATCTTCCAGGCAACCTTCACTAAAACCTTCATTAAAATACATTTTGACTTCGACCCGTACATACTGAGAACTCAGATCGTCTTTTATAATTATGTATAAATAAAGGAAATTAAGTCTATTCAACCTGGTCGTATTTTTTTAAACATAGGGTAGGTATTTATTATTAATCACTGGTATGGTTCAGTCTACATAACTAACAGCTGTACTTAAGTTCTACAGAGAAAAAAATTGATACGAATTAATCGCTCGATTGATCGTCACACGACAATGAAAAGCCGAAACTTTTTATTGTATCCGTGTGTAATAACTTGTGTAAGGAGTACTTACTTTTGCAAGTACAGGTATTTTGGGGAAATTGACATTCTGCACGCAAACGGTATTTTGTTACAGGTACCCCTGTATGCAAAAGAAAAAAGAAAATATTCAGCGTGTTGGCCTCGGACGGACGCCCGAGGCCAACTAACGCACGGATTTAATTTCCGCTCGCAAATATAGATGGCGCTGGCATGAGATCTAATAAAGGTTTCGTTCCGGAAAATAATAAATCCAATTTTTCCCTTTAGTAAGTAAATACGGAATGATTCTGATGGAATGTGATGAATAATCGATGAAACTGGTAAATAAATTGACATAGGTAATATGGTTTCCAACATACTAATAGCTCTACATATTAAAAAAAATCGGATCAATGCGCTACAGTTGTTAAAACCATTACCCAGGTGCATGAGTCGTTCATTTTCGATATGCATAATAAAAATGGCAATGGAAACTCAGTTGGCATGGCAGCCGGAGGGGGCACAACATATTCTAAAATTTTCAGGTGATTCTAGTACCATCAACATAATATCTACATTTAATACCGTGCCGTGTCGTGCCGGCCATAAAGAATAGCACCACCCCAATTCTTCCCGTGGATGTCGTACGAGGCGACTAAGAGATTTTGTGGATACAATTCTACACCGAGTAGACGGCGGTAGGCGCGCCACCTATCACGTTTGTCTACCAAATCTTACGGCGAAAAATGGGAATTATCTTTTTATGAAGATGGTTCCTCTGTCTACCCCTCGGGGATTATGGACGTGAGAGTTATGCTATGCTAATACATATAGTGCTACTATTCCTATAATTTGTACTTTTCCTGTAATTGTGTATAATAAAGTGTTTCTACAGTTAATTTTTTAATTAGATTATTTATTACATCATACATTACATTATTATTACGGGCAATTACACCTATGGTAATAATACGACGTGACGTGAAATGAACAAATAGTGATGTCAAAAAGAAAAATCTAGACTTCGAATCCTAGACCAATTCAAAATTAACCCCATATCACAATTACAAAGCATTAGAACAACAGGACGTTATTTACAAGTTAAGCTCTAACACCGCTTAAGTCAAAAAGTGCAACTTTTCAGGAGAGCGGAATAACTTCATTTTGCTGTTTTGATTTCTTAGGCAAACTTTTATGTTATCAACAAATAATTTACCTTTCATAACATTGACACGTATGCCGCATGCATCCGGAAAGGTGGGCAAAGATCGCCATGCACTGGGTGCCACGAGACGGACAGCGGCGCCGAGGCAGGCCCAGGCGTAGGTGGAAGGAAGGACGATATCGACCACTTCCAAAAAGGATGGTATGGAAAAATGGAAAGGAGGAGGGGAGGCCTTTTCCCAGCAGTGGGACAGCCTATAGGCTATTATATAAAAAAAACATTGACAACACGACAGTCTGATAACAAAGCCTAACGGCCTAGCCTAAAACAAAACCCCATCAAAGGTCAGGAGGGGGAAGACATTTGGAGGTTATAAATAGAGTAGCAGTCTCATTCGGTAAAAATAGGCTGAACTTTCCTACCGGCAGCCGTTCGCTTACCGCTGAGTCAGCAGAATGACCCGGAAAACTAAAGGTTACTGTGAAATATTGGCATTTAGAGTCCCTTAGTTACCGAAGGCAGGTAACTGTATTTGTAGATAAAGAAGTATGAAAGTCGTAAGTTGTGAGTGGACACATCGAGCCATACTCTGAGCAACCCTATTGTAATAAGTTTTGTTATGATTTGTATGAATGTATTAAATATGTTAAAACGACAAAGTACTATTTCTTTATTTCTTTATAACATTAATGATGTCAGGTTTACAGAATGATCCAAAGCACCAGACATTCAGTAACTATACATAACAGTTTACAATTACCTACGGATACAATATAAACTTTTAAAAAAACTTACTTATCTTTCTTACTATAGCCTTATGTATTGTCCACTATACAGTGGAAGACAAATCAAGCTATAAGTTAAAGCGACAAGGTTCTAAAGGGTTATAGCCTGATGTGTTGTCCACTGTACAATGATACACTATTTCTGTCGATAAATATTTTTGAACAGGTGGAATAAAAAATAATTACTTGTAGCTTAGGTACACAAAATAAGCATTATAACTGTGAGATGCAACTACGTTCTAATGTTAAGGCTACCTTAAGCTTCGTATCATCTCTATCTAGAGCGACGGCGTAGAAAGGGATAGCATATATTTTAACGAAGACTTAACTTTAAGGAAATTTCGTGGAAATTCATAATCTTGTAATAAATCTAACACTCCATAAAACAACAAGGGAGAAAACTCGTATACGAGTTATGCTACACCTTTTGTACATTTTTTCTTTAATTAAGTTTAATTTTGTATTTTGTATGTGTGTACAATAAAAATTATAAGATAAGATTAAGAACAACCCTACCACGTGGTAACATTCCCTAATTTCCTCGGAGGCCGTTTCACGGCAATGCATTTTATGACAATTTCGCACTTGCCCTGAGGACTCTGGAGTACACTTGGTTGGTGTTATTGCCTCTTATGCCTGATGCGTCTCGAAGGGGCAACTAGGCAGAAAATAAGGGACGTAGTGACGTTGTCATTTTCACTCATACGAGTACAGTGGAAGACATATCGATCTATACTCTGTGGAACCCTGTCGCAATAAGTTTTTTTTCTTTAATGAATGGCCCTGCTACGGATTGACACTGCAATTTGGCCAATGACCGTGTTGGAATCTTGAAAATAATTCGAACGTTTTAGCGTCTGTTTTGAAAAAAACAGTTTACCAACGTCGAGATTAAGGGAGAGTCGTGTGCACTAGGAATGCCTAGTGTCTTGCATTCCAAGTGCAATTGGAGGGTAGGTTGCCGGATCCACACCATCATCTGTAGTATTTCACTCCCATTTCACTGTCTTATATAACGTTCACTTAACACGGTGAAAGAAAACATCATGAGGAAACCTGCATGTCTGAGGAAATTAAAAGTTTTCGAAGGCGTGTGAAATCCACCAATCAGCACTAGGCCCGCTCAGTTGATCAAGGCCCGTACCCCCTTGTACAAGGGGAAAAAGGTCCCAACAGTGGGGACATTAATAGGCTGATGATGATGATAAGCAAGAAGTCATGTTTAAATAAAAAGTTATTACTTAGCAATGAGTTCAATATTGAAGGTATGACTTATAGTCGTTAATTAGATATGTAGGACCATACAGAGCACTGGTTTAAGTATAATGAAATAATAAATTCTCAATACCATGCATAGAAAGTAACATAGTGGGATACTGGTTCAAAAATTAGCATTAATGTACTCATTCGCATATGATTCAATATAACTAATTTTGCACAACTGTGGAATAGAGTAAGCAAAAACATTAGTAATTTTAGCAGTCAGTTATAGTCACAAAATATTTCAGGACTTTAGTAACGGAGATAATTTTTTTTGAGTCATTCTAACTTTTCTGAGAAAAACAGTGTGAATTTTTAACGTGATTTATGAAGCTGTATGAAACATCTTTTAAAATATTCTGGACAGCGTGTTACGGCAAACAAGATAAATGAAGAAGTATAAAGTTTGACAAGCTTTTAAGAAATTTACTTCGATTTCCTAATAGACGTGCCATCTTAAATCAATAACAAGTTAGTCGTCGATTCCCTTTGACGGACAAAGTTACACAAAAGGGTGATTTAGGTTAACGTTTTCCTAACAGGAAACTAGAACGTGGCCTGTCAACATTGACTTAATCAGATCGACTGTAACTTTACTCAATTAAGTCTTTTCACCCTTCGGTATAAAGTCTATTAAGTAGGTTAGGTTGTAATTAAGGATGGGTTTTCACACGCAATTTGAGCATTGTACTGGTTTATTCACAAAGTTTTGGTTTCACACTTTGGGGTGTGTTTAGAAATTTAATTTTATGACGTGGTAGCAAAATGTCGCGTGGCGCGGCCTTGAGGTCGAAAACCTCATAATTTACGTCGTAATTTAAGATTAGAGGTAATGGAAGCAATTGATTAAATTAACGATTTGTTTAATATACCGCTTTGGTTTTTGTGTTATAAATACAATAGCTTTTTTTTACCCTTTATTTAAATAAAACTAATTATATCTTAAAACATAATACTGGCATAAGCCTCAGGGCTTGTGAGGCAGTAAAGAATCGGTCGTGTTTTTACCTATTTACTTTTCCAAAAGTTGACAATAAATACTTAATTATGGAATTAGCGGAGTATATATTGCTATATTGCTATAGCATCAATTTTCATATTAGAGTCTATCAAGACAAGTTATGGCACCCCATTTAAGTAAATAAAAATAAAAATCGACAGTTACAACACTAAAGTACCCAATACCCTTTACTAGACAATAGCAGATAATATTTCTTTTTTCTTTATTTTTTTGTTGCCATACGTACCACACACTGGCGGAGAGATCGACTTGATAAACTCTACACTAGGGATGTTACGGAGGTGGTTTTTCCGGAACCGGAGTCGAAACCGAAGGTTTTAAATTTGATTTATCGGAGTCCGAACCGGAGTCGGACGTAGAAGAGAGATGTTCAGAAGAAGTTCAAATTATAAACCGTTTTTTATTTTTTATAGCTGAACTGGCCAATATTTTTTATGATGATGTTTGCGGCAATAAACATTCCTTTATGTAGTCCTAAACTATTTAACAAAATATTGATATTTGAATATGTATGCTCACAAATTTTCGGTATAACCTCTGATTCAAAATTATCGGAGCCGAAGTCGGAGTCGGACGTGTAAAATCAATCGGAAGTTCCGACCTGTCGGAGTCGGAGTCGAAGCTCCGTAACATCACCATCATCATCATCATCCCTCACCTTTCCACACCCCCACACCAATACGCACAAATACACACACACTTTCACTCCATGCTTACGTCTTGGTATCTAATATTGATTTAAAATTGTATACGTTTATTTATTTATTTTTCCATCATAAATCAAAATTGTTGCTAAATAGAAGAGCCTAAATCCCGCGACACAGGGTGTCCTAGTGCGGGATTTAGAGCATCAACCACTCTTGTATTAATGTAAGTTGCAAAATAAATTTATTTGTATTTGTATCCCTACTCTACACTAATCGAATATATTCCTACTTACCCACTATAGCTTTTCCAAGTTACTTTCAATTTGCATGCAAGTATTTGTCTCCATAAAGAAAAAAAGATTTAGGATTCTTTCCAAGCTTGTCACACTATAATATCAATCACCATTCAATCAATTTTATTACATTTGTAACATTATTGTATCTCATTAATTTTATCCGTGTTTTGGACCGTAGAAGCTCTAAGGAGTGCCATGTTTTTGTACTATGCCAAATTATTGTAATATTTTAGCTCGTTGTCAAGACACACCCTTAAAACTATTTTAGTTAGAAGTAACACGAAACAGGAAATTTCGTGTTTGTTGAATGGGGTCACAGACATTATGTAAGTACTTGGTGCTAAGTAAAACAGATTTTTTACATTACGGTGTTGCTTTAAATAATAGAAAAAATTAAGAAGGGCCAATTACCATGGCCGATAACACGTTTAAGTATTATTTTCATTCAAAGTGAAAGCGAGTGGAATAAGTCAGGATCGTCAGGTTGAAAACCTACTGTATGTAATACGATATAAAGCTCACATTTCAATGATTTGCTCTAAGTTGAGTTCGTGTCGGGTTCGCTTCGAGTCGCTGAAATGTGCGATGGGCTCAATGATGCCACAGCCAAAACACCCCTTCCTTTTGGTCGCCGGTTAAAAACAATACACATAATCACTGATCGGTGTAGGTAGGTACGGTCATAATATGGATAAGTATGCCCAATAATCCCGGGATTTCCGGGATTGAATAAATATATTATTTTGATTTTTTATTAGACGTTATATTTGTTTTGATACACATTTAAGATTGGTGGCGAAATATTTTTTTTAAGATTCATGGCGCTAGTGTACCTATGGTAGTGTTTTAACTTCTTCGTAAGTTCACAATTTTTTAAAAATCGTAATCCGCCGAGTAAGGGCGAGGTTTATAAAAGTAATTTACAACATTTGCTCGATAACTTAAAACGGGATCCCGAAATCATATCCATATTAATATAACCTTTGAGGACATTGACCCGAAAGAGCTCTACCTACTCCGATCACTGCACATAATATACAATTTATTCATGCAAACAGCGCATTTTCAGATTTCCATGGCTTCCACACTATTTCCATGGCTTCCACACTATTATTGTGGGGAAGAATTTCGATCGAACTTCGTACCATAGAGTCCGCAGTATTGGCATGTTTATTTAGTTCAGAGAAGAGATATCGCCGACCAGCACACTGGCGGCCTTGACAACGAAAGCTATCGATTGTGCGACTTCTACGGAACCTTCAATCCACAAATTAGTATGAGGAACATAGCATGAAGTTTTTCCAAATATCGACAGGATCTAAACTTAGAATATAAGTTTTTATTAAATAAGGAGAGCAGACGAGCAAACGGGCCACCTGATGTGAAGTGGTCACCGTCGCCCATAGACATCTCACCTCACTGTATTAATATTAGAGGGTTTTTGATGCGCTGCTAACCTTGAGGACTAACATGGATTGCCTCATGTGCCAGAAATTACGCTGGCTCTCTTACCCTTCAAACCGAAACACAGAAATGCAAGCATCTCTGCTTCACGGCTGAAATAGATAAGAGGGTGTTACCACCCCAGGCGATCCTTCACATCTACCACTACCACTAGGATCTACCACATTACCTACTGTTAATATCATAAAAAGTCTTAAAATACTATAAGTATTTGAGTTTTAACAGCATTTAAATATGGCGTAAAACATTAAGTATTTTCAGACAAAATACTTCCTCGTTAAATTAGCAAATTACACAAAAACAAGGAAACGTAAAGCAAAACTAAAGGACATACAAGGAAGGAACTAATTTAGTAATACCTACTTTATCACGTGGAAGCACAAAAGTACCAAGCGAACGTGTTATTGACTAATAAATATAATGTACACTGAAAGAAAGCTGGTTTGAGCATATAAAGTAATTTTTATTCATTTGAACAAAATAGATAGATACAATTTGTTGTATCTATCTATTTTCTTCAAATGAATATCTTTGGATCTTGGTTGAAGTGAACAATTTCTTGGTTGAAGTTAACAAGCCCACTTTTCTCTCTTGTTTGAAGTAAAAACGTTTCTTTCAGTGTATAATGAGATCGTCTTTCTGTGTGTGGTTTTAATACTTCAACTCCCTTCAAATTCGACATAATTTCTTCAATCTTTGCAGAGCTAATCTTTAGAGCTAAATACAGCTCAAGTACATTTCAATCAGATTGGGTTATAAAAACAAAATTCTACATTTGTGAACATCTTATCTTATCTTATGATAGGTCATCTTAGTGTGCAGGTTTCCTCACGATGTTTTCCTTCACCGTTGGAGCAGTCGGTAAATGTACGTAAGTCTTTGAAAAATACGAAAAACTCATCGGTACATGGCACTGCACGGTTTCGAACCCGGACTTCCCGCATGGGAGTCCGGTGTCCTAGCCACTGCGCCACCGACGCTCTGAACATACAAAACAGTCACGGGCTAATAACAAGATTTTCATATGCCCACACCAACGTTACGAGTATATATTCGTATTGAGCGCTAGACCTGCACGCAACAATAGTTTTTCAAGTAGCAGCACTCGAGTGGTCCAATGGCTAAGTGTGTGCTTATTATAGGCTCGCGTCAAAGCCACTGCTGGCTCGGCGGTGTGCATGTGAACACTCATAGTGCACTTGAAGTAGGCAGCTTAGAGCTGGACTACACTCGTCCGGCTCCAGTCCCGGTTCGGTTCTTGCAACCAATCACACGCGTTCCGCCCTCCCCCCACTTGAAGTTAGCGCTTCGTGATTGGATGCAGCGAACCGAACCGGGGCTGGAACCGGGCACGTGTAGTCTGGGGCCTTATACTTACCATACTACCACGGTAAAAGCTACAACTGCACTATTAGGGTTCGTATCGTAAATTACAATACTATTTACCTAAAGATCAGGTTCATTCAAATCAGCAAAAACTTGTGAGAAAGCGGCAAGCAACTAGTGATTTATATATGGAATATTATCGTGTATATTAATTATCACACTCGTATTGCTTTCATGGAACCATTTCTTTATAGATGCAGCAAAAAACACAATAGAAACGTGCATGGTTTTGAAAGGTTATCAACTGTTAACCATAAAGTTAGACTGATCGCGGTAGATGCGGCGGACGCGCGCAGCCGATGGCTGATAGCTGACGCGAAATACTAAACACTATGAAAATGTATGGCGCCGCTTCCGATCATCGCGGCCGACGCGCGCGGCCGACGTCTGTCGTAGCCGCGCGCGATCGTGTCGAGACCTGTCGCGCGTGTGAGTATATTCCTATCGCTTTCTCATGTGCGTCTGGCTCATTCGTACTGCAGTGACAGGGCCTGACTGACAGTCGCGCGCGGCTAGCCGCTGATATCGGAAGCAAGGTGTGTCGTCGGTCGTTAGCCGTTACCCGCATCGGCCGCGATCAACAGAACCTTCACAGTTATAATTTTATTTTTTGTCGACTACTAAACCCGCATTTGACCTCGATCTCGCCTGATGGTAAGCGACGATGAGGTCGACGATGGAACATGCGGGTCTAGTAAATGCCTATTCACTCTGGCTTTGAAGATCCCAAGGTTGTAGGTTTCGGGAAATACAGACGCCGGCAGGCTGTTCCATTCCTTAGCCGTTCGCATAAAGAACGAAGAAGCAAATCGCTTCGTACGAACAGATGAGATATCAACAACATAAGAATGAAAATGAATCGCGTATGATGAAAATGGCGTGGCGTATTTTCTAGCAAAAACACTGTAATTTTTGTAAATAGAATTATGGCGATATGATATAAAAATTCGGTGCCTCGTTTAGCTCGCAAACGAGCGTATATCGCTCGTAATGAGCCACACTGGTGGTAAACGTGATACGATAAACGCGGTAATTCGCTGTAAATTCCCGTTGTGTACAAATTAGGGGGTCGCGCTTGGAAGAAATGGGTTTTGAATGGTTTATATATTATATACCTAAGTGTAATCTTCAACATTACAACGTAACCTAATTTATTGTTGATAGAAATAAACTCTGCTCTTATAACTTAGATTTTGATGAAGGTAGACAGTTTGTCAGTTTTAAACGATATGTAAATCTCTTCAAAGTGTAGGAAAACATCGTGAGGAATCCAACACACTGAGATAACCAGTGTATGAAATGGGGAACACAATGACAAAACATCTCATTAAATCTGCCAAGAGAATGTTCTACGTGGTCACTTCCATAGAATGATCACGACCCTCATCAATGAGGAATACGGCTATGAAGAAGAAAGTATGTTCCCAAAAAGGTTGTGGGCGACGCACGATGCACGCCACTACGTTTATTACCTACTCATATCGGTGTAGAATGCGCTATCGAAATTTTGCTAGGGCTTCGCATAATTATATACGAGTTCCAAACATCCATAGTTGGACCAGGACATCTGATCACCAGGCACTACACCCCGCCTGGTGGAAGATCTTCCCTTTTCCCTTTCAAACAACTTCTTCTTTCGAGTTGATGATCCAAACTCAATTTTTCCCGGCCAGAAGGCAGCCACATCGATAGCCTAGGTCCTCCAGCGTGAAGGTGGTCGGACACGCGGAACAGCAGAGCAAGTGCTCCATGTTTTGAGGGGAGACACCACACTCACACTTCAGTTCATATAACTGACATTACGTCGTTCCAGGTTTTCACATATCGCGTTCCTACAAGGTGTCTCTGACTGTATGTATACCTGACCAGGAATATAAAAACCCTCGCAATATTGCGGAATTAAATAGCACAACTTTTTTCACCGTGTACTCCATAACACTGGTTATAAAACTACTAATGGCGCTCTCCTGACAGGGTTATTGAGTTATTGGTTTATTTCTGGTCATACCATACGTCCGAAAGCTGTTTAAAGGTTGTACAACACTATTCGGTTACTTGTTTCTATACGATTAATGATTTTTTTTAATAATTATTTATAAGAATAATAGATATTATTTGTAGGTATTACGATCTAAATGACATTTATATTTTATAATTTATCTATTATATTATTTAATTTTTATATTTGCATGCTCATTGTTGAATAGAATGTATCGGCTCTTTGTTTAGAAAATATCATCCTGTAATTATGTACCTACATTCTGGACAAATAAATTAATCTAAATCTGAAAAACACGGGTCAGGTACTAACATTGATCCTATTTTTGGCGCGTTCCAAGGCCTTGGAGTCCTCTCTTTCGGGACTCAGCCTGCATACTTTCTCCCGCCAGTTGTTCGCGCCGGCCGCCTGGAGAGCCGCCAGCCTGTAAACAAAAAAAAAAGAAAAATTTAGTGAGTCATATTTATCAATCATAACGTCGACTAATAGGTATTAACCTAGGGTAGTGTGGAAGATTACATCATAAACTTTTGTTTGTAAGAGATGATAGAAGACATAATATATCCGGCTAAAAGGACCAGTAAAAGGGCACCGTTGGATGTAAAAGATAAAATAATGTAAAAATGGTAAACGCGACAAGCAAAAGTGACAAGCAGTCACTTAAATGCTAAATTAAATCATCATCAGCCTATTAATGTCCCCACTGTTGGGGCATAGACCTCCCCTTGCACAAGGGGGTACGAGCCATGATCCAGCGAGCGGGCCCAGTGATGATTGGTGGATTTCACACGCATTCGGAAACTTTTAATTTCTTCAGACATGCAGGTTTCCTCATGATGTTTTCTTTCACCGTGTTAAGTGAACGTTATATAAGACAGTGAAATGGGAGTGAAATACTACAGATGAACCCGGTTCTCCCGCATGAGAGTCACTAGTCCTAGCCACTCATTAAATGCTAGTTAAATTAAATGATGAATTACAAAATCCTTATGCTTGTCTCATTGCGTGACGAACATATAAAATATTTGGGCTAAATTGCCGCAAGAAAGTAAAAATCTAGGTCATACACGCACATGCCAACCTAGGCATCATCATGTACAGTCATATAGTGACGACTTCCTAGTACAGGACTTGTAGGCTTTTAGAGCAACAACTAACTATTTAGCACAAAAAAACTATATCTGTATGTCGATCCTTTAGGAAATTATAGAAATACCTATACTTAGTGTAGAAGTACACGATAGATTAAAACTTAGATTCATTTGCAAGCTAGAGAGCGCGTCAATCTTTATAGTGTATCTGAATATAGACACGAGTCGCAGTTCAGTACATGTTTTAGGTGTTAACAGGGTGTAGAAGAGCGAGGGAGCGGGGCATGTCCTCCTTCATACCGCGCGACGGCCCGTACTCATCCCTCGCTCTTCTACACCCAGCTAACACTTAAAACATGTACTGAAATGCGAGTCGTGCCTATATTCAGATACACCATAAAGGCTAACGAGCTCTCTACCATCAACCCCATAACTGCAACTATTGTTAATTTATTGCTTTACCAAAGATAAATAAATAAAATAAACCTTTATTTGCCCTATTTTACAAGATTAAGAAAAAAAAATGTAAAGTTAACAAGACAAAAAAAAAGATTCATGGGGGGCATCCATTGAAGTATATAGGCCTGCTCCATCATTTGCCTATTTTCCGTCTTCGGCTCAGCCCTGTAGTCTCGGGCGCAGCCCTGTAGTCTCGGGCGAAGAATAGAGCCACGGTAACTCCTGCCTGTCGTAAAAGGCGACTAAAAGGAGGGATCAGGGTCGCGGGCGGGCAAAGTGGGGGCTTTGACCGTTCATTGGCGGGCGACCCTGGGGAAGGCAGCAACGTGCTATGGCCGCACGTTGCTGTGACAGGAGGAACCGGGAGGTGGAATGTAAACCTCCCAGGAGGAGCCCAAGGCAAATGCTAGGAGGGCACCGGTGCGTTCCTCTGGAGATCCCGGAGCCCTCCGATAAGCACGAGGCCGGCCATCGAGGGGGTTTTAGTGAGTGGAAATCTCACATAACTCAGTCTCTCCCCCAGGAGGCTGGGTATCTTTCGAAGATTTCCCCCCCGTTACCAAGAAAAAAAAAAGGGGAGTCCAGGTCGAGCCTGCTATAGCAAAGATAGTGAATAGAAAAATGTGTTTGTTTTCGAATAAGTAAGCCTTCGACTCGCAACGGAATTTGAATACTACATCGTACTACTGAGTAACGTAACGTAGCACCAAATTACAATACAAAGGATAGACGATCGTACAACTACACTATAAAAGGACCAATGGATACCTACTTAATCGAACAAAGAACTAGATACCTATTCAGTTTTATATTTTCTTGGCTGGGCCAACGTCTGTTACGTGTTCATTTCCACTGGTCACAGAAGAGATCTGACCTACGAGATGCAGGAACTTCCTAGTTCGGAGGTCAGCGTTTATTGTTACCTTTTGCTCACTAATTTTATTTAGTTTAATATAACCAATGCTTAAGTTATTACTTGTGTATGGACTATGAATACTTTGTCATCTTACCGCACAAACAAACTTATTATTATTCAATATCCTATCATGTAATCACAGAAAATACGTTGTTATATAAGCTATAGCCTTCACCTCGGATAAAATAATACAAGTAGGTAGAATAAATTATAGAAACAAATAATATTATTGTTGTAAAACTAATTATGTTTTATTTAACCCCTTATCGGTAATTAATAGTCAATTCGTTACGGTAATCTTTGTTTGGGTTCCGGTAAAGTAAAATAAACAAAATAACAATGATATGAACAAGTTTCTGATACCAACAAGTTGAAGATTGGTTCATTTGTTAGTAAACATCTCATTCTCATTACTGCATATCTAATAAGTTTAGGTCAGAATTCCTAAATAGTAGGTAGGTACCTACATTTATCAATAATTAAAAAAAAACTTGAATATATTCCACTTTGTCTCCTGTGTCATAAGCTACGTCTACAATTCTGACAAATAAATCGCCATTACACCTATCATTTTTATCTTAATATTTAAAAATCTCCTTTTTAATTTAAAAAATGGTTAGTCCAAAAGACCTATTACTCAGTCAATGAGTTCCTTGACGAATGATGTACCTATATATATTTTAAATACTGTACACGTGTTGCAATACTTTTTTGCTTTTTGACATTGTACTTACCATAAGTGAGGAATTTTATAATGAGAACAAAATGATCATGACATGTTAATATTTCAATACTTATTTCTAACTTATTTTAGATACCGTACCGTGTACTGTACCCATCTTTTTGACAATGTATGATCATTACTGAAATTAATGAATATGAATATCAGAAAATGTCCATTGCATCCATCCATCAGAATAGTTTATAACTGACGATTACTACAGAGTTTCGGCTTTAAACCACCGACGACGGTAATCACTTATCATCAGATTAACCGACTGTAGAACAGATAAATAAATTAAGCAATATTGCAATAACTCATTATCAAATCAAATCATGACGTTAAATTAAAAAATAAAGGACACAACTAGGGGTTAACCTGATACTATCCGCGAGCAAACTCCATTGTACCATATATGTTCAACGAACCGTAATAAATAAACCAAAATACAACTATGGGAGTATGTAGTTTGTTGATACGAATTTAAGTGTCGATATTTATGAGGCAATTACTGATTAGTTGCCAGTTGCTACCAAATGTATTAAATAAAGCCTAGTTTACATTTTTCCAGTAGGCGTTACAGCCCCGCAATCCAGTAGCTACTTCCAGCTAAATTAAAAATAAAACACTTTCCCAATCAACTGGAGTCTCTTTTTTGCTGGTTTGATGAAAGATGAAGTAGCTATACTGGATTCGGAAGTAGCTACTGGAATAATGTAAACTGGATTCGGAAGTAGCTACTGGAATAATGTAAACTGGATTCCGAAGTAGCTACTGGAATAATGTAAACTGGATTCGGAAGTAGCTACTGGAATAATGTAAACTGGATTCGGAAGTAGCTACTGGAATAATGTAAACTGGATTCGGAAGTAGCTACTGGAATAATGTAAACTAGGCTTGATGCCAATGACCTTTTACAATATTGTTATCGGGATTCAAGTAGAGTGCTCGTTGAGCTCTCGTGTTAGAGAGGAAATATAGATTAAAATAATTATGTATGTCAGTCAGCGCACTAATGTACAACCAACACATCAGGTTATTATAACCTTTGGTACTTTGTCGCATAAACTTATTTGATACATTCATTAAGATTCATAATTCATAACAAAAAACTTATTGCGAAAAAAAATTTTTTATTAAGGAGAACAGACGAACAAATGGATTCCAAGTAGCTTGTAGACATGTCTTCCACTGTACAGTAATGTAGAGAAAAATATACAAACTACGGTATAGATTTTTAAGCACTATCGTGCAGTTAGTTTTTAATTTATACTGGCGGGCGACCCGTCCTATGGTATCTTTATGTCGTGGGGAGATAGCCGAATCCTATACATCAATAAAAACCCGAACAAACTTCTCAACGGTTTCCGAGATTAACTTTGAAAAACAGACACGAACGCGCTGGGGGAGTTTGTTTTATACTATGTAGTGCACTAGTGATACCTGTGAAATAATTGTAATAATCGGTCTAATAATTTTTGAGAAAATCTACTTTTCTTTAAATGTAATTGTACTTTATGAATTCCATCAAGTGGAATAATCCAAACGTTTTCCTGTTTTAATTTAACTGGAACTCGTTATTGTGTGTTCTTTATCCAATAACTAAAAACGAGGTTACAGAAATATTGTATGACAATAACACAATGGACACGTATTGGCCGATAAATGTGATCAATCATCCGCCTCATCATCATTAAAACGTGAATTTTTCCAGTTTATTGACATTCTCCACTGTTTACTGTCACTAGCTTAAACGACATGCATGACCCGTTAACTCTGTGCATATATCGACTTAGTTTCTATATATTTTACTTGGTGTTTTTCGTACCCGGAGGACTGCATAGTAACCGCTAGACAGTAGACCGGTAGTAGATATTATAAAAGAGTGAAGTATGCTTGTGAAAGAGGCTAAATCTCATACTGAGTTATAGTGCTACAGAAAGTTAGACAGATGGTGACACAGATGGGAAGAAACACCTAATAGAGACCTACGGTCGTTTATTAATACTACATTAGAAAAGCAAGTTAGAAAAATGTATAAGAGAAAGGATCGAATAAGAGTTTAGATCAATATGTAGGGTATACCTTTGAAGAAGGGTCTATCCGATAAGGAGTGATGTTGAAAGCCATCAATGAATTTAGAAAGAGCACTGATGTGTTGTTTGGAAATGTAAGATGGCCAGAAATTATTTTATGATGACGAAAGAGTTGTAATGAAGGAAGTATGGATGGAGGACGGCATCGTTACAAGGAGGTATAAGAGTTAATTTACCTTTCGGCAATGGTGCCCCCTCTGTGCGGCATCTCGGCATGTGTGGCGCTGCGCTGCACCCCGCCACCGATCCTGCAAACAAACAGACAGAGACATTAACACCAGAATCACAAACATCGCATTTTGTATGAATTGATATATAAAAACCTTCATTCATTTTTTGATTTTCAGCCAATTTCCGACCTTTTAGATCGAAATAAATGATAAATGATTTCTGTATTAAAAATATGACAGTGGGCCGAGGAATGGGTTGATTCAAAGAATGCTCGGCCACAGTAAGAATAAGAATAAGTTTATTTGTCTCAAATAAACATTGAATATTAGCTACTACACTAATCGACTAGGAATAGAACTCAGAGATCCTTGCACAGAAGGCAGATTACCAACTATGCAACCACATCGCCCACGAACACAAGAAACACCTTATTGGAATAAAAAGAGTCTAATATTAATTGACAAACGATTAATCATCGGACTTTGTGATTATTCACTTATCTCAATCACAATTTCTTTAATAATAAAGTTTTCTGGTAGATTTGTGTCTAGATTAGATTTCAAATTAAAAACGACGCATGAGTGGATTAAGCAGGGTTTTGTTTACAAGGTCTATAAGACACCAGAGAGAAGGTAATCACTGAGTGGTATTAACCGCTAAAATAATAAAGCAAGAATTTCAATTTTTTATTTACGACTAAACCCACATTTGACATCAAACTCGTCTGATCGTAAGCTACGATGAGGTCGACGATGGAGCATGCGGGTGCAGTAAATTTCTCTTTAGTTCCTGAAGTTTTTAAGGTTTTTCTATTACAAGATAGTATAAACCTTTGATTGTGTGTTAAATATTACCTGTGAGCCTCGAATTTTTCTTTCAAGGTTTTAAAGTTGTACAGCCTCTCATCTAGAGCTCTCACTGATAACATTTTGGCTTCCTTTTATAGCACTATTTTTCTATCCAAAAACCGCTCAAATTCTTTAAAGTCCAAGTAAACAACTCATCACTAAAAACAAATTACTCGTCCATATCGAAAATACTATTTCTAAAAGCTATAATAAAGACACTATAAAAGGCCACAAAGTAACATTGCGTTAGGAAATTGTAAATTACAATAATAAATATAAAATCTAATTTCACAAGTCCTGTTGTCAGAGAGTCAAGTGACAGAATGACAGCGAAGTCAAGGGTTCGATTACGGACGCGTTCAAAAGGCAACTGAACCTATTCGTACACAAATTGTAATTCTATCGAGTTGTTATGTAAAATAGCTGTCTATTTATCCTTGTGATAACGCTGTGGCTTTATAATGCAAGTAAATTAAACAATTAGTTACAAAAGGATGGTCTTATAAATAATTTGGTAAGGTTTTGTCCGTCCAATATATTGAAAACACCATCACAATATCTAAAAATAATTTTGAAAGAATCATACTTTCCCGCGAGGAACAGAGCGTGAAATATTTTCAGTGTCAATATTACAGGATGTTTGTATATATTCTGAAGTATGAAAACTTATGGGTTATTTTCACCTTTTACAACGACTTGCAATATTATTATATTTTCTATGGTATAACCATATGAGGCATAACTTAACAAGAAAAAGGTTAAAAAAAATTAAGCATTTGTATTGAATAAGAATGACAGACAATTCACATTCCATTAAGATGTAAGTTTGTGTGACATACTTATTTCATTTATCGTACAGCTGCTTAACAGTGCCATTATCAGTAGAAAACATTCCCTACATTTTTCCGACTAGCTAATGAATGACTAAAGTTAACGGTTCTTTTATCAGTGTTTATGTCTGACGTTAACAAAAGACGTAGTGTTAAAATTATGTGTTAAATAAAGAAATACTACAATAAATAAAAATAACGTTAACAAAATATATCATAATTCATAATATTTCTATTATTTTTTTCTATTTTGTTGTCAGTAAAATAAATGTTCCGGTAATTTTAGTAAAAGTTTTTAAACAGATCAATGAACAAGATCCAAAATAAAGTACTTATAATTTGATTTTAAATAATGATTACCTTTATTGAAATCGTATATAATTGTCATTGCGATTTAACAGTGATGTATGGAAAGTTGTATCTCTCTTCCAAGTCGTGTTCCTCATGGCTGAGAGTCATGATCATTCTAAGGAATTAATCATTCTAAGGAATTAAGGAAGGAAGGAAAGTTGTATAGTAAAAAGTTAATTATTTAAATTCTGCTCTTTAAAATTTGACTGTACCACCTTAAATTGAAAACAATAATGAATATCGCACTACAGACACTTTAAACTTTTAACTAAGTTCTTACTAAAGCATATAAAAACCACTAGAGAAAACAAAATTATAATTTCGAGTCACCGAAAATACCCACCGTAAAAATTCCCAAACAAAGGACGCACTGTGTATGAGAGTATATTTATGTAGCAATAACGTAGAGGCTTCGACGCAATCGCGCGCTACGGCGGGCGCTACGCGACTGATGGGCGGGCGGGAGCTTACGGCCACAGCCTACGGGCGTAGTAGGGCCCTACTATTGTTGTCTAGACGAGAACTCGAACGAAAGAAATTAGGAATCATGGATTGTGGTCAAACGCGGATCAAGATCGAATTTTTTTTAAAGTAATATATTTTATTTTGGGTCTACACTGGCATAGCTAAATTACGGACATCAGATATTTTAATACTACTGTTTTATATGATTGCTTTATTACACGGATTTAAAATTTAATTGTAAATATTATTATGTTTTAGTATTTACTTAATATTTTTTTATACTCTTCATAGTGAAGTTTTGAGGGTGTAATTGCAGATTGAAAGAGAACTACAGGAAAATCGAAAGATATCACTATCCAATAATTACCCGTGTGGGAAAACCTAATGCGAATGCTCCTTTGCGAGTTACTGTTTTCACGCTCATAAATCCGAGTTTCGATCGAGAACACGTAGTAGTAGATTACACCGTTTTGTAGACGCAGGGAAAGCTCGTGCTCAACGAGCGTAGCACCCAAACGTCGTTGCATTTACCGGCTTCTGTTTATACTGTGTGCAGTAGGTACTGCAAGTGTAATTAATTGTCATTTACACCATATGTTTTTATCTTGCTAAGTTAGTTAACAAAATATAATGAGAAATTGAGAAATAGTTTTAATGGAATTTTCATTTTGCAGCAATCTTGAATCGAATTCTGTGCGAAACCATAGAAATCGAGAAGATTTTGCGCTTGCGCTTGTGTTTTTTTCGCTTGTGTACTGATGCCTTAAAGGCGTTAAAGCCTAAACATGGTACAGCAAAACTTTCACCCTGTATAGTGCTGCACTCAGACTATATTGTAGGCAAACAAAGGGTGCTCCGCCGTTGCTCATTAAAGGAAAACATGTTGTCACGATAGTGAAACTAGCTAGTAGTTGCAACAGTGCTTTTAAGATCAAACAGGACTAGTATGGCTGGAAGCTCGTAAAGGGAAAGAATAGTCGTTGAAATATTTACTAAGAGTGCAGCGTTGCTTGCGCGAGGTTCTTTAATCCAGTATGCGGCTGATACTAGATGAAAGTGAATTTTTCGAAAACTACTTGACCGATTCCTAAAATTCTGCCACTATTACATAGATGGAAATTAATACTACATGCTATAGTCTATTTCACATAGGAAGGCACGTCGAAATTTTTATAAAAACCTAAATAAAATACGGATTCTCACGGATGAAATTTGGAAATCTTCCGATTAGTATCGGCTGGGTCACAGAGAGTACACAGAAGAGGACTTTCAACAGTGAGAAACTGTGTTTTATTACGCGACGTGGCTTCCTATGTGAAAAAGGCTATAGTGAAAGAATTTTTAGAATAAGAATATGTTTATTTGTACAATAAAATGACATAATAATATAGGTCCAGTAGTTTTTGAAAAAAAAAACTGTTGATCCTGAATACCATGATACCACTTCTTATAATATGTAACCCATGTGACTGTACCACCTCAGGATGACTCTGTATTACTCTGTAAAGAGGCATACCACCTTCAAAAGATGGCACCCAGAAACAACCAAGCTCGCAAAAGGCTTTCTTTGTTGCCAGCTACTCGTAAATTAAATGGAATGTGTCTAAAAATAAATAGGTCCTCACAAAATTAAAATCTGTTGATCCTGACTACCATTTCTGATGTGACCCACGTGACCGTTCCACCTCAGGATGACTCTGTATTACTCTGTAAACAGGCATACCACCTTCAAAAGATGGCACCAGAAACAACCAAGCTCGCAAAAGGCTTTCTTCGTTGCCAGCTACTCGTAAATTAAATGGAATGTGTCTAAAAATAAATAGGTCCTCACAAAATTAAAATCTGTTGATCCTGAATACCATTTCTGATGTGACCCACGTGACCGTACCACCTCAAGATGACTCTGTATTACTCTGCACAGAGATATACCACCTTCAAAAGATGGCACCAGAAACTACCAAGCTCGCAAAAGGCTTTCTTTGTTGCCAGCTACTCGTAAATTAAATGAAATGTGTCTAAAATAAATAGTTCCTTATAGTATATAAAAACCGACATCTTGTTGAATACAGTGTCCACAGTACCAAAGGAAACAGACAGGTGCAGAATGCTGACGTATCAATTTCCCCTTTAGCTATACACCAATTCAACACACACAGCTGCGCAAAACCCTGGCTAAATATCCCACACATTGCCGGGAAATAGGCACAAAACTCACACCAATAAAGCGCAGGACATTGCCTGTCTAGGCGGGTCCTGAAAGGTACACAACAACGTATGCTATAATATCAACAGATATTGAAGTATTCGATTGACATTGGAAGGTTAACGATACTAGTGTCTTGTTTAAGATATCAATATTATAGATACGCAAGGTCAACATTGTATGTAAGATATATGTTTATTCTGTTATTTCCCTATATATAGACGCATAGTCAAATTTAAAAGTCATCCTTCCTTATTTTCTAAAAATAAAGAAGAAATACTGATGCGGCTCGGGGGGAATAGCACAAATGTCACTGCAGGATCTGTCACCCTCGTCTTAGATTTTTTTTAGAGAGTATGGGCTACCTGATCGTAAGTGGTCACCATCATCCCTAGACATCCTCACAATAGTGTTAGAGAGTTTTCGATGCGCTGCTAACCATGAGTACCTGCAGAAGAGGCAGCCACCCAGTTTAATTACCTAACCACGCTGGCTCTCTTATCCTTCGAACAATGCCTCAGCTGGTTATACGGAGCCAAACGCGCAAGAAACACAGAAAGAATTACAGACGAAGAAATACGACATAAGTACTAAACTTGATCCATAATACGAGTACAATACTTGCACGTTATAAAGACTTCATAGCACTTAGCCAGAGGTATACAAGGCAGATTATAATAATAGGTGATTCAGACTGAAATATGCATGTCCAAAGCATGTGGTATAAAGCCCTCTAGCGGTTGAAATACTGCCGAACGGCCGCTTTTCCGCAGTACCGCAAAATGCGATACGGGAACCGGAATGCAAACTGGAATACAAACCGGAATTTCACAGGGGACTGATGACTTTGTTTATTGAATTTTGTTGGATAATGTTATTTATGTTTTCAGAAGTAATGGCTTTTGTTTTGTTTATCATTGTGCCGTAAGTTGTTCGTGATAAAACAGATTTTATAGATACTTGAAGTAAGTATTACATAATATTTTAAAGGATTTTATCAGTTGCATGAAGCCTAAATTTTCGGTACCTTACTATACGTAATCTGTCCCTTTCCACGTTGCTGCTGTAGAAAGAGCTGATACTAAGTTTAATGTGGCTAGATTTTTAAAGAAACCTAATGATAGTAAAGCATTTGTATTACTATAAGTTTCGCCATATATTGAATAAGAATTGACGTGACCATCGACCTTCACATAACCACAGATTTCACATAAATGCCATATATGGTCAGAGTAATACGCCCTCCCATAAACAATGCACCAAAGCTTAAAGACCTATAACAGCCTATAACATTCAAAACTATGAACATAACTTGCTCTGTCATGGCTGCTGTTAATTGAATCGATCGCGCCGCTTGTGGGTGTCATCGTTGCCACTCGTAAATTACAACGAACAATATATCTTGGTCCCTAATCAACCCCTTTATGATCCTAGCAAAAGTTGGTTTAAACTGGTCAACTGGCCACAGCAGCGTTGATCAATCCACTCTAACATGACCTTCGCTACTGATGGAAACAGAATCCTACTAGGGGTCTAGGAAAGATAATGTGTTGGTTACAGATAAATCGTGTAATAGAGATATAATGCACGCTTTGGCATTCACCAATCGGATATGACGACTGTCATTAATATCAATTGAGTTGCTGATGAGGCATTCGTTCCTAATATAAGTTACTATTGCATTCAGTTCAGTAAACTGAGTAGGTTGCGCTGACGCAACCATTTCACGAATGGATGAGTAATCTGTAGTTATTATTTCATTATTGAGTTAAGTTTTAAACAAGTTGATAATGTTACTTGTTTCAGCTTGACATGAAACAATTAACATTTACTTGGTGAACAAAAAATATCGTCCAAGGATTTAGGCCACGCACATTTACAAGTAGTATGAAACTGAATTTGATAATAGAAGATGCTACAAAAACTTTAAAATGTAATTAGGTAGATTCTTTAGAATCAGTTTTGAAATATTTAACCACGGCACATCACAACACTGTCAAATGCTAAACTAAAAATCAAAATACGCAAATGACCCAACCAGCGCAAGATAAAATATATATTGATAATATCGATTCAATATCAATATCTATCGCTATCATAGTGCACAAATCGAATTACGTTATGTTGCTTATCGGTACCTCAACTGATAATAACAGTTATCAAAAAATAACAGGTTATCGTGTCATAAGTTGGTAATTATCGTACAATAATGATTTTGTGGATGCTATTTCAATTGCCGCGAAGTAAAGAAAAGATAATAGGAACAGATAGTGGTAAAAATGAAATTGATACTAGAGACAATAAAAAAAGTCACAAACAAGTTAACTTCAAAAACCAACGAGATGGTATTATTCAACACAAATCGGACCAATTTATCACCTATTGGCACTCTCTTCTAAGTCGTTTTCCTCATTGCTGAGGGTCGTGATCATTCTAAGGAATTAATCACATAGACCGACTCTCGTGGCAGATTTAATGGGGTGGTTTGCTATTGCCTTCCCCATTTCACACACTGGTTATCTCAGTGTGCAGGTTTCCTCACGATGTTTTCCTTCACCGTCAGAGCAGTCGGTAAATGTACGTAAGTCTTTCGAAAAAACCGAAATACTTATTGGTACATGACATTGCATGGTTTCGAACCCGGACCTTCCGCATGGGGGTCCGACGTCCTAGCCACGGCGCCACCGACGCTCCAAATTGGCACTAAGAAAGATTAAAACATACAAGTCAAAAACGGATAGAACCTTGTCGTATCCAAAAACGACACTAAACAGTCCTAACACGACAAGATAATATACTGGTATGATTTGTGTGGGATTATAATACCGAATGTAATTCAAAACAAAGCAAGTCATAAAAAATTAACAGAGAAAAGAAAAAAAAACGGCCACCCACCATTTCCGTCTGAGATAATAAGGAAATGTACAGACAAGATAATGGTATCAAACATTAAGAAACCTCAACAAAAAGAGCAAAGACATCTGTGATAGCATCGACCTCAAGGCATACATCACGTATTAAACCCCCAACATGGCAATTTAGATGTGTTTTATGGTTCGGAAAGCAGCGATACGTTGTTTTCCCCTCCCATGTTATTAGCGATAGCTAAATAATAGGTAGGATAGCCGCCAGGCCGATATAAATAGCGGCTATTATGATATTAAACGGTAGGTTGTGACAGGTCGTATATTAAAGAGAACGAGGTCTAATGTGCAGTTATAATTTGATGATTGTTGCGCTGGAGTTAATTTCGTATAAAAGAAAGGAGAAATAGGGGGAAAAAAATCGATTTTACTGTTGGATGCGGTGTCTGATTTATAGTCCTTTCATCAACAACAAAAATTGAGGAGCTAGTTGCGAGCACGGTCCCAAAGTGATAGTGCAGGTTAAGCGACGTTGGCGCGGTCAGTACCTGGATGGGTGACCGCTAGGGCCATATTTCATCTGCCTCGTGCCTCGGAGAGCACGTCAAGCAGTCGGTCCCGGTTGTTGTCGTTCGACAGCAGTCGTTAAGCCATGTCAGATGCCTTGGGCGGCCTATATAACTCGGACAAATAGGTTGGCCACTAACCTTACGATAAGCAAGCAACAACAAAAAGAGCATATCAAACCAACCAAAAGACCGACACAGATGGTACAGTGTAAAACATATGATGAAGCAGAAGGGAAAAGCACACTTCAGAAAATTTAGTCACAATTCCATTATTTCGATACTAATTCCCTCCCTAAAGCAACAAATGTTTTTGTATTGACATTCGACGTAATGAGCAAGTTACCAAGAATTTACGAACACTCTTATTAACTCTAAGAGACAGGCAGTATATAATATCTTCTTATAGTCACATACTCACCGATGAGGAACGCAGTTATATAGAATCCAGGGCCAGTGTTGGATTCAGGGAAGGAGGCTACCGGGGCCATGACCTACCAAAACCTGCTAGATCCCTAGAGAGTGCGAGACACGATTCGTTCTTGGTCATTTTTAGTAAGTACTATTTTCTGATTACTATTCACCGATGGCACCAATATCCAGACCGAACGTTCTGTGTTTTGATGAGGCTTGCCATTGCCATTTCACCCACTAATCAGCGTGCAGATTTCCCTCACGATGTTTTCCTTCACCGTTCGAGCAGTCCGTAAAAGTAAGAGTATACCTAAGTATAACTACGTAAGTCTTCGAAAAAATTGCAAACAAATTGGTACAAGACCTCTACACCACCGACGACGCTCCAATATACTCTTTACGCATTAAATCAGGATAAACCAATACATAAATTCCAAGAGAAAAACAGATAGTATTGTAATCTCATTTCACTACCTTTCCCTTGACATTAACACGGGTATCCTACCTCGTCAGATGTGGTGATATTTCCTGCCTGTCTATAAGGGGGATATGAAATGAAAGGACAGTCAGGCAGGCGTGTAGCGCCGACAAACGTCTGGTCGGGAAAGTTTCCTTATCTCACTTTTCCAGCGAGCGTGAATAGGGGCTCTATATTAGTCCTTTGTTTATGATAACGGCATGTGGGTAGATCAAATGATTTGACTTATCTGCCTATGTTGTGGATTTAGGATAAGTACACATTTACATGTAATGGTAATTAATTGCGTATTTAGATACACTTATACGTACCTATACGAAACAAGTACATATGGTTTTCTTTTTCGAACAAGAATAGGTTTACGGCTTTGGGTGGAAAGAAGCAGCTGATCCCACGTGATGGACCACTCCTCCAGTACAAATTCTGGAAATCCGGAAAATTGAACGTTAAACGAATTGAACCGCTATAAAATAAGCTTGTGAATTTATTGTTTTTATATGATGATAAACTAATAAGTCTATATTCTATCAAAGTCAAGATGTCCTACTGCTTATTGAGAAACACGCCTGCAAACGATCAATATGCTGCAAATGAATTGAGAGGTTTACATTTACTAGACGCCATTCGAGCCGGTACGGAAACATGGAAACATCGAACGCTGGAAACGGAAGCTGGTCTCGCGGCACAGTTGTCATTCCATTGCATAGTAACCAACAGTTTCATGAACAGTTGAAGACCGTATACCGTTTAGTACTTTGTCGCTATAACTTATTTGACACAATCATACGAAGGAATCTGAACAAAAATTTATAGAGACAGGGTTCCACAGAATATTCAAATTCAAATTCAGTTTATTAACGAAAATATAACATTGCATACAGTCCAAGGCGTTATATTCGTAAGAAAAAGTATTTCCAATAACACTTTCACAAAACTTAAGACACGACTTCATGACCTCCGATCAAACATCCGAAAACAGATGAAGGGAAGGGTTTAAAAAAATTTACTATTACAAAAATTGCACAGCAATCCAGTTAAAACTAAGACACTGTGAATTCATGTGCTTGACACAATATAGTACATAAAGTGTCGTTTTTATTTTTATTTTTTATTTACTACTAAACCCGCATTTGATCTCGATCTCGCCTGATGGTAAGCGACGATGAGGTCGACGATGGAGCATGCGGGTCCAGTAAATGTCTATTCACTCTGGTCTTAAAGATCCCAAGGTTGTAGGTTTCGGCAAATACAGACGCCGGCAGGCTGTTCCATTCCTTAGCCGTTCGCATAATGAACGAAGAAGCAAAAAATCGCTTCGTACGAGCAGATGGGATATCAACAACATAAGGATGGAACCCCTCCCCGCGCCTGGTAGTCCGAAGGCGGAATGGAGATGCTGGAATTAGGTCGTGCAATTCCGATGCGCACTTTTCGAAATGTATCCTATAAAATACCGATAGACAGGCAACCTTGCACCGATGTTCCAGACTTTGCAGTCTAGCTTCCGTCAACCAGCGATTCGTCGTATAGTATCTTAACAGCTAGCTTGATCTTAATATAGCTTGATGTGTCTTCCACTGTACCTAAATAGCCGAGGGTACTCGTAGATAGATATCATGTAAGCGCTGAAACGTAAACGCAAAGTTTGGACTGAAAAGGAAATAGGAAAACTTCGAGAATGGACAGCAAAACTCATTAACTCAAACTGAACTTGTCAAAACTTGGGTGAACGAATGACTGAATAAAATTAACTATTCTTTCTATCACATTCGAAAAATACTCGTAGTAATATTAATTACAGTAAATACTGTACGTTATATCAATGGGTTCCAAACTTCAGCAGTTCTATCTAAACTAACAACGATTTTAAGTCAAGACTAAAATTCAGACAGATTTTTTTTAAATAAATTATCTACGACAAACAGACAGACGGGCAACCTGATGGTAAGTAGTCACCGTCGCCTAGAGACACGTGCAATACCAGGGGTATTGCTTGTGTGTTGCCGGCCGTGAAAAATTCTAAAAATAAGAAAATTTTTATTTGTTTGTACAGAAATTTACCTTACACCTTCATTTTAAGAATAGTGTACACTAATTATCACAAACATAATGCGTCATTTCCACCCTCACGTAGTCAATCTATCACGGACGAACGAATGCCTGAACACTTACCCACCTCAAACGTCAAACATAAATTTCCCCCATCTTGCCTACCCTCTCCCCTTCGTTTCCATATGTTCATAATTACTGTTCCACCAGATGAGCCCTGTTACTGAAGTGACTTCCCCCGCGGAGATCTGAAAATCCTTCAGGTGAAGGAGGTGAGGAGTTGTAAGTACGGCGTGTGTTAATCTCGCTTTTGCTCACCCTAGGCTAATAACCTAGAAAGCTGTTCATTTGTACCTGTCTAGGGCTCTTGCTTTCTAAAGACAGCCTCTGCGTAATAGACTAAACACGAGAGCTTATTTGCTTTTCTGTCTAATGTTAAAAAAGTTCTTATGATTCTAGGCAACTACGATTCAATTCAGTTTACCACTTTTACCATAGTTGTTTAGTTTACATAAGCTATTATAGTCTTAGATACTATTAGAAGGCTATTATACTCTGTACTTTGGCTCTAACAATAATTTTATAACAATTATTCTATCTTAAGCTTGGGATAATTTTTTTTACTTCACTCACTAGTTAAGTAACCATTTGTATACGTATATGGTACAACAATATGGTATACAATATATGTGTATGGTATGGTATGGGTATTTGTATTGTCTATACGTATTGTTAGTCCAAACGATGAGTTCGTCGTTGAATAAGATTAAGTTAAGAACACACTTAATAAAGATAAAAACCCTTGTCATTTTATTTATAAAACATTTTTCCGTCTTCTAAATTAGAATTTGCTCCTGTGGCTGTCAAAATTACATAAATTGCCCTGATCTGTGAACGGTGTGTGCCTAGTATTTGTACAGGGTCTAGATTCTGTTTGACAGGCGGTGCAACGCACCGTCCTCACAGGTTATATAAGGGATACAAAAAAGAAACTTGCAAATATAAAAATCTCGTGTACATGATTAGACTTCAATAATATACTGTTTCACAGGGTTTTAGGAAAACCAAACACAAACAGTATATTATTTAAGTCTAATCATGTACTACAAGATTCACCAAGTACCAACAACCGCAAGTATTAACCATAAAAATGTCGACAAAAATTATGAAAATAATGGAGAAAACAGCAGCAGCAAGTCGCGAACACAACATTTTATTTCGCAAAATAATAAGAGGGAACAGTACGAGTACTCAGCGAAACGTAAGTCTTCATCCCTTCTCCACCCCTCGGCGTCTAGACTCGGAAAATAATCTCGGAAAAACACCCACAACGTCTAAAGACTTCCTTCCATTCACGTGAAATTGGTAAAGTAAGCATCAGTGAAATGAAGAATTAACGAGACATCAAATCCGTGCCCGCTGGGAATATTAATCCCCGACCAAAAGAAAGTTTTGTTATAAGTTTGACGCGTATGCCTGTTTGTCTGTGGGATCATAAGTCAATAACCGATTATTTAATTTGGACGCGGATTTTTTTAATGTAACTGAGAATTATGTCGAATGTTCTTAGCTATAATATTGGATCTGGAGTTTCCAAGCTCTTAAGAGTATCTCTATCTTTGATGTTAGGTGGGATCTTTAAGGACGGTAACAGTTAGATTAGATTAAATTAGTTTGAGCTTAAATGTTTTGGGCCATTGAGTCCTTCCCTCATCTGAAACCTTGAAAAAGTATGGGGATCTCCAAATGGTAAGTCGGGGGTTTTGTTTTGTTATGGTGTTAATCGGAATATTATACTTATGAGTTAACCTATCTTGTATAACCTGGGTGTTATAAAGTTTTACTCGTTAAATAAATCGAAATATTAACATATTCCAACTGGCCATGGACTTTTTGCCATGAGATACCTCACTTAGGTCACTCATTCGATAGGAGCGGAACCTATTTTACGATTCTTGAAGTTGGTTAAGGAATATTATTTCAATAAGAATTTTCCAATCGAGTCACATCGTTATTATACATGACGAAACATGATCCGTGTTCGCGACAACTTGGGCGAGTAACGAAGCGCCTGCCATTCGACAAGCAACTGCAGTCAACATGCACTAGAGCGATTGCTACGTATTTGTTGTCAGGCGTTATTAGAAAATTTTCCATTCCATTCGTGTGAATTTATAGAGCGTTGTCCATTGAATATTGAATAATTCGAAATATGATTTCGTAGCGATGAAAGCAAACTACATTTTGATTTTAATTGAGATTCCAGCTTCAGATACTTATTTTCTTATATCTGAAGAGGTTAGTCTCTACATTTAGTATTTAATAAATCTAAGTATCAGTAAAAGATCATATGTCACGTATCGTTCATTGTAATAGCCAGTAGCATGCAGATCGACAAATAATCATGAAAGATAATTTTCTAAGAAACTGTATACCTATACTTTGAAGTAAAATAACGCCAATACCTACGCGAGTTAAATAAGTACATACTTGAAAGAATGCGTGCCTGAGCACAGGTCGCCCCAAGGGTTCTTGATTAAGACAGGGGAAACCCCGCCATCTTGGAAATGAGGAAAAGCCAAGATTAAAAATCGTCTACCGCCTCGCCTAAGGTGCCACGGAAGATGCGACGGCGCATGAATGGAGTGTCAGAATATTTAAAATGTCAGGATAATAAGTAAGAAGCGAATAATGATCTAGCTAGGTAGTAAGAGTGCAAAGAAAGCGAAGGGATAGTTAGGTATCTAGAGAAATATCCTAAAGGAGGCTGACAATTCTTCTTGTATAAAAACACTGTGATTTTTTTCAGCTAATAATCTAAACACTAAACTAAAACTAAGGGCTTATAGCTGGGCAGATTGTTAAAAAAACATGCAAAGAATATGAAAATTAGCACACGTATTTAGGACACCCAAAGGACCATTTTGAAGATTAGAGCCCACGCAGATCACCGCTCCTCTACGAGGAGGAGGGGGTCCGTGTCCTCCTCCACGCTCCAGTAAAAAAAATATAACGACATCGTTACGTGACATAGAAAGGAACACAGCCAGTTTTAATGGAGGTAAGAAATCTCAGGACGCTTCTTAAAACTGAAGAATAATATATTACTTCTGTAGGCGTTCTAATATGAATAAACACATAATTAAACCTAAGTCGGTAGATAGTAATTACTAATTAGTACTTAATTAGTAATCACTAATCAGCCATCAAGCATGACAGAATGAGGCTATCACGAGTGTGGAACAAATTATACCCATTCGTGGAGCGTGAGTAATCCTGTACACGACTTATCGGGGAGTCGAGTCGGCGGGTCAATCTCCGTGCTTTATAACTTTCGATGGCTTCATTTGAATTCTAAGGTCTATAATTGTGTGTAAACGTCAGTTTTGATAGAAAACTTTTAATACGAGTACAAGGGTTTTGAAATTCACCGTAGGTCGCTAGTAGTACACCGCCGCCATATACGTATTCTCGGACATGTAATTTATATGATAAACACGCCCAATTCGCCTAAATTACAACGTTTGTAGTTCTATTTATATCCAATCTCAATTTAGTTTTCGTTTCAATTCTATCTGGACACCAAATCGTATTCTGCTGACGCATAACTCAACCACTGCCACCTTTCGATTTACTATCCGATCGGGCAAAAGTACCTTGGGATGAACTTATGTTTGATCGTTATGTTTGACAGTTAAAGCGTTTTGTTACCGTTCAACTGCGATTCAGTATAAACTAAACGTTTTATTAGAATGCAGAAATACGTTACTGTTCGATCGATAGTTGACTCGATCGGAACTTAACTGAAATTGGATCGTTAGTGGATAGTAACATACGAAACACGTCATAAGGATGCAGTTTAAATTATATTTAGTTACGTTGTATTTAGTGGAATCGATCTCCTGGGATCTACCGACTGGACTTTGGCTTTGCCAAAAATAATGAAAAAGCGTAGCGTATTTATACGCGACCAAAACGAGATGAAAAGCATAATTATTACTTACTCTGGAAAAATCAGGGAAATAAAATAAAATAATCTCTACAAATGCATATGAGTAACGCCCAATATCCGTATACACACTCATTTTTACGCGGCAACGGCAATTTTTTTGATTCAGAAACCACTCATAAATATTACATTCGTCTGGTTATTACATATGTTTTTCATTACGTCGACCGCGTCGGCAAATTCTGGCATTCCCATTTCACTGATATAAACCATTTTCAGTGCGCTAGCAAAACTTATGCGAAATACCCGAGAGCGAAGCGGAATTTATGTTGTGCAAAATGAAATACCCAAACGGTTTTATGCAGTCCAATAGTGGATGCTGTAATTTGTTTTTTAATCTCCAATATTATTTTTTTGGATGATAATGGCAATGGCAAACAGTGGCAAATTGCTACACCCTTTTAATAGCAATTGAGATGTTAAATTGTAAGGTATGGCAGTCATTAGAAATCTTGTGAAAATCAATGCTTGATTTTTCCCAATAAAAAGGCGATTATAATCGGACACTACAATAAATATCCATTTTCTGGTGAAGAAAAATATTACCCTTTATCGTGGAAAATCACCATTTTCCAAGAAGGAAGCGCCACTAACACAATGGGTCGTAGCCAATCAACATGTAGATACGTTCCTTTACATAAAATCTTTTTTTTACCCTTCAGACTCGCGCTACGATGTCTTTTTGAAATGACCATATGACGCCATGACATCATCACAATTTTACTATGCATTGGGAAATTAAATTAAATTAACCCAAATAACGAGAAATTTGTAATATCTTTAAAAATAACGTTTCGTTTTGCTTTTCTGTTTACGGAGTGAGCTCGAGGCTCCATCTATGCAACGCTTTGCGTTTTATGTCCTATTGCCTAAGTACAGGGTGGGCCATGAATTAGTTAACAATTGAAAAAATCATATAAAGAAAACCATTTGACATATTTTTAAAATTGTTTATTTACAAGAAAGTTAGTTATTTGGAATTTATTTTTTAAAAATAACATCATCTAAATGACCACCGTTTCGATTTTTGCACTCTTCTAAGCGAACACCGAAATTTTCGAATACTCGTCGACAAAGAGACCGCGAGATCGCTGACATTTCTTCACTAATTTTTTCCTTTAGTTCACGTAGTGTTTTTGGTTTATGGGTGTAAACACGACTCTTCAAATAACCCCATAAAAAGAAGTCTGCTGGCGTTAAATCTGGACTCCTGGGTGGCCATGGGATGTCGCCTCGTCTGGAAATCAGCTTTTCCGGAAACATTTCTTTTACTACCGGCAGGGACTCGTTGGATGTGTGACAAGTGGCTCCATCTTGCTGAAACCATGTGTTACGGTTGTAGCCAGCAAATTCCAGTAGCTTCGGTGCCAGGAACTCCCGTAACATTTTCACATACTCAGCAGAATTCACAGTAACCGAACGGCCGCGAGAATCTTCGAAAAAGTAGGGCCCAATAATTCCTTTTGCTGAAATTGCAGCCCATACCGTTACCTTGGGAGAATGAAGTGGCCTCGCGTGTTTAGATTTGGGATTTTCGCTGCTCCAATACCTGCAATTCTGTTTGTTTACGTGTCCGTTGAGGTGGAAATGGGCTTCGTCGGAAAATAAGAGGTTATCAAAATTATTGAATCGATCTAACATTGTTTCGGCATACGACTTGCGCAAATTTAAATCATTAGGTTTTAATTCCTGCACTAACTGGATCTTATATGGATGTAATTTCATGTCTAATTTCAAAATACGGCGCAATGATGTTCGGGATAGTCCTAATTCAGCCGAACGTTTGCGCGTCGATAAATTTGGATCACGTCGAACTGATGCGGAAACTCGCTGCACGTTCTCTTCGCTCCGAGAAGTCCGTGGGCCGCCGGTTTGCTTCACGTTTAGTGTAGATCCCGTCTCTTCGAACTTCTTAACCCATTTCTTTATTAATGGAGCACTCGGACACTGATTTAAATCGTGTAAGTCGTATTCAACGCGAAATAAGCGTCTCACTGTAATGAGCGAACTGTTGTTTAAATAAAATTGTTTCACACAATAAGCGCGCTGCGGCCCCGTGAAGCGATACATTGCGACTAAATTTCCGAGAAGCGAGCTAGTGGTAACGCCCCTCCCCGCTCCCCGCGCGGCTTGTATTAGCGCGGGGTGTTAGGTTTAAATGTTAACGAATTCTTGGCCCACCCTGTATATTATTTTTGTTTCAAAACGGTACTTGCCCGCCTATTGCCTTGCCAGCCGAAGAAGCAGCGAAAACGTACGTATTCATCGAAAATCACATCAAATTATACAGTGAAATTGACCACGAAATAATTGACATCCATGCCAAGGTATGGGCGCCATGGCCGACAGGTAGATAAGTCGATTTCCCGCGCTCCGGTGGACCGGATGTGCATGGGCGGATGCATCTAGTGCCGGCGATGCAGGCTTGCGCTTGCATCATCGTTTTGCAGGACAAGCGCTTTGCTATAGCTGTTATGTGACTAATAATGTTGGAGATGAATTGAGAAATTCTGTTACTGTTATTTGGACAGAATTTTCTAACTTATTTCATCATTTGGCAGGATAAGCGCCTTTCTTGTTAATGACTATTATGACTATAAATTGCTAGAGACGTAAAGGAATACTGAAAATTTGTTATTATCTTTCTTCCTTATTTGATCATTTCTATACGAGTGTAAAATATCATAATATGAAATTAAGAAAACTGAAAATTCTGACCCAATCTGAAGATCATAATTGTAATTCTGTATTGAACTGTTACTATACGTTACAGAAACAGACAGATAAAAAAGGTTTATTGGTTGGCTATCAGAACAGTTAATTCTTCCAGCCAGCAAGCAGCAGCGATTTTGAAACAGAATCAGAACCAATGGAAAACCGAAAAATAGACTTCTATTGGTTCGGTCCGATTTGGTTTTAAAATACCTGCAGTGTGCTAGAGGCTTAAATACTCTACAGAAAAATGACTAAACCGACAAAGTGAGCTGTGAAGCAAAATGTCTGGAAATCAAGTAGTCAATTACCGTAATTAGGGTTAATCAGAGAGAGCACAATGTAACACCAGACCCGAAAGACGCTATTTCCATTTGCATCGCGAATGAACAGTTATGCAAAAGATATATAGAAAGATATAATCACAATAAAGATACAAACTTGCACTGAAAAGAAAGAAAGAAAGAAAAAACATTTATTCAACATTGCACACATTATAAAACTTAAAACAATATTTGATAAAATAAAATAAAAACAATGCAATATTAAAAGGGCACATGCTCAGCATGTGCTGCGGTCCGACCGGTACGGCAGAACCGCAGCGCTGGTTTTCAGCTGTGCCCGGACGAAGGCACCACCACCACTGCACCTGGTCTCAAGAAATTATTAGAAGTGATTTATAACAACGACGTGCTACTCGAATTGTCGACGATTCCGAACTCACAAGCGGCTTAGAACCTCTGGATTTGAGGAGAAACATCGGCTCTCTCTGCATGTTCTACCGTTTGTACAATGAGAAGTGATCTGTGGAACTTTGTAATTTGGTACCATCGTCCACATTCCTAAATAGCACCACTCGTCGGAGGCTTGCATTTCACCCGCATTTCTTGGAGACCTTGGTCACACAGGGCTTCAGTAAATGTGGGTGCTGGGTGTCCACCACGACCGGATTTATGCGAACTTTGTTGCCGCGCACCTTCAAAATGTAGAACACTCTTCCGACGTATTTCCGCTGCGCTACGACATGGGCTGTTTCAAAAAGAACGTAAAGAGACTATTTTCCTTCTAAGGCCGGGAACGCACAAGCAATGCCTCTGTTGTGGCACGTGACCCTAGGCAACGGTGACCACTTACCATCAGGTGGCCAGTTTGCCTGTTTGTCTTAGGCTATTTATAAAAAAAAATCTTAGCTTTGATTTACAAACTAACCAATTCTACTACACACATTCCTATGAAACAGCGTTTACCTAAACCGCCTGCCCATTCATTTAAACGACAGATTTACGACTGCGACACAATACATGCAACTATCCATAGACAACAAACAAACCAACAGACAGAACACCGGTACGGAAACAAAGGGCCCGCGGCCCGGAAGCAGGGAGATAAAATTCAGTAGCCACCGGATGTGCACTCCATCGCCATTTTATGGGCTCTGCACCCATTAATATGATGCGTGGCTGTTTGTATGTCGTCTAGATTACAATTTGATTAACGTTTTCATGCTTATGTACGTAAATGAAAACGATTATTATTACTTATGGATGGTTTTGGATAAGAAACTAAGTTACTGGAAAGTATATGAATGACATAGACCTTGGATGAAAGAAAAAATATTGGTGATCGTTCCTTCATGACGTTGACATATTGGTAGAATTGGTTTTAAAGATTTATTTATTGAAAAACTATAACAATTTTATAACGGGATATCCCAAATCAAAATTGTAGTCAATATTCATAATACTATACATAAAAACATTATTAAAATATGTGATTTTGTCGATTTTTTTAAATATCAAATAGTTAATAAGTTAGCTAACATGTCAAATAAAAAAATATAAAATCTACTACAATTAATTACTTTTATAAATATTTACACGGACAACACAAAACTAATTTAATTATATGCTTGATAAATGTCGGATTGCTGCTTCTGTGAATTGGTCAGTGTGCAGGTGAACAAGTCAATGAGATGCTCCCCCTCTCCCAACCCAACTCCCAACCAAGAGGATGAACCATTCAGTGATGTGATAACGTTTATGAACAAAGTTAAGGAACACACTAATTAGTTGTATTGATATTTTTGCAGAAATTATATTGAAATGTCAATAATCACCTGCGGTTTGAATATATTCTAGTGGGCGAGTTCAGATCAGACCACAAGAACATAACGATTAGATTGTAAACTTATATTCCCACATGGAAATAATAGAGTTTTGGTTTTCGAACTCTGATGTACCTATAGTTATGCGGAATCGACTATTACTGACTGACTTAGTGATTGAAATGTCATCGGTTTGATCCAGAATTTACGATCAGCGATTAAATGGACGATGGATAATGGAAACACTCACTCAATGCTCAATAATTCCCTGTGTGTACGAACGACACGCTTTATGTATTATTTAGTACGAGTAAGTGCAAGGAATTATGAAATCAGAACCATACAATTACAATACGAATACAAATATTCTTTATTGCACACAGGACAAAAATAAAGGACAGAAGAAAAGATACAAAATACAAATACAATTGACGGCCTTATAGCTTTAAGCTATTTCTTCCAGGCAACCTTTTGGTGAACCATATTAGTTATAATTAAATAAGTGTATTTTACAGTAGTAAAAAGACTTTCTTAAGGTGGTAAAATACAGTCCGTGACATATAACCAAGTACCTAATAGAGTAAAGATGATTATCAACTTACATCTGTATCTGTATTCAAAATAAATAGAGACAATTAATAATAATAATAATATAATTCATTTATTCAGGCAAAAAACCCATCAAATAATATATACAATAATAAAATAAATAAACAATAAAACTAAAAAAATAAAACTACACAATGTCATTTCCGGTTCGCGCGCTGGTGCACGGACAACCAATATTTATTTTAAATTAAGTGAGTTAGGAATTCTTTTCAAACCTTCTACTCCGATGGCAATCGAGTTCAAGTGAGTGTGTAGTGAGTGAGTTGCACCTAGTCAGTCAGTACCGGGAATTAACATAGTCACGTTACTCTCATGTTAATTTGTGACGTAACCTGACCCGTTTTAGGTCCACGAACTGTGTAAACTTGTTTTAGTCGAGTTAGGAGACTTGTTTAGTTCCTATAAAGGTGATTTATTTTTTCCTGCTGAGCCTATGTACCTACAGTGGTGGTTGATTTACTTTTTCCTGTTAAACCTGATTACAACTTGCTAAGCAATTACTGTATCCGGTATACATTAATTATCGAATTATTTTTGTCCGGGTTCGAAACCATGCAATGCCATGTACCAATGAGTTTTTCGGATTTTTTCGAAGACTTACGTACATTTACCGGCTACTCTAACGGCGAAGGAAACATCGTGAGGAGACCTGCATGTCTGAGGAAATGAAATGTTTCTGAAGGTGTGTGAAATCCACCAATCAGCACTGCAATCGATGGATCATGGCCCGTTCCCCCTTGTGCAAGCGCAGGCCTGTGCCCCAACAGTGGGGACATTAATAGGCTGATGATGATGTTTTTTTTTCAACTCTAGCTTACTTTCCACTTAATAAATGTTTTACTGAATTAATGATGTTCTCACCAGATATCGGTCATTTCTTCGGAGTAAGATACATACCTGTAACAAAAATAAAGTAAAATTAGTAAACCATAGATCTCTTGGTGGAAATTCGGGTTGTCGAATCAGCGGGGAGAGAAACACGGAAAAGCTTTTTTTAATTGTCTAAGAGGAGCAGTCAACGCAGGAAAGTTCAACTTCCCAAACAAAAAGATGAACGACCGATTTAATGCGGGTTAGTTTGGTTTCTTTAAGTTTCGTAAGTGGCTGTCCAATCTATTCTTGAATTGGTTGCTCAGGTAGGCCGTACGTACCACAGGATGACACCCTGGTGTCAGTAGTTCGGTTGTTAGTACCCGGTTGAATAGGCAATATTTTGGCAGTGTTTTGACCGTATTCTGTACTGGTTGTTTGCAGTGTCTCCTAGACTATTCCTTCAAGTATATTTCAATCTGTTCAAATTAATGGATATTTTCACCATTAGAGTGAATTTACACTTCACATTTATAGGTCTAAGGTGAATTCTGTTCCACCCTGTACTGCACATAGCAACTAAGAGCAAGTAGAAATGAAGGTGCATTTCCCGATGAACCGTGCAGGCTTCTCGACACCGAAGCCCAACGGTGCACGGTGCAGCGAGCGATTGCACTTTGCACTCGAATGCGCACGGTGAAAACGACACCCATAGGATCAACGTCTTTTAAGCTGGGAACATGGCGTCATTACTTAAAGATACTTACTTAGGTAAGATGTTACGCTAGGAAATTACTTAGATTAAAATATGAGTAGTTGGCTAATTAGCTTTAATAGGTACTTTACTTATTGAATACTATTTACGCAGCATTTTTTAAATACCAACCTCACGAAGATGTGTTATAAGCTTAAAAGTTTAACGCGTTTGTCTGTATGTCTTTGGCATCATAATCACAACTCAACAACCGATAATCCAAATTAGCCGCGAATTTTTCATTAAACAAATAATTTTGTTGAGTATTCTTATTGCGAGTCATGTCTGACAAAAATGGGATCAGGGGTTTCCAAGATTTTAAGAGGAGGTTGCTAGGTAGGTAATCTTTGTTCTCAGATGGGATCAGTTAGGTGGTTTGAATTTGAGCTCAAATGTTTAGGACCACGGTGCCCTTCCTACATCTACGATGGGCGGCTGAAAAGTTTTAAGACACACTATACGCTTGCCTAACTCTAAAGTTGGACAAATCTGAAGTTTGGCAAGCGTAGTGTAGGACGCCCCCTGCTAAATGGAGCGACGATTTCTGCAAAGGGGCTGGCAGCGACTGTATGAGAACAGACGAAGATCGGACTCAGTGGCGCGCCCTTAGAGAGGCCTATGTCCAGCAGTGGATTAAGAATCGGCTCTCTGAAGCTATTAGTAACACGCTGGACACATTCAATGCTAACTTTGTAGCGGGAAATACGTCCGTAATGTACACTACGCCTTACACAAACACCGTGAACAGATGGGATGAGATCGCATATCAGCATGAGATATCGTTACGATTCGTCACACGAAACACGGAATTCCTACCATTATGTAAATAAAGGAGTTAGGTAAACGGCTGCGCTCGCGGGGACTGTTCCGCGTTTTATTTGACTTTTTGTTCAACGCACTCTGAAGTGGTTTACAACAACTTCCGAATAAGATAAACCTTTGATTATTCGAGGCATGTACACGTGCAGTGCACCTCAGTTTATCAATTCATCAGTTTATTACATTTCGTTAACTGTACGTACTCGTATGTGATTTGCCTAATTTCCTTAAGCTATGAGTATGTATTAATTACCTAGAGAAGTTTATAGGAGACTAGTTTTCAGTTACTTAAGCAATAAAATAATGTAAGTATTTCGTATTGCTCGGGCCGCGGGCCTCTTTCCCTTGTGCCCTTTTTTAACTCTCTAGAAATTATACTCTGTTTAGATTCTTGGGTATTAGAAAACGAAAGAAAAGTTGAAATGTTTTTAGTAAGGAAGAACAAGACTTACCGTGAGTTGCAAGAAACGTGTCATCTCTATCCAGAGCTATGGCAATGAAAGTGATAGCATATTATTATATTTTAATGGAGACTTAACTTCAAGAACGTTTCGTGCAACTGACTGTTAAACACTAAGGAGGATAAACCTACTTAAAGGTTACTACGTAAGTACTAAAGATTGACTGACCTAGAATTAAATCGTACCACTTTTAATGTCCATCAAACAACAATAGTCTTAATGGACTGTGAAATTAAATACCAACCTTAATGCTAAGCGAAGTACTTAATATATTATCACATTGACCTTACAATCTGCAGGAAGTCACGCAGGCAATATTCTAGGCAACATTATTGTAGACCTATTTCTAGACGATAACGACTCATAGAAATACTATTAGGTAGGTACTACAAATGAAAGTCAGTTATCTGAAAAAGATTGTAAGGTAAACATATGATTATGGAATGAATTCCCTAATCTTGTAGATATTGTGGAACAGGAAAAGATAAAATGGCAATTAAAAGTGAAGTTACGATGATAATTTACCTCTTAAAATGTGTTAAATATGTTTATCATATTCTAACAAAAGGAAATGTAAACTGTGAAATGTGAACTGTAACTAGTATGACTCTCCGCCTGTGGTGATAAGTAAGTACTACTATTTTACCTATTTTACCAAAAGGCAAAGAGTCAGTGTAATTACCGGCACTTGAGGCACTGCATCAGGTGCCTCGTATAGTCGTCAGCTCTCCTTATACAATAAAAATACCCAACGAAATAATAAGTACAAGAGGGTAAAGTAAAAATAACATACCTACACTGATGAACACATGGATAACATACCTACACTGATGAACACATGGATAACGTTAAAAGCATACAAGACTTTTTTTGCGAAAATTTCTCACAAAACACTGACGAATGGCCATCAGGTCAGTCAGGTCAGACAGGGAACGAAACGATCATACACGTTCAAGATAGATTATGATTGATGATGACAAAGTAGAGGTATTTGATATGAAAACCATATAATGACGTCATCAATGACCGAACAACCGAATGCATTCAGCGTTGCGTGCTTTACGATCCGCATCGCAAACGGTGAACCGGTTAACCGGTTAACCGAACCGCATCCGCGGTCAAGCGTAGATTCGAACGCACTAATTCACAATCCAAGCCATTTTCCAACAATTTCCCTCCACTGTCCAACCTCCATGGAAACACCGCAAGGTAAATCAGCTAAGCTCCGATTGGCTATTACCGCCGTTCGAAATTCTATTCTTCGGTTGGTCGACAAGGCCCTTTCATGGTTAAATTTTTATTAGAAAATTGTGCAATGATTTATGAAATTGCTTGAGAAAGTTAATTTTATTGTTTGCATTAAGGCACCATAGATACATTTAGTGACACTCTTTATATTATGGCACAGGTAGCCAAATACAGGATGTTATACAATCTGGTTTAACAGTATTTGGAGCTAATGTGCGGAACATTATGGTATCCGTTACGTAAGTACGCTACGCACCAAAACAGAAAATTAGGGGGTGAAAATATTGAAGCATATCGCTTATGCAATATAGTGGGTGGTGTAATAAGTGGATTAAAGGGGTGAGGAAAGGATTAATCGGATTTCGATCGGTTTGATGAAAATCCACTAGAGGTTTTTTCTATCTAGATCCTTCTAAGTCGTATTCCTCATTGCTGAGGGTCGTGATCATTCTAAGGAATTAATCACATAGAACGACTCTCGTGGCAGATTTAATGGGGTGGTTTGCCATTGCCTTCCCCATTTCACACACTGGTCATCTCAGTGTGCAGGTTTCCTCACGATGTTTTCCTTCACCGTCAAAGCAGTCGGTAAATGTACGTAAGTCCTTCGGAACAACCGAAACTCATTGGTACATGACATTGCCCGGTTTCGAACCCGGACATCCCGCGTGGGAGTCCGACGTCCTAGCCACGACGGTTATCCAGATCCAGATCCATCTATGGATCTTTTAAACTGGTGATCCCGAGTCGCCACAGATACGCTATTAATATAACCTAATGCCTAACGCAGAGTAAAATTATGTCAACATTAAGACCTATACGAGAAAAATTACAGCTTGATTTTATAGAGTAGAATACATAATAGGTAGTAAATTATATATTCTTTGATAATAGCTTTCTTTACAGAAATGACATTGGGATTTGACATCGATTTATGGAATGTCACCACCAATCAGCACTGGGCCCGCTCGGTGGATCATGGCCCGTACCCCTTGTGCAAGGAGAGGCCTGTGCCCCAACAGTGGGGACATTAATAGGCTGCTGATGATATATGGAATGTTGCCATCATTTAATTTCTATACTCCTTAAAATCAGACTGTACAGAGGACGACACATCAGTCAATACCCTTTAGTACTTTGTCGCTTTACCTTATTTGCATGTTTAATGGTATAAAATAAACACCATAAGCTTTAACTTAAATTGTAATTCTGGAATCTGAATATTTGATTGACACAAAGCTTGTAAAGTGGTCAATGTGTGTACCTATGTAATCTCCACGACACAGGCAACGCCTAGTGTGGCGGTTATAGTTTAATGTGAAATAAAGGATATATTTTTTCAATTTTTTCAATCATAACTAAACTTATTGCGATAAGGTTTCCACTAATAGCTTGATGTGTCTTTTACTGCATGTTGCATCATTTGCATTTAAAGGGCCATCCAGAGCACAATATGCTATAAGCATTAATCCTTCGATAAGATTGCGCAAGCGGCCTTGGGCCGACTGCAGCTCGAGCATGCTCTACGCTATAAAATCGCGAATGATGTTGCGAGAAACTAAGTAGACTATCGATAGAATAACGATACTAGGAAACATCCTTCTTCTTCTTCTTCAGGCTTTATTCATCCACTGCCGGATATAGCCCTCTCCTATATATTTCCATGTAGCCCGATTTGCAGATGCCCGAAAACATCTTTGAAAAAATTAAAATTGATGGTAAGTACGAGAAGATATCTGGACCTCAGAAGCATAACACTGTAAGTCCGTTTTTTACCGTTTTGTGTTTTTTAGGCTATCATAGAGAATCGCGTATTTTCTATCTAGCCATAAAACTGTATTTACACAAAGACTGTCATAAGACCGAATTCTTGAATTGCATTACACTGTAACTATAGCTTGGTGTTGCAACGCATTTTATTGTAACTAAAATACAATAAAATGCTACGGAAAGGAAAAAAACATTTTATTGTATCTGTGGAATTACATTGTTCTGCATCGATACATAACAAATCAGTAGCTCAGAAGCATAAAATTGTAAGTCCGTTTATTTACTGTAAGTATGGAGTTACATTGTTCTGCAGCGATATTTATCAAGTTGCCGTTTAATGTATGTGCGGAGTTACAATGTTCTGCAGCGACACTAATGAAGTTACATTTTAATGTAAGTGTGGAGTTACAGTCTTTTGCCCCACTCGATTTTTGGCTACGAGGTACGCCAGTCTATAAAAAGAACGCGGGAGTTACCACAAATCGAACTCGGCGTCGCACCTCGGCGAGATATACACGTATGTGGTTTTGATGCGGCGAGCAAAAATATCATAAATTATCGTGATGTCGGAGTCAAGGTGCTATAGTAGAGGTAGAAAATTAGTGGGGCTCATAAAGGACCACGCTGAAGGTAACTTTTTAAGAATTTATTCCTTATAGATTTGTAATACGTTGGTGGTACGAGTAATTTATCGGTAGATTTTCTACGTCAATTTGTAGGTAGATTAGTGATTACCTTCTCTCTGGTAAAATAGAGAAAAGGGCTCGTCCGTCACGAGCATGTATCCAGCCAGCGAAATAAGTACTACGTATGTAGACACCTACCAAGCAATTTAGACAGTGATGTTGCATATAATTTTAGTTAAATTATTTCGCTATAATATAGAGAAAGCAAAAGTAACACATTGGAGACTCGTTCGTTATGAGTGTTTTAAAACAATTATTTTTAGTTAATTTTCTTGTATAATTTTAAAGGTAATGTAGAAGAAAATTGCAATTCACCTCTTTCGGAAGAACAAAAGAAATTCTTGAAGAAATTTGAAAACAATGATGTCTATAGGGAATGTTACGACGATCTAGCGCGATGTTCACCACCGATAACTGAAGAGCTAAGTCCAAGCATCATTCCCACTACCAACTATGGTAATTCTGCGCCGCAGATGCCAGAACAAATGAAACTGCAAGAATGCGAAAACAACAATTATTTACTAAAATCTGGTATTCGCATTAGTATTAGCCCTCAGCGTCCACATGATCCTTTAGCTGCGCTGACTCTGGATCAGATACCGACTGTACACTTCCTGAAACAAAACGCTGTCGAAGAAATTATTCGCCACCACTTGTGACACCATCCGCATCTAATGTAATTGAGAACGCAAACAACTCTACAAGCATATTAACTAACTCTACAAATCAGGTTAACGTGTGGTCATCATCTAAAGAATCTGTAAGCAGTGAGAAAAATAAATCAAAAAAGAAGTTAAGAAACTTTAAAAAAATGGAATAGGGAAATTAATAAGAATATACAAGGTCGAAAAGTTGTTAGGGCAGTTTCAAAAAGAATGAAGAACTCGCCGAACGACGAAGAAAGACATGCAGAACGTATATCTCTTCCAGACAAAGTCGACACATTCGGCGGAAATTAATCTTGACTCTGGACTTGAGACTACACCTGGTAAATTACGTAACGACCACGTGATATCTTCCTCACTAATTCTAGCCCCCTGTAAACCACAAAACCACCACGTAAGATCGTCTTCACTCTCCTAGATACCACAAACTCGTTTCAAACACTATGCAGATAATAATATCTCAGAATTACATAGCGTTCCTGATCCTTTTTCTGCCGACTCTGAATCAGAAACAGACTGGATGCCTCCTAATCCAAAACGCGGTCGAAGGATATGTTCGCCACCACCTGTGACACCATCGGTGTCTAATGTAACTGAGGATGAAAATAGCTCACCAAGCATTATTGAACCTTCATTAAATGAAAGGAGTCTGTCAAATCAAGGAAACGCGTCGTCATCATTTGAAGAATCTGCAGGCAGAAATAAGGTTAAATCAAGAAAGAAGTTAAGAAACACTAATAAATGGAAAAGCGAAATTGCTAAGAATAAAAGACTACAAGGTAAGAAGTATGTTAGTGCAGTTTCAAAAAAAAAAGTAATACAAAAGAGGGAAATTAAGCCAGCGTGTTCGGATCATTGTAAGTTGAAATGTAAAACAAAAATAACAGATAGTGTGAGATCTCAACTGTTTAACAATTATTGGAAAGTTATAAGTAGCTGGGATCAAAGAAGGCAATTTGTAGCGTCATCGATTGATTTGATATCAGTGAAGCGCCCTCGTCATCGCCAAAACAATGATGTTAGTCGTCGGAAGAAGACAAGAATTTATCACTTAGAAGTCTGTCAGAAGATGTTCCTTAATACACTTTGCATAACAGAACAATTTATAAGTACTACACTTTCAAAAATATCCCCATTCACTAATGTCCCATGAAAGCACGTACCCACTAATAAAAAATAAAAAATATTACGCTGATTTGCCACATGGAAATGTTCCCGATATCGAAGAATTAGACAACGATAACTGATTCTAAGGTTCCTATCTAGAATTTTTTGTTTTTATTCGAGAATTTTTTTAAAATTATTTTTGTTTTGGAAGATAATGTTTTTCTTCTATAAATTATGTAGGTACTAGCTTACTGTTTAAGTACTCAATAAACTGATTCCAATTTTATTACTTTAAATTGTTTTAGATGAGTTTTGAGTATTATGCTTTATTGTAACTGCAATTCAACACGGTAATATTTAGAAGCATAACACTGTATGTGGCATAGTTTTTTTTTGTTAATTAAAATAAAACTATATTAAACAAAAATTGCATCTCTCACTGTGTCAATTTATAATCTAGAATAGTTTATTTAATAAATAAATAAAAACCTTTGTCAATTAAACATGTTGTTTTAATTTTATACTTAATCAAAGTCCAGGAACCACTAATTTTGACACAAAAATGTCTCTCCTGTAAAATTATGGTTATGGCACTTACAGTTCAATGCTTCTGAGGTCCAGATATTAGATAGAATAACGATAGTATATCGAATAACGATGTAAGGAAACGTTCTTGCAAAACTAAATAGTATTGAAATAACCCGACACTATCGGTAGCCCATAATGATCAATATGAAGGCAGCAATGCTATCGTTAGTGAATTTGATAGTATCAGATTAGTAGCTGAGTAAAAGGTTGATTTAACGGCAACAGTACCGTATCGTAATAACGAGCTGTTACTATCGATACTGTGATTTTCAGTCTAAACTATCGATATATAAATTATCGATTGTTTTGCAACGCTCCTGCATAAAATGGAACCTATTTACAAACGCACTCGGCCAACTCAAGAAGTTTCATCGCTTGTAACTTTTCAGCACTTTATGAGTCATTTTAAAACAGGTCGGGTAAGAAAAGGATAGATTGCGTCACCGATAACACTAATAGCCTTTTCTTTAAGAGTGCTCGCGATATATTGATAAGATCTCCAGTATTAATGTTGAGTCAGGTGGTAATAACGAGATAAGTAGATTTATGAACTCTTAAATGTGCTCAAGATTGACTCATTATTTGTGTGGACACGCTCCTTTATAATCCAATCTATATAGGTTTGTTTGGTTAAGGTAAGTATAGTTATTAGATGAACATTTATTATTATCAAACAGTATTAAAAAAGGGTGTTGTTTTATAAGATGCATATATTTTTCAGGGGACAATGCTGGTTAAATGTACCACTTCACATTCAAAAAAATCGTCTAACTCTTAGATAGAAGGGGGCGTCCATTAATTACGTGAGGCGATTTTGGCGATTTTTCGACCCCCCTCCCCCCTTGTTGAGATGTCGTGAGATTCGGATCCCCCCCCCCCCTAAACGCCTCACGTAATTAATGGACGCCCCCTAATCCGAGTATGTTCGTATGTGTGTTCAGAATCAACTCGGTAAACAACGTTATTTAATGTCCCAAAAAAGTCAAAGAAACCTGTTTCTACAGCACTCCTTTTAAAGGCACAAACATACACAAGTGAAATCTAAAGGAATCCTGTCTAAGCCAAAAAGGGCGTGAGTATTGCGTAATCCCATCGAAGGCTTGTAGATCCCACGCGACTGTTTCATAACGAACAGGTTGGCAACTTGGCACCTTTCAACTATTAGCATTCTACAATATGTGCCTCTTGCAGAAACTAGAACTAGACATAATCTAGGTAGAGTCATTAAAAAAAGTTCAATATCCAAGCAATTAGCTTCCAATTTTTCTTAGACCTCTGTGATTTCTGGGATCACAAGAATCGTTCCCTGAAGGACTTCAGGGAACGATTCTTGTGATCTGATCGAGTACCGATATATTATAGACAAAATCGACAGAGACCTCTACGAAAAACCGAAAGAAAAGAAGCAATATGAACGAGTAAGTTATACTACGTGTAGATCAACACAGATAATTTTTGGTTTGCAATCAGTAAAGTCTACAGACACTATTCAAAGATGAGATTCAAATATTTGTAAACTAGATAAGAGTAGGTTTAAACAACCAGAATAAAACATAGAACTTAATATAAACAGTATATATGAAATGTACATAGTCTTATCTATCACTAAGAGCGATCAGCTCTAGGCAAATCTATGAATATAAGAAAATCTTAAATGGAAATTTTTATTTGTCTGTCTGTTTGTTTGAACGCACATCATATATTTAAATAAGGCCAGATTGACATCTAGGCCATATAAAATTCTGCTTAAAAATGGGTCAAATGTGGAAGTAAAGATACTATGGAAAGCTAGTTATAAATATAAATAGTCAGCTCCATTCTTAAAAATCCATAACATATGTACTTAGTACCTAATGTTTGTCCATTATTTCTTAGTTGCAAGGTAGGTAGGTAATATGTTTCACAGCAAGATCATTTTATATTAGTATCGTTGACCTGTTGAGCTATTATTCTATCAGATCGCAGCTGGTGGTCGTACCCAGCTGTTAGGCAACACTACTACATCATCTGTAACCGCGGGTCACAGTATTTATTATTGCGAGTATTTTTCTCTATGCAGCGTCATTCGTTTAACATGACACGCTGTATAAATTTCTCGTTTATAATTTTAGTTTTATTGTAATAATGATCAATATGTATGTTTATGATCATAATGATCAGTATGTTCTGTACATTTATTATTGTTAAAAGAGCCTTTCGTGTTCATTCATTCATTAAAATTAGTATCATCCGGATAGTACATTATAATAATGTCGATAGAAACGTTTGTTAACCAAATCCATCAAGTAATAAAATATCGATCTTGAATTAAAAAAATACCCTTTGATTGCGGAGAAAAAATTGATGACTTGATCCCGAGAAGAACGGTACGAAAGAAAATAGACTTGTACCACAGAAAAACTAAGATATGTCTTATACCAATGATGAAGATCGTATTTCCAAAGAAATTTAGCGCGAACTCACGCAGAACAGTTCTAAATATCAACAGGAACTTACCTAACACGGTAAAAGCTAGCATACAAGCTTTTACCGTTGTGCCTGGCCCTAAACGTTGAATATTCCCTTTTACACCGTTAGAGGTGAGGACGCCCGCATCCCACATTCAGGGCCTTCGCTTTTCAAGTACGACCACCTGCCTCTGCACGTTACTTTGTCTAAAGTCGGTGAATGGTCACAGCGTAAAAGCTAGTCTCGCTTTAAATATTCATTGGAATACATATTGTACGTAAAAGAATAAGAATAGTTTATTTGTGCGGTAAGATTACAGTGGAGTAGGAACTTAAGCATATGTTACATTAAACTTAACTCACTTAAAATTAGTGAGCAACCAGTTATCCTACTATAAGCGCTGACCTACTTAAAGTATCATCCATATCATACTATCTATATAATTTAACCAATTTGTCCTAAATATCCATCAGGTCTTCTCGTCAGCTTTCCTTTAAAATAATATCCATAACTTATCCAAAACTGATTAATTCATCGAAATTAACATAAGAGTCTTGAAAATAACCTGCACATTTTTGCATGTCCACGACCAAGAATATGACGATGATATAAAACCTCTAATCACACCAATTGTATACGAAAAGCAACCAATAATTTCATTATATCATCTAACCAACCAGCTGCAACCAATAATTCCATGTATCGGACAGCAAAATTATTTCCGTTTGGAGCGAGAATTACACAGCACACTTTAACAACAGGGCCTTAAGACAAATGGGTTTGCATTGGCGCAGAAGCCATCATCTATTCGGCTGAAGCGATGACTGGATGGTTTCGCTAAAGAGGCCTCAGTTTAGAAAAGCATTTGAATAATGCAACGGGGAAGGCTGAAGAGACTGCTAAATGTAGACCGTAAAATAATAAAGTAAGTACAAAGTAAGAATTATATGATATTGATAAACGTGAATAAGTTTATAAAGCTTATATATTGCGGTGCCGTACTCAGGGTTTCATGTATGACCAGATAATATACATTTTTAAGACCAATTGTAACACATGAAAAGCAATAAATGGTATGAGTATGAGTAAAGATGACAACAGGAAATAACCTTAAGCTGAGGAAAATAATAATAAAGGTTTTTATATCGTTCTAGTCGAAAGATAAGGCATAGGGAACATGTGCATCAGAGCAATGGTTGGACTTTTACCCCTAAATGAGGGCCGTGGAGCAACTAGTTAGACTGGGGAGTTTGGACGGCGACCCCTAAATCAGAAAATAAAGCTCAGATTAGAGTTTCTTTGGCAATTTACCAACTCGACTACGCAGAAATTAACTGGAGTGGGTCACAACAATGGTCTAGAGGTAGAACCGATTCAGATGCGGTCCATCTTACGCCCTAGCCATTGAATTGAAGATATTAGATTTGTTTCCTGACAAATGATAGAACGCTGTTCCGATACATAAGCACACTTGTAATTGAGACCCACCGCTGAGATACAATTGATGACTGCTTTAATTGTACCGTTATGCAACATTTAAATACTACGTACTTACCAGCAATAGTTATATTAATGAACATAACAGGTACTAAATCATATTTGCATACGCATTATGATGTAACAGATATGTATATAAGTATTCACGAATTAGGTAACAACGTGAGTCATTAATGCAACGAATAAACAAACAGTTAATTCGTGTCAGTGATAATGATAGATAATGTTCACTATACAGAACATTACACAATATAAGAGGACATTTACACGGCTGTTAAATTATGGACATGATAATTAATAGTCTTGTTAATTCCGCAACTTTGGTTTGAAAGCAAACAGAAGAAACAAATTCAACAATTTGATGAAAACATTGAAGTCTTAGAAGTTTCTGATGTAGGAACATGATTACGATTGCACTCGTTAAAGTAAATCTCTTTTGTTATATTACCGACATGCTCTAGTTAAACGACGTTAACTTTGGGAACAAAAGCGGACCCTTTGACCTCACCGATATAACTGCACTACATAAACGAGAGAAAGCCGCTTTCACACGACGGAAGTGACTCCAGACAAACAAAACGCTCAAACTCTTTCATACTGACCCCCGCTATCTAAGCTCTGTGAATTCATACAAATACAACCGGGCAAGAAGGTACAGTGCCCGAAATAATTGCGTGGCACAGATAAAGGTAAAATTGCTGCGACAACGTCAGTTACCAGTTGCGTCATTGTAATTTTGTAGCCGCTTTTCGAAATTGTAAAGATAACTCTTGCTTCGTGGAAAATATATCCAGTATTTTAGATGGCGTTGATGTGACTTGGTTGTAAAGAGCTTGTAAGAATTTTATTCTCGTTTCACGAAATTACGAATAAGTACGTTACGTACTGTAATACTCTAGCTAGATGGCGTGGATTTGACTTGGTATTGGTTTGGTGTACTACCTAGGTACTAATCGTAGATCCTTTTGACCAATCACAAACTATCCTAATATATACAGCATTCATCCTCTCTCACAGATTTTTATTTAAATACTGACTTACGTAAGTATATCTTTGTTACCTTCTCTGTTGGTAAGTTTTAAAATCGCATATTCATCACTTTTATCTTTGTTTCCAAGTACTTTCTTCATCTAACGTTCATGAAGAAAGTACGATAATACAATAAATGAAAACGATGACCAGTCTACAGTTATATCCCCTGGGGTCATAATGAAATTGTTAACAGAATGTTTTTGAACGAAGCGTCAAATCGTAATGAAGTCATTGTTTAGCTGTCCAACGTAAGCACTACACGGAGATAAATCTTATATTCTTGTATTTGAACAGATTATGTAGCAAAATAAATACACATGACACGACACGACGCATTAAGACACGGATATAGAAAGAAACCTTGGTTTCAAACAAATTGCATAGGTATTATAGGTACTTAACTCCCATGCAGGAGGTCCGAGTTCCAAACCAGGCAATGCCATGTACCAATGAGTTTTTCGGTTTTTTCTAAAGACGTACGTACATTTACCAACTGCTCTGACGGTGAAGGAAAACATCGTGAGGAAACCTGCACACTGAGATAACCAGTGTGAAATATATATTTTTTTATATTTTATTTATGGGGAATGCATGAATGTTGAAGGCAATGGCAAACCACCCCATTAAATCTGCCACGAGAGTCGTTCTATGAGATTAATTCCTTAGAATGATCACAAACGTCAGCAATGAGGAATACGAGTTAGAAGAAGAATTAAGTACTAATATATCTATATTGAAGAATTGACGATGAAAACAAAATATAATTTATTTTTTCTTCATATGCAGGTTTAATTAATACCCAAACTAAGCCACAGCCCACAGGCTTAAAAAAAACTGTATACTAAATCATAATCACATGAAACTGACCAAGGTACATTGTACAGCTCCAAAAACTATCAGATTATGCCATGGAAACAATATGAACTCATTCTCACGAATCATTTAATAACCGTTACATTTCCGTTCCCTAGAACTAGATTCGTGTGATTTTAAAACGAAATACAAAACGAAACCAAACCTTTATGGTTTTAAAAGTAGGAAAGGTAAGATACATTTACAAGCACATATCCATTGATGTATTGAAATGTCAAACCTGTGGCTTCAAATGAACAATAGAAACTACAGATAATAACAATATAGAAACAATAAAACATAATAAGAATTACGTTTATTTACCTAGTATGAATAAATTCGACTTATGGTCATTATTATTGTAAAGGACGTAATTTGGTGATACTAGTAAGTACATAAACTTCAGTGACGTGTCATAAACGAACGTATACACAGGTGTAATTTCGGCATTGAGTCTAACGAATCAAAGAGACACCGAAACCGCGTGCGAAAAGCCGTGCAGATATGTAAATGTTACGTCCGATATCATTACATTATAATTAAAAAAAAATATTTACATATTAAGTAAGTAATGCATTTAATTATAAACAAACACGTTATACTGGGAGTGGCTCCTTCAATAATGAGTAGTACGCCTGAAACAATTTATTTTCTGATATCAAACGTTGGAACAGTAGGTAAATAATCAGAATCGTAAATAGTGATTCATTATACATCTACCAGATCTTTTAATCGCTGTACAGCGATAAGATACGTAAGGTAAGTACCTACCTAGTTTTTTGAGCGACCACCATTCAAAACTAACAAAAGATGTACATGTGGTAGATCCTGATGTGAAGGATCGCCTGGGTTGGTAACTCCCTCTTATCTATTTCTGCCGCAAAGCAGATATGCTTGCGTATCAGTGTTTCAGTTTAAAGGGTCAGAGAGTCAGCGTAATTACCGTCACACGAGGCACTCGATCGAAGTCCTCAAGGTTAGCAGCACATCGAAAACCCTTTAATAATAATACAGTGAGGTCAATGTGCGACGGAGACCCATTTGCTCGTCTGGTATCCTTGTTTAGTATTTAAAAAATGAAATTGTTTTATTTCAATCCTGAATATAGCGGAAATATTTATACTTTATTAATTTAATTTTAACTGGATGCAGAGAGCATAATATCAGACATAAAATGACCTATATCCAACATAGAATTAGGATGAATTGTTAATGAAGATGAGGAAATGAATTGCTTTGGACTAAACCAAATAAAGGTGTCTACTTGGGGCTTATAGATATCAATCCCGAAGAAATACAACTTTATTAGTAGGCGTGACAAAACAAACAAAATCACAACTAACACGGAAACCAATGAAGACACAAAGTTACTAAAGTAGATAATTACACAACTGTTTGCCACCCCCACAAAACAAGCTCGGCCTATCAATCAACGAGCCTAAAATAGCAGGTCCGGAAACGAACCCCGGCCCAACGCTTAATTGCCGTGAGCGTGACAACACCAGCACTCATACTAAATTTGGACCACACCTCTACTAATGAATCTGAACACTTGAGATAATTCTTAAAAAGTTTATACGTGGACTTTGGTAAAAGTTTTAATACTGACTTCTTATCTCGTGAACAAATCAAAGACCATGACGATTATTATGCAAGACACAATGATATGCACAACTACGATACCGATCATGAAAGTAAAAATAATTCATATGCAGAAACTGCAAAACAGAAGACATTAATCAAAATGATAAATATAGTAAATGATTGATGATTCAGCAAGATCAAGATGAAGTCAAACACACCGACAGTGGTATCCACGAAGGTTAATAAAATACAATCACTCCGCAAATAACAAGAGTCTGGTCGAGACGTGACCACCTAACCTTCTACGTGCCTTATTACACGGCTACTCAGAATAACAATGTTAATATAGCAAAAAATACAAGTTATAGTAGAAGGAAAACCTAATATAACCTTGAAACTGTTAAGCTTAAAAAGTATAATTAGGAGCACATGTTAGACGAGATTATTATCGTAATACACATATGGTACAACATTATATTCACTTTAAACATCCAACCCAAAAAAAATTACCTACAACAAAATATAATAATGAGGATGTGCACTAAAATCAGAGCACAATAATGACAATGTTTACGACAGAAATTATTACCCGAAAATGGTATTTTAGTCGACGGCACGGTCAATGTTTCGATGACCATTAAAGCTCCACGCAACCAATAACTGGATGTAAACATAATCCTGGTTCACACGACTTCCAATCCAAAGACAACCAAAATAAGGAGGAGTTTCGATAGATACTATGGGACAAGGAGCAAAAAAGTGGAGTCACGGTTTAGAGCACACGACCACGGAAAGAGTTAGATAGTAACAACCATAAACTAAATGCAGACGATTTCAATAAAGATATCAGAGAAATTCCTGGAATTTTAAACGGATGATTTAAAATTAATTTGCAGCTTCATAACATTGTCCATTAGATTGGTTGCGGTTAAATTGCTTTTGGAGAACAACGAAATTAATTTTTGACGCGTTGGGCACTGTTTACGCGTCAAAGAACAGTTTGTTTTATGTTTGCGGTAGAAAATATTATCATGCATTATTATTTTGCGGTAAATACGATGTTTACTATGGTCCACGGTGTTGATTGGTGTCATATACATCACCAAAACCGACTTAATTGTTATAAAACTGGACACATAGGTAGCAGTACCAGTTCCTGACGCATAATGCGTGTCGATAGTGAAAGTCCTTGCCTTACCTCTCGCGTCGCGTGTCACGTTAGTCAAGGCGATAACATTATTTAAGATTATATCATTGATTTGAAGCTAACGGACCGATAACATTGTCTTTAGCAGTTCAATAACAATAGCAATGATCCAGAGTTATGATTTTAAGCATGCAATGGAGCACACTTGCTGTTCTCAACACAAAATACGAAATATCCTTAATGTCACAGGGAAGAGAGAGAAAAAATTAATTAATGAATTAGCATCATCTATCAAAAGCTATGAATAATTTGACTGTAGGTATTAGATATAAATACTAATTAATTTGCATTAAAAGTCACGACAAGCACTTCAATCGATAATATCAAACATCTGACTGCTCATTACGTTACAAAAATAATTAGCATATAAATATAATGATATCAACAAAAAAGTACGGACATATTTTCAATATAGATTGGGTTGGATGACCGCGCCATTCACACAGACAAGAAGGGAATGATTGGGGATGAAGAAGGGGAGGCAGGGGGTATAGGGTAACGCACCCCTCAAGTTCACAGTCAACCCCGGGGACGTCGCGACGGCGCGGCTACACATTGCACACACAGAAACAACCCCCAACAACACAATTACAAAATCACAAGGGACTAAATTGAATTAGCCAAATTCCTTACCAAATCACGAGGAATACGAAGTTGTAAGCAAATCGGAGAAAGAAAAAAGTGGAACTCAAAAACTTGAATCAACAATGTTGACTCACAACGGAAAGTAATCTGGGAAAACCAGAAGCGGATAACTGGAATTAGTAGAGCAATCTTTATTTACAATGATACAGGAAAATCGTCATAATTAACTACTATCTACTACGTAAGAGTATAAGTGTCGTTACAAATAATGACATGTTATCAATTTTGAGATTAAATGACATTAAAATAAAGATTACACGTTCGAACACGCTACCAAGAATCTGATAATGATAAAGAGTAAATGACAGCAGTATACAGTACAGAAACCCTATATTAGATCATCGTGTAAACAATAGCTTGTAAACGGAGATCTCCGTGTAAATATTATGGGTACTCACTCAGTTCAAACAACAGTTGAGGATGCAGCAAACACCTGATATTAGAGTCAATCAAGGAAATCCATTCTCACGGACACTGCACTTGTAAGATGAACTACTGCGGTTTCTAGTCCTTACTCATCGATCACTAATTAAAATCAGTCTTTATCTTTGTATAATTATCAAAAACAATTTAAAATATTGCACCGGTATATTGCTCAGCTCTATCGTTGTAAGTCGCACCGTTTTCGGGATATCGATCTGGGTCCTGGCGCGCTGCAGCTCTTACCTGATCTGGTATGCCTGCATTTATCACAGAAATATCGTTTGTTTTATTGATCTATGTTCGATTTGGATTGTTCGTTATTTCTGTGTGATGTTTGTTTATATGTGCGTAAGCTCGCGATCAGCTGTTTGATACGATGTTATACACACGGCGCGTCTGATCGGTAGTGCCGCGCGCGACTGACTGGTCTATTTTGTTCGTCCGTAGTTCGTATTCGACTCGTCATACGATGTCAGTGGAAGCGGCACCTTAACGGCACAATATACACTCTACACTCGGATATACTACGAGAGGCACGTAAACAAACAAACGTGTTCGTTTGCTTCTTCATTTAGGATGCAACGGTGTCGTGTTTCAACTCTTAAATGATAATTCCGTAATAAAACACGTCGCTTGAATTTAAAACTTTGGAATGATATTTAACATACACAGATTTACATGCTCTTGGATGACTTAATGTTAACGCTTTACATACTTTCCTGGCTCTCTAATACCTAGCTTCATAGATGATTTTGCAGTTTTTTACTTCCTAATTTCTATCAAATGAACATTAACATTGCCTACTTTACTTTGATTAAATGCTTCTTCACACATATCAAATCAGTAAGAATTGAAAGTTGCATCATAATTTAACAATTTTATCATTGGAAATCAACGTAACGGACAACCTAAAAATTGTGACAGGAAAGAACGAAATAGCCGGTTTAGGGGACAATGCAAACAATGCCCAAATCTCACGAACATCCGCGAAGCAGGGCGTCGGTTTATTTGTTATTGTTATTTTTGCACATTACTGGAATTTTGGCAGATGGTCATCTTACGGCATACCTAGTAGCGTAGTGGTCATTAAACCAAATAACATATGTGGGAACATTATCCACTATAATAGCAAAGTTAATTAAAATGTGGAAACATAAGATGTGGAATTCTTTAATACGAAACACGTGATAAAACAATCGCACGCAATAATGCATCGTGCGTGAGCATCGCATCACAATCCCTTGCATTCTAGTGAACACCGAACATAGAGCTATTGAAAACAAAGGGTAGTATTAATATTACAACAGTGAATACACAATGAAGGCCTCCGCACATAGGTTATCTATGGAAGAGCTTTGAAGATTCATCGAAACAATAGTCAAGTATAAATATTATGAAAATTCAATATCAAGTACACTCAAGATGCGAATGTTGATAAAAATCATCATCAGCAGCCTATTCTAGTCCACTGCTGGACATAGGCCTCTCCCAGGGCGCGCCATTGAGCCCGATCTTCGGCTCTTCTCATCCAGTCGCTAGCAGCCACCTTGCGCAGATCGTCGCTCCATCTAGCAGGGGGGCGTCCCACACTACGTTTGCCCAAACGCGGTCTCCACTCCAGAACTCGTCTACCCCAGCGGTTGTCGGTTCTGCGACAGACGTGACCGGCCCACTGCCACTTCAGCTTGCTAATCTTATGAGCTATGTCGATAACTTTTGTTCTATGCCGGATCTCCTCATTTCGGATTCGATCCAGCAGAGATACTCCGAGCATAGCTCTTTCCATAGCACGCTGAGCGATTTTCAATTTGTGAACCAGTCGCACCGTCAGTGTCCACGTTTCGGCTCCGTAGGTCATTATTGATAAAAATACGGATAACATTTAGGACCTAATTCTAGAACGACTTCCGACTATGGTAGTGGTAGAATTATAGGAAGTTTGTGATGTGAAGATAGACGCCGATATAATCATATAACATTGCATTGTGTAAAGCTTGTGCAAGTTGCATTTGCCGTCTATTCTATTCACCGACTGACCTTTGATCGTCTTGCCGTCGACCTCGGGTCGGGGCGAGACACGTGGTCTTGCAAAATATTAGAAGGAAGCCTTTAGCATGATTTGACATTTACTTTAGTTGGTAAATGTCTGAGGTGAAATTATAAGTATTTTATACAGTTTTTAATGCGATAAAGCGTATTTTACTTCGTATATACGTTATTGGTAATTGGTATATTCGGAAAAGACATGAATGACAAAAATGGGCTAGGGGCGTTACTTTCTTCATGTTAGGAAAGGTATAACACAAATTATACTGATATGGAAATGACTGAAATAAAATTATACTATTCTCTTTGCCAGAGACATTTGACATTACATATTTACCAACAATCTACGACGCAGATAAACAAACCAATGTTAAAGGAAGTGGTACAGATAATCTATGATCCCGTTAAATTGGTACAAAAAACCTCGTCAGTGGAGTAAACGTGGGAAAAAGGCGTGGGTAAGAGTCTGGGACACAACACGGCCCGGCCGACACGATCAGGTTTTTATCGGGTTTGAATAAATCGAGACCCATTACGCGCCCCGTAGAGACGCCAGAGTCGTTGCCTGCGATAGTTGATACGAAATGTCAGAGTCACAGGGTAAAATGCAATAGGTACACGTTTCTCGGAATTCTAGAGAACCGATTTTATCCGTGGGATGGATTAGAATATACCTACTCTACCGCCACTGGGCTAGCGTGTCGTACGAAGCGACTAACCCGAGTAACTTGCTGGTGGTAGGGCCCCTTCACCCCTGCCTGGCTACCGACCACCTATGTAAGGTCTGTCGTCAAATGTCTTCGCTTCGGCGTTGATGTGTTTCGGTGTTTCGGCAGTGTTATAGAAGAGCCAGTACTTAGTAAGCCCGTGCATGTGCTCCATTTCGATCTCATCGTCTCTTATCCAACTTATCCAAGTGAGATTGAGGTTAAGCGCGTGTTTAGTCGTAAATAAGAAAAAAAACGACAAACTAAGTTTACAGACAAACGCATAGACAATTGATATGTATTTGCTAGAAGAGAATTATTGACAGAAGTGATGAAAAACCAAAACAATAGACGAGAATATAAACACATATTTGATAAGAGGACTTTATTTTAATCTCTATGACTTACCATGGTGACTTAGTAACCGGGGCGACCCTCTAATATCGTAAACGAAGCAGATACATACCTGAAACAAGACAGACATTTATCATTACAAAGTAATATTTATTGACGGCCAGTAAGTAATTCTATTTTAAGAATGAAAACACATTTGTAAACAGCGGCCGCATCTAATCTGTAGCATTAACCTACATTGAAACGGTAAGTCATAACGATTGCGTATGTAGTATGAAGTCGAAAGGAAATCAGTGCACCGTGCGTGATCCGTGGCTTTACACATTTATGTTGAAATCGAAAGTCGTAAAGTTTCTGAAATTACTACCCGTGGAATGTATATCGAAGAGCATAAAGTCTCTTTGATACATACACCGTGGATTATGTTAACTTATGATGTAATGTGTCTAAATTTGACTCGCTTCACTGATACTACGGTTTGTTGACTTTGGCATTACGGTTTCTTTTGGACGAATGTGCAAAAAGCAGAAACCTGGCATGGCGTTCGACACAGAATTACAGTCACAAAATAATCTGATTACGAGTACTCGCTGAACTAAAAAATATTATGAGACAATCTATCTATCAAATTATTAAGAGATCGCTCTTAGCGATAAGGCCGCCTAAATTGTACTTCAGTACTTCCTTTTCTATCTTTTGTTTGTTGTTTTCTATTTGTGCAATAAAGTGTATTTTACTTTACTTTACAATCTACAGAACTCATCAAGTGCAGTGGCTAAAGCATCAAGCTATACGAAACCAAACCATGACAATATACATATACCGAAGGTATAGCTTCATATAGCCTGTGCAATTCAAAATGAAGTAGTCTAGACGAATCCTACAAATGCAAATAAGGAACAAAACGGAATTACATTGAGACTTGTTCAAAACGTGATCTTGAAATTATTAGACAGAACGGCTTTGTTCCAGAAGTGAGAGTACTCCTGCCCGCTGGAATAAAGTTAGTCTAGACTTCGTCTAGACGGCATCGTGTTCCCTGGGGACCGGGAAGTTTATGACCCTGAGCTAAAATCGATATCTCAGAAATGGGAAGTGTAAACAAGATAGTACACAAATTGGAAGGAAATATCGGTGATGGAAAGAACAAGAATAATGACAACAAGAACTTTCCTCGCTTTCATAACACACGCTAACGTTTTTGAAGGTAGTATGACTCTGTACGCCTATGGGGTGGTACATTTTTCCCTATTTTTTTAATTGACTACTAAACCCGCATTTGACCTCGATCTCGCCTGATGGTAAGCGACGATGAGGTCGACGATAGAGCATGCGGGTCCAGTAAATGCCTATTCACTCTGGCCTTGAAGATCCCAAGTTGTAGGTTTCATTAAATACAGACGCCGGCGGGTTATTCCATTCCTTAGCCGTTCGCATAATGGAACGAAGAAACAAATCGCTATCGAATTTCTGTCGCAAAGCAGCTACGCTTACATTGCTGTGTTTCGTTGTGAAGATTAAGAGAGCCAGCGTAATTACCGGCACATGAGGCACTCCATCTAAATCCTCAAGGTTAGCAGCGCATCAAAAACCCTCGAATAACGAGGCGACGGTGAGCACTTACCATCAGGCGGCCCCTTTGCTCGTCTATTTTCCTTATATGTATAATAAAAGACAGTCCTTTTCTTCCTCGTTTTGGATAGAACCCGAAACATTTTATATGGAAGCTGTGTCAAATGATTTGAGAATAAAACTAACGAGTCTAGACATAATAATTGAATTCGCGTTGGGTACTAACTGGGTACTCGTAAAGTCCGTCTGTTAGCTTACTATACCGTAAGCCATTAGCTACGGTCGGAACCTCTTTGGTCCGTAGGGATATAAAACTTGCATCTTGCGTCTGGTAGTCTGTGAATGTATTTTAAAATACTTAGGTAACATATTTTTAGGAAAACAACCTGTTACAAACACAAAACACACCTTTACCCACCATAAAAGTAGTCTAAACTCTCCTAAATCAAAGGTTGGCTGGAGGAGATCTCTATGGGATAAACCCGCCTTTATACATACTTTAATGGGTTTTTTTAATTTTCTGTGTATTTTATATTAGTACAATAAAGAGACTACAAACAAACAAAACACATTACGTTACAACTTACAACTCACACCTGTTTCCTGCAAAAAGGGGGTAGGCAGAAAGGATATAATCGATCAAAATCCAAAAATAATGCATTTTTTAGCATTATTTTTGGATTTTTATCGATTATATCCTTTCTGCCTACCCCCTTTGAATGTTTCAGAATTTTCACGCAGTTTATGAATTTCATCAACATATTCTTTATCTTGCTGTATCATGTTCCACGACAGCAAGATATATTGACAGCACTATTAATTTTCTTATAAAATACATAGTTACGTCTTGCCATTTAGGTACAACAAGTCAGAGATCAATGCAACTTGTGCCACTTACTGGCTTGCTTCCTGAGAATGATTATGGCTATAGCGGAAGAAAACCTTAACCGACATCCATTTGACGATGAATTGACGCATTACTGACGTGCTGATATCTTGCTAACAAGAAGTTGCTAATTGATGAATGATGACACTAGTGGGTTTGTGTTATGTATAATCCATACTCTTAGACCTAGCGCGCACTACGATTTAGAGTTTTTGCGACACGATTTTAAAAGTCTCATTCGTATAGAATATATATTTTTATTTATTATTAATTTAAAATGTTTGAATCCACATTAGTTTTAAAATATAACATAGAAGCTTTGTTTGTGAAATTGCTGGTATTATAGCCTATATGTTTATGTGAGTGCTGTGCACGTCTGTAATTGGATTATATATTAGAACGTTACCATGTAAATAAGCACAAATAATCCTAAATGTATAATCTGTTGATGTGCCAAATAAACAAAATAAAATAAAATCGCAAAATAAAAATAAAATAAATAAATTGAACATAGTCAAGGCTATGGTCAGCAGCGAAAGGGCGTGGGACGTAATGGTGGCCTTCTGTGAGCAGGTAATGGCGCAGAAGGAAGGCGAGGAGCGGATCAGGGAGGACGACCCTACGTCCGACCCGATCCGCCGTAGGAGAACTGGGCGAAGGCGGCTGGCTCACGCTCGCCACCTTCCCCCTTAATGAGGGCCTCCGGGCAATGGACACGGGGAGTCCATTGCCTGATAACAGGTCCTCGAGTTGGTCTGGCGTGCCCGTGTTCCGGCACGCCACCACAAGCCGAATGGGGACGTGAGACCCAGAGTTGGGTCCGTAATGCGGACACCCGCTGGCGAAGTCGCGGAAGTTATGCGCAAGCGTTCCCGTGGCTTCGCCGTCAGGCGGTGCGCAGGAACACCGGAGGGGTTTTGGCCGGTAAAAGTCCGGCATAACCTCTTCGTCTCCCCCATGCGGCGAAGAGGTAAGCATGAGCGTTTCCGCCAGAAAAAAAAAAGGATGTCCTCAAGTGAGCTATCCACGCACCTACTTTATAATTTTTATTTTTCAATAGGTATTTTTTAATCATTCACTAGTATTTTTTGCTTTCCCAGCTCAATTTTCTACTTCCTAACCATGCTGTGTTTGCACGTTAAGGGTTACGACCTAGCTCATAACTTTATATTCATTTTTCTGTAATTTATCTGGTTGTAATCTGTTGTGGTTACCTAATAAATAAAAATAAAATAAATTTCTGTGATTTGTCACAGAAATAAATAATAATAATAGCGCGATTAAAACCGTAATGCGCGCTAGGTCTTAGGTGTTATGGAAGATTCTATATATTACCGTATGTTAGCGTAAGTTTGCAACTATTATTTACTTACAATAATAAATCATTAAACTCTGTGTTAAAAAAACTGATGACGCATGATGATATTTTTTTTGCCATTTTATGGTACAAAATAGTATTAGTAGTTCAGTTTGTATTCGCTATGTTTTTCTTAAAAACGTTAATGTTTTCGCACAATATTTACTGTAGGTACTGATCACCATAGCAAGATACCAACAACGATCTAGTGCCACAGTTTCGGGCTCTATACTTTATACAATTTGGGATGATCCTTTAGATATATGCCTTACGACGTAAATGTGTCGCGTTTTGCGAATAATGTCAAAATAAGAACTTAAAATTTTGCTACAGAAAACGGATATAAATATTTCTTATACATAAAAATACTATTTTTATATTCAAATTATTATTTATTTAAAGATTATTTGATGTATATCGTTTGAAATAAGATTGTCACTATGTTTTTTTTCAATAACTGCGCAGTTACATACTACCGTCGAATCGTCTAGAGATTGACTCAATGAAATCGATTATTGTTGTTAAAAAAATCTCGAATCAATTATTTTTCCTTGAAATTGTGACGATGAAAAGTAAAACACAAGAGTTTTACGACAAAAAAACCGAAATAATTAGTATTAATAAATGTATTCCGTGAAAAATAAAACGACGTCTACGATTAATGATTTTTGAGAAAAAAGGTTACTATGGTATTTTTTCAAAACGAAAAATAATTATGATGAGAATGAAACCCTCGGTGCGCGAGTCTGTCTCGCACTTGGCCGGTTTCTTTACAAAATGGAATGGAAATTAATTAATCGAAATTGTTAATCGATCTTTTAAAGAATCGGATCGGCAACGATTCGAGCACCGAATACTCGAAGACATCCCTGTATGATACGTCAAACAAACTTCTAAAGGATCATCCGAAAATGAATAAGGTATAGTCGCTGTAGCTTATAGTTATACATTTTTTTGAATGGGTAAACCTAGTTACACATGAACTAACTAATGTGTAGTGTGAGTCAGAAATGTGTTAATTTTAAAACAGTTACATGCTCAGACACCGGGGCAATAGCAATAACCTCTCTCGCCTCCAACTTGTTAACCGGCGCTTCCGGCTCTGACCTTTGCCACGTGTTTTATTATCTCATTAATACTCATCAGAAACACAATGTAAATACTAACAGCAAAGAATATTAGTAAAGAATATCAGTACTGGAGCTCGTCGTTTTGCGATTACGGAATCTACAGTTAAATGTTTCATACATTTATTTGCAGTACCCGTTCGAAGACCTGTTAAAATTCTTTTCTCTGGGCGCTTAGATAATAATTTGAGAACTCCTAGAGCGCGGCGAAATGCTGCTAATAGACTACGAAGTTGTAGAGGTGTGCGCCGATGCAAAAATCATCGGCGGTGGGTCGGCACGGCGGCGTGATATCGGCGTACATTCGGCGCGAGTAGTAATTTTTGTGAGATCGAATTTCATGTATAGCAACAATAGCAATGTAAAAGATTAAGCTTTTATAATTAAAACAAATCATTTTTTTAAAGTAATAACATAATTTACTCTTTTGGATTAATTATTCATGGAAAATCAAATAAAAATGTAGTATTAGTGTTCCCTTGACCCAAATCCGAATATCGACTTTAAAATGTTGTAAATTGTTTTTAGACGGGGTCCCATACAAGTAAAGGAAGTAGATAATAATAAAAAAATTGGACTTTAAAAAAAATTCGTGAAGAAATAACGACGAAAGCGCCTGTCAAAATTGTCAATTTTAGATCTCTTTCGTTAGCAGAACTATCTCAAGGACTGTAATAGGAACTTGAAAGTGGGCTACAGGTATTGGTCATATCCTATTAAAACAACAAATACTAAAACTTGACACATCTGTAATAGTTTGTAAATAATGCAAAAGTTTTTTCGCTCAATACTAACAAATAGTCCTTATAAACAGTACGGTTCCCTAAACCAGATATGGCGAGCGAGTCCCGACTCGTACTTAGCCGGTTTTTACATGTCTAGACGGCAATAGCTATGTTGGATTTAGGTAGAGGTACATAACATACTTACCTGACGTACATTTATTGTTGTATTAATAAATATTATTAGTTGTCAAAGTCTGTAAATAAAAACCGAAATTAGTAGAAAGATCGATTCAGTTCAGTGAAACGATGTTGAACTTTAGAATTCCGATACCGCTTGAACTTTCTTAGGGATTTCTAGGTAGGCTAGAGATCCCTAGACTAGCATTTTAGAGGGTCTAAAACAAGACTACTCACGCCGATTTTACGCCGATCCCGCCATCGGTGGCGGCGGGCGGCGGGGAAAATATACCGGCGGCGGCGCAAGCGGCGGCGCGCCGGCGTTCTACGAAGTAGATACCTTCGCTCCTGTATACGACGGCACGTCAAACCTTAATTCTTAAGTTTAGCTTCTGTACTTATTTATTCTGAGGTCTCAGCAGTCTAGTCTTAACGATTTAAGATAATTTATTACTTTTTAAATTCCAAACCCAAAGAAAAAGTGAGACTTTCTTTGAAGGTATGTCGAACTATCTCATCAATTTGTATGTAAAAGTACTAATGATAAAGATTTTTTTCTCGTATACATTAGATAGCTGGATACTACCTACCTACTCACAAACTAAATTCACAGTTCGTTTAATTAGTACGATAGTAGTCGACAGACAAAGGCCAGGTTTGTGGGCCACATAGCGCACGCCACGCGAATAATACTAGCTATTGTGCGCTGTTACGTAATGAATAATTGCACGCAGACATGCGCGTGCGCCGACGCCGCTGTGAGGGCGTGACGATTGTATTGTAGCGAACTGTTCTGAGCAAAATTATCCTGAGGCTATAGAAAAATCTTAAAGCATAGCGTTACATTGTTTTGTTACATAAAAATTAACGAAGCCAAAAGTGGAATAAAATACCTCTATGACCGCCTACAATACTCAAGTCAGTACCGATTATTTTAATAATGAAAATAACGCTTTTAAAAATTCGCGCGAAACTTCTGGATGTTTCCCAAATGTCCACATAATTTGTCAATTAACTGATTCTTACGGAAAGCCAGTTTTTTTAAAAGTGTCTGAAGCTTGTTCTACTATCCATACTGAATCGCCCTACAAAAGGTCAATACAGGTAACTATATTACACTCTGTATAGAAGAAAACAAACCATCTCACTTGGAGGTACGGTGGGGGAAGAAATAGTGGGTACACTTTTGGACTTTGTCATGTTAAACTCGACTTGTCATTTGTTACAAAGCTGTCAATTTGATGCAAGATGTAAATATGACAACATTGTAAGAATGTATCCATTATTTTTCCGCTACTGTACATTATGTTATAAGATTATGACTCAATTGAAAGGAGATTCCTGAGCAAGCTTACCAAAGCAAGACAAAATGAGAACAAACAACTCATTTCCAAACGACGCATTCATATCATAACTAGATAAGAAACAATGGTTCCACAGAACCCATTATGGCTCACAAAAGGCAGGACCTCCAGATTCAAGGCAGAAAACTACTGACAGAGTATGGTGTGAGTAATTTTTTTTTATTGTATAAGAAGGGCAGACGAGCAAACGGGCCAGCTGATGGTAAATGATCGCCGTCGTTCATAGATATCTCACGTTACTTTATTGTTATTAAAGAATTTTCGATACGCTGCTAACCTTGAGGACTTAGATGGATTGCTTCATGTGCCGGTAATTACTTGCGCAAGGCAGAAATACTACTGACAGAGTATGAGTCATACGTTATACCTACCAGATGAGAACACGTGGGTAATACGCTAGTGAAAGCTCTGTGGGATGTGTCATTGAGGTTATGATTGATCAAGGTTTAATTTCTGTACGTATTTAGGAGACTAAAATTATAATAAATTGACCTGTGATAGGTAAAGTAAAGAATTTATCTGAAAAGAACACCTATTTCCCAATACCGAAATCCGAAGTTGGGACGTCGGGAATCTGTGAACAAGATTGAAGTGGCGGCGGGCAGGACACGTGGCCAGACGTGCTGACGGTAGGTGGCGCCGAGTTCTGACCGAATGGCGTCCGAGACTTGGGAGAAGTGTTGGCCGTCCTGCAGCCAGGTTGGCTGACGACATAGCCGGGGTTGCAGGTAAGACGTGGATGAGGCCAGCACAGGGTCTAGAGAAATTTCCACGCAAGCAGTACTATACCAATAATAAAATGGTCAATTTATTTAAGTAACTATATAACTGAAGATATAGAAACTACTTCGGTTACAAAAACCAAGTTGTTGGTAAACGCGAATCTGATGCAACTAATGCGTTCATTGTCCATTGTGGTGAGCATCACGCTGTACTTGACCCACTAATTACACTCGTTGACTAAGAACACTGATGTTACACAGTTTTCGTATAGTAAGTAGCTTTCAGAAGATACTTATTGAAGATACCAAAGGCATAATATCATCATCAGCAGCAGCAGCAGCAGCCTACTCTAGTCCACTGCTGGACATAGGCCTCTCCCAGGGCGCGCCATTGAGCCCGATCTTCGGCTCTTCTCATCCAGTCGCTGCCAGCCACCTTGCGCAGATCGTCGCTCCATCTATCTACACTACGTTTGCCCAAACGCGGTCTCCACTCCAGAACTCGTCTACCCCAGCGGTTGTCGGTTCTGCGACATATGTGACCGGCCCACTGCCACTTCAGCTTGCTACTCTTATGAGCTATGTCGGTAACTTTTGTTCTATGCCGGATCTCCTCATTTAGGATTCGATCCAGCAGAGATACTCCGAGCATAGCTCTTTCCATAGCACGCTGAGCGATTTTCAATTTGTGAACCAGTCGCACCGTCAGTGTCCACGTTTCGGCTCCGTAGGTCACTGGTAGGACGCACTGGTTAAAGACTCTTGTCTTTAGACATTGAGGTATGGGCGACGAGTAGATGTGACGTAACTTCCGAAATGCTGCCCAACCCAGCTGAATTCTTCTGTCGGCTTCTTTTTGGAAGTTGTTTCTACCTAATTGCACAGTCTGAAGGCATAATATAAACTTTGAGAAAAAGGATTTACAAACATTGCATTTGCATAATTCCGAACCACTTATTGAAGTTAGATATTTTTTCTTTTATAAGTATAGAGTAGGTACAGAAACCAAAAATATTTCTTAACGAGAATTATGGTTCAGGGTCACCCAAATACCAACAAAACTAATAAAAAACTGCTATTTACAATAAAAAATAAACTGTAAAAACACAATAGATGCAAATGTGTGTCGATTTCAGTATTGCGACAAATTCAGTCGCACGACTCGGTCAATTGTCACATTGTATGAATCTATTTGCGAATGGCAAAAACCAACAATAAGTATAGATTGTAAAGTGTCGTATATTTGACATGAGTTTCCCAACGTAATACAATTATTTAAACATGTTATAAATACCTGCTTTAAATTTTCACTCGTCTAAATGTTGACCTTATAAGTTTTTTGTAGAATATTGATTTGAGCTAAATAGCTCAAAGAGAAATTAAATAATTTCTCTTTGAATTGAATAATTTAACACACATACACAACTCTATAATATGTATGTATATTATGTATTGTATTTTTAGAAATATTTATTTTATAGTTATTGCATATCTGTGCTTATATGTCTATATATGATATATATGCATATTTATTATAGTTGTCTTTTCTTCTTCTTCAATTTAAGAGCTATGCTCTTGTCGGTGTAGTAAACGCCACTGTGTCCTGTCTAGGGCCCTTTCCTTGACCTCCTTATACGACGCAACGCCAGCCTTCTCTTTGATTTGATCGAAGTAGCTTATCCTCGGTCTTCCTCTTCCCCGCTTGCCTTCAACTTTTCCTTCTATAAGGTTTCTTATGTATTCGTCGTGTCGTATAAGGTGGCCCACCATATTTCCCCTTCTATTTTCAATAGCATTTAAGATGTTTCTCTTTTCTTTTACTCTCGTCAGTACCTCTTCATTTGTCACTCTCTCTGTCCAGCTTATCCTTTCCATCCTCCTCCAACACCACATCTCAAACGCCTCTAAATATTGTCTATCTCTCTGAGTCATGGTCCAAGTTTCGCATCCGTAAAGGGCTATGCTCCACACAAAAGATTTAACAAATTTCTTTTTCACAGATTTGGATATTTTAGATCGGAATATGTGTTTTTTGTTGTTAAATGCTTGTTTGGCTATTGAAATTCTGGTTCTAATATCGGTTGTCTAGTTGTCTTTATATATTGTATTTATTTTTATTTGACGTACACACTATGTCTGTCAACCTCTAAATTATAACGCATCTTTCACTTTCGCGGGTTTGCTGGAAGAAATCTCTTTTAGAGATAAGTTCACCCTTTGTACAATGTCTCATTTTAATTGTTTTTATTAAGTGTATTGTTGTACAATAAAGTGTAATTATAAATATAACTCTCACGCCTCCACATTTATCTTAGTCACTTAGCTAGCACTTGATTAACAAGTACTTACATCTAACATTTATTAACTCGTGGTAAATATGTATGACATATTCATGTTAATTCTACATTATTAGTCTTAAAGTTAACCGCGTTCTGTAGGTATACAAGTCATATATAAACGAGGAAATCTGTAATTGGCCTTCTTTAAGTTTAATACATATGTAATTTTATAATTGTTAATAGCTGTAGATTTCCTTTATAAATAATAAAAAAAAATTAACGTATTTAATCAGGGCTGTAAAGATGCTATATTGGAGATTTAAAGCCTCCTCATCTCCTGTAAAATTTGGCACTTTTTGTACTTCAAACTTTTGCATTTGATATCACGGCTGGTCGGTTCACAAAAGTGTATCAAAATGTTCAGTGTGTCCATATGACTAGTTTACAGAAACGTCCTGTATCAACAAACTCATTTACAGAGATTACCGATTCATATTCCTCATGTCGCCTGCCATGCGAAAGTCTCCCTTGGTTCCCATTCACGTTAAACACAAGAAATACTCCGCAGTTCAAATCGAGTCACGTCCTCGAGTTTTCTCTGTCACCGAGGCCAAGATCGAAAGTGCTCGTGTGACGCGGCCATCATTTCGTCCGGCACCATGCTGTGCAGAGAAACTCGTTGCAAATTGCCTTACCAGTAGTTACTTACGTGATAGATTATATAGTTGGCACTGCTGTTACCTTCTGTTCACGGCTCTTAAGCTAGGTTCTCTGAAAGACTTGAAACTGCGTAGGGTCCATGAGGGTCATAATTATGTGTGCTTATATTTTACATAGTAGGGTCTGACTAACTACACTAACGCATCAGCGTCAAACTGTTCGGTCTATTCCGTTATGTTGGATTTTAATATAGTGTAAAAATTATAAAAAAAGTGGTGAGGCTACCGCCGTCTACTACGTGTAAAATAGTATCGACAAAGATCCTTAGTCGCCTCGTACGACACCCACGGGAAGAGTTGGGGTGGTGTTATTCTTTAGAGCCGGCACCACGTATACCACATTTGATACTTCGGCCGTTGAGAAGGCTTATTCCAGAAAGAATAAGCTAGAAGTCGCCGTTGAGTGCCGCCGGAGATTTTTACACAAAAAGTCCAGAAATCCCCTTATACATTTGTGTAAGTATCTATGATATGACCCACCTACGGACCCCTGACAACAATGTGAGTTGTGTTATGTTATGTTGTGTAAGTACCCTAAATTGTTTTTTTCCTACTGTTTCCATTTACAGTATTTCATCTTTGTTTCATTTTGTATGTATCGCATTGCGATGCCAAGCAAGTTTAATATCCGCCGAGGTTGCTGCGACACGATTCGGTGTTCCTCGAGACGGGCTAGCCTAGTAAGGTCTCTAACAGTTTGCAACGCTTCTACTTCCAACATATCACTATGTAATTTTAAAGCTTATTATTTACTTAGTTTAGTATTACGTACTTCTATTGTATGTAACTTGTGTTTGAATAAATAAAAATAAATACAAATATACTTGAATAGTATTGGCCGTTGAATATGTTCTCTTTTTTAGGGTTCCGTATTCTTAACCTGAGCGCTTTTGCGGTGTACACGTAGCTATCTAAATCTGGACCACAACGTTTAGAAAACACGCGTGTTTATGATACATGACCACGAAACGTAAATCTAAGCCCATATTACCATAAATGGAAATGCGCCGCAAGCAGGCGTCTGACTCCCACAGCTGAGCTATACTAGCTCTTATGTAATGGAGTTAAAAGTGAATCAAAAGGCCCGGAAGCAGAACGGCCGAGTAGCCCGCTTTACGAAATTGCTAGGAAGAGATTACGCTGCGTGTGGCGGACTGTACTATGGGTCAAGGGTAAGTTTGCTTTCAACGTTTCTCTAATGATTATAAAATGAATGTGAATCATCAAAATATCGTGGAAGGGAAAATTATTTAGATACGCTCATCATCATAATCAGCCTATTAATGTCCTCACTGTTGGGGCACAGGACTCCCCTTGAATAAGGGGGTACGGGCCATGATCCACCGAGCGGGCCCAGTGCTGATTGGTGGATTCACACGCCTTCGAAAAGTTTTTAATTTCCTCAGACATGTAGGTTTCCTCACGATGTTTTCATTGTGTGAAAATGAAATCACTATAGTTTCATCTATGGAAAAGGCATTGCAAAAATTAGAATAAGAATATTTTATTTCACTGTCAGATTTATTAGATAGAAGTAGGTATATTATATTTATCTAGTCCCCACACTAGGATTCCCTGTGTTGTGGGTGACTAGTGTTTATTTTCTTTACCTATCTAAAAATATTATATTTACATAAGTACCTACTTATACGGTGTTTGATGCATGGACTAGATCAGCATTTGACTACAATATCACTTGAAAAGTGACGATGAGGTCGAGGATGTAATAAGATTGGTAATCTTATACTGTCTGCATCAATGTAATAAGATTGGTAATATTATACTGTCTGCATCAATGTAATAAGATTGGTAATCTTATACTGTCTGCATAAATGTAATAAGATTGGTAATCTTATACTGTCTGCATCAATGTAATAAGATTGGTAATCTTATACTGTCTGCATCAATGTAATAAGATTGGTAATCTTATACTGTCTGCATCAATGTAATAAGATTGGTAATCTTATACTGTCTGCATCAATGTAATAAGATTGGTAATCTTATACTGTCTGCATCAATGTAATAAGATTGTTAATCTTATACTGTCTGCATCAATGTAATAAGATTGGTAATCTTATACTGTCTGCATCAATGTAATAAGATTGGTAATCTTATACTGTCTGCATCAATGTAATAAGATTGGTAATCTTATACTGTCTGCATCAATGTAATAAGATTGGTAATCTTATACTGTCTGCATCAATGTTTTTTTTGTACGACAAAAATCACGATAGATATAGGCAGAACCCACCGTGATACTCCATTGGTCGTTTTGTGTGTAAACCCTTAGTAATAATACCTATATACAAATATACATAGTGCTTTGTGATCTGTTTATAACTAAATTATTCATCTACTGCTCCAACCCTACATGCCATATTTTTTCCTGACAGGCTAAAAAAATCACCGGTATCTATAGATCCGGTATCTATTTATCGCTTATTAATGATAAAAAACTTACTCGTAGTTATTATCCGTTCATTGTGATATCTGAACGTTGAAATTGTAACAACATTTCTAAAACATACCGAGCAAACAAAAGAGAAAACATGAAATTAGGAAAATTAGTGTTACACCGCAAAAGAAAACTCAGCTTTGTCTCCTTAATGCACGGCTACACTCGATGTCTTGAGCACTGAGGCGGCTTCGGCGGTAATTGATAACTTTCCCTAACCTCATACACTTAGAAACTTTACCTAACCTAACATGAAATGAGAAAGGGTCGCACAAAGGGCCATGGAGCGAGTCATGTTAGACATCACCATAAGGCCCGGACTTAAGGGGTCCAGTTCCAGTCACCGATTCGGTTCGCTGCATCCAATCACGAAGCGCTGATGTCAAGAGGAGGAGGAGAAGGAGGGCGGAACGTATTTATGATTGGTTGCAGCAAACCGAACTGGGACTGGAACCGGACCCGTGAAGTCCAGACCTAATGGACAAGATTCACAACTCTGGTCAGACGTTAAATGGCGTTGTCTATTCACTCTGGCCTTGAAGATCCCAAGGTCGTAGGTGGTCCAAACCGCTCACTGAGTGGTGACCAAAGGTCGGAAAACGAGGAATTGAGCATCCAAAAGCCAGGTGGACGGATGATATTACCAAGGTCACATAGAAGACCGGGATGCGACTATCGCAAGATCAAAGTCCAAGACGTCGGAAAGCGTGTCTCTACGTTAATGTAGCGGTGGGCAGGATACATGGCTAGACATGTTGATGGCAGGTGGACCAAAGCCACTGAGTCCAAAGATCGGAAAACAAGGAGTGGTTCATTCAGCAGATCGGATGATATTACTAAGATCGAATCGAAAACCTTTATGCGGCTAGCAGAAGACCGGAAAGTGTGGCAGAAAAGAACAAAGCTTAAACCCGCAGTGGGACGATATGGGCTGTAAATGGTGATGAACCTGAAGCCATAGATCAACAACACACTGAGGCACAACGCTGTACGATACTTACGCAAATTGCGGGTATCGTGTTAATTGGATGAAGTTTTATCACCCTAGCCAGTATTAGCCAGCAATGGATGTTCACGCGCCGTACGCATACGCACGCCATCTTAACTGCACTACCAAAAATTCCAAATAATATCCTATAGACAATCCATCTATAGGCATAAAATATGAGTATTTTTAACTTTCAGGGCGATACGATACTTTGTTTTCGGAAATTCCTAATAGATCCACTATATTTAGAGAAAAGTATCGCTTCGCTAATTAATGCAAATAAAATACCCTGAATAATTTAATATTTTTAAATAGAATCACCGACCTATACGGTCAAATCAGGTGGCTACAGCTTTGAAGAACATATTTTTTCTAATAACTTAGTCATTTTATTACAATGTTGCATATTCTAATGAAATGTTAATAAACTCCTCGATCATTTGCTGTACATTAACATTTCCATACCAAGTAGAGACAGTCAGCGACGAAAGAGTTATCTATAGAACACATGCATTTTTAGTGTTCCGCACCTAAATGGTAAAAAAGAAAGTGAGACTTCGGTATACGTCAGTCCGTCCGTCCGTCTGTATGTCACAAATGTTTTTCTCAGGAAGTACTAATGCAAATAATGACTAATCATCATAAGCCTGTTACGTCTATTGCAGACGATTTAAGTAGCGTCGCGAAGGCATCTCTTTTCGTGGCTAAATAAACCTATTCGGGAACGGCATACACGCCCGCACGCGCGGCAAGCGAGTGGTGCACCGGGTAGATGAGTGAACACTCGGTGTCTGTTTGCTCTCCTGGCCGCCAGTATTTCCAACCAATGACTAATAATACTATACTAATGACTTGAAATTTGGCACAGCTAAAGAACTTGCCATAAGGGCAAAAGAAATTTGGAAATAATTTTGAGTGAGTGGCGGGCCCTTCTTACCCAAATAATTATAATTATTGGAAATGGACCCGATCGTCGACCTCATCGTCACTTACCATCAGGCGAGAGCGAGGTCAAATGCGGGTTTAGTAGTCAATAAAAATAAAACATAAAAAAATATTTTTATCATATAAATGGGACAAGAAATAGGGGTCAAAATCTTAGAGAAACAAGGACAAGTTGGATCTTTAATTTGACAGGATCATGCATAGACATTTTGTTTTGGTTGTTACACAACTTTCGTAGCCGACTGTACCATAGGACAGGTTTATAATGATTAGCGCACAAACGATTGCGTTGCGTATAAGCCAAAGGATACAGGTGTTATCAGGAATGGAAATCTCTAAGCTTTGAATAAAACCAGAGTTCAACTGGTTTCGTGCCACGACAGTTCTATAGATTTTCTAATATCATCACTTCAATATTGTAGTAAGTTTTAGTAAAGATAGTTGTAAAGCAAGAACCAAGTTTGTATTTACATTTTGTTACTATTATAAGCAAAATGGTTAAAATGGTAAATAATTTAATATAAATATTTATAGATTATTATCATATCGAAATGAGACACAAAACGAATTACTATTTTAAACTAGTATGTCTATTGATTTACAACTTCTTTGTCGAATGGGAGCGCGGCGCGGGCCGCGGGATCCGCCATGTTGTTTTACGGACGACGAGTCTGGTTGAGCTAATCTCTGTTAATAATTTTCATTCTATGTATATTTTGACGAGCTATGTTAATTATTTCAATATAATCAGTCTTCTGAAGTTCAGTGTATAATTTCGGAGTTCTCGGGATCTGGGAGCTGTTCGATTTCACTATTAAGTATGTTTAAAAATTTTAAAAACATCTTCGTCGAGTTTCTAGACCAGAACTATTAAATAACGCAATATTTATAATTTTAGGTATCAAGGGGATACGAACTGGAGACCGGTTTCTCGGGAAATCGTCGTTTTAGTCTTAGAAAGGCGCGCTTGCCAACCAAAAAGCGATAAACTATATAAACAACGCGGCGCGAACATTAGTAAAGAACATTATGGTACGAGCTTTTGTACTCCAAACCTTACCCACCATAAAAGTAGTCTAAACTCTCCTAAATCAAAGGTTGTCTGGAAGAGATGCCTATGGAATAAGCCCGCCTGTAATTTTAAGGTTTTTATTTTCTGTGTATTTTTTGTGTGTGTACAATAAAGAGACTACAAACAAACAAACAAACAAGCTTTTATTGAGAATCTCAATAAAAGCAATCTCAATTTGAGATACGCTTCGAGATTTTAAAATTATGTAAATATGACCTATTAAAATCCCACAGAAATTATAATAAATTAAAGAAAATGAATTGTATTTGTCTTTGTTCTAGCGAAAGCTTACTAGTAAGATAATAGCTAAGATATGCGCGTGTATGTTCCGCATTGTCTCCTTCATCGAAGGGAGAATACCGAAAGCAAAGCCAAAATTTTCGTAATTTTACCGCGGAGATCCATAAAGGGTTCTCGACCCAAAAATTTTTGACAAGATACGGAAGTCAACAATTTTTTTTCGAATGACCTTACAAATGAAAGCTCTCGAGTAAGTGTCAGGTGGTATATAAGAAAGATATTTGTCCAACGCCAAATGAGATTGAGATTGGGCGCTTTTGGACTCACAGCTTTCGCCTCCAATCAAACATAGAGCATTTAATAGATCTCACATAGAACTACATTTTTCATTACTGAAGAAACATTCTAAGTCGTGTGGGATAGGAGCTAAAGACCAAAAATGTCTTGTTTTGTTTGTTTGTTGTCTCTTTATTGTACACAAAAAAAATACACAGAATATTTTTAAAAACATTAAAATTTGTACAAAGTCGTATCCCATAGGGATCTCTTTAAGCCAACCTTTGGTTTAGGATAGTTTAGACTACTTCATACTTCTTCTTTCGTGTTGATGATCCGAATTAAATTTTTCCCGACCAGAAGGCAGCCACATCGATAGCCCTCTGGTTGGCCTCGAAAAGGTCCTCCCGCGTGCAGACGGTCGGACACGCGGGACAGCAGAGCAAGTGCTCCATGGTTTAAGGGGAGACACCACACTCACACTTTACTTTACTTCATACTAATTGCTCTGATTCTATTGATTTTGTATCGACAGTAACTAAATAAAACTTTTATTTGACTCGACTTAGGATGTTTGTTCCTTATTAAAAGATGTAGGTCTAGGTTAAATCTATAAAATACACTGTTAGGTTGAATGCGAAAACAAAACAAATTTGGGTCCATCGTTGTATGGGATACGCTCAAACTCCTTTTTAACGAAGTTTTCGACAACATTAAAAGCAATAAATAATGCACAATTTAGTGTTGGCAATACTACGAAACAAGGAAGTGTACATTCTTAACGCAATATTGCCTTTAGTGGAGACCTTGGCGTGCAAAGTGGATCTCTTATTTACAAATCGACATTTCTGGATGTAAGTTGCAATAATAGGCGGTAATTATACAATTAACTGTAATAGGTATATCGACTAAAATATTAGAATAGTAATAGAGGGGATTTCAATAATTAGGTACGTGTAATCGGAATTTTAGCGGTAAATCGAGCTCTCTTCTAAACGTCATTATCACTCTAGTGATGTAGCAGTCTATAGTGCTGCGCCTCATCGATTGATTTCCATTTATCAATAGGTATAATTATGTATAATATAATACAATACATACATACTCGTATGTTAATTATTACAAAAGTTTCTCTAATATGTGTTCTTTTAGTAATGCGCGTTGGTAATTAATTATCTAGCCCTCGCAATACTGAGAATCCTGGTGACGCACTAAAAATCATCACCCTTTTAATGTCCCCATTGTTGGCATTGGCCTCCCCTGCACAAGAGGGTACGGGCCATGATCCATCGAGCGGGCCCAACGCTGATTGGTGGATTTCACACGGCTTCGAAACTTGTAATTTCCTCAGACATGCAGGTTTCCTCACGGTGTTTTCCTTCACCGTTGGAGCAGTCGGTAAATGCACGTAAGTCTTCGAAAAAATCGGAAAATTTCATTGGTACAAGGCATTGCATGGTTTCGAACTCGGACCTCACGCATGGGAGTCCGGCGTCCTAACCACTAGGCCACCGACGCTCCAAAAAAACCCTAACGTGTACCTAATAATAAATATTGAATTAACCTAAAACGACCTAGGAATAGTAAAAGCCTATTCACTAAATTGATTTTTGTATAACGATTTTTAAATATATCCTGACTAGGAATATAAAAACCTTGTCAAGAGGGCGCCATTGGTAATTTTATAATCTGTGAGCAGTTCGCTACGAAAAAAAAATATAATTTAATATACCACAATATGGCGAGGATTTTTATATCCCTGGTCAGGGTATACAGATCGCGTCAAACTTCGAGATCGCTTTGAGCGTGCGTGTCTTGTCACCCGCTTTCTGCCTTCCCTCCTCGCCACTCGCCTCGTGTTCAGTGCGATCTAGACATTTGACGCCGAGTGTAAATACAGGTTGTAACAAAAATCCCCTAAGAGACAAAAATGGGGTGATTAGTATCCATTACTGAACAACTTTCACTGTGGGACGAAATCTGAAATCGCGAAAAAAAATCAGCCATTTCATACGTTTCGGTCGTGTACAATGATCGGGCTCAATGGCGCGCCCTGGGAGAGGCCTATGTCCAGCAGTGGACTAGAGTAGGCTGCTGATGATGATGGTCGTGTACGCTTATTTTTTTCGTGATTTCAGAATTGGTCCCATAGTAGAGTTCAGTTATGGATACTGAGCACCCCTCTTTCGGGACCCCCCTTTTTACTAACCCAATAATTATAATTAAAGTCCACCGACCTGTTTCGCACCCTGGTGTTGATCTGCCGCACTTCCCGACCGCCACTGCTCTCTCCGTCGCTGCCGGAAGCCACCTCCATCGCCATTGTGTGCGTCGATATTGACTTGTTCACCTGTCACCATACAAAATATTCATTAAGACCATAATCTGAGTGGTATACCCTGACCAGGTAAATAAAAACCCTGTCAAGATGGCGCCATTGGTATTTTTATAGTCGGTTATGAAGTTCGCTACGAAAAAATAGTTCCATTTAATTCCGCAATATGACGAGAATTTTTAATTTTCTGGTCAAGATAAAATTATGTACATTATTGCACATAGCATATTAATAATAGTATATAGGTACACAAAGATGTCAGTGGCGTCGTGGTTAGGACGTCGGATTCCCATCCGGGAGGTCCGAGTTCGAAACCAATGCCATGTACCAATGAGTTTTTCGGTTTTTTCGAAAGACTTACGTACATTTGCCGACTGCTCTGACGGTGAAGGAAACCATCGTGAGGAAACCTGCACACTGAGATAACCAGTGTGTGAAATGGGGAAGGCAATGGCAAACCACCCCATGAAATATTTCACGAGAGTCGTTCTATGTGATTAATTCCTTAGAAATACCACGGCCCTCAGCCATGAGGAACACGACTTAGAAGAATAGGTCACAAAGAATCAGCTGTCACCAACACTGACCTTTTTCGTAAGTAGGTATATAAAGAAAGCAATGCAATCGCCATTAGCATCTGCTGTTTGAATCCAACCCAGTTATATTTAGAAACGATTTTATCATAGCACGAGAAGAAAGGCATAACAACTTCGCATTGCACGATGTTCATGTCACCGCACAAGGGTACGTCATCAACGGTAACACTCCGTTGATGATGGTGTCTTGTGCGGTTGTGCCTTTCTTCTTGTGCCATGGATTTTATGAACATCACTTACAAGCGTGAGTTATGAAAATGAAAATACGTTTATTTAAAATAAACAGTTAAGTATGAAAACAAATGGGTCCATGACTCAGCATAATGTCTGACGACGAGGTGTCGTCAGACGCTGGTATTCTACCATGATCCGACATAATACAATGATGGAACACACGGAATAACAAAATTCACAAAAACAACAACCACACAACCATTTTTATATGGGGATACCAGCATCCCTGGATTGCTTCGTCAACAGACACCCCGTTATGAAATTGAAATGAAGTTCAAAAACGTTTATTTAGCACTGTAAACACCAGAATACAGCAAGTACACAATACAAAAGTATACAAAGATATATTCAGCACAAGATCCGGTGAGGTACAGTGCCAAAAAGGGTACACCAGCTCAGCATAATGCTGCCACAGCGCTGATTTTCAGCTGGCCCCTCAGTGACTGCACAGACGAAGAAAGCAACAGAACAAACTATATATATGCTATACTTACAGGCGGAATGTACTTCCTAACAGCAGCTGCGAGTTCATCGATGGTCTTCTCTTTCTTCTGTGGTTCTAGGCCGAAGAATTTGTTCTTCGCGGCCTGGTTTAGGGCAGATATCTTGAGCACCGGCGGCTTGTCTTCCACTGTGGAGATTTTCTCGGCCGGTCGCCTCAACTTGCCCAGCTGTATAGGCTCGTCTATCTTCTTGATGAACCTTCTGTACCTGCAAGAAAAAAGTCTAAGTCAATTTTTTTATTACTCTCTCTCTCTCTCTATTATAACTCTCACGTCCGTGATCCAAATATAGAAAAATTAGTGATGTTTTCAAAAATGACGTTTCTTTTTGCTTTTCTGTTTACGGAGTGTGCTCGTGACTCCATCTACGCAACGCTTTGCGTTTTATGTCCTATTACCGCCACATGAGACTCTCCATCTATATCCTCAAGGTTAGCAACTCATCGATAACATTATAGTGAGGTGAGATGTCCACGGGCGACGGTAACACTTAACCATAAAGTGGCCCGTTTGCTTGTCTGCTTTCCTTATACAATAAAAAAAATGTTTTTTATTCTCTAGGAAATAATGAATAGTGTAACAACCATACCTGTTTGTATCGTCTTCCTTCTTCTCTTCCGAAGGTTTTCGTCCCAACTTCCCAAGCAAAGGCACTTTAACATCCACATTCTTAGCCTGATTGAGACGTTCCTGAAACTCATTCGCTCCTGGTAGCTGAATCTTACGAGCATCATAGCGGAAATCTTGCAACTTGGTCAAGTCAGAGTCTGTCCTGGAATTTTTCAGTTTGTTGTTCTTCCGGTGGAATCTCCTGGGTTTCGGGCCTGGGATCTCTTCTGAGGTATCGGAGGAGCAGCTTTTCTCTGATGATGATGAGAGGGTTGCCGATGATTCGTCATCAGAGGAACTGTCGATGCCTTCGTCTTTTAGACCCTGGAATTAGAGAAATAAAAGTAGGTAAGTATATTTTTTTGTCCCATGAATATCACAGATGGTGGTAGCAGCCGCTTTAGCTGTCAAGAAAATGGATCGGATTTTATTCGATGATGCTTGGGCCTCCATTTCTCATACAACACTTATTTTGAACATGTTGATATCTTTGCGCTGTCCGCAAATAGATTTCTTACGTTTATTCTCAACGTTGTTTCTCATATACCATAACTCTCTATTTGATTTATAAACTTTATCTAATTTACCTTATCACTTTATCATCGTCTGTTGGCAAGATTTATAAATTGATATTACTATTTTTTTGTAAACTGTGGATTACGTAGTGGGTTATGCATTTAGTTTTTACTTGTGTTAGTTACTTTTTTTTTCGTACTTTTAATTGCTGTTGGTCCTAATGACCTTTACAGCTTCACCGGGGTTTTTGGGGCGAGCGCTAAGTGCGCTCCAGCCTGGAGGAGGACTTAAAAACTACTATAAGAAGCGACTGCCTAAGGGCACCCAGGTGGGTACGGACCTCGGCTTAGGACGTCGCTGGGGAGGGAGGGGTCGGGGAGAAGCGGCCTGGAATACGCCGATAGCGCGTGTAAGCGCCAGAAGCGGGTCGCCGCCCGCGCCGGCGCGGGCGGTATGTAGGTGCTGTATGTGAACTACTATCGGGTGGCGGAGTGGCTTCCGCGATGGAGATCGTGATGGCGTCGTCGGGGTCGTCTAGGACGTGTCTAGGCCGACGTCGTCGACGGGATGTCGGTAAACCGTTAGTCGAATAAGCGGCGGCGCTTACTACTACAGGGTTTGGGTGGTGGGGAGCTTGCTCGAAGAAGCGTCGAGACGCTAACTTCATGTATTGAGCGATCGTGGGGAGTTCCAAATCGTGATGGAGGTCTACGTTACGTAGGTACCATGGAGCACCGGTTGCTCTACGCATGAACCTATTTTGGATAACCTGAAGGCGGCGAATGTGGCAAGAGTGCGCGAATGTCACGCTTGCGTACGTGAGGATTGGACGGATGCAAGTTTTGTAAATTGTCAACTTATTTCTAAGTGACATTTTACTCCCCTTGCCTAGCATCGGGTGTAACCGGCCGAGAATGAATGCTGCGCGGTCGCGGACGCGTTTTATGTGTGGCTCGAAGGTCATACCTCTATCAAGGGTGACTCCTAGATATTTGACCTTTTTCTCCCAAGGGATAGGTCTGCCGAAAAGTGAGAGTTGCCCTATGTTATTCCGAACATGGGTGGTCGTATCAGGGGCACGACCCCTAGCGAAGAGAATGGCGGCGCTTTTGTCAGGGTTCACCTCGATTCTCCACTTCCGAAACCATTCGCCTAGGGCGGTGGCGGCGGATTGGAGAATCCGGGTGATACGAGCCCTGTTCCTATCAGAGGTGTAGAGAGCGGTGTCGTCCGCAAATAGCGCGAGTTCTACCTTTGGATGGCGAGGGATGTCGCTGGTATACAGCGAGAAGAGGAGTGGCGAGAGGACGGAGCCCTGGGGGACTCCGGCTCTGATTTGGCGAGGGGAGGAGAGCGATCCCTCGACGCGGTAGCGAAAGGTTCGATTCCTGAGGAAGTCCCGTAGTATGAGTACGAGACGATCCGGCACCCCGATTTGGTATAACTTATATATCAAACCGTTGTGCCAGACTTTATCGAACGCTTTCGCCACGTCGAAGAATAGCGCCCCTGTGGGGATCGGCTTACGCGAGTAATTGAGTCCCTCCAGTATGTGTTCCGTGATGCGGTGCACCTGCTGGACGCACGAGTGTCCGGGTCTGAAGCCAAACTGGACGTCAGGGATTAAACCTTTGGACTTGGCAATGTCATGGAGGCGATTATTGAGAAGTCGTTCGTAGACTTTCCCCATTGTCTTGAGGAGACTGATGGGGCGATAACTGGTGGGTTCGGAGCGCGGTTTACCTGGTTTGGGAATACCTATGACAACTGCTTCCTTCCAGGCGTCTGGAAAGGAGCAGTTGGCCATTGCGGTGTTGAAAATAGATGCCAATAGGCAAATCAGGGGAGCAGGGAGCAATTTTAGAACCTTGTTGGTAATTCCGTCTGAGCCGGGGGCTTTTTTCTGTTTAAGACCTTTGATAGCGGTATGAACCTCTTGAGCCGTAATCGGATCAAGCGGGGGATCGGACGGGGGCACCTGTGCCCTGGATTCGACTTCGCGGTCCACCATATCGAGGTGGGTTGGATCGACGGGTTCGCGGGAAGGCGAGCACTGGCTTTCCAAGCTGTCGGCAAGGCATTCGGCCTTTTCAATGTCGTCAAACGCGGGAGTTTGGTTCGGTCGGTTTAGTGGGGGCATCTCTGAGACAGTTTCTGATTTAAGAGCTCTCGCCAAGCGCCAGTAAGCCTGGTGGGATGGCGAAATCTCCGAAAGCAGATCGTCCCACCTACGGTTTCGGAGCTCGGCCATGCGATCCTTTACGTCCCTCTGTAAAGCGCGTAGCCGTCTCCTGTTGTCATCAGTCGGGTAATTGTCGTAAGCTCGAGTGGCGGCGTTCTTTGCCGTCAACAGCTCCCTCATATCCTCAGGCAGCTCCCAGCGTCGATCATTCGACGCTGGAACCCGCCTGGAGGCGTCACTAATGACGTTACCGAGGTGACTGGTGAGGGCATTGACCGCCAGCACTGTGTCGTCTTTGGAGGTGAGAATGTCAGGAATCTGGTCCAGTAGGGGGGAACTAGGATTTTGGAGGGACTCCTCGAGCTTTTTCCAGTTCATTGCTGTCCTGGTGACCGGCTCGGAGGAGTCAGGCGGACCTAAAAGGAGTTGTACTGGTCTGTGGTCGGAATCGAGCTCATGTAGCGTCTCTATAGAACGAAACCGTAAGGAGACGTTCCTGAAGAGAGCCACGTCGAGTATGTCGGGTCGATGGTTGACGGTGTAGGGAAAGTGGGTCGGGGACATGGGAGCTAGTACGTCAAAGTTGAGTGTGTCAGCTAATGCGTCTAGTCTGTTGCCGTTAGGGTTTGAAATGATGGAGTTCCATCGCTCATGTTTGCAGTTGAGGTCACCAGCCACTATGACTGAGTCGCCTAAGTCGAGTAGTGCTTGTATATCCCTCCTGAGTAATTCCTTACCGCAGGGGAGGTATACTGAAGCGATGGTAATAGGCTGATGGCCTGTCATGGCAAGGCGGCAGACTGAAGCCTCAATGTTAACTAGGGGAGGGGTGTCAAGTGCGATGCAGTGAAGAGACTTTCTGTAGTAAATCAGGGTCCCGCCTTTCGCGGAGTGGACCCTATCATTACGGATGATCTTATAATTTGCAATCTTAGGATTGCCCATACTAGGTTTGAGATTGCCCATACTAGGTTTTGATTGCCCATACTAGGTTTGCTGCCCATACTAGGGCAGCAAACCTAATTATTTTTATACTTACTTTTTTAGCCAGTCTTTTTTATAGCAGATAGTCTACCCAGAACAAAAGTTTGCCCATAGAAGTTCGACTCTCTTACCGAAATGTATTGGAAAAGTTTTTGGCGATTTCTATCATTTCTAGTACTCAAACCTCTGTTGGCCCGATAGAGTCTTTTGATCCCTACACGAAATAGGATTGATTGGCATAAACATTTTTTTGTTGTTGTTTTAGCATTTTTTTCGCTGACTGTACATTTTTTCGAAAATCTTTGAATGCAGTTCAGAATATCTCAAAAAGTTATGGATGGTCTCCTAGGAACGTTTTCCTGTAACTATAACGGTTAAGATACCTGCCCTTACTGTCCCGTCTCAAAAATCCACCCTGTATAGACATAACAAGTAGTCCATTTATTGTGTTCAATACTTTACTTCTATACTTTGTATCCTTGTGTAGTCTTACACCAATGTTTAACACCCGAGGTTATTTTTTATGAAAAGCATAGAATTCAGGGTTAAATGTTGGCGCAAATACACCACATTGGTCCCTATGATACTAGCAATTATATGTTAGTGTGTTTTAAAACGTCGTGAAATTGGAAAAACATAACTCATTTTTTATACCTAACTTGAAAACCTTAGACTTCTAAGGGCCAGAAGTGTTCTGGTAGTCTAGAATTTCGGGATGAGATTAGAGAGTTTGATAGCCCAAAATTCCCTTTATAATTAAATATTTTGGTTTTATTTGCACTTTTTGATGCTCGCCCTATGACGTCTGAGACAAATGAGACAGATATACAATTCGTTTGCGCCAGAACGATCTCTCTGTTGCTTTTCGAACACTAGCGAATGGCGATGCTATGAACGAAACGTCAACAAATGTCAAACAATAAACACGACCAATTACGGCGGACTTTAGTGTAGCGCCGGGTGTACGGAGAACATTTCACGAAATGTTCTCCGTACACCGTAGTACGGAAATAGTGTACACCGGGAGTACGGACAATACTTGACGGGTTATAGAAAGCGCAGATTCTATACATTTGCCAGCATGATGTGGAGTCAGCTGTGTTCATAGTCAGTAAGGATAATGAATCTCTTATCTTATGATAGGGGGTCGGGAATAACCCAGCGGCACTTCGACCTTTGAGGATCTTTTGTGCCTACTCCATTTTACACACTGTTTATCTCAGTGTGCAGGTTTCCTCACGATGTTTTCCTGCACCGTTAGAGCAGTCGGTAAATGTACGTGAGTCTTCGAAAAATACGAAAAATCATTGGCACATGGCACTGCACGGTTTCGAAACCGGACTTCCCACATGGGAGTCCGGTGCCCTAGCCACTGTGCCACCGACGCTAAAGGATAATGAATACTAACCTCGGAACTTTCTCCCTTGGCTAGGGTCTTGGGTTTGGAAGGCACGACGGTCGCCCCAGACTTGAGGATGCCGCGCACTTCCGGCGTTATCATGCGCTGGGCTCGCTCCGATGGGGTTTCGTCGTCGTAGTCTGTAATACATGTTCATACACTGTTATAAAGGCTTTGTACTTTGGCCGATGTTCAGAAAAGAGTGTTAGCATGAACTCGCGCTATTAGGGAAAGGATAAGGTAATTTTTTTTCCGTTATTTTTTAGTAATTCAATTAGGTCAGATACATGTCATCGCCCTTGATATGGGCAGGAACGGCACTAAAGTGGCACTACCGGTCACGCATCCAGGTTCTGACCGCGCCCATCGTTGGTTAACTAGCATGATCACTTTCGGACCATGCTCGCAACTATGGGCTTACGAACCAATATAGGTAAACCGCTTTACTGTGGGGTCGCCTGCGCGACAAGAGGGGCGCGGGACGGGACGGGAAGTGGGGCCTGCCGCCCACCCGCCGCATGCTCGCTCTCTGACGTCTCGCCCCGCGCCCCTTTAGCCGCGCAGGCGAGTAACGGTTCGGGTCAGTTTACACCAAACGGAAAAATGCTCGCGCAGTATTTGGATGTCATCAAATAATAAACTGTATAAGCATTGCCTTTAGATACAAAGTCCGACACAGACATCAAGCGTCAACTCGCGCATCGGACTTTGTACCTAAAGGCAATACCATTAAATCATAAATTATACAGTTTATTATTCAATGACATCCTAAAAATGTGCAAGCATTTTTCCGTAGGGTGTGAATTGACCCTAAAACGGTTTACCTATAGACTACAAGCCTCGGCTGTTAATATTGATTGTAAAAAAAATTGAACTGCATCAAAAATCGCCTCTTCACTAATTACTAAACAAGTGTATGATGTACTTTGTTAAAGTAAATAGAGGATAGATACTGTAAGTTCATGCTTAACACATTTCTGAATATCAGCCAGGAGTTCCCCAATAATAATGAACCCTTATGGTAGTGACAAAGCAAGGTAAAATTCCCATTGCAAAATGACTACTGTCAAAAGTAGCTTCACCATACAACGACCAAGGTTTCTTCGAAACACTCCAATTGTCATTATGGAATAATGTTACTATATTTAGTACGGATCTATAAATACGCAGTCATGCTTTTAACGACATTTCTAGCACCACTCAACACGAATTATTAATACGTACACCCACACATTGTAAACTCCTTTGATATTTTATTAGCTCTAGCAATACTGAAATGGTGTAAAATCCCATAAGGACATTTTATGGCTATAAAATAGAAGCTATTTTAACCTTAGGCCTTAAATAGGTACCTAGGCATACTATTGTAGACTTAACTTTAACGTTTTTTGAGTGTCCAAAACACACACATAGGTGGAAAATAGTGCGGATATAAATTGGTATGTCATTTTGGAACTTATCGAGGTTATATTTATGGCAATGTGTAAGAAATTTTGGGTACGCTTCGAATTCTATCAGTTTAGTAGCGAACTAACTACGCGTTGGGGAAAAGGGATATCCGCTGCATTAATAATGAGTGTGAATGAGATGGATATATTTGTATATTTGTTTATAACCCACGGGAACAATAAAGGACACTAAGGTTACGTCAACAATTTTGAATAGTATCCGAAAAACTTAGCTTTCACTTTTAGGCGAAGACTAGATACCATAATTCTACTATAATTCGGTATTTGACTTTTTTTAATTCCATCAATCAACTTACATGGACATGCTGAAGAAGGATCTAAAATTCGTTTTTCGATATCACAACTAACATCAGAGATATTAATGATTAAAGTCAGTACTGGAGATGCTCTGTCCCTTTTTAGCAAAAGTTCTTTATTTGTAGCCAGGATCTGCTTGTATGGCGCTTATACACAGTGACGTCATAATGTAATATTGCTGTTTCTTTCCATCGTCTGAGTTTTTATTGCATGTAAGCTATTTTATTTTTCAACGAATTTTCATTCTGTTTCACATTTCACCATCAATTTATGTCTATTTCTTAATTTTTGAAAGAATTACAGAATTATAAATTATAGACAGTAAATAAAAAGTATATGTACAATGGACAACACATCCAGCTATAGTACTTTATCGTTGTAAGTTATTTGATACATTCATATGTATATCAAGGAATTTCGAATCCACTGTAGTAGTGTACGTGGAATCATGTTGGGCCTGTTTAGTATATTATATGTTTATGATTTCATCAGAAATTAGTCTATACGAGCAACATATTGAGAAAGAGGATGACTAAACTTCAATATCGCGCTCAAAATAAATATTACTCAAGAAATAAAGCATCTACTGGCAGTTAAAAGACGATGATTTATTAAAATGTTTGTCCAGTTTCTAAAGACATTATTTTTAGGATAGACTCTCAACGGTTTATATAATATCTTGGAAACCACTGGCCCATTTTTTATCAGACATAATACGATAGGCTAAGAAAACTTCCGACAAAATTTTATAAAATAAAACCAGGTCCAAATCGGATTATCGTTTGTCTAGTGTTGCCACAGACACACGCGTCAAACTTATAACACGCTCTTCCTGGAGTAGTCGGGGGTTAACGGTCAAGGGATGATTGAATTTGTGCAAATAAATTACCCAAAGCCTGGAAGAATGACAGACAGAATGTGCCTTAAAACACTTTTGACTGCGAAGTATCGAATGAAATGTTATGATACACTACCATTGTTAATACCTGTTAACGATAATCGTTAAAAATTCAAACCCTACTAAACAAAAAAATACATTTCAAAGAATCCAAAAATACAAACACTTACGGTGTTGTTAACACCAAAGATATAACATTATTCAACTCCTGGATTATTGTATTATTTCATGCAAAGTATACAGCATGCAAATGGGAATGTACTTACCGCCAGGCGTAAAACAGTAGATACAACAACAGTGTTAGTACTAAACCGATAAAGCGGAACGACTCAAGCAAAACGACAAAGAAAACCAAACTCAAAATAATCAAAATCAGACCTAAGCTCCTAAACTTGGCGTTCTGCCTCATAAGATATTCTAGTGACGTATTCTTCGCGCTGGCCGAACGGAACAGTTCCATTTTCAGTTGAAAATCGGGATTACGCGGCACATCGTCGTGGGTCAACGATTTCGTAAGTCTCTCGTTCTGTTCCATGGCCTCCTGAACTTGGCTGGCTAACACCGGCATGGTTCGGAGTCTAGACGTTCTCGGCACCCTCTCTTCCTTAGCTTTCGGTAATCCGGCAACCGGCGGCTTATGGGTCAGCTTGGCGTTGAACATCTTCATTTTCTCCATGATGGACAGTTTCGCCGGATCGTCCTCGTCTAACTTAGCTGCCACCGTGAGTGTGTGCGTATTTACATTACATGTGCAGTGTTTACGAGAGCCCGGGACAAACACATAGTAGAGTAGTCGAGGACATGCAAAAAAGAAACAAAAGCCGACAATCAAAAGACAGGAAGCGTTTCCTTTGTATTCTTTAAACAAATGCAATTTACATGCCATTGATTATACGTTTCTATAAAAAGTCTAATTGACAAAAACTGTTTCTAAAGTGAAGACCACACCGAAAAAGTCAAGTTACCTTACTCGATTGTCTTTTTGAAATCATGCGGATTTAATGTTTATAGCCTCATACGTTGTGTTCCCTGTATATATAGCTTTTTCCGTGTGGTCTTTAACTAACATTGATGCTAAGTACATAATCTTGAACTAAACAAAAATATAAAAGACATCTTTCGTGATATAAAGCGCAAACATACCATCTTCGTCCCTATCCAGAACATTGGCAGTGCTCTTGGATTGGGTTAGAGAGAACCCTTCTTGCGGAGGCTCAGTGGTATCGGCCGCAGGCGCGAAAGTGATGGGCTGGGTCTTGAAACGGTCCGCTATGGAAGGCCCGTCCTTTGCCTTCGAACGGTTGTGACGTAGCAGCGGCTTTGGAGTCCCTGGAATTATAGAGGTAAAGGTAACTTATCAAAATATAGATTGAGGGGCTCGTAGCGAGCACGGTCCGAAAGTGATCGTACAGGTTAAGCAACGTTGGGCGCGGTCAGAACCAGGATGGGTGACCACTAGTGGCAAATTACATCTGAGCTTCTCAGTGTCTCAGAGAGCACGTTAAGCAGTCGGTCTCGGTTGTTGTCGTTCGATAGCAGTCGTTATGCCACGTCAGAGGCCCACGGGCGGCCTGAACAACTCTATCAATAGGCCACTAACCATACGATACACATTAAAAAATATAGACACATACATATAATATTTAATGAGCGTGACACACTACAACATACTATTACTGGTAACAAAAGTGTCTGCTTTCAATCATCTATCAGTAATAGATGAAATACATACATACATAATAATAAGTCTCACGTTCATATTCCCCGAGGGGGTAGACAGAGGAACCACCTTCATCATAGGTAGATTAATAACAATGCATATTATTCTAACATCATTAGTCAATTTTGCTTTCGATTTATATCGTGCCAGAGTTCCAGTTTTTCTTAGTCAGGTCTGAGTTTAAATCATAAATCCAATCACGACGGTGAGATCATTCCTTCCAGACATGTGCTTAGTCATGCATGTTGAGTATGAGATAAAATATTACCTTTTTATTGAGATTTTAGTAGGAAGTCTATTTACGTTCATAACATTTAGTTTGCTTCTGGCAATAACTACGAATATTTCCACACTACATATTTCTTTAGAGCGTCGGTGGACTAGTGGCTAGGACACCGGACTCCCATGCGGGAGGTCCGGGTTCGACTTACGTTCATTTACCGATTGTCTGACTGGCTCTAATAGGGAAGGAAAACATCGTGAGGAAACCTACAAGTCTGAGGAAATTAAAAGTTTCCGAAGGCGTGTGAAATCCACCAATCAGCACTAGGCCCACTCGGTGGATCATAGCCCGTAGCCCCTTGTGCAAGGGGAGGCCTGTGCCCCAACAGTGGGGATATTAATAGGCTGATGATGATGATATTTCTTTGACGTTTACGTCCTTACTGTTGGAATACAAGTCCCTCTAGCAGGTACAGTATTACCGTTCTTGAGATATCATCTAATATCATAGATAGTCTAATATCTTAAACGAATTTTTATAGCACATAGCTTAAAACACTCTTGACCAAATATTCTTTCAAATATATAAAAAACCGCATTAAATCAGATCATTAGTTGTTGAGATAGATTGAAGCCACAAACAGACATAACGCGTCAAACTTATTAAGTCCAATTTAGGTTGGTGGGTTAAATAAAAATAAAAAAGGCTTGAGGTTCCAGATGTGGGAAGAGCTCCATGGTCCTAAACATTTGAACTCAAACTCGAAGCATCTAGCTATTACCGTTCCAGAGATCCCATCTGACATCAAAGATGCTCCAAGATCTTGGATCAGTGGTTTCCAAGATCTTGGAAACCACTGATCGTTGTCAAGTTATCGAGGCCCCAAACAAACAGAAAAACAGACAGACAAACGTGTCAAACTTGTAACTCGCCCTTCCTCGGTCGTTAGGGGTTAAAAAACGTAATTACACATACCTTTTGCCTGCTGCTGCAACTGCTGCCACATGCTAGCCCGGGCCACCACGCTGCTGCTCTTCGCCAGACCCATAGCGAATCCGCTATGGTCCGCCTTCGTCTCATCGTCGCTCCCCTGGTCTTCGGGGCTCCTCACAGGCTCAGTCTCAGTGGATTTCCTCGCCCGGTCCATATTGATCAGACCCCGTTCGATGGACGAAGACGACCACTCGTTGCTACTGCTGTTGGTTGCGTGGTTATCACGAATTTCCCGGCTTTCGATCAAGCCAAGTTCCTCGCCTGGAATTGAGAAATAACACGTTGATGAATCACAGCTGTTTGTGAGTCGCAACAGACTAAATATTACAACATTTGTAAAAAAAACTGGTCGGTTTTCGATTCAATGCCATAAAATTCAGTTACCTATAAACATGGCACAAATTGGCTAATGACTGGAAAATGACAGCAATCACAGCCGTAGAACTGACTGAACGAAAACGTGCATTACATTGACCTAAATAACAATAATAGGGCCGAGAGACATCTGCAAGGTTACAACGTGTTTCTCAAAACCGTCCCAGTATGAGCTGTGGCGTATTCACAAATCTAAATTTACCAAACACAACATAAACAAACCTCCAGCAATGCAAGCCGACTGGTTCGATTTCCTCTACAAGTTATTTTACGACAATGTTACAGTTAGTTTCGATTGCACTCGCTAAATAAGTCGAAGTCGTTCGCTCGACGCTTTTCCATTCCATGCCCTAATCGTTAAAAATAATTTAATGGGTCGACACGAGCTACCAATTGCAGTTGTTTGCCTGCGAGATTAATGGCTGTTTCGTGTGCTCACCAGAATGCGGCCCGGAGTCTCTGGAAGACGCGCGGTTGTACACCCCGCTGTCACACGACACGTTCAGGCTCCAGTCGTCGGTTTCGGCCTGCTGCCTCTCGTCTTCCTCTAGAGCGCGACTATCCTCGTCTAACGCTACCCGAACCTTGTTCACTTCTTGCTCAATTTCGTCCAGCGTCGACTGCTTCCTCTCACTGTTGGCGGCGATGTTTTCGAAGTCCAGAAATGTGGCCTCGCCGAAGCTGTCGTTCTTGGCACAAGCACCGTCCGGGAGGCCGTTGACTGTCGGCGAGTTGGCGCTGAAGGCGTTGGCTCCGAACGGCGGAGAGTCCAAGGTCTTGGCGAGGTCTGCGAAGGGATCTCTCTCGGGTTCCCCCGCTACCGGGGCCCTGCTCGAGGCAGAAGCTCCGAACTCGACGGGTCGGGTCGGAAAACTACAGCCGGCGGGGCCGAACGCTTGGAAACTCGCTTGGCCCGGCTCCAAACTGCGAAATGAGAAAAGAAACGCGCTAATATACAGCGCAGCCGTACAAGAGACAGAGACGGGCTCTGTTTCGGTATGCCTTCATAAATTTCGATGAATTATGGATCGGTATGAGTGATCTGGATGGACGTCTCCGATCTATTGGTTTGGGAAGTTTGACACCATCGGTAATAGTCCTAAATATAAAATTTCTGAACTCGATTCGGAAAATATCAATCGTGCTTCGATCGTAACGTGATTTATAGACGTTCTTCGAATCATGGCAATATAGTTTCTTTGAGAAGGACACGTTATGTATACATTAACAAACTGAGTATACTACCAGGTTTAAATTATAGCCTTAACTTCATTTGTAAGTTACTAAGACTGCGTATTAAAAGTAGCAGAAATAACTAGCGCCACTCTAATAAAAAAATGGATTTTTTCCAAATACAAGATAATTTTGAATAAATGCAAGTATTTTTCAGAATTATTTGGAAGAATCCATTTTTTTATTTTATTAGAGAATAAAATAAAAAATTGGTTTCGAACAAATTGTTCTAAAAAATTCTTGCATTTTTTCAAAGACGTTAGTGGTTAGTTAGTTAGTTTTCTGTTAAAATCCACATAAGATGCAATAGCTAATTAAGCAAGACAATGAAACTAATCATATTCATAATTGAATCCAAGAATGTATCAACCAACAATCTAAAAGTACATAACATTATGTTATGTCTATTTCTCGATTGATCTATTTCATCAAACCTATTATTATGAAGCTGCACCGATTATTCAAGTGTTTTTCTAAATGCCATCTTCAACGACATAGGGCATTGAGGGGTTCCATGCAGGCTGGTCGTAAAACTCTTGATGCGTGCTGCGGACAACGGAGCCCGAAATAGTGCTTGACCCACTAACTGGAGCGCTTATTTCCGTCATCAACATGCCGTTTCAGCTGTCGTACGAGTCGTAGATGGCAGGAGCGAAGTACAACTGCATCGATAGAAATATAACTAACAGGAGTTTGCTCGCCAATTCTTTCGTTTGAACCTATGATATTTTAACGAAATGAGTCCCTAAAATTGTTATCAGAGAATAAGGGGATTGTTTCCGAAATATTCAAGAGATGACGTCAGAGACCGGACAACGTGGAGGAGATTATCTAGGAAACGGTCTAACGACGCTAGACAGACGAAGAAGAACTGCATACATATTTTCAAGTTACAGCCCTTGCGAGGTAGACAGAATGGAGCTCCAAGAATCTTTATCAAATCTATCTCTATCAAATAAATATTTATAAGGAAACTTCGATGTTTAAAGAAGCTTGAAGCCAACATCTTAAGATCTGTCCACACTAGGCTTTGTAAAAAAAGCCTAAAGGTAAAAAAGTTTCATTCCAAAACGTGTGGATACAAATATGGATAAATAGTGCAACTGATCAGGACCATAATACTGAATTATGTATTCAGAGCAACGACATGCTACGCGACAAGGAAATACTTATTATGTAAGGGCATTACATACATTAGTCACGTATTTGAGTATTTATACATGGTGCGTGCATTCGCCTAGCCACAAGGCCAAATAATGCGATAATCAATTACTCTGCTGGATCGTACAGACCTCAAGGCATCTTAATATTTGATCTATTTGTAACCATTAACTCAATTACAAATGATTTATCATTGTTCCTTAAAATAACAGTAACGACATTGACTAATAAAATCGAAACAAACAAGCGGAAAGACACAAATACCTTAGAGCAACACAACTTTTCAAAGCTTACAAAATATTCCTCAAAGGCTACACCAAATTTATTTCTTCTATTTCTATCAATGTCGTAAGAAACCGAAAATTAAGCAGTTACTATCATGTACACTACCAGCACTAACAAATGACCGAGTTCTACATAATTGTTTTGGTTAAAGTAACGAGTAAGTACTTACTATTCGGAAAGCCAATATTCAATGAAGCTGTCCATAATATTCTCCTTTCTTGTTAACAGTAGAACAAAATGCAAGTAGATCAGACAAAAAACAGACTGGGATTAAAAATGCTCCATCCAAAATTAATTCTTACGCTATCTCTAGACCGATTCAAACTGTAAGACGAACCCAGCGGAGGTGATGTCAGACGTCTGAAGAACGCAAAATTAACACAAATTCCGTTTACTAATTTGAATAATTGCTAATTGAACGCAGATAAAGGATTAATACAATGGTAACGTTCACTCAAAAAGAAACATTGTTATGATTATTAAGTAAATAGGAAACTAAACGAATAAACAATGATTTGAAATTCGCGACAGCGATACTAGTCCGATTGTCCGTCTGTGCGAATTGACAAAAGACTCAATACTCAGGCTGGGCAAGTGGCGAGCCAAATAAATAAATAAAAGTATTTAGACACTTACACGGAAACCCAAAAAAGACATCAACGTAAAAAGTAGAACGCAAAATGGAACAAAGACAAGTATGACAAACAATTTCATAAATGACACTGAAAGCGATTCTAATGAGCAAACATACACCCGGTAGAATAATGAAATCTACAACGTTTGGAACAAAACATTCGGCGGCGACCCACGCCACGCGTTCGCCCATCAAAATAATGGCGACGGGCCAACTTTCGACTTCCAACTAACAGCAGCCGGTTGAGAGCACAATCACCTTTACACGAGAAAAGTCATATTTTTAAAAAAGCCGGTCAAGCTTGAAAGAAAAATTGCCTGAACATAAACAACGAGTGAACTTTTACTAGCGAGGTCATCGCGATGATTTTGTGAGCAAAACAATCACGAGGGTCAATCACTATTAAGCGATAAACATTGGTGACTTTCCCTGATTTTTCCCCGCGGAATAATATTCGCAGAACAGTAGCACAAAAAAAACTGTGGTGAAATACTGAATTTCTTAATTAGCTATTGCGTCTGAAGAAAACGAATGAATATATACCTAATACAAAAATATACGAGTTGTAATAATAGAAAATTTAATACTTACCACGAAGTGATTAAACGCATTTCTTCTACGGTGACGGGCTGCGTCTTGTAGCGCTCTTTATCGCGATTCCTGGCTTTAGAGGTCGAGGGCTCTTCCTTCGACGTTGTCTCTTTAGTGAGAGCCTGTTCCATGCTTTTGATCCTGGCTGCGATAGATGGAAATGCCTTGGGAGCACTGACTTCGGCTTCGTCGTGATTTGCACGTTCCCACGGTTCACAATGTCCGTTTTCACAGTTTTCATCTACTTTTAATCTCCGATTGTTCAATATCGAAAGTAATTCATCGTTCACATCACACGCGAGGCTTTTTGACCGCGGGTTCGATTTTGGGCGCAGGTTGCGCCGACGCAGGACCGCACTTGGATAGCTTTCCTCCGGTTCGACCGTGAGATTCAAGACTCGTCGCGGTCCGGCCGCCGACAAGTCGTTCGAATCGCAACTGAAATTCGTCACACTAATATTCGCATCGTTGTCCGCACAAAACGAGAGTCGTGGGCGCGGCGATTGGCTACGTTCCCTAGTGAGACTCGAACCTCTCTGCTTCAAAATGGGCCTAACCGTCGCTTCGCATTCCGATCCAGAATGGTCAGATGTACGCGACCTGAGGAGTGAAGATCTTCGTGAGCTTCTGTCGTCTTCGCTCAAATCGAAACTAGAAGCGTGACCTTCGTCGCCGGACAACTTTTTCGATGACTTCAGGATCGGTTTTTTGGGAAGGTCGAAATCGTGTTCATCGTGTTCTATCGATTTTTTCTTCAGTATCGGCCTGGGCGTTTCTGTTGGCAATATATCTGGAGACGGTCGTTCTTCCGAGAAACTCTTTTTCTTTAGTATAGGTCTCACCGCTTCTTTATCGTCCTCGACTATCTCAGCACCGCCTGCGGCTGCCAACAGGACAGCTTGAGCAATGGAAACATGAGACGAAGTTGTACTGCTACTTGAGCTGGAATTAGATTTACGTTTCAAAATTCCATGTGGTTCTGGGGAGCCATGAGATAAATCGTCGGTAATATGATCTTCCTCTCTGCTCATCTTCCTCTTAAGTATACCTTGGATTTGGCCGTCTGGTGATCTGTTTCTGATAATATCCTCCAAAGAGGACCTTCTATTTTTCAAAATAGGTTTGCTTGTATCCGAGGAGCCGTCGTCAGCGAAAGACACCTCTGGGCTGCAAGACCTACGCCTAGCAACTTGCGACTCGTCTAAGCTGCGGCGTTTCTTCAGTATGCCTTGGCGTTGTCTGTCGGAGCGACAGTTACTCGACTCTATGACGCTAGGTGAGAATGTCACCGGTGGAGAAGCAATAGCGTGATTTGCAGCGTTAGATATAGCATTATCTTCATGAATAGATTTTCTCTTCAATATAGACACGGGCGTGTGACAAGAAGTCGACGAAGTATCGAGCCGGCGATTTTGACTAGACGTATCATTGTTGAGATCAGAAAACATTGCACTTTGCTTTTCAAAGTCGATGAGTCTCTGAGCAGCCGTGTCTATATCCCTCAACCTCTCTGTGACTCCTCTGTTCGAGATTGACCTATCATTCGTAAGTCCATAATTATAAGTATGACTATTAGGTTTTTGTTCCGAAGTTGAAGCAAATAAAGAATCATATCGTGGCTCAGATGTGTCTAAATGTAACTTATTACTAGTTAAGTTATTCGATAATTTGTTAACTCTATCTAACGTCTGCTTAGTTAATGCAGCTAGACTGTCTAACTCCTGCGAAAGTCTAGAGCTGTGAGGTCTAACAGTTTCGTGTAGCGTAGACATTTTCGTAGTATCTTTAGAAGCTTCTACGCTGGCACTGGATTTAGAATTTTTTTGTGAAGTGTTTAATGTTTTAGGTGAAGTTTTCTTAGCATTGTTCGTGTCTCTCGAAGAATTATCTAAACTAGTCAGTCTTTTCTTTGAATAATGATATTTTTCGCTAAGAATTTCACTATCCTTTTGAGCTCGATGTCTTCTATCGTTACGATAGCTTTCGGTGTCGCTTTTTGCTTTCTCGGGACTTCTACGAAGCGGTCTACCTCTCGGTGTTTCTAGTTTTGATTTAGTATCTAACTTAGACGAATCCTTCGCTAAGTCCTGCTTGAGGGGTGAAGTAGAAGCTCTAGTCTGCTTCTCTGTTGACTTTTTTGATAACGGTATGCCGCTGGGCTTTGTGCTCGTTTCTGAATTTCGCCTTTTCTCATAGGGTTTGTGAGATGGAGTAGCAAAAGACTTGTGAGGAGATGACTTGATTCCGAAGGATAAATTAAAAGTACTTTTAGGAGATACTCTGGAAGACGGCAGTGAGCTTTCAGTCTTGGGATGCGGTGCTTCGACGGAACGACGAGTTTTTGTTTTAGCAACGTTTCCTGGAACAAAAGAGAAGTATTTATAGCAGGCAATAATATAACAGTTAAATCTGAATGTTTATGGTAATCAAGTGGCCGGAATGAGACGGAAGAGGAAGCTGTTGACCTGCGCGTGAGTATTGTTCTAGGCAGGTTCACTGACTGCTGCGCACGCGATTGGCTTGATGTTTGCGATATGGCAAATGATGCCATTGTTACTGAACGTAATACCTATTGCATTGTGTAACATAAGTAATTACGTACCAATACGTTGTCAATGGAAAAATTATAGATTAAGCTGTGACGTTCATCGTCAATATGGGAACGATGGAGAAACAACAATCAAACGTAACGCATAGTTACGAGATGTACTAACGTTTACTACAAATGGTAGTCGGATTTAGTATACCCACAGCCATAAATCCTGAAGCTATCGCGAGCAGTAAATTGGAATAGAATGTCAGATGCAAAACTGTTGGAGTTTGTTATTTGCGGATGTTATTACATAGCTATTTCAATGTTTGTATAAACGCATATCGGTTCGCTATTATTGTCACTCCATACCATACTTTGAATAATCAACTAAAACACATCCAACCAAACAATACCTATATATTTTTGTAAGCAACACTTCTCTCTATATAAAACTTTATAGTCCATCGTCCAGTGCTTTGTATTCCAAACTATTGTTTTCCACCTTCGTTCCAGTAGGTGAGACATTACAATTTTAAAATAAAAGTGGTTATAAAATGGAAACCGCTCAACAAAATAACCACTTTCATGCTGTGGTAGGTACTTATAGTCCAGTAGTCAATTTTCCGAAAATATCGCGAAAATGTACCAACTTTCAACAGTCTTATAATCAAACCCTTTAGTTATGGTCATACGACATTTTTTTTTAAAAGGTTGTCTCTCAACCCATGCTAAAAATACCTGGAAATAATTGTGCCAACGAAGTAGGATGATTTTTTAAATCGATTTTTTTTAAACTTTGAGTATTAATATCTCCGCATCCGCCTGGGTCCGCGATGTATGACCGAGCTTTTCGGAAAGCCCTCATCGAGCTCTATCGTTCTGAACTAAATCGGTGGTGGAAAAGAATAGTTTGGAAAACTCATCAGTGCCGGATGACGTACTATTATACTTATACATACACACAGGATATACATACATACTATTATTACTTTAGATAAAAATACGTACTTAAATAAGGCAGAGCTAAAAATCCAAACTTGATAGGTATGAAAGCACCAATATTGGCATTTATCAAAATTTCCCCACCATCTCAAATCAATAATGAATAGGTTATCAGGCTATCCAGTCACTGATTATATCCTATCACGCCGGTGGACCGTGACTCCTACCCAACCACATGCAAAGTTAAGTTATCGAAGGCTGTGGTCAATGTGGTTATAGACCACACGTGTTGCTACATTTTTATCAATTAGGTGTCATATTAAATGATCGCGTAGTTTAGGTCCTGGTATATTTCTTTATTCAGTTGAATATATTGTTTGATAGAAACTAATATGATACTGATACTTAGATGCTAACAAGAGGTTCATCATCATCAGCCTATTAATGTCCCCACTGTTGGGGCACAGGCCTCCCCTTGAACAAGGGGGGTACGGACCATGATCCACCGAGCAGGCCCAGTGCTGAATGGTGGATTTCACACGCCTTCGGAAACTATTAATTTCCTCAGACATGCAGATTTCCTCACGATGTTTTCCTTCACCGTTAGAGCAGTCGGTAAATGTACATAAGTCTTCGAAAAAATCCGAAAAGCTCATTGGTACATGGCATTGCATGGTTTCGAACGCGGACCTCCCGCATGGGAGTCCGGCGTCCTAGCCACTAGACCACCGACGAAAACAAATATATTTTTTCAGCATTTAAATCGTGGTGAGAATCTGTCTACTTTTTAGATACAAAACTCTTTTTGAATAATAATAGTGTTGTCTGTCATTCAAGGCCTAACTAAATGTTTAATGGATAAAGTGTTCAGCTAAATGGACGTTGTTATTATAATGGAAAAGCTTTCAGAGGCTTATCGGATAGTGTTCTATTAGCATATACGATATGATTTAGCTGTCCATGTCTACTGTGCTATTAGTTTTGCCAAAACTAATACTGATACTCGTCGTCGTCGTGGCTGTCCCTCGTTGCGAGGATGACTTCTGCTAATCCGTTGTATATTGTTGTCTCTGGTGTGTCTTAGAGTGGCTAAACAACCCGAACCTGGAGTTGCACTCGCGACCGCATATGCTGCATCTTGTCACCGTTGGCAGCCTGTCTCTCAAGGTCGGGTTTGCCTCTTTCTGCTTCCTCTTACGCCTTTTCTCTGCTTCAGCTTCCATCCTCCCCGTCTCGAAAGATTTTGCAGCTTTCTTCGTCAGGTCGCGCCATTTTGACTTGTTTAAGGCACTATCCTCCCATGAGTTGAAGTAAATGTTACACTTTTTAATACTGATACTACATCACTGACAAAAAAACGGACAACCAAACCCGGTTATTTAAGAATAACAAAACTTTGTAAAATCATTACAAAGTGGTTTGCTACATGACGTTTCGGTCACATGGTTACCAAATCGTTTTGTACCTGATTTCAAGTTATATTATAGATAGCGAAAACTTTTGTTACAAATAACAAAAATCTCCTTGAGCAAAATGCAGAAAGTTCACTCACATTTCACCTGCCTTTCATATCAAATTGTCGCTTTATGGGATTTGCTAGAAAAGATCTCTCTTAGAGATAAATCACGCCCTTTGTGCTTCACATATAAATCTAAGTTTGTAATATTTTCTGTGTGCCAGTACAATAAAGAAGTAAACTGAACTAAACTCACTGTTAAGTACTTTCTTTTTTTAAGGTCACGCAAAAATGGTGCCACATTCTGCCCCCAATTCGCAGCGATGACATCACATCGTAACAACGTTTCGCGGTAAACCATTAGTTGACGGCACAGTAATTGTCATAGTTTAATGTTAATTAGAGGCCAACCTGCGTCATACAAATTGAGCCGTTTTCCTGAAAAAGATCGCTATCTTCCTGGTAGTTTGAAAAGCTCTTTGCTTTCACTGTTAACTGGTTTTCCGGGAAGTTAGTGCTTCAGTGAACAAGTGTAGGTTAAGTGGTGGTTAAGTAAATGTTGTTACTGACAAGTTTAGCTTTTAGTGAATTGACCAGCAAACTTCCTTTAATTTAATAGTGACTGACACCATACTGTGGGAAATCTTCGAGAGTTTCAACCTCTGTCGTTTCATTACCGCTCCCCAGTAAGTAGTGTTGCTGTTTTTAGTACAAAAGGACCCGTATTGTTGTTTACAGTACAACTGTCCTCGTGGACAGTTTTCGTGTTTAATATAATTTTTATGTCCTTTTGTACTATAAACAACAACAATACTGCCATATATTTATGTTAAGTATGGGTCCATAATAAAAAGCTAAATTGACGATTGGTATGATCCGTGTACAGTGGGATCGAGGCAGAGGGTTCCGGTGGTAGTTTCCTTAATCTGCCGTATAGCCAAATTGTCATTAAGCGAATCTGTCCTATACCAAAGGGATCATTTGGTACTATTACATATTTCGGGTCGTTCCCCGTGGTACAACCGCAATGTCCAACTGGTTGGACCACGGGGATTTCCTTATAACTAAACTAACACTTCTTACGAATTACTGTCAAAAGCCTCTGTGTCATCAGCCATGTCAGAGGCCTCCGGGTGGCCTGAACAACTCTGACAATAGGTTGTCCACTAACCATACTATAAACAAACAAATAAACAACAAACAAACTGTTAAACCAATAATTGCTTAGTGGTTAGAGTGCGAGACTGTGTCGCATTCGCTGGATCGATCTTACCTCTGAACTAGTACAAATTTAGTTGAGGGGCTTGTAGCCTATGTTCCGAAAGTGTGGGACGTTTTCACCTGAGCCCCTCCGAGCTTCGGAGAGCACGTTAAGCTATCGGTCCCGGATGCTGTCGTCCGACAATAGTCGTTAAGCAATGTCAGAGGCCTATAGGTGGCCGGAACAACTCTGTCAATAGGTTGACCACTAACCACAAGACAAGAATAAAGAGATGTGGTCAAATTTAACTAAATATTAAATAAATAAATTTAACGACTACATTGTATGCAAATATACAACGGAAGGTACAGTAAAATGAATACTACAATAAAAAACAAATATTTTCTAATAACGAGCCTACGGTTAGCAGTAATGTAAATGTTATGTTATATATAAGTGACGTAAATGTCTTTTAAAAAAGATACGAAGTTTACGATTATTAAAGTTGATTGAATTATCTTCAGCGAGCATCATTTCGTCGTTTGGAAGACAAATATTTTGACAGATGGCATGTCACAGCTCTGAGCCGTACGCGAAAGATCAAAACATGACCTTCTCTATTTACTCCGAACAATGCTGTTATTAAACCAGCAGCAGCTGACTGCACTGCAATAACATCTGTAGAAACAATCCAGCATGTTGATTTACTACATACTTATTTGAAGAAATTACCTTTTACTGCTTCGATTGCGTATAACAATTGAACTAACTGCCTATTTGATATAAATGCAAATCTATACTTATTACCTATACCTATACTTATTAGTGTCGGTGGCCTAGTGACTAGGACCATAGTGACTAGTGTTCGAAACCATACCATGTACCAAAGAGTTTTTTCGGTTTTTTTCGAAGACTTACGTAAGTACATTTAACGACTGCTCTAACGGTGAAGGAAAACATCGTGCGGAAACCTGCATGTCTGAAATTAAAAAAATCCAAAGGTGTGTGAAATCCACCAATCAGCACTGGTCCCGCTCGGTGGATCATGGCCCATAACCCCCTTGTGCAAGGGGAGGCCTGTGCCCCAACAGTGGGGACATTAATAGGCTGCTGATGATGATGATACTTATTAGTGATAGCGAGCGATGCCAATTATGACAGCAATTATATTTTAATGATACCTAGTATGTTACTATTTTATTGCAAGCACTGAAACTGTCAAACATATAAGCCCTCTATCGGTCGGGGTTAAAAAAACAGATGATATTATAAGAGGTTGTCTGCACATAATATCAAGTATGTCACACGAGATAGAGGCACAAAACAAGATTAGAAATCCAGTTCGACATCATTACGTGTAATCTCTACCTATATTCAAGACATTTCTTAGAAAGAATGAAATTTTCTGTCAGAATTCAGTGAATTTTCAGGCGTTTGTACACGTGTAATATTATTACTTGAGTCGTACGTAGTTGGGCCTGGTTATCCAGGCAAAACAAATTAATGTTTATTGTCGAGAGTTGGTACTTTATTTGCCGCATCAACCTATACTTTCAGCATTTTCTATGAACAGAGCTTTCTCGAAACTCATACAAAAGCGACAAAGCGACGAACTTAACCATAGATCGATGGTCTATGTAGTAATGTGCTTGTTATTCTAAGTATATAGTGGCCAACACATCAGGCTATATACTCTTGGGTACTTTTTCACGTATACGTATGTCAAAAAGTCATAACAAAACTTATTGCGGCAGAGTTCCACAGAGTATAGGTAACTTGATGTGTTTCCAACTTTCCATCACTGAGCCATCATTTAACCTCAGGACCGGGCAATAAGATTTTATCGCTTGAATACAAATCTCCTATTCGTTCAGCCTTTCTCAGAATTACCTTATTTACTGCAAATACGAAATTAAAGCAAATTAATTTTCTCCTAGCAACGTTACTGAAAGCGAAATTAATTAAAATCACATTTATCACTAAACGAACAGCCTAAATCCACTTTCAAAATTTAATGAGACTCGACATAATGTCACCGGCCTAGACTAAACATATACAATGGTATTCGGGAATGAGTCAACAGGGGTGAGGTCAGAGCACCCATGATTACCCAACGAGCATGAAATACGCGTCAATAACTCAATACGTGTACCGAACTGTCGACTGAATGCGCCCTTGACACTACTAACCCCTACTAACGTCTAGGTGGCGTGGAAATGAAGAATAAAACAAAATTAAGTAATGTATTGTGATCAGTTTTTACAAATTAAAATTTATACAATGTCTATAAAATTAACGTACCTTAAAATATAATATAAACATACAGGGTGGACCAAAAGTCCGTTAACATTTAAAATGGTTATAAAAAATACAAATGCTACTTTAGTGAAAAACTGTTTATTTAATAATAAAGTAGACAAATTAGGATTTCACTTTTTAAAAATAACATCATTCAAATGTGACCCTTGTTCATCCTGGCACACCTGTAACCGGGAACGGAAAATTTGCATGACCGCCCGACAAGTGGTTGGTGAAATGTTCTGCATTTCCTCGCGTATATTTTCTTTTAATTCCTCAATAGACACTGGGTTGCTGATGTAAACTTTACTTTTGAGATATCCCCAAAGGTAAAAGTCCATTGGAGTTAAATCCGGGCTGCGGGGTGGCCAGTGAATGTCACCTCTTTTGGATATGACTTTTTGGCCAAAAATTTCACGAAGTGCTGCTATAGAGTCATTGGAGGTGTGACATGTTGCCCCATCTTGTTGGAACCAAGAGCTTCGATTAAAGCCTGAGAAGTCCTGTAATGCTGGAGCAAAAAAATTCTGTAGCATCACAATGTATCGCTCTGTATTAACGGTGACGGCGCGGTTTCTCTGATCTTCATAAAAATATGGACCAATGATTCCGCTGGCTGACAATGCGGCCCATACAGTAACCTTGGGCGAGTGTAAAGGTTTTTGGTGCTTCAAGTCCGGGTTAGTGTCACTCCAGTATCTGCAATTTTGTCGATTGACATGTCCATTTAGGTGGAAGTGTGCCTCGTCTGAGAAAAAGATGTTATTGAAGCTCGTAAACCTCTCAAGCACTTCGTTAGCAAACTGCAGTCTCTGAGCAGGGTCATTTGGCTTTAAAGCCTGTACAATTTGAATTTTGTAAGGATGTAAATGTAAATCTTTGTGTAGAATGCGATTTAGAGATAGAGCGATGTCCTAGGTCGGCCGGATCGTGGTTGACTTAAAGTTGAACCTGTTGTTTCGAACTTCTGTACCCATTTTTTAATCGTTTGAATTGTTGGTGCTTGATTTCTGTTCCGTATATTGTAATGATTACAAAATTTCCGTTTAGCTTCGGTCGTAGAATCGTTGTTTCGATAGTACTCGCGTACGCAAAATGCGCATTGCGCTCCGCTGAATGACGCCATGGTACTAAATCCCTATTAGTAGGTCTCGCTTGTAGTAACACCCCCCGCGCCAATACCCCGCCCGCGCCGACGCAGCGACCTATTCAAATGTTAACGGACTTTTGGTCCACCCTGTATTATATGTGTCAAAATCCTTAATCTAATAAACCGCCCCGAGTCGCACCCGGCGGGAAGGTCACGGCAGCGTTTCCACGCTGAATAGCCAGCGAGATGCGCTGCACCAGGTACGACTCGGCGCGGGGGTCACCTGAGCGCTCTCTCAGTCGTCGGCCCAAACCTCGGACAAAATCCTTGGCCTCCGTGCACCATACGCCCGTGGTCTCCACAGCGAGCGGAACGAAAATATAGGCCGTATTAAGTAATTGGTTACTAATTATTAATTAACGAACAGGCTTATTTATGCTAGAGAAGATTAGAAACGTTGAAAAAATGTAGAAGACATGTAGACAAGGACGGCTATACCAACTGTTGCTTCAGCCGTATTATTCTGGCCGTAGACAGGGTGGGTTTTGGGGGTTTTATTTCAATATTTTTATTTGTTTTATTTAACATCTTTTTAGGTCTTTTTTCATATATTTTATCTACCTATTTAAGCTTAAAATAAGTACTCTAATATTTATGATTTAGTTTAAAAGGATCTGCGCGATTATTCAGTGATATTACCTACATGAAAAGCCTCGATTTCTTTTCTGTTTTTCAGTGAAAACCAACCAATTTCAGACACCATGTTTTAGTATCACAGTAGTGGATAGCCGCGTGGCAGATTCTACGTGCACGCTACGCAGCTTTTATTGTTTGACCCGTTTTATTGCTTTCCCGGATCATTTTCATGTGGTTTCCCTGGACGTCGGTGCTGCAACTGGAACTTACCTATTACTTCACATTTTATGTCTCTTTCGAAAGAAATGTGGTGAACCACGTAAAAAAAACGTTTTTCATCATTTCTAAAACAGCACTTCATACATACATAATGTAGAAATCACACAGTGAGTTCACGACTTTGACGTTGGCCTGAACTAAAACAAAACATGACTAAACAGAACATGACTTCCACAGCACTATTATTTAGGCTGTGAGCAATGACCACGTGTAATACTACAAGCTGAAACAAATGACAGTCGATTTGAATCCAACCACAAAATATGAAGAATAAAAGTTATCGCACTCATATCACCCCGGCACCGGATCGCCGCTGCCTCTCCTCATCGCCTCGCCATCAACCAGCCGTCAACCTGACGTAAGCACGTAACTGGTGCGGCTCAACATCTCCGAGGTGTCGCCGCGGCTATGGTTGGGCGACGGTTGGTTGACGGCTAATCACCACAGGCGGTCTGCGCGCCATCCCCGCGCCGACGGCGAGACGTAAGCGCAGTGACTCCGAGTTGACCACGAACCGCGTGCAGTTCACTAGCTTGTCCCGAGGCGATTCGATGCCGTTACGACGGTGATTAGTGTGCGTTGCAGTATAGAGTTTCATCTGAACGGCTCGAGTTGCGGCGACGCTAATCATGTGCCGGGGTGATACGTGTGCGATAACCTTAACGTATGAATTGGAGGAATAATAGTATTTTGAGGCAGCCTCAAAAGAGGGATAAACTTTTTGACGGGTGACCGGCGTAGCCTCATAAATATTGCAACAGCCCTCTTATTAATTCTTTATGAGATTTGTACTGGTGAGGACACATTTTTCATAGCACAAATTCGGGCCATATTTGTTGGGAATACATAACTGAAAGTTTTGCGCTCCTGGCCCTTCACAAATGTTTGAATTACGAATGTTATTTTTTTTAAACATAAAAACTCATTTATTGATTTAAATAATAGATTTTTAAACTGTTTTATTTATGAGATTCGCAAAACTTTCAGTGTGCCCCAAGTGGGTAGGACAACGTCACTAGTTGAAGTAAAATCAGATTTATTTGATGTAAGCGTTACGTATTGGGTGTATCAAGTGGATACAACACAATACAAATGCCGAAGCATCCTTCTAAGTTGTGTTCCTCATCGCTGAGGGTCGTGATCATTCTAAGGAACTAATCACATAGAACGACTCTCGTGGCAGATTTAATGGAGTGGTTTGCCATTGCCTTCCCCATTTCACACACTGGTTATATCAATATGCAGGTTTCCTGACGATGTTTTCCTTCACCGTCAGAGCAGTCGGTAAATGTACGTAAGTCTTTGGAAAAAACCGAAAAACTCATTGGTACATGGCATTGCATGGTTTCGAACTCGGACGTGAGGTCCGAGTATAGATTAACATGAGAGTCCGATGTCCTAGTCACGACGCCACCGACGCGACGCTCTTATACCGAAGCATATCCCGGAACAAATGGCGGGCTGACTTTGACTCAACTCTGACTCAAAACTGGATTCAGACAACTGACAATACTGGAATGTTTGGAAGAGCCTTTAAAAGGCCTTTTCAGAGCAGCGGGACAGGCACGAAAATGAAAGTAGGGATATAAAATAACAATTTTGTTGTAGTAAACATCCGAATTCTTTACTGTAGGCGTCAAAGCGATTTAGGGCGAAGACCCCATCCTAAGAAAGACCATCAAAAGATGTCCCTAATCATATAAAAAATAAAGAATTTCATTACACTGACAAATAAAAGCTACGTCGATAGCGAGAGTAATTACAAGTGAACTACGCAGCGCCACCCCGACCGACTTGGGAATATATAACGAATAATATGGCGACAACATAACATCCACGAGGGTTTACCACTCGTATAATGTTACTGAATAATCGAAGAGAAACCTAGTAGAAATAAGGCCGTCCGCTGCGTCAATAGGAATCCGCGCGCGGACGACAATATACATTGCTATAACATTAAGAACTGTCAGTATGGGAAAGTCTGAAACTATAAGACATACGAAGATCTGTTCTTAGGAACCATGTCATCAATTTTAGTAACAAGAAAAACTGTATTCATACATTTTTTTTAAAACCTGTACTCAGCCTGGGAATCGAACCCGGTTGTTTTGAAAAAAAAAACCAACACTATTTCTGTTTAGATATCGACTGTGTAGGTCTTAAGGAATAAATGTTAGTATGAAACGTGATGTTTAAAATTAATAAAACGCATTGTTTCCATATCTTTTAATTTATTTTAGTAGGTGTTCGAAATAACTACCATTTTGTAAAATACAACATTCAACTCGTTTAGGTAACGATCTTACTATTGAATGTTGTATCTTCAGGTGGTGAATTTGCGTTAAAATGGCTGCTTTTAGGTCTTCAATTGTGTCGTAGCTTGTTTTGTACGCTTCATCCTTAACGTAATCGATATCTAAATAGAAATGGTGTTGGATTTTTTTTCAAAACAACCGGGTTCGATTCCCAGGCTTGGTACAGTTTTTAAAAAAAATGTATGAATACAGTGTTTCTTGTTACTAAAATTGATGACATGGTTCCTAAGAACAGATCTTCGTATGTCTTATAGTTTCAGACTTTCCCATACTGACCGTTCTTAATGTTACACCCTGTATAACGAATAATATGGCGACAACATCCACGAGGGTTTACCACTCGTATAATGTTACTGAATAATCGAAGAGAAACCTAGTAGAAATAAGGCCGTCCGCTGCGTCAATAGGAATCCGCGCGCGGACGACAATATACATTGCTATATATCGTGTTCTTTCGATGACGTTGCAACTTCATAACGAACAATGGATAATCACCCGCCGCGGACAACCGCGTCCAACAGATGGCCTAAGAATTTACACGTCTTTAACTAAATCGGCAAGATCACTTTAGCGAAAAAAATCAAATTTATGTCTTTATTATTTAGAAGATTTGCAAATGCAACAGTCGGCATCAAAATAACTATTTTGGTTTTTAGACTTTTTAGTGACTTTATATTGGTAATGTGTAAAACAAACAAACGATTGTTTTTAGAGAGAAAATAGATTATAGCATACTATGTATCAACTTACCTATTATTATGAAGTTAATTAATCATAATGTTCTCTCGACACTGTCTTCTGCCCTTATGTGTACACTTTATACGAGTTCACATTACTCAGAATGAAGCCTAAGTAGCTGAAAGGCAGCTCATATTAATATTAGTGGGTCTGGGGAGCGACGACGAAGTGTAATGTAAAGCATAAAATTTCAAGTCATAAAACATTTTACTCTGGTGACTTGCCATGGAATAGCACCCTGATGGCACTCTAAAGCAAATAACATGAAGATATTCGATATTACTGCTATTGTAATAAACATAGCTGGTAAACTAGATGACGGTCCATGAAATTACTCGTCTATGAAACATAAAAGCGTAATTAAAAATCAAAATCTATTTAGATCATAAATACTTACCCGACAACAAATTGTAAACAGTTAAAATCATTCAATACATTTAGACCGAGAGCATATATATTCTATCCACGCTTAGAAGGTTCAAATCCAAATTATTATTTTTTAAAGATATTAAAAAAAAAGTTTTTTTTTCATATTCAAACGTGTAGCAGACAGTATTCATAATAGAAAATAATACTGGCAGACACAGTTCATATGCAAATCACTTTAAATGTGAATGCAGAATAGAAACGAGGAACGTCTCGACATCATCTATGCTGAGGGTCAAAGCAATGACCCATAATTGACGACGAAAAAAATTTACAAATGGATGATTTTTCTAACACGGGTTCGTGTTTATCAGAAAGATTTTTAGAACCTAAATTTACATTTTGAAAGAAAATGTAAATAAGTGTTGTATTATTCGTGAAACTCGTGTACCTATTCAGAGATCCCAATGTTAACAGCTAAACAAATACTTGTCAAACATTGATTTAATACCGAGGTAACTTAATAATCACCTTTTTTTTATTATTAAATAAGGAGAGCAGACGAGCCAACGGGCCACCTGATGGTAAGTGGTCACCGTCGCCCATAGACATCTCACCTCACGCATTTCTGCTTCACGGCAGAAATAGATAAGAGGGTGGTACCACCCCAGGCGATCCTTCACTTTAGGATCTACCACTACTACACACTACACACTACTATATTTGTTGTATTTTTATAAGTACCTATATTTGTTTTTTTTATTACTTGGTATTATTTAAATCGTTATTGCACCCGCTTACATTGTATTTTACAAAAAGACCATCACCCAAAGGTTGCCTGGAAGAAATAGCTTAAAGCTATAAGGCCGCCAATTGTATTTGTATTTTGTATATTTTCTTCTGTCCTGTATTGCTGTCCTGCGTGCAATAAAGAATGTTTGTATTGTATTGTCAATTTCCAAGAAAATAACTTTCTGGTATTTCTTTAAAAATACTTAGGTACTAAACATATTCATTATAGATATTTACCTATGAAGTTGCTGCTGAATTATATATGAAGCTCTTGCTTTGGTCAATCAAATTATTGGCCCATATGGTCAATGCACTGTTGGCAGTTAGTTGTTTCATGTCTACGGAGCACAAGGAGCAAGAAATCAATAAAGCCCGTAAGAGCACTTTTATACTGACTCATACTGCGCTAGACAACATTGCCCTACATAAAATCTATGCTATCGTGCAAATTGCTCTAAAAAGGCAGGTATTCCCGTTCATGCCATGTCAACGACCAGTGGCGGATCCGGGAATGGCGAGGGGAGCTAGGAGGCAATCCCTCCCCCCTTTAAGATCCCTATCCGGAGAGCAGAGGGGCTAAAAGGTTATGTCCTCCACCCCGAACCTGTAAGGTCCCTATAGGGAGCGAAGTTTGACTCGCCCTTGACCAATAGTACTGATTTCTGATTTCGGTAAAAGACCCCCCCCCCCTGTTTTTTCTGGATTCGCCCCTGAACACGCGTGAAATAATGACAGCAATGACGCCGGGTCGAAGTTCGGAGCCCGTGCGGACGGACAATCACCCCGGGGTAATTTGGAACGAAAGTGTTGCCGTCTCAGGAAACATTTTAATAAAAACCGTGGCGATTCAATTCCCCTGTTTTTGGACGGACTTTGTTAAAGTTTAATCATCAATCATGTTCGATAAATTCATCGGATTAAATGATGAAATTCTTTCAATGCTTTCTCTAGTCGTATTCTTTATAATGAGGATCGCGATTATTCCATTGAAATAACCAAATTACAGTACTTACCGACTTTCTTAGCAGATTCTTAAATTATAATCTAAAATGTTATGTTGTCATTGTAGCGACTAGGAGTTAGCTGCTGGTTGATATTTCAGAGGTTGTTTGTTTGTACGAGTACGTAAAAGCTTATGAAAAAAATTGGGAAAAAAAAACAAAGAGTTGCAGGTGATATGAGTCTGTGCAGTCAACCTGGGAAGGTACCACCTTTACCTATTTCTTGCTTACATTACTATGTTTCAGTTTGAAGGATTAGAGAGCCAGCGTAATTACCGGCGCATGAGGCACTCAATCATAATCCCTTGAGCATTAAGACGGAGTGCTTCTTGTGCCGGTAGCAGCGCATCGACAACCCTCTAATATCTTGATAGTGAACTGAGATGAGTTGGACATTTATCCCTTTGAGTTGGTGTTTTAAATATGGAAGGAATATTAACATCTTCTTGACGCAAATCTAAAACCTACTGAAGGTTGGTAAGTACTTACATTATCGCAGATTAATTTACAAAGGTCATAAAAATCTTATTTAAACACGCCTTTGTGATTCTGATTAACATTGACCTTGGTAGAAAATTCCATTTCTCTTTTTATTTAAAACCCGTTTGAAGGAAAGGGCGGTTGCCACCTTAAATTCGAATACGGACCATTTTATACAAGAAATTAGTTTAACGTTGAATTAGTTGTCAAGCAAGATTTGTACGAATTAGTCGAGCGAGAAACGCAAATTGTGATCGAAATCATGGAAATCAGGACTATAACATGGAATGATAAGGAAGACCTTTGTTGACTAGGGAATTAGAAAAGAAATAGAAAGAGGCAAGAAGACATGTTAACAAGGAGACAATCATCATCATCATCAGCAGCCTACTCTAGTCCACTGCTGGACATAGGCCTCTCCCAGGGCGCGCCATTGAGCCCGATCTTCGGCTCTTCTCATCCAGTTTGCGCAGATCGTCGTTCCATCTACGTTTGCCAGAACGCGGTCTCCACTCCAGAACTCATCTACCCCAGCGGTTGTCGGTTCTGCGCAGATGTGACCGGCCCACTGCCACTACAAGCCTGCCTGTGACAAGGTGACAATATTCAATGGATATTTTTTGCAGGATGACTATTTTTATAGACAAGTACGATAGACAACTGAGAATGCAGCAAAATGAAACAGAAAGGTGCAAAAAAACCAAATAAATCTGATGGAAGCCAGAAATCTGGGTTTATTTTTCCCCGCTTCTCGTAACGTCTCAGTTGACAAATGGGCAATTTAACGCACCATCATTCCCACGCGCACTCATTAAAATACCGGGACTCAATTCCCGGGGCATTTCTGGTCAAGTTGTCTCCTTTTTGAATACTATTAGCGTTATTTCCCAAAGGGTCGAAAACACCACGACCCTTATTTACTTGGACATTCGTCTCAACAAGTTCTCATCGCATAATCGATGAAGTCATATTCTTGTTTTGGTGTTGACGGTATTGGTGGAAATGGTGTTATCAATTTCGAATAGGAATTTTTGGACATCTTTCCTTTCAGCTATAGCACCTTACGAAGCTTACGAAGCACTTATTGTAAAAAAAATGAAGTTGTAAAAATGTACTATAACTTCTTATCTTATCTTATAATAGGGATCCGGGAATAATCCCAGCGGCACTTCGATCCTTGAAGATCTTTTGTGCCTATCCCATTTTACACACTGGTCATCTCAGTGTGCAGGTTTCCTCACGATGTTTTCCTTCACCGTTAGAGCAGTCGGTAAATGTACATAAGTCTTCGAAAAATACGAAAAACTCATTGATACATGGCACTGAATGGTTTCGAACCCGGACCTCCCGCATGGGAGTCAGGTGTCCTAGCCACTGTGCCACCGACGCTCTTCAAACTTCAGACTATAACTTACTTACAATAAAAACATTTTAATTTGATTTGCTCACAAATGGTGATCAGTTTATCGCATTAACTGGTACAGTGTAATGAGGCTCTTTCAATGAAATGAAAGGTATTCAAAATGCTTGCTGATTAATTTCACTTCTTGTAGGTAGGCAAGGCTCAAGGTGGCCAAGGTCGGGGAAAAGGGGTGGGAAGGGGTCGTCAGCCAGATGCGTGGATGATATCACCAAAGTGGCATCGAAGACCTGGATGCAATTTGCACAGGACACAAACGAGAGGAGGCCTGGCAGTGGGATGACATAGGCTGATGATGATGACGACGTATAATAAAATGCAACTCAAACAATTCACCGAAATTGTTTTGCATTATATTTCGGTTGTAATGATCTGAAAGTCCGCATTTTTTGTTCGGTTCCAATGGAAAACATCCAAGGTTTTTCCGACCACCAAACCTATTCCGCAGTCTACGAATACTCTATAACGAACAGCATATATTATTAATTATTGTTTTTAAGGGAATGTTTTTGTTCCATCGAACTTTTGTATTGGAAAGTGTGTCATTTATTTTATTTACAAGCGTCGATCTATTCAATAGCTTTCAAAACTAAAGAATTTCGAAAGGAAATATATCGCCCTTTGTCTCAGAGTTTCTACTCTTCTCTCTTTGCATTTCCATGCAAAATAACTGCGAGAAAATGAAAACAGGAAGAACATCTATTGAATAACAAAAGCTACATTAAAGCATTATATTTCAATGAATCGATAGAAATTCCGAGAATACTCTTTGGATTATCGTTGTTAGTTACGAGAAAATATTTTATTATTTTAGTAGACGAGAGATAAATATCTTAAAATCCCTCGGGCCATTGGATATTAGGAAAATGATGCGTAATCGAGGTGCCATGAATATACGAGTATCTTTCAGTAGTAAGTATTTTAGCTTACCCACATAGATACAAGGAAAAGTGAAGACGATCCGAGCAAACATTTCCAAGTTATGATTACTTAACCCAGGCGCAAACCTACAGGGAATCAACTTTATAAACATACAGGAGTGATTAAGACCAATTCATATTTCAACCACATTCGAGTTCCAGAATTCTGAAATTTACGGGCGTTATTTCTTGTACTGCCAAGATAGTTGTTTTATGTGGTTAATTCCATAGAATGATCACGTCCTCCATCAATGCGGAATACGACTAAGAAAGCAGAGAATGTTCTTAAATTTAAAGAGACCGCCGACGTAATTGGGTTCTTAAATCCATAGAAGTTACTCTATCTCTGGTCTTGTTAACAAAAGGTAACTACAAAAAGAATAGTAAATAAGCGTTGAATAGACTTAAACCCAATCCAATAAAGTACAAGAATGAGAAAGCAATAACGCTTTTAATACAACAGCCACCTACACAAGAAAACTACAATACTCCGAAGATAAAGGGACTAAATGACCTTTAAATGTCACCATGGTGGTGCGCAAAAAAGATACCCTACACAGAATATCACCTAACACGTTGTTAGGGGCAACAGTTATACCAAAGTATAGAGATACGACTATTATAATCCGAACTCTGCTTCACAAAGCTGGGAATGATCTTGCTTATATAAGAAAGTTATTTTTCTGTGTCAATAAATTGTGTGCGGAGAATCGTAGAAACTGTACAGCAAGCAATAAACCAAGAAGGGTACTCGTACATAGTGGAATTGGGTGAAGAAATCGAAACTTTACATCCATTGTTGTTAGAAATTATTCAAGCGTAATATCAGATAATCAGTCTCAATTTGAATAATATAAGGGCGTTATCAGAGTCGCGCGTACTTCGCCACGCACACGGGTTTGCCCCGCATGTGAGAAAATTCACGCTGCGTGATCCACGCATTGCCTGCCACTTGTCAGTATCGTGCGTGACGCGGGCTTGCACAGTTGCGTACGATGAATATTGGAAGAGTTATCATATTATATACTTTTTAAAGAAGAAATAAGAAAACAAAACTACTACAAGTCAGTGTCAAAATTAGTCAATTTTTCTGTATCCATTTTAATCTTGACTGTCGCGCGTGCGTGCGTCCCGCACGACAGTGAAATGCTCGCTAGCGTTCGGGTAATGCTCGGCTCAGTAATGCTCACGCAAGATTTCCACGCACCCCGCATGCGGGTAGCAAGCATAATTCTGAAATGTTGTATGAAACAATGTAATGCATGGAGCACGCATGCGGGGCACACCCGCGTGAGTGACGCACGATTCTGAAAAGGCCCTAAGGCGAAGAAACAATTTTTAATGATAGAAAAATAGCAAAATGGAAAGATCTGAAGTAAAATAACGTTGGTAGTCAGCATCAGCACGTCTTAATTAAGGTGTGTAGTTAATCATAATCAGAAAATGAAGGAAACATCATTGAATATAATAACGAAGATGAGAATGTTCAACGAACCAAGTAAATATTTACTTTTAGCTATGTCACGTATTTCGTTGTTCGTTTTGGGTCGAACTGGAAAGCGCGTGCGTCCTAGAATGTCTTACATTATTTATACCTGAATACAAATGCCAATTTGAATTAGTATATGATGGTAACAAATTTGCGAAGTGATGTTGCTTTGTATCATCGTATACAAAAACTTTTTTCATACTCATACTCATACCATTTATTGCTTTTCATGTGTAAGTAAGTAATATGTTTATTTCACACACAGTGACCGAAACAGTGATAATTATGATAAAATAATTATGTAGTCAAAGGTAAACATATGGAAATCATATAACAATTGATTGAATTTATTATATCGTGTAACAATTGGTCCTTAAAAATATATATAATATAATATGATCATACATGGAACCCTAAGTAGGGCACCGCAATATAAAATAAGAAATTATAATAAATTATAATTATAATAAATGCTAACGGGATAAATTAAATTAAATGTCATTATAAGTTATAATTGATTTCATAAAAAACTCCTTTTTCAAACTCCTGTAGTGAATAGAAACATTTGTTAAGAAGATATAACTTTAATCTTTTATTGAATATTGAGAATTTTAATTCAATGAATCATTAGATATATAATATATTATCAATACGTGAGTATAAAATACGAACTGGAGCAAACCAAGATACCCAACGGCTTAACTAAGTTGGTAAAAATATTACTCTCTCCCACCAATCATTAGAGTTTATTAAAAATGGCTGCCAAAATACTACAGGTAAGAATGTGTTAAAAAGGCATTTAAAAGCCGCACTAAGGACCTCATCCATCAAACTTGGATCCCGCTATGGAGGAGAGGTAATCTAGGTCGGCAAGGCTATAGTTATTAGGTTAATTATTATTAATGGCTGACAATATCTCACCGCTTTTTAGGGGTCCGTATCTCAAATGAAAAAAACGTAACACTTAAAGGATCACTTTGTTGTCCGTCTGTCAAGATCCTTTTTCTCAGGAACGGGTAGAGGTATCAAGTTCAATTAAATATCAAATACTAAGGTCAACAGTCCCTTGCTGCTGTAACAAATTCAAGATCCTAACTCGATGCAATCAAAAGATACGGCCGTATAAGTCGCATATTTTGATACTCACAAACTTACTCATCAAAACTTATATGGTTCTTCCCGTTGACCTAGAATCATTAAATTTGGCACAAAGCAAAATCGTTAATTTGTAATTATATACTTAAAAAACCTAATTTTACGATTACAAACTTATAGGTACATTTGCAAGTGGTATTGACCGATATAATGTTAAAACTATTTTTTCCACCGCAAAGCTAAGCTTGTATATAATATCGCGCCCTAAGGGTTCCGAGTCCTACTCGCACTTGTCCGGTTTTTTTTATATAGAGTCTTAAATTCAGAGGCAAAAAACAGTGGCCAAAAATGGTATCACCAAAATCTATGGTAAGTATTTCGTATTTACATACATAGTAACATACTCTAAACAGAACCTACTCCAATCTGATCTACCACAAACAGTTTCATAGTTACGTACGACAAGAACAAAGGTAAACCTTGTTCTGAGATCTTACACATTATGATTACCCACCATCAGGTTGGAAATTATACCGTACCAAGAACAATCGACCTTGGTATACTCATTGATATTACACCATGGGAACCGACAGAACTATTCACATAACAGTAGACAGTAGTCTAACAAAGACAAAGACTTATGAAAGAAAACTAAAAAGTATAAGCAACTATCTAGATTAGGGATGTTACGGACCTTCGACTCCGACTCCGAAAGGTCGGAACTTCTGATTGATTTTACACCTCCGACTCCGACTTCGGCTCCGATAATTTTGAATCGGAGGCTATACCGAAGATTTGTGTACATATTCAAATATCAATATTTTATTGCAGTGAAGTGCAGTGACTGAGGGGCCAGCTGAAAATCAGCGCTGTGGCTTGCCTCAGCATTATGCTGAGCTGGTGTACCCTTTTTGGCACTGTACCACACCAGATGTTCTGTGCTGCATGTATTAAACTTTGTATACTTCTGTATTCTGGTGTTTACAGCGCTAAATAAACGATTTCAATTTCAATTTATTAAATAGTGTAGGACTAAATAAAGGAATGTTTTATTGCTGCTAACGTCATCATAAAAAATATTGGCCATTTCAGCTATAAAAATTAAAAAAACGGTTTAAAATTTGAACTCCTACTGAACATTTCTCTTCTACCTCCGTCTCCGACTCCGATAAATCTTAAAACCGTCGGTTTCAACTCCGGTTCCGGTAAAACCACCTCCTCAACATCCCTAATCTAGACATGATGACCTTATAGAACCTCACTATAGATGAAACTATTCAGTAAATTGAAAACAAAACATTCATCAAAGCAAATACAATTTATTACCGAAACGCAAATGACTCTCTTGATAAATGGTTCTGCAGTTAAAATAAACATTATGTACTTATAGCTTCTAGGTAAGTACCTAACCTAAATTATTATTTGGGTAGACGAGTTCTTGAGATATATAAAATATAATGTTAAAAGTAGATTCCGTTTATTTCTTCCTTCGCATTGCAAATATAAATAAAGCTCATAAATATTTTTTTTAATATTATTCTCATTAAGACAAGCTTCCACTCTGATTAAAATCTCAAACTTTTGGGTTTACTTAATCCCTTTACATTGACGACCTTTTCCGGGAAGAACTTTGTATTCAATTGCTTCACTTTGTGTACTCAGCAGTACAGTATTCAAATTTTGGAGTAACAACTTTGCAATTAAAGCTATCTGGGGGCACGGTAGCGCACCCGACAAGTCGAGCCAAAAAAAGCGAGCCACACTGCCGTACCACCTTTTCCCGAAGCAATTCGTTTCGAGAAACCTGAAATAATTTTCTAATTGAGTACTCCGCGAACATAGCTAAACCTCTAAATTTCAAGCTTCTATATCATGAACTATAAAATATAGTTCTATAAATCTGAGGTACTTCCAGCTGCCCTAGAAACTTGAAATTCCGTATAAGGATAGTGTTTAGTACATAAATAAAGGAAAAATTAAAACATCCAAAAAGGTATTTTATTGGGAAATAATTACAGAAATTTTATTTGCAGTTGGTAAACTACACTTTGCGTAAAAAAATTCGTACAAAATCATTTTTCCGAACTGCAAATAACAGCTTGTTGATAAACGCTTTGTATTTATTTGTAGCCTGAAAGTCGGAATGAATCAATAAGGACCACTCGCAAAAATCGCAATCTCGGCTTAAGATGGGTTAAGTGGAAATTTTCATACGAAAAGTCATACAGGGTGTAAAGTAATGCCGAAATTATAATACGCGGCATCATTTCGTGTCCGTTAATTAGAAACCTAGGTCAAGAAAAGGAAAGAAAACTACGCCTCGTACTTACAAAAAGAAGTGAGATCCCCAAAATACATTTCATGTTAAAAGTAGCCAAGTCGCTACATCTAAAGTTTAAGAACATTCTGTGACTTGGCAATTACGCAACAAGGAGAAATTGTTTGATTATTACGTCTAGATATCATGTTATTGGTATTGATAGGTCCTTGTTATTTAGTAACATGTGATTGTAGTAAGCACTGATTATATATATAATATATTAATCTCGTCAATTCAGAAAATCTTTTGTTGCGTAATTGGCAAGTCACAAAATGATCTTAACCTTAAGATGTAGCGACTTTGGAGTGACTTCTTAATTAATGTAATAGAGGTAATAGTAAGAGCATTGGATTTGGCTCTACATTGGATCTCATTGATTTTTCCTAGTAAAGATACACGAGACTTGGCTACTTTTTAAATGAAATCTTTTTGGGGTATTAAAATGTTGGGATATCTCGTAGGTATACCCACCCCGCAATTCGATTTCCAAGTAACAAATATTATATAAATTTCTTAAAAATTAAGAAATAGACAAATTGATGGTCAAATGTGAAAACAGAATTGAAATTCGTTGAAAAATAAAATAGCTACATGCAATCAACAGATAGATCCTTAGCTACTAAATAAGGACTGTTTTGCTAGAAAGGGACAGAGCATCCCCCCACTACTAACATTAACCATTAATATAGCTGATGTTAGTTGAGATATCGACAAACGGATCCATCTTCAGGATGTCCATGTAAGTTGATTGATGCATAAAAAAATAATAGTCAAATACCCTATTACCGGCACACGAGGCAATCCATCTAAGTCCTCAGGGTTAGCAGCGCCACTTACCATCAGGTTGTTTGCTAGTCAGCTCTCCTTATACAACAAAATAAAACTGAAATGGAACAAGATCCCGTCGGCTCTGAATTTCTTTGGTTATGTATGGTAAGTACACAAAGTTATCAGCCAATCATATCGTCTTGTTTATTCATCCATCAACATCATAATGCTCGATACAAACTATTCCAACACCATACATACAATGCTCATTATTATAACTTATTCCAACTTCGCACAATTTCTATAAAGGCAAATAAATACACTCCTATAAAGACTCAGACACTTTGAGAAGATTTGAGCAGTATCTCAAAGTTAAAATGTCTGGAAAGTTTTCTAAAGGTTTATATATCATTCGTATTTCACGAAGGATTCCTTACTACAGGCATACTAACCTGGCAAATAGATGGCACGTTTAACTTTACTGTTAGAGCAGTACGTAAATGCATGTAAGTCTTTGAAATAACCGAAAGAATCATCGTTAGTTGGTGCAATCTAGAGTCGCACCCGTACCTGCCATTTGAGGACACTCAAGTCACCATATCCAGGTCCAGCCACTATGTCACCGAAGCTGAACAACACTAAAGCACGATACTCTTCATCTTCGATAAAGTAACATTTAGGGTCGCAATCATTCTATGGAATTAACTACACTGAATGTTTACTCTAGATGGTGTATTAGTGCGTTACTCAGTCATTTGAAACAAAGCAAAATTGTTGCATTTTTGGAAATGTTTTACCGTTCAGTAACAGAAATGTAAACAGAATCGCGTGTTGGTAAGCGTGCCAGTAGTAAATATTATTCTTGTAGCAACCCAGAGCAAAGACCGCATTAAAATTGTATCGAACGAACCAACGAAACACTCCAAATACTGGGAAATGCATAGAAATTACGGATTCAAAAAAGGTTTTGTTTTTTTGTAGAACCTTTTTGGCGCTGAATTTGTTCAAATAAGGCAGTTACGGTAGTATATAGCTATGTAATACGAAAGATACAAGATACATTCAATTTAATGACTTACACCTAGGTACTCAAAGTATTTAAGAATTATATAACGATTTGGTATACCTTAAAAATGAATAAATTGAAAATGAAATAGTTTTAGTTTTTCTTTTCTTCGTTGAAATATGTAAATATGATTACACAGCATACTAACCTAATATAATAATTATAAATAGATACTGCTGCTGATGTTTAAAACTCCCCAAAATGTTTCCTTGTCTTACATAGATCCTAGCAAAGTAGACGACCTACAGATCTTCTATATATAGAGACTAAAACATGATGATAATTACGAGAGTGGTACATTTCTTCTATTATTAGTTATTAGGCGTCTGATGATCGAGGATCGCACTTCACATGACATCGAATGGTTCCAAAACTTAGCTGACAAACGAGCTAACCGGCACAGACACCTCGCAAAACCTGCTCCAACAGATTCGCAATTCACCTGTCGTTCTCGCATCGGCTTATTCAGCCACGAGCGAAGATCCCGACACAACGCTGTGTAAATCATCTGTCAAGATGTACAAGGCCAATAAAAACAACAACATTTCTTATAAAACGTTCTACATAAGTTTGAAACAAGAGGCAGCGACACTTCAGTGTCGGGTATAGACTGTGAAGAGTCGTCCTTAATAATTTAGTTTCGTCGGAGTTAACCTTCCAAGAAAATATCGCTGTAGGCTAGGCTTTGACTGTTTTATGTGACCTAAGATGGTTGTGTTGTTGGTTGGTATTAGTGGGATGCTACCTGGCCCTCTGTAGACACTTCAGTAGGTACCTGTTTCTGTCTATGTAGAATGTTTCTAAGTAGGCAAGTTACATAATTATTTACGGAACACTTTCACATTGTGTGTGCCTGAATTTAATCCTTAGTAAGTTTCATAACCCTTTGTTTTTTTTCCCAGTTTTATTGAAGACGTTACCAACCTACAGAGTTCATCGATGTTTTTGCCTGTCTTGGTTATATTTCAGACTCAACAAAGAAACTGCGGAATGTTATTGGAATAATAAATTAAAACTAGTGATGACGTCCATAGAAATTACAAAAAAGCTACAACATGGAAGCCAATTTACAGAGTTGCCGTGTCAAAAAATCCCGCTGTAAATATGCACAGCAAGGTTATTTATTTAGAAACACTTGTAGCAAATTAATAACAGCTACATACGAACTATATATAATACAGAGTAATCTAACAAAAAATATTACAATGGTTAAGTTGCTTGCCTATCTTATGGTTAGGGGCCAACCTATTTGTCAGAGTTGTTCAGGCCGCCCGTGGGCCTCTGACATGGCTTAACGACTGCTGTCGAACGACAACAACCGGGACCGACTGCTTAACGTGCTTTCCGAGGCACGGAGGAGCTCAGATGAAATATGCCACTAGCGGTCACCCATCCAGGTACCGACCGCGCCAACGTCGCTTAACCTGCACGATCACTTTCGGACCGTGCTCGCAACTAGGCTACGTGTGAATAATTTTTGACCAATACTTAATCTATTTTATTTGTTATACCTAAGACATGAAAGCACTTGCTATATAAAGTTCTAATTACAAAGCAAAATGTGAAATAAAGGTAAGTAAATATTTTTTCCGTCAAGTAATTAACCGTTTCGGCCTATCATTTTACGCAATTATGAGAAATTCTCACCCATTTCTAAACCTATTTCAACTTGGCATTTTATCAATAAAATTACTTCAAAAAATTAAGACATATTTTTCGGAAAAAAGCGAAAAGATGGAGTATTACCCGTGGTCCAATTCCCTTAAACTCTGACACTGTAGACGGTAGAAACACGACGAACCTCACTATTATTGAATAAAATTATGTTCTTCAGTTTTCGTGACAGGATCGAAAACAGAACAGCATTTTCGTGTAGCTCACCGCACCTGTATTATTCTACCCTATTTTAGACGCTACCTTGTACGTGATCACAGTTTATTCACGATCGATGTATCAAGATAAGTTGATAACAGTAAGTAAGTATATATACAATATAGTTATATGGTCTTATCAGTTTTATTTTATCGCTTGTATTCACGTGGGAAAAGTGCATTTTGCTCAGTGATACGAAATAGCCAACGGGCTCTAATCTAAACTGTTTATAGAAGAGCTAGTACTTACTAAACCCGTGTGAGCGTTGATCCATCTTCGATCTCATCGTCACTTACCACCAGGAGAGATTGAGAACAAACGCGGTCTAGTCGCAAATCTCGATTTTTATTTCAACTATTGTAAGTAGTAGGTAATTTTAACTATTCCTTCATTGGAAAGTTTGAAACTTACATTTTGCAAAATAATTTACTTACCATTTTGCACAATAGGTAAAAACGAAATAGAAAAACGAGATCGTAATCTATAATAGAAAAGGAACTCTCGATTTGTGTCAACGGTGATATTTAAAAGTTGTAACTGTTTCCTTATTGAAAACGGAAATAGGAAAAAATAAATATTATGCTACTGAGTAGGTATAACCTGACATAAATCAGAATAGTATAATACATTTTGGAACTGAGATGAAACTACATACAAATCAAAAACTGATAGAACCTTGTCGTAGCCCAAGACAATTTGCACGCCTGCTTGCAGGTTGAATACTGTTTCAAACCCCTTTGTAAGACCATGTTATATATCACGTATTCTTGCAAATAAACATTGATTGATTGATTGAATACTTTATAAGTAAAAATGTTGGTAATTTAATTCCTTAAAAAAATTGTAAAGTATAGTAAAAGTAAAGTGAAGTACAATTTAGGCGGCCTTATCGCTAAGAGCGATCTCTTCTTCTTATTGTATTTCACAAGTATTTTTTCTAATTATCTTTATAAAAAAAGGTATTTTTTAATGGAATTCAAGTATCAACTAGGTTTTTAATACTACTAGTAGACACTTTTTTACATCCTCCCCATTTAATTAACATAGAACCTGTTGTGAAATTTAATTAATTTCATCTACGTACGTCAAAGGTACGTCTACTTTGGAACAATAGTTTTAATTACAATAACTTTGAGACAATTATCATACATCAATTTACGTATATAAGATATTAGTACAAGTGTACAGTTCATATGTATACAATAAAGTATTTTAATAACAGTTGAATGTAGAATACGAAGACATGATTTTTTTTACCACAGCCGCGGTATATTTATTAAAAAAGTTTTACCAAGGTCGGATAATTATGTATAAACTTTTGGTAATTAAATAAATTATCGTTAGTTTAGACAAAAATCTTATAAAACTTTGAACCTCAGACAGAACAACTATTACTTAAATATTAATTAGTTTACATAGGAACTAGCTGAGAAAGAAATAGCGAACTATTAATATTTTACTTACCTATATCAAAATATTAATACTTATAATTTATTTATGTAAAGTATAAATCGTATAAGTAATTTATAAAAATGTTTACTAAAGTATAAAAGATAAATAAATAATTACAATACATTTTATCTGAACGTTATCTTATTTTAAAAGTATTGGCAAATTATTTTGACTCCAATTAAGGTAAGTATGCACTTGAACCTAAATCACTTTAACCTAAAACTTCATTACGGATCGTTGATTTCAGAAAGGTAAGAACGGTGGGCTGAAACCCCTTACCTGTACCCTAATGGGTACCTATCTTTAGATTAGGTTACATTTATTAACGCAAGGATTGGTAAATAACGCCATAAATTATTTAGTTTTTACTAGCTTACTAAACGCAAAATAAATAATTCGACAAAGAGCAACCAAAGAGTTTGAAGCTTTTGTTTGATGTCTCAGGGTGAGGAATACTAATTTAAGCAGTCAATTTTACACGATGTTTGGATACCGATCTCAAATTAACCAGTATTATAAACACAATCGCACTTGACGAACCGTCTAACGTTTAACAGCCTTTTAACAGCGATGTTTACAGCTGATCGCCTTATAAACAAACTTACCTAAGTACTGTAAACACGATCATATCGACGCACAAAACGTTCGATTCCATAACTATAAACATTCCGTTGCACTCTCCACTTGGTCCAAATTCGAATGGTATGCAACACGCGATTTCCGTTGACTAAAAATATTCGTTCCGTTTTTAAAATATTATGGGGTCGCGTTCGCTTGTTTTGGTATTGGATGACGAAGGGCGTGCGTCCACGGCGGCGAACGGCTGGCGACTGACTGGTTGGTGGTCTACTGTTACATTACACGACGACACGAGGACTGCAGACATCAGGTACGGCACAGAGGTAAGAAGTGTATTGATACGGTATCAAATGAAAACTGTCTGTTCAAAATGGGACATTTACTGAATATCGCAGACTTGGCTATAGGTACATGAGATCTAACTACTTTTTGTGGCCAAACAGAACTAGGCCCATCTTTACGGTATCAGATGAGGAATGTCTCTTCAAAATGGGACATTTACATTTCGGAAACCAAATTCATAGTACGAAGGATTACCGCAGACTTGGCTATACATGAGATCTAACTATGTAGGTACTTTTTATGCCCAAACAGGCCAACATGAGACTTGACCCCTTTTTATATTAATGTTTTTATGGGATATAATTGATTTAAGAGCGTCGGTGGCGTCGCCATGTCATGTACTAATGAGTTTCTCGGTTTTTTCGAAAGATTTACGTACGTGCGTGAGAATGGGCCCGTTTACCGACTGCTCTGACGGTAAAGTAAAACATCGTGAGGAAACCTGCACACAGAGATAACCAGTGTGTGAAATGGGGAAGGCAATGGCAAACCACCCCGTTAAATCTGCCCAGAAAACCGTTTTATGAGATTAATCCTTAGAACGATCACACGACCCTCAGCAATGAGGAACACGACTTAGAAGAAGAAAATTGAAACGGAATCAGATGAGTACTGTTAGTTCAAAATGGAACATTTTAGATTTTATGAGTTAGCCTTGAAAATGAGTTTATTGCTATAGTATCTTAATATGGACTTAACTAATTCATATCAAAAGACTTTCTATAGGATCTATCTTTGATTTTAAAAAAATCATGATGTCAATGTTTGGATAATTTCCACCGCTAACCCTAAAATTTCCCTTAATGTAAATGGCCAATTTTAAACAGACACTCCTCAATGTGACATAGGACACAACGTAGGGTGACATTGAGTGGCCCTAATTTTAGACCACCGCTGTGTTAAATGGTACCTTTTGATTTTAGCTTCGGACAGTGGTTTCTGTCTAAAATTAGAAAATAATTAAGTATTAGGTATAGGATTTATTTGTGCAGCACTTAGGTTGAAGACCCATGGTATAAAGTAAATAGAGCAGGTATATAAAAACTTACATCGATGAAAAAACTCAGATAAAAACCCACTGAAGAGCTAAGTAAGTATACTCCATCGACCAATAATGTGCTAAACAGGAAAACAGACAAACTATTCTTGGACCAATATGTCACCCAAAGTGATCTTACAAACTTATCTAATCTTATAAGTAAACATGCTGATTAAGTATGTATGTATTTTAGTCTCAGCATTGACTGGCTAGACCATAAAGAAAGTCATTACGAAGAAACCTGAACATACCACAAACTTATTGCTGACAAGAATTGAACAGCTTGCCGACTCGACTAAATCGGAGGAATGGAATTGGTACTTATACGTAGGTAGCATCAACACGCGTACCTCTAATTTAAGGAGGATCTGTGCTTCATCAATCACAGGGCAACGGAACGTAAAGAGGATAACGATGATGATAAAGTAGGTATTACGGAATTATTTACAAATGAGGAAATCGGTGACAAGAATTGAAGACGATTTACCGAGCTAAACTGAATCCGCAAATGGTAATAATACACTTGGTCCTACTCTACTATACGCGTATCATACAATGATGGAATATCTATTTCATCAATCACAGAGAAACGCTAATACCTAAATAAAACAACGATGATAAAGTACTATGTAATAATTTCCAAATTTCAACACAAAGATATCCCAATTTTCCGACTTTACATTGGTGAACTTTAACATTTCCTATTAAATTAAATAACAGAGATGGAAAAAGTTATGAACAGAAAGTACCAAGGCTGCTACGGACATATTTTCTAACTCTCGGCCAAGGGCGGCGCACCACGCCGCTAATGCAGAATGCACATTGCACAAAGCAAAACCGCCGTGCAATCTAGTATTAACCGCGTTCGACCGTGAAACTCACAACCACTTGTAGGAATTAATTTACTCTGCGCGCCTTCTACAGGAGGCAGGGTGAAACTTGAAATAGGGTAAAAGGTCTATAGAACTTGTAAGGTAAAGTATATGCAATAAATGTGGAGTTAATCAGGGTTGTTACCTGAACATCAACTATTTGAAATTCACATGTCAACGGTAATGGCGAAAAGAGTCTTAAGTATTATTAAGGATAATGACAACAAAGACAAAGAAGCAAAATTTTGTATAGATGTAAGTGAAAATTTACGGAAAGATGCTGCGGTACATACTATATCAAATTACACAAATGATTGAGTAGGTCTTTAATATAAGAGAAAAAAACAAACCATAGACTATAATGTAATGAATGACGTAAATTAATCTTGACTTAAGTTACTATATGCAGATAACAAGGGTGAGCCTCAAGGCCTGATTTCAAAACAAACTAACGAAGGCAATTATACTTCATTAATGCAAACAAGTAAATAATAGCCGAAGAGTTTCGTACAGGCGCAGGGTAAGAATCTAATGGAAATGAGGCAAATGATTGAATATCGATTTTGTGATCACGATACCAAATTAGAGATAAATGAGGATCGGAGCGAAAAAGATAATAAGTAATATAATATTGATATTGTTCATAAAATTAAATATAGATGTGACTTCAGCTGGTATAATGAACGATTAGATACCTACTCAAGAATAAGGAAATACAAATCAAAGCAAATATTTTCAGTTCAATACCTTTTATTCGCCAAAATAGGTCAATACCTCAGAAAAATCAGCAACTTTACTAAAATCAGAGTTTGTTTCGCTGCTAATTCATTAATTAGTTTTATTATAATACGTTGGATTTTAACCGTAAACAAAACTAGTACCTACCCACATAAAATAAACACACTAAACACTGATAAATGACAAATGACAGACGGAAGCAAAGAAGAGAGGTAAGTATTGTGTCTATGGAGTAAGTATAATGTCTAAGGGTACATTTAGATGTACAAATGAAAAACCATACCGAACATGTTATCAACACAAAAAATGTACTAATAACAAGTTTTCATAATCTTCACACTATGTACAGTAAATAAAAAGAGATATAAATATTAAATATATAACCTCTTGCCTATATAACTATTATCTGTTGCCTGGAAGGGATCGCTCTTAGCGATAAGACCGCCTAAATTGTACCTCGATAATTCTATTATTACCTACCTATTGTTTGTTTTATTCTTTTGTGGAATAAAGTGAATTTTACTTTACTTTACTATTTCAGCGTTATTAAACAGAGTTAAGCTTATAAAACCTTTGCAGTGAACGGAAGGCATCGTGTAATTTTACTTTACTTTACTTTACTATTTCAGCGTTATTAAACAGAGTTACGCTTATAAAACCTTTGCAGTGAACGGAAGGCATCGTGTAATTTTACTTTACTTTACTTTACTATTTCAGCGTTATTAAACAGAGTTACGCTTATAAAACATTTGCAGTGAACGGAAGGCATCGTGTAATTTTACTTTACTTTACTATTTCAGCGTTATTAAACAGAGTTACGCTTATAAAACCTTTGCAGTGAACGGAAGGCATCGTGTAATTTTACTTTACTTTACTTTACTATTTCAGCGTTATTAAACAGAGTTAAGCTTATAAAACCTTTGCAGTGAACGGAAGGCATCGTGTAATTTTACTTTACTTTACTTTACTATTTCAGCGTTATTAAACAGAGTTACGCTTATAAAACCTTTGCAGTGAACGGAAGGCATCGTGTAATTTTACTTTACTTTACTTTACTATTTCAGCGTTATTAAACAGAGTTACGCTTATAAAACATTTGCAGTGAACGGAAGGCATCGTGTAATTTTACTTTACTTTACTATTTCAGCGTTATTAAACAGAGTTACGCTTATAAAACCTTTGCAGTGAACGGAAGGCATCGTGTAATTTTACTTTACTTTACTTTACTATTTCAGCGTTATTAAACAGAGTTACGCTTATAAAACCTTTGCAGTGAACGGAAGGCATCGTGTAATTTTACTTTACTTTGCTTTACTATTTCAGCGTTATTAAACAGAGTTACGCTTATAAAACCTTTGCAGTGAACGGAAGGCATCGTGTAATTTTACTTTCCTTTGCTTTACTATTTCAGCGTTATTAAACAGAGTTACGCTTATAAAACCTTTGCAGTGAACGGAAGACATCGTGTAATTTTACTTTACTATACTATTTTAGCGTTATTAAACAGAGTTACGCTTATAAAACCTTTGCAGTGAACGGAAGGCATCGTGTAATTTTACTTTACTTTACTTTACTATTTCAGCGTTATTAAACAGAGTTAAGCTTATAAAACCTTTGCAGTGAACGGAAGGCATCGTGTAATTTTACTTTACTTTACTTTACTATTTCAGCGTTATTAAACAGAGTTAAGCTTATAAAACCTTTGCAGTGAACGGAAGGCATCGTGTAATTTTACTTTACTTTGCTTTACTATTTCAGCGTTATTAAACAGAGTTACGCTTATAAAACCTTTGCAGTGAACGGAAGGCATCGTGTAATTTTACTTTCCTTTGCTTTACTATTTCAGCGTTATTAAACAGAGTTACGCTTATAAAACCTTTGCAGTGAACGGAAGACATCGTGTAATTTTACTTTACTATACTATTTTAGCGTTATTAAACAGAGTTACGCTTATAAAACCTTTGCAGTGAACGGAAGGCATCGTGTAATTTTACTTTACTTTACTTTACTATTTCAGCGTTATTAAACAGAGTTAAGCTTATAAAACCTTTGCAGTGAACGGAAGGCATCGTGTAATTTTACTTTACTTTACTTTACTATTTCAGCGTTATTAAACAGAGTTAAGCTTATAAAACCTTTGCAGTGAACGGAAGGCATCGTGTAATTTTACTTTACTTTACTTTACTATTTCAGCGTTATTAAACAGAGTTAAGCTTATAAAACCTTTGCAGTGAACGGAAGGCATCGTGTAATTTTACTTTACTTTACTTTACTATTTCAGCGTTATTAAACAGAGTTACGCTTATAAAACCTTTGCAGTGAACGGAAGACATCGTGTAATTTTACTTTACTATACTATTTCAGCGTTATTAAACAGAGTTACGCTTATAAAATATTTGCAGTGAACGGAAGGCATCGTGTAATTTTACTTTACTTTACTATTTCAGCGTTATTAAACAGAGTTACGCTTATAAAACCTTTGCAGTGAACGGAAGGCATCGTGTAATTTCCGTTTGCAAGCTGCGGTTACTTAAGACTTTGCGTGAGGTTTCCATAAATTTTAATCTACCTGTAATAAAGTCTTCAACGACAGCTACTTTGACTAAAAGATACAAATTAACGATGTTTTAGAGAAACGAAGTCACTAATATCTTTCTGATCAGGTTACCTGGATACCCTTGTTTTAATGGTAACTTCAAAGGGACAGAAAATAGATGTTTAAGAAACTTAGTTCCAGAAATATTCGAAGTATTTTTCGAGAACCCGTGCACGTCCTTTCTTGACATTTCCAAAGTTTAATACTTATTCCAACAAAGAAAACTGCCTATTTCGGAAACTTTCCCTAATTACCAAGGCATTAAATTATTTATGCTCAGATAAGACTTTGGAAATTTACTAAATCGCTTAGCTACAAATCTAGGTATGAATATATGAAATTAAAATAAAACATGGCGGTACAAAAGTTTGCGGTGGAGTGTTTAGTTTTAATTAGAGCTGCGACGATGCTAATTATGTGAAAAGAACTTCGTGCCATGTCTTGCTTTTACATTATACCACCCCGGAGCTTTTCTAGGGAAAGGCGTACGTTATTATTATTATTTTAACTCCAGACAAAAAGGAAGAGTTGTTAGAAGTTCTGTTACGCATAAAATGTCTGTCTGTGGCATCCTCAACAGTCGGTGATTTGATTTGGTTGCGGTTTTGTTATTCACTTAACCGTTCATTTTATCTAGAGTGTTCTTAGCCATGTCTGATAAAAATTGGACCAGGATTTTCCAAGATCTCGGGGTACCTTTGATGTCAGATAGAATCTCTGGATCTGTACTTAATAGTTTATAACCATGGTGCAATTCACACATCCAGTAAAAAGAAAGAGGATCTCCACAATGATAAGCCGTTTCTTAAAGGAAATTTGAAGAATAATAACGAGTAAAGAATAGAGATATCGAAAAATTCTGTAATTTCCGACCGACGTTTTTAATGAGACAGGATTTAAGGTGCTTTTAACAGGTTCTGAAATGAATCTTTTTTACTGCTCCTTTAATTTCCCGTCTTAAATCTTGAAACAAATACAGTATTGCGAAAAAAGTAATTATGTAACTACTTAAGGACCATTTTAAGAAGAGATATCAGCACCAGTTATAACAACTTCAGTGAGGTATAAAAGTACGTATAAGCTGTGATGTGAGTAATTACGGATTACTCACTGAGGAAAGTAGGAAGTACTCCGACTAGTTTCGGCCTGTTTCGAAAGCCTTGAATACGGAGAGTAAAATGACTCACTATATTTGTGTTGTTAATAACTTATTTATAATAACTAATGTTTCAATTCTGAAAAAACCAGTGATTTTTGAGAAGTGATTTTCAACGATTTTAGCTGCCAAAAGATTTATCCAAAAAGATATAAAAACACCAGATTTGAGAATTAAATTCTAAAAGCACTCCAAGTCGTGCATTTGTCTGCATACCTAATAGAACATCTAGTAAGCACTTATAATCATGATCACATCAAACATGTTAATGATCAATGATCATATTGACCTTTGATCATGATCACATTATATAGACTGTTTATGATAGACACTTCGAATCGTCACATAAATAGGATGTCTTTACAAGTGCTGCTCTGGGCAGTAAATTACATCCCGATATAAAAGACACATAAAATAGATTGGAGTGCGGTAATAACGTTTTCATTACCAGTTTCTCTATACACAGAACAAGGAACTTCGAAGGTGAAACGTTACCAAGTGGTAATGGTTAGGTATGCAATTTAAAAGAAAAAGAAGCGTCACATTAGACTATGAGCCTCTTTATCTAATGGCGAGTCGATTCTTCTGGGAATTCTATTATCTAGATAGTGTATTCCAAAGATTTTGAAATTCACTCTATGTAAATTGCTCGCTAGAGAAGTCTGCCAGTTGGTGAATGCGATGTGAGAGTTTTCATATTAGTCGGACATTGAAATATCAAATGTATATATCAAGTGCATTTGCACAAACCCTTTGGATCGCTGTCAGTGCTCACATCAATGTCATAATTTTAGAGGAGAGGGCTACTTAGATTTCTGTGGTGTATTTCCCAGAGGAATCAACTAGCAATCAAATAAATAAGGATTAAGTAAGTGTACAAATACTGAACGTAAATAACACCGTAAGTTGACATTTTAATTGAACTACCGTAGCTTTATCGACTTTTATGTCGACGTTTCAGTTTATTCCTCCATTTCGATACCAAAAACTTCATGAATAGAACTAACGAACTTCGTAAATGCCATTAAACTCACTGGAATATGGATGAACCTGAATACCTGTTGAATTCGGGTATTGCAAGCATACCATTGAGAAAGACAGATAAGTCTTTTGAAGTTTTAAAAAGTATTATCCGGAAAAAACCGAATAGAATAGAACCTAGTCGTACCATAACACAGTTTAGTACCTATGTATGAACTTTATGACAAAGTTATAACGGATCTGTCAAAACCAAAGATTTTGAAATTCACCCTATGCACTACTAGTCTGATTTATGTGGTCAAAACCTTATCATACCAATAACCATACTAAACTGGCTTGGTACGACAAGGGTAGAAACCCTATTCTGATTCTTTGATTTTTATTATTTGATTTGATTTAAAGGAATTTTTGGTGTACTGCCATACGTCACGTCACGTCTGTTCTGTTACATGTTCATTTCCACTGGTCACAGAAGAGATCTGTCCTCCGAGATACAGGAACTTCCTAGTTCAGAGGTCAGCGTTTATTGTAACTTTTTGCTCACTAATTTTATTTAGTTCCTATGGTGTAAGGACTATGAATACTTTGTCATCTTACCGCACAAATGAACTTATTCTTATATCCTGTGACTTCAATCTATGGTTCCGTACAATATGCGACAGAAGAGAACGGAAAATATCATGATACCTACGTCATGTCGGATATTCATACACTAGTGACAATATAATCCCTTTATTCAGAACATTACAAATGGAACACATCACGTTAATTGTCCACGGATTTTCAAGCTCATTGTATTATTCATAACGTTAATCATACTGTAGATATTTTATAAAAACATTACAGCGTATGTATTAAAAATGAGTGTATTTTCTCTCACACGGTTTTATATCTATACTTTATACAATTTGGGATGATCCTTGAGATATATGCCTTATGACGTAAATGTGTCGCGTTTTGCGAATAATGTCAAAATAAGAACTTAAAATTTTGCTACAGAAAACGGCCATAAATATTTTTATATTCAAATTATTATTTATTTAAAGATTAGTTCATTTTATACAATTTAAAATAAGATTATAACTATGGTTTTTTCAATAACTGCGCAGTTAGGTATGAAATCGACAATTGTTGTAATAAACCTACAACCTTGGGATCTTCAAGGCCAGAGTGAATAGGCATTTACTGGACCCGCATGCTCCATCGTCGACCTCATCGTCGCTTACCATCAGGCGAGATCGAATGCGGGTTTAGTTATACATAAAAAAAAAAAACTCCAATAAATTATTTTTCCTCGAAATTGTGATGACGAAAAGTAAAACTCAAACAATTTTACGTCAAAAAAGCCTGAAATAATTAATATTAATAAGCGTATTACGAAAAAAAAACGACGTCTACACATTTATGATTTATGAGAAAAAAGATTAAAATGGTATTTTTTCAAAACGACAAATAATTCTGTTGAGAATGAAACCATCGGCGCGCGAGTCCGACTCGCACTTAGCCGATTTTTATACAAAATTGAAAAAAATTTAATTAATCGAAACTGTTAATCGATCTTTTAAAGAATCGGATCGATAACGATTCGAGCACCGAATAGACAGCCCTGTACCTATGATACGTAAAACAAAAAGGATAATCCGAAAATGAATAAGGTAGAACTCCCTTATCCTATTGTTTTAGGACTGACAAAGCAAGCTTATACAAGGATGAAAATCTCATTCAAATAAGCACTTTCGTTTAATTTTTAACCCTCGATCGATCGAGGGAGGGCGTGTTATAAGTTTAACACGCTTGTCTGTCTATTTGTGTGTTTGTCTGTTCACCACCATCAGATCCTCAAGGTTTCAGATGTCGGAAACACACCATGAACCTGAATATTTGAGCTCAAATTCGAACCATCTAGCTATTACCGTTCCAGAGATCCCACACTGAGAGAAATTTTATTCCAAAAATAACAAAATTATTCTGCAATTGCAGCGAAAACTGAAAAAAAATATATTTCTTATAACATTCTTGCTGTTATCACAGAATATAATATATATTACAACAATTTAGTAATGACTAAATTTAATTTCAACAAACAGGTTTTAGTAATTCACAAAATAACATGCCAATGCTAATATTTACAATAAAACTAGTATAAACAACGGTATTTTATTTTCTGCAAATTTCTTTTTGAAACTACTAATTTGATATTAGTTGTTTCTAGTATGTGGTGTTTTTAATTCCAACTAAGCATGTTTTGCAATTTTTACAACAAAAATACCTAAATCAACAGAAGTTTTTGTAATTCAAACAAAATATGTATCATTTTCTAAAAATAGAGATCATATCTGAGGTTGAATGTCAATTGCAGTATTTGTATTATGCACACACATATTCCGACGCCACCTTAACTGAAACATATAAGTACCTATACCACCGTAAAACGTGCAAAATCCAACCTCACCCTTTCATTCAACTCAGGGTTATTTATTGGGTCCTTCTACAGGTCAAACTCATCCATCCACCCGACGTATATTGGTTTTAGTCAAGTGAATTAACCTTAGTGTAGTAGTGAGTGTCGGTCATACAACATCCAGCCTCAATTCGACGCGCTGGAAGGAATATTTATCTCTTATATTTCCCATCTTATTTTTAGGTACAAATTATATTTTAATGTTTGTGCAGGTATTCTGTATTCTTTATACTGAAGTCATCATCATCATTATTAGCCTATTAATGTCCCCAGTGTTGGGGCACAGGCATCCTCTTGTACAAGCGGGTACGGGCCATGATACACCGAGCGGGCCCAGTGCTGATTGGTGGATTTCACACGCCTTCGAAAACTTTTAATTTCCTCAGACATGCAGGTTTCCCCACGATGTTTTCCTTCACCGTCAGAGCAGTCGGTAAATGTACGTAAGTCTTTCAAAAAAAACGAAAAATTCATTGGTATAAGGCAATGCCTGGTTACGAAGTTATTATTATTATTTATTGAAAATCTACATAATTTCATTCAAACATTGACATTTACAGTGTAACAGAAACCAATATAGGTTTGTTAAGAACACTGGCAGACCGTCGACAGTCGCATAATATTTGTGAGTGTGTGAAGAACAGCACTGTGCTTGTGCATTTCCAGTGCTAGTGCACTGCTTCGGCAAGGGAACACGTTTATTCCATTGTGTGCGTTATCGGACAGTACTGCACAGTAGTGTCCGTATGCTGTGCCCCACACAGTCACGGGTACGCTGCTCATCACAGGTGTTACCATTTCGAAAAAAGTTTAATTAAATATTTTAAGTCGGACCTCCTGCATGGAAAGAAAGAAAGAAAGAAAAGAAAGAAAGAAAAAACATGTATTTAACATTGCACACATTATAAAACTTAAAACAATATTGGAAAAAATAAAATAAAAACAATGCAATATTAAAACATGTATATGACATGGGAGTCCGACGTCCTAGCCACGACGCCACCGACGCTCTAATTGTCTTTAATATTTCCCATCTTATTGTTAAGTACAAATTATATTTTAAAGATTGTGTATTCTGTATTCTTTATATTATATTGAAGTAATTATATTATAGCCTCAATCGCTTCCTTCAAGTTTTCTCAAACCGTTTTAGACGTGGATTACCTAAATTCTCTCAAGTACTGAAACTGAGTGACATTTCTAAAATCTTAAGGATGTAACATGTAACGTTTGCATGACAATACGAAAGCATTAAATAACTCCCGAAATACAAGTCCGACTGGAATGATCTTGCTAACATTTTAACCGGCATAAACACTGAGAAAATGAGATAACCAATTTCAGAAATAACAAAACTTAATCATTCATCATCAAAATTAATTTGAAATCAGTAAGAGTTTTTTATTACATGTAGCTTTGGTTATATGCTACCAACAGTTTTGTAAACACCGTTATCACATTACAGGTAGATATAACTATGGTTACATGTAACAAAATATTTATCTCTATTCTGTTTCCTTGTTTGTTTATTTCTTTTCTGTTTGTTTGTTTTTTTGTTTTTCTTTCCAAAAAATACGTTTTCTCCGTGGAGTTTGCGACCATTTTACCAGATACAGTCACAAACTTTACTTCAAAATATTTTTTCTTCTAAAATACGAGTACTTAAACACCTTTAAATTTAATAAAAACTATATTATTTTTAATACCTTCGAAACTCCGAACAAGTATATAACCGGATAAAGGAAGCAGTAATAGGATTTATGGCGGGTGCCATACCACTGCGCCACAATACGTACATTTGCGGACATTTGCATTTGCTAACGGTACGCGCGGTTCGATGACCGACCGCGAAGGCCGCTTCTACGGATGACGTCACTCCTATGCATATAGGTATTAGGCTATAGCAATCCGTATACTAAAGAAGGGACCGCAGGCAGTGCAGTAATTTTTATTTAGTCAGTACGTGAGACGAATTGAGGTTGAAGAATATTTTCTAAGTTAGCCTAGCGTTTATCACCACTGATGAACACTGAAAAAATTACCTGATGACCTACTAAGTAAGTACTAATCCTGCTTCACGAAATTATTCTAGGTTACTAAAATCGCTATAATCCTTAAGGATTGACTTAGCTAGATCATAAACGATATAAACGTATTGTAGTTGTAGATGCGCGTGAGTGGGATGGGATTAGGGTTGCCACCCGTACTCTAAAATAGAGTATTGTCCTCTTTTTCGTGTAGGTGTACTTTATAATCTACGACACCAATAAAGTACGCGAAAATACTCTATTTACGTAACTCTGACTGTTACTGGCTTGTTACTGGTTATGAGTACTTATGAGACTAAATAAATTGGTATCCAAAGCCACAAAACTGTGAAGATTTTCCAAATATGTACGAATTCATTTCATATATTTTGTCTGTGCCTGCCACTTCAGCGTTCACTGAAGAGAGTTTTCTCCCTTATGAATGTAAGGTGGAGAGACGAAAGGAACAAAGTTACCCTAAACTTCATTAAAACGAGCTGATCATATATTTTAATTTAAATTTTGATTGCAAAGAGGCTGTAACTATCTTCAAGAAAGCCAAATATTTGTTAAATGTAATATTTGTTATATGAAAAGTAACAAAAATATGTTTTTAAAGATAAATAAGTAAAAAATATATAAGTACCTACTCTTTTTTTTATGCTGTGTACCTACTTTATTTTTGTTCTACCGAAATCAAAAAATACTCTATTCGTCCCAAAAAAAGGTGGCAACCCTAGCTGGGATGCACGTGACGGAAATTCATGAGCGCGAGCTTTTTTTCGACAATACGGCGATTATTTCATAAACGGTGTTCAATATTCAAAATATAATTAACGACGTTTAACGTAGGCACACATATTGTTATTTTGGTTCTAATTCCAATACCTAAAATCAAATAAGAGCCAAATGAAATGAGTTCTTTTTCGTATAAACATGCAAAAACACCAATATTTGGAATTTAACTAAATTTATCGAATTGTTTAACGAGTTACCGACGTACGTGCTTGTAGGTCTCAAATATTATTATTTTTTAAATCAGAATTTCAATCGACTAAGTTTATGAATAAAATGTGAATGAATGAATGAATGAATACTCTTTATTGCACAAAATTAGGTGGTTGTCCTCGTATACCAAATCATGATCTAACTAAGTACAGCGACTTAAGTAAGTACTTAAAATAACTCACGGGCATCTCACTCGTGTGATTTATGTTTAAAATGCAACCAACCGTCTTCCTCTTCGTCGCTTATTAACAGAAATTATTCACTACTCAAATAAATACTAAAATAATTGTTGGGTACTTCAATGAGTAAATAAAGATATTAAATTATTCTTCCCTTCTATCTTTCTTCCCGCCACTCACCCTCGGATTCTTCCGTCAATATTTTTTCTATAATTAAAAACGGATTTCCGCAAAGTGACGGCTGATCCCATCAACCAACTTCAATAATAAGTACCTATCCAATAGTATTTTTTCCATCTTCATCACATCAATGCATATTTACCTTACTATTGTACCAAGTGTCTAGTTAGGACTGATGACGTTATCTCATACAGGTTGTTGAATAGTGAGAAATGTCAACTATACATTATTTACTTTTGTTTTCTATACAGATGAAGTTACCAGTTAGGAATGGTATGATGATGCTATTGTAAGTCAATAGTCACGTAATAGGCATCTCATTATTGACCTAAGTTTACATACCACTTCATAAAAGATTAACAGCAAATAAAGGTGTATACGAATTGTTTGTTCAAATATAAAAGTTTGTTGAACGACTTTAGGATACATTATGGAATCAGTATTATTAAAATAGGTGTATCTATCTATCTATCTATCAGCCCGTATCTGTCCACTGCTGGACATAGGCCTCTCCCAGGGCGCGCCACATTACTCGGTCCTCCGCCTTCCTCATCCAATCATCGCCAGCAACCTTCTTCAGGTCGTCGGTCCACCGGGCAGGGGGGCGTCCCACACTGCGCTTTCTTGTCCGCGGTCTCCACTCTAGAACTCGTCTACCCCAACGGTTGTCGGTTCTGCGACAGACATGGCCAGCCCATTGCCACTTCAACTTGCTAATCATATGAGCTATGTCGGTAACTAGCGTTTTGTGACGGATGACTTGATTTCTAACTCTATCCATCAATGAGATACCGAGCATAGCCCTCTCCATAGCTCGTTGAGCGACTTTGAATTTTCGGACCAGCCCTGCCGTGAGTGTCCACGTTTGAGCGCCATATACCATAACAGGTAGGACGCACTGATTGTATACCTTCGTCTTAAGACTTTGTGGTATCGACGACGAAAAGATATGACGCAAAATAGGTGTATGTTCGTACCAAATTCTTGAGCTAACTAGGCTGGGTTGGGGGGAGAGGGAAGAACCAAAATGAGATCTCTAGCTTAGAAATACCTAGAAAACTATATAAAGGGCATAAAGAAAAGGACAATTTTTAAATAAGAAATAAAATGTTTTATTACACATTACTCAAACATAATACATCTGGAACCTAGAGGATCTGATGATGACCAGAAAGATACTAAGTACATCTTAATAATGGTAAGTCAGGGGTTTAATTACAGTTTTATCGTAGAATTATTCATAATAACGATCAAATTTTTTTTAGGAATACTCAGGGCAACAGCCAACTAAAACAGTCTCTTTGACAAAATATGGGATTTGTTAATCCCCAATTCTATGATCTTTATTATGAAACAGTTAAAATGTATTATGAAACAGTCACACGAGACAGAGATATTTCGAACGGGGGACAGTAGCACTGTTATGCTACATTAGTGCTCTTACAAAATGCATCATCTCGTTCCAAGTCTAGACATCGTAATAAAAAGCTTTTGTTCCATTGCAATCTTTATTCAAGCTATTTCGAATATAGTGAGATACATGCAAATTTTAATGGAAAACTTAAAGAATAAGCGTAAGAAAATAAATATTAATGAAGAGATTTGTTTCTCAACTGAATAAAATGCATAATAAAGTCCGGAGTCCATACCTACAACTAGACTTAGAATATTTTTTTCTGGAATTAGTAAATAGTATACATTAAACATCCCTTTTCGAAAACTCTGCATGGCTTTAGAAGCGTACAGTCAAGTCAATATTTTAAATGTACAATCCAACTTCTGTTAGACTAGAGAGTTCAAGTCTATGGCTACTGAATAGGATGGAATATTTTAATAGCAGAAAACCACAGAGATCAAATGGATTCCCCCGAAAGCACGTAGAGCATAAACCGTCCAGTACGGAACTTTAACTGCATAGCACATTCGTATCGTCAGGTACAAAAGTCTGTTGACTGCACTACTAGAACTGTGGGACTTGATACAAATATTTGTTATTTTAATACAGAAATGTCGCCTTTTATGTATTTAATGCCTGGTAGCAGGAAGGAATTAGAAATAGTAATTCAAAGTTCAAATGTTTTATTGCTAATTACAGGTTATATGGTTCTTATGATTAATAATTTGATCCGCTATAATATACCTTGTTAAGGCATGCAATATTTATTTTATTATGTCCTTTATAACATTAATTTATTAATCAATTACTATAATTAATTACTATAATCAAGTATCACAACTATTCCAAAAAAAATCCTTATAAACTCAATAGATATGCAGATATCTGCACCACAAATACCACATTTTTGCACCTCTTTCTCAATATCATTTCCTCTGCCCGAAAGTTGCCTGGAAGAGATCGCTCTTAGCGATAAGGCCGTCTAATTTGTCTTCACTATTTCCTTTTCTAACTCATGTTTGTTGTTTTATATTTGTGCAATAAAGTGTATTTTACTTTACATTTTTGCACCACAATAAATATAAATAAAATCTAAAAGAGATCTAGTTTTAAATTTTGATATAGACAGCCTAATTTGTAATGTCTCCTAAAATACACTTCACCGTTAGCCTGTACAAGAATACAAAATGCAGACGTATTTTTAGAAGAACCTATTTGGCTACTCTATACCGGTAGTTACTCCACATTGCATTATAGACGCGACCCGGTTCAACATCTGTACACTATTTTATATCCAGTTGTAAATAATTTAGAGTTTAATTTAAAGACTATATTTTTTTTATTGGTAACGGGAGAAAATAAAAGATTTTATGACATGTATCGGCAGTAAATTGACAGTTAAAGAAGACTTCAGCTCTTTGGTTGCTACAATCTGCCCTCTAGGTGCCGGCTAGCAGGGTTATAGGACAGTGTGCAGATGAAGTAATAGAAGAACTTGGTAATAGATATTATATTTTTAAGGAACAGAACTACACAGGACACAAAAATGAAACGGAGAAACGTCCGTGTGGTAGTTATATGAGCTCAATGAAACACACCAGTAGACGTGTTAAAACCAACTGTTTATTGACATAGACTTACCCTCTCTTATAACATTAACCAACCTACCTACATTATCGTTATGACTACTGTTATTACATAAAGTACTACTACGTATGACATCTCTCTCCTTGTGAACCTAATAACGCTGGAAATGTTACTTAGAATAAACTTACTTTAGATTCTTATACACCTCTATTTCCCTACACAGATGGAGGAAAGACTAAACCTAATTTCAATATAAAGTATCTACATATTTAAAACTTAGTCTAACTATAACGTTAAAAATTAAAATGAGATAAAAAAATAACTGAGAAAAAATAAGGATTGCGATAGGTAAAAAGTAACAAAACAAATGTAAACTTTTAACCATTTATGCAAATCCATACCTATTCGGCTGGCGCACAACGCGGCCACTTTTAGTTACATATAGTTTAGAATGAGACGGGTCGCATGTCGGCGGCGCCGGTGCAGCCGGGCCGGGCGGCGCGAGCGAAGTCCGCCGCCGCGGGGACGGCATCCGCGCCGGCGGCGTCGGAGGCGGAGCGCCCTGCGCGCAGGCCGGCGATCCTGCCCCCGTGCGACTCTCGTTTAGTTTGTTATTACTTTTGTCTGACGGCTTCATTATGTCAGTTCTGTTACGGCGATACGTGCCCCCGTTGACCACTTTTAGCCAATACGACCTATCCCCGTCCGCTTTGTCTAGTACCCGTGCTTTCGACCACACCTTGCCGTCGCGAACGCGCACCTCCTCACCTATTTTTAACGGTTTTAAAATCTTTGTACCCCTATCGTAATATATCTTCATTTTATCTACTCTCTCCTGTCTAACTTTGAACATTTTATTCGGCTCGACCGTTCGCGGCACCAGCACCTGCGCCGGCGCAGGTAGCCTAGTGTTAAGCGACCTACCCATTAGAAGTTGTGCAGGCGAGTGCTTTTCGCCTGTAATGGGCGTATTTCTAAAGTTAAGCAATGCCAATTGCCACTCCGTGCCGTCCTCACTAGCTTTAACGAAAAGACGTTTTACGGTTTGCACATTGCGCTCGGCTAAACCATTAGAACGTGGATACAAAGGTGAACTAGTGACGTGTATTATTTCCCATTTATCGACAAAACTTTTGAACTCTGAAGACGAGAACTGAGTCGCGTTGTCGGTCACCATTTTTTTTGGAATTCCAAATCTCGAAAATATGCTTTTCATTTTCATTACAACAGTACCACTCTGTAAGTTAGGGAGCGACACTACCTCAACAAATTTGGAGTAGTAATCGACTACTAACAAATATAGCTTATGCTTGAGTTCAAAGATATCTGCCCCGAGCACCTCCCAGGGCAGCGCGGGAACGGCGTGCGGCGCGAGCGGCTGGCGGCGCTGCGCGGCGCGGTGACGCTGGCACGGCGCGCAGCGCTCCACCGCCTCCTCGATCTCGCGCGCCATTCCCGGCCACCACATCACGTCGCGCGCGCGTCTTTTACTCTTCTCTATGCCTAGGTGTCCCTCATGTATACGCGCTAACATTTCTTTTTGTAAAACTTTCGGGATCACTACCTTATTATTTCTGAACAGAATACCGTTAATCGCATGCAATTCGTTTCTCATCGACCAGAATGGTTTTGCATCGACTTTGACGTCACTTTTGTTTTCTGGCCAACCCCCAAAATAATAGTCGATAACGCTGGACAAAACGCTGTCCTTGGCCGTCTCCGCCCTTATATGCTCTAATTTTTCCTTCGTGGCCTCTGTACTGTCGTACACCGCGTTTACGTGAACGGTGACGTCATCGCACACTTCTGCGTCCGTCCCGCTCTCGACGGCAGCACGCGAGAGCGCGTCCGCAATGTACATTAATTTACCCGGCTTGTAAACAATTTTTAAACAATACGCTTGCAACTTTAGTAACATACGTTGTAACCGCGGAGGGGTCTCGTTTAATGATTTTTTAAATATTGTCTCTAATGGTTTATGGTCACTCTCGACGACTACCTCACTGTGACCATAAACGTATTGATGAAACCTTACGCAGCCAAATAGAATGGCTAGCAATTCTTTCTCTATTTGCGCCCAGCGCGTCTCCGCGGGCGTGAGCGTGCGCGCGGCGTACGCGACGGGCCGCCCGCCCTGCAGCAGGCACGCGCCCAGCCCCGCACCGCTCGCGTCCACGGTCACTGTCACCGGCTCGCGCGGCGAATAGAACCGTAACACAGGCGCATTAGTAATTAACTTTTTTAACTGTGCAAAGGCACTGTCATGTGCGTGAGACCAATCGAACTCTGATTCTTTTTTGAGAAGATCTCGCAGTTGACTTGAAATATTAGAATAATTCGGTATGAACCTCGATAGGTAGTTTGTAATGCCCAAAAATCGTTCTAACTCTTTTTTACCCTTTGGTTTAGGTATTGCCAAAATTGCTTTCACACGACTTTTATCAGGACTAATGCCACTGCTATTAAAAGTATGACCTAAGAAAGTAACTTCTTTTGCTCCGAAAACGCACTTGTCCCTATTAAATTTGACCCCATTTCTTTCAGCCCGTTCGATGACCTCTCGTAACCTGATGTCGTGTTCTTCTTTTGTAGAACCCCAGACCAACAAATCATCACAAAATACTTCTACTCCAGGCATAGAGAAGATTTTATACATTTCGTTATGAAATATTTCAGGCGCGCAATTTATACCGAACGGCATTCTCAAAAAACGGTACCTACCGTATGGTGTGGCGAATGTACACAGCTTAGAACTCGATTCGTCCAAACGAAGCATCCAAAATCCTTTTTTTGCATCTAATTTCGAAAAATAATTAGCACCTATCAAGTTACTTGTAACCTCGTCTAGCGTAGGCAGCTGAAAATGGCAACGACGGACAGCTTTATTTAAATGGAAAGGATCCAAGCAAAGCCTAATCTTTTTATCAGGTTTTTCAACTATAACAATATTTGAAACCCAGTCTGTAGGAGACTCTTCTTTAGTTATAATATTAAGTTTTTCCATACTGTCTAGCTCCTCCTTCAGGCGAGGTCTCATTTTGATGGGGATTTTTCTGGAAGCATTCACTACTGGAGGCACAGTTTCATCCGTTAATATTTTACAAATAGATGGTAAACACCCTATACCTTTAAAAATATTTTCATCTATTTCGTATCGCGACAACTCATTAATACGTGCTATTAATTTTAATTTTTTACATGCACCTAGTCCTAAAAGATTGTTACAAGAAACATCCAAAACGTAAACTTTATGTCGCGAACTTGAGTCTTTATAACACAGAGTTGGCTCGAAATAACCCACAATTGGTAAACTCGACTTACTAATTTCCCTGAGTACGACCCTGTCTTTCTTTAACACACTCTCTTGAAATCCCGCCTCCTTAAATGCTACCAGCGACAACACGGACACGTCGGCCCCACTGTCTAACTTAAACTTAATGTTAACATCATTAACACGCACAGTCTCATACCACGGCTCTGAGCCGCCGTCCACCGTGTCCAGAGATAGGCTGTATAACAATAACTCACTCGCTTCCTCCTCGGTGATCTCGTCCGCGGCCTCGTTGACAAACCTGGCCCTACACATCTTCGCAAAATGCCCGACACGATCACATCTGTAGCACTGAACACCACGCGCCGAACACTTATCACCGCTGGAGTGCCCACGCCCGCACTTGTCACAGACACTGTTACCGTAGCCCGGCGCCTGCGCGTGCGCCCGCGCCTGGCCGCGTCCGCGGCCCCGGCCTGCACGGCGGCGGCCCCGCAGCTCGTCCAGCGCCGGCTCGGCCGCGGCGGGAGCGGCGGTGGCTCCCCGCGCGTCTCCGCTGCGCCCACACGCCTCCGATTGCTGCCCCGCCGCCTCGACGGCGCGGCACCACGACACGGCATCTTGAAGCTCTAGTTTCTTTTTCGCAAGCATTTTTTCACGCATACCTGAATCTTTTATGCCTCTGATTAACTGAGTGAGAATGAGACTACTGCGTAAGGATCCAAAATCACATGATTTGCTTCGTGTTTTAAGCGTGCTCAGAAACCTATCGAAGCTATCTTCACACTGATAGCTATCGAAAAACACATGTCTTTCGAAGTTGACGTTCCGAGCAGGATCACAATGCTGAGCGAACTTCGCAACCAATGTCTCATAATCACTGCTACTTGCTTCTGGTAATTCTAATTCCTCGTGAATTTCACGTCCGTATTTCCCGATTACGTGTAGGAACAATGCACTCTTCTCACGAGACGAAGCCGATTCTTTTCCAGACGCGATTAAATAATAATCGAACGCGGACTTCCATTCCCTCCAGTTCAGCGCGACGTTGCCGTCCTCACTCATGGCGGCTGGCTGTTGAATCGCAGAGTAAACACGCGACGACGCTTGTTCTTGAGTTGGTTTTTCGTTTCCCATGTTGCAAACTTACTTCAGAACACTGAACACAACCGAAAAACGCCACTGGGCCACACCTGACACCATGTGGTAGTTATATGAGCTCAATGAAACACACCAGTAGACGTGTTAAAACCAACTGTTTATTGACATAGACTTACCCTCTCTTATAACATTAACCAACCTACCTACATTATCGTTATGACTACTGTTATTACATAAAGTACTACTACGTATGACAGTCCGTTCAGGATAAAATACACAGAGAAAGTGTAGACAATGCAATTAATGGAATAATGGAATTTAGAAATGGAATGGGAATATGATTTGAATTTTGAAAATATAGATGAAGAAATGAAAATGCCAACACGATATGAGGTGAGATAAACGATAACAATGAGGTTGAAATTGATGGCAAGGAGGTTGATATGGACGATGAAGTAGACATCGTTACATGGTACGTTACGCCAACTACAATTTACAAGCAAAGCAGTCGGCTAGGTTGACCACTAAACATACGATAAGCAAGCAAACATAGTAAATAAGTATAAGATGAAACCGATTGTGGATAAAATGGCAGAGGCTATTGTAAGTATATTTGTATTTGTACTTATGAGATGGTACGGCCATGTGATGTGTAGACCATGTGGTGAAGAAGTGCTCTTCAATTGCAACTGGCTAACGTCTGTCAAACGTGACACCTTGCTTTTAACTGAAGATTACGTAGTTATATGTGAGGGCAAAGAAGAAGAAAGAAAGGATCTTAGGCATTACGTCCAATTCCCGATTAAATTTTTCACGAAACACAAAGAAAAAAAATTAAATCAAAAAATCTTTTCTTATTACCTTATTAGTAACTCGTTAATAAACAAAGTATCGATTTTTGAAGTTCATGTATAATATGTAGTCTTACTAGCACTTCATGCTGCAAGTTTTTTTGTAAATTAAATGCTCTGTATTAAATAGAAAATCAATTTTCAAATTTTCCGGATTAAAATTTGTCCATAAAGAAAAAATCATATCTCGATAACTAAGCATATTTGGCACAAGGGAGTTTCACTCTAGCCTTCAAAATCATTAATTAAATTTAACGAGTTTTCTAGTAAAAAGGGGAACTGTTAATACAGTCGTCTTCAATCGACTCTCTGCCTTGTTTGAAAAGACCATGCCATTTATATACCATGGTTTTACCAGGACATTGGTCCCCATAAACATTCCCATCTCACTCATGGTTTGAGGAGGTTTTCCTTGCTTGGTAAGGAACTCGATTACGACACGATGTTCAATTAGCTCCATAGTTGCAGTTTTCTTCCGGATTGAGTTGTTTGCAGGGCGATATCTCGTAAACCAAAGATGTCATAAGGCTGACACTTGACTTATATACCTCCAATAATTTCCCAATTAATAAGATACTAAGCGAGTGAACCTACCTTCCCCTCCATTCCGCGGACTTTTCCCCCTCATAATTTAAAAACCTTTGCCTAAACCGTAGTGCAAACTCTCAATTTTAAAGTTGACATTACTTAGTAAAAAGTATCAATTTCAAAGTGCATTAGTATTTTCTCCATTTTTAATGTGCATCAGTCGAGGCTATGCGAACCAGGTCACCTAGTTCCGGTTCTGAGTATTATAATATCGCCTGTCGAGAAGTCTAGTGCACTCTCAATTCCCCAATGCAATGCAAATACTTTTCATAACGTAGGGAATGTCGCCAGGCCCGTAGGCAGGGGGTTTTGGGGGTTGAAACCCGACTTCCCCTACATGTTTCCGACATATACGTATTAGAAAACAAGGAAACTTACTTTAATTGTAACGAAATTATTTTATTTTCGTCTCTGTCTTTGCTAAAACTAAACGCGATCGTAAATAATTACCTATTCAACTCAACTTGATTAAAACATATATTTTATTAATAACTATCTGAAAAGTCCCCCCACCCCTCCGGCCGCTGATCCTGGATACGAGCCTGTCTGAATGTCACCACATTTTACATTTACTTCATTGGAGAAATCGAATGAATGCATTTTTGGATTCTTGAGCTATCAAGTATCTGGAATATGTGCTGGTTATAACTTAAAAATGTTTACGAATTTAGTGATACAGAAACACATACGTAGAAACACATATTAAGTTTATATTAATAAACTAATCCTACTATATAAAGCACGTTTCTTGTAGGTGACCAGGTGAGTGAAAAAGCGAGCTTATTTTTTAATTTTAACGCCTTAGATGGTAGATGAAATGGTCCAGCCATGGTTGTATAAGAATTATAGGCTTTCTGATATAAATTAAAACCAACAAAAACATACAAATCAGAAATAAAGATACACGTAGGACAAGAAAATCTCTTATATCTGTTGTATAAACAAGAAAGCCACTTGATATCATAACGTCAATTAATTCCCAGAACAGTGTCGCCTCAATTCCCCGACAGATAACAGATAATTAGAACAGATCGTGGCTATTTTGAGTTATATGGCTTTTGCACGACAGGCCTGGCCTACTTGTCCCCCAAATGACGTCTATAAAACAAACTATGCAGTCTTCTATGTATTATGTACAGCAACTAACACGGCTATACCTTTATTATACACACAGACAAAATACAAAACAACTTAATTAACGAAAAAATAAAATATGTACAAAAGGTATAGCATAACTCGATTCGAGTTTGTACCCTTCTGTACTTTGACGCATTTGACACCAGTTTTGACACATTCATATACGAATGTCAAGAAATCCTAACAAACATTTATCCTGACGGGGTTCCATATAGCTTTAGGTGTGTTGAAACGGCAAATTAGTGCTATTTAATCTGGGGGTGAGATGGTGAACAGTAACTATATTCTTACACTACAATATACCATGTAAGTAAGTACATCAAATATAGCATTTAAATAGCACATAAATAGTTAACTACACTGCTCATTATTTTTTAAAAATATTTAGCAAAACATACATTCGTATTAAAAAACAAACTTGGGATTAAACTAAACTTAAAAGTACTTACTTATTCAAATTTTCAACCTTTACAATATATTCTACACTATCTACACAATTACACTGACTATAGGCAGGTGATAATAGTTTGTTAAGTCTATTAATGTCCCCACTGTTGAGGAACAGATCTCCCCTTGCACAATGGGTACGGGCCATGATCCACCGAGCGGTGCTGTGCGGTGGATTTCATACGCATTCGGAAACTTTTAATTTCCTCAGACATGCAGGTTTCCTCACGATGTATTCCTTCACCGTTAGAGCAGTCGCTAAATGTACGTATATCTTCGGAAAAAAATCCGGAAAAATCATTGGTACATGGCATTACATGGTTTCGAACCCGGACCTCCTGCATGGGAGTTCGACGTCCTAGCCACTAGTCCACCGACGACGCTCTCGTTAAGTACTTATGTGAAACAAAAAAATACTATGTATCTTTTTTTATTCAACTAGAACAGTAAATTATGTTTATACATAATTATGGCAAATAAATACTTAATAATAAAATTACATATAAGAGACTGATACAGTGAATTAGTGATCAATTTTTTGAACAAAATTTTTCTCAATTACCCAACAAAAATATCAAAAACAATGTAAATGAAGGGATCTTTAACAAACAATAACCTCGGTCCTTCACGACTTCAGGACTTTGTTATTGATTTCGGAAACTCCGCCTGGCCGATATTGCAAAATTCAACTTTGTTTATGAACTCAACAAATAGATCAACATTTCAGACTGGACAGAAATGTCGATAACATTCAAACAATGGACATTATTCGACAGTGAAATAATAACAATTTGCCTAACATATTTATTTACTACAATACCTATGTCCCTCGGAATTTCCTGAATTTATTATAATTTTCCTTTTGAACATTATCCATACTGTGGGTTGCTAATACTTTTCTAAGGTAAAGTCTCCTAGCGTCGGTGGCAGTGGCTTACACGCCGGACTCCTATGAAGGATCGCCTGGGGTGGTACCACCCTCTTATCTATTTCTGCCGTGAAGCAGAAATGCTTGCATTTCTGTGTTTCGGTTTGAAGGGTAAGAGAGCCAGCGTAATTTACGGCACATGAGGCAATCCATCTTAGTCCTCAAGGTTAGCAGCGCATCAAAAACCCTCCAACATTAATACAGTGAGGTGAGATGTCTATGGGCCACGGTGACCACTTACCATCAGGTGGCCCGTTTACTCGTCTGCTCTCCTTATTTAATAAAAAAGGAAAAAAAAGGTCCAGCTTCGAAACCATAGAATGTCATGTACCTACGAATGAGTATTTGTTTTTTTTCCGAAGACTTTCGTACATTTACCAACTGATCTGACAATGAAGGAAAACATCGTGAGGAAACCTGCACACTGAGATAACAAGTGCGTGAAAATTGTGTTCGATTTCGATAAAACCATCACAACAAATGCACTTGAATAAAATAATATATAATAGAAAAATCACTTACCAGTGGCCTTTATAGCACCAATCTGATAATAACACCTGCATATGAGCACTAGAAAAACAATCCACGAAAACATAATAGGTCCGTCCGGCACCACAATTTCCATGTCTATTCAATTCACACAAAACACCGAACTGAAAACTTCCTTTTATCAGTTTTAATTTAAATCACACTCAGGTCAATATTTAAATAAATGGTTAAAAACAAAATAAAACGTTTCTTTGTTGCGTTTTTTTCCAAGTTAAATGTTATGTGGGTATATCGCATGCGTTCGGGTCGATGTCATTTAGCCGACACTAAAGAAATGCGACCGGTTCCAAACGTTGGCACATGCGCGGGAGTCGAGATCCAAATAACCAACAAAACGCTGATTTAATTAGTCGGCGTTTCAGGAAATTTACATTAAAAGTTCGACAACATGGTTTATTTTAATATTTTACAATGCTACATACATAAGTAACTTTTGAGTTGATCAAATTATCAATGTTATCAGTCAAGTAATTGCAACATAAAAACAAGTCAAATAAACTGTCAAACTTATCAACACATGGTTAATGCCACTAAAACGTAAAGAGAAAACAATACCGATGTACCAATCACAGCTTCCGATCTCGGTAGATCGACATAGACATGTACAATCGATCAGATAAGCGCTCGCGCCGATACCGCCGCTTCGACTGACCTGCGCCGGTCTCGAACTCGACCGTACATGTGTCAGTCAGTACAATACTCCTGAGATTATAACCAAAATAAAACACGCCTCCCAAGGAGAGAAAGCAACAAAAAACCGAGAAAGGTAATTATAGCATTGACGTTCATGAGTGTTCAAGATCAAACGATGTCACTGTACACTGGCAAACACATCAGGGTATACCCCTTGGTACTTTGTCGTTTCTACTTTCTTGACACATTCATTTGACTGTCAATAAAAAAAATTAAAAAAATATTTCGACACGGAACCGTGTCGAAATATAAATATATTCTCAGCATAGCGTGATAGATAGATATATAGATTAATACTTATTGCACACCAGAAATTTACATAGGAAACGAAACATAGAATAAGTGTACAAAGGTGGCCTTATCGCACAGAACGATCTCTTCCAGGCAACCTAGAATGATGATGTGATGGCGTGATGTGTCTTCTATTTGACATAGATAGAGAGAGAAATGGATATCGTAAAACAGATTCTTGGAGATATAGATACGAGTATTGCCAATATTTGGACATCGTTCACATATTAAAACGCAATATGACTCGTCCCTCTTTATTTTATTCAATCAAATATAAAGGGTTAAATGGATTTAGATATTACAACTTAGACTTTTCTTTAAAAATCTATGATTTCAATTATCACAACATCATTGTTATCATTGTCAGAAAATCAATATATTTTATTCTGTACGTACCTGTTACAAACGGACGGAATATAATAAATACAAAATAGAAGGAAATAATCATTCCCAACTCATGAAATTATAATAAAACCAAACAAATAAATAATAAATAGGCCCAAATGTTTTCAAAGTAATGAAAATGTAGCTGTTTGGGTAATTTTTCCAAGAAAATTTCAATGAAACTGTTAATATTAAAGTACTGTTTACGCCTACACAAATTATTACCCAGGGAATAAGGATCCTTGCAGACTTGCGATTGAACGATGCAATTTATTGTAGCACGCAGCCAGTCGTTGCAACGATTCGTTGAAGTGAAAACTTTCAATAAAGATGAGGGATTGCCATATCTTACCTATATATCTTATATATCATACCTTCCGCAAGAACGGTGTTTCACGTGTTTTGAAAGCTGGTTCAGTCGAATGCATAAGTGCATAGATGCCGCAGGGGAATAAGAATAAGAATAGTTTATTTGTGCGGTAAAATTACAGTGGAATAGGAACTTAAGCATATATTACATTAAACTTAATAAAATTAGTGAGCAACCAGTTATCCTACTATAGGCGCTGACCTCCGAACTAGGAAGTTCCTGTATCTCGGAGGACAGATCTCTTCTTTGACCAGTGCAAATGAACATGTAATATAACTAAAAGTGTGTGTGTGTGTGTGTGTGTGTGTGTGTGTGTGTGTGTGTGTGTGTGTGTGTGTCTGTGTGTTGGTTGTGTGTTTATTATTATTATTGTGTGAATACTGGAATACTGAATGGAATACTGAATGGATCGCACCTCGTACTACCCGATAGTGAATTTAAAATTTTCTAATAATACGAGTATTATATAGTAAACCTGTAGTAAGTGTCTATTTATTGATCTAAAAGGTATTAATAACATAATTCACATATTTATGTACGTTTTTATAGAAACGCTTAAATTATTCAACATGAGACACTTCATTATTTGTGTGTTTATTTAAATAAAGATTTGGTGAATAATATAACAGTACGATCAAATGAACGTATGAAATAAAAACGGAATGAAAATATAGAAATAGGGTAAATATACGTAGGTAAGCCTTGTTACATAAACCAAGGTCAGGGGCGAAATAATAGGTTAGGTTTAGGTTTTTAGCAATAGAAAATAATAAAAGTAATTACTTACTTCTTTGATGTTGTTAATAAAACATAGCTTAAGTTTCATGCTTAAGTTCCTACTGGTCTATGAATACTTTGTCATCTTACCGCAGAAATAAACTTATTCTTATAACTCTGTTTAGGGAAAATTGTCAAATAACACGGATATCTACTTATTATCATTTAAAAACCCTATCAAGAATGTGCCATTGGTACTTTTATAGTCTGTGTTCGCTGTGAAAAAAATAGTTCAATTCAACTCCGCAATATGGCAAGGGTTTTTACATTTCTGGTCAGGGTATATTTACGAGTAGTATTTGTCTAAACAATTTACACGCCGTGCATCCAAGCTTAGCACCAGAACCAGACATACATCTTCCTAATGGGTATATGTGGACTTAAATATGAACAACCAATAAACAAGTATAAGAATTAACTAGAGATGTAAAGTCACGACATAACATAAATCAAGTAAGTATAAACACATCTTGAACGAAAATATAAAACCTCTTATATTCACGCTCTAACTTTTGGACTATTAACTAGACCTTGCGATCATGCTTTATGACATCGTTTATTTATAGGTACTGTGAATCTGTGACATCATTTTTTTTATTTTATTTTTATTTACTTCTAATGCCGCATTTGACCTCGATCTCGCCTGATGGTAAGCGACGATGAGGTCGACGATGGTGCATGCGGGTCCAGTAAATGCCTATTCACTCTGGCCTTGAAGATCCCAAGGTTGTAGGTTTCGGGAAATACAGACGCCGGCAGGCTGTTCCATTCCTTAGCCGTTCGCATAATGAACGAAGAAGCAAATCGCTTCGTACGAGCAGATGGGATATCAACAACATAAGGATGGAACCCCTCCCCGCGCCTGGTAGTCCGAAGGCGGAATGGAGATGCTGGAATTAGGTCGTGCATGTCATAGTCATATAAATGGCAAAAACCGATCATTTTTGTCGAATATGTGTTGTTTATAAACTAATTACTTTTATTCAATCATTCCTTCCTTCCAAGTCGTGTTCCTCATTGCTGAGGGTCGTGATCATTCTAAGGAATTAATAACATACGACTCTCGTGGCAGATTTAATGGGGTGGTTTGCCATTGCCTTCCCCATGTCACACACTGGTTACCTCAGTGTGCAGGTTTCCTCACGATGTTTTCCTTCACCGTCAGAGCAGTCGGTAAATGTACGTAAGTCTTTCGAAAAAACCGAAAAACTCATTGGTACATGGCATTGCTTGGTTTAGAACTCGGACCTCCCGCCACCGACGCTCTCAATCGTACAAAGTTTAAATTTAATTACAAATATAAACACAACATTTGAATTTCAACAATGTCGCGTGTCCACGTACCTATACAGTGTAAATACGAACCCAAGGTGGGTTCGTATTTATACATTAAAGCTACCTCCATTGTAGTGGTTCATTTCTGATAATTCCATTTCAATGGATCACGTTGTTCTATCACCCACAAATTCATTTAAAATTATAATACTCATCGTGTTTCACGATCCCTTTAAAATACTTATAATATTACATTATAGGGGCTGTAAAATATAACACCCGATCGATGATGGGACTACTCGCCTATATTCAAGGCCATTTGTTCGACCTCAGAAGTAAGTACCAGGGTTATACAGGGATGCAACAAACCCCCAAAAAATTTAAGGTGCTCAGCTTAACATTACCAATGACATTACTATAATTGATTATACAGGTTACAAAAACCCTTTGTAAGCCAAAAGGGTGGTGTTCAGTATCCATATCTGAACAACTTTTACTATGGGGCCAACTCTGAAATTGCGAAAAAATCAGCCGTTCCATAAAAAAGCTCAATACCTACCTACACGACCGTAAAAAAATGCTTTCTCTCTGAATAGAGAGAAAGTTGTTCAGATATGGATACTGAACACCACCCTTTTGGCTTACAAAGGGTTTTTGTAACCTGTATAATCAATTATAGTAATGTCATTGGTAATGTTAAGCTGAGCACCTTAAATTTTCCCAGTACTGAGCGAAACCAATTTTAGGCTCTGGTGGCGAAGATTGACACTATCACGCCATGGAACAATACAATGTACTGTAAAAATACATATTATAAGTATATAAAGAAAGAAGTCACAATTATTCCCAATGAACCTTCATCGATCATATCCTCTTGTACAAGGAGAGGATATGTGTCTCGCTAAACAGTGGAAAGTTTTCTTTGCACTGCTTCTAAAATCGGGTTTCTAGCATACCTAGATAGGTATACTGATAAGATTATCATATCGCCCGTCAGTGTCTAAGCCAATTTGTAAAAAAAATATCTCAGTGAATTTTATTCATTTTAATAATTCATGACTCAAAGATCTCGTTTGATTTCAAAAACAAAAAATAATAATCCATTTTGTTTTTCCGACAAAATAAAGTAACGTCCAAAACTACCTCTACTTAGTGGTTTATGAACACGGAGCTCCAATAGTATCCTATTAAAATATCCTGCATATTTGATGGATCTATTCCATATTCCATGCATTCAATGATCAATCATACTCAATCGATGGCGTAGGCTGGCTTTGATGTGTGAATGTTATCCTGTCTTTCCACTCGACGAGGCGCGAACAGCCCTTGTCAGTCGGTAGCTTTTCGTCAGACGTTAGGCTCAGCGCAGTTACTCGGAGGCGGAGGCAGAGCGTGGCGGAGAAGCGTATAAGCATGCTCTCGTCCAACGACAAGCCATAATAAATGTCAAAATTCGAACGCGGCGAACAGCAGGTCAGAACAGTTAACAGAACAAAATTACACATATACCTACATAAAACAGGCAGTTCACGAAATGGTATCCCTTTGTAACCACTATATCACATTTTCAACCCACTGTGACGAAACCGAACCAAAATGACGAAACCCACGAAAATAAAGAATATGTATATTCTTTATTTTCTTTATTTATGTATGCATAGAAAGTAACAATATGCAACTATTCAGTTACCAAAATTACGTGCCTGTGCTGAAAATATCCAAAAGAACAATATTACACATATACATAAAACTGGCAGTACACGAAATGGTATCACATTTGTATGTGGGTTGAAAATAAAGAATTTACATAGAAAGGAACAATATGCAACTATTCAGTTACCAAAATTATGTGCCTGTGCTGGAAATATCCAAACAAGCAAAAAACCACTCCCCTGCGCTCCGATTACTAGGCGCTGGGCCTAAGTTTATACAACCTTATTTATGGATATGGCGTTGACATTTGATCGACAAAGTCATACGAGACACTTCGAGGGTATTCTAATATTCAACAATATCAACTACCTATATGTTGATAATACAAAGAGTGCTACTGAATTATGGATCAATGTTTTAGTTTAGATCGTCAGCTGACTATGTACCTACTTTAAATTTTAGTATTGTCTTATCATCTCCGGTCGCTTTCACAATAGCATCTACTCACCCTAGACCTAAAGTTCAGGTATTTAGTTCCCCTATTACTTATGTACGGGTGAACTAGAAAACAATTACTTTAACCACTACCAGTGACCCAGTAAAAGCGCAGTTCCGTCACAGCCTTTAAATTTTAACGTTCCAAGTTCGTAAAGTACAACCTTGAAGCGTTTATCCTTCGGTTTACGTAAACCGGAACGCAATTTATGTTTATTACTAAACAGTTATACCTTCCTGACCGGCAAGGACGCTCAGGTGAGGGTCCCGTTTCAAGCTCCTAGCGGACAAACAACCTTGAAGAATCCTTGGGTTTACGTAAACCGGAATGCAATTTATGTTTGTCGCTAAACAGTTATTGAAGAAAAAACGAATGAGTGATGAACGAATGACGAAACAGGTATACGAACGAAGCGAAAAGTGGAAGGAAAATCAGGGGTGGTCCTATACTAACCTTTAAAGATCAGATTGACCGAGTGCTCATAACAAAGCAGACGACCCCAACGGCGAGCATGCGTGAAAAGACGATTGATTGTGGCGTGCCGAGACAGAGATTCGTGGCGCTCCGTTCTCTCAGCCTACCCCGCAAGGGACATAGTGTGAAGGTAATTATGTATATGTATGTATGCTAAACAGTTTTGCGTTCCTGACCGGCGAGGACGCTCAGGTGAGGGTCCCAACCTTGTGCCGTTTATCGCCCACTCGCCCGACCTTTAACGGTATAGAATACTAAGCTATATCATTATACAGTTTTAACAAAAACTCCCTATAGGTAAATAAATAAAATGATATTTATTCAACGGACTTACAGCTGTAGAGTAACCAAAAATATAAATAAAGTGGGCGAATAGGTGGAGGCCACAGTACGGGTGGTATTATTCAGTCCTATCTAGAACGTTCGCTGCCACAAATGCTTATATAATCATAAAATAATAAAAAGAAAAATCAAGATGGTGGACTGAAAAGTAATTATCTAAATTAAAGCCGAATGGTACAATACACTTATTTACAGGCCATCCTGGGTTCCATGGTATGACTGTGTCAGCCTTGGTAGGGAGCTACTTGTCTTGGCTTTTAGATTACGTTCGGGTCACATTCCGTTAAATTGGTTTTTGCATTGGGTTGGAAGAGTTGCATCACCGTTGTGTACCAACTGTAACAAAGTAGAAGACCTCACTCACCTCCTAATGGGGTGTGACCTGGTGAAACTTGAGAGGAAGAAATTTAGCCTCAATAGGCTCAATATTATTTTGAGTCAGCCCTTATCTGATAATATGAAACACTTACTGTTGTTTGCTAAGTTGGCTCTTAAAGTGACTCGAATAATACTTGAACTTCCCTTCCCTTTTCTTAGTGACCCTAACGAGGCTGACATGGTTACCTTGTCGTGTACCAAAGCCTCTAAACAGAGATTTTTTAAAAAAGCTGAAAGGCCCCAATTCCACTGTATTACAAAGTTTGTCGTTATTTTCCAAATAAGTAGCAATTATGTTTTCATTTCGTATCGATTCAAATTCTAACACCACGCTAACACATAATGAGCGGCTTGAATTTAACGTTAATCGTCAAGTCGCTGCACCTTAGTTTATACTGAAATTACGTTGCATTAGTGGAATCGTATCGGATCATTTCGATTTTGTTAAGAAAGTTGTCAATTTTCCATTTATTTTGTAGCGATCGATCAGCTGATAGATTTGTATAAAAAATTTAAAAGAGAATATTTACGAAAATCAAAAAGTCTTAGAACAAAACTTCTCCAGTTATATCTCGCAGAGTTCGACATACAAAAGTCGAGCGCTACGAACGTCTTGTCACGCTCGCACATGTAATGTAAGTGAATGAGATAGGACTAATGTCGAATTCGACATTCCACTACGAAAATCGCGGTTCAGGACGACGATTCTCGTAATGGAATGTCGAATTCGACATTAGTCCTATCTCATTCACTTACATTACATGTGCGAGCGTGACAAGACGTTCGTAGCGCTCGACTTTTGTATGCCGAACGCAGCAAGAATCGCCTTCCGGAACACACCTTTTGCTTTATTTTGTGTTTAATACAATCTTAAAATCTAAACTTAATATACTTGATAAATACCACCCTAAATACAGGTAACAACGACATGTGCCATAAAGTCCAAGAAATAATATATATTTATAGGGGGTTTCGCTATATCCCGTATAATGTTATTATTATTTTATTATTTTCTGAGTTGTTTCCTCGTTCCCGAGAGATTATAGTCGATGCGATATAGCAGGAAACTTCAGTTCAATATGTTTGTTTCATATACGTTTTGTAGTTGCTGTTCATTTTCTTTGTTATTCTTTTCCAGTTTGTTTTGATCCCTCTTTTCATTATTAAAACTTGTAATGATGTTGAACTTCATCGTCCATATCAACCTCCTTGTTAGCGTTTATCTCACCTCATCTTCATTTCTTCATCTATATTTTCAAAATTCAAATATATGATTTGAATCCTATTCCATTTCTAAATTCCATTATTTCATTAATTTCATTCAGAATGTTTTCTTTGCATTTTGCACTTTCTCTCTGTATATTATCCTGAACGGACGTTTCTCCGTTTTATTTTTTGTCTCCTACTACTACCTATTTTCTACATTTACTATGTTCGTTAAAATATAATATATATTAACAAGTTCTTCTATTACTTCATCTGCACACTGTCCTAGAACCCTGCTAGCCGGCACGTATAGGACAGACTGTAGCAAGCTTAACCATTCTTCTGATCCCTTTCACATAATCGTTTTAGTACAGGACGCGTCCGGTTCCAGCTCTGGGTCAGTTGCTGCAACTTCACATGCCTTTCGCCCTCCCCCCGCTTGAAATCAGCGCTTCGTGATTGGATGGAGCGAACCGAACCGTCGCTGGAACCGGACCATGTAGTCCTAGCCTTTGTAGATGGGTTTTGAAACGCTATCAAACTACCCTTTATGTATACTTATGCGCCAGCAAACTTAGACCTTAGTATCTACGAACGTCTGTTGACTTTCATAAGTGTACTCGTAATTATATTGTTTTATCTAATATCAAAACGGGATTGTTGTTTGCTTTGTTGTCTAGGACTTAGCCCATAGGACGCTTTGTAATTAGGTCGAGTAAATAACACTAATCTAGAGACTAAATTTCAATAAAGCCTAGAACTAACAGATGTAACAGCCTAAATGTGATAATGGAACTATTTTTGTTTAACTTACAAAAATAGAATTTTACTTTTTTTTTTTGACCTACACGACCTATATGACCCTATTCTGAAAGACGGCTGTCCTTTTCATATTTTAAAGATATGACAAGGACACCATCACTTTTAGACGTGACAAATGAATGTTGCTATCCTTCAAAATAAAGCTTAGTATTTATACCCCGACCAGGAACAAAAAAACCCTCGCCATATTGCGGTATTGTACCATTTAAGGTACAGTCGACAACAAGCTATAGTATACCATCTGTCAAAAACCTTCGACTAAATCTCAACCTTATGCCTGCGCAATATGATACATTTCAGATTCTCTAATTTTGACGTTTTGGGCAGGTTGACCGTGGTCGACTGTACAATTTTTTCACAGCGAACTCCATAACACAGATTATAAAAACTACCAATGGCACCCATCTTGACAGACTTTTTTAGTTTCTGGTTAGGGTATACTTAACAAACGTTGTCATTTATTTTAAAATCTACTTTATATAAAAAAGTTCAATACTAATCTAATAATATTACACCTGAGAATTACATCATTATCTACTGCAGTTCGCTCTAGTTTCCGTTGGAAACTAGTACTTACTAAGCTCAGTGGCGTATTGGTGGGGGAATGGCCCCGGGCGGCAGATTTCAAGGGGCGGTACGCGGCATTTTATGTCGTGAAATTATTGACCCTTTGCAGATGGATTTTAAAAATCGCGATGCGTGGCTTATCATCGTATCGTGAAATTATGCCGACTGCAGATGGTGGAAGAAAAAATCGCGCTGCGTGGTTTATAATAATATCGTGAAATTATGCCAACTGCAGATGGTGATGGTGAATGTATTAAAAAAGAAAACATTGTGCGGCGTGTCATTTGAAATGGTGACAGAGTATTACGGACTTTTTGCCGAATTGCGTAAATTTGTTGGGGGTGGGGCGGTAATTTAGGCCTTGGTCCGGGCGGCAAAAAATCCACGCTTAGCCACTGAGTAAGCTCTTATCATATTTAGCGGATTTCACAGCGGAAACATGGCGGTAACTAACTGTTACTGCCCGGTCGCGTTGCATTAGTACAGCCATTACATTATACTCGTAAAAGGGCGTCCGACGGCCATACTTTGCTATAAAGATACAGGGAGTAACAATTTTTGCCAAGTGAATTTTCAAAACTGAATTTTCGGTAAGCAAGGTTATTATTATATTAGATATTTTATTACATACCGAGTATGCGTACACAATAACGGTATTCTACGAAGTAAATTACTGCAGAGTCCATTAGCCATTATTGGCCGCGGATCATATTGAAAGGCCGAGTCGTAGGAGAGGCTTTTTAACGATCCAATGCCAAAAATTGCTATTTCGGCCAATGCTTATATAGTGCTTTTCTCAAATAATGCGAGGAAATCGAAAAAAAATCACGCGTCCATAAAAGGAAATAAGTGGCGTTACAGTACGAGCTGGAGCTGCTCACGCTGGTGGTGCGGGAAGATTTGTTGGGGCAGCGAGGGGAAGGAGAACAAGGATGTATTGAGCACATTTCCGAACATTTTTTAGAAATAGTATATTACTGCAGAGGCCACGAAATTAGACATTACTGGCCGCGAATCATATTCCAAGTCGAAAGTACTAGGCGTCCACAAAAGGAATGGAATGAAATCTCTATAGTTTAGTCCGCACTGCGTTTTGATGTTACAAATTCGAATTTTAAAAAGTAAAAAATAAAAGTCGCGAGTACCTACCACTAGCGGTCACCCATCCTGATTCTGACCGCTTCCAACGTTACTTAATATGTACGATTACTTTCAATTCAAACCATGCTCGCAACTAAGCTACATACGAACCATTCAAACTATAACAGTTACTTTATAATGTTTTAACTATCTCCAATACATCATCACGTAAATTAAATAAGGAAAAGCGGTTTAAAAAAATTCGCGAGCTGGATTTTTGCCTTTCCGTGGCAGTGTTCTAACCAACTGAGCTATCACGGTTTATCCTGCCGGCTTCAAATTAGTCAACCCTTTCTCCGTATACCGTCTGTATAGACGACGACTCGACGAACGTTTTCAACAACTTATTCTAAGTTATTTAAGTCCAGCATTGCTAAATGCTTAATAAATTTAAAAAAAACACGTAAATTAACTAGGATTTGTTTTTGTTTGTTTGTTTGTAGTCGCTTTTAGCGATAAGACCGCCTAGATTGTATTAATCGTTTTGTACGCATTGTATCACACTAATTTTGTGCAACAAAGAGTATTCATTCATTCTCTTTATTGCACACACAAAAAAATACACAGATAATATAACAAAAACATTAAAATATGTACAAAGGCGGGCTTATCCCATAGGGATCCCTTCCAGCCAACCTTTGGTTTAGGACAGTTTAGACTACTTTTACGGTGGGTAAGGTTTGGAGTACAATAAATAATATGTATAAATAAATTACAAAAATTTCCCGTTATTTGGGTTAATTTAATTTCTCAAAAGCTATAGTACGTATCTACATATTGATATTTGGCTTTATGTGCTAATTTTTATTAATTTTGACAATAAAAACATTAAAAAAACATATTAAAAAAAACTTATGAAAAGCCTAAGTCAAAAATTCCGCCCCGTGTCGACCCTGGCGCAAAGGTCCCCATGACGCTCGCGCCCCATTACAAAAATTATATATTAGATAAATAAAATACATACTCAACAATTATAATGATAAAAAAAAGAATTAAATAAGAATTGAATATTATAAATAAAGATCTGAATCTGATATATACAATTTGTTATACATATATACGAATACATGTATAAATATAATTATATACACTAATTTATTACAGTACCTTCCTAATCAGCAGTTTATATACATATTACGAACAAAGTCCTCAATTAAAGAGAAACGAGTGGGCGTCCATAGCGAAATAATTCGCAAATCGCAACGCAGTTTCGCCAAAAAAAAATGCGTGGGCTGTGTTATGGCGTTTATATTTCTTGGAAGTCATTAATGCTCGAAGGAAAATTTGCGACCTACGTTTTCTTGGCCTTACTTGATAGTACTGTGATTAGTTTTGGTATTTTTTTCCTTAGTGATATGAAAATCTGGAAAACTACTGGTGACGAGCAAAATAGAGAGAAACAGACCAAGAGGGCGTAACCCGAGGCGATGGTCTGACCAGATATCTGGCAACCTTGAGATGACAATAAAAGATATAATGATCAATAAAAGATTTAAGTTATATCTTCTTAACAAATGTTTCTATTCACTGCAGGAGTTTTATGATGATAAAAACAATACCTAACTATAAAATCAATTATAACTTATAATGACATTTAATTTAATTTATCCCGTTAGCATTTATTACTATTATAATTTATTATAATCTCTTATTTTATATTGCGGTGCCCTACTCAGGGTTTCATGTATGATCATATAATATATATTTTTAAGATGAAAAGCAATAAATGGTATGAGTATGAGTTTGACTATTACTACATTATTATCGCAGCGATTCACTGCGCGGAAGACCGGCGCGTTTGGAAGAAGACTGTGGATGAAGTTTGACGGGGTCATGCATAATCGTCAACACTGAGAGATCAACTGAAGAGAGAGAAAGAGTGGTATGGTAATCGACGTATTTTTCGTAACAAGACGTTGAAAACGTTCAAATACGTATGAAGATTGTAGTATATGTGGGTAACTTGAATATTCAAAATGTGGGTAATTAAATGTTATTTTCCCAAATGGCAGTCTGTGGCCGAACAATAAACTGTAAGCAACGTAACACCTGGTTTTAATAATGCTAATTAGCCTTAAACAGGACAAATTGGCGACGAGGATGGGATAATAAGATTCATCAGTGTTAGTGTATGGGCCATAATGATATTAATTCAATTGTAGGCATGTCCCTAGTGGAAATCGTTAACGGAGAAAAACGTTCAATAATAATAGTTTAGAAGTCCAAAACACAAATGTATATTCATATCCAATCCCTTTTAATTTCCCAAATTAATAGTTTAAATTATATTATAGGTGTATAGAGCAGAAGTTTCTATAGTTAAATTCGATACCTTTTTTTTTATTGTACTAGGAGAGTAGACGAGCAAACGGGCCACCTGATGGTAAGAAGTCATCTTCGCCCGTAGACATCACTATAACGTTATTAGAGGGTTTTATTATTAGAGGGTTTATTAGCTCGTAGCCTAGTTGCGAGCACGGTCCGAAAGTGATGGTGCAGGTTAAGCGACGTTGGCGCGGTCGGTACCTGGATGGGTGATCGCTAGTGGCATATTTCATCTGAGCTCCTCCGTGCCTCGGAAAGCACGTTAAGCAGTCGGTCCCGGTTGTTGTCGTTCGACAGCAGTCGTTAAGCCATGTCAGAGGCCTACGGGCGGCCTGAACAACTCTGACAAATAGGTTGGCCACTAACCATACGCTAAGCAAGCAAGAGGGTTTTCGATGCGCTGTTATTTCTTTATTAAGCATTTAGCTATGCTGGGCGTAAGTACTTAAATACATTAGAAAAAGTGATTAAAAATTCGAACCTGCGAACTGTGGCAGTACTCTAACCAACTGAGCTATCGCGGCTTATCCTGCCAGCTTCGAATGAATCAACCCTTTCTCCGTACTACCGTAGTAATTCCCGTCTATACGAGTACAGGCAACAACTTGTTTCTAATTTATGAGAAAAAAGTTGTACAGTATGTACTAGGCTAGATAAACCTTGCCCCATATTCCAGGGCAGCGCAAAAGCCCATGTTGATAATATTTCAGCGAGCGCTGCGTCCCAGTCGATTACTATTTAAATAATTCATACACGTTCCACCAACTTGGTGCTTAGGGAACTCAACTGGTAGCCTAGTAAACTTGAGAGTTACCTTACGTCTCATTTATAAATGTGCGGGTGTTTACATACTAAATTAAGTGAACAGTCGACCGCACGTGGTTCTACTCCCAAAAACATTAAGCTGTACACAAAGGTCATAAAGGAACTAAACGGAATAGCGTATTAGCGTGTGGGTGGTAGTACAAGAGAGATAAAGAGTCGACTCGACACATCGTCACATCTGCGGCAAATTGCGAATCTGTAAAACATTTATTATACAAAGAAGCTTTACAAACTTTAATTTTACTGTGGGTGTCTCTGCATAAAATACAGATCCGCACAATCTGTAACCATTAGTGATAGAGATACTAAGATTGCCAGGGTGCGTAGTGCGACATTAGGTACAGTGATTCATCAAAAAAAAAAAAACGAAGACTTAGGTACATTTACCGACTGCTCTAACGGTGAAGGAAAACATCGTGAGGAAACCTGTACGTCTGAGGAAATTAAAAGTTTTCGAAGACGTGTGAAATCCACCGCACAGTACTGGGTCCGCTCGGTGGATCATGGCCCGTGCCCGTGCAAGGGGAGGCCTGTGCCCCAACAGTGGGGACATTAATAGACTGATGATGATGATGATTCATCAAAAAGCTATTTTGCGAAAATGACAGATTCGCGAATGTGAACGCAAAGAGAAAACTACAATTTCAAATTGAGGTGTACAAAGGCGACCTTTTCAACTATGAAAACGGGGCTTAAACGGTATTTAATTTTCATAGTTAGTTTTTTCTCTTTTCATAGTTAAAAATTAATACAAATCGTGTACGTTTAAAATCTCATAAAGGCGATCTTATCGCTCAGAGCGATCTCTTCTTGTTAGGTTGGACAGACAGACATTGATTTTAAATATTCCATTTTTACCAGTAAGTGTACTAACTGTAGATTCATAGTCAACAACTTCCAGTAACCAAGAAAGTGCTCAGATGTTTTCATATAAGTAACGGGTAGAAAATAAAACATAGAAATATCATAATGTTTATCGTTATGAACAGAAACATGAAAGCGCGGAAATAAGCGATGAAATGCTTTATGTTTGTCGTTCCGCGAAATCGTAAAAAGATAAATAAAAGTTTAATCGCGGAAGGATCCATATTTGCGTATGTCGTGTTGTTGGCGTTAGGTAGGTATAAAACAGGTGACGGAACAAAAATAATTCTCTAGATAGGTATATATTGTAGTGGTAAATCCTAATGTGAAGGATCTCCTTGGGTGGTACCACCCTCTTATCTATTTCTGCCATGAAGCAGAGATGCTTGCATTTCTGTGTTTCGGTTTGAAGGATATTTAGTCTTCAAGGTTAGCAGCGCATAAAAAACCCTCTAATATTAATATAGTGAGGTGAGATGTCTATGGACGACGGTGACCACTTACCATCAGGTGGCCCGTTTGCTCGTCTACTCTCCTTATTTAATATTTTGTAGGGACGATCCAATCCAATTAAGTGTTCGTAGTAGGGATCACCAATTGTAGGAACGAGCTATGTGAGGACATGGAATGACGTAACGTCATTTGTATGAAAGGGAAAAGGGAAGATCTTCCACCAGGCGGGGTGTTGTGCCTGGTGACCAGATGTGCTGGGCCAACTATGGATGTTTGGAACTCGTATATATACGAAGTCCCAGGAAAATTTCGATAGCGCGTTCTACGCCGATGTGAGTAGGTACTGTATCGTAGTAGCGCGCGTCGTGCGTCGCCACAATTTAAAAAAAAAAACGAAAAATACCCGACTTTCTCGGCAGATTTAATGAGGTGATTTGCCATTACCTTAGCCATTTCACACACCGGTTACCTTAGTATGCAGGTTTCCACACAATATTTTCCTTCACCGTAAGAGCAGTCCGTTTCCAGTAAATGTACATACATACGTAAGTATTTCGAAAAAACTGAATAACTCATTGATACATTGTACATGACATTACAAGGTTACGAACCCGAACCACACGCATGTGAGTTTGGTGTCCTAGCCACTACACTACCAACACTCATAAAGCTCAAACAATACTCGTCAAACGAAAAGCGAAATGTATATCTTTACATTGTTCTTCACGTATAATAATTCATAGACCAATCAATCCATTTCACTTTGACAAAAAACGATTTTACAAAAAGCCAGTTTCAAGTTACATGTTACATTCGATGGCGTTAATTGATAACAGTGCAGTCGTCGAAGCGCAAAATATAGACACGCATACCTTATTTTCTATCAAATTTAGCACGCTTTTCATATGTGTTCAGTTTGTCAATATTTACGACAGTTCATGTAAATTTATTGATAGGAAAGAGAAAAGCAAGGACATTAATCTGAAATAAAGCTAAATTATAAGAAATAATACAGGTACATATAACCCAAAACAAATGAGAATATGAGTAGTATAGTTTAATAAATCCGAAATGAGTACATCCGGCATAGAACAAAAGTTATCGACATAGCTCATAGGATTAGCAAGCTGAAGTAGCAGTGGGCCGGTCACATCTGTCGCAGAACCGACAACCGCTGGCGTAGACGAGTTCTGGAGTGGAGACCGCGTTTGGGCAAACGTAGTGTGAGACGCCCCTCTGCTAGATGGAGCTGCGATCTGCGCAAGGTGGCTGGCAGCGACTGAATGAGAAGAGCCGAAGATCGGGCTCAATTGCGCGCCCTGGGAGAGGCCTATGTCCAGCAGTGAAAGTTTAATAAATACCTTTTCAAACTGTGATGAAATTACAAACAAATCAAAAGCAGATACTCGTATAAACTTGTCAAGACGATAGTAAACAAGATTCCATCCTATCAATTTTTGTCGGATTATACATTATAGCCAAGCCAGAATAGACAGTAGCCAATGTCCTTAAGGCATTCGACAGCCTATGCAGAATGCCGAAAGTGTATGGTAAGATGGTAACTCGAATAGAGTTGTGAATCAAGCACAAAGCGAAAAAGGCGTCTTAAGACGGGTCGTTCCTCGTAGTCCAACCACAATGTCCAACTGGTTGGACCACGGGGAATTATTTTTCCCCCGTGGACAAACCATGTCCAACGGTTGGACCACTGGGATTTATTTCCCCGTGGTCCAAGCTGTCGGTTTTCCATCTGTAAAAATTTATTTTCGTTCCCCTTGGTACAACTTGAATAATCTATATCTTAAGCACAAGTCATATTCAATATAGGTGTACGGTTTAGACGCGTTGCGTTTCTGGCATTATGCGTAATTGGTAATTCGCGTAAGAACATTTTTTCCCCCGAAATCCTGGAATTATACGTAGCTGGCATTTTGCGAAACTGGCAATACCTATGCCTCTAAACCGGACTGCTCGGGGGTACGGGCTGTTGACGCAAAGTGAAAATACTAGATAAAATCTCATTAATTCTTCTATTATGTTATCATTATATTTACAGATGGACAACCGACAGGTTGAACCATGGGGTAAAATCCCCGTGGACCAACCATGCCCAACGGTTGGACCACGGGGATTTTTCCGGGAAAAATAATTCCCCGTGGTCAAACCAGTTTTGGACATTGCGTTTGGACCATGGGGAACGACCCGTTAAGACAGAGATTCGTGACACTCCTGTCACTTATCTGTCTGCATATTCCGCTGTAGCATGAATAATGTAAATAAGTAAACAAAAACACTGTTGGTTTCTGTGAAGGCATTGGCGACGATCACAAAAGTGATTCGATCAGGGAAGATTTACTGAAAGAAATTGTATGCTAATAGAGATTAACGTGTGAGCAGCCTCCGTGTCTCACACAAGTAAATTAAGTGCTTTACGAGTAACGAGATTTCGTATTATGAGTAGGTTTGTCAAAGTGTAATAGTACAGAGCAAGGAAGGTTGGCGCAAGTCACATCAAAGAGCCGTGGCGCAGACGGCTCACAGACTCTAGTTCTAAGTTCTAATTTTGAACTGTATGCGATCACACATAAAGTTCAATATTGATTGACGCAAAACATTTAGAAACGACGCGCTGTCGTCATGCCTGTGTTGATAATCTAAACTGAACGTTATCGGCGTATGCAATAAGTTCACAATTCGAAAATCGCGTGGCCCGCCCGCGCATTTTCAGTCTCTTCTATTATGTGGCCTGCAGATAAGGAATACGTGAACCTTTTAATTTCTCCAACAATAAGTTTCACCAGACCTCAATACATTGTTAAAAAAAATAACAGTAGTTTTCATTATTATTTGCACGCACGTAGAAATTAAATAACCGAAACTTACGAGGCGCAAACCGAAATGATCGGGAATTGAGTACTCTTTCTTCAGTTAGAATAAAACCTTTTTTGTTACGTGAATACTGGCCACTTGGAATCGTAATGACGTTTACACAATAGAACAAAAAATTAAAAAAAAATTATATGTCGGTTTAAAGTGAACAAGTTGATAACCTTTGTAACAACGTTTGAACGAATGCAAAAGTGCATAAATTACCACGGAAAATACATCGAAAAACAATGAAAAATAATATAGTTATTTCCTGCATGTTGTTTTTTTTATTCGCGAACATTTCCGTTTGCACGTCATACCACCATACCAAAAATAAATGTCAAATCACAACGATATTTAGATGAGCTCTCAAATAAATGCTGTCATTATTTAATTTTATTATTATTTATTAGTCAATAATGAAACATGACAGAAAATATTCCAATGCGTTACATTTGTCAGATGGAATTAAGAAACATGTCAACTTAAACCACAAACATACAAATTAATTCAGTACACATCAATGAAATAATGTAATCAGTAATCACAGTTATTCATTCATTTTTAATACAGGAAGGTACCTGGTAACACAGATGGTCGATTCAGATCATTGAGTGTTACGTTTGCCAATAAATAAGCCAGGTGTTGAACAGCGAACTTGCGCAATTATCACCGTGACAGCGACTGCGTTCATGGTCGGGCGTTAGGCGCCGAAAATAGACTGAGGGCGAATCTTTGTCATTGTGACCTGTTGTGCCCTACCATGCCTATTCATTTAGAAATCGATTAAGGCTCGGTTGAGCCTTAAGACGAGGCATTGCGCACACTAGCACTGCCAATCGTCAAAAATTAATATTTTATTTTATATATTAGCTACGACAAACAGGCAGACGGGCCACCTGATGGTAAGTAGTCACCGTCGCCTAGAGACACGTGCAATACCAGGGGTATTGCTTGTGTGTTGCCGGCCGTGGAGAGAGAAGACTTGTTTAACGTTCTTTTTGAAGCATCCCATGTCGTAGCGCTGTGGAAAAACGTCAGGTGGAAGAGAGTTCCACATTTTACAGGTGCGTGGCAGAAACGTTCGTGTAAAACGGGTGGTGGTAGACACCCAAGGCTTTAGAAAGTGCGGGTGAAAATTGAGCCGCCGACGAGTGGTGCGATTCAAGAAAGTAGACGACGGCACCAAGTCAAATAGTTCTGAAGAGCACTCCCCATTATATACGCGATAGAAGACGCAGACAGAGCCAATGTCTCTCCTTAAACTGAGAGGCTCTAAATCGCTCGTGAGCATGGAATCGTCGACAATTCGAGTAGCGCGCCTTTGCACGGAGTCAAGTGGATTAATTAATTAATTAATGCATTTAAAAAAAAGTTTCTGGTATTTAGGTTCCAAGAATGAAGAAGATTTCTTTTAAAATGTTATTGTTTCTATTTTTATAAGGGAAATCTACAGCTATTAACAAATATAAAACTACATATGAAACTACATATGTATTAAACTTAAAGAAGGCCATTACAGATTTTCTCGTTTATAATTTGACTTGTATACCTATAGAACGCGGTTATTCAATATGAGAATACAAAACTATTTTTAAAAAAGTAACAGAAAGAAACAAAACTTTTACCAGTTTCGGTTTTTGTTTCTTATTGTTTCAATATGAGAATCCAAAACTATTTTTTTAAATTTCTTTTTCATTCGTAGAACCTTAATACCAGAATTCTTTTTTTTAAATGCCTTAATTAATTGATATGATTTTTTTTCGATTGGCGGCGCTAGTGTGCGCAATGTCTCGCCTTAAACGGTAAGGGATTCCTAGCGAAACAAGTGCCACTCCCGAAAAAAAAATTCCTCCTGAATTAAAGCATTTATCAAAATATTGGACGGTAGAATTGTTGGGCTATTCCACTAGCCCCTACTAACTATCCCCCTGGAGGGGAAGAGTGGATTCTTTCCCCACCTATTATGCTTAAATCCTGGAGATTAAAACAAGCCAGCCCCCCTGGGCCCCTGCCCAATGCGCCTAAATTACAACGTTTGTAGTTCTATTTCTATCCAATTTCAATTCTATTTGGACACCAAATCGCATTCTGCTGACGCACAACTCTACCACTGCCACTTTCCGATTTACTATCTATCGGGCAAAAGTACCTTGGGAGGAACTTATGTTCAATCATTATATTTGACAGTTAAAGCGTTCCACTATGATTCAGTATACACTAAACGCTTTATTAGAATGTACAAATACGTTACTGATCGATCGGAACTTAACTCATGCGAAACACGTCATAATAATGCAGTTTAGATTTGATTTATAGTTAAGTTGTATTTAGTGGAAACGATCTCCAGCAGAGTCATCAAGAACAAACATTATGCTGCATTTGCTTAAAAATGAACAATGTTTCGCAACCAAAGAATTTATTAGCATGAAAATACAAAAGAAAATCCTTGCATTCCGAGCATCCTTCCGTTCCAAGGAACAAATTAACTGCAAGATTAATGACGACAATAAGAATCCGCTGATTCTGTGTAACGTTGAGTATAATGTCTTCTGGACTGTTGCAATCCTACGAGTGCAAAATGAGAGCGTATACATAAAACGAATTGGTTTTGTTTATGGTGAAGTTAAGATTACGGAAGTAAATTAAAAGGCTTCAAAATAATGTCCCAGAAAATTTAAGGAATTGATAAATGCAATACAAAAAAATATGAACTTATAAAGCAGTAAAAAGACCATCAGACATGATCTCGATATGTAAACCTTTGACTACATAATTATTTTATTCTAATTATAACTGTTTTGGTGATTGCTGTGTGTGAAATAAACATATAACTTACTTACAAACTACCATATATATTTTTTTATTACTTTAAAGTTGTACATTATGATACCTACAAGATTAACATCATATGTAAGTCACTGCATTATATGCGATGATTTTCAAATTGAAATACAAATCTGAATAACATTATCTTCTTTTGACTACTCAAGAAATGTATTATTAAAATACCTACCTAGAATTTCTCTTTGCGGTATCACAATTAAAGAGAAAAATTCGAGCTTCGCAGACGATAAAAATATATCAGTATCAGAAAAAAAATGTCAGCAGAATTCATTCTATGCTTTGCGACTCAATTTGCTCGGAACCTTTGGTTGGGATCTGTCCAAGCGCGTCAACCTACATAGAGACATTTATGCCTAAATCACACGACCCATCGCTTTGCCCTTATCAAAGTCAAAGTGACCTCATTCTAACTTTTTCATCCTATTGTTTTTCTAACTTCACTATCTCATATGTATCCTACGAGATGTCACGAGCCTTCTTGTATCTTCGCAACCTCTGGAGTGTTCTTAGAAATTGTATTGTCTAAGACATTGGATATCCATTCACCATTTTCTCCTGTGCTGGGCGTCCTTACATTAGACGATGTAGACTGTACCCCTTTAGTATAATTATATATATATAGTATAATTTGTGTGTAGGTATATTTATTTATTTACGATATTTATATATTTTTTATCATTTATGTGTCATGGTAAATGTAGGTTTATGTATTTTTCACTTATTAATACTACCTATCTTCAATTAAATTTATTTGTGTCGTATCTTTATCCTCTTGGACAGGTTTTGGCCAGCCATCGGTCATGGTCCAACTGAATACCAGCGCAGTAGGCATTTTTGTCTGCAGCAATAAGCTGAGTTGAGGCCCTTTTCACAACAGCAGCAGACCATCAGACATGATTTCAATATGTTTACCTTTGACTACATAATTATTTTATCATAATTATAACTGTTTCGGTCATTGCTGTGTGTGAAATAAACGTATTACTTACTTACTTTACGATAAAATGTATGGTGTCGTGGACGACACAGTGTGAGTGTTAAAGCATCTAGTACTAAATGTATGAGATTAGACGACCGATTATATCGTTATCGTCTAATGCAAACGCCCAATGTCGTAAGCTTTTTAAAACTGGACATAATATGATCCTTCCTTACTATACGATGACGTCAGTGTCTGGTGTCTGGTACATTAATGCTAGAGCGACATATCCTTGCGCAAATCAATATATACCGTCTATTTGTGGAACATCATGCGGGTAATATCGGATTGTATTTTAATCGCTTACCAACCAATTTGGAGATTTCGTAAGCGATAATGCGAATCACGGTGTGGGTAGTTTGGTAGCTTTTCCTATAAATTGAACCTCCATTAAATTAATTGATACTTTGTTCTTTTCTACATTGTATATTTAAGAGACTGTTATATTTAACTACATTTTGTACTTATCTACCTTTTTATAATACCTATGATATTTACCTTTTCATATTATAACATTTTAATATGTATTAATATTAATTATTCTAGTTTATATTTATATGTTGGTATGTATATGATATATCCTGTATCAATATGTATGTTTTTAATATATATTATTTTATAAATAATAAGAAAGAAAAATTTAATTGTTACATCACAATTTTTTTTCAGAGCCCCCTATTGCTTGTTCCTATGTCTGTTCTTTTAAAATTTTTAAATTTTTATCTTTTCTATCTAAGCACCTAGTTTTCATTATCTTGTCTACTCGCTACTTTAGTAACTACGAGGCAGTCTGTTATTTGTCTTATTATCATTAATTCATTTTGTTAAATCTATAATATACGCTGTTTGCCCAATAAAATAAATAAATAAATATTTTATTGTAGTTTAATTGGCCGTATATTCGTCGTTATGCCTTTCATAACTAAAGGTAGAGAGCTTCTTTCTGCCTCATTTATAAAATCCTTAAAGGCCTTACTTGCTCCAAGGACAAATCCTTATCGCTTTATAACTATGGATATAGGAGCGTTTCCATTATGCAGGTTGCGCGCAACGAAGGCTGTGATATCATACCTGCGCGCAGGTTCTAACCTACAAATGCAATGGAAACAGGGCTTCAGATTGTTACACTGAAAGAAAGCTTGTTAGATTTGAACAAATTACTTGATAGATACGACTAAGATCTTGGTTGAAGTGAAACAAGTTCTTGTTTGAAGTAAACAAGCTTTTCTTTCAGTGTATGTATGAGCACTTACCATCATCGTTGGTGACGGTGATTGGCGCTCTTTTCGGCATGCTAGTAGTTCGCGTCGACGACTGCGCACGGCGACATGGTGGGGTGCACTCCGGGACTGTCTTGCGCTGGAAACATTGCAGAATTTAAGAACATTGGATGGAAACACTGGATGAGAAAGAGACGACGATCCGGCTCAATGGAGCGGTTTTGAAGAGGCCTAAGCCCTGTGTAAAATTAAAGAGCGTCGGTTGCGTCGTGGTTAGGACGTCGGACTCCCGTGAGGTCCAAAATCAGACAATGCCATGTACCAATGAGTTTTTCGGTTTGTTCGAAAGACTTACGTACATTTACCGACTGCTCTGACGGTGAAGGAAAACGTTGTGAGGAAACCTACATATTGAGATAACCAGTGTGTGAAATGGGGAAGGCAATGGCAAACCACCCCATTAAATCTGCCACGAAAGTCGTTCTATGTGATTAATTCCTTAGAATGATCACGACCGTCAGCAATGAAAACGACTCCGAAGAAGATGCCCTGTGGATTAGGGCAGGTTGCTGATGATGACTTTTAGTAAGTAGAAGGGCAAGAAAAAAATGAAGAAAAGTTATCAAATTATGTCAATCGAGCATTGCGTCTTGTCACTTCTCCATGTTTAAGCAATATCTTTAACTGTTATTATTTAAATATGTTTATGCATTAAATTATTGTTAAGCAAAACCTCCGGTAAGTTACCACAATGACATTACAATACAATATTAATTCAAGAGAAGATTCTTTTTTAGCTTAAAGGAAAGCAGACAAGCAGACAGGCCACCTGATGGTAAGAGGTTTTATACATAACCTGGAAACCATGCACATCAGGATCTACCACCACGAGAATAACATGAAAAGTTGATACATTTCCCAAATATTTGGCTTAAGGGGCTGCATAAGCGACACTAGCGCCTCCAACCAAAAAAATATATCATATCAATTAATTAAGGCATTTAAAAAAATGGTTTACAGGATTATTCCATGAATGAAGAGATTTTTAGTAATATTTTAGTATCCTCGTAGTAAACCAATAAGAAACAAAACGCGAATCTGAAAAGCTGCCGAGGCGGCGGCCCAGAGGAAGCACCTAAAGTACTCCAACCTGGAATCGATGTACGACTTCGTGCCTTTGGCAGTTGAAACCGCGGGACCATGGGGCTCCGAGGCCAAGGATCTAATTCGCGCTGTGGGGAGGCGAATTAAGGAGAGAGGAGGTGATCCGCGTGCCGGCCACTTTTTGGTACAGCGCATCTCCCTCGCCATTCAGCGAGCGAACGCCGCGAGTATTCTGGGTACTTTCGGCCAGGGGGCACTTCGCGGGGAGCTGTTTGACTGAAGTTATATTAATTTTTGCCTAGTTATAGTATGACATTTTACTAATAGTAGTTTTTTTATTATCATATTGTAATTAATTAAGTTGACATTATTTGTAATTTACCATTAATATCTGAAAAGTATTAAAAATTATATTATTAAAGTATGTAAGAATCACAAAAGGGGGCACTTTTGACAGATTCGCTTTTCGTTTCTTATAGTTTCGAATACAAAACTATTTTTAAAAATTTCTTCTTCATTCGTGCAATAATCCTGTAAACCATTTTTTAATGCCTTAATTAATTGAAATGATTTTTTTTCGAATGGAGGCGCTAGTTTCGCTCAGGTAACGCCTTAACTAGGTATTGTCTTTGCAGTACTTGCTCCATCATCTATGCTATTTCGGATTCAATGACTCATGGCGAAGAAAGACATTTTGCACGGAACATAAATGTTAAAATTTCAGAGATTCGTATCATAGGTAAGTAACAATATAGGTATTACCTAGGTATATTAACATATACAATGGTAGTTATGTTTGAGATTAATATTCGCCCCTTTTTAAGCTTTGAAATTGAATATGCTGTGTAGCTTAAATTCGCCCTTTGAAATACTAACAATTTCGTACATATTTCATAATGGAATTAAGAATTATCCATGTGTTTCAATTACGTAGATTAACAAAGGGTTTCATATCTAACTTACCACTTTAACCTTGTAGTCCTTGAAATAAATCCTCATTTTGTCCACTCACAGCGGCAACTCGTGAAATTTATGACGTCACATAAGTATCAAGAGTATTATTCGCACACTACGTATCAAAATGGTAAGGTAGTCCTAAATAAACACTGTTAATAAAGGTAATAATAGTAAGAAATTCAAAAGCCACTTGCTCGCTTGCTTATCGTATGGTTAGTGGCGAACCTATTTGTCAGATGTGTTCAGGCCGCCCGTAGGCTGATATGGCTTAACGACGCTGTCGAACGACAACAACCGGGACCGACTGCTTAACGTGCTTTCTGAGGCACGGAGGAGCTCAGATGAAATATGCCACTAGTTACCGACCGCGCCAACGTCGCTGAACCTGCACGATCACTTTCGGACCGTGCTCGCAACTAGGCTACGAGCTCCTCGTACTAAAATATCATAGAATCATAGCCAAAAACTAAAGAAACACTCAGCAATAAAATATACCCAATTATAACAGCCAACCTCACAAACAATTTAACGCTATTCTATTTACCCTAGCAAACTATTTACCAATGCTGGATTCAGCAAATCTCTTCTGAAGGCAAAGAATCTTCATCCCTTCAATACCGTGCTACCTTCATTACCTCCATTGCCCGTAACGATCACCAAAAATACAGATAGGTACCACAGAATACACACAGAGTCCGTTCAATATACCAACGCGCGAAATAGGTTCAAGCACATACGGGCTCCGCGTACAAGCGATCTCAGGGCAAGTCAAAGGAACTCGACCCGTAATACGCGCGCTGTGGCGCTATCGAGTGATAGGTATATTTTTTTGTACTTTTAATAACTATAAGAAAAACAATCAACGCTCATTAGGTCGAAAATGATACTAGCTTCATATAGTTATATATGTATTGTGATATGGAATCGTTTAACTACTATATAATAGTTTAACGTCTATAATGACGAACTCCCTATCGGCATACAAACCTTTCAAGGTTTTGCCTAATGGAATAAAAGTTATGTACCTACCATGTTCCTTTTGTATTAAACAATAAATGAAAAAAAAGAAAAAAACGAAATACGTTGCCAGAAATATTTTTCACTAGGCTTTTTCTTTTAAATTGGAAATGATTACTGCCCAAGCGCTACGATCGAGTGGCGTAATCAAAATCGCTGACGCCTGGAGCGGACCTTCTTTGTGTATTCTGTGTAGGTACCTAGATAACCAGAACCCAAAACACGAAAATAAGCAAAAATATGACATTGAAAAGTCTGAATAGACCTTCAGTTGTATTTCAATCTGAGGTAACCATAAAAGGCAACGATCACAAAACAATTTATTCGTCGACTTAGTTCTTAATGAGTTGCCTAGTCCTAGATTTAGACCACAACTACCAACCTTCGGAAACCAGATAGAATGTCGATAGGTAACCTGAAGCTCCTACGCAAATGTAAATTCGTCACTATTGTAGGTGATTGGTTAATGTTAACAGAACCCGGTTTCTAATTATCTGAGATCTGAGACATACAATTAAATGTGACTTTGTACTGGGCATGGATACAGGGAATCCGAGTAATGGGTGTTTCTGGTAGTAGTAGGTAGGTAAACTAAGAAACTAAATCCGAGATCAAAAATATAAACAAAAGGGTTACCACAACAATACAATAAATTATCAATAGTACAAATACAAATATACTTTATTGCACACCCGGGACAAAAACAAAATATACAACATAAAGAGAGGTACAATACAATGTGCAGAAGTGCGCTTAAGCGATATCTTCCAGGCAACCTTCAGGTGTTGGAAAAATCATTCGATACAAATATATCCCGCCGGCAAAAGGCGTATAGTAGTTTGTTAACAACAATTAAAATAGTAGGTTAAAATTTCGCAACCTTTGAAATCTCAATTGACTAATAAAATTATATCGAATATTTTTAAGACTATTATAATTATGTATATTAAAAAAAAAGTTTTACACCCCTGAAATGTCACTTTGACAATGACATTTGTTTGTTTACATTTTTATGTCGGACTTCATTTCTTGGTTTACAACCATGTACACAATAAAATATGTACAAAACTACCATCTCTGTTTAGAAGCCAAACTTTTAAATTTAGAAAGCCTTCCATCTGAAAACGGAACTTAATTCTAAATAGACAATTTCACACGAGTAACTTTCCAGTTATAATTCATAATGTGAATGGTGTTTTATAAGTAGTACCTCAATAAAACATTGTTAATTAATTACGCACTTCCGTCCAAGCGAAAATACTTGATCAGGTATCAAATATCTATAAACTAAAATAAAATACACACCAATCACGCCGAAGTTCGTTGCCACTAGATGTTGAATCCTGGGAAAGTAAATAAGTTCTATTTCACCGATAGGGGTTATTTTTAGGATAATTTATTAGGTACATACAGCAAAGTCTCTGTTAGCTGACCTCAGTGAATGGTATAGATACGCTCTCAGACACAGAAACCTAATTATGTTATCATCTACAGCTACATATAGCTACTTATTGTCATTACTTTTAATATAAAATTACATAATAGAGATTTGACCACATAATCGTGTCCCGCAACCAGCGCTCCATCTAGCACATTAGGCGAGACCTGAAAATCAGCGTGTCGCTGAGGTCTCGCCCATTTCATTAGACACATATTTTGTTGATAGGTTAAGAATTAGAATAAAATAACAATGTTGTACCTTTTTTACTTTAATGTGTGAATGAATACTCTTTTATTATTATTTATTTATCCCGTAGGTTATGCCACAAAAGCAAATTCATTTAGGTAGATATCCATAGGTATATTGTAGGCAATAATTTAGCATAGGCAGAGAAAACCTCTCGCGAAGGTGGGCGTATCTGTAAATTGTGCTAACGTTTTTGACATGCGTGACAAGTATGACAAATACTTGTCTGACTGATGTGCGAAATATTCAGAGAATATGTATTTTCAGAATTTTTATTCTGACGTCAATAACCAATTTCCCATTGTAACGTCGAGGGAACATTACTTTTTATAACATTTAGGCTCAATTTACATTGCTGCGGAATTGAATGGAAGCGAATTTTCACATCGTAATTGTACATAGCATAATGAACTTTAAGTCAATTGTGTAACATACAAACTAAATACGAGCCAAAAAAGAGGTCGCGCGTCTTCCGGGGAATCCTCGCGCATTCTCGAGAATTCCCCTAGCGGTAAAGCGTATTTAGTTTGTATGTTACACAATTGACATAAAGTTCTTTATGCTATGAATGAATGAATGAATACTCTTTATTGCACAAAATTAGTGTGATACAATGCGTACAAAACGATTAATACAATCTAGGCGGTCTTATCGCTAAGAGCGATCTCTTCCAGACAACTTTCTGGTGGAGTAATTTTGGTGGAAAAAGGTAGGTTGAGCACCGTTTACAATAATATGTATATAATATACCCATACAAATAAATATATTTATATATACTTATATATAAAATATCTACATATACACACACATACATATATACATACATACATAATATTAAAATATAACTAGAAACCAAAGTTGTGGAAAAGTAAGGAAGGAAGAAGGAGTCATTGGAATAGATAGTGGGCCTTAACCTGTGCCTTGAAAATATCTAAGGATTTGGCTTGTCTTATGGATACGGGTAAAGAATTCCAGAGACGGATAGCATGGACAATTACGTTGCGAAAATTCGCTTCCATTCCATTCCGCGGCAATGTAAATTGAGCCTAAGGATGTCTTTTCGGGGCATATTCAATTCAAAGTTTTTTCGGTGTTCCGTTCGCTGAACAACAACGACAATAGAGTAGAACGACCGTTGAATGTGATAAGTCGCAAAACTTTTTGCGATTTTTCCGTTGTTGGATGAATTTTCATTGTGTATGTTTTCTATTGTGCGTTCTGTGAGTCAGGAAAATCCTTCTCCCGAAAAAGTCGTTTTTTTTATTATTAATACACCTACGTAACAACGTACTTAAGTTAAGTACCTTCTTAACTTTGACTGCGTGAATGATGAGCAGTGATCGGATTAGGTAGTGCAATTTAGGGTTAACGACCTCAAACGTTATATTAGTATGGATACGCCCGCGGGATTGCGGGATTTCGGAAATGTTCTGTATATATAAAATACTGAGAGAGACAGACAAAGAGAAACCACTATTAGGACTATATTCGGGATTCATTGTCTCTTTCTCACATTCACAGTTTCTCAGAACGCTCTTATCAGTCGTCGTCTTTGTTATGCCGGAACAATACATTTTCTAAGAATATTTGTCAAGTGCAAAGTAAACAACAATATGGCGGCAAATTTAGCCTCAAAAAATCCCATCATTCCATTATAATATTTTTGAACGATATTACTGTCCAATGCAGCTCTTTGTAATCCCGCGAATTAGTAATCCCGGGATATCGTTACTTGTTGGACATGTCGATGTTAATATTTCGTCATGGAATCCCGCAAAATTGCACTACCTAATCCGATCACTGATGATGAATCCTAGAACCTTTTCATGATGTTACTCGTAACGAATATCAAATAAATACTGACGCGATTAAGCCCCAATTTCATAGTTAAAAATGAATATCAATTGTTACAAAATCTGGCGCGTGTCCTCGTATTATTGATAGTACAGGGTGGGCCATGAATTAGTTAACAATTGAAAAAATCATATAAAGAAAACCATTTGACATATTTTTAAAATTGTTTATTTACAAGAAAGTTAGTTATTTGGAATTTATTTTTTAAAAATAACATCATCTAAATGACCACCGTTTCGATTTTTGCACTCTTCTAAGCGAACACCGAAATTTTCGAATACTCGTCGACAAAGAGACCGCGAGATCGCTGACATTTCTTCACTAATTTTTTCCTTTAGTTCACGTAGTGTTTTTGGTTTATGGGTGTAAACACGACTCTTCAAATAACCCCATAAAAAGAAGTCTGCTGGCGTTAAATCTGGACTCCTGGGTGGCCATGGGATGTCGCCTCGTCTGGAAATCAGCTTTTCCGGAAACATTTCTTTTACTACCGGCAGGGACTCGTTGGATGTGTGACAAGTGGCTCCATCTTGCTGAAACCATGTGTTACGGTTGTAGCCAGCAAATTCCAGTAGCTTCGGTGCCAGGAACTCCCGTAACATTTTCACATACTCAGCAGAATTCACAGTAACCGAACGGCCGCGAGAATCTTCGAAAAAGTAGGGCCCAATAATTCCTTTTGCTGAAATTGCAGCCCATACCGTTACCTTGGGAGAATGAAGTGGCCTCGCGTGTTTAGATTTGGGATTTTCGCTGCTCCAATACCTGCAATTCTGTTTGTTTACGTGTCCGTTGAGGTGGAAATGGGCTTCGTCGGAAAATAAGAGGTTATCAAAATTATTGAATCGATCTAACATTGTTTCGGCATACGACTTGCGCAAATTTAAATCATTAGGTTTTAATTCCTGCACTAACTGGATCTTATATGGATGTAATTTCATGTCTAATTTCAAAATACGGCGCAATGATGTTCGGGATAGTCCTAATTCAGCCGAACGTTTGCGCGTCGATAAATTTGGATCACGTCGAACTGATGCGGAAACTCGCTGCACGTTCTCTTCGCTCCGAGAAGTCCGTGGGCCGCCGGTTTGCTTCACGTTTAGTGTAGATCCCGTCTCTTCGAACTTCTTAACCCATTTCTTTATTAATGGAGCACTCGGACACTGATTTAAATCGTGTAAGTCGTATTCAACGCGAAATAAGCGTCTCACTGTAATGAGCGAACTGTTGTTTAAATAAAATTGTTTCACACAATAAGCGCGCTGCGGCCCCGTGAAGCGATACATTGCGACTAAATTTCCGAGAAGCGAGCTAGTGGTAACGCCCCTCCCCGCTCCCCGCGCGGCTTGTATTAGCGCGGGGTGTTAGGTTTAAATGTTAACGAATTCTTGGCCCACCCTGTATAATGGATATTACACGTACAGGTTCAATAATTGATGAGTCAATGGACTTTAGGAGCAGTCACGAGACCTTTTCAGACAATTAAGTAATGGAGGTTGTCTCGTGACTTTTCCTAACGAACTATTTACTTCGATCAAACATAACTTGGATGAAAGATTAAATAGTGGCGGGTTCGCGTTCTTTCGTTCATGTTGTATTGTAGACGGTTTTCTAAGAAAATGTACTTAAGCGTCTTTGTGGTAAACAAAGTAAGATTGATAACTTGAACACAACAAAGCCAAAACAGATCCTTAATAAACAATATGAAACCTACGCGATGTCAATCATAATACTCAGGTAGCACCAACATACCCTTTTAATTAAAAAAAAATAAGACACTGAACTCAAGATCAACGCCCGTGAGCAACCAACCAAGCGATCAACTCCAAGGGGTAAACGATCCTCAAATGAGCAATTTCCTCCACCTCCAACATTTACGACGACAAATGAGAGCAAAGGCCTCTTTTACCGCTCCTATAGAGCCATATACGGCGCATTCAAACGGAGACGAGGTTAGGAGTATCGCTTCCGACAGCTACAATTGCGTTTAGATAGCGGATAATTGACATCTACACAGCTGAAGGTCAGGTCGGAATAGAGGAAACAAAAATGTTCAAGGTATGAAAGAAAAACCTTAATTTAGGAATAGGAAGAGACGAAATGTCACTAGCTGGAATAGATAGCATAATACGGTATTAACCTTATGTTTTTTATTGCATCAATCAACTTACATGGACATACTAAAGAAGGATCTAAAATTAGTTTTTCGATATCTCAACTAATAACAGAGATATTAATGGTTAAAGTTAGTATTGGACAGATGCTCTGTCCCTTTCTAGCAAAACAGTCCCTTATATGCAGCCAGGACCTGCTTGTATGGCACTAGAGAACAGTTACGTCATAAAACTTATTGCCGTTTCTTTCTTCCGTTCTAATTTATGATTGCCTGTAGCTATTTTAATTCTGAATTCACATTTGAATTTATGACTATTTCTTAATTTTTACGAACTGAATTTAATATTTGATACTTAGAAACTATCCTATTACTTATTTTGTTTCGACGAAACAAAATTCGGAAACAATCTGGAATTTACCAACCGTTTCTTAGTTAGGATAGTGTACACTGTTGACAGTTTTTTGAACCAGGACGTTAGTGGGCAAGAAAGGACCTGACAAATCAAATTACGAAGCTGTTTTCTTTTACATTTATAAACCCTTACAGATACTTTGTAATAGAACTAACAATTTTTAAAACATTAGGAAGCTAAGGATAACGACCGGTTGTTGTCCTCAAAAAAGGAGAAGAGGTTTTAACTCAGCAGTGGAGTACATTATAGGCAAACAAAACAAAAACTTTCAACCGCCGACTTGTATTGAGAATAGAGATCTCTCCACAAACCACAGCTCTAAAACAAATGGTTACAAACACACATAACAACAGTTAATAAGACAAGCACATTGCTATAGAAAAACAAGACCATAAATCTAAACTAACACCTAATGCCATTTTTAGTCATTAAACAAATACACATGAAGACTAACAAAACAACACAGTTGAGTAGATAAATACAAATTGTCACCGGTGAGATCACAACTCGTATAATCGGTGGACATTCGCGCGATGCGCGCAAGCAAGCGCGTCGTGTTTGCAACTGAACGGTGCGTGTGCGCAGCCTTCTTTCACTCCGATCCGATCGGTTTGGCGTTGCTTTGTTGGTAAAGACACGTTCCCAAGCATAGTTCTAAGATGGTCTATTTCAATATGTTCAACAGTTTGTTAAATTAGTTGAACAGTTTGAACTACTTTAGTCCAATTTCCGTACAAATTCAACGTAAGATTAACTTCAACAAAGTCGCATAAAAGACTTGAATGCGACTTGCATATGACCGGAAAGCTTGGCACAAAATAGAAGTATTCTACATAATTTACAATCATGAATCAACCTATTACCTATACAAATATCTGATTTCTAATTTTACTCTGCTTTGCTCTGCTTTACATGGCTTGACGGTCACCTACAAATTGGAAATTAAAATACCTAATCAACAAACTTTATGTACATGTATAGGTATAACTACCCGTGTCATTGTTAATTATAGGAGGGATCTCATTGGCTCAACAATCTAAGTGAATCTTGACCTCCGACACAAAAATCCAATAGACTGGAGATCTCACATGGATTCCTCAGGGGAGCCGGGGAATCCTACTTAACGAAGACTCAATTTAAAAGGGTTAAGTTGAATGTGTATCCTTTCTTTAATATTGCTTTACCAGTTGGTGAACGAAAAGGCAATGGCAAAACACTCCATTAAATTTGTCCAGGAACTCTTACTATGTGGTTAATTTTATAGAACGATAGCAACCCTCAACAATGAGGATTGAGGATTCGACTATAAGATGAAGAAGGAATTGTAGAACAAATAGACCTCCCTTTCAGTTCAAAAACTAACGTCAGTTAACGGTCTAACAAGAGATATGTAACTTGCGAACTAAATAATTATGAATTTGCAGATCCGTAAGTCCGAGAGACCGAAATCTGAGGAAGCAAGTCAGTAAATCCACCATCGTTTCGAATGACTGCTGCAAGTAGTGGAAACGCGTCCTTAGCCAGTTAGGCGCCTACACGAACCACTTGGATATGAAAGGAAGGCAGCCAATCATTCGCCGACTCAAACTAGTCGATTAATTAGTGAATCGATTACAATACTTTTATAATAATGATGTAAAAAGTCAATATCCTGTACCATGAGATTATACGTGAACAGGGAAAAGCAAGTAAACGGGTTCAGTTAAGGAGGTCATGTTCTGCGATTGTCATATTCTGCTTACAGTTACTTTCTTATTGTATTTACAAAACATCCAATTATTAATAATAATTTTGACATTCTTTATAAATAAGGGGTACATACGATCGAAGCAAAGATTTGCAACTTCTTCGCTACTTAGATATGTATACTACTAGTAAGAGCATCACTCAAAAGCAACACTGCATAAAAAGTAAAAGTAACTAAAGATATCTATGCAAATAAAATGCTTACAAAGGAAAGTAGTCATAAAACTATATACTACACATGAGCAATCTAAACTAAACGAATGTACAAGTAATAGATCTGTTTTGCTATTTTATACGAAACCTGAACCTAATCGAATGTTGTATAAAACACTGCATGAGAATCATTGCAACGTTTAAAGTCACACTAATTGGTGTAGCTGTACAATTAATTGCTCTCTCCCGCATTCATTCAACGCGAAGTTACTAATAGAGACAAATATCAACGCAATCGTCCACGTCAAATCAAGTAAAGACATCTTGCGAACCAATCAAGGCATAAATATCTATCGAGTAATCACGCGATGCTGGTCTGTGGTGGCTTCCCGCCACAATGACGGCGCATGCGCGCTGTGCAGTATGCGCGCGCTGCTGACGTCTCAAAACAATCGCCTCCGCTTTTCTCTTACTCGCGCTGTCACTCCTCTTCCTTTCATCATCGCAATATCTATATAATATATTTTATCATCGCATCAACATGCTGACTTTTATTCAGTGGGGCACACGGCCCCATAATTGGTGACCCTCGACATTGAACACGCAACAACCATCTGAAGCAAGCATCACCCATAATTGGTGACCCTCGACATTGAACACGCAACAACCATCTGAAGCAAGCATCACCCGTAATTAGTGACTCCTACAGCGTCGGACGATATGTGTGAATAATTTTATTCGTCCGACATGAACATATCGCAACATTCATCAGCATCCTTCGCCAGGTATGACATGACGAACAGTAGCAGCAGTCACAAGACAAGGAGTTAAAATCAGGACCACCGCAGGCCTCAAGGCTTTCCCGGTCCTGCGCTTCTTGTCTGCGACAGCCAGCGGACGCGCGGCCAGCATCTCACGCCGTCGAGTCAAATACTCCGCCGTGACCCGTCTGCTCGCCGTGGCCAGCCTGTGGCACGCCCGCTCGCCGTCGCACGCGCTGTGCCGCACCAAGCGCTCTGGCCGTCCCGACTCACCGTGGACGGAACGTCCCGACTCACTGTGGACAGGAGCCACTCCCTGCTCGTCCCGACTCACCGCGGACTGGGGAACACCTGCTCTTCCCGACTCACTGTGGAATACAGCAGCAACTCGCTCGTCTCGACTCACCGTAGACAGCAAGCAAATGGCACATGGCACGATGTCGCTCTTCGACTCTCTAAGCCAACGCACCGACCGACTGTTCCCGCTACTCGCAAAAGACGTCAATACTCTACGTGACCTCATCATCTGGATCAAGAGAACTCAAGCTCAACGTTACTCCCTGACTTCTGGTTTCCATTCTCCGAGGGGGGGTGATGTGGTGGCTTCCCGCCACAATGACGGCGCATGCGCGCTGTGCAGTATGCGCGCGCTGCTGACGTCTCAAAACAATCGCCTCCGCTTTTCTCTTACTCGCGCTGTCACTCCTCTTCCTTTCATCATCGCAATATCTATATAATATATTTTATCATCGCATCAACATGCTGACTTTTATTCAGTGGGGCACACGGCCCCATAGGTCCATTCGTATTGATTAAAATGTCTGCCGTGACAGCTATCACGACATAATACACAAATAAATGTACTTGGTTTGGTATAGACGAACACCACCACGACGGCCATTGGTCGATATCTTTCTGAGCCAGGTTTGTTACATACAAAGCTAGGCCATGTCAGAGGCCCTACGGATGGTATAAAATACTCTTGACAAAAGAACCGGTGCTCCATGGTACCTACGTAACATAGACCTCCATCACGATTTGCAACTCCCCACGATCGCTCAATACATGAAGTTAGCGTCTCGACGCTTCTTCGAGCAAGCTCCCCACCACCCAAACCCTCTAATAGTAAGCGCCGCCGCTTACTCCACTAACGGTTTACCGACATCCCGTCGACGACGTCGGCCTAGACACGTCCTAGACTACCCCGACGACGCCATCACGATCGCCATCGCGGAAGCCACTCCCCCACCCGATAGCAGTTCACACATAGCACCTACATACCGCCCGCGCCGGCGCGGGCGGCGATCCGCTTCTGGCGCTTACACGCGCTGTCGGCATATTCCAGGCCGCCTCTCCCCGATCCCTCCCTCCCCAGCGACTTCCTAAGCCGAGGTCTGTACCCACCTGGGTGCCCTTAGGCAGTCGCTTCTTATAGTAGTTTTTAAGTCCTCCTCCAGCCTGGAGCGCACTTAGCGCTCGCCCCAAAAACCCCGGTGAAGCTGTAAAGGTCATTAGGACCAACAGCAATTGTCAGTACGAAAAAAAAATTGGCCTTTAACCACACGACAAGAAGAAGATAATATGACATTAAAAAGACACTGAATATCAACCAGTGACCAATAATCGTCAATTAGACTTCAGTGAAGAAGAGGGCCTGTGTCCAACGCGGTCGATGTTTTACAAGCTGATGACATGACCCAGGATAGTGACCCAGATAAATAGGAGTAAACTGTAGGGCTCACCCTTGCTACAAAAATGCCTACATTGCTGAGATTTCAGTAAACCAGTTTATATTTGCTTAATGATCTGGAAGTAACTCTAGAGGGAGTAATAAATCATATGGAGGGGACATGACACCAAGATATAGAAGAGTCGAAGAACACCCACTATAAAAATGTACCGGAATGCATGCACTCGGGCGAAACTGCGGACGGTCCGCAATAATTAAACCGAATTATGGACACAAGGATAAAGTAGGTAATTTACACTTAATTTCTACGGAAATTGGAAACCAATTTCGTCAGAGATAAAAGGAGGTCGAGTTCGCGAAGATCATAACCAAATACGAAGCGATACCCAGACGAGGCCGCCGGCAAAATACAATGCGATCGATTAATGCTGTGGGTGCTACCAAAATTGGCTTTGTACAACGCGACCACTTATACCTGAACCTTCAATAGTGTAGTCATATACAAAACTTTCCTTCAAGAACGGTGATCAAATAACAATGCAAGGATCCTTTTAAACCTGGTCACAGCGAAGGTCGAAGGTGCAGTGGCGTGGGAGGTCGGGTAAAAATAAAGAGAGAAGGAAAAGTTTTTGTTAAACAAAATTAAATAAGTAAACATAATCTTTTCTGAAGGTTTCGTAATACAGGTGGACCTCGTATTATGCTAATTTTGATGGTTAACATAAATGGTAATGTTTTAAAAATAAGGAGCAAGGATATATACCTGCCCTCGCCTCCAAGAAATTGAATGGAAAATTAACTTGTAAAAGTTAGGTGGATTACAGTAACTTTCTGTTGAAGAACAGGTAACAAGACTAGATAGAAAACAATATAAGATATTAACACAGAGCTGCTGAGCTAAGGATGACCAGTTTTCCAAACTGTCCGTCACATAATGCTTAAATCATTTCTCATTTATATTCTTATCTTTATTTTTTGTAATCATTTTTTTTTATAAGTGGGTAATAATTATATTTAATATTATACTATTTTTACAAGTGGAAATTTATTATTAGCATATTTTTATTCATATAGGTATTATAAGTCTGTCGTAGTTATGTATTTGTCTGTAAATTTCCCTGAAAAAAGGGAGAAAGTACCTATTTCTTCCAAAACTTGGTGTGTGATTCGAAATTCACACACGTAATCATCACCAGAGACATCTCTATTTTATTTATTTACACTTTATTGTACAAAGGGTGAAGTTATCTCTAAAAGAGATTCCTTCCAGCAAACCCGCATCTCTAATGAGCTTCCGACCTAGATCCTCTTCTAAACTTTGTGGGAAATACGTCACCATTGTAAATATAGTTTTTATTTTTATTTTATTTATAAGGGAAATCTACAGCATTAACAATAATATAATTACATATGTATTAAACTTAAAGAAGGCCAATTACAGATTTCCTCGTTTATATATGACTTGTATACCTACAGAACGCGGTTAACTTTAAGACTAATAATGTAGAATTAACATGAATATATCATACATATTTACCACGAGTAAACCATATCAGACTTTCCCTGATCATGCTAAAATCTAATAGATATTTTCTACTCTCCAATATCTCTATTTAAAACATGTTAGTGATATGTAATCAAATCATGTTTTGCGGGCCTCGACCCAGCCATATGTGGAGCTAAATTGGATCCTCGATAATTTACATATAATTTCACGACATCACCATATCCGATACTTACTCTTGACCCGATTGCATGATAGAGTGCATATTTTGTAAAAACAATTGTATTGCAAGCAATATTCTAAGTTAGGTCTTGACTGCAGCAGGGTCGCTGAAAACTGGGTCTAGGTTCTGTTTTCTATAAAAAGAAACCTTACGAAAATATACCGTGCAAAAACATCAACAATAATTAATTTATCCCATGCATAATCATGAGTTACATACAGATGTTATTTATTGCGTACAATTATTTAATCCTAACATGATTAACTTTGTCGGTACAGCAAGTTTGTAAGAGTAGTTCTTTTCGTATATTATTATTATTTATTGAAAATCTACATAATTTCATTCAAACATTGACATTTACAGTGTAACAAAAACCAATATAGGTTTGTTAAGAACACTGGCAGACCGTCGACGGTCGCAAAATATTTGTGAGTGTGTGAAGAACAGCACTGTGCTTGTGCATTTCCAGTGCTAGTGCACTGCTTCGGCAAGGAACGCGTTTATTCCCTTGTGTGCGTTATCGGACAGTACTGCACAGTAGTGTCCGTATGCTGTGCCCCACACAGTCACGGGTACGCTGCTCATCACAGGATGTTACCATTTAAATATTTTTAGTTATAAATTACATGTTTTTTAATAATTGTTAGTGGTTATAATTCTAAATTACCTACAGTTCTAATGTTTGTACAAAGTATTGTTTAATTTTGTTTTTGATATTCTTACTATTAATTTCAGTCTTCAGTTTTTTTGGCATAATTATTTCTAAATGTTTATCTTCAAAATATTCCCGAACTGATTAGTAGCTTTTGGAGGTTATTAAGTCCCTTAGATACTTTTGAAATTGCTTTTCAGTTTGGACTTTTTTCCAAATTTTAAGGGAGGTGGTTGTAGAATTTCACTGCCATGAAATAAGTGCTGCCATTTGAATTTTTAATCTTGTTATCGGGTGATATAATTTATTCTTGTTAATATGGAGTAGGCACCTACTATGCGAAACCTAAATAAGTCGTATGATAATTATAATGGTTTCATAATAAAAAATATCACACATGAATTACGAGGAATAAAATATTGTTGTAGATACGCGTCCATTGCGTCGTCATCGGAGTGTCGGTATTTACGAATTATAATTATGTATATAATTATAGTATGGTCAAAATTCTGACGTCCGGTCCGGATTCACCGATCCTAGTGAACGCAGTTCCATAGAAACAAATATAAAGTAACTAATCCGTTCGCAGTGTACGTACGTACGTGTAGTTTAAAACAACATAAAACTTTCACATTCGAAAAGCATCATATTCTTCGCAAAATTAAATGAAATTGTACCAAGAATCCAATTAAAATGTAAAACATGTACATAAAACAAAACCCTATCTTGCAGGCTAGATCGCGAAGCAAAGGTGAAGGCTGCAGTTTGGCTGCGCTAAATATGGTCAAGGTTTAACAGGTTGTTTGTTTGTAGTAGTGGCATAGAATATATAATAATATTGGCATGCAAGTGTAAGTGGTCCAAATTACTTGTGCGTGCTTTTATGGACTTCCATGTGATTTGATATGTTTCATAGTTTTAGTAACGCGTCATCATCGTTAGCCTATTAATATCCACAATGCTGGGACTCAAGCCCCCCAAACCCCCCCTCCCGTTAACGGGGGAAATTTTCGTAAGATACCCAGCCTCCTGAGGGAGAGACTGGGTTATGTGAGATTTTTACTCACTAAAACCCCCTCGATGGGCGGCCTCGTGCATATCGGAGGGCTCCGAGTTCTCCAGAGGTACGCGCCGGTGCCCTCCTAGCATTTGCCTTGGGCTCTTCCTGGGAGATGTATATTCCACCTCCCGGTTCCTCCCGGCACAGCAGCGTGCGGCCATAACACGTTGCTGCCTTCCCCAGGGTCGCCAGCCAATGGACGGCCAAAGCCTCCCCTAGCAAAAGGGGCTACTTACTGGTCCACCATGCAGGGCTAGTGCTGATCGGTGGATTTCATTACTTCAGAAATCTTTTTTGTCTCAAAACAAATGGGGTTTCCTCGGCGATTTTTTCCTTCACCTTTAAAGCACTCGTATTGTAACGCGTAGATAATCTTTTTGATTGTATATTTTGGCAGTCAAGCTACCAAAAAAACCAGAAATACTAGATAATTATGTCGCTAATGAACTACCTATTTTCTGAACAGTGCTCGTATTTCTAAACTTGGTTTTTCGAATATTTTAATATTCTAAGTCTTGGTCGTAAGTCGGAACACATCGTTCACGAAACAGAGATTTTGGCGAGGATAGTATACTTATTTCAGAGTTTTTATTGGTTCAGTTATATCAATATATCTGTGGTAAATTGAAAATCATAGTAATAGATGTTATGTCAAATTATAAATAATTATTTTAGACATCAATCACTATATTTTAGTTCCAAAAAGAAATAAATAAAACTAAAGCAAAAATAACCAACAATTTAAGACCAACGCTAAGTTGGGGTAATAGCCTTAATTGACTCCTGTTGTGACCTAATTAATATTGATGGCTATCAGATATAACTCAGCCAAGACCTTAAGTAAATATGACATCAATGTATGATCCTAAACAGTAAATTTCAGTGTTTCCTCAACTTATACCATACCCAAGTTATCCATAAACGACATATACAAAGTCATACTGCGATCCCTAACCTACAGTTATAATTAGTACAAGCAACCATAGAAAGAAACAAAAAATTGCGTATCTACTGCAGTATCAACGTAATTGAGTATGCAATAACATAACACAAGCGAACGGAGAAGGTCATCAAAATACGTCATAGAATCGTGTCATTGCGTGAATGTGATAGATTAATTTGTTTATCGATATGTTACGGGCTAAGTCCAAAGGGTGTCCAAAGTTAGCACTGCCCAGGCAGAGTTCAAAAATACTGATTATGTAATAACCGACTGGTTTCCGCATATCCACGTCTTCAGCGCCTATTTCGCGTGTGAAAAAATACTGATAATTAACATAGCAGGCAGTGCCCGGGCACTGTCAACACTGTTCAACCAGGGAACCAGCGGTGGACAAGTCGAAGGAGCCTTTATGTGGTTGTCATAATGCAACCTAACATAACCTAATATGGTAGAGTCGGTTCCACGTTCACTAGGTTGTAGTGAAACAGTTCATTTTTAACCAGTCTGAATTTTTCTAATTATTTTTCTATAGCGACACTCCAACCGCGAACTCCGGCCAGAGGCTCTGTGCAAAGTCGACACTGCCCGGGCAGTGCTAACACTGCACACCCTGCGTACTTCGCCCGTAACATAGCATAGCATAACTATCACGTCCATTTTCCCAGGGGGGCGGGAGGACAGAGGTACCACCTTCGTTATACGAGTAGGTAGTTCCCACTTTTCGCCATGAGATTCGATGAACAAACGTGATAATAATAATTGGCGAGCCTATCGCCGTCTACTACGTGTAGAATAGTATCCACTATGACCCTTAGTCGCCTCGTACGACACCCACGGGAAGTGTTGGGGTGGTGCTATTTTTGGCCGGTACGACAAGGCACGTAAGGCCCGTAACAGATACAATATAGGTATTATAGGTAGAGTCGACCACAGGTCAAACTACCCAAAACGTCAAAATTTGATAATTAGAAATGTAACATATTGCGCAGGCATAAGGTTGATATATAATCGAAGGTTTTTGACAGATGGTATAGTATAGCTTATGGTCGACTGTACAATATAATCTCCTGAAACTTTACCATGCATAAAAATTGTATGTAAGTACTTACCAAGTCGCTACCGTTGTCAAATCCATTTTCTACTAAAATGTCCTCAAAAAGAAGATCGGCCTCAGATGGTGAACAAAGATTACTTAACAGTTCACTGAATCTTTTAACTTTCGGAACACACACTACCTCCAACAATCCTCCACCTTCACCCTTCACTACTTTTGGCACTTCACTACTATCTTCAACATTATAAACAGCTATTACTTCTTCACAGACAGGTATGTTTTTGTGACTATCGCTTTTGAGCCATACATTCTCGTCCAAAACTTCATCAAGTTTGATTTCACGGAGATTATTATTTTCGACTATTAGATCGTTAAATAAATCTTCGAATTTCTCCTTTTCCAAATTCTCAGAAAGGTGCTTATCGCCGAGGATTTCATCAAAAACGTTATCACCATTGACCAGCAAAGGCTTTTCTTCATCTTTTATCCTAATTGATTTCTTTCCTTCTGTTACATTTTTCTTTTTCTCATCTAAACTGGAACTAGATTTCTCAACAGATTTTCCTTTAAAGCTAGTGGCTAAAAAATTAATTTTGTCTTTCTCTAAAATATTTTTGTTAATGGAATGTTTAGGTTTCGATCTAATAGCACCAATTTCCTTTTCAGGGAAGCACGTAGTAGACGCACTCTTTAGATTTTCTTTCTCTTGACTCTGCTTTCTCTTTATGACCTGCTTAGGTTTATCTCTATCTATTATTTTGGAACCCTTGAGAGTTTTTGTTTTTACATCTTCTACGGACTGTACAGAAGAGCTTCTAGACTTTCTAGGCGATGAAGAGGAATCAGAGTGATTTGCAGCGGCTGCTCTAAGGCGCGAAGTACGCGTTGTTCTAATAGGCACTGAAGTTGAAGCTGTGTTGAGGTTGTGTTCGGAAGAAGATTTGAGATAATCGGCAGCATCTTCTGGAGGTATTTGTTCGGCAGTTCTCTTCGGGCGTCTGGAAACAGAGATAAAATGTAGAATTAGATAACCGACCTAAATAGAATACAATCAATTAAAATTACGCAATTAAGTATAGCATAGATAAATAGAATAAGGGAGTCATCGGTATATGTGTGGGTAAGTATGTACAAATAGATGATACTGAGTGAGGTTTAATGTCAGTTGCATGTAGTCATCTATATGAACTTGCTTACCCGCTCATATATCTACGACACCTTTATCTGATATACATCATGTAAAAGGTTAATCTTAACGAAAAACGGGATCTCACCTTTCAGTAACGTTTGCGGAAAATAGGGTAGCAGTCTTGGCTGTGAGCTGTTTCCTTCTTTCTTCCTTATACTTCTGTATCCTGGCCACTCGGGCCTCATCCTGCGATTGGCTCATAACGCCGTCCTCGATGACGTCACGTGTGCCAGCAGCTCCCAAACTTCCTATAGGCTTGAGCGTGGTTCTTATAGCTAGTGTGAATCTTTTCTAGCATGGCGACATTAAGTATTCTTAGGGCGGAATAGTTGGCAGTGATGAATACAGGCTAAAACTTGAAGTGGTGTGGTGTGTAGTTGAGACCTGGAATTTAAAACAAAACAAATTGAATTCACAGTTTTATAACAAATCTCTGAAAACGTACGGAAGACACAAAGTTTTCAACTTCTAGTACCGTAGAATATAAAAGTTGCAAAAATGTCAGTTGCACGAAAGGTTCTAAGAATTCAACCTCCAATAAAATTTCAGTTTGTTTTAAAATTAAAAAAATATTATCCACTAAACCCGCATTTGACCCTGATCTCGCCTGTCGGTAAGCGACGATGAGGTCGATGATGGAGCATGTGGGTTCAGTACTGAGGATTTTGGTGGTGTGCCTCATGTGCCGGTAATTATGCTGGCTCTCTTATCCTTTAAACCGGAACACAGCAATGCAAGCATCGCTGCTTTGCGACAGAAATAGGTGAATGGGTGGTACCTCGCCAGACGAACCAGGTCATCAGGGTCTACCAACTTCAAAGCTTCATAAAATTTGACATAAGTGCAGTCAAACCCCCAAAATTTTAAGCGCAAATGGCAATGGGAAGGAATTGTTGAAAAAGATAAGTTTATAATAGCAGTTTCACGTGACCTACTACCAGATCGTGCGTAACACAAGAGGTCGATGTCAAAATCGAAGAACAGAAACAATGGTGTTTAAATATCGACGCATGGCAGTTGCCTTTCGAGTGAGACATCACGAGCCTTTGTTCCATTGTTGAAAGTACCCCGTAACGCATGGGAATGTTACAGACTGTTACTGCAGTGCCTGCAACTCGTAATTGTCCTACGCATAAACATGGACAGGTAAACTTGATGGAATCAGGCGTTACTCTGCGGAAATCTATTATTAATTATAAAACATATTTGGGGAAGGACGAGTCCTTCCTTGAGTGGCGAGCCAATCACCCTCGGATTCGCCCTCCCCAACGATAACCAAATCCAGAAGAATTTACAACCGCAAAGGATGACAAAACCGACATCCTAAGTGTGTGAGTGTACGAATGCAAAGGCTTTCTCCAAATTTGTAAATGGATTAATCTAGAGTGATAAAATTAAATATTGGGAACGTTTTTTTTAATTGCCCAGTATACCCGCATTTGACCCCGATCTCGCCTGATAGTAAGCGACGATGAGATTTGATATTAGGCCTCAAGTAACCTCAAGCAACGGAAAGGCATAGATAGATAATGAAAGCATTGGTCAATATAGGTAATTTTGCAATAGTTGTTCGAGCGTGTCGTTCAAGGATGAACGTGCATAACCTCGGAGTTGTTATCCGAATAGTTTTATTTGTAGATAGATATGTAATCCATAAATTAATGACACATTCCGTATCTACAATGCTAATGCTTACATTTCTTATTTCGGTTTAAAAGTGGTAGATTTTGATGTGCAGGATCGCCTAGGGAGGTATCACCCTCTTACCTATTTCTACCGCAAAGAAGCAATGCTTGTATTTCTATATTTCAGTCTGATGGGTAAGAGTGCCAGCGTAATTACAAGCACATGAGGCTCTCCACCTAAGTTCTCAAGGTTAACAAAGCATCGAAAACCCTCTATAATAATAATACAGTGACACAGGTGGCCTGTTTGCTCGTCTACCCTCCTTATACAATAAAAAAACATAAGTACCTACTTTCTGCTTATTCATACCGCATAATTATTTTGTAAGGGAGTTTTCTCTCTGTTCTTTCATTTCAGTTTTAGATACAGGTTCAGGGATTAAAAAACCAGGTGGAACACTCAAACCACCAATCAAAATCAAGTTTTCTTTAGAATACAAAACATGCTACCATCCTAATTGGCTGTATATTTACCGTTTCATCATCATGAATGTGCAATAAAGCTAATCGGACGGTAACACTGACAGCCCAAGCCGTTAATTACGGTAATAGGACGAATGGTTTAGTAACTCTAGTATGTTATTTATGTGATACTCGATAATAGTTTGCGGATACATTTTTTTTTCTCGAATAAGATGACACTTTTACACTATCTAGACACACGACAGTGTGTCCGCCAAGTTTCGGAAAGAAAAAGGGTACAGTACCTACGGTAGCAACCGCATGATTCCCAACTTTTTTTTGTGAAATGTTAATATTAACAAATATTTTGATATTCACCCTACGTAGATTGCTCGCTAGAGCAGTTTTATACGCCATTTGGCGGATGTGATGTGAGCATCAAACATTAGTCGGGCATTTAAATGTCAAATCTGTCGAACTATACGTGCACTTGCCCAAACCCTTTGGCTCGATGTCAGTGCTCACATCATCATTCTAGAGAAGAGCCACTAGTCCGATTTCTATGGTCCCCACGATACAGGTTGTATAGTGTGGGGAATGGGAGGATTTATTTTTTTAGTTCGTTTTTGTTCTGTCACTGTCAGTCAATAATAATTCACGCGTCACGCGTTCAAATTGTATCTAAAATTAAATAAACGTGTAGATAAAGGGATAAAGGGATAAAACATAATTTTCTATAGCACGATCTCGCTCACACATCTAAAGGCTCTCGTGGAACTTCGTTATACAAACTGCAACACTAAACATTTGCAGTTTTACGGCTTTGGCTATAAGCCTTTTTGAAATTAAAAAAATGCCCCCTCCATAGAACGTCATCTAGCAAGGCTCTCGGAACCAATCGGAAAACCTCTTATTGGGGATCACTGTTAAATTACTTGTTAAAATTGTGGGTAATCAATTATTCTTATATTCTTAATTCATTGTTATTAAATCTACTGTCAGTTAATGGTAACAATGAGACATAATAGGGTGGAAACAATGAGACTACGTGAATCATCATAGTATTACACATAATATTGATCCACTGAGTATGTTATCTCCAAGTCCCTTATGCGTAATCCTACTATGGACACGTGTAAAAATATTGTGATTTATATTCCAAGGAGGAAAGTTTTGAGAGAGACTCTTTGTTTTTAGGGTTCTATAGCCAACTAAGAAGTCCTTATAGTTACGTCATGTGCGTATGTCTGTCTGTATGTCACAGAGGGCGTTCCCCCGGTAGGTAGCTTTTGAAGTAGTTACAATAAATCTTTTTAAAAATCCAAATGATATATGGTAGTAAGGTGGCACAAAAAAAGGGACTCTTTGTGCGGTTGCCTTAATGCAACCTATCTATGTCCTAAATATGTCCGAATCGGTTCCATATCGTTTCTGTGTTCATTTTTAACCAGTCCGAATGTTTTTAACTCTTTTTCCCTCACTGCCTCCCTATCAACACCCCAATCTAATATTTTTTTGACAATTTTAATAGTTTTTAGTGGTTTAAGGTTTTTTCTTAATTATTACACATTATATAATGATAAAAGTGCTTCCTCTGTCTATCCCCTCGGGGATTATAGACGTGCCAGTTATGCTATTATATAATTGTATCCATTAAGATGGCAATTTTAATTTCTTCTCCTTCTTCCTTCTTCTTATTACTTTCTTTTATTTATGTCGACAGTCAGTCAGTCAGATCAAGAATAGTCGAAACATTAGTATCGTGATTCTAAAGAACTAGATATTTAATGAGGCTTGTAGATAGATCCCCGTGTAGGTGTAACCATTGAAGCGAGAAAGCCCGCTGCTAGTTACGGCCTTGTGGGGGCTTAGACAGTAGCTGTCTACACGATATTTATGTAATGTAAAGTATGTATTATTGACATTGATTTTATGCATAATCTAATATGTAAAAAGGAGACAATATGGAATACGGATCAAATGTCATATTCAGAACTAAAGATTATGAAATCGAAGGCACTCTTTTCCGATTTCTGTGATTCTAACGATTAAATTTTATTGGACGCGATCCTGTCTAACTTAGCTCTAACTTCAATCCTTATCACATCCTTAGGAGGTCGGATTTCTCATCCTTCTCGATTGTAAATCCTTGGTTATCGTTGGGGAGAGCAAATCCGAGAGTGAGTGACGAGTCTTTCTTCCCCCAGTAATTTTAAGGGATTTCCGCAAAGTAACGCCTGATTCCTTGAACTATCTTTCAAATCTACATAATTATTTTCACACCATACTTACGAGTACTTATCCCTTGCTAGGAAATGTTTGTTAAAACATCGAAAAGGTTAGTACTACGATACATAGTATAGTTTGTATTGTAGACTAAGCAAATTCTCTACACTTCTCTACACTCCATTATCTCAACAGAATTAGTAAAGAAAATTTTAAAACAAAAGCTAAGTACGTTACTTAGTAACTTTACTTAGCTAGAAACACCTGAACACCTGGTGTCTAACAAAGTATACCTAATTCTAGACAGCTTTGAAACTGACTATAATCTTTAGCTCAAAGTTAGCAGCACTAACCACGGAGACAGGCCTAAACCTTAGTATTCTAGCATTAATAAGTTCTGGAAACTTCGAGATGGTATAAAGGAGAGAACAGCATCTTGTGCTTTTGTGTTACCAATTTCAGATTTGTTTCCTTACTTTAAGATTGTTCCAAATCTTATCTTTAATTATAATGCGCATTTTCTAAAGACTAAATATAATTTATTTATTATTAATTTAGTGTAACTGAACCTTTTCTAACGACATTTAACTATTTAACGCTTTTTAGGGAAACTATAGAATCTTATGAATTCCTATGTTAGGAAGGGGGGTCCCCGGGAAATTTTATGTATCCTTACACGGGGGTAGGGGGGTCAAAAATGGCCAAAATCGTCCTCACGTAATCAATGAACGTCCCGTAATTGCTGAATTTGACTAAAAGTGAACTTGACCTTTGATAATTTGATCTTTGATAATTTAATTACCCTAAATATAAATCTTCGCGTTCTACTTTAATTATGCGTAATGTTGATGGGACAACTATTAAAAAGGCCATGGTACCTTATTGACCTTTCCGAAATTTTGAAAAAAAATATGATAATTTCTTGGCGATCGATCCTTGCTTAATAATTCGATAGAGGACATCAATAGAAACATAAAACATATCTTGACAAAAATACCTAAAGTATCTCCGAACCCAGATAAATGACCAGTAATCTTGCAACTTTCGACGTCAAATATCTGGGTTCAGAAATACTTTAGGAGTTTTTGTCAAGATATATTATGTTTTATGTTTCTATTGATGTCCTATATCGAATTATCGGGCTGGGATCGATCGCCAAGTATTCGTAATTTTTTTCAAACTAACGGAAAGTAAGTGTGCCAGGCTCTAAAGTAAAATGTTCCATGTCCTTTCTCTAAATAGGTACAACAGTCATTTTCAAGAGTCAAGTCAATTTCAAGAAACTGTCTTATTTTTAGTTATTACCAACTAGAACTTGTCCAGTTTTTGTCTTCAAGAGAACAAAATGCATCGCGTGCGCATCTCACAGTCTGATTCACACAAATCTGCAACACTACAATTACACGACGACACCAAACGTCGACAGAACACGCGCAGAATATCCATCCGCATAGCGCACGGGTACGGACGATGAGCGCGCAAAAAACGCCAGACGATTAATAGCGCAGAAAATAAAAGTGGTTCAGAAACACTCAGACGTAATTTGAAAAGGTTGTTCAACTCTTTTCGAAAACAGGCAGGTGCTTACAGATTACTTGCTTTACTAAGAACTTCTGAGCTACTCTCAGCGTAATAAGATTTGCCAGATTTCAGTCTGAAACGAGAGACTTTGCTCTTAATAAAGAATTGAATTGCTATGTAAGTACCTAAATGAGAAGTCAGTTAATGAAATTAAAATAGCCACGATGGAAGATTCATTACTTAAATTGTAGCACTAGTCTGATGAATTTTTCGTCCTTTATGAAAGTAATTATAAGTTATTCAGGCACGATCTACGTAATTAGAGTGGACCAGACTTAAATATTCATCGTATTATATTCCAATTCTACGTGCAAAGAGAAAAGTTTTAAAAACCGATTATTATACCTACCAGCAGTGGTAGTTTACTTAAAAAAATATAAATGTCACATCAATTGATGCCAATAAAGAAAGAAATTTATGAATGCGACATAGCAAGAAATGGATATCAATCACTTTATGACAATTGACAACATTTAGTCGTAATGTATTAGGTATATGTTCTGAACTCATGAATATGGTAAAATTCCAAAACACTACCTACGTCACTTATCAGAGACAGTATCTCCATGTATCAGTTCCAAAAGAAAGTGAAACATCTAACACAGTTTGACACGTAACTGATGATAACACAAGAGTCAATATTTACGCAAATCATAAAATTATGAGACACGAGCAAGCAAAACGAAACTGTGGACTTTCCTCTACCTAAGACCTGTTTTCAAACAAATATGTCTTTGCGTAACATCATTAAAGATCAAAGTGTATTTATTAGTCTAAGAAACAATTGCTTTAACAGTCCAGGAACAAAAGCCAAGCATGAGGCGTCACGTAATGATGCTATTTCCAGAAACTATGATAAAATGTGATAAATTTGCAACAGAATTTGTGGCATTTAAATGGAATGACGACGGCGGCCTCATTTGCACAGACATGTCATATGAAACCGGCATGCAAATCACATCCAATGGATGATAATGTAGTTGAATTTACAGCCAATGTTACAAGACGTGTTGAGTAAACCACTGGGATGAGTCAGCGAAAACTGGTCGTTAATAGATAGTTTTTGCTTGAAGAGAACAGGACTGGTATAAGCGGAGAAGAACCACGGTGAAATATTCCAGAGAACATATCAACAGAGGCGCTGCGCTTAGAATATGGATTAAATACATACTTCTATGGCGCTGCGATATATCCAAAACATTGATACTACAATACAACATAAGAAATACAAATACAAACAAGCAATGATATAACTGAACATCGTACAAAATATAAATATTTATACTCGTACCACTTGCTAAATACATTTGAAATTTTTAATTACCGTTAATTTCAAATCGCTTACGGAACTGTGGAAAAATAAATTATCCTGTTACTAAATAAAAGTCTACGAGGAGGTAAAATATTTAAATATACACAATGACCAGATCGACTTTTTGGAGCCAGAGCTGGTTACACAAGTCTCAAAAGACGGATACCTACGAGTATCTGCATAATGATATAACGATCCCGAAAAAGATAATAGAAAGGTAGACCAAAATTTACAAACCACTAAATATGAAATCAATTCTTCAGATACCTAAGTACAAAGTTGTTCTGGAAATTTCAATGGGGGTAAATAAATGGATGGACATTTTTATACCCCCATTGTTTCTCGTAGAGGTGTAAATTTTATAGTACCTTGCAAGCCTTCAAGGTGCAAGTAAAAAAACTTTAAACCCGCTCGCACTGCCAACAAGACCGGATTTTATCAAAAGACAGACTTCGCCTTGGAAGATCTTGCTTCTTAATTTATACAGAACTTATGATACTAAAGGTGGACCGGGCTTTTTTGGCACACGGCATTGGGTGCACCGTTGACTTTATTAGGTATCGATTCTTCTGTGACTGCTGTGACTTAACGGGAAATTTTTAAACACGTTTTATTTTTTTATATGATACTGCACTCTCGTGTTCTCAATGGATTTTAAGCGGCTTTTTGCAAAGAACTAGGTGTGCTAAATTGCGGAGTCGGTTTTTGTAACAATTTTAAAAGCAGAGCCATTTTACGTTGTCTACTTAAAATAGTTTACTTTAATTTTTAATTTCACAGTCAATTAGTCAATTTTTACGAGTTATTATTGTCTCTTAAGATTTATTGTACGCTATCAATTTTATCTGTTACGCAATTTGGAAAAAATACAACAATTAGGTAAGTCGAGGAAATACTTACGTAAAGCATTAAATTAGGAATCTTTACTTTCTTTACTATTAAGACCCGGATTCATGTAATAAAATAATTTCCGCTATTTCTCGATTTAAAACGGCTGAACAGATGCAAAACAACATAATGATTCAACGCGACCCGGATCATACTTATTTTTAGTTCCGAGTTGACAATTATTTTAAAAATTTGGCCGATGAGAAAGATCATACAGTCACTTTAGCTACATTTATAGTACTTATAAACATTGTTTTAGTTTTTACATAGAAAAAGGTGACTCAAAGACAATATAGATAAATAATGTAGATGTAGGCACGGAGAAACTGTCTTAGGCTCAATTTACATTGCTGCGGAATGGAATGGAAGCGAATTTTCGCAACGTAATAAAATTGTACATAGCATAATGAACTTTATGTCAATTGTGTAACATACAAACTAAATACGTTTTACCGCTAGGGGAGTTCTCGAGAATGCGCAAGGATTCCCCGGAAGACGCGCTACCTCTTTTTTGGCTCGTATTTAGTTTGTATGTTACACAATTGACATAAAGTTCATTATGTACAATTACGTTGCAAAAATTCGCTTCCATTCCATTCCGCGGCAATGTAAATTGAGCCTAACAGTGGGACGTTGCTGGCTAATTATTTAAGTAGCGAAATAATTTGAAAATGGTAAGACCCTATGCAGTGAGCCTGAGGAGATACCACCCTTTTACTTTGCTGTGTTCCGATTTAAAGAGCCAGAGTAAATACTGGGCAATACCGGCACATGAGCATTCCATCTAAGTTAGTAGCGCATCGAAAAACTGATGGACGAAGTATTTATCATCAGGTGTCCCGTTAGTTCGTCTGCTCTCCAAGCTAAACAAATAGGGGCGTGAGCTCGAATTAAACTTATTTGGTTTTTGGCGTTTCTTCTACTCTATGCAAATCTTATAATGACCTTGGACCATCCCTGTTAAATGACTCACGATTTTCCAAAAATAGTATTCACGTGTTTACAATGAAGCCTTATATTATCTGTAGTTCTTTATATATGAAATAACAAGTACAATCAAGTTCGTTGACACTGCTATTTAAATACAAGTATGTTTAGCCGCGTTTATCTTGTTATAACCTTTGAAACTATAAGTATTTACTAAACTTAGTAAGTACCTACAGTTTATAATAACACAGTAAAAGATCATTCAAATGACGTGTATGTTTTATTTGGAAGTTGGCACGTCATTTATATAAGTAGCTACTACGGACTACTAGGCTTTCAGTGGGGATTAAATCTAATAATGTTTAATACAATATAATCCAACAATAAGTAATATTATGAACTATAAACTTGGAATTAAATAGTGTAATAGGTTTTCTTTGAAGATGTAACCTGGATGATCAAGATTGAGCGTTTTGCAACTTATGACATATAGTTTTATACACATATTCGGTGTTAGTCTAGCAATGAAACAGTTTGTGATTATCATATCACTGATATGATGTTTCATGTTTTTCAAGAGTGAAGTGAAGGCCTTGATTGATAGATTACCTTACAGGTTGTGATCGAGTGCAATTCAGATAAACTGTACTAAACATAGATACTTACTTACATATTTTGAAGAAGAGCACTAAAATAGATAAATGATGTATCGTGCTAAAACTAATCCAAAACCTGCACAGCGTACATCAAAGGACCTCATAGTTTTAGCGATATACATTAAACATATAACCTATACATAATAAACTTTACCTTTAAAAAAGCCTCCGCCAAAACGGAGTTGGATCACAAAACACAGCACTAAACTTTCAAAAGTATCAGGGTAGTAGAACAGACAAAGCGTAGATAGAAGATAGTCCAACCAGACACCTCTGGTTACTCGTAAGAGATGACAATGGTTGCATAAAGTTGACTGTCGAAGTACCAGGCTACCAGGGTAGCAGAATAACTGAGGAGGTATCGAAGCGCACCTGTAGGCGCGGCGCGACGAGCGTTACTGTACTGGCACGACGAGGCGGCCCATTAGTCGCGCCAACACGTCATGCGGAAGCCGGTTTTGCTGGACATCGGAGCTTGGATGAAAATCGCAGCGATGCATTCGTATTGGGGTTGTGGGGACTTGATTGAGATCACATTGACCTCGAGGTTATATATAGGGTCATATTTTATTAGCGGCAAATATTTCTTGGGTGTGTGTGTTATAAAGTTATAATAATAGGGATAAGGAAAAAAAAATATTTTTACTTATTAAATTTTCGAGAAAAACGACAAAAATGTTTGTTTGAAAATTCTACAAATGAATGAATTATTTCTATTCTAATATTGAAATAAGAAGTATAATTGAAACTCGATGATGATGATGAATTTTTCGTGTAATGTGGTACAAATGACCAGCAATTACCCCCCTCCGAATATTTGCTACTAATAAAAAAGGACCTTATATAAATAATTTTCCTCAGATGCCGAGAATGAGGCTAACCTGTTGACCAGAAGCTGGCGATATTGGACGATGTTGATTATCAAAGCCATAGCCAAAAATCTATGAGGGGAGGGGGGGTTTACCGCCTAACAGCCTAAAAGATTGAGGTTTTGGAGTTTCAGAGGAAAGCGGACGGATCAAAGGATTTGGATTAGGTATGCAGATAATCTGGAGAATCGATTGACATTATATCTTTGAATCTGCAGAATCGGATGTGATGTGATCAGTATTTTCTACAGGTAATGATAACAAACTTACCTAGAGGTTGTATTCAGGTAGTGAACTTTCACACACGAATGAACCACTATTTTCGCCTAACACGGTTAGCCAGGATGAAAATAAACGGTTAGGTAGAAAGATAGATACCTCAATATATCAAGTCGGCCATATCTACTTTTGACAGAATTAGGTCCAGTAATAGACGGAATACTTTTCCCTGAAATAGGAAAACTTTCTGTCTGAAAAACCAAATGTCAGACTAAGAGAAACATCTAATACATCAAACTTTAACAGAATGAAATGTAGCATATTCCAATCACGAAAGACGCACAAATGTTGTGTAATTTACGGACAAGATTATGGTGAAAGTTCTCTGTTGAAGCGAACATCTGGTCCAAAATACTTAGTATAGAATAATCACAATTGATTACCATATCATACGGGTTTATCGTAGTGTGGGTGAATGAATAATGCACAATGGTTATAGATCTCTCATTGAAATCAGTGTTCGATAAGTTATGTGCAAAAAGCTGTTAAACTTAACTTAAAGAACTCATCCCCAAGTACAAAAAATGCTAATAAGCTTCTTCTTTGTCGTAATTAATGCAACCACTACGCTACCGGTGCTTTTACTAACATACTAATAAACTTTCATAATACTAAATCCAATTGATTAAATAAGGGGTACCTTTTCACCGCCAACGACGGATATATCCGCACTATAAGTTGACTGCTAACAGCGTATACAGGGTGGAAAAATTCGGCAGGGCACCCAGGGCAGCTGCCAGATTCGTTGCTTAGGGGTTCACTTGTTCTACATAGATTTGTTGTTAGGGGTTCGTACTAAATGTATGGGAATCGTTTATTTGCTATTTCTGAGATTTCTAGTACTCGAACCTCGGTTGACCCCATAGAGTCTTTTGTTCCTGACACGAAATAGAATTGATTGGCATCAAAAATTGTTGTTGTAAAAAGTGGCATTTTTCTCGCTGACTGTACCTTTTTTCAAACATCTGTAAATGCAGTTTTAAATAGCTCCAAAAGTCTTCTAAGACCATTTTCTCGCAGCTCCAACGGATTTGGTAGCTGCCCTGGGTGCCCCGCCGTAACTTTCCATCCTGTATATCCGTCATACATAACATGTACTTAGGGTATATTCAATCTTAATTAAAAGTTAATAAAATCGTTTTTAATGTAACAAACAAACAAGCTTGTCGTTGACTGACGACTTTTAAAGATGTGGCGGTGAAAATGTTAATTAATCCTATTATTACAGATAAGTTGAGAAAGTTAGAGATAGTAAAATCCATTTACTCATCGAATTCGAATCCGTCTGTCTGGTCAATCTTTTTTGCAAGTATAGAACGGCGGCCTTAGTATAGAGCTAAAATTGAGCTAAGTTTTCAGCAATACCTAAATGTAAGCTGAAGCTGGACTTCAATTTTCTCCAGCCCTTCTAAGTATTCTGACGTTCTGATTGTTAAACTAACATTGATCCCCGGGGGGTTGTGAGCGTATTTATATTAAATTGAGGTGGTATCTTTGGGATCTGTTGCTTTGACCAAAACTGTCAAACCAATTTACACATTCAATTAATATGGTACTGTATGAACATTTCTATCATATACGGTCGTGCTTTTGACTCCAGTAAATCGCTCATCCATCAAATGAAGGGTATAGAGCTGGGGTTCCCAAAATGTGCGCCGCGGCGCCCCGGAGCGGCGTGCAGAGTCAACAGGGGCGCCGTGAAGCACTCCTGTTATGGATCTAATGGGAAATTGACCATTTGAACCCAAACACTGTTTTCTCTTCACGGAAGCTAAAAATACTTAGTGTAAAATGAAAAAATATTAATTAATTAAGCAAGTCGACAGTTCAGTTATGTGAATTATCAAGCTCATTTTTCTGTTACCGTTTTTCATATTTTTCTGTCAATTTTAATAGTATCACATTGTAAGGACCTTTACACATAAAACTGTCACACCGCGATAAGGGGTATAGTAAGAGATTCCAGTTTGAAAATTTTATTTTACTATGGGCACAGAATAACTAATAGTACTACGTCTATGGGATGGTAAAACTTGCAACTTTAGACGTTGCCTTTTGAACATTTTACTTAAATTGACATTCCCTTTTCTTTATCTATACCCTTCAAATTCAAACTTTATCTATCGAGTGGCATTCAAGTAAATATTTTACTGCAAATATACAAACTTCACAAGTCGTTAACAATCAGGTATTTTTTTCCAGAAAATAAATCCAGTTACCTACTCATCTTACAAATAAAGCCATACGACCCACAAATCCCTTTCCGACATATTCGGGTAAAAGGCCAATCCCGACAAATGTTATCTAATTTCAACCCAATTACGTGGCCAATAACAATGCCTTTGACTGAACGAGCCATTTTCCCGAAACAATTCGGTGAGTCACCTCTCTGGGGACACAAGAGTCGACGGAATTCGATATCACCAGACCAAACATTTACCTTCCTCTTCTCAGTTTTATGTCTCGAGATGACAGCGGCTGACCTTATAACCGACTTTCGTTGACTCGCAACAATTATAGAAACAATACAATATTTTCTCACAGGCTAAGTCGATCAACTGCACTGGATTGCCGGCTTTATATAACAACGATTATGGATTATAATGGAATGGTGTACAGAAGAAATCATTTGTAAATAGCGTGCCAAATGGATACGGATCAAATGCGTCGGTTTCGAGCGATTAGCGCATAAATAGGGGACGATACGAAGCGAATTCATCGCTAAGTGGCTCTGCATATTGATGGCATGCCGCTTGATGCGCGATTATGGGACGGCTCCAAAAATAAGCATACTACTGGTAATTAGTCAACGTCTTAGTAGCTAGATATAATCACGTGAAAGCTATGTCCGCAGCAATGCATATTGATAATTCGAAATCGGTTTACAATAATATACAATCTATACTAAACGGTGACAAGCAATTTCGACTATTAGCGGAAAGTTTCACCACTTTGTGGCTATCTATGTCCATAAAATATAGATAGCAACAATCATATACATATTAAAGTGCTATAAACGTGGAGTTGTGTTCATTTTCTTGATTTTAGAAACTTGAAAACGTACAGAATGTTAAGACGGAAACAGCAATTACCTACTACCTAAATGGATATGACCACGGTCCGTCGATCATTGCGATCGTTGCACCGGCCGTTGCAACATACGAACCAAGTATGATCAATCAAGATTATCTTGTATGCATGTTTAATGAGTTGTTTCTTTAATTATTTATCTGTAACTGTACTTTTCTCGACTTTAAAGGGTTTGTTGAATTATGGAAGCAAGGAAAGTGGTTTGATTCGCTGTAGAGACTGTGGTTAGCACTGCCCTGATATTATACTATTACATTATCGCATAGATAATTGAACTACATTCTACCTAATATTTACACTGATGAACACGGTCTATCTATATTGTTTTGTTTTGACAATAACTCTTAGATTCAGTTTTTTTTAAATATTTTTTAAGACATGGATTTTAAATTAAAAATATATTTAAAAAAAAAATTTTTTTTGTAATTTAAATTTCATTTTTATAATGAGCTTAGTTATAACTTAGCTAAGGTTGACACTGAAAGAGTTCTATTATTATTGACATGTAAATATTCAAACACAATTTAATTAATCATTTCCTCTGCCCGAAGGTTGCCTGGAACAGATCGCTTTTAGCGATAAGGCCGCCTAAATTGTACTTCACTATTTCCTTTTCAATCTCATGTTTGTTGTTTTATATTTGTGCAGTAAACTGTATTTTACCTTTACTTTACTTTTGTTTATGAATAAATTATATGATGCTATGATATCTGTGATACTACTCGTAACATACTTTTTTTCTATCTACAGTTGTTCTTTTAACTATAGTGAATAAATCCGATGTATGTGAGATGCATAAAGAATTCTGACAGACAATTTCTCTCAACATTTCACTCACGATACGACAGAATAGCAGCGTACATGTTTTAGAAGCAGAGTATAACATCCTGTAGCTTAACATTTACAAAGAAGACATCGTATTATAATTACGCTACTTAACGGTATTGACATAAATACATACTTATTAAGATAGAGCGCCAGACCACCCACACAATTTCTAATTTAATATCATAGTCACGTAAGTGGGACTATAGAAAGTTGAACTTGCTTTGATTACGAGTTCGAATATAATTTTGGCAGGATTTGAGATTCGTGACTTGGGTATTACCATATAATTTAACTTATTTACTCTCACTAGCACTACCCCAACTCTCCCGTGAGTGTCGTACGAGGCGACTAAGGGTCTGAGTAGATACTATTGTACACCTAGTAGACGGCGATAGGCTCGTCACCTCATATCCACCAAATCTTACGGCGAAAAGTGGGAACTACCTATGCTAAAAGTGGTTCCTCTGTCTACACCCACGGGGATTATGGACGTGAGTACGTATGTACGTATACTCTCATGTCGGTAAATAACGAAACAAAGTAACTCTACATCAGCTTTTTGAATGTAAATGAAATCAATTTAAATACAAATCGTGGCAATTATGAGCAAGTATTAACTTGAACCAGAGATAACCATAAAAGCGTTGATTAAACTAAAACGGGTTTATTCGCTAAAGTATGTAAGTAACGGTACATGCACCAGCAAACCGGCGTAATACTATGTAAACCATCGTATCGGAACAAAAACAAACCGATTAGATAAAAGAAGGCCTTGCAATATCGTTATCTTGGCGTGCCATCTGGCATCAACGGGTCCAGATATGCCAGTAACAAGAAAAAAACAAGAGAACTGTCACAAACTGATAACAGATTCTTTTCTTACGTTATCCAACTACAAATCCCTAAAGCCATTTCTAAATAAATCTGTCTATAAGGTGTCTATATATGCTTTAAAACTTCATAAGTCTCTACCTAATATGTAGGTTCTTATCGAGCGTCAATAAAACCTATCAGTAAAAGTAAAGTAGGTAATTAACACATTTTATGGTCAAGGTAACTACAAATACCAAGGTGAGCTTACTATGTTATAAAAGTATAATTAATATTATTAAACTACAATCTGCAGTTAAGTAAGAGCTATTCATAGAGGAGTACCTCATACAGTGGAAGATACATCAAGCTGTACTCTATGGAACCCTGTCGCAACAAGTTTTTGTAATGCTTCCTTGACCTTCGTTTGAATATGTCAAATACGTTAAAGCGACAAAGTACTAAATCCTGTGTATATAATGTGTTGTCCACTGTACCTTGCCCAATCAATGACCTCTGTGGAAAAAGATTGATTGTGGAGACAAGCAAACTATAGAATGGAGTACAGGGGTCAAGTTCAATAGGACATTTAAGTAAACAGCAAACATTATTTGGATGTCAGCAATATTTTATTTTTAATGTCAACGAAAGTACTCACAGCGAAGATTGGGTGTCATACATATCAATTCATTTCATACATAACACACATATAAGGTCGGGGAAAAAGTCTTTTCGCATATTTTATGTATAAACTTGTAATAAAATTTCTTTGGCTGTACTATTATTTGTATCTCGCTGGTTTTGATGACATTTAAAAGGTTACATTAATAATAATAAAACTAATTAGTAAAATGTTGTTTCCAGCTATTTTTCATTTGTTTATCTTTCTGTCAAAATGAGTGAATCTAATGAAGAAATTCGATACATTTTGTAAAAAAAACAAAAAAGGAAAAAATGCAACGGAAGTCGCGAAAAAACATTGTGACGTTTATGGACCTAATGCAGTGTCAGTAAGAGTAGCACAAAGTTGGTTCAAGCGTTTTCAATCCAGGAATTTTAATGTCAAAGATGCACCTCGCTCTGGTCGCCCTGTTACGGATAAAATGGACGCCATTTTTCAAAAAGTGAAGCAAGATAGGCATATCAGTAGTTACGACGTAGCTGAAGAACTGGAAATTGACCACAAAACAGTTTAGACCCATTTGAAAAAAGCTGCATACACAAAAAAACTCGATATTTGGGTGCCACACGAGCTCACTGAAAGAAACCTAATGAACCGTGAACTCATTTGCGATTCTTTATTGAGACGTAATGAAACCGAACCGTTTTTGAAGAGATTGATAACTGGTGATGAAAAGTGGATCATGTACGACAAGAACGTGCGAAAAAGATCGTGGTCAAAGGTCGGTCAGGCTTTACAGACTGTGGCAAAGCCCGGGTTAACTCGCAATAAGGTGATGCTGTGTATATGGTGGGATTGGAAGAGCATTGTTCATTTTGAGCTTTTACCATCGATTCGGATCTCTACTGCCAACAACTGATGAGATTAAAGCAAGAAGTTGACAGAAAGCGGCCGGGATTGATCAATAGAAAGGGTGTGGTCTTTCATCACGATAATGCTAGACCACACACATCTTTAGCCACTCAGCAAAAATTAAGAGAGTTTGGCTGGGAGGTGTTAATGCATCCGCCATATAGCCCTGACCTTGCACCTTCAGATTTCCACTTGTTTCGGTCTCTTCAGAATTCTTTAGGCAGTGTCAGGTTAACATCATGAGAGGACTGCCAAAACTACTTGTTGCGTTTTTTTGGTCAGAAGTCCCAAAATTTCTACAGCAACGGGATCATTTCACTACCTTCAAGATGGCAAAAAGTCATCGAACAAAATGGCACATATATACTATAATTAAATGTAAAAAAAATATGTCTTGAATTTTCATATACAATGCGAAGAAACATTTTCCCTGACCTTATATACTTAGTAAGAAAACGTAAGTTTCAAATGTTATGCAAATGTAAAAGTATAAAAAGCATTATTTTAATATTGTAGATCTCCCCATCTGCTTAATCTGCTTAAAATCCCATGTGAGAAGGGATTGATGGGTGGGACTTGTGATTAATTTAATTAAGTTTCAATGAAACTTAATGAAACTGTTTCATGGTGAGTGATGCAAGAAACTATGGTATCCCAAAAATATGAACTTAGCAAAGAATTTTCGTTTGAAAATTTGTGTCGGATTTATAGATTTATTTTAAGCTTTTCAGATTATATTTATTTTAGATATGTGTCTTCTAGTTACAATTCAAAGTGGGATTAATAATTACATAGAGAAATGAAGTTTTGCACCACTATAATGTTTATATCAAACGAAATAATTCAAAGATCACTTTACATAATCAAATTAATTATTAATCCTAGTACATAAGTAGTAACATCATAAAACAACCTAGTAAAGTGCAAAGATTTTTCAAATTCTACACAACAAAACACAATTCAACTGGTTTGAACCAACAGAGTCTAATAAAGGCCCTCAGAGTTCCCGGAAGAAGTGTGAAAGAGCTAAATATAGAACAGGGTTCCCTCAGGTCTTGAGGTCCCTAATAATATACGTGAAGATTTATCACTTCCTCACTCCATGACCTGAGCAATTGTTGTTGTTGATTGTACATAATGCAAGCAGGGTTGTAGTCAGTATGGACTCAGGGAACACAAGCCCCCACATAAAGTTCTAGAAGTCTAAAGAAGAAAATTAAAGTTTCAGGATCAGGTTTTTATTATTAGTATTACGCATCATCAAATTTTTGTGGGTTGGGGTGTTGTTAACGGGGCAATGAGGAAAAGAGTTAGACATTTTGGACTTGTTAAAAAATTAATAGTTTCACAGAAAGCTAGCGGAACAACTCTGAGTAGTATCTTAGGTTGCATTATGTCAACCATGCAGAGGCCCATGAAGCAGAACTCCTTCGACTTATCTTGGTGCACCCTTGCCTACACTGACTGACAATGTGTATTATGTTTATAACCCAAAAACTAGGTAAACGTGGAAACTATAAAAACTGATTCTGTACTTTTCACTTCAAATCTATTATATTTAGAGAATCCCGATACAGATGACAAAAGGCTCAGAAATAGGACAATAGACGTCTAATAGATAATTGTAGATTTCATAACAGAAAACAAAATTCTATTTGCCTCTGTAGTTGTGTGCACTAAAGAAAACAATCGAAATGAATTCGATGAACTTCGCATCAATGATAGATCATGCAAAAATATAGTTATGGGGAAGACACGAAATTTATGGAATGACAAAAATATGTTCATAGTACCAGACACACGAATATATTGGATCCAGGCATCAGTTGCATTAATATAATATTCATACGAGTAAATTTTCATTGAATTTTAATTAAATAAATGTTATAAAACCGTTACCTTTTGAAAATCACAGACGACGAGGCAGGCAGGTCACCACGAACAAAGTAGGTTGAATTTACAACTCGAAAATGAAACTTCGACGTTTAGCGCATTAACAATAACGTGTAAAACACTAGACACTATTCTACAACAACTGGTTATCACAAACTTGTTAATATAAAAAATCTCGATCAAAATAATCAAAAATTCGTTTGCAAAATAAAACTCACAACACGCAACAATATTGCGAAAATTCCGTCTGACATTTGTAATGTTGTGTTGCCAACTTCAAACAGAGCAATTGGAATCCGAATGTTAGCCCAAGCAACGTTTTGCTGAATTTTCATTCGAATCAAAAGTTATGTTCCTATACATTTTTCGCTTAATATTGAGTAAAGATAACATCAGGTGGCCCGTTTGCTCTCCTTATTTAATAAAATAAATAAATAAATAAGATAGTGGCGTCGAGCCCGGGGTGACAGCCAAACCTAAAGCTTAGCCAAAATGAAATTATCACGCTCAGGTAAAAATCGACAGCAATACTGAAGTTTGTAGTAAGTAGATACTCTTTACTAGGCATTGACAGATGGCATTTCTTTGCTCTTTGTTTTTTTTTGTGTTGGCATACTTAGATTTTACCACACAAAAAAGCGGCGATATCGACTTGATAGACTTAGCCCCTCCCCTGGTTAACACGTGTGAATGTACATGTGCCTACCTCATGAAGCTCCTGCTCCATAGTATCATTAGTTTCCCTTTTACACGATTGTATTACAAGAAACTATCAATACATTTCGAATCTTCTTGAAAATCGTATCACGGGCTTTTTTTAAAGCCCGTGGTAGCATCAACAAACGTAATAATACCAAATTTTGCATAAAATTATTAAATTGGTCACATTCATTTAATATGTCAGTATTGTTGCATGGATTTTTACGGCACTGGATTCATGGAAGTTGAAACTACATTTGCGCCATCTATCGGGATGTTCTAGTAAAATGATATTTACTAACAATGTAATTATTATTACCGTGTGTCGATAGATGGCATTGTCGTAAATTTTATTGTTTTAGTTATTCTATTCAACAGTAGATGGTGCTTTACATGGTTTATAAATAATTCCGCTACTCAATAATAGATGGCAGGACGAACAATTAATGTATTGGTTTTGTGGGACATTCCAGGTTGTGATTGTGATCGTAAAAGGTTTTTTCACAAGCTAATTTACTTACATGAAAATATTATAATTGAATTAGAACAGCTCTCATTAGGGATGTGGGTATCTATTTAGGTATGGCTTTATCAACCAGGAAATGAAACAACACAAATAAAACTGAACATTTTATTTTAAATTATAACTTTTTCTTTCATATAAATAAACGCTCTCTTTAAAATGTAACTGGAAGCCTCTCTACAATAGTATCAACATAATTTCACATTCATACAACGAACGTTACAGTAAATTAAATACCTACAGCGTCATCTAATAACAATTCTCTCAAAGACCTACTTTCATAATGAAAATACTTACCAGAAATTCAAAAAATAAGTTTTATTAGGAAAAGAAACGTGTAACTAGTAGTTATTTCTACATCATGGAAAGATGTATTATGTTATATTAGGAAGGTTTAAATAACATGAAACAGCGATTCTTGTGTTTCGTACCTTATAGTCACCATACAAACTAAGTAGGTACTTAGGTACAACAAATTGGTATCAATTTATATACAGTATTGTCAGTATTGTTTATAACATTTACCTATTTGTTCAAATTGATCTTTGTGTTTTGAGACAATTATTATTAGAGACTGAACTAGCCATGTCCACTCGAAAAACTATTTCAACAGAAAGTCAGGTTTGTCCAGTTTCTGACACTGTACCCCTACCTACAGTTTTATTATGATTTTGAATCTAGCACTATGGACCAGGAGCTGCATGAGGCATGCTTTCGTGATAATCACAGCTGCTGGGCACTGATCATTGGATGAGGATCGAGCAACGTAATAAGTTCGGGAGTGGGATCCCAAGACCGGGGGCTTTTCAAGACGTTCAATGTTCGTACTCCCACTCGTGATGATCAGAGTGAATGAAGTTGGTTTAATGTTGTAATTCAAGAGGAAAAATAGGAATCCACCGAGTTTCAACAAAAAATTATAGGTAACTGTTTAAGAGCTAAGTTAAAACCAAACATAATATAAATACCATGAACTCAACGTGGTATTTATCTCTTGGATATGGAATGGGCACAAGACCACACTGCACACTGCCCTGATACAAGTTCCGCTTAGTGCAAAACGTGATTGGCGAAAATATGGCTAAATCGCATCAAATTGGTTTTTTAATGTTTCATGAATTCTATGAAAATTCCAGAAATTTTCACAAAAGAATTCCAGGGAACAATTTGGTTAATTTTTGCCATTTATCGACAATCACGTTGTACAGTTAGCGCCCTTTTTCCGTATCGGACTTGTAAAAACCTCTCTAGCGAGCAATACAAAGGGTGAATTTCAAAAACTTTGGCTAAGACTTTCTGTAAAAATATTCTCCGAATCAACATGGCCCAAGGTTAAGCATAAAATTAACGTTACTTAGAAGTTTTTATTCCATAAAATTAGCGGTAGTCAGGAGAGCTCTTGGCATTTAGTTTTCACCTAGAAATAAAGGAAACATAATTAAAATTAGTTATTAATATAGCTGTATAAAATTATTTAATTAATTACACTGGATAATCTGGATATACATTTACTTTGAAATAATTAAGATAAAAACAATAGAATCATTATTAGCAAAATTATATATAATATATTAATGTAATAAAACAAAAATAATATTATTAGTATTTTTTTTAGAAATATCAAGTAAAATACCTAAGTACTTAATTATTCAAATTCAAAGAGGAATAATTGGTTCCCGAACACTTTTTTTACAGAAGGATCGTTTTCACTTTGATTATTGCGAGCGATTAGTGCACATTAAATTGCGAGTGCGAGTGCATGCTACTCGCTCGTTCTAAACTTAAGTGAGAACAGCCCTTTACGACAAGTTGCTTGTCAAATGTTCAGTACTGAGTCATCTCGCAAGAGGTCTAATATAGGTATTATAATTAAAACAGAAAATTAAATTAACTAGATACATTTTTGTTGACTAAATCATCGATAAGTCGAATAATCGTGGAGTCAACAAAAGAGCATTCAGTTTATTTTTCTTTTTTATACCATGACTAGGAATAGAAAAAACTCGCCACATTGCGGAATTAGTATGGTACTATTTTTTCATAGTGAACTCCATAACACAGATTATAAAACTACTAATGGCGCCCTGTTGAGAGTGTTTTTATATTCCTGGGAGGGTATAATTATTTATTTTATAACATGCAACTCTTTTTTTAAAACCATGCAGTGGGTATTTGCAGCAAGCAACTTTGTTACATTTTTAATAATTTTGGCATACACCAAACACAATTCAATTAATTTTAATTAATATACAGACAGTAAACATAATTTAAAAAAACTCGTTAGGATAAAAGTAAAACTAAGTAAACTGAACATCACAGCTAAAATATCTAGAAAAGAGTATTTATCTATGAATGCTATATTTTTAATAATATGCAAGGGCCGAGTAAGCTATAAACTATTTAGGTAATGGTTATTTAATTATAATTACATAAGCAATTAACTTAGGTATACATGATTTACAGATTAACTTAGAATGCATTTAACTTATGTAAACGCCTTATTACAAAATATACTTATTTCAAGACAGTTTTCAGAGGTTTTTTTTCTGTTTTTCGTTATGTCTCTGCGTTATTTTTTTACAGCTGCACTGCTACGGCTATTGATTGATCCGTGTTGATATTATATGATTTACGTTAATTTAATTCTCAAAAATAAATCGAAATAAATGCATTCTATTTTACGTTTATTTTACACGTAGCGAGTGTAGTTCCTTTTAGTAATGTAATCTGTGATAGAAAACGGAAGCCGGGTTATAATTAGAGCAACATCTAATGGCAACTAAACTATGTAATAATTCTTTTATTTTATATTTGACTAAAAATTAATGGACCGCCTTCGTACTTGCCACGTGTAAGGAAGACTCCACGAGCGAGTGTCTAGTTGTGATTCCATCGTATATCATCTGATTGAAATCGTTGTATGCCCTTACTGGTGGTATATTCCATAAGTACGTACCTAGAAACTCGCTCGTGAGCAGATGACACTTAATACACAATGAAAGTGCGAGGCGCGGGCGCATCATCGTTGCCAGACGCTCATTAGTGGATCAATGTAAACATGTACGGTTACTGGTAATAAAGAATATACATACAGATGCAACATGTAATGTAGGTTTGACAATTTCTCAACAACTGTAGTAATCCATACTGTAGGTTTTTAAAAATCTTCATCACCATCATCATCATCAGCCTATTAATGAACCCACTGTTGGGACACAGGCCTCCCCTTGCACAAGGGGGGTACGAGCCATGAACCACCGGAGCGGGCCCAGTGCTGATTGGTGGATTTCACACGCCTTCGGAAACTTTTAATTACCTCAAACATGCAGGTTTCCTCACGAGGTTTTACTTCATTGTTAGAGCAGTCGGTATAAGTCTTCGAAAAAATCCGAAAAACACATTGGCATTGCATGGTTTCGAACCCGGATCTCCCGCATGGGAGTCCGGCGTCCTAGCCACTAGATCACCGACGCTCGCACCGATGACGAAAAAATCTTAAAACAAACGTATTGCACCTGTATATACTTTTCTTTTCATCCGAGGGGTTTTCTCAGTTTGATTAGTACGAGTGCGAGTATGCACCCGCTCTCACAATTTAAAGTCCAGTCGTGTTTAGTACTAATCACTAAACACTTGCACTAATCAATGTGAGAACGGCCCTTTATTGCGCCCGCGCCCGCTCCTTCATTAGGACACGACGGTAAGCGTTACAGCAACTCTAATGTTACTTTCTAAGGGTTAAATAATGAGAATGGCGACGATTGTCACCATCGCCAACAGCAAGCCTAGCAGGGTCAGCCAGTCGATATCAGCCAGGTGCTGCGAGATCATCAGTGTGTACGAACAAGCTAACATCAATGTGCCACTGTCGCGCCAATCGTGCTTCGACTGCGAACTATCGTCTGTTGGGGTAAAACGCAAACGGTGAGCTACTACGAGTAAGTTAGTTTGCTGCTAAATTGGGAGAGTTGGAAGGTCACTTGAAAGATACTTTAGACTCTTTAGAGAGCGTTGAAGAGAGTAACGTTGAATAAGTCAAATTTTACATTATATGTCAGGTCTGGTTTATTGCTGACCGTGTGAAATCTGCTATGTTCCTGAAGTCAGTAGCAGAATAAAGTCAGAAGTCTGTAAACTTCCGACACACTTGCAAGTGACCTTCCCAGGCAAACAATAAAAGTGATCACAAATGTGTAAAATGAACACATACGAGTACATAAAAAGCCGGATGCGAGTGGTTAAAATGAAAAACGAACACCATGCATGAAAATGGGCCACGTACCTCTGGTTTCTTTCTGTGAATTATGATTTTGCCTTTTAGTTCTCCACGGGACTACGTTAGTAGGCAGTGAGCTTTGACTAGGGTTACAATCGTCCGTCTGATCCACTGAGAACCTTCTCAGTTGCTGATTCATAGTCTGAACAAGCTTCGGCGAACTCAAATCGTCGCGAACTACATTATCCGATACATTATTTTCAGTGACTGTTGGTCGATGTTTCACGTTCCCATCCAGTTTGAATATCGTTGCCAACTCTTCAGAAGAGTTGTATTCAGTTGAATCAGCTGCATCCTTCTTGATTTCTAAATCGTCTTCGTAAATAGACAAGTTAACAGAAGCTCTACAGGGAACTTCTTGTTTAATTATATTTTGTGTCACTTGGGACAATTTTTCACTGGCTTCTGTAATTCCAATATTTCCCAAATTCACTGGCTCACTTTCTGTTTTCGTTGGTTTAGAAACGCATAATTTTTCATTGACTTGTGATATTCCGGCTATCAAGTCAGAAATACCATCTTTTAATTCTCTGAATGCATTTATTTCATTAATTTCTTTCATTTTGTCATCTGTGTTTATAAATGGATTTGTTGAGAAATTTTTAGGTGATGATGGTTTAACATCAACTTTAGTTTCAAAGGCATTTTTATTTTCAATGTTCACAGAATCATTTCGCACCTTCAAAGGAATAACATCAGGTATGACTTTCTTTTCTGGTATGACTACTGTTGTTTCTTGGGCTTTTAATTCTTCATCTGCTTTTGTCAGGTAACTAGAGAGATTTAAGCTTTCATCTACGAAATTTAATTCCTTTTCAAAACTATGTTTTAGTTGATCTTCTACTTTGTATAATTGATCCGATATGGCTAAAAGACTATCTTCTGTCTTTTTAGCTTTAGCATTAGTATTCGTTGATGGTATTTCATTTTTCGGTTCATTAACGACTTCTGAATGTACATTTACAAGTTTAACTTCAGGTGCAGAATCCTCATAAGACTTACTAGTTAATCCGTTTAAGAAATTTAATCTGCTGTCAGTAATCCTACTCTGAACATCGGATTTCTTTTCATTATTATTTCTATTTTTATCTAATTCAGCTAACGCTACTCCTAGCTTGTTGCTAGTATCCATAGCTTCTTGTGCAAGCATACTTAGAACATGCTGGAACTCATCCTTTGATGACCTTTTCGAGGCCTGTGGCGACCTGTTGGATGGTGATGAATTTTTGGACTTATCACAGGATGGTGGTTTAGCGAGATATTTATCGTCACTATGAATGAATGAATCGTCTTTTGCAAAATGATGAACAGGTGTGTGGGTGTTATTGACAAATAGGCTAACAGTATTGTGTCTTTGTTTTACCTTATTGCGTGGATAGTGCTCCTGTTCGTTGTCGATTCTTTCGAACGTATCACGCAGACGTTTCATAACATCACTATTACTGTTAGTTTTCTGAATCGTGGCCACTTTACTCATGTTTAGTGCGTCATCAATTTCTTTTTGAATCATTGTGAAAATATTTGCTGACAAAGATCTAACTGCTCTCTTCTTTTTAAGATTAACTGGAGAATCTTTAGTGAATGGGAATTCCGTATAGTTTTGGTTATTATTGATATGGCCATTGTACTCTTCGCCGTTGAAGAGCGATGAATGTCTATTATCTTTCCTCAAACTTCTATACGCTAAATCATCTGATACAAGATCGGGTGATCTTCTTGGAACAAATCTTGGTCTTGGCCCTTTATTCTCAGGTGTTGCGTGTAAATAGTCACTTTGTGGAGCCGGTGACACTGGCCCTAGTGGAATACCAAAGGGTGGCTGAGGATCGAGAGTTTTTAAGCGGTTGTTTGTTTGTTTTATATTTCTGTACATAACATCGTCATGAACTATATCAGGTTCGTTACGGTCAGAATGTCTGTCATCGTCCGATGCATATGGTATGTATACAGGCGACGCTAACATATAACTTATTTGTGCTTGACCTTCTTTGTTATTTGGTTTCTCTTTAGTCAAAGAGTTCATTCTTCGGAATGCCATATCGTCTTGTAATTTATCTGGTAAGGTTGATCTCCTTGACAGACGTCTCAAGGGCGTCGTGGGCTGACTTCGTAGCTGTACATCATCGTCGTTTCCATTCCAATCATTGAAATGGTCGTTGCATTTCGGTGTCATCAATTCTCTACGTTCCGCTCTATCCAATAAATCTTCGTCACCCAACCCTAAACTATTATAAATAGCTTCTAATTCATTAAGAGCATCATCAAGGTTTGTAGATTTTCGTCTTTCTGAGCTTTTTTCATCATCAGACGGCATTTGATATGTGTTAGGAATAAAAGTGTCAGATTTATGTCGAATATGGGTTTTAGAGGTAGGTGACGTAATATTTTTAGGTGGTTCAACAGTAACAGACCTCTTGTATTCTGTAGTGGCTTTCCACATTTTAGCACCATCTGTAGTATCTAAGGATTGAGTACTAAAACTCTTTCTATTTTTATTTTGAATCTCAGTATTTTCGGTTTTAATTTGGTTCGGTTTGATTTGTTCTAAATAAGGCTGGGTTCTATGCAATTGTGTATTACTAGAATAGTCACTGTTACTTCTTGAGTTTGCGTACACATGTTGTTGCTTCCTTTGCCTCTCGGCATCGTCTAACTTTTTCCAGAAGTCAGATGCATTTCTAGGTCTACGGTACACATTTTCTGCTACATTAAGAGATGCTTGTGAGTCACTCAAATATTGATTTTGATTTTCATATCCATTTTGACTAGGTTTAATGCTTATAGGTCTACGAGATCTAGGGCTTTGATCAGCGTAGTATAGATAATCCTGACTCAACTGAACAGGTTCAGGCTTGATTATATTAGGCTGTTCATATTTTTTCCTCCATGGCGGAGTATTGGCATACAGTCCATAATGATTAGGCTCGGCGGATACTGAGGCAGGCCTGCGAGGCTGTTCACTCTTATATTGAAAGTTTTGCATGTATTCGTTATTTTGCATTGCAATGTGATCCTCAGAGGTCGATATAGGTCGTCGTAGTCCATTAGGACCATGACTCATGGACCTTTCTTGACTGCGTCTCATGATTCTTTCGAAATCATTATTAGGGACGCCATGCACAATATTCTGATTGTTGCTCATTCTGTCGGCTATTAGGGGGTTATTTTCGTAGTACATCGATATGGGAGTGGCAACCTTCCTTTGCATATCGCGAGGAGGTGGCACTGGTGGGGCTTTTTCTTCCCTTTTTATGTTTGTAACATTTCCCAATGGAAATTTAACACACATCACACTCTCAGGGTTCTCGTACGGATTGACACTAGCGCTCCTTTCTCTGTTACTATTAGCGTAAAGCGGTTCTCGACTTTTGTTACTATTTGGATATTGAATGGAATAATTAATATGTTCGTTGTTAACTTTTGCGTTGAAATTAATAGATGATGGGTAACTTTGAGTCGATGGGAATGATGATATGGATTCAGACTTCATTGGTCTTCGGTTTACATCATTTGCGTATATTTGATCTTGTTTGATATTTGTTGTCGGTTCTCGTTTGCAAGTTCCGTAGCCGCTGCTCTGACTAGTGGGTGTTCTCGTCAGCATTTCAACTTCAGCTTTCGTGTAGCCTTGCTGTAACAGTTCTGCTTCCTTATTGAGTTGATTCTCTTCGTCACGGGACAATCTCTTGACATATCTTTCATTTCTGGCGCTCCTTGATCTTTTGTTCAGAGAACTGTCACGAGATCGCATCAAAGAGTCTTCGCTTCGGAATCTAATCATTGATGAAGAGTTAGAAGATTTCAACGATTCCTCGTCACTACTAGACTCTCCTTTCATACTGTTTCTCAGAGCTTCAACTCGTGCTTTCAATCGGCCTTTCCTTGTTTTCCTGGAAGGAGTTTCAAACCCAGATCGCCCTGACTTGCTGGAGTTATCATCTCTGAAATTGAGGGACTCCTTGGACGCGCCATATATTTCTTGAGTCTTGTTCCTGTAGTTGATAAATCCAGCTGAGGGGTCTGATAGTACTCCATCGTCTGTGATGTCTCGGACGTTTGGCTTGGCTAGACTCTGGGCTCGCCTGGTATCTCTGATGACTATGTGATCGAAGTTGTTGACGGCGGGTGTTTTCTTCTTCTTTTTTGATTTCCTTTTGGAGGAGGAGCGTGTGCTAACGCCCTCGTCGCTTGCTGAAGACGAGCCGGTGTCATCGTCCTTCTTTTTTCTCCTGAAGAGTTTCCCGATGGACCACTTTTTGTCTTTCTTGATGCGCTCGTGGTCTGGCTCGGGTGGGGCTGGTCGTTCTACTCGACGCGGGATGGAGGCGTACTCCTCGGTGTAAGGACGGTACGCTGCTGTGGAGGCTGCCGAGATGTCCCGGTGCGGTACCGGTGGTGAGTTGACGGCCTGGAATGTAGAGAAAAACAGTTTTAAAGTCACTGCTGTCTGATGATGATCTGTTCCACTGCTCCTAAGGGCCGCTTGAATTTCGGGTACCAAAAAAATGTAGAGCATCACAATTTAGAGTCGTCAGTCGTCCGATGGGGAATTGTGAGTAGGGGGTCATAATTTTAAATGGGTTGCATAAGGCATCTATTCAATTATTTATACTCTGTACAGAAAAAAGTCTGAAATTCTGTATTTGTGGCCATGAACGAACGAAGCAAGGGTAGTCAATTTTCTGAATTTTTCCAAAAAACTTAATAACTCAGAAACAGTTCATTTTTGCGTAGGCCTTCTTACTGTTATCTGGGCCGTGGTTAGACACCATATTTCGCTTTTAATGTCGCTAACTGATACAACATGTAGAATCATTGAGGGTGCCGTTACGATTGCTGTATGGGAATCGTTTTGCCCGTAGGGCACATTTACTAGACATTATTATAAATTAATATAACCCATAGAAAAAATGCAATCTTAGGCTAGACATAATGGTTAGTATAGATAGGTATAATATTAATTACTCGCCTGGTTATTCCTGTTGTTTCTAATATAAAACTGTACCCGAATATTTGTTCTCATATCTCCATAGTAATTTTAGCGCATGTATTTTATATGTGGTTAAATTATACTAATACGTAAATGTTATAGGTACGTAGATAGATGGTGTTTATAAATAAAACACAAAAATCTCGCCTTGCTGTCTAGCTAAAGTATGATTAACCAAGGACAAAGCGTTGGCGTCGGTTCAAAGTTTAAAATCATTATAAGTTGTGGCTGTTTTGTTTTGTTTGTGCTTCGCTAAATAAGGAAATATACGTATTATGTATACAGAATGTAACAAAAAGTCCCTATAGTCCCGAAAGGGTGTGTTCAGAATCCATAACTGAAAAACATTCACTATGGAGCCAACTCTGAAATCGCAAAAAAAAGCCAGCTGTTTCATACAAAAGCTCAATACTCGACCGACATGTATGAAATAGCTGATATATTTTTTGCGATTTCAGCATTACCCCCATAGTTGTACAGGTTGTTCAGTTATGGATACCGAACACCCCCGCTTTCTGGACTATAGGGGGTATCCTGTATATTTTCCGACGTAAGTCGGAAAAGTTAATAAATATACAGAATGTCCAGTAAGTAACGTCAAGCTGCAAGAGCGTATGTGCCAGCTCATGATTAACCAGAATAACTAAACTTGACCTCAGTAAAAACCTCATGGTTTTACAAATAATTGTATAAGTAACCAACCCTGCTTTATCATAAGATAAACGAGGTAACAGGTCAAAGTCATTTGTCTTATCACGTAAATAAATATTTTGATCGCGAATACTATCTAGCTTTCAATTAGTTAGACCATAGGCTAAAGGTTTGAAAAACTTTTCCAGCACTAAGATATAATAAAAGTAAAAATTACGTTGGCAAAATCATACTCGTACAACCTGGGATCGAGTATTACATAGTGATTACCTACATAGTATCGCAATAGTTTTGTACTCTGAAGAAATCATAAAGTAACTCTTAAACACGGGGGTCAATTTTAAAATATACCAATGGCTCAAAACCATGAGATTTTTACTGAGATCAAGTTTAGTTATTCTGGTTAATCATGAGCTGGCACATAAGCCCTTTCAGCTGGACATTCTATATATTTAATAAGCGATAAGTAATTTTCTTGCTAAAAATTGAAAGTTTTTATATCTGGTAAACGGGTATTATCGTCTTATTGTCTAATGTCTAGCTAGGTCTACATAAAATTCAGTTCTTAATTTCTATAAAATATTCGAAAGCAACTTACAGGCAAAAAAGATCTAAAAAAAATATTGTCGACCCTTTCGGCCACTTCGAGCATAGCCACGTTTTATTTATACTTTATAAACATTTATTTAAAGAACATTAATATATTAACAGCACCCACTCCCTCGTAGTTTGGCACGACACACTTCTCAGATACTCATCACGTTATTTATTAATATTATCTAGTATTACCAGTAAAGTATAATTTACGCCACACAAAAGATTTTGAATATATAAATTAATCCACGAGTAAATTAATTAACACAGTAGAATTTCTTTTAGTATAGGTTAATTTATTTAGATAGATAATTTGTAATTTAAGCTTAGTTATTTTACTGTTATTTTAATATCTCTTCTTTATATTCTTTATTGAATATACAGAGTTAAGATCCAAAAGGTACAATATTTCACTGTATTAAAAATATATTTGTAATATAAGATTTTGAATTTTATAACTACCTATCTTATTTTATTGTTTGCATAGACTTCTAGTAGAGACTTCTACAAAATTAAGTCAGCCGAAACTCGAGAGATAAACGATAAAACTGTGAAAATTTAATTATAGACGCATGTTGTGTATTTAATTTTGTTTACTGTGGACACATTTTTGTAACCAAAACTATATTTATTTCACACGGAAAAAATATTCACGATAAAGTATTTATTTCTACACACAAGGAATTAAATGCGCGGGCGCACGCCTGGCGAGCGTCGCTCTACTCGCGATAATTTCGGCCTATAGGATATACTTAAGTATCCGCGCGTTATTTTCTGCGCTATAACAATATCAGTGTTGCTAGAGCTAAAATAATCAGCCACTTTATTAAAATTACCGGTTTTTATATTCTTAGTCAGGGTTTACATCCAATAAGGTCTCATTGGGGGATCATATTAAACCAAGCCAAGTGCCAAAAAAGCTGTTAGATTAGATTACTAAAACCTGGGTTCTGTACCAAAAATGAAAAGAAAAATGAACTTATATGGAAAGATCATATCAATGTCTGTTTCAGATCTTGTTAGACAGAGAAGGCCAAAAGGCACAGAAATCGAAGTAGTAGCGCTCTCTCCCTCCTCGAATTTCAAAATCTTTGCTGAAAGGTAAACAAGGTATCTCAAGGGGATAATCCCGCCTTTGTATTCGTTATTATCTTAATTTTTGTGTATTTTACACTAGTATGAGTACAATAAGATATTACAAACAAACAAACTGACCGTTGTAGACCGCTCTATTATTAAGAAATATTTACCCTTATTTAGAAAACTGGCACAAAAACGTCTCTTATAATCTGGCAACCCTACTAGCGCTCCCGATGTCCCACAAATCCAGTTATTTTTAAACATAGAACTTCCATAGTATTTATTTTTTATTCGTATGCAATTCCTCTGAGGCACGCGGGGAATTCACTCGTCTTCGTAATTTATAGGCTTCAATGAGATTTTTTTGTGCTATATCTACGGAAATAAGCTGGGAGAGTAGAAACATTAGGTGCATTAGGACAATTTAGCAAATAGTTCAGTAAATCAGTCTGATACGGTAATAAAAAAAACTAGAAACGGAGCTTTCTATTTTTTAACGGCGATGGATGGCAGTTTAAATGGGCTTGCTATGGCTTCCTACTAATTAAAAATAAAATCGCAAGGTTCAATATTGATAAAACATTTTATTTAGCAATATTTTTAGTAGATACTTACGTAGCATTATTTGTATTTAACCTAAAAACCTCTTATCAATAAGCTATCGAAGAAACGTTACAGGTCAAGACCGGTATGATATAGCAAATCAATAGTTATTCAATTAAAATGAATAGAGTGTTATAAAACGGCTTTTAATAAATAAAGTTACGTAATCCTAGGTACTTTAGTCTGATGGAATTTGAACCAATTTCGTGTTACAGAGAGGCATCCATTGATGTGATGAAAGCGCCACTTTCATAATGAAAAATGCTATATAAATACAATTGATGAAAAATACCTGCCTTTGATCGAGAAATTGAAAATCGGATCGGAGTTTAATCCCATTCAATATTTGATATTTTATTTTAACTGTAGAGTCTGTTATTAGTATAACTTATAAAACCTATATTTGACAGGCAATATGGACTGATATCTTGAGTACATATTCATTTTTTCCAAAAAAGTAAAATTAAATTTTGTAGGTTCTGCCAGTTCTACTACAGAAATGTTTGTACAGTCGGCTTCCTGATTAATCTGACTGACCCCTCCTAGCTGAGTTTCAAAAGCGAAAGGGGATCAGACAACCCAGGGTACCTACATACTTAGTATTCCTTTAAATTAAAAAGAATGATAAAAAAAATTATAATTAAAAAAAATACAATTTCATAAATATATTTCTATTCTATTCTATTCTATTATTTTGAACTAAACTTGAAAAATTATCCTTTTCCTGATTGGTGTTTTCTGACTTCACTGAGATACGAATACGTGTCTCGTCTCCATGAAAGCAAAAGCTTTTACTGTGTGTTGTTTACTCTTCCTTTTGCTTACTTGTACGGTAACATCGCGAACCGTTTCAATCCACAGACGAACGAGTTCATGGAGGAAACAAGTCCGCCTGCCCTGACCGGAGGAATTAACATACCTACGATACGTTAACCCATACGGTGTACGGTGTTCCCTTGTTATGATGATAGACGTCAGTTATTTTATAAAGTCTATATTCATGCCTATACTATATCTAAATCTCAGACCCTAAAATGTACAGTATATAAGTTGTCTGACCCCCTTTTGATACTGATACATCATCTAGTAGGGGTCAGAAAACCCACGTAACCGGCTGAACTTTATACTGTCTTAACTATTCATAATCGCGGCATCGTCGGGTACTTTATACCTTCACGAAGGAGATAGTTACTTCTATATTTTAACCAGAGTAAATGAAGCGAGGATTTCAAAGGGTGCTCTAAATATACCATCGTGTGAGTCAAGTGCACGGATGTTTGAAATAAACTAGAGCGTCGATTCGGAGACGTTCGCCATTAGACGTGGAATTTGTCCATGGTCACCATCCAGTTACCACTTTTACCACTAGTGACAAGATATAGAATAAAGTCACAGGCTTAGAATGTCCCTTCGCAAAAAAGAGAAACGTAGTATACCTTTCATGGTCCAACAGAATACCAGCGCTGTAGGCATTTTTGTCTGCTGCAATAAGCTGAGTTGAGGCCCTTTTCACAATAACAGCAGACCATCAGACACTTGACTACATAATTATTTTTTATAATTATAACTGGTTCGGTCATTGCTGTGTGTGAAATAAACATATTACTTACTTACTTACTATCGTGCTCAAAACGTCTTTTACACAACTGTTGTACGCGGAATCCATTTTCACAAATCAATTGAATTTCCATATCTACTGAATGATCCGATCCAATATGTCTCAATCGCTTTATTTCCATGTCTAAACAAATTAACTCGACATCTGGCCCACACTATACTATTCAATTAAGTCTGAAAAATGGACGAGCATTCTGCCTCGCCCCATTAAAAATAGGACAAAGTTCTCGACCGATTTATACCTTGTCTGTATAATTTATGTGGCATGAAAGGCTACGGGATCGAATCCATAAGCATTGGGAAAGATCCTGAATTTTTATCTTTAATAGAGATGACTTTCAAAGTTGGGTTTTCGACTTGGACTCCTCTGGTTCCTTCTTTGGTTTTGGTTCAATTTAGACCCCTTTATAGATGTATTGTTATAGGTATATCGTGTGAAAAATGCGGGAGTACCGGCTTCTGTTACTACGTACTATATAGGCATTGTTTCAACTAGGTTAAGTTTCAGCTAGGCATTGTTTCAGTTAAGCGATAGCCCTACAGAGTTTTAGTCAACCATGAAGATTAATCATATAACCTTTTTCTTTAACTACTTAAGTATATGAGTATTTCTTATCAGTATCATGAAGTCCGTGTAGTATAATGATTATCTCTAGTTTCATATGGAAATACTAAAACTTTGAAAATCACACAGATGTCGAAAGTTTCTAACTTTTTTAATGATGCCGATATAACAGTTCATAATTTAATAAATTCAGAACCGTTGCCAGAAATTAATTTTGTGGGGACGGTATATTGGAGGAGTGGAAAACTTCGCAGGGCTTCAGGCCATAAAAAAATAATTGACATGAGACATTGTAAATAGTTTTGTTACATTCCAATAAAAAAACAATAATCTTATGTCCAGACGTGTCATCTGGACATAAGATTATAGTTTTTAAGAAACCAATTTCACGTCTCTACGTTTAATAAGTAAATAATAAACACATAAAGCCGAGGAACTCGTAGACTAGTTGCAAGCAGGGTCTGAAAGTGATCGTGCAGGTTCAGCAACGTTGGGCGCGGTCAGAATCAGGATGGGTGACCACTAGTGCAATATTTCATCTTAGCTCCTCCATGCCTCAGTGAGCACGTTAAGCAGTCGGTCCCAGTTGTTGTTTTTCGACAGCAGTCGTTGAGCCATGTCAGAAGCCTACGGGCGGCCTGAACGACTCTGATAATAGGTTGGCCACTAACCATACGATAAACAAATAAACAATGATAAAGTCATCCAGTCTACTACACAGCACCCATCATAATATTCTTTATGGGGTTCCAATGATGTTTATGGGATGTAACGGGGTGGTAATAATGTTAATAAGGGTAAATTACTACTTGTTACCGTTGGTAAATTACCGGTAGATTGTGGGACACGTGCGGTTCAGAAATAGACGGTGCGGGTTTGTTTAGAGAATATGATGTAACAACTTGGCCGCACTTTGATGAGTGGTTTTAAGATTATTTGTATACTCAGACCAGGGAAATGAAAACCGTGCCACGAGGACGCCACTGGTACTTTTATGGGAGTATTTCCCATCACTGGTGGGGATTTAGGGAATCGCAAAAAAATTGTCCCGTTATCCCCATGAGCCGACTAGAACTTCAGTAGGGATAATGGAGATCGTCCAAAAAAAAAGGTCGAAATGTTGTGATTGATATATTTTAGCTTATCTTGTTATCTAATTGTATATTTTAATTTTACTTTATGTAAAATTGTAATTATACACATTTATTTTTAATTACCATAACAACTGTAAAACTGTTCATTGAATACCCTACATACTCTTACATACAATCTATGGCGTAATAAATAAATAAAAACGAAAAAAAAATTTCATTTTAAATTCCTCAATATGACGAGCGTTTTTATATTTCTGGTCAAGCTTTTACCAAAGTTTTATCATACTTTTACTACGAGTTAGATTCAAGCAGTGTTTAATAGTAATAGTGTGTTCGGTAGTAAAGCATGAAGAATGTACCTAGGTACTACCATTTTTTTCAGATCTGTATCTCCCCTACTAAGTGTCAGAGTTCGACACATGAACAATCAATCTCGTGACTGCGAGACGAATTCACGACGTATAGTGAGTGATTCGTAGACCTTTATCAGGCTCGGTCTCGTTTTCAAAAACGATAATATTATACATAAAAATAAACATTTTAACATAAATATAGACATATTTTTTTTGCGTTTTTTGTAGTTTTTTCTTATAATGTTTGAACGCCGGTTTTCAATCGTCACACCAAATTACTGATGATATTTTTGATTTGTATTCGACAATAAAGAGGCAGTTTATTATTTCTATGTCAGCGACTAAGGGAAATTAGTGCGACGACGTTTAGGCGGTTAGGTAAACAAGATGTTTTGGTCTCCAACTAATAGTTTGGTCGTATTTTATTTTAATTGATGCGTACCTACTTATGTGACAGTTTAAGATGACCGGTGATGTGCGCGTCAGAACCAACAATGATTTCCAGGCCGCCGCTAGCCACCTAAGCGCCCGCGTGATATAACCGATTTTGCCACTCCCCATACCTTCTTTTGGAGCGAAATTCCCATTCAAACCCCCCCCCCCCCCCCCCCTTTAAAAAAAATTTCACTGAAAGTTACAGTGCACGCCTTACACCCAGCTAGAGTACAGCTAAAGAAAGTTGTTGTTGGGATAGGTTAGATCTCTATCTAACCTATCCCATTGGCAACAACAACTTTCGGTAGCTCTGGCTATGGCGGGAGCGAGCGAAGCGAATTCGATATTTTGCACGGATCTGACATGGATTATGGGTTTGGTTAGAGAGTAGGTGACGCGTATTACACTACTGCCTGCGACCAAGTTATACTAACTGGTTTCCATTTGAGAACCGGCGGTTATTTATTTAACTTTTAATTTTTTGACTCTGTCAAAACTGATGGAAATTACTACGATGTACCGTAGTTTTAGTCTCGTACCTGGGCATCACTAGCCGTGTTACATCTTGAGTGATGCGTATGACAGCTAGAGACGACCGCCCGGTGACGCGTGTCACACCCAACTACTGGTTTCCGTTCGAGAACCGACGGTTATTTATTTAGTTTTTTATTTTTTCGACTGTGACAAAGATTGACGGGGATTACTGTGACGTTTTGTGAGGTTAAAATAGGAATTCCCGATCTTGTTTTGGAAGATAGGAAGACTTTACGTGCCTTTTTCTTGACGTGTGAATTATTTAGTAGACGTACGAGTAATAATGTACCTCGCGACACGTGTTTTAAATGTTTTTAGCATGTAATAATAGCTTTTCAGAATACACGTATAATGTAATGTTAAACAGTGATAATATTATCCATGATTATAAACAACTTCTGCCAACGTTTCAGATACAAAATTTGCAAAATGTTTACTTTTAACGACTTTAAATGAAAAGTTCCAAAACTATTTTGCGGACTTCGAATTTTTCCCCTGAAAAAGTTTTTTTCATATGTACATATAAATCGCATTTGACCTCAATTTCACCGATGGTAAGTGGCGATGAGGTAGAAGATGGAGCTTATGAGCTTATAAAGTACAAAAGGAACTACATTTTAGTGAAAAAATATGTTCATAATAATCCTTATCTTATATCTTATCGGTAGTGGTAGATCCTAAAGTGAAGAATCGCCTGGGGTGGTACCACCCTCTTATCTATTTCTGCCGTGAAGCAGAAATGCTTGCATTTCTGTGTTTCGGTTTGAAGGGTAAGAGAGCCAGCGTAATTTCAGGCACATGAGACATTCCATCTTAGTCCTCAAGGTTAGCAGCGCATCAAAAACCCTCTAATATTAATAAAGTGAGGTGAGATGTCTATGGGCGATGGTGACCACTTACCATCAGGTGGCCCGTTTGCTCGTCTGCTCTCCTAATTTAATAAAAGAAAAAAATATCTTATGACAGGAGGCCAGGGAAAACCCCAGCGGAACTTCGACCCTCAGGGATCTTTAGTGCTCACCCCTTACCTTAGTCTCCTTCCTGTTCCTTAAAGATACTTTGCATCAAGAACGCTGTACAGCTTACAAGAAGGAGCCTATAGTCCTCTGGTTTCGGGTAAGCTACTTCCAGCAGACTCATACGCCCTCCAGCCAACGAGTCACATTCGCACAGCATGTGTTCCATTGACGCAACGGTGTCATCACAGGCTCTACAGGTGGGATTGTCTGCCAGTCTCATCTTGTGCACGAGGCTCTTAGTGCGAAAATGGCCTGTGAACGCCCCTACAATGGGACGGGTGAGACTCCTGCTATAGTTGTAATAATAATCCTTAAAAACTTATATTTCTGGCAGGACGGAAAGTATTTATTCTAACTTTTGACCTACGTCATCCTAGTCTTAAATCAGTAACTAATAATATTCACGATATTATGCGCATGGGAAACTGCATCACTTCCTCTGCCGTCATCGGCGCATCCTACTTGCACGTGCGTAGACGCAACCACATGTGGAGTGGATCGCTTTATATAGGAATTTAAAACAAAACAAGATGAACTAATGGGAATATTTTTGTTTCACCAATACCGACAAATACCTAAGCGTTCGTTAACTAAAAGATATTGAGATTGCAGTAGTTTCGGGTTAACTTAAACAACTTAGATAACGTGTGTCATCAGTTCATCACTCATCATCATCACATTATTATATTGCACACCAAGTACCCTTTTAATAGCCTTGTCAGAGGGTGCCATAGTACTTTCGATTTATGTTAGATTTCTTATAGGTTTTTTAATTTTTAGTAAGTATTGTCTATAAAGCTTCTGTCTTATAAAATTGTCCCTCAGAATAATTCAAATTATTACATCTACCTACCGATATTTCCAAAGACAATAAACAAAACAGAACCGAAGTTCAGTTTATCTTTCTTCGATGAAAACTTGGAGCAATCGAAAACAAAACTGACGGGAAAGTAAGTACAATACTTAACGGCGAGATTACAGGTTCGGGGGCTATATTTAACGTCGGTTAACTTAACCGTGGGACGAATGCTAATGCTGTTGTTAGACAAAAGATTAACTTTCGCTTGTTATGCTACCATTGCGCAATTTTAAGTGAGTTTAGGTAATTACTCCTTCTTATCAGAGCAATTTGTTGCAAGAAAATGTTGTTTGTCGTAAGTATTGTTATCTACAAACTACACATCTGTGTAGTTATACCTTTTACTTATTTATGCTGCAAACAAAAGCAGCACTGCTTTCAGTGTTCGATTGTGATTCGAATTCGAAGATAAGGGAGCCAGCATAATTATTAATTACTACCCGTAACTTCACTTGTCCTCAATGTTTTAGTAGAGCATCGTAAGCCTTCTGGTAGACAATGTTATAATGAGGTGAGATGTCTTAGAGGGACGGTGACCATCGGGTATACCAAAGTAAGCACCTAACTGTTTTTTTCAGACTACATTCCCTGTAAGTAAACCCCATAACACTGGCCGCCCCCAAAATTCCTTACGCCCATAAAAAAATGGAGTATATAGGTAATTTTGTTTTTGATATGTTGCCTAAATCTCTCCCATTTCTTTTTGTTTTTCCTTTCTACCCAATATTAATTATGTTCAACATCTGATTCACATCTGCATCTGATACTAATTTAGTTTCACACGATAATGACAAGGAAACCGAGTCGTCAACATAGCGATGACACATCCGGTAGCCTGCTTTTAACTACTACATTACATACAGTTTGTATCGCTATACTACATACGTGTGGGTCCATTAGACTGAAACATTTCCCGGAAATATTCAACAAACATAATGTGAAAACTTAAACAGTTATAGCGAAATGCGAAACAGTACCTACAAAATATACCTACTTCAGTTTATACAGAGTGCGAGGGAAAACGGTGAAACTTTAAGTAAGTAATATGAACAGTTTGCTCGAGTAACATACAAATGACCATAGAAAAAAGAGAAGAGTAAACATTCAAAGTAGTGTTCTTCTGTCGTGCAAAAGACCGATTAGAATGTCCCTACAGCCACATATTATTTGCTCACATTTAATATTTGCTCCTGTATACCTTTAAAATGTGACCGTACCTAAAATTTACCCTTCGTTACCCGTGTTATATTACTAATCTACTATATACTACCAGTAGTAACACGGGTATTGTTTTAAAGTTATAGGCAGTTTGTTTTACGCTGAGTTATATGAATCCGAATAATGCACAAAAGTTATATTAAAGGTTTTTTTTTCGAAAGAGTATTGTTAGGTTTACCCGGTAGTAACAAATAAATAGGGAAATAAAATGATCCCGTCTTACAACTGGATTTAAAAAAACGGGTAAAAAAATGCCCGTGTTACGAAGGAAATACACGAGTAACGAAGGAAATATACCTAGACCTATTTATACACTCTTAGTAGCCAAGCAAAAACATTGTATTTGTACTAAAAGATTACATCAGCTTTATCTACTTAATTTATGGCAATAGTGATACTATGTGAGGGAATAAATCTACAAGGAAATGAAACATGGAAATTCGCCAAAATATCTGGACTTCCGTTATAAAATATATCGCCAAACATAGTGAGAAAAAGTGAGGGAGATTCGATTCTGGGATGGCCGCTAAAACTAAATGAAACCGTCTTGCTTACTCATATATGCTGTCTAGATTGTGTAAGAAGGTTTTAGTTTAGTTTAGCGAAAAAAATCTTTCCTAAAACTATAACTTTAAGAAAATTCTGCATAAATCATATTTCCGACGAAACGGCGTATTCTCACGAAGAGGTGAATAGATACCTACTTTGAATGTTATTCCTTATTTTGTAGGCAATAATAAAGTAATGAATGAGTATCATAATTTCTCATAAGTAAACACATTTTCTCCCACAAAGGAAGCGACGATCATTACGATGCATGACGTCAAACAAAACAAAGCTCTATGTACGATCCGAGTACATGCCAAACAAAATCTTTGTGTGTTCGGTCTTTGACTTGACTTCCTTTTTAAAAGCTTCCTTCAATTTGTAGTAATATTTTTAATAGAATTTAAAGGTATAACAGATGTGCCAGATCGCATGGGAAAATACGAGTAACAACCCTCTTACCTTTTTCTGCCGCAAAGCAGGCAAGCTAGCATTGCTGTATTCCGCTTTAAAAGGTAAGAGAGCGTAATTACTGGCACATGAGGCACTCCACCGAAGTCCTCAAGGAAAACCTTCTAACAATAATACATTGAGATGAGATGTCTATGGGGGACAGTGACCACTTACAATCAGGTGGTCCATTTGCTCGTCTGCTCTCCTTATACAATAAAAAAAGGAATTAGAGTTTAACATGAGGTTCTAAGTTTTCTCAAAAGGTAAAAGGTTTTCAGAATTCTCTCAGGATTTTCAGGTTTTCATAATTCTCTCTAACATTAAATTATAGATAACTAAAATAACACGAAGATTTCACATTACTGAACTTATTGAGTGAGGTTTTGCTTTGTGTCCCATAGTATAGGTTACAATCAAGGGTACAATTTTTCGATCTTACTTTTTGTATTTTCCACACTTACAGTCCTCCAAAATAAACATAGAAAGAACAATAGCATATTCCGTATAGAATTTAGGCATAGCCTTTTCCATTTTCTCCTAGAAACTCTATTATCACAGTCTAGCTCAAATAGCTGGCCAGTTTTCTGGAATGTCCTAATTTCCAGGAGAATGGACTATTAGGGACGTGCGAAGGCCATCCCGGAATTTTCTCGGCGTGATCCCGACCCCCAATTCCAGGAATTGCCAAAATAGCGAGGATTTTTGTTTACGCATTCCTGACGCGCAATAGAAATGAAGGTGTGATGATATTTTTGACACGGTGACGGTAGGAACTAATGATGTCTTTTGCATGTCGATAGGGAAATACCGTTATACTTGGATGAAGACAAATTTATGTTCCTTTAGGGGTGGCCGCGCGAGCCTTCCCTCATGCCGTAAAATATTAATAGAGTTACCTATGTTTACAAATAACTTCTTTCAAAAATGTTTTTTTTAATAACTGCAGGTGTACTTTATGAAAATTCATAAAGTGCAAATAAATTATTGTATTTCTTTTTCTGGTGCCGCGCCGTTTCTTTGATTCCAACTTTCCATCATCAATTAGAACCGTTATTTAAAATGACGTTGTAAAAATGTGCTTTATTTAATTATTTTCAATAAAATAATTAGAATTGAATAACTCGAAAAGTCATAAAAAATTATGTTTATTGTGCCTATGTACAAATGGAAAACACATCAAGCTATAGTCTGTGGAACCTTGTCACAATACGTTTTTGTTATGCCTTGACTTTCGTACGAATGTGTCAAATAAGTTAAAGCAATATTAAAGTTAATTTTTTATTGTCAAATTCAATAATACAAATTGTCAAATTTATAAGTAATATCCTTAAAATATAATATAAACATATTATATGTGTCAAAATCCTTAATCTAATAAACCGCCCCGAGTCGCACCCGGCGGGAAGGTGCCCATCACGCTGTGATGTTTCCACGCTGAATAGCCAGCGAGATGCGCTGCACCAGGTACGACTCGGCGCGGGGGTCACCTGAGCGCTCTCTCAATCGTCGGCCCAAACCTCGGACAAAATCCTTGGCCTCCGTGCACCATACGCCCGTGGTCTCCACAGCGAGTGGATATTAAGGTTAATATTTGCATGCCAAAGCTGGTGAAATATGTGATACCCAATATTTAAGATTTGTTATCCAATGTACCATATTTCTGGCGAATAAATAATCATTAATTCATTCATTTTAGGGACAAAATACTAAAGTACTCGTACATATTTAGTGCTACGTAGATGAACGAAGTGTATGTAGGTTAGTGAAGCTATTTTAGTCCCATATTGTTGAAAATCAATCACGTGTTCCAGCATGCACTACTTGAAATTCTCGAGCTCAAATTAACAAACAGCATTCCTCTAAATATAAGGAAAATTTTAAACTGACTTTCGATTCAGTTCATTTACTTGTCTTGACGTAACGTATTTTGAGATTCAGTTCCAGAATATTTGCTAGTTTAACTACTTACATTCAACCGCATATTATCTGGTGTGCAAATAATTTTCTTCTTCCGAGCTTGAAACACCTGACGGTGCATAGAACTGAGACAGCATTTCACAAACCTAATCTTCCACTGCCATTACCAAAGACTTGACCGCTACCCGCCTGGGTAAGATATCCTTATCTTATGCGTTTCTAAGTCTGTCTGAGCCTTCCTCCCTTCCGAGTTTCACCATTTTGTATCAATTAATATGCAACAATCGTACAAATAATAAATAAATAACATCGATAAAAAGTTATCGCATCACTATTTGCATGACGTGCCGTTCTAATGAATAAAAATGTTTCACGCATTATTATGTAGTTTGGCACATGAAGGCTTTTATTTTAAGTTTCTTCTGTTTGTTTTTATTTTCACGTCATTTCTTTATTTTTACTTCAAGGAAAAGATACAAAATAGATATATGATTACCTTAGTCACGTGATGCAAGTAAATACCTGTATGAACCAAAGATTTTGAAGAAACCACGTCTGTCAGTTGGCGAATGCGCTGCATTTGAGCATTTCCCCATACATTCAGTTGGCCATTGAAATGTTAAATTAATGAAACTTGTCAAAATTATATGCGCATTTGCCCAAACATTTTGGCTCGCTGTCAGTGGTCACATCGTCATTCTAGAAGAGAGGACGCCAAAAGTCCGATTTTCTTCACTCTGTAAAATTGACACTATCAATAGTGCACGTCACTATTGATAGTGTAGCGCTAGGGTTTGATTGAATTCCTAACCATTGTAATAGTTTAGAGGTAGAGAAAGTTCTCTTTATTCCATATTTCTAGATATATATTTTTTTATTATTTTATTTTATAATATAAAAAACGCCGCCGCCAGCCTCCTCGGGACACTCCCTGCAGGGAGCGACCTGGGCGAGGTCTTTTACTTGAAAAATAGTTAGGTATTTTGTAATTTTAGCTTAAGTATGTATTTTAGTGTTATTTTAGTATTACTTTATTTTGGATAATAAACTTCATTTCATTTCAGTATACATGTTTAAAAATGCCTAAAAGCTTCGATGAACATCGTTCCTTCGTACCTAAGAGAATAAAGAAAACAAGAGGCACACATGAGCCCCATTGGCCCCTGACTAGAGCCACCCCTGACTCTTGACTAGCAGCTTTAGTTTCTCACTAAAGACACCTCAACTTAACCTAAATCTCAGTCGATGTTTACCGATACACCGTCGAGGTCAATAACAGATCTAAACGCGTCTTCCTACAGGCACCACGCCACTATAACGCGGCCGTTGTCCCACAAAACTCACGGTTAAAATTTTTATATCGCCCACGCTGCCGGAGCTGACGATCGATGATTCATGCAGACCCGGAGTCAGTTAGGGTCGCAATAAAATAAAATAATGGAAATGATTACATTTGCTGACCCATCAAACGTGTTTGAGGATTTGGGTCTTTGCTACGTGGGTCTACGCGGCGTAGAGGCCTTGGCAATTAATTTTTACCTACGGTCATGTTTTGGTTTGTATTGACATATCTTACCTAAGTAGATATTTGTCAAGCTGTTTTATATTTAGTTTGTGTTTTAACAGAGTGGAATGTGCAGCACCCAGACAAACCAGCTTGTTGGTTCAGAGCGCGATGATTTATAAATTCTTTAACTTTATATGTACACAACAATAACAAATAAAATAAAAATAAATAAAATTAAAATAAACTGTTAACAACTGTCTGAATCAACAGAATTTTTTGATATTTTAATAGAGTTTTAGTTACTTATGAGGTAGGTACATAAATATTCATGTCAATTGGATTTTCTAGTAAGTACTTATACTTCTTCTTTCACTATTTAATACTAGATTATTCTAACCGTTCAATCAGAATTGTGTAATTTCACTAAATACAACCATCATCAGTATATTAAAAGCACTACTTCGAAGCCCTTTCCAGTCTCCTAACTCTCGTAGTCCTATAAAAATAAATTATATTACCAACTTCTAACGAATCTAGACGATAGATAAAGCCGTAACTGCCGAACTTTCCATTGGGGCGCAATAAAAATCCCTGAGGCGGCACAGCGCACCTGAAACAAACCCTGCTTTTTATAATGGCGTATGTACGCCAGATGATATATTGGGGTCAACGCCTCCAGCATAATAAACCTAACGTTTTATTCCAATATTCCCGATTTTGACAATTTCCTAAGCCTTCCTGCATGTTCTGCTACGGTGTTTGAGGTAGGATTTTGTCAAATCCCTTCTTATCCTTTGCGAAGGGAATGGAATGAAGATTTTGCAAGGTTGTGTTTATATCAGCTGCTTCATATTTTCTTGTGTTATTTAAGTCAGTCAATGAAGGATGATTTTATGTAGTTTTTTTATAAACAATAATTTGTTGGTTATTTTATGCTGACTATTCGTATATTTATTTGTTATATCTATCGTAGCCACATAGCGTAGGCGATTCACGAAGTGGCTAAAAATCGTAGACAGAGTGTAAAACTTGACTATTACAGTATTTGTCTAACTTTATTAGCAATCGTGAAATGCGCCATTACGCTATGTATCTACGACATATCTACTGAGATCCGGTGGCTAACTGGCTCGAAGTATAAAAAGGATGGCAATTTTTTAATTTGTATATGGAGACCAGGCGAGCAAACGAGCCACTTGACGGTAAGTGGTCACCGTCGCCCCATAGACATCTCACCTCACCATAATGTTATTAGAGGGTTTTGAACTTTTTGATGCGCTGCTGTCCTTAGGACTTACTTAGGGTGCCTCATGTGCCGGTAACTACACTAGTTGTCTTATCCTCCATACCGAAATGCACAGACACAGCAACGTTGCTACTTTGCGGCATAAAAGGTAAAAGGGGACACCACACCAGGCTGACTCCGAACACAGTTATACATCCTACTTACAACCAGATATTTAGCGACCAGATATTTCATCAATTTTATTATTACTAATACTCATACTTATACCATTTATTGGTTTTCATGTGTAACAAATAGGTCTTAAAAAATATATATTTTCATACATGAAAGCCTGAGTAGTGCACCGCAATATAAAAAAAGAAATTATAATAGTAATGAATGCTAACGGGATAAATTAAATTAAATGTCATTATAAGTTATAATTGATTTTAAAGTTAGGTATTGTTTTTATCGTCAAAAAACTCCTGCAGTGAATAGAAATATTTGTTAAGAAGATATAACTTTAATCTTTTATTGAATATTGAGCCTTTTAATTCAATGTCGATGATTTGTGAAATTTTGTTATATATTTTTATAGACATAACGGTTCAGAACTGTGTAGACTTAATTTTGATTTTGGCAGAGCAAGTCATTTCTGGTAGCGAGTGTTAAATGGCGTACTGTGTAGGTCCTCTGCTTTTTTATACAAATGTGTATGTTTCCTAACCAATTTACAAATCTCCAAAAAGTATATTGATGTTTAGGTTAAGATCTTTTGTTCAATAAAGTGCATTCTGCAGCTTTCCATTTCTTCCATTATTAGTAAGTATACCTAACCTAACTAACAATTAATTGCGTAAGTGATTGAAATCTTTTGTCCTACCTATTGTCCGAATTCTGGGTTGAATAATTGGGTTGGATTGCATCAAATAAGTATATTTTAAAAGATAAAGCTTCTTTGTGTTGGCGACATTTGAAATGTCTCGATAAAAATCTAGCAATTCACGCGATTTTTAACCTCGGCTATAAATAAACGTAAAAACGTAGGTACTTACGACATAAAGAAACAAAAATACTTACAGGATATTTCTTTGTTCCTATTTACAGAAATTTTGTTTTGATTGAACGAATGAAAGAAGCTTTATGTTTTAAGACCTACCTACGTATTAAAATTATTTATAAACAGATTTTAAGGCCGAATGTGAGAAATGACGCTATCTATAGCAAAAAAATTACAATAAAGAATAGAAACCAAACTCTACTGAAAAATATTCAAGTCCATTTGTTGCTAGAGGTAGGCCAATAGGCCTATTTTTTTTAATAATTCAGAAACGAACAGATTTTGAAATATTCACTCATAATTTTCTCTAAATACTATTCCTGACACGAGTACATTCCATCAAAATCAGCCCTCTAGTGAATCCCCATAAAACGCGTCGAATTGGGAACCTCTCCTTTTTGGTGTCGGTTAAATAGTGAGAAGTTATTTCTCCCTTTTTGTGAAGACGTGGACCTTGAACCAAAATTGCCCATTCTCCTTCCACACGGAAAATAAAACTCATATACAAGAAAACTCTAATAGTATCTAGGTATAATAGTAACGAGAAATCACATACAGTTGTGGACAATTGTTAGAATAAAAGACCGTAATAGCATCCATTACATTATTTTTGTAATGAATTAGGTATCAGAAATAAGGTAAACATTATAAAAGGGCTTTGCAAAATTTAGGTGGGTTTTACAATACTTTCATTTGCTAAACGTATTGTTGTCATTTTTTCTTTACGTGCAAGTAAATTTTTAGCTTAAGAGCGTCGGTGGCGTCGTGGCTAGGACGTCGGCCTCCCATGCGGGAGGTCCGAGTTCGAAACCATGCAATGTCATGCACCAATGAGTTTTTCGGTTTTTTCGAAGGACTTACGTACGTTTACCGACTGCTCTAACGGTGAAGAAAATCATCGTGAGGAAACCTTGCACACTGAGATAACCAGTGTGTGAAATGGGGAAAGAAATGGCAAACTGCCCCATTAAATCTGCCACGAGAGTCGTTCTATGTGATTAATTACTTAGAATTATCACGACCCTCAGCAATTAGGAATACGACTTAGAAGAAGATTTTTTTTGCTAAAAATAACATTTAAAGATAACATTACGACAAGGACACCGCATACCGGAACAAACACGACAATTTACGCAACACTACTTGGCACTAAACTTGACACAAAAAAAGTGACACTGACCTTCAAAGACACTTTTCTTTTTCTACGCAAAGAGAGTATTAACGCTTTTCCAGTTGCGTTGAGTCACACATTAAAATAAATGTTAATAATGATACCAGCAGTTAGAATAATGAGGTTAAATCACGAAGCAGTCATAACTATGAAACAAGTCCGCCCCGAATGGAGCAAGCAGCATACGTTATATTTATAGTTATGGACATTGAAATAAAAGATTCGATATTCAATAAAAGATTAAAGTTATATCTTCTTAACAAATGTTTCTATTCACTGCAGGAGTTTTTTGATGATAAAACCAATACTTAACTATAAAATCAATTATGTATGACTTATAATGAGATTTAATTTAATTTATCCCGTTAGCATTTATTACTACTATAATTTATTATAATCTCTTATTTTATATTGCGGTGCCCTACTCAGGGTTTCATGTATGATCATATAATATACATTTTTAAGACCAATTGTTACACATGAAAAGCAATAAATGGTATGAGTATGAGTTATTTCAGAGACCGGGGTATCTCGTATTTCGCGATTGATGGTGGAGCAAAGAATGCAAGATGTGTTTGTACATACTACCTACAACTACCTTAGGTATATAATTAACTACAGATTACTCACTGATTAAATTTGGAATTCCACCGACAACCTTAGAATTATCTTATATAGTTAGAAAGAGACATCTCCTTAGTGGTTATCGACGTCTGTGAAAGGTTTGGAAGCTCATTATATTACCAACCAACTCACGTCAATAAAAAATAAATGAAGTTCATATTTCTGGACAATAAAAGGTGTATACTTATCAGTAATTACGATCTATATCTCGAGAACCTTATATTTATCGGAAGAGACTGCCCCCACAACACAGGGTATCCTAGTGTGGGAGTCAGGGAAATCTGAGAAAATGTAAGAGATACTGTCTGCACCAATATATTTTTATTTTATTTATTTATTTTACCTTAATACTTCAAACTCTCTGCCATGCCGCCAGGGCCGTTGACAGAACGTGATTGTTTATCCCGGCGTGTGGAGGACGCTTGTTTCCTTCATGGTCATAACATAAATCACAGCGATTATAAACATGACCAACTCAACGCGTGACCACACTCCCAGATATGGCCGGGTAATAAAGTTGAGGTGGGTCTAACTTAACAGGTAGTACTCGTAATATCATTAAATATCTACATTGTCTATGAGACATACATACATACATAACTTCACGCTATATCCCTTGTGGGGTAGACAGAGAGAATGGAGCGCCACGAACCTCAGTTTTAGCATGCCTCTCTTGCTTCCTGAGGCAAGACTACTTAATTTCCGAAGACAAAAAGTAAAAAAAAGTAAAATAGGTAAATAAATGAAATGTGCGCGACCAATCCCCTTAACGATATTATTCAGTTTAGGATGGGTTTCCACCAAAGCTGTGCGAGGAAAAAATCCACCAATAGGATCGCCTCATTATCACGTCACGAATAAAATGGAACGATCCTATTGGCGGTTTTTTTCCTCGCTCACCGCCTCGCTTCCTCGCAAAGCTTTGATGGAAAGGCAGCCTAATACGGTGGTAATAAATAGTGATAGATAAAGAAACCCCACAGAGAGGGAGTGTGTGAGGAGTCACGCACTCTAAGCCTGGTGAGGTTCGGACTGACAAGTTGCTCAACCGGACTGGACAGTCACGACAGTCACGAAAGTGTCGAGTACCAATTACCACGGAAATACTAAGTATGTTGAATGTGATACAAATACGGAAAGTTAACAAAAGTTAACGAGGTGACTAGTTTGGATCCCGAGGCGTTAGCTCTACGGCTTGAGTTTACAATTGCCTTTCCGCACGTATGCCACACAATGATTTTCATCACATCCTGGCGAATAAATGCGCAACATTTGTAGCAATATATCCCGCAACATGACTCGCGAGACGACTTAGCAACAATAAAAAAAAATATTTGGCAAAATTAGTAAAAATCAATCAAAATACCTATTAGTTGCAAGTTGTGTTCCGTTCCGTTCCGCTTCAGAATCCAGTTCCAGAAAAGAAAAACGCACTTGATGTGCACAGAAAGTTGCACTTTATGAGCTGGTGTGTGATGAAATTAGTATATTGTGATACTTACTAATGCGAAAAGAGATGAGTTGAGATGAGAGATAGTTAGGTACGGAATTCCCGCACACGGTGGATATTTTAATATAAACGTAAAAGATAAAGCAACCTCACAGAGAGGGAGCGGTCGACCTCACGCACTCTGTTTGACCCGGGTTAGGTCAAGATACTATAATATAGCTTCAACTGAAATGGACAGTCACGAAAAGTGTCGAGTTTGAGGAAAATGTTTTAATTAAGTGATAAAATACCGTTTAGACTGGGTACAGAAATATACGTGCGTGGTAGATAAAAACCAACCCCCGTAAATATTAAAAAGGCTCTGTCAGACTATTCAGGCCACGTGAACCTCGAATTTTGAACTGTACGAAAACGCAGATAAAGTTTACTTTTGATTATCAGCCAAAAGAATAGTGAACAATAGTGAACTTCATAGGGAAATAATTAATAATTGAATCCGTGTGAAAACTTTGGGTTTTTATTTTTGAGAAATTTCGTTTGACAGAATTTAATAATTATTTCCCCTTAACTTTATTTTATTTATTTTTTATTAAATAAGGAGAGCAGACGAGCCAACGGGCCACCTGATGGTAAGTGGTCACCGTCGCCCATAGACATCTCACCTCACTGTATTAATATTAGAGGGTTTTTGATGCGCTGCTAACCTTGAGGACTAAGATGGAGTGCCTCATGTGCCGGAAATTACGCTGGCTCTCTTACCCTTCAAACCGAAACACAGAAATGCAAGCATTTCTGCTTCACGGCAGAAATAGATAAGAGGGTGGTACCACCCCAGGCGATCCTTCACTTTAGAATCTACCACTACGACCATCTACCATCTAACTGCTGCAATTCACACAAAACATTGGAAACAAACGCAAATAAATATTTATATCCGTACGAAAGCAAATGAAGCCACATAAAGAAGGCGACAACACGTACTCTGACCCCGCTGGCTAGGTCGAACTGGCTAAGCTAGAGTAAAAGAAAACTGTCAGAAAAATAATAGGTACCTAACTAAATATACATAATTATAAGTAAAGAGAAGAAAGAGAGGGTTCGGTAATTTTTTTTCGATCTTCGCCGACCTATTGCATTTGCACACGGAGACATAGATTTGTACATTTGTTTATTGATTTACTGATCATAAAACTAAAATCTAGTCTTGATTTTGGAAGGCTCAATTTTCTTTAGTAAGTAAGTACAACCACAATGTAATTTTATGAACCTTCGGTTGAAACATATTTCCCATTGCTACGTGGGTGGACTACGGGCAACAAATCTTTTTTTTGGGATAGAAGGTGCCATTATAAAATCGACTTACTTTTTTAAATCCGAGAATAAGAACACTTATAATACCTATATAGAATAAGCAAGAAGGTATTGTAAGTGTTCTTAACTTAAAATTGGGTAAGCTAAGTTTAATAGTTAACTTAAAAAGAGAGATATGTAAATATTTCTTTTTCCTATTACCACAGCTATGCTAATAAGTAGTTTCATACTTGCCTAAATATTATCATCATCATCAGCAGCAGCCTATTCTAGTCCACTGCTGGACATAGGCCTCTCCCAGGGCGCGCCATTGAGCCCGATCTTCGGCTTCGGTTGTGATAAATATTATCACAACACCTTAATTGCACCTTAATAATTAATTATTACAATATTAGAGGGTCGGTGGCTATAGGACGCCGGACTCCCATGAGGTCCGGGTTCGAAACCATGCCATGTACCAATGGTTTTTCGGATTTTTTTCTAAGACTTATGTACATTTACAGACTGCTCTAACGATGAAAGAAAACCTGCATGTCTGAGGAAATAAAAAAAATCCAAAGTCATGTGAAATCCACCAATCAGCACTGGGCCCGCTCGGTGGATCATGGCCCATAACCCCCTTGTACAAGGGGAAGCCTGTGCCCCAACTATGAGGGCATTAATAAGCTGCTGATGATGTTGAATTAATTATTGTAGTCAAGATATTGATGTTTTACCTGAAACAAAGAAACATAAATATTATTAATTTCTGTGAAAATTGTAAACAAAATTTCTATTTATTTCATGTACGACCTCGGCATCGTTGGATATGCTTACGTATTGAAACTTAATAGCATTTTTTTTTCGAAAAGTTGTAGAGTAAGTCATTTTTCAGTCTATACCTATGTTCTTTGTGAAACAGGAGTTATACAAACGGGATTTGTGAAAAACCAACTGTACAGTGAAAGACACATCAAATTATACTCTGTGGAAAGCAGTCGAGCAGATGAACCACCTGATGGTAAGTGGTCACCGTCGCCCATAGGAATCTCACCTTACTAAAATATTGCAAGGGTGTTTACAATGTCCTTCTAACCCTGAAGACTGCCGGTGAAGTGCCGGTAGTTACGCTCTCTTACCCTTCAAACTGGAACACGGGAATGCAAGCTTTGCTGGTTTGTGCTTTAGACCTGATCGTCACTTACCACCAAGGGAGATTGAGATGTCACGCGGGTTTGGATGTAATAAATAAAAAGTAGGTAAAAGGATGGAACCTCCCCAGGCGACCGACCCTGAAGGTTATACGCTACCGCCTACACCTATGTTTTCATAAATGTAACTCCTGATAAATAAACGAATGAACGAATGTTTTCTAAAGGGTCCTAAGTAGGTGTAAACCTGCAGTAACCAGCATTTTGTCTAAGTCGTGTTCCTCATTGCTGAGGGTCATGAATTAATCACATAGAACGACTCTCGTGGCAGATTTAATGGGGTGTTTGCTATTGCCTTCCCCATTTCACACACTGGTTATCTCAGTGTGCAGGTTTCCTCACGATGTTTTCCTTCACCGTCAGAGCAGTCAGTAAATGTACGTAAGTCTTTCGATAGAACCGAAAAAGTCATTGGTACATGGCATTGCCTGGTTTCGAACTCGGACCTCTCGCATGGGAGTCCGATGTCCTAGCCACGACGCCACCCGACTCTCTCTCCAGTGTTACCAGCGTTACCAGCATAGTCTTTGAGAAAAAACAAACAACCATGGTTAAATTTTTCCGACAATTATCCAACTGAGCAGGTACCAGTTTATACTAAAAGGTGAAGAGGTGTGGCTGCAAGCAGACAGGAAGGAAGGGCCGACAACATAAGCCCATTAGCTCTAATGCTGCTAGACGCCGTATAGTAGCTGCATAGTCGCTTTGTTTTTATAGTTAGCTATATGGTGACATAATTATGGACAACCCTTTTTAGTCGTTATGTAGGTACCGTATAACAAGTGAGAGGTGTTGATTTTATAAAGTCAAATCTAAACATAAAAACATTACTATACCATGTTCATTTTGGGGTAATCCTTTAGAAGTTTGTTTGACGTATCATATAGTGATGTCTATTCATAAATAATTGTCATTCCATAAGCATAAATCTCACGTCAATAATCTCCGAGGGGTAGACAGAGGAACCATCTTCATAGGTGGTACCAACGTGATAGGTGGCGTGTCTAATGCCGTCTACAGGGTAGAATAGTATCCACAAATTTTAATGTATCTTATCTCTTCTTATGACAGGGGGCCAGGGATAACCCCAGCGGCACTTCGACCTTCAGGGATCTTTTGTGCTCACCCCTTACCTTAGTCTCCTTCCTGTTCCTTAAAGATGCTTTGCATCAAGGACGCTATACAGCTTACAGGTAGGGGCCTATAGTCCTCTGGTTTCGGGTAGGCTACCTCCAGAAGACTCATACGCTTTCTAGCTAACGAGTCACATTCGCACAGCAAGTGTTCCTTTGACTCAACGGTGTCACCACAGGCTCTAATTTAAATGTAAATACATATTTGTAAAAAATATACATAATATTATTTTAAGGCATTTTTCTCGGCTTTTATTTTTCATCATCACGATTACAAGAAATCGATTGGAGATTTTTTACAACAATTGTCGATTTCAATGAGTCAATCTCTAGACGATTCAACGTAAGTATGTAACTGCGCAGTTATTGAAAAAAAAATAGTATCAATCTTATTTCAAACAATATACATGAAATAATCTATAAATAGATAATAATTTGAATACAAAAATAGCATTTTTATGCTGTTTTTATGTATAATATATATTTGTAGCTATTTGGGTAGCAGAATTTTAAGATCTTATTTTGACATTATTCGCAAAACACGACAAATTTACATTGTATGGCATCTGTCTAAAGGATCATCCCAAAATGAACAAGGTATAGTTAAAAATCCTACAAGGATTTAAAAATTACGACACGACACTGGTGTAAAGTTTAAAAACATATTTCGTAGTGTAAAGAAATAGCTATTTCCGCTTTTATGCCTTAAGCTGCCACCGGGTCCATTCGTGGCATGCTCGCCACGCTTAGGAAGTTAATCCTGTCATATTTTTTCTGAGGATGTCGTTAATTCTTTTAGATGGGGTAAGTCAAGGAGTTGGTGATTGAAACATTCTTTTGTATAAATGAGGTGGATGTTTTAGTTTCTTGAACTTCATAATATTGTAAAAATAAAGGAATCACATTATTTTCAATAGAATAATAGGTAGGTTTGGTACTACAGGATTGTTAGATAAATGTAGAAACCACTGTACTTACGAGTATAATGATTATTCACCTACAAGAATATCAGTAGTCGGATATTTTATTTCCACCTCTAGTGCCGGAATAAAATCATAGATACATTTCTAAAATCCACACCATAATAATTTAAGATTATAAATTTAGGTAAGAGATAGGTAGTTGAATACTGTTAATAGCTAATTGTTTTATTGTTTTTTATATTATTTTATTTTATTTTAACATACTCCATAATTAAAAATTAAAATGCTAACGCCTTCTGTGTCTATAAACTATAATACAAGTGTACACGACATTTTGTAGAAATTTCGTAAACAATATAAAAAACTTGAGAAAGTAAAAAAATGTATAATAAAAAAAAGATTTTGTTAGTAATTTCAATGTGACTTTTAAAGTAAGTTAATTATAGGTAGAATAGAGGTGGGTAATGAATAACCGTTATCGCGGTATCAGGGGTAGGAAATGAATTCAGATGCTGTTCAAATAAGAAATAAAATAAATAATAATAAATTGTTTTTCATCACACCTGCTATGAGCAGGTCGAAATCTAAAATTGCTTATTGAATAAGTACTTACTGATTTACTCACGGGACCGACTCAGATAATTTGACGCGACCACAAAACACCAACGCGTCCAAGCTTTTCAGGAGGAGAGATTTGTATAGAAAAATTAGGAATTAGAATTCAGGACCCTAATTTCATGAAAAACCTACCGATTTAATTAGCAAAAGTTGTGACGAACTCATAAAAGAATACATAAATATGTACTGGACAAAAATAAAAGTTTACATCCACCTAAAACCTTTTTTGGTAGTAAAAAAATCGTGATTGCTTTGAGTCATTAAGCAGCTTTCTTCCACTTCCCGCTACCTTAATCCCGCTCTGTACACACTAATTACAGCCAGGGCCGGAGTCCAAATTTACGAGACAGACGCGTTATTAGAAAACCAAATTAAACGAAACGAGCCGGCCTTTATAAAAAGTTTATTTAATTTTATTTGTAATGGCAACCCTTTAGCCCAGTTTCCGGCATACTTGTAGTTTGAGCCCGAACCAAAAAGTTAATAAGCTACGGTAAGGGGTTGCGTAGAACATTGTAGGGGCGTTCACATGTCATTTTGGCACTAAGAACCTCCTACACAAGATAGACTGGAAGAGACTGGCAGACAATCCCACCTGTAGAGCCTGTGATGACACCGTTGAGTCAATGGAACACTTGCTGTGCGAATGTGACTCGCTGGCTGGAAAGTGTATAAGGGTGGCCTACACGAAACCAGAGGACTATAGGCTCCTTCCTGTAAGCTGTATAGCGTCCTTGACGCAAAGCATCTTTAAGGAACAGGAAAGAGACTAAGGTAAGGGGTGAGCACAAAAGATCCCTGAGGGTCGAAGTGTCGCTGGGGTTATCCCTGTCATAAGATAAGATAAGGGGTTGCGTAACTAGGTAGGTACAATCGTCTAAGAAAGTATCACAGTAAGTATTCATAAGTAAGTAATAAGATCGAAAAGTCAAGGAAGATCCTATAGTATACCTACCGGTTTCTGCCGGTAAGCAGCACTGATGCGCATTGCTGTGTTTCGGTTTGAAATGTAAGAGAGCTAGCGTACTTACCGGCACATGAGGCCTCCATTAAATCCTCAAGGTTAGCTGCGCATCTAAATCCCTCTATAACTTCATAGTGAGGGAGGTGAGATGTCTATGGTCGATGACCATTGCAACGTACCAGAAGGTGACCTGTTTACTCGCCTGCTATCCATACAACAGAATAATTTGTCTGTACACAATAGGGAATTTGACTAATATTTTTTTATTGCAACAATCAACTTTCATGGACATCCTGAAGATGGATCTGGAATCCGTTTGTCGATATCTCAACTAACATCAGCTATATTAATGTTAAAGTTAGTAGTGGGGGGATTATCTGTTCCTTTCTAGCAAAACAGTCCTTATTATGTAGCCAAGGACCTGCTTGTATAACAGTGACGTCACAATTATCTATTGCCGTCTCTTTCTACCGCCTGATTTTTGATTGCCTGTAGCTATTTTATTTATCAATGGATTTTAATTCTGTTTTCACATTTGACCATCAATTTACGTCTATTTTCTTATTTTTATGAAATGTATTTAATATTTGATACTTGTCAAATACCATATTGCGGGACAGAGAGATACGAGATCGACTCGAGGAATAGACTATAGCATTACGCCTCCGTTGGATTCGTTCAAGGTCAACAAAAACACCCTTACTCTTCATCTTTCTATTCGAGGCACGTAGGCCGATGCATATTCGTATTCAAACTTTTGTCTAGTTTTGTGGACTCGCTTGTTTGGAGTGTGACATGTTTCCGGCATTATTCAAATGTGTTAGGCTCTGGTGTCATTACTATTTGTTGCTAACCCTAGTATACGTACTCGTATATGTCGTAAACTTATCGTAGACACATAGCGTAATGGCGCGTTTCACGAAGTGCGTAGGCATTTCACGAACTGCTAATAATCTTAGAAAATGCGCCATTACGCTTTGTGTCTACGACATTTTATATACTATGGCTGGGTAGAGCCTTTTCATCGTCTCTTTTTAGTGTTCCGACCCTGAACGGTAAAAAAGGAACCCTTACGGTGATACTTGTATGTCACAGCTGTTTTTTCTCAGGAACTGCATTAGCAGTTTCTATGGGTATATAGTTTTATAGCATTAGCTATCGACTTGAAATCAGGCACAGTTGTAGGAATTGCATGCCCGTGAGTGCGGGCAATTCTAGGTAAAAAAAATAGAAAATATTTATTTTTTTAAATTGGGGTGACATCTTGACAACAGTGTAATTATTAATTACCTAAATACGTACAATTGAACAAGTTGAAATTCGCCTTATATGCATCCGGCTTTAGCACTCTGGAGCTACTTTGAAACGGAACCGGATCAAACCTATAGAAATTTATTTTTCGGTTTTCAGTTTTCTATGGGTTCGGTTAAAATCAATACAGCAAATGATTTGTTCCGGTCCGGTTTACTACTTTCTTAGCCCGTTTACACATCATCTCTTATTATCATCGAATGAGATAACGAAACGAATATCTCTTCATGCATCGACAGAAAGAATCTGAAACACCCAACTCAGCATAACCAACCGCCAGACTCAAAGAAACTGCTCTATTTAATATTGGCGTTGCAACTGGGGGGCTATTCTGGCGTACTTGACATTGTCACAAAACACTGTCTATAATTGTGATTTTTCTCCGATGATGATTTTCTCTCTTTCTCTCTATTTTCTGTTGATTCGCCGAGGAATATCTTCATGCTTGCATGTTTTACGCCATTTTCTGAAGCTCAACCTAGGTCTTTTCTACGCCTCCATCAATACACAATAACGCTTCCAACAATAACCTTGAATAACCTGGTCAATTCTTCTTTACTAAACAACATTTCGACGAGCATCGGTGGCATTTTGGCTCTTATGCGGGAGAGCCGGGTTCAAAACCAGGTAAAAGACGTCTACCACTACCAATTAGTTTTTTCGAAGAAGACTTACCAATTGCTCTGCGGTGAAGAAAAACTCTTTGTGGCTGTGACGCCATGTCCTGTCCGATTTCTTAGACATTCTTCTCCACTTTCCCGATCTTTAGCGTCTTATATTGTTAGTCCATTGGCACTCATATCCGACCTCACGTCAAACGACACGTTATGCTCCCTCAATGACCAGATTGAGGCATCTGTTTCCGACGTATTCCTGCGGTTTTCATGTAATATGGCCGTACAATCTCAACCGCTCTCCTGAAGCTTGTCACGCGGCAATGGATGGATGACCAATGAAAACTGGTGCATGCCATGCGCTGTGAGCATCTCCCCATCATGAAGGTAGTAAGTACAACATGGATACTAGCACTTTACTTAGTATTAGTACTTCCATGCTCCCCATACATTCCATCGGCGCCGTTGAACTGTCAAATATATGAAACTTCTTTAAACTTCTGCTTACATTGCCCACCATCATCTACAAGCCCGATTTTATTGGATCGGTCTGATGTCGAATTCGACAAGCAACTCGAGCATGCCAGAATCGCCAGACTGAAGTGGGTTAAGAGGGCATATACGTCTCGTAAAATAAAACGCGGACTGAATGGCGGCGGCGAGCGCATGTGTACTATTGCTTTATTGCGCCTGCCAGCCGCGCAACAGATTTATTGTGGGATGTTCCGCGTTGCCTTGCCTTTCCTATTGGATTGGACTAACTTATTATACTGTGTTATTGTTTACTTTGCTCTTGAAATTTGCAGTAAAACTACTAAATGGATAAAATGGAAACAGTCGTCCCCTACGGATTTTAATATAATATATCAGTGGCGTATCTGTGGGGCTAAGGTAGTAATGTCGACTGGCACTTGGCCGGTTTTTTAGTACTATTTTTCGATCTTAATATTGATGTTCAGCTAAATCTTCAGATAAATTTATTCATAATTGGATAATTATATTAACAATCTTATTTCAAACGATATATAATATATGAAATAATCAATAAATAATAATTGACATTCAAGGATGATAACATCCAATATAAATCAAAATTATGTAGAATAACAATGTCGAAAATATAAATATAAAATAATAAAACAATTAGAATAACATAACATATTTTTTTTTTAAATCTTACATGTAATATTCAATGTATTATCATAAGTCAAACCTAATTTTAAGATAAAACATTGTCACTACAATACACTAAATATTCATAACTTCTATATTTTAGAATTGGAACTACAGCAAGACATTTTGAGGTGATTTGATTTGATTTAACTACGGATGAAATGAAAGTCGGAAGTTCTCCGACTGTTTCGAATTACCGAGAGTGTGAAGTGGGAGTTCGATTTTCTTCAGAAGTAATCCGTAATTAATATCATATTTTAATTATTATAAATAAATATTCTAGACATCTAGTTGCAATTTTGGTATTGGCATTGTTCATATAGGCATTTACAGGAATAACCGTTTGTATTAATGTAGCAAACGGGAATTAAATTATTGGACCTGCTATAATATAATAAAATAAAATAAAGTGCCCACAATAAGACCGCTATGAACGCAGAACCCACATAAATGTACAGAACTTTGTAAATTGCTCCTAAAATAAAAACCAAATTCCACTTTTTGTCTCTACGAGAATATAAGTATGTACAGCCAGCCACGTACGAACCTTAAAAACACTTAAAAAGTCTTCTAAAAAAATAAGCGAAGTGAATTTTTGAAATCGTCTGTCAAGCACGACCATAATTATTTATTATTTAATATCCATATCGAGAGTTTGACTTACATACCTAAATACTAAATAAAGCTTGTCAAATTGTAAGATTTTCTCCAACAAAGAAAATAAGGAATATTTTCCTTCGTTGGCGTTCCATCTGATGGGAAGTGGTTACCTTCGCCCATAGACATCTCAGCTCACTATAATGTTACCAGAAGGTTTTCAATGCGCTGCTAACCTTGAGGAAATCGATGGAGAGCCTGATGTGCTGGTTATTACGCTGGCTCTCTTACCGATCAAACCGAAAAACAGAAATGCAAGCTTTGCGGCAGAAATAGGTATGTAGGGTTTCTTGAGGGGTGCAGGCAATAGAACAGAGGACCTTAAAGACGTGTAATGAGTATTACATTTAAAATTAAAATAATTATAGTGAGCCGTGTAAAGCGTTATCTATCGCGGCCATGTTTGAATTGAAGTTTTTTTCTTTTTTCGTTCGCAAATTGTGCACTAAGATGATGCTACACGAGTCCTCAACGTGTCACCCGCGTTGGAAGCATCTTGCAACTGCTTCCAATAAATGCAGTGATTCATGATGCACGTTTACTGATGGTGAAAGAAGTGAAAGGGTGGTAGGTAGGTACCCCAGGCTGACTCAACACAGAATCATACCACCTATAACTTCATATTCACAATGACCAAGTGATTAACTTAATCAATCAATAAAATAAATATTTATTGCTGAAATACAACAACTTACCAATTAGTTGGTGTAAAAATTTCTGGTCGGGAAAAATTTAATTCGGATCATCAACACGAAAGCAGAAGAAGTTGGTGTAAAATGAAAAAGCTTGTAAATCTTGTCATAGATTAAGGTAACGTGGTCGACTGTACTGGGACACCCATACGGGCGCGTTCCGATACTACGAAACGAATAAAATTTTACGCCCTTTCTGTGTTTCTTTCTAGAAAACTTTTTTATTATTATTAGACTAATATTGGTAGCTACTTCATTTTATATGCTCTCTCGTGTTCTATGTTTGCTTTGGTTTTTTTATCAGCGATGGTAAGTATTTTATACAATTATCCAACTTTAAGTATATGCTTGCAATAGTGTGCCATTACATGGTGGCTTTGCTTGTTTGCTTTTAGTGGTAAAAGCAAACAAGCAATAAATGAATTACAAATTCATACAAGATTAATAAAGTGGGTACTTAAAAAATATAGTCCACATATTGAGATGGCAATGTTCAATGTGGGCAGGACAGGCAGGACACATGGCTAGATATATGGGGATGGCAGCTGGACCAAAGCCGTCGCTGAGTGGTGGCCAGAGAACGGAATACGAGGAGTGGGTCTCCAGCGGCTAGGTGGATGGATGATATTACCTAGGTCGGATCGAAGACCGGGATGCCTAGTACAATACCGAAAAGGGTGGCACAAAAGAGAGTAGAGGCTTATACCTTACAGTGCTATGGGATTATATGGCCTGACGATAATGATGACGCATGTTCAGTTTTAGAGAAAGTGATGCAAATTACATGTTTCTCTGAATTATATTGAAAGAAAAGATTATTTACTTCAAACTTGTTTCAAAATAAGCCTATAAACTCGGCTTGTTCACGTAAACTAAGATCTTAGTCGTATCTATTAAGTTATGTGTTTAACTTAATAAAGTTAGGTACTTTATTATCAAATCAAATCAAAATGTTTTTATTGTAAGTAAGTACCTTATTATAGTACATTTTTACAACGTCATATTTTTACTCTACCGCCACTCCACCGCTTCGTAAGGCGATATAGCTGAAAGGAAAGAAGCGACGCAAGATACTTTCAGCAGCACATCTTTTGAAATAAATATATCTTAGAATAATAATTATGAATACAATCATACACACAATGTGCAGAGCTGGAGCTGAATTTAGGACCAAGCCTCTTTATCTTTTAAGTAGTCATTAATTTTATAAATTTTTTTTCTATATGCTCTAAATCAAACAAGTTATTTTTTTAGTGTACCACGTGAAACTAGCACATAGAAGTGATAACGAAATTGCATACTAAAAAATGTAAAAAAACTTACGTGTTTCACTTAAGTGTGTAAGTGTCTAAAACATACAACCGTGGCCCATTCTCAGAATTAAAAAAAAACGTGTGCGTACTTACGAGTGCGGTAAACACGGTTTTTAAAATTCCCAAATAGCTGCGAGCTGTTGCGCAAACACGTAAAATGAAAATGGAATAAAAACAAGAGTTGCGTTGTGTACAATTTATAATTTTTAAAGCGGCAAAAACAAAGCGCCTGACGCTTGCCTGACGCCACACGATACTGTAGGTTACTTAACCTACTTAACCACTGAAATATAGAAACTAAAGAGAACTAAACTGAAGTGTTGAAAAATTCTTTCGTTATTTGTTATAGGCATTTTCTGAGAGAGAAATAAAAATAGAACACTGCAGCGATTTTGAAACGAAAGTGGGCCATAACCATATATAGAAAACCGAAAAATAGATTTCTATGGACGCGGTCTGATTCCGTTTCTAAATCGCGCTGCAGTGTGTTAAAGGTTTATACCGTGTACTATTTTTTTTTTATTTTTTTTTTTATAAATTAGCTACGACAAACAGGCAGACGGGCCACCTGATGGTAAGTAGTCACCGTCGCCTAGAGACACGTGCAATACTAGGGGTATTGCTTGTGTGTTGCCGGCCGTGGAGGGAGAGGACTTTTTTAACGTTCTTTTTGAAGCATCCCATGTCATAGCGCTGCGGGAAAACGTCGGGTGGGAGAGAGTTCCACATTTTACAGGTGCGTGGTAGAAACGTTCGTGTAAAACGGGTCGTGGTAGACACCCAAGGCTTTAGAAAGTGCGGATGAAAATTGAGCCGCCGACGAGTGGTGCGATTCAAGAAAGTAGAAGATGGCACCAGGTCAAATAGTTCCGAAGAGCACTCCCCATTATATACGCGATAGAAGACGCAGAGAGAGCCGATGTCTCTTCTTAAACTGAGAGGCTCTAAATCGCTCGTGAGCACGGAATCGTCGACAATTCGAGTAGCGCGCCTTTGCACGGCTTTTACTAAACTAATCATTATAAATACTTACTGGTTCCGTAACAAAAAGGCGTATCCAACGCCTTTAGGACACTGAAAATCATAAAGCAGTATAATAATGTTCTCTGGGACTGTATTCTGTTAAGTTTGATTTTATGCAGTTTAAAATAAATACAAATCTATGTTAGTATGAGGGATCAGGAGTCTAAGAAGGTGGGGAGGGGGCTGTTTTGATAATATTTTTATTATTTTTTATTGTAGGTCATCACCGTCGCACCCTTCGCATATAAACACCAGCAACATCGGAAACGGAACGAAACGGAAGATTTGAGAAGAGAAGGACGATGGGGTTTTGAAACCCTATCGCAACATATATCACTGCTGAATTGAATGTATAACTATATTTAGAGTGCGACATCTAGTTAATTATACCAGATGGTATATCTAGAGAACTCTACAGTGAGTACTACCTATTATTTTTATTCTGTGACTCTACGCTTCCCCTTTTATGCGCCCACTACAATTCGCCTTGTTCTACAAACAATTCGCTGCAATGGGGATTTAGGTGAAATTTCCTCTATTTTAACCCCCGACCTAAAGGAAGGAGTGTTATGTTAGTCGTATATCCCTTTATGTGTTTGTCTGTGGCATCATACATAACTCAAAAACCGATTATCCGATTTGGACACGGTTTGTTTATTATATCAGATAATTTTGCTGAGAGTGTTCTTAGCCATGTCTGATAAAAATTGGACCAGGGTTTTCCAAGATCTTGAAGTATCTTCGATGTCAACGGTAACAATAGGTGGTTTCAAGTTTGAACTAATATGTTTAAGACTATACATGATGTCATTCTCACATCCGGAGGACCTTGAGGAGCTGATGATGAGCGGGAAAAAGTAAGGGGATTTCAACAACGATAAGTCGGTTTCTTTAATTTTTAATTTAGAGATTTTTTGTATGCAAACAACTTAGTTCCCATGGTTTTTAGTATTAATTTTGGCAGGCCGCCTTTGTACATATCGTGTAGTGTGTATTTGTACATTCCTGTAGTTTTTACTTTTCCTGATTTTGTGTACAATAATGTGTTTCTATCTATCTATCTAATTTTATTAGTTTTATATTTTCTTGGCTTGGCCAACGTCTGTTCTGTTACATGTTCATTTTCACTGGTCACATAAGAGATCTGTCCTCCGAGATACAGGAACTTCCTAGTTCGGAGGTCAGCGTTTATTGTTACCTTTTGCTCAAAAATTTTATTTAGTTTAATATAACCTATGCTTAAGTTCCTACTTGTGTATGGACTATGGATACTTTGTCATCTTACCGCACAAATAAACTTATTCTTATAATAAGAAGTGTTTGATCTTTGATTACTTCCTCCCAACCCTCTATTATTTTATCTACAAGAAGCAAGAAGTTATTGTCTGTAAAATTTAGTCTGCAATTTGGAAAATATCTCTAAACAACAAGCTATAATCGTTACAATTCACTTGCGGCTTAGCATTTAGCTTTAGTCCTACCATTTAAACTCACAAAGTTTTCACTTCTAGATGAAAAACTTATACCCAACATAGGTACAGTCGACTACAGGTCAACCTACCCAAAACGTCAAAATTAGAGAATCTGAAATGTATCTTGCGCAGGCATAAGGTTTTTGATAGATGGTATACTATAGCTTGTGGTCGCCTGTATATATCAGCCTGAAAATACTCATATGTTCAGAACAAAGATTTTGAAATTCTTCCCTATGTAGATTGCTCGCTAGAGAAGTTTTATAAGGACACCGCGTCTGCCAGTTCGCGCATGCGATTTGAGCATTTTCCCATACATTAGTCGGGCACTGAAATGTCAAATGTATGAAAATAATTGCCCTGTGGGTCAACCTCGTAGCTAGCTGTCAATGCTCACGTCATCTTTCTAGAGGAGAGGGCGCCACTAGTCCGATTTCTGTAGAATCGATCGACTAATAGGGTCTAGTTAGAGCCTGTCATTTCAATTTTGACAGACTCTAGTCCCTATTAGTCTATTACATATTGGGGATACCCTTTCCGGTGTCGCAATAAAATTAAAAACCTCTGGTGAAAATCCTGGAAAGTAAAGAAAAGCCTCTGGTGAAAGATTACTCGCTCCTTGATTATTTATGTGTGTCTATAGACGAAAATTAAGACGATTCAGGCGACGTTTTGTACTGCGAGAAGTCATCAACGCATAGTTTACGAGTGACGACTAAGTGAGTTCGTCGTCCAAAGTACCACTGTCCCCATTACAATGCTCTCAATATTCGGACGGTGGTACTACTGGAACTCATTACAGGCCCTCGGTAGGGCCGCCGTTGCGCTACACGCCTGGCTATTGCCATCTATTGCTATCTGCGACTCGTTTGCAAAATGGAAATGAAGAGAATCGCGCTTAAACGCTTTTCGATTACTATCGTAAATGGCGAAACAAAAACATTAGGGAATTTTTACGGAGTTTTCGTAGAATTTTCTGAACGCGAGGTAAAGAGAAATAAGCGAAAAAGCTGCTGCTAGAGTGCTCAGGGCCTCAGGGCTTCGACTAACATTTTATTTTGTTATGTAAAGTCGGTCTCAGCTATGTGTAATTGTGTAGGTATGAACGATTTTGGCACACTACAACAGGTATTTTCAGCTTACGACTCGTTTCCCACTAATTTGACCCACTAGTGGTACAATATCTCGATATAATGGGCTCGTAGTCCCACTGTCTGGTGGGATCATCAGTCAGCCGTCATGCAGTTGCTCTTGGTCCCACTAATTTGACCATAAACAATATCACATCTTTCTAGGTACTCAACATTAATTGGGAAATAGAAAAGCCAACATAATTAACGGGTTTGGCTGCAATGTCAAATGGTGCTTGAATTGGTAACATAACGTTTATACCGATAGTAGTTGTATCCGCCACTAAGTAAGATTTTACCTTTTTTCTGTTTATTATTTGAAACATATTTAATTAATTTAACAGAATATGGTGTGTGTGTGCGTGTTCTTTTTTTATTTTATTTTCATTACACATGGAAATAAAAATAGAGTGGAACCACGAGCCGTAATCTACAACGAGTACTGGTAGTCCCACTATGCAGTGGGACCACGAACCTACATTTTCAGACTAGTGGGATTACGAGTAATGGTGGGACAATGTAGGTCCACGAGTCACACACCAAATTTTCCATTCCATAATACAAGCAAGATTACAGGATTTGATTTTTCAAGTAAGTACCTGCATATCTACAGCTGATATTACTCAATGGAAATCTGATGATCATTATTATGAGCATTTACATAGCTCTTTCGTAGAGTTGCATAGTTTTTCAGAATGAAGGCTGGTAAGGTAAATATGATCATAGAACTTATAATTGTGGCGACGCACGACGCGCCCCAACGATTAGTACCTACTCATATCGGTGTAGAACGCGCTTTCGAAGTTTTCCTGGGACGAGTATATACGAGTTCCAAACATCCATAGGTGGCCCAGGACATCTGGTCACATGGTACAGCACCCCGCCTGGTGGAAGATCTTCCCTTTTCCCTTGCATACAACTGACATTACGTCATTCCATGTCCTCACATAGCGCGTTGCTACAATGTTGTCTTGGAAAGTACTCGACTGTTTGAATAATCAAAGCACCTACCTATACATTACATTGTCATCTTCCAGTCTTTACAAATGCTCCAAGTTTTCCCTCACAAACCCTACAACGAATGAGCCTGAACAAAATTCACGATTTAGGTCGATTTATACACATCATTTAACTTTAAAATTCCGCTATTACTGAAATGTGGGGAATTCATGGCCCGTAATTTAATCGCCATACCGCACCGAAAATTGTCATTGCTCCAACCGTCCTTATAGTTAATGCTCCATTTTAAAATGAACCTTTTCCTATAGCAAATTCTTGTGCTTATTACACTTGACTGAATGAGTCAGTCGACTGATTTAGTTCAGTACGGTTGGTCTGCGATTTACATCATATAGCAGAGGCATGTGAAAATCGCCGACTAAATCGTTGACTGAATTCAATCAAGTGTAATTAATCCATAAATTAGTCTCTCATCTTAGCATCTCATAATTGGTACGATTTATGGAGTTGAATTCTCAGGACGCTTCGTGCAACAGAGACGCTAAGAGTTGAATTGAGGATTAATTTAAAAGGTGTTTCATCTGCTGTCAAAAGTCACTTCGCGTCACGAACTATTAAAACTTTATTATCGGCCCATCTGTCGCGGATCCTAATGTTTCGCAATGATTAGCATACAATGCTGGCGGTGTTCCACAAAAAGAACTTTGAGTCATATGTGACGTGAGATGGATAGGGATTATCGTATATTCGGTTTCGGTTACAAAACTAACCGAAACCGAATATCAAATATTCGGCTTCTAAAATAGCATGAATTGATCCGCGGGCTATTTATATATAAGTATGAACAGAAACCGAAGATATAAATACTCATTTATATCACCAAATAAACTAAAGATTTTTAATAAAAACTTACGATAGTGATAAAATAATAATAGGGAATGCAATGACTAACTATAAGTACCTATATATTAATCTGCCAAGAATGATCGTCGATCACGAACAACAAAAATAATAATATTTATAATAATAAACTTACATATTTAGATTATAACTAATTAAACAATAAATTTATAATATAAATTTAATAATAAATAAAGGAAATATTTGAAAAAATATATTTAAAATTGAATTAATCTTGAAAGATCCTAAATATCGGAATCGAAAATTCATAAATCTCTAAAAATCATTCAAATAAATTGATAATTCAATATTTAGTCGATACTCATACTTACACTTGGGTTTTCAGAATTCAGATTCGGTTTCAATCTTGTCCAAAAATGAAACCAGAAGTTCGGGTTCGGTCATAAAAACGTTTCCAAGTAGCCCCTGGTCCGGCGATCAGTCTTCATTTGGTGCGTACCTACGTGCGAATGCTGTGTGGTCTCATTGTCTTGGATGTGGGATGGATAGGCTGGAGTAAGATGGCGAAATGGAATTACTCTGTAGTGCTGGGGAAATTGTGAAAGATTACCGCTATATAGTGGCGGTTTTTTGGGTTGCTATTATTTGCAAGTCTACTGGCTCTTTGCTAAATTAGCACTTAAAGTGAGGGCTTCCCATTTCTTCCCTTAATGACACTAATGACTTGGTCACTTTATCGTGTACCAAAGTCTCTAAAACACAGATTAAAACACAATAAAATGTGGCAATCGGCGAGGTGCGAGGTCTTAGCCAACAGGAACTCCAAGACGGAAGTCCACTGTTGATACTGGCCTACTTCTAATTACCTACCTTTACTTCTTACTGGTGCCTGAAACCAATGTATTTAAATATTTTTGAAGAAAATCTTTCTCGCAATAACATTTTCTAACTGACGTTCAGAAAACATGGTGTTTTCCCAACACGCGAAGCTGGGAACAACGCAAAGGCACCCATAACACCAAAACATGTTGCCGCGAGCGACATATTTTTTGCTTGTCATAACCTCATAATTTTTCTCCATGAAGGCAATTCCCGAATTTTTTCACGGAAATCCCTAAAGCGGTGGAAGGCAACGTAAGTGAACCGAAACCTAATAATGTAATGATAACAATTTACGTTGTCGCTGAGGGTAAAGACGTCGTATTTGGTTTAGGTACAAGCTTCTTTGGCCGGGTTGCATGGCAAGTTTATTATGTCACCACGCTGCCGTCTAATAATTTAAGGACCAACCCCAATATCTGAGCATCGGTGGTAAAGAAAACTTTATACAGAAATTGTTTCATAAAGCGGAAACTGTACCTATCGGGTATTATTTTGCAAAGTTAAAAGTTAAGGCTTCATTAAAATACATCTAACCCTTTCTACTGGTGTTTATTTTCTGCATTCGAGAGATCACCTATGTACCTACCATTGTTTTGCCATACATTTAACTCTGCTTTCTTTATGTAACAACACAATCTTACAATTTAGAACCATTACTTAGTACTTACACTAACTTACACTAAGTTTATCACGCTTCAAGTCTACTTTGACACTTTGTAATTTGCAATCTAATTTAACTTTAATTTATAACTTTCTTGTCTTGTTATTTTATTTGTTGGGTAATTAGTTTTAACTGTAATCATGTCCCATCCCTAAGTTACTCATTATTTTATAATCGTAAAAAATATATAATTGTCGGACGTACTTGATAATTAATACACTCCCCCCCAGGGCGGATATAACCCTTGGGAGAAACTAAAAAAACCCTTTCAACTGTTTATAGCTTGACTGAATGTCATCTATCATCAGGATATGAGCAGTGCCGTCATCAAAATGAATATTGTTTAGGCAAACTCGCAAACCACTAATTTTTCTTCCATCCATGTCGCTTACGATCCCATGCTCCGTCAGAGGCAGATCCAGAAAAAAAATTGCGACGGAAATTGTGTCCGGTCCACTTCTTAAAGTCAAATCTCTAAGCTTTATTTTATCCCCATCTTACTAAGCTCGTATTGACGTCCCCACTTTTGGGTCACAAACCTCCCCTTGCACTAGAAGACAATGGGTCATGCATGATCCACCAAGAGAGTTTATGCGGTTTTTCTTAGGCATGCATGTTCCAGATAGATTTATTTATAGTCTCCTTCACCGTTTAAAACAATCATAGTCTAAAAGCTTATGTTTTGTATGCGTTTCTGATGTAAGTACCTACCGTTTAAAACTACCTACTTTGTTGTAGCTACCTTTTGTAAGTACATTTAATAGATATTTACTTAACTGAATAATTCATAGCGAGTATACTAACAAAGCATTCGTGATCGTACTTTATGCTTGATGTTGTCCAATTACTTCTTCAATTCTTGTTTCCTCGTTTGTGCTTTGAAATTATTATAAAGAAGATTATTTTATATAATACCTAAACTTGTTCTAAAATTACGATTTGTATATTTTCATAATTGGGAATGGATTTGAATTTTTATTAAGAATTTTGTCTCCTAAAATGGTAATTGTATGTTGCTCCAATAATTACTCTGTTCATAAATTGATATAAAGACAATAAAACCAAATAATGATGATAAAACCAATACTTAACTATAAAACCAATTATGTATAACTTATAATGACATTTAATTTAATTTATCTCGTTAGCATTTATTACTATTATAATATATTATAATCTCTTTTTTAATATTGCGGTGCCCTACTCAGGGTTTCATGTATGATCAGATAATATACATTTTTAAGACCAATTGTAACGCATGAAAAGCAATAAATGGTATGAGTATGAGTAAAGGAATACAAGTAATAGGTTGCATCAAAAATATGATATACTGGTAGATCGATTTCATAGATATACGATAACTAACACGGTGTATGTTCAACACCGCAAACATAAAATCACTACGATAGGAACAAACGTGACAATTTATTAAACCAAGGCATATATATAAGGTCCTTTTTTATTAGTAGCACACATTTTGAGGGGCTATGTGCTGGTCATTTGTACCACTTTACACGAAAATGTAACCCTGTTACTTGTATGAAAATTTTCCATACTAAAGAAAAATAAACTCATCCATGTCGTTAGAATGAAACAAGTTTAATTCATACTTCTTATTTCAGTATTAGAATAGCAATAATTCATTCATTTGTAGAATTTTTAAGCATACAATTTTGTCGTTTTTCTCGAAAATTTGAGAAGTAAATTGTTATTTTTCTATCGTTATTTTTATAACCTATAGACGACACCCTAGAAATATATGACCTTTAGCGAATTAGCAAATATCTCAATATCGGTTTGATATACAACACTGAACTCATTTCTTAGATATTAAAGACACAAAATAAGTACATGACCCATATTGACACCATGTCAATGGATTAAAAGCCCTTTTTCCTTTTCCTTACCATAACAAGCTGATGTTAACATAAAATTTAACCCTTTATAATCCCACGAGAAGCAAAAACTGGCTATTCACGTACCTAAAGCAGTACCACACCTATATATAGACCCATTTCACAGCACACAATAGAAGGCTGATAAGCTAACCGCTACAACGCGACACTACTACGACAGAGACACAGTATGTCTGTACAAACAGTAGTCCTACTCATTACAAGATTGTAAACACAGCGTCTAGCAATACACTGACAAAAAGGAGTAACCAAACAACTTCAGAAATGACAAGGTTTGACAAGTCATTACATTACTATCATCATCATCGTCAGCCTATTAATGTCCCCACTGTCGGGGCACAGGCCTCCCCTTGCACAAGGGGGTACGGGCCATGATCCACCGAGCGGGCCCAGTGTTGATTGGTGGATTTCACACGCCTTCGAAAACTTTTAATTTCCTCAGACATGCAGGCTTTTCACAGCAGTCGGTAAATGTTCGTAAGTCTTCGATTCAACCCGAAATACTTATTGGTGCATGGAATTGCATGGTTACAATAGTTCATTTGAAATTAGCAAAAGTGGTTTATTACATATAAATGCTTGTGACTTTGGTTACATGTTACCATGTTACTAATAGTTTTGTAGGTACAGTTTTCCTGTTACAGATAGACAAAGTTTTGGTTACATACCTATCTATAATGAAAAATTACTCATGCTCTTTATTAAAACCGTTAGGGACAATATAGACCGCTCGGTTACATTTCCTCTCAGTACCTAATTCAACCTTGTTACTCTTAAATCACATGCCAATAGTACGATATTGATTTCTATAAACTTGTGTTATCATCACTGATCGGTGTAGGTAGGGCTCTTTCGGGTCAATGTCCTCAAAGGTTATATTAATATGGATATGATTTCGGGATCCCGTTTTAAGTTATAAAGCAAATGTTGTAAATTACTTTTATAAACCTCGCCCTTTCTCGGCGGTTTACGATTTAAAAAAAATTGTGAACTTACGAAGAAGTTAAAACACTACCATAGGTACACTAGCGCCATGAATCTTAAAAAAAAATATTTCGCCACCAATCTTAAATGTGTATCAAAACAAATATAACGTTAAAAATCTAAATAATATATTTATTCAATCCCGGATATCCCGGGATTATTGGGCATACTTATCCATATTATGACCGTATGTGGCAAGTACCATAAACAGCCCTACCTACTCCGATCATAGGTTATCATTATCAACACATACAAAATATTATTACTTCTATCTTCCTTGGTTAATATGAAGAAAACCTAATGACTACAGACGATAAGGTACAACTGTTCTAAGGCTTTAAACAAAAGTTGCATGTTCCATAAAATATTCCTGACACCACTTTTGTTATATACTTTAAGAAGGAGAAGAAGAAATTTATATAAATATATAGAAAATTGGTGATATTACTATTAGAGTTTGTAGTCTATTATTGGGCCTGGTATCAGTAGTCCGGTTGTTGTACTTGTAAAAGATACAAAAGACAAAACACGCGTAGGCCGAAATTTTAAATTAAACCACTGTAATTTTTTTATACTGTGGCAGAGGCAGGGCGGGCGGACGTCGCCGCCCAGTCTTCGCATCCGGTCTCGAAGGACGAAGCCTTCATGACGTCACGTCACGAGATAAGGCTCTCGCAATGCTAAACTTAAACATTGGTATTAATAATTAAAGTAGGTTAATGTTATTTTTTTATTTGATAGGTATGGAACGGTCAATTCGTGTTTCTGCTTTTATTCCTGTAAACTAGAAACTTATTATTTGGCTACAGTTTCGGAATGTTCCGCCAATCATTTATGGGTCACTGTGTACGATATTTTTTAAATAAGATACCTGATACTGTAATAAATATGACAGACAAAAAATTTAAGACCAATGTAAGACAGACCTTATGTAAAAAGGATTATTATCATTTAAGTAGTCATTTATTTTATATAAATGGTAGTCATTTAAATGATAAAGAGGCTTGGTCCTAAATTCAGCTCCAGCTTTGCACATTGTGTATGTGATTGTATTCATAATTATTGTAAGATATATTTATTTCAAAAGATGTGCTGCGGAAAGTTTCTTGCGCCGCTTCTTTCCTTTCATCTATAGCACCTTACGAAGCGGTGGTAGAGTAAAAAAGAATGACGTTCTAAAAATGTACTATAACGTATTTACTTACAATAAAAAACATTTTGATTTGATTTTATCTGAGGCTTAACCTGAAGCTGTCCCGCTCACTCATTGTGTACGAGTAAGCGGGACGTTTCGTATAGCAATCATCATTCATCACTAAAGGTGGCCATCCAGAATCGATACCACGTCAACATACAGCTTTATCACCTGATTAAGTAGGTATTACTATTAGGATGTATTACGGTATTACGTTGGGTCAAAACATAGATGTATTTTTTTACACTTAACTCATCAGCAGCCTATTAATGTCTCCACTGTTGGGGCACAGGCCTCCCCTTGCACCAGGGGGTTAGGGGCCATCCACTGAGCGGGCCCAGTGCTGATTGGTGAATTTCACACGCCTTTGGAATTTTTTTTACACTTAAATATTTAAGTTAAAAATGTTGTTATTTTAAAGAAACTTCAAGCGACCAAATCATCATCCCCCATCACTTGTTGTGAAATATTTTCCCGATTATAATAAATCTTCCACTATGAATTATTTAACAATGATGTTTGATTAATTTACATTTCAATAGAAGGAAGTTAGTCAATTACCGAGGGTTAATTAATTGGACTTTGATGCCGAAGTTTCAGTGACCACTAACTAGAACTCAAACAGAGAACGTAAGCTCAATAATATTATATTATATCAGACTAGAGAGCAAGCTTACTAGGATATCTGACCAATACGACAGTGATGAAGTGGGAATCTGACCCATTGCTAATCTGACCAAGTGAGAAGCGTCAGCCAGATTAAAAATTCGACCTAAAAAACTTTAGTGCCCAATAGGGTACATGATTTTTTATTAATTTATCGATATCTCAAGTGTCAACTAACATCAACGATATTAATGGTTAAAGTAAGTGGTGGGGAGATGCTCTGTCCCTTTCTAGCAAAACAGGAGTGACGTCACTAAACATGGTTTCTTCCAGATCTCACATACTACTAGGAATCATCATTGTGACAACAAGTTTACGCCAAGTTTATCGATATCTCAAGTCTCAACTAACATCAACGATATTAAAGGTTAAAGTTAGTAGTGGGGAGATGCTCTGTCCCTTTCTAGCAAAACAGGAGTGACGTCACTAAACAAGTCTTCTTCCAGATGTCACATACTACTATATAGGAATCATCATTGTGACAACAAGCGTAAATAACACAAAATTTTATTCAATATTCTGAATGAATAAAATACCTTTATAATAGTCAAACTTCGGCATAAAATAACCCAAAATTCGGTATCAATATGACTTATGCGGCCAAGTTTCGGCGAGAGCCTATTGGGTGCCCATTTTGTACGGGGCCGTTCGTCCAATCAAAAGGAATCGGCTATTTGGCCCAAAATAGGGGGCTATTACGACTTCTATAACCCATGGGTCGAATAATAAATTTGGTAAGTCTTACGCCATCCTTTTCTATCGCAATTTATCATACTCTACCTACATTTGAAACGTTTGAGTACGTAATATTATTGTTATTTGTTTATTTACTTACCTAATCACTTCACAATCATTATAACTTCACTATCATATCATCATTTATCACTATCACTTCACTACATAGTATAAAACAAAGTCCCCAGGGCGTGCGTCTGTCCGGAAACGGCTGAACGGATATTGTTCCGGTTTTTACAGAAGTATAGATAGATACTCGAGGATGGTCTTTTTAACCCTACGTCATGATATGACACCAGGGAGCTGAGCAGTGACAATTTTTCCTGGGAATTATGAGTTGTTGGTGCAATTGCTCAGTTTGTAAAGTAACATATAATATTTTGAGAAGTTTCTTCTCATTATGTCATAGATGCGTTTTGCCACACTTAGGAATGCGTCTCATTCCTAAGTTTCGCTAAGTTAACTATTTCATTTAAAAAAATATTCGAATGGCATTTTCAAGAGAGAAACAACTATGATGCTTTGGTATACGACACCGCAGAATGTCTAAGATTTTATGATAGAATTTGATTATAAAATTGTTGAATACGTGCCAAGATACAAAAACAACATATTTTCAGTTTTCTTAAGATTCTACAAAACTCTCAGAATGGAACTGGAACAAAAGATAAAAGCATTGCAATGTTACCACTCTATTCCGTGAAATTTGTTGCCTAATTATATCCAACGAGCGCCGGTAAATCTTGGAGGTAATTTAATTTTAGGAGATTGAGGCGCAAGAACCAACACCCACGTAGGGCTGCCTATCAGCTGCTATCAGCAAGCCGTGCCATGTATGGGACGGAGTAGAATATCCCTACCACCACTACAGTCAAGTAAGTAAATTATTTATTTCACACACAACATAGGTACAAAAAGTGTTAAAGAAATACATGATGGGGTACCATGTGGTACACTAGGAGCCAGCTAGGACATGAAAAGGGTCTACGGGCAGGGGATGCCGCACTGGTAATTGGTAGGTATTCCGTTGATCCCAAGCGTGTCGTAAGAGGCGACTAAACCGTGTAACTTGCTGGTGGCAGGACAGGGCTTGGCTAACGTCCATTTCTGTCGTCAAATATCTCCAATTCGGGGTTGATGCGTTTCGACAGTGTTTATAGAAAAGCCAGTACTTACTAAGCCCATGTGCACCATCTTCGGCCTCATCGCCACTTACCACCAGGAGAGATAGAGATAAAAAAGCAAGGAGTTGAAATAGGAAAGCTCAAGAGCATGGAGTTGAAATAGCAAAACTCAAACGGAAATAAGAGTGACAAAAGATGAATTGTCAGAATTCTACCACAGGATAGCTTGGGAATAAGTGGAACACGCTTTAGATGAAGGAGTCTTTCAGTACGTGACACAGGAAATTAATGATTGATGATGATGACCTTCTGACATTGTTTTCTGATTATTTTTGGCTACAGGGCTTACAGGGAAACAGGTAGGTGGGGTAAAAGGGAAGCATCTACCACTCAACGTAGTCACACAATTTTTCAAAAGTAGCCTCTTTAAACATAGCCAGAAATACTTCAGATCAAATATTTACAGGTTTAGCCATAAGCTATTTTCAAATATATAAATTACCGGCTAGCAATGAAACGCGTGTTGACAGGGCAGCGTTTATTTCCGAACTAAAAACTACCTACTTATGACTAACATTTATATCAATATCTAACACCTCCACCCTTAAAGCTAACACGGTACAAAAAGAAATTAAATTAAATAGAAAGTAAGTATTAGAGTATAATAATAAAAATAACAAGTTTACAATTAACACTGATATCTAACCGGGGGTTTCCGAATTCTCTTGGGGTGAGAATCACAGGCGGCCGGGCTACTAAGTTCGAAATAAGGTGACTGCGCTGAAGTACCCGGTCGCATCGGAGACGGCGCGGGAGGGCTCGCGCAGGAGGCCCGCGTCGCCCCCGGTGCGCGCGGCGACACCGACGCCCGCTCGGAGCCCGCGCCCGCCGGCGCCCCCGTGCTCGCCGACCCGTCCGACAATTGCGTACTCTCTCCGTCAATACCAGGAAAAACAAGCGAATTCCTTGAGTGGCTCGCTCTATTCGACCGCTCGCTATCCGGTTCCGACGTCCTACCTCTCAGTTGGTCGATGTGCCGATGCACTTCGGCCCCGAGACTAGATCTCACGCTATAATCTGTTTCGCCCAGTTTCCTTACGATCTCGCCGGGGCACCACTTGTCCCCGGCTCGATAGTGCCTGTACCACACGGGGTCTCCGGTCTGCATTTCCCTAGTGACCCCGCCGGCCGCTCGCTCGTGACGAAGTTGGGCACTCCTGACGCGATCGGATCGTTCTGGCTTCAAGCAATCTAGCCTAGTACGTAAGGAGCGTCCTTGTAGAATGCGAGCTGGACTTTCGCCGGTCGTGCTATGCTCCGTGTTTCGGTAAGTTAGTAGGAACCTACTTAAGGCCGTGTCAACATCAATATTTTGTTTTAATGACTTTTTAATTACTCTTTTACAAATTTTTACAGCATTTTCAGCAGCACCGTTCGAGGCCGGGTGATACGGAGCCGTCAGCACCTGCTCAATACCATTGTTGGTTAGGAACAACTGGAACTCCGTACTCGTGAAGGGAGGTCCATTATCGCTGACTACCTGTTTCGGAATGCCGAACCTAGCCCATAAATCTCGCAGGACACGAATAACCGCAGCGGCCGACGTGCGCTGCATCCTAATCGCCTCGATCCACTTCGAACAGGAATCGACGACCACCAGATACGTCATGCCCTCTATCGGCCCTAAAAAGTCCAGATGCAACCTCGTCCAAGGGCGCGAGGGCCAGGGCCAGGCGCGCGGCGCGTGCCCCGGCGGCGCGTCGGCCACCGCGGCGCACACGACGCACGCGCGGCAACGCCCCTCGATAGCCTCGTCCACTCCTGGCCACCAAACGTAGCTCCGCGCGAGACTTTTTGTTTTTACTATACCCATGTGACTGTCGTGGAGTTCATCGAGAACTTTATCTCGGCACGGACTCGGTATGACCACTCGATGCCCCCACATGACGCACCCTAGTTCGCTATACAACTCTGTTTTCCTATTAAAATAAGGTTTCAGATCCCTAATTTCCTCATCTCGCGGCCAGCCGTCTCTAATATAACTCAGTACCCGACTCAATAAGGGATCTCGCGCCGTTTCTCTTTTTAACTTATTATAATCCAATAATAATGCGTCCGTTGCGAAATGTAAGTAAGTCTGTTCCGGGATTTGACCTGCCTCCTGCGCGGTATCTTCCTTATGCGAATCGATTAGACGTGATAATGCATCGGCTGTGTTTTTATCAGTAGATATATATTCTATAACAAAGTCATACGCCGAGAGTATAATAGCCCACCGTTGTAACCGACTGGCGGCCGTAATCGGAACCCCATAGCCCGGTCCGAAAATGCTTACTAGTGGCTTGTGGTCTGTACGTAATATAAACCTACGTCCATACAGATACTGATGGAATTTACTCATTGCAAAAATAATAGCTAACGCCTCCTTATGAATCTGACTATAATGCAGCTCGTGAGCGGTGAGCGCGCGCGACGCGTACGCCACCACGCGCTCCGTGCCGTCGGGCGCGCGCTGCGATAGGATCGCGCCCAGGCCGCGCGAGCTCGCGTCGCATGTCACCACTGTGCAGTGCGACATGTTAAAATGGGCTAGTACGTGAGTGCTAGTCAATAACGTTTTTACCTGTCTAAAAGCTGCTTCATGGATCTTCGTCCAGTTCCAAGCTACCCCTTTTTTTAGAAGTTCGTAAAAAGGACTTAAAAATGAACTCAAATTTTTTATAAATTTGCCATAAAAGTTTACCATCCCCAAAAATGATCTGAGCTCTGAGGCACAAGTTGGAGCAGACATGTCCAAAATGGGCTTTATTTTCTCGGGATCGACACTAACTCCCTCTCTATCTACAATGAACCCTAAAAACCTTACTTTACTTGCCATAAATACACATTTATTTTTCTTTAATTTTAACCCATGACCTTTTAATCTATTAAATACCTCATTTATCGTACTTATATGAGTATTTAAGTCCTTATTCATTATTAAAATATCATCAAGGAAATTAATCACGTTAGGAATGCCCTTTAGCAAATTTTGCATCATTTTCTGAAAAATACCGGGACTGGACGACAATCCGTAGACGAGGCGATTATATTTGAATAATCCTCTATGCGTATTGATTACCGTAAACATTTTTGAGGCCTCCGAGAGCTCATACTGATTATAGGCGTGCGAAAGATCTAGTTTTGTAAAATAAACATTCCCACTAAGATTTGTAAACAAATCTTCTACTTTAGGCACCGGATAACGATCTATCATTAATGACTGATTGAGTGTTACTTTATAATCGGCGCATAATCTTATACCGCCGTCAGCTTTCCTGGCAATAACGAGAGGAGTGGCCCAGTCGGAGTGGTCGACGGGCTCGATGATGCCGGCGCTCAGCATGGCGTCGAGCTCGGCGTCGACGCGCTCGCGCAGCGCGTACGGCAGCGGCCGCGCGCGGCAGAATACGGGTACCGCGCCCGGCCGCACCTGCAGCGCCGCACGCCCGCCGGTGAACCGCCCCAGAAACCCATCAAACAACTCCTCATGCCTGGAAACAATTTCCGTCACAATTTTATTTTTATCTAATTTTTCATCTGCAATTACATTTATTGAGATTGCCGGTATATCGATACCTAACTCGGCGAGCCACTGACGTCCTAACAAATTAGTACTACCGTTACCTATAACATACAACTCTAAGGTCTTAGTGACAACACCATAACTCACTTTTGCTTCTAAATAACCGCGAGGTTTTATTTTTGATCCATCATAAAATCTTAATGACAACTCACAAGGCGACAATGGTAAATCATTAAAATGCTGTTCGTAGGTCGCACTACTTATGCACGAAATAGCCGATCCCGTATCTACCTCCATGTTTAATTCCCTATTTTGCACCAAAAGCGTCAAACATACCGGTCTGTAACAGCCCAACGACATCAAGTGCAGCTGCTCCTCATTCCCTTCACCTTGCTCTGGCTCCTCGTCCAAACCGTCCTCGCCCCTCACTCCGTCGTAGGCACCCTGCACCCAGTACTGGGCAGAATGCGCGCTCCTGCCTGCGCCGGCCACGCGCCCGCCGCGCCACGAGCCGGCGGCGCCGCCGCGCCCGCTTCCTCGAGGCACACCTCCACGTCCCCGCGGTTGCTGTCCACTATACCCCGATCGTTGCATGCTCATAAGTGGGCACACTCTTTTCATGTGCCCTATTTCTTGACAGTTATTGCAAACAAATGAGCGAAATTTGCACTCGTATTGTCGGTGCCCCGTGCCGCCGCACGCCCAGCAGCGCACCGCGTCCATCTTGTGCACACTGTCCACACCGCCGCCGCCGTCCCGCGTGCGGCCGCCGTTGCCGCCGCCGCCGCGGGCAATGGAATTTAATTCCGATGCACTATTTTTCTCCACAACATGGGAATCTCGCTCCGCTGCCTCCAAAGTACAGGCGATGGATATCGCCTTATTATAGGTTATGTTTTCCTCTGCGAATAGTCTTTGTCTAATTAGATCGCTTTTGATTCCACATACGAACTGGTCCCGCATATTATCATCAAGAGTCGTGTCAAATTCACAGAACCGAGATAGTTTCTTTAATTCCGCCACGAAACACGAAATAGTTTGACCGTCCACTTGCCGACACTGACGAAATTTATACCGCTCGGCTAAAAGAGATGGCCGCGGTTGCAAATATTCCTTTAGCAATTTCACAACATCTTCATATTTACAGTCTTTGGGTTTCTTTGGACTACACAAATTAACCATCAGTTCGTATCCGGCATCACCAATCACTGATATTAATATGGGTAGCTTGTGTTCACTTTTACTTTCATTCACTATAAAGTACATCTCTAACCGGTCGCAGTAACTTTGCCAGTTGCCGCTGTCCACATCGAAACTGGTCAAATGCCCCACACTCTTTGACATTTTATCTTCAAAATAATCCTTAAATGCGTGGATTAGCTCTTCAAAACCCTCGTTCGCCACTTTCAAATATATAAATTACCGGCTAGCAATGAAACGCGTGTTGACAGGGCAGCGTTTATTTCCGAACTAAAAACTACCTACTTATGACTAACATTTATATCAATATCTAACAGCTATAATTTTGTTTTTAATTCTTCTTTTTAATGTTTAGATTAGATCTGCTTTGATCACAATCTCACCTGATGGTAAGTGCCGATGAGTCGAGGATAGAGCACGTGGACCTAGTAAATGCCTATTCACTCTCGCCTTGAAGATCCTAGTAGGGTTGTGTGTTTATTTCGAAAAAAACAGACGCTGGCAGGTTGTTCCATTCCACAGCCGTTCGCATTATCAAAGAATAAGCAAATCGCTTCGTACGACTAGAATGAATACTCTGTAGAGTTTTCAGTTTTCTGGTTGGCAACCCTATGAGCACCACAATGAGTTAGTAATGAGATGGGTTAGCCGATTGGCTTTTTGTTACCCGCCTTTATCTTAGTACTACTAGCGAGGGTGAGGGGTGAAGGGCGAAGGGAGGCAGTTTGTATTACAAGTTGTAAGTATTTCGATAGTAGGTTAATTTGAAATCTATTTGATTCTAGATTGCAAAGATTTTTGACTCTGCATTGGACTTCTGCAGACAGTTAAATTGTATACTTTATATGACATAGAAAGAGACAGGAAATGTTTTAATAAACTGTGATTTCTTAGGACGCTTCATGTAAATGATGGTAAGACAGGTAAGACTAATAATGAAGAAGAAAAGTAAGTGTGAAGAGGTCACCGTCGCCGTTGTGCGTGTTGCGGACAAGATTATTTTCGGCATCTTGCGGGATTTGGGCGTTGAATTCAATGTTTATTTTTTATTTACTTTCAATATCACAGTTTTGTGTTTCAAAACCGGTTTTGTAATGGGATATACTCACAGAAATCGGACTAGTAGCACCCTCTATAGGGTGAATTTCAAAATCTTTGTATATACTACACTACTCTGTACCTATTATTTTTTTCTTCTTTAATGTATTGCTCCTGCTAGTATACACTGCAATTTGGCCAATGACCGTGTTAGAATCTTGAAAAAGAACAAACGTTTTGGCGTCTGTTTTGAAAAAAACAGTTTAGCAACGGCGAAATTATGGGAGAGTCAAGAATGCCTAGTGTCTTGCATTCCAAGTGCAACTGGAGGTTAGATTGCCGGGTTCACACCGTCTGTAGTCATTTCATACCCATTACACTGTCTTATATAACGTTTACTTAACACAGACGATTTTAGGTAAAATACACTAGTTTCACAAAAAAGTAACCATTGTAAACCGTTTTTAAACAATAAAATAGGACGAACACGCCATTACAGCATGGGTCAACTTAAACCCCTCTACCTATTCGTTCTATGGTGCTCTAGGAAAAGTTGGATATGTCAAATGACTGGATTTTTTATGGATTTCAGCGACTACTTCGGAATCTACCACTATAGTAATATGTAGTTTGGACAGTTAATTACAATTCCTCGAATAAAACTATTGGAGCAAATTCAGGAAATATTCGCAGAAAAAAGGAAAGTAGGGTAAACGCCTATTTATCGGATTAGACCAGGATTATCCTAATACAGATTCGGGTCCGTTAGACCCTTACCTTACCCGTGCTTTCACCTACAAATTGTTTGGATTGAATACAATGAACCTAGCCGGAAAAGTAATAGAATTTGCTTACTTAGATACACATTTTGTCTACTACAAGTATGTATGTATATTATCCTATTGTCCTATTATAATTTACTCATAAAGAACAAGTGTCTTTCGGGAAGTGGGCAGTGGGAGGAGCAGGAAAGTGGATGCGCGAGCTTTTTTTATTTTTACCGGATGTGGACGGGATTTGAAATAGCTTGCTATAGTTTTCAACTTGTCTTAAATATAATAAAATAATAGCCTTTCCCTCCGCAGTTTTTCCCGTGGATTCTTGAAATTCCCGTGGTTGGCTAAAGCTGAAACCCTGAATTTCATTGTAGCCTAAACCCCGGAAGACCAAGCTAAGTACCGATGAAAGAATCGGTTTAGTAGTAAGTTTTTGAGACTACAAAAAACTCTTATATTAATATTGAAATCCTGAAATACGTGTTTCTTTATTTGTACTATAAAGCATAGGTATCGTATGTGCTAAGTTTCAAATAAGTAAATCGACTCTTAAGAATATTAGTCTATTGAAAGATAAACAGCTTATCGAATAATATGTAGGCAAATAAGTATACTTACTTACAAGTAAGATGATGAAATTGAATAATATTCCTGTGGATTCCACCTTTGCTTACCTGTAAAGAAAAAAAGTTTTCTTAATAAAATACTGATATTAAAATAAAGCCTCGACTCAATAGTCATATAGGGGGAGTGAATAGCAGAATGTGTTACTAAGTTACTCGGGATCAAAATTATTTCCATTTCGGGCGACGCAGATAGAATCCCACGCTACTGAAAGGAAGCTTGTTTACTTCAAACAAGAAACTGTTCACTTCAATCAAGATCATAGACGTATCTATCAAGTGATTTGTTCAAATTAATAAAAATTAATACATGACCTGAATCAAACAAGCTTTCTTTCAGTGACGCTCAGGATTCTGCGGTAGAATATTTCGCTCAACTCTCGATTCATCATAGCACCCTCGCGTAAATTATTCTTTTTTCTCCCTAAAATAATATACTGACTAAGTATTTATTATGTAGTAGAAAATACCTAGGACATTACTTGAATAGTTTGAAAGCGTATTTCACATCGATTTAAACCACAGAACCACAGGATCGTCCATATATTTTCACTAAAGATGAAACTATTATAATCGCGACTGCAATCTACTATGAATTTAAAAGTTTTCCGTTCAAAAGGTGTCACAGATTTGAGGTAGGTACTATTGGCATTGTCCTTACACTAGTAATATACAATGTATTTTGTATTTCGTCTTCTAGAAGTCTAATAACAAGAACGACGTTACTTGCTAAAGCATTTACTTACAAAGAAACAGTACCCTAAATAATTAAACGGAATTCACATAACTATTGAAAGCACCTGCTTGGAAGTATCTTACTAATTGTATTCTGTTCTATAAACACACTGAGATTCTTACCTACAGGTCGTACCAACATTTTAACCCTAATTGATATATGGCTCCGAAGGTCGACCTTTACGACTGGCGCCACTAAATCTGTGGAAATGCCCGAGTACCAGCATTAGTCCAGATATTCCGACCGCCAGTTGACCCCTGATTGAAACAAATTCTTGTACAGTGGTCAACATAACTGCAAGCTATATTATATTATCTTATCTTATGACAGGGGGCCAGAGATAACCCCAGCGGCAATTCGACCCTCAGGGATCTTTTGTGCTCACCCCTTACCTTAGTCACCTTTCTGTTCCTTAAAGATGCTTTGCATCAAGGACGCTATACAGCTTACAGGAAGGAGCCTATTAGTCCTCTGGTTTCGGGTAGGTCACCCCCAGAAGACTCATACACTTTCCAGCCAGCGAGTCACATTCGCACAGCAAGTGTTCCATTGACTCAACGGTGTCTCCACAGGCTCTACAGGTGGGTTTGTCTGCCAGTCCTCTGGTTTCGGGTTTCGCTATTATTCGGGTTAAGCTATACTATATTCCTTTTCACGTAGGAAGGCACGTCGAACTTTTACAAAAACCTAAATAAAATACGGATTCTTACTGATGAAAGCTGGAAGTCTTCTGATTAGTATCGGCTGAGTCACAGAGAGTACATACAGGAGGACTTCTGACGTTCATCAGTGAAAATCCGTATTTTATTTAGATTTTCATAAAAGTTCGACGTGCCTTCCTATGTGAAAAAGACTAGGTATAGCACTTTAATATGAACAGAATAGATTGCAGTGATTTGGTGTTGCTTGATTATATTAGCAACTGTACTCCAACTGCTTCTGATAAAGATTGACAGCTGCCTCTGTTCGTTTGAGCTTTATCGAGTGAGTTGAAGCAAAATTAATGGTAAGTATCATTCATCAATATTCTTATGGCTGTCTAGTTGTTTTTACTGATGGAATGTTTTTGTACCATAAAAAACTGTCAAAGGCAAATCGAGTTGGGGCCATCTAAGAAAATTATCACGAGACACGATTTTTTCTAATGAACTTTTAGGAGTTTATTGGGAACCTAGTAGACCGTAGATAAGTGGCGATGAGACCGAAGATGGAGCACACGGGCTTAGTAAGTGCTGGCTCTTCTATAAACACTGCCAAAACACAGACACGACAGAGCACTTTCCACAAATAATGAAACATAGGACACGCTAGTAATATATAAGTCATTTCCACAATAAACCGAGTCTAGACAAGTTAGTCATGTTTAGTCACCGTCTGCGCCTGCGACGGTTGCCTTTAGTCAGAGTGCAGCGAAATTAGCTCGGTCTAATGTCTAATGTGGGAACGAGTGAATGGCATCATTATGTTAGTTAACTCACTTAGACAATGACTATTAGAACTATAAATAGGTTGCTACTGTAGTAAAATCTTATCGGTACAATTCTGGAATGAATAACATTTTTACTTTTTACTACGAATTACAGGTTACGACTCGTGATTGTCGTGATCCCACTAGTGGTACAGTATCTCGATGTAATGGGCTCGTGGTCCCACTGTCTGGTGGGATCATCAGTCAGCCATAATGCAGTTGCTCTTGGTCCCACTAATTTGGCCATAAACAATATCACAATATTTTAGGAAATACCGGTCGTTACACACAACATATTTACTTAAAGCAAATCCAGCATTGATTTTAGTGATCTAAGTTACGTTTTAAATTAAATTTCAAACGTAACTTCTTCTTCTTCGGATTCAGTTATAGAAGTTATAGTACACATTTTTTCACTCTTGGAGTGTTACCATTGTTTAACAGATAACTCGGACTGATTGGTTCATGATTTAAAGTACAGTTATTAAAATATTTTCCGAAAAGTAAGGTACCTAAGTACAAATTATATGGAAGACACGTATGACTCCTTAACTGATTCATTGGGTGCAATAAAGATGCAATACTGCATTGCGGACAATGACTTCTGTGTAATGGCAATAACAGAGCCGCGATTAACTGGCCAATTTGATGTTTCACTAACACTGGAATATAAAGTTCAGTTTTGCAAACACTTCAAAAAACTATACGTCAGATAAATATCAAATCGGCCTGTTTGGCCTCTGTTAATCAAGGACTGTACGTAACGCTTGCTGTTAATCGCGGCTTTGGTATTAACAGTTATTTTTGGTCAGAAACAAATATTATTAAAAAACAATGAAAGAAATATTTATTAACTAATTACCATTAGAAACACATTTCCGAGAAGAAAATGAAACTATAATCTGAATCTCTGGAGACATTCAAAGACATTTCAATTCCGTTGTGTGTGGACGAAATGACGATTACGGATCGGATGGTCTTCGAAGTAAAATGTCCGCTAGACATAATGTCTCTTGTACGTGCAACGATGTTAAATATATTTAATACATTATTGGTAATCTAAAGAAAGAATTTATTTCCAATACACACATACAAATAATTAGGTACAGAAGATAAAAATAATATTAATCAAATATACTATAAAAATAAATAAACAATGTAATTAAGTTTGATGAAGGGATTTAGCATTGCGGCGCTGATTGTCAGGCATCACCTGTGTGCCAGGGATCACTCCCTAATGATACACTACCGGAACATATAAATAACGGAAAGATTAATAAACAGAAGTAAAATATTAGGAAACGAAGGAAGGTACTTAATTTTTAAATTATACATTAGAATACAGGAAGGTATGTATGTAGGTATTATTGTATAAAATAGAGAAAAAAAAATAAAAAAAAATAAAACAAGCAATGAAGATGAAACTGAAGTAAGGATTAAAGTAGGTATCTACTACTAGGTACTACTGTTCAATGTAGCGAAATTTGTATATTACGTGTATTATATTATAGCGTTCACTCATTATACACTAGTTTAATATTCCGAGTCAGAAGCAAAATCATTTAACCCATTTAGCTAACTCGCGTCAGAAATGCAGTTATCAAAATATCTCCAGTTCTGAGAAGACAGCGAAAGTGCCGCCTGACTAACACTGCAGAGATGCCGTTTCGGATGACTTCTCCGGAATCGCTAACTCATTCTTTGTTTTAATTAATCATGCCTTTGAGGCAAACAAGAAACTTGAATGTGGTGGAATTATAATTTCATTAATGTAGAGAGTGAATACTGTTTCTAAAATATAAAAACGTAATATAATAATCATTCGATTCGTGCATCAAACACATTTTATAAGCTCTATGTTTAAATCACGCTTCCATTTGCAACAGCGGCTCATCACACAAAAATGCAAACCGCAATTGCAATGTTTCACAGCCCAACGTAAACAAGCAATCTACAATACTATACTATAACACAACACTACCCGTACTATGAATGTTACAAAACGCTAATAGCCTCAGCTACTATGTATGCAGAAGTGGAATTCTAAACATTGCGCAAAATAGAAACAATCCATCGTTCTACACAGAGAGAAGCTGGAGCAGCAATGTTACATACATACATACATCTCAAGTTTCTCTAGGGTTACAAAATCTCACTTACATGTACCAATTTCGTATTGATAAACATATTTTTACGCTGAAACAAAATCTCAAGTTTGCCATGGATTGTGTAATTTTACCACATTATCTCAAGGAGACAACGATATTAAAATTTATACATATCGATGTCCACAAATCGTTAAGTATAAACAAGGCTTTCTCTTGCTTGCTTATCGTATGGTTAGTGGCCAATCTATTTGTCAGAGTTGTTCAGGCCACCCGTAGGCATCTGACATGGCTTAACGAGTGCTGTTGAACGACAACAACCGGGACCGACTGCTTAACCTGCTCTCCGAGGCACGGAGGAGCTCAGATGAAATATGAGTTCAGCACTAGCGGTCACCCATCCAGGTACAGACCGCGCCAACGTCGCTTAACCTGCACGATCACTTTCGGACCGTGCTCGCAACTAGGCTACGAGCTCCTCAGGCTTTCTCTAAATTGACTAGATTTGACTAAATACCTAAAATTCAAAATTTAGTTAGAATGGTCCTTCCGTAGTTTCTTATTATCATACATTCTAGTCACAAATTAAATCTTCAGCTTCATAATCAGCAATCTATCCTACTCCACTATATTGCATATAGGGCCTCCCCAAAACGTGCTATTGGGCCCATTCTTCAATAATCTACAACTTACTTTATAGGGAATACAGAACTCAACAATCGAAAATCCAAAAAATATTTTTCGCTAGATATTATAACTGGTTCTATCTATCTATCTATCAGCCCGTATCTGTCCACTGCTGGACATAGGCCTCTCCCAGGGCGCGCCACAATACTCGGTCCTCCGCCTTCCTCATCCAACTAATATAACTAACTATAACTGGTTCTGGAAGATTATTATTATTAGTGATAAATATGGGGGTATTTACCCGTGGTCCACCTGCAAAATCCAACTGGTTGTACCAACGGGATTTTTTTTCCATCACGGGTAATACCCCTAAATATGACACAATACTGTATGAATTGATTTTTAACGTGCCAGTATACATCCATCTGTCTTTTAAGTCATTCATACCAGTTGTCAAAGGGTTTTATGCAATACTTGCTATAAGGTCGTTCGTTACGCAGTCGTCGTAATATTAATACTTTTTTTTCTTATTTATAAAGGAAAATGCTCGCGCGTTGCCTCTTGGTACAAAATCCGACGCAGACATCAAGCGTCAACTCGTGCGTTTGACGCTTGACATCTGCGTCGGATTTTGTTCTTAAATTGCTTTAAATGCTTTTACAGTTTATTATTCAGAGTCATCAAAAAAGTGCGCGAGCATTTTTCCGTTAGGTGTGACTTGACCCTTAAAGGTAAATACTCGTATGTTACTGCAAGAACCTAATTTATTGAATTAAAAATTTAACTCTATCCGACGAAATTAATTAGCCACATTAGGGGTTCCAATCCCGCAGGCCCTTGCGGGATCTCGGTATAGGCGGGATCCAATTTTTTCCAATGGTGCGGGATCTCGGTATAACGGGATCCCGCATTTTTTGATAAAAGTGGTCAAAAGACCGTAATAAAATAAAGCACGCTTAAAATTTGAAAACAAAAAAAATAAAAAGTTACAGAAAATTCAGTTTACATTTTGGAATCGTATCTTGTTTGCAAGATAATCGGCAGAACACAACCCCCGCTCAGCTTCTACGCTTGTAGGTACTACAGACTTTAGGGCATTGTGTGCTAACGTTAAATTTTTACCCCTCGACCCTCCTGATGCATAAAGAGTCATCTCTTTCTTTATGATGGTTTCGATTAGATGATTTTCAATCCCGCAATTCCCGCGGATTCCGCACTTCTAATCCCACAGTGAGCGGGACTGAAAAATCATGCGGCATCTCTGAATTTCGAGATCTCGGTATTGGAAGCCCTAAGCTACATTAAACTATAACAATGAGCATGTAACTATGCAAAGAAAATAATTGTCATCATTAATTATCATGGTTGTGGTAGAGACGTTGTCTTTGTTTTTATATTTTATGGTGTTGACCATAACAGGTGGAGGAAATACAATACAAGTGAGTCGCGGATTTTATTCTTCATTTAAGTCGAATTCAATGAAAATTGAAAATCTAAGACTCATGCTCTCATGAGTTTTAATTTACACTGTTATCTATAGGGTCCTATTTTATTAGCGGCAAATATTTCTAGGGTGTCATCTATAGGTTATATCAATAACGATAGGGCAAAAAAAAATTATTTTTACTTATTACATTTTCTAGAAAAACGACAAAGTTGTTTGTTTGAAAATTATTGCTATTCTAATTACTGAAATAAAAATTATGAATGAAACGAGTTATGGATGGGTTTATGCCACCAAGGCGCAAAATAATGGGGTTTATTTTTCTTTAGTATGGAAAATTTTCATATGAATAACGGGGTTATTTTTCGTGTATAGTGGTACAAATGACCAGCACATACCGCCCTCCGAATATTTGCTACTAATAAAAAAGGAACTTATATAGGCGACGTAAGGACGTATGTATGGACGTCGATGATGTAAGTAAACTGCTAAGTAACTCAAATACTATGTTATTTTATTACATTAATATATCACGTAAAGTTTCTCATGGATCAAGCTCGCACGTTTTTCTGACACCTCATAACGACACGCTACAATGGAGCAGGAAAATCGGTTCATTCGGCTATACAGGCTGTTATTACATTCTGTCTGCGTTGACACGCACTATTGTTCGTAAGATTACTTACAATAATTACATGCGCGTATTGTATGTCTTTGTTTAGTGGTTTTGTGGACACGCTATGTCTTGGGATCAGATGTAGGTACTCGTATCGTATTATTAAAATAACTTATTATAACTTGGCTATTTTTGATCTACGACCATAATATTTCATACTCATACACATACAATTTATTGCTTTTCATGTGTTACAATTGGTCTTTAAAAAATATATTACCTATAAGTTTGTGGCGACGCACGACGCGCCACTACGATTAGTAGCTTCACACATCGATGTAAAACGCGCTATCGAAATTTTCCTCGGACTTCGCATATACGAAGTTGGACCAAGACATCTGGTCAACAGGCACAACACCCCGCCTGGTGGAAGATCTTCCCTTTTCCCTTTCATACAACGGACATTACATCATTCAATGTCATCACATAGCGCGTTCCTACATGCTCTTACATGAAACCCTGAGTAGTGCACCACAATATAAAATAAGAAATTATAATAGTAATAAATGCTAACGAGATAAGAAAGTTGTAATTGATTTTAAAGTTAGGTATTTGCGTCCTTTATCCGCGTTGTTAGATCAATCTGACCACGGCTACTGTTTAGTGTCCCTGGTCAGACTGATTCAATGTTAGTGTCGGCAGTTAGATCGGTATCCGTGGTCAGATCTGTTTGTTAGAGTTGAGTTGCATGGAGTTTGTATGGAGGTTGTATGAGATGTGCGGAGTGTAAGTTTGTTTATTACGGCTACAGTGGATCAAAGGACAGGAGGCCAATTTTTAAAAACGGGATATAATATGGAGACTCGATAAATATCCCGTCTCACATGTCGATTATAAATATCATGTAAAATATTGACTGCTAAGGACCACTCGTTGCATGTCGATCGCTATTAGGACTCGTTCAGTATCGAAGGTGATAATGCGAGCTAAAAATGTAAAGTTTTCAAAGTTTATATATATAATATATACGAGTATAAATAGTAAGAAGCTATTGTAATTTATGTTATAATATAATTAACATTCATTTTAATAAATTTCCGAATGGCATGTAGGCCGGTGAAATATTTAATACTTCATGATATTTACATTGTTGACAGTGTCAATTTATGTAATTATTTATAATTATAAGATTTATTAAAGATGTTTGAAAATAAACAAAGAATGCGAGATAAGCAAAAGGTCCTGTCCTTCGTCGCCGTTTTTTTCGATGTTTATCTACTGTGATTTTTATATTACCTACACCGTGAGAATTGGCCTCCAGGTCGGATATCTCATTTGTGGATTATCCAATTGGAACTGTAAACAGATTGACGACATCGTACCACACGTGGGTGAACAAATTTTGTTACTAAGACGAAACGCAAACGAAAACCGAGACTATTTACACATTGTCTTAAAGCCTTGGAGCACACGTGCGGTAATGACCGTGAAAAGCGGGTATTCTTTGTATTTAGCATTTACTTGCCTATTATGTCTATCTATGCAATATCTTTTAAAGTCAACGTGGGTGTAGGTATGTCCGTGACCGAAACAACAGAGATCTTACTTAACATAGGTTGTATGTGGTACTTTTGTGTGCTATAATATAGGTACAAACATAAGTATTTGTAGTACATATATGTATAGCGCTATTTGTTTTATATTTGTCAACAAAATCAAAGTTAATATATTGTTGAATATGTGGGGCTGAACGCGCCCACGAAATAAAAAGCAGGTCTTGAAGATCGAGAGCAAGAATGTATTTGTCTGTACCTCAACACTAGATTGACATCGCGAGTATGTAAAAACCGATAGCAGTTGTTTTCACAATTGACAGGCGCGCAGCACGCATGCGCCGACGTTGTGGCGGGAAGCCGCCATATTACCCCCCTTCGAAGACTGGAAGGCGAAGCAGCAGAAGTCAGGGCAGGGGCGCAAAGCGGACGGTCTTGTCTGGCTTAAGCGGCGGGGCATCGGCAAAAGAGTAGGCTGGCTTGACCCTGTCGATAAAGATGGTTATAGGCCCTCTAGATAGCTCTAGGGTGATGGTCTTGTCGGACCTGTTCAGGATGCGATGAGGGCCCGTCGGCGCATGCGTGCTGCGCGCCTGTCAATTGTGGCGGGAAGCCGCCATAAATATACTTAATAAATTATAATTATATATTTTGACCGGGTAAGGTGGGGGAGGGTGTGTAAAGCGGACCCTTGCCAACAACAGGCAGAAATAGAAGAAGTAGCAATATGGATGGTTGCATTTGAAATTGGAAATTGAAAACCTAATTGCGATTATGCAATGCAATGCATTCCCACCACCCCTTATATTAACCTTTATTATTGTTCTTTTTTGTCTTTCTTTCAAATTTTGTCAGTTTTATATATTCCCTTGTTCTGTTACATGTTCATATGCACTGGTCACAGAAGTGATCTGTCCTCCGAGATACAGGAACTTCCTAGTTCGGAGGTCAGCGTTTATTGTAAACTAACTTGTTGCTCACTAATTTTATTTAGTTTAATATAACCTATGCTTAAGTTCCTACTGGTGTATGGACTATGAATCCTTTGTAATCTTACCGCACAAATAAACTAAATCTTATTCTTATTATCAAAAAAAGTATTCCTTTTCAATCGAAATAATAAGGTAAAACTGATTTGTTCCTGTTTCGTCCCACAAGTTTCGCCGCACTTTGGAAAATTCCCGTTTCGTCCCACATTTTGTTCCTCTTTCGTCCCACATTCTATTTTATTATTTTGAATTTATTTTATTCCTATTTAGTCCCATTTTTAAATCTTCTTTCGTCCCACTTTTACGTTTGAATTACCTATACTGTTGAAGATCGAGTTATTTTATCTGTATTTAGTGCAATTTCGTCAATTACCAAATTTGTTGCATACCATCATAGGTAAAATATCTAGGAAAAAACGTTACCACAAACGTTCTTTCGCAGAAATATGTAGATTCACATTTTTATCACTACAAAACAAAACTCAATAATTTATAATAAATATTCCATGAATCAACATACACTCAGTTTTAGGCACCAATGATTCAACAGCTTCAAAGATCATAGCCGAATATGGAACACCCATAGTACCTCAAGGGCAGCCAAGAGCAGCGACAAAAACATTAAGTATCTATAAAAACTAATGATTTGACCGTTGTTACGTTTTTTGTTTAGATACATTCATGGTTAGATGAACATTGTAAGTGAAGTACCTACCTGCCTATACCTACTTATGTGTAGCAGAAAAGAATTGTGTCTAGTTACTTACAAACGTAAAGCAAAAGAAGAAACACTGAGTGCTGTCAATAGGGTAGAGTTATACTCGTAACTTTATAAACTAGGTTGGAGATTTGCATATAATTGCAGATAGAATGAATATAATGATAAAAGATCTCGTTGGCTAGATAGATCTCGCTGACAGCTATAAATAACTAAAGTCTTTTAAAACTTGGAGAACAACAACAAAGCCTGCTTTCTTATCCTCTTACTTATCTCTAATAATCAAAATGGTTTTTTTTATTTATTTTTTATTTAAGTACTTATACCTAGTAAATTTTTACAACGTCATTCTTTTTTACTCTACCACCGCTTCGTAAGGTGCTATAGCTGAAAGGAAAGAAGCGGCGCAAGAAACTTTCAGCAGCACATCTTTTGAAATAAATATATCTTACAATAATTATGAATACAATCATATATGTACACAATGTGCAGAGCTGGAGATGAATTTAGGACCAAGCCTTTTTATCATTTAAGTAGTCATTTATTTTATAATAACCCTTTTTACATAAGGTCCGTCTTATATGGGTTTTAAATTTTTTCTCTGTCATATTTATTACAGTAACTGGTATCTTATTATAAAATATTACACAGTGACCCATAAATGATGTGTTAACTTTACTAAACTAAGTCTAAAGCTTGGGACTGCAAGTTTGTTTAGTTTTTGCGTATATACATAATATTTTCATAAATATATTGAACCGCAACAGTCAGTATATTTATTTCCCTGAACAATTCCCTTAGACCCTGCAACGTAGATTGTATATTGAACGAATTGTACTCTTCTGTAGTATGAAAATGGTTTTATGTCAACCGCTCGGCCCCACAGAAGAATGCCATAAGACATTATACTGTGAAAATAACTGAAATATACTAACTAGCCTTGTACGTCATTTTGCCAAAGTATATAATAATAAGGTGAGCAAGCAAGATAATGTTCCAAACAGATTAAAAAATGACCTTCTCAATAAATCATTTAAGTACAATTATTGGAACTAAACATTTGAAGCAACCTTTGTCATGGTCAGTTACTACCGACAATTTATTTTTTTGTCATCGATCGATGGACTTTTTTTTCGGGCGGGTAGGCAAACAAGTGACACAGTAATTTCGATTGCTCTGAATTTTATTTAATATAAAATCACTTACCAATAATTTATTCACAAATGCAATAAATTAATCAGCACTCAACTTAGTTAGTGCTCGCCGGATAATTAATTTCTCCCTATCCCTCACTTTCACTTCACTGCATCATCAACATGGACATAACCTCCAAACTCGCCACCAACTTAGAAGATCTAAAGGAGATGTTTGACACCCGCATGAGTGAGTACGAGCAGAAGCTGCAGACAGCTAACTCCAGTGGTTCGGATGCAACTCCGGACATCTCATCATTGTCACGGGAGTTCAACATGTTCAGGACGCTTGTGTGGAAATCCCTGTCTTTATTGAAGTCTCAGATTGAACTTCTATCGCACGGCCTTGATCGACATGAAACATTTCTGAGGCGGAAGGTGTTACTGATTCATGGGCTTCCCGAAAAGAAGGATGAGAAGCTGCATGAGGTGGTTATCAAGGTATTAACCGACCAAATGAAGATGGATGACTTCTCCGTGGACCATTTTCAGACGTGCCATCGACTAGGCACTGTCAAGGGTAAGTCCAGGCCTGTTCTTGTCAGGTTTCAGGAACTACAGTGGCGTCAACTGGTTTGGGACAACAAATCCACTTTGAAGGGCACGGGTGTCACAATTTCAGAGTTTTTAACGAAGTCGCGGCATCAAGTCTTTGTGGCTGCCCGTAAACATTTCGGCGTGAAAAGCTGCTGGTCGTCTGAGGGTAAAATCCACATCTTGCTCCCCGATAAGAGTCGCCGCAAGATTGAAGTGATGTCCGACCTCAAATTTCTCATCTCCGAGCACCCGGATAAAGTCAACGAGTGCGACGACTCTGCAGATACTCAGGCTCCACGACCGCCCAGCAAAGTGAATGCTCCGAGGCGTAAACGAAACAACCGTGTGTAGTTTCCTGGCGGATATCTCAAATACATTGTCCACGGAACTGTTTTGTAACACGTCTTCGTAATTTGTGTGTATAATAGTCGTTAGTTTTTATATTTTTCGGGTAGAATAGGTACATTATTATTTTTTATTTTTTATATGAGGTTAGTTGTTTACTGATCACTATTGACTGTCAGAAATCACAAATCTGTCAGAATTACATATACTTTTTATTTATGTTTTGGCTCTAAGCGAAAGCCTTTTTGCTTCGACGTTCGTATAATATCTGTTTTAAGTGTTACTATGATGGTCCGTTCTCACCTGTTTCTCACTTTAATCTTTGTGTATTTTTTTGTTCTCTATTATTGTTGTTTTGAATTTTTAATTAAATTCTTGATGTAGTGGGTAATCGTTATGTTATGTGTAGGTTAGAATTTCATTCTATTTTGTTTAACTTTTTACTGATTTTAGTCTTTTATGTAAATGAGTGTTTTCTTCCTGCACACCGGCGAGTGCTGATTTGGTAGTTGCGCTGTGGTGACTTAGTAAGTAGTCTCAGCAGCTTTTAGTTTGTAATTGGTATTTTATTATTATATATTATATTGTAGGTATATATTATATTATTATTATGTCTAGTATTGATGACCCTATTGATATTAACGATAGTTTCTTTTCATGTTCCTCTTCACTTGATGATTTTCACAGTGCCGAGAGCGATGACTCCGCTTCGCTGTCTCTGCATGATCAAATCTCCTCGACTTTCTCTAAATTCCCGCTTAATTTTAATGTTGTTCACATCAATGCTCAGAGTGTGCCTGGGCATTACGCTGATATGCTGGCCTCCTTCAGTAATGCGCATATTGATGCTATTTTGATATCTGAGACTTTTCTCAAACCTTCCCTGCCCTCAACTCATGTCTCGCTCCCTGGGTTCAAACTACTTCGCAATGACCGCACCGACAAGGGCGGTGGCGGTGTCGCTATTTACCTACGAGCTGATATTCCCCACAGGATTATCAGTGTTTCGCCAAATGCATACTCTAAGTCCTCTGAGCACCTTTTTATTGAAGTCACTCTGTGTCACACGAAAGTCTTGCTAGTTGCTTACTATTGTCCCTCTCGTAACATTGATTATTTTTCTTCGTTTGACAACCTTCTCAGTAATTTCTGTCCCCTTTTCGACCATGTTCTTATTCTAGGTGACTTCAATACTTGCCTTCTACTGAATGATTCGCGTTCTCAAAAACTTATTTCTATCACTTCCTCAGTAAATTTGCACATCTTACCTCTGCATGCTACTCACCCCACTTCCCTAATACCACTCCTTCTCTTCTTGATATTATGATTGTTTCCTCTCCTGATAAAGTCGCTGTACATGGTCAGCTCACTGCGTGTTTCTCCTACCACGACCTCATCTATCTATCCTACAAAATACGTCCTCCGAAGCGTACTGCTAAATTTCTTCTCCTACGTAGCTTCAACAGTATCAACCTGGATGCGCTGAGGACTGATGCTGAGTGTTTGAACTGGTCGCCTCTCTTTGATAGTGACAATATAGATGAGAAGGTAGACTACTTTAAAACTACCATTATTGGCCTCTATGATCGTCATGCCCCCATCAAACGTGTTAAAGTCAAGCACGCACCTGCGCCTTGGCTTACACAGGAGATAAGGGACCTCATGACCAGGAGGGATCGAGCTAAAAGGGCATGTAAAAGGTATCCGACAGGCCATAACCTTACCCGTTACAAATGTCTTCGCAATCGTTGCAGTCGTCAGTGTAGAGATGCTAAAAAGCGCCATATTCATGAATCTATAGAGCACTTCAGCCCACCACAAATCTGGAAATTCCTCAAATCTCTTGGTATTGGCAAAACTTCCGATAAAATTGTAAATACTGTTGATTTAAATGCCCTCAATGATCATTTCTCATCTCCTCCTGTCATATTAGATGAAAACACCAAAATCAACACTCTTCAAGAGCTGTTGAATAGGCCATTTCCACAATGCTCACCTTTAATTTTCGATCCGGTTACAGAGTGTGACGTTAAGAAAATTATATTGTCCATTTCATCGACAGCGACTGGTGATGACGGTCTGTGTTCTCGTATGATTACCTTAATCCTGCCCGAACTACTGCCTATTCTAACTCATATTTTCAACTTCTCACTGGCAGCAAGTTCTTTCCCCTCCGTCTGGAAAAAGGCACATGTTATTCCTCTTCCTAAAACATCGAATCCTACTTCTTTCTCTCAATTTCGTCCAATTTCCATTCTTCCATTTCTTTCCAAAATCCTCGAGCACATCGTTCATAAGCAATTGTCGTCCTTTCTTTCCAGTAATAACCTTCTGAATCCTCTCCAATCTGGTTTTCGTCCGGGGCACAGTACTGTGACGGCTCTGCTGAAAGTAACAGATGATATCCGACACGCAATGGAGAACAAATTACTTACCATTCTCACTCTTCTCGACTTCAGCAGCGCTTTTAATTCTGTCGATTTCGACATACTCCTGGGCATTATTCGTTCACTAAATGTATCTCCACCGGTTACCGCTTGGTTTGACTCTTATCTTCGGGGTCGCTCGCAGAGTGTTCGCTCAGATGAGGTCACCTCGGATTGGTGTGAACTCGCTGCGGGGGTGCCTCAGGGTGGTGTTCTTTCTCCGTTACTCTTCTCAATCTTCATCAATACCATCACCAATATCATCGACTGTAACTACCATCTATACGCTGACGATCTCCAGCTTTATCGACATTTCAGTGTAGAGAACATTGACACTACTATTGATGCCATAAATTCCGATTTGCAGCGTATCTGTACTTGGGCGGGGTCCTATGGTCTGTTGGTTAATCCTTCCAAATCCCAATCCATCTTCATAGGCAGTAGGTATATGTGCAATTTGCTTGAATCCTCCCATATTCCCACCATTTTATATAATGGTGTACCTATACTAGTCACCAACACTGCAAAGAATCTGGGAGTTATTTTAGATAGTAATCTTTCCTGGGATTCCCATATCAATGAAATTAGTAAAAAAGTCCATTTCTCCTTTCACTCTCTTAAACGTCTTCAAAATTTCTTACCTCTTCAAACTAAGATCAACCTTGCCCAAAGTCTTCTTCTTCCCATAATTGACTATGCCGACGTCTGTTTTCTTGATGCCAAAGAGGAGCTTTTAAATAAACTTGAAAGACTTCAAAATCTCTGTATACGTTTTATCTTTGGCTTGCGTAAGTTTGATCACATTTCCCAATTTAGGTCTCAACTCCAATGGCTCCCCATTCGTCATCGTAGAAATTCTCATATTCTTTGTACTCTTTTCAAAATTTTAGGGAATCCCACCTCTCCCCCCTATTTGCGTGAACGCTTTAATTTCTTGCGGTCGGGTGATAAGCTCTCTAGGTCCCACATTAGTTCCCTTCTACAGTTTCCTCGCACCCCCCACAAAACCGACTTCTTTAACTACTCCTTCTCTGTGCATGCGGTCAGGTTGTGGAATGCTCTCCCTCCCGGCATTCGTGAAAGTCAATCCTTTCCTATCTTTAAGAAACTTGTCAAGGAACATTATTCTTCTCTCCTTTAGTTTTATTTTGTCATCACTGTATTATCTTTATTATATTATTATTATATTTTTATGTTAGTATATAGTATTTATTTATTTATTTGTATATTTATGTATTATATTATATTTATGTACGTATTTTCTATTTTGTATTATTAAGTAGGTATATTTATTTAGCATATAGGTGTACACTTCGCCTGCCTTGTTATGTATCAAATTGTTTTTTTATGGGGTTTGCTGGAAGAGATCTCTCTTAGAGATAAGTCACGCCCTTTGTGTTTCACATTTTTTTTTGGTATAAGTTTGTATTATATTGTGTACAATAAAGAGTTAATTAATTAATTAATTAATTAAAGAGTTAATTAATGGACGGCGTCCAGTAGGTACTTCTTACATTTTAGGCTAGGACTACATGGTCCGGTTCCAGTGGCGGTTCGGTTCGCTCCATCCGATAACGAAGCGCTGAGTTTAAGTGCGGGGAAAGGGCGGAACGCATGTGATTATTTTCAGCGAACCGAACCAGGGGCCGGAATCGGACGCGTGTAGTCCAGAAATCAGGGCTGTATCAACCACTTATACAACAGATTATACCTACTTGTCGTAGAGATAATACTAATCCAGTGTATTCGCATGGTCAGTAATTTTCATCTCTAGAGAAATTAATAGTAAGAAGAATGAATAAGACGAAGAGTTTTTGGAAGAAGTTGGAAATAAGACATGCATATTTTTTTTACATCCAGATTAAGTGAGTTTGACACACTTGGCTTAGTCAGTCCCATCATTTAGGTCGTAACACCAAGCCGGTCGGCTTGCGCGAAAGTCGAATTCAGAGATAACCTGAGACTTAGCGCCTAACCCGGGTTAAATCACAAAAACGTCTTGCACCAACGCAAACCCTAAAACATTTTGTATGAAAACCATAGACAATCCGCGAGTTTAAAACCCGGGTTAAGAAAATTTAACCCGCACTTTCGGGCAAAGCCGCCCTTATAGTCGCGTCCCGTTTCATATGTAATTTTCCGTAATCATAGACCTGCCTAATCTAAAAGTGGAGTGGCCACAGCTGAGCTCGACACATGTAATTGGATGATATGCCACGAAGGGCAACTTTGATGAGCGATATCCGACGTGTTCCCGACGGAAACTCTGACAATGGCCGCCTTTTCAAGCATGGATGTGATATTTCGGATGTGTAACCAAGCAAGAGTGCCTATTAATACAGCTACTTAAAAATTATCGTTTAAATTAACGGACACTTGTACGGTCTGTCACCCTATGTCCCCCTTTCTTCTCCAAAATAAAATGTTCAAACTAAAAAAATCTTGGGTCAGGTAGTAGAGGAGTAACATACTGTACCTATTTAAACCACTTATACTCCGACCAGGATTATAATAGTGTTGTCAAGCCAACTCCAGTGGCACCCTCTTGCTACTGGTACACTTTTAAAATCTGCGGTAAGGATATCGCTTTGAAAAAATTAGTTCAAATTAAATAGTGCACCCTATTATATTCCCGGTCAAGCTTTTCAATTGAATGTTTAGTTAAAAAGTCGAATATTTGCGATATACTGATCTACTTTTTTTTTTCGGGGTAATGAAAGTACTTACTTGTTTATTTAATTCAGATAACAATAATTTACATAGTACATTCGAATTACAAGTCAAACATTTAAAAGTCAAATTAAGATTATGTACTTATTTCTTCTTGATAACCCTATCAAGAAAAGAAGAATGAAGGTAAATCATCATAAAACTTTTGTTGTAAATATTCTGTAATATTGTTTTGTTTTTTTACTTACAATAGGTACCTATATTTACTTACATGTAGGTAACCTATATTACTCAACACGTCGTCGCCTTTATAAGATCTGATCCTTTGATCAATTTTATTTGCTTGTAAAAAGTGTACGAGTAACCAATTAAACTAGACGAGTTGATTGATAATGTCCATGAATAAATAAAATCTACTTTAAATATGGTGTTTTCAAGACATTCAATATCCAGGTTAAGGTTGTAATAAAATATAGCGTCTATTCGTTGGTCAAATTAATAACGACGATTCTTTGAACAATAACCGCCTGGTTGGCCTTAACGTTTGCATATATAATATAATATATATCTTTTTCCATTTAATTTAACTACAATTAGAGACTTTTAATTTTATACTATTTTAGATTTCATTCTTTTGAATTCTGAATCGGTTGGTTTTTAAACATTACACATATACAATGTTTTGTTTGGAATAACTTTTACAGTAATATATATAATTAAAGGTAAGAAACCTGCAGGGCGCGAGTCCTACTCGCTCTTGTCCATTTATTTACTTGCTGGCTTGCTTATCGTATGGTTAGTGGCCAACCTATTAGTCAGAGTTGTTCAGGGCGCCCGTAGGCATCTGACATGGCTTAACGAGTGCTGGTGAACGACAACAACCGGAACCGACAGCTTAACGTGCTCTCCGAGGCACGGAGGAGCTCAGGTGAAATATGCCACTAGCGGTCACCCATCCATGTACCGACCGCGCCAACGTCGCTTAACCTGCATGATCACTTTCGAACCGTGCTCGTAACTAGGCTACGAGCTCCTCATTTATTTAGTAACAATAATTTTATCAAGTGTATTAGATATGATAATATTACATTTCATTGTACTTAACTTGTTATGAGACATCCAGACAGAAAATAGTCTTAGTCTGGATTTCTAGAAAATTTAAAAATTGTACATAGAGTAGCGTGAAGTTATGTATTATGTATGTATGTACAAATTGTACAATCACTGGCGAGCGGTTATATTGCTTGTTGAACGCAGTGGTATTCCGTAGTGGAACAAACATCAATATTTGTGAATTTGAAATAAACCATAATTCGTGGACAAGGTTGAGATTTATTTGTAAGAATTATCTGTATAGAGGAGCGGAGGAGAGGAGCTCGTAGCCTAGTTGCGAGCACGGTCCGAAAGTGATCGTGCAAGTTAACCGACGTTGGCGCGATCGGTACCTGGATGGGTGACCGCTAGTGGCATATTTCATCTGAGCTCCTCAGTGCCTCGGAGAGCACGTTAAGCAGTCGGTCCCGATTGTTGTCGTTCGACAGCAGTCGTTAAGCCATGGCAGATGCCTACGGGCAGCCTGAACAACTCTGACAAATAGGTTGGCAACTAACCATACGATAAGCCAGCAAGCATCAGTATAAGTATGGTAAATTTTACCCAGACTGTAGAAGCTTTTCCGATGTACTGGAATTTTCCTAATGCTACACGGCGGCATTAATCTGATAGATCTGTACCACAGTAATAGTTGAGTAAACACCCATAATCCTACCACTTCTGGTGACATCAAAATTGCGATAAAGATAATCTTATCTATGCTCATAAATTTCACACGATAACTCGATCAGGCTGTATTTTGCCAACACTCAGAAAAATAAATAATAAAGGAGGTAGGTATTGCAATTTCCCTGGGCAAACATAATATTTGCCTAAGCTGGGAAGGATGTTCAATCCATCTCAGAATTCGCAGAGTAAGTATCTTATTTCTTTATCGAAGAAAAGTTTTGACGATACATTTTTAGGTAACTAGGTAGGTATACCTACCTACCTAGACAACTAGTAATACAAAACGTAAGTACTTATATTAAACTTTGTATGCACAAGTGTATTTTTTTAATTAAATAACACAGGCCAAGAAGTTGAAGTAAACTTTTAATTTTTGTTTCCATAAAAATTTAAATAATAAATATAGGAGCTCGTAGCCTAGTTGTGAGCACGGCCCGAAAGTAATCGTGCAGGTTAAGGGACGTTGGCGCGGTCGGTACCTGGATGGGTGACCGCTAGTGGCATATTTTCATCAGAGCTCCTCCGTGCCTCGGAAAGCACGTTAAGCAGTCGGTCCCGGTTGTTGTCGTTCGACAGCAGTTGTTAAGACATGTCAGAGGCCTACGGGCGGCCTGAACAACTCTGACAAATAGGTTGGCCACTAACCATACGATAAGCAAGCAAGCAAGCATTGTATACTTTGTTGGTATACCTAAGTATTTTGAATCAAGATAATTATAATGAAATATAAGCATTCTTTCAGGTATCTAGACAGAAAAATTTAGGATATCTAAATATGTATTGTATTGCTTAAGCAGTTCCATCACCATTACATATCACATCATCTAATGAATTATGTACTTAGTTAACCATAAAATAATGAATTATTAGCATGCTACCCTCGCACCATATTATATAGAAGTTCCTTCTTACTAAATATGAATAATTTTGATATTATCTTCTCTACGACATCCCATCACGTTCGATAAGAGTTACTGACGCATATTATTTATCAATTTCTTACCTATAAAGGTTTGTCTGTCTGTAATTCTGTATGTGTTTATCCAAATAAAACCTTATCTTTAAAAAAATATGTGTCAATTACAAATAAGGTTCTACTTGTAATTAATTTTCCAAAACTACAAAAAATCTTAGACCTTCCACTTTACGATTAAAAACAGAACTCAATAATATACGTCAAATTCAAAGATTTTGAAATTCGCCGTGCGCTTCTAGACTGATTTCTGTGGTCACGTAACGAAAATTTTGACAATGGGTCTCTTAAAACGAAGCTCCATATACAATAGCGCCACCCATAGTCTGACCTCGTTTTTGTTATGGATAAGCCCTCTGATTCGAAAATAGCTATAGAAAAAAACAAAATAAACAATCAAACAAATAGACAAACAAGAACACGTCGCTCATTAAGAAAATAACAAAAATCCTACGTGTTCTAAATTTAAGACCAAAGAAATAACTGTGACATCTTCTTTTCTCGATTCACCAGATAATGACGACATCGTAGTAAACAAGATTATAGTTATGAACTATATGGGTAAGTACATGAAAGCTAGAGAAGAATAAATAAAAGCAAAGACTCCTCGCATAGCTAAGCGTAGGAGAAAAATTAATATGATAGGCAGTGGACCAGCAAAAACTGGCTCGGTACGTGATCGAGCAGATATTGCTTTTGGTATAGCCTTTTACTGCGATGTGGATTTTGAGTGGACGTTGTACAATATTGTTGTTCTATAGATACACGTTTGGCAAACAAGAGCATAATTTACTTAGTACCTATAGAAGGGATATCTGAAGATATGAATAAATCGATGGACAGTGGCTAGGACACCAGACTCCCATGCGGGAGATCCGGGTTCGAAACCGTGCAGTGCCATGTACCAATGAGTTTTTCGTATTTTTCGAAAACTTACGTACATTTACCGACTGCTCTAACGGTGAAAGAAAACATCGTGAGGAAACCTGCGCACTAAGATGACCAGTGTGTAAAATGGGCTAAGTACAAAAGATCCTCAGGGTCGAAGTGCCGCTGGGTTATTTCCGGGCCCCTATCATAAGATAAGATAAGATGCGTAAACGCTCCCAAACACTTCTGTAGCAAAGGAAGTAGACCTCAAAAACGCTTCACTTTCGAGTTATTTGCTACTTTATTTTACTGGTTTTCTACTTTAATTGAGTTATACAATGAGTAAGGGTCCTTATTTCTGATGTTGCACATTTTATATGATTATTAATAACACAAAGAACAAAAATTATCCTTTTTTTTCTGAAAGAGACGATAAGGCTGGGACTACACGACGACGGTTCCAGCGACGGTTCGGTTCGCTGCAGCCAATCAGGCGAGGCGAGACGCGGACTTCAATTGCGGGGGGACGGGGGCGGAACGCCTGTTATTGGCTGCAGCGAACCGAACCGGCTCTGGAACCGGTGCATGTATTCCAGCACTAATACTCACTGAATTTTCTATTTAGTAGTCGTCGTGATACGATAAACAATTTATAGTTTGCTGTATTTCAGTTCATCCTTTCCTATGCTCTATAGCTCTATCTACCTACATATCTACTATTTTGTTTTGCTTTACATTCACTTCCGCACCCTAACGCCCGAACACTCCACTTTTACCAAAAGATTTACCCACCCTAACTTCATAAGATTCCACGAGATAAGGAAACCCTAATTCCCCAACATTCCGTCAACTCGGTAACAAAGGGTCCGGTTAAATAAACTGAGCTGATGACGGGACCACGGGACGAATGGCAAGAAGACGTTTAGCATCACAATCACGTATGGCCTAAGAGTGGGCCAAGATACAAGTTCGGGGCACCCGGTCATCAGACACACAGACCGGTAGTTCGCAACAGAACACTAGTTTACTGTTCTGTTTTGATTGTATCCAAACTTCAATATCGAATATAGTAGTCTTCGTGTTAATAAACTGTTTGCAGTGCCATATTGCAGGTTTTTTTTTTTTTTTTTTTTTCGTACTGATAATTGCTGTTGGTCCTAATGACCTTTACAGCTTCACCGGGTTTTTTGGGGCGAGCGCTAAATGCGCTCCAGCCTAGAGGAGGACTTAAAAACTACTATAAGAAGCGACTGCCTAAGGACACCCAGGTGGGTACGGACCTCGGCTTAGGACGTCGCTGGGGACGGAGGGGTCGGGGAGAAGCGGCCTGGAATACGCCGATAGCGCGTGTAAGCGCCAGAAGCGGGTCGCCGCCATATTGCAGGAGTAACTATGCTAAAAACCGCTTTCTTTCTTGTACGAGCATGAGATAACTATAATAAAAAATTCAGTAACGTTGACATATTTTGCATTCAAAAGCGTTAAACTGTGCGCCTTTGATGTAGGTAATACGTAAATTAAAATACAATTTAAAATAGTATTTACGCGAGTGACATCACAATATTATAGTGTGTATTAGAAGACTATTTGTGCTGCTGGAAATAAATATTTTCAATTTCAATTATTAATTTTTAGTACTTTCAGTGAAAACTTCACTGGCTTTTGTGTTATTTTTATTGCCTATTATTGTACTACTTTAGCCGTTCGTTTTCCTTAATAAACAAATAAAAAATGCGGCTTTAAGAAAGGTAAAAAATAGCGACTTCCTGTTCGACCTTATCAACCTATAGTGGAACACGTTTCTCTATAATTAATTCTAAAATAATTAATTTTGTCGCCTCTATAAGTTTATTTAAACGTGTGTGGTGTTCAGCATGTTGGGCTTGCAATAAAGTGCTAGAAATCAAAATTTTCTGTTTCCTTACAAGCAAACTTACCAGCCGCTCTAAACATTGTGAGGAACACCGGTCTAGCAGCAAACTTGTAAATTATAAGCAACTATACGTGTACTAGAATCTGATGTCACAAAATAAAAAGAATCGAAAGACTTCCTGGTTGGCAGCAATATTTTTCATCTGAAAAATCGTCAAATCTGTCAATACGACGTGTATTTCACGCACAATATGGATACCAGGTGGCGTTTTACAATTGGGTAACCAAAACCTTAATGATAATGTCAACTGGGCATCAATCCTGTCAAAAAAAGGGTTATTAAAATAATTATAAAACTGTGTATTTGTTTTATTTAACGAAATTTTTGTATTAATAATAAAGTAGTAAGACCAAACATTACAAACATATACTCAGCAGGTTTCCAACTATCATAGTTTAAAGACCACAGAGAGATTTCAAAAAGTGAGGCAATCATCCTGGACTTACTGTACAGGTAGACCGCGATCAATACCGAAATGAGGACATATACTGACTGTCTTTATCTTCCAAATACAACAAATTTGTAAATTGGCCTCTGTTATCTAACAAACAATTGAAAAATAACGTTTGGTCACCTGCTGCCTGCTGCAATACCTACTTAGATACCACACTGAGTCACGTCAACTGCATTGTTATCATAGAAATAACCGATGCGTAGCAGTTAGAGGCACGTATTCTATTACAAGGTAACAATACTTATCCATTTAATTTGTAACGCAAAATAAGTATCTATGTCAGTATAATCATATTTTGAAGTCTGAAGTAGGTCTTTGTCTTTTTGTTCGTTATAATCCCAGGAATCAATAAATTAATTCTTTGTGCTTAAGTAGTTCTCTATAATTCGTTTATTAGATTTTTTGACCCATTTGATTATTTGCTTCATGAACGTTAAGACTGTGTGTAGTCAAAAACTACTACGGAATATATTGACATACATGGTGACCTCTCGATACATTATATATTTAAGTAGGCAAGCACTTTCTTCAATAAAATGTTGAATAGAATCGATCGGAGTTAGTTATTTTGAATTTTGATATTACTTAGTGAATATTGATTCATAGTATTCGTATCAGTTAAATTATTTACGAGAGCTTTTTTCTGATTAACTGATCGGGGAGGGGTACATCCTTATGTTGTTGATATCCCATCTGTTCGTACGAAGCGATTTGCTTCTTCGTTAATTATGCGAACGGCTAAGGAATGGAACAGCCTGCCTGCGTCTGGGTTTCCCGAAACCTACAACCTTGGGATCTTCAAGGTCAGAGTGAATAAGCATTTCTGGACCCGCATGCTCCATCATCGACCTCATCGTCGCTTACCATCAGGCGAGATCTAGGTCAAATACGGGTTTAGAAGTAAATAAAAAAATATTTTTTTAAATCCACGGATGGTGATATTCCCCATTCCATATATTATGTTTGTATACCCAAAGGAGAAAGGGGAGGATTTCAGTAGAAAAGTTGAAAGTGTTGGAAGATGATGAGGTACCTACTCACTTAAGTTTTCTTAAGCCAGTCCCTCCCACTACTACAATGTATTGTTACATCAATAAAGATAGATAACATTCCTATTTCCAAATGAAAGAACTCAAAATCATCAAATGTTTACAACACAATGAACTCATGTCGCTGTGCTTTATAAAGCACCTTACCTAAGAGCCGTCCTCATTGTAGGCTTTCCATAGAAAAATTGTAAGACATCTGATAATGAGGTTATCATCATCGGGTGCCATCTTCAAATTGAAGTTTGGAGATCAATAGACAAAATCGATTACGATCCCATGCTGCGTCTTTCAGATGATGAGGTACCTCCTACTTACATAATTTTACCTAAGTTAGGGCCCACTAAAATTATGTAATTTATAGACATAGGTATATTGTTGTCTAATAACTTATTCAAATAAAAGAACTCAAAAGTATCAAGTAATGAACTCAATGTTGCTGTCCTATATAAAACACCTAACCTACAACCGTTCTCATTGTAGGACAACTCCGCCCTTCATGCGAAGCTGACATTTTCGAGCATTCTCACAGACGTGATAAGATTCTCAAAGACGATCCAACAAACATTTTTGTGCGTGCGCCGAAATCGGAACCACGGTTTTAGATGTGAGCAAAGAATGTGTGTAACTTAGAGGTTTTGATATGGGTGATATTGTTATCAAATGAAAGCTCTGATGAAGCTTTCCAAATTATTTTATGGCGGCAAAGATGTAACTGGACCACGGACAGAGATAGATACAAGATTTTATGTAAACGTAGTTTTTATAAAATAATTTGAAAGCTTCGACAGGACTTTCATTTGACATGTCACTAAATATGCTACAATCTTGGGACAGCTTCCAATGCTAGTGTCATTCTTCTTTAGTTTTATCTCAATATCATCAGCTCACATCGTCCGACGCAGGGCATGGATAGCCTCTCTTTCTGGTTGCACAAGAGTGCAAGTCGCATCCGATTTATCTACCTGGCTGCTTGATGACTCACACCTCTTTCCAGTCCTATCAGGTCCTCTGGCCATCACCGCTTCTATCATTGTTGCTTGCCCATTACCACTTCAAATTTTATCTAAGTATGTAATTTACGTATATTTAAATGGGATCGTTGCTATAACCACAGCTATATATTATATAACTTTGGGAATTGAAACTTATCTTCAAAAGAAGAAGAGCTGCCAAGCTAGACGCAATATTAAACTTTTCCTCGATGCCATTCGATGTCGATGACATTTTGCGAGTACCTAGTACGTACTAAGCGAAATTCCAACTAATGTGAACAATTTATGCTAAGTCCCTTCACAATACAGGGTCACCTATTCTCCTAAGTATCGCACGAGTGTCATGAATATCGAATGTGTGTATAGTAGGCACCTAGATATAACTCCTTTCAAGGGCATGTGAATTATTCACAAGGTGTTGGAACACCGAGTAACGTAATTACCTAGTATACTGATAAGTTATTTTGTACTAAGTATTATGTGGAACACGTGTTCTGGATTAAGACTATGAATTACTTGGTACGCAGACCCTTATTATGGATTTGCATATTAAATGTAAATCTTAATAATAAAGTAATCGCATTTCGTAATAAAGCGTTGTATAGCTCTTGTTAAGCACCTACCTATTACAATAAGATGTTCATTATTACCCGTAACAGTAGATGAAAGAATATGAAAGGAAACTCGAGAACTGGGACAGTCATTCGTGAATCCAATCTATTCAACCATGATACATCTATCGAATCGAAATCAGAGGGTAGGTTCTTTACCAACAAATGGCAGTAACAAAGTTTAAGGTTCAATACCAAATAAATTGTACATGTTGTAGTCACATTTAAAGGATAACTCTCAATCAAGAAACTATTGATCCAGTCCAGTACAATCTAAGGACTCGAGCTAACCTGAGTTCTGAGTAAAACATTTGGTTTTGGTTTTTAGTCACATTCGACAAACCAATTAGGTTATTATATGTAGGTATCTACTAATTAGGAGTTAGACATTAACTACCAGAAAAATACTACCCACATATAATAGCTAATTACCACTTTGTACCTAAACAGGATGTCATTTTTTTCTTTCAATGCGAAGGTACAATGACAATTTCCTGCTAGTGTTAGAGGAAACGCGTCAACATGGCCGCCTGTGCCTAGGAAACACGACTTAGCTCTCACTGAGTTTGTTTGTAAGTGCTCCCATTTGTGAACGAAGGGAATAAGGGTAACCAGTAAAAATGTGCTTCAATAAAGGTTATCTTAGAGCAGCAGCTAAAAATGTAGGACTAATTCAAGGCTAGATGTACTAAAATTGATACTTCATTAAAAAGAGGAATGGTTTATACTTGCGGTTGTAGGTTCTTGGTGAAACTCATACAGGATTAGTATTAACGTAAGTAATTGAAACAGTAATATCATTAAAAAGAGGAATAGGTATAAAGTATCTTCCAAAAATTAAACCACAAACTTTACTAGACAAGATTTAGGAAATTTAACTACTGGGTGTGGATATAAAATCTAACATTTCCCTAACACCAAAAGAGTGGACACTATGAAGGAAAACACCGCGACAAACCCCACCAAAACTCGCATAAATAAGGAAAGATTCACAGCATGTGTTTTTGTACCAATTTTTAGGTGTCAGGGTTTATGTTTAAGAACAGATTCTAACTTAACCTAGACCGTAACGGTGACGTAAATTGCTGTTTGACGTACCTACTACCAATACACCTTGATAAAGCCTATTGATGAAGTTCATCTAATGAAAAGGCTTGTCAGAAATTGTTTTCAGGGGCTTTTAAGGTTCCAGACGGATTGGTTAAGAGGTCAGGCAAGGGGGTGAAGTGGAGGTCCTAACGCGTAACGGGATTTCGGTTGAGTCTGAGATGGTAGATTACGGCACAGGGAATTACTTACGGCCATGCGTGTAAATTTTGAGATTATATACACTTTGTCCGAGATATATGTCATCATCATAGGCCTTTAGGTATATCTATATATGATTTCTTACGTCAAAAAGTGGGAACTACCTAAAATACGATGGTTCCTCTGTCTGTCTGGGATTATGTACGTAAGAGTTATGTATGTACATAAGATGATTTAAGCAGTGTCTATGCGGCAGTATTTACGATTGTAGCTTCCGAGAAAAAGTCCGATTCTAGACTGACCGTTAAGCCGTTAGGAAGCTTTTGTCCTGCTGAAAATCGAGACGCGTGGAGGCGGCTGGTAACAGAGGAATCAATGCGCACGTAAAGTTTGTTTCAAAACGTTAGCGGAGAAACGTACCGAGATAGTGTAAGTTTCGATCAACATAGGTATATTGAAAGTTACATTGGGACAATTGACAGTAACTCATGATACAATCAAGTAGAAGCGTATCAATCAGAAGCAGTAGAATAACATACGCGTGATTGCATTTCGCAGAGAAAGCGCTGCACTCTCTAATGCCAATACTTTGAGATGGATTCCATTGAATACGTTGATAAGTGGCATGCAATAAGGTGAATATATCGTATTCGATCAATTTATAATCTAAATAGAGAGTATTTTCCGTCAATTATGTTCAAAACACAATACATTTCATTAAAGGGAGATAGAGAGAGCTAGTTTCAAGAGAGAGACTGAATTGAAAACCAATAGATGAGTTTAGTCAAAGTTAGTCATATTTTGATTCACAAATACTAAAAATAGTATCTTAGAAATCTCCGTTTAAAAAATATATTAGAAGATGATTAAGAGCATGCTTACATTTCCAGATTTCTGGCAAAAATCAGACGGACGGACGGACGTACACCGATGTCTCACCATAAGGGTTCCTTTTTGACCGTTTTGTTACGGAGCAATGCCAGGAGGATTTAGTAAGTGATTATGTTCCTATATTCAGTAATCCCCCGGTTTACGCGAGAAAATCGCGTTAAGCGAAATTCGCGTATATCGGGGTTTGCTTAAAATCAATACATAAAGATACTAAATCAATGTAATTTTATTGCATAATACTAGGCGATACATTTTGAGCGTTGGTTTTACGAAAATACACGTCCAAAGTTTTTGGGCTGAGTTTTGTTTACGTTCTTGCATACCTGGCGAGACAACATAAAGACGGCAAGTCGCAAAGGAAAACATTTTCTGGGGAATCCTCTAGTCAGAGCTAACATAGTGAAGGCAAGTCGCATCAGTAAACAGTTTGTGTTTGCAGAAATCGCGTAAAGCAGGGATATTTAGCGCGAAATTTGAAATTCGCGTTGTAACGAATCCGCGCAATATGGGGTAACGTAAATACTGTAACTACCTATATTTCTAGATAAACAGCATAATCAGTCAGTGGATTGTCCTGTCATATCAGTCATTTATCAGATTGAACGATAACGCACACGATTATCATGACAATGGAAATACGAGACCAAACACTAGACGGTCGCAGTAATCTTGAGTAGTCAGATAATCAAATTAATGTGAAATTGCTCGCTAAACTTTGTTCACGGATCAAAAATTAAATCAGGTTTGTGTAGGTCTAAAAAGGGATGAGGCAAACGTTATAAACTATATAATGCTAAACTATACGTGATCTAGATATACCTGTATTTACGGTTCCCTATACAATCAACTAATCCACTTCTATGGAGATATTTCCCGACAAGACGTATCTGTCGTAGACACAGCGTAATGGCGCGTTTCAAGAAGTGCGTACGCATTTCACGAAGTGGTAATATTCTTAGACAGATACTGTAATGGTCGAGTGCTACAATATCTGTCTAAGATTTTTAGCCACTTCGTGAAGTCCGGTTCATTAATTCGCACATAGCGTAATGATATTGAATCTCATGTGCATCTTATCCACGCTTCACGATCTGGTAGATAGCCTCCTATTTTATTAGAAATGCTATTCATACGTACATGTATATTATCGATGCTTCCATGTCGCTACTTCGTAGAACTTCATTAAACTTAATATTAACTGAGATTTATAACACTTAGTTCTACCAAAAAAAATATATTTTATTTTATTTTCAAACAAATTCACCGCGGCCGGTTATTTACTAAATAACTATATTTAACAAATTCTCTAATATAACGATTGTATAACGACATTAAAAGCAAATCAAGAAACACCTGGCATCTGAAGTGCGGTTCAGATCTATACAATTACGCTATGTGCTAACTAGGGATCTGTATTTCACGAAGTGGCTAAAAATCTTAGACAGATAGTATAAACCTCGACTAATACAGTATCTATCTACGAGTAACTTTATTAGCGCTTCGTGAAATGACTACGTACTTGTTTAAATGTGCCATTACGCTATGTGGCTACGACATATCGATATTTTTAAATATTTTAAATCTTATTTAAGTAAAACTCTTCATTTCTATAAAAATATCATTCTATGTTATTTTCCTATAGGTACCTACGAGTATGATTTTTTTTTTTTTAAATGAACAATTTATTTTCTTATACAGGGCACAGATAAAAAGACCTCCGACTTACAAACTAGGTCGAAAACCTGTATCTTGTAAGTCGGGATTCGGTCGCACTTTCTGTGCAAGCAAATTACAAATTATATTCTTAACCTAAAAGGAATTTGGAAAATTTAATCATAAAGGACTTTAGTAAAGATAATGGTAAGAGTGAGTATGGGTGGGGGTGTGTTAGGTTATGTGGGAGTGTGTAATGATGTAAGTGTGCATCTGTAGTGTAGGGTGAGTGGGTGTGTGAGTGTGGGAAGTTAAGTGTTAATAATTTGAAGAACGTAATGAGTTTAGTGTTTAAAATTTTGTTATATGATTAGAGCCTCAGTTTTGTCGTAATCTAATCGTATGTCTACTATGCGCCTGTTTTTCTGACATTTTCTGAGAAAATTTCAATTTGTATAAGATTTTAACGCTTGGGATTGGTAGCTCTAAAAATTTGAATCAATTCAGTAAACTTCAATCTTTATCATGTCACAATTCTTTTTTATAACTAGACTGTTTCTGCCTTACTAGTCGAAGCTCATAAACAGTAATCATCTCAAACTATAAATAAATCTTCGCTGCAAATCAATACATGAATTAGCATTTCGACATCCATATTTATCTGTTAGATTTAATGGGTAAAGGCTGGTCTGACCGGCCATCTGTTCTGAGGTTCTGTGCTCTTTGTCCTCAGAGTTTCAACGATCAACGCTCAATCATACACAGAATAGAATACAGACAGTAAGCAATCAATTCTAATTATTCGATTAAAGGTGTATGTGTTGGATTAATATACCCATTTATTTATAGTCAAACATATAAAGGACGAACATGTTGTTGGGGAACCCCAAGACGACATTAAATTCTATTTATTATAAAATAAGCACGGTAAAAGATTGTAGATGTAAGTTTGTGATAAATTCTGAATTTGATCGAACCCACACCGACAAACATTGGGAAGATAAAGTGCAAGTTTTTAGGCAACTATGTAAAACTTATGTTGTAAAATCAAGTAAGAAAGTGAGTAAAAATTCAAAATAAATAAAATGAACTAAGTAAGAGTAATGTTTGTAGATAAAACAGTGAAAACCCTCCCATTTGCAAAAGAAAACACGGCACCTAATAATTTGGGCAGACTTAATTAAGGTGCTGATGATGAATAAACGGAAAAACCAATGCAAAAAATGAGAGTAGCAAGAACTGGGTACTTACTATAAAACGGTAGAGACATATAAGTATACGAGTAGGTATGTAGGTACATAAAGTTACCTCTTCTAACAAAGCATGGTTTAGAAATCCCATAAAAACTTATTAAGAAGCCGCGACTTGTTTCGATGTACATGCCTACCTCGTACCTAAGGAAGCAGATTCAACGGTCAGTCACCCGAAGTAGACGATAGGTATATTGCTGTAGTAAATGTATAGATATGTACGTACTAACAATAACAATGTGGAGGTGATTACTTCGGCACGAACCGACTGACTGACGTACCACAGAATGTTTGTTAGCCACATTGGGAGCAAGGCATCTAGAAATGTTAGACGAAATGTGTTGGATGTGGCAATTAAAAAAACTATTCATACGAAGTGATTTTCTTCTTTGTTCATAATGCGAACGTTTAAGGGTATGGCAAACCCTGCTGGCGTCTGTTTTCCGAAACGTTGTAGCTTTCGGAAAACTAGGGATATTCAAGGCCAAAGTGAACAGGCATTTACTAAACCCGCATGCTTTATCGTCGACCTCATCGTCGCTTACCACCAAGCGAGATTGAGGTCATTTGTGGGGTTAGTGGTAAATAAAATAAAAATGTACTTATCTTATCTTATCTTACGTATCTGCGCAAAGTGGCTGGCAGCGACTGGATGAGAAGAGCCGAAGATCGGGTTCAATGGCGCGCCCTGGGAGAAGCCTATGTCCAGCTGTGGACTAGAGTAGGCTGCTGATGACGATGTACTTACCAAAAAGAACCAAAAGTACTAGCACCTAGTACACCCAAAAAGTGCGATGTTGCTGACGACAAATCTGCGTCTAGAGAATCTGAGAATCTCTCCTTTTTAAATAAATCTTACTCAATATTGTGTTATCATATCGATGCCTTATCCAAATAAATCGTTCATGAACTCCTTCTAACTGCATGTGAAGCATATCGAGCTCCAGCATCTGGCCCGTGGCATTGAAACCGGCATGACGAATGTGATAATATTCTTATTCGGAGCCGAGTCGCTCAATGGAGATCACGATTTATTAGTATTACTTCTAAAGCCAGGGCCGTCTATGGGCATAGTTGATTTTGGGGCAATAATTTAAAGGGACGTCCAAATTATGTTTTAATGCGTTCAATGATAGAATTTCTAAATGTAGAAATGATATTATCAGGGCCATATTCAATACATTGTACATGTATGACATAAATTCTCTAAGTAAATGATCTGAATGTTGCTAATTACGTATTAGCATCTGAAGAGACTATTTATTCTATTTATTTTGTATAAATTTAACCTAATCTAATTTAATTTAATGATGTAATTTAATTTCACATCACATCATCACATCTCACCTTGAACAAGGGGGTACGCGCCATGATCCACCGAGCGGGCCCAGTGCTGATTGGTGGATTTCACACGCCTTCGAAAACTTTTTAATTTCCTCAGACATGCAGGTTTCCTCAGGATGTTTTCCTTCACCGTTTAACTTAATTTATATTAATTTCATATTTCATATTTTTATAATTGGTAATATAATATAAGTAATTTAAATTAATTACATTATTATATTGGTTATAATTATTTATAACCAATCAATACAATTGCAACATTGTACCTATTGGTACGCGGGCCTGAATAAAGAATTTAATAATAATAATAAAAAATAAAGAAGAGTTATTAAAATAACACTAAAGTACCTAAGCTATAATTCCCAAACTTTAGTATTACATAATACTTATAATGTTCAACTAGATACTTTAAAATGCTAAATAATATCAGCCCCCTAAAAACAACAACGCTAAATGCTTCCAGTAACGTAACACGACCAGAAGTGCCTCTGGTGCATTGTGCTAACGAGCCAGATTTTAGGTTGTATACCTACACTATAAACAATAAATCTGTATTAATTTTAAGTACTGTGTAAGTGTGTACTGACATGTCTAAGTGTATGAAAAAAAGATGAATAAATTAAATAAAAATGAAAAATGAGGGGGACACAATATACTGTGTGTGGGCCCAATTTTTATTCTAATACGATCCTGTACTTGCACTACCTCATATGAATAGTGGTACGCTAGTAAACTTGCTACGATTCGATTGGTACATATAAACGAGGTCGAACTATTAAATACGTAATTAAAATATTTGATGTAGAGTTAGTCTTACCGCGATATAATCTCTTCCTGGCTTGGGATTGGCTGGTAGTAATGAATCTTGTTTCGAGATACATACCTGAAACAAATAATTAAACATATTTTCACTTATCATCAGAGTTTATTAAACTGTGTATGATTAAAAAAAAAAACAAGCATACTTTTTAATACACAAGTATTATTCGCGGCATATAAGTTGACCTAAAATGACGGATGCGCATTGAGCAAACAAATTTCGGGTCTCAATCGAAATGCGGTATGAGGTGCGACGCAAGAGGCTGCGCGTTACCATACGCAATTTGTGTTGTACTTGCGCGGAACGACCGCCATTTTAGGTCAAGTTATATGCCGCGAATAATACCTAGAGGTTTTCTTATATCTACCTTTACATACGCAGACGCAGATGATACCTATAATAGTCGTACATGTCGTGTTAAATTTTGCATTAAAAAAATTACTTGCTACATACCTTACCAAGTTGATAAAATGAAGGTAGGTAGGTAGGTAACTATCAGCTGTTCTAAATTAGTCATATTGAATTTTATTTTTACTTCCGTTGTCGGTCATTCACCATTGAGAACTAGGTGTGACTGTCTGACTGGTCGTCTTGCAATCGTTTGAAAGCTTTTTACTTGTTACTATAAAAATGAAACAACTCTGCAAATGGTTTTTTGTGCTAATAAGTGTAATTATTGAGTACATACTAAGGCAAATTGTATAATGTAGAGTTGCTCTACGTATCTATTTACTACTCCATTTAAAGACCTTGAACGTCCATTAAATATATAATGAAATGTTTTTGAAGTGAAACTATTTAATATTAATGATGGACAGACATAGGCACAATCTTACGATCTAACAATACCATCGGTGGGTTCTACATAAACATCTTATAAGAAGATGAAATCATTTCATAACAAGTCAATTTGGTAATGAGCACATAATATCTAGATCTAGGTACTTAATGTCCTACAGTTAACGGTGTGGCGAACCACGAGTCCAGTTGACGACTGCAAAATGTTACTTAATTCAAGTTTCATCATCTCGTCCCGCGTGTGACTAGTTCCACGGGACCAGTTGGTGAACAACCCGTATAGAGAGGGTCGAACTATACGCTCTACGGTAACAGGAAAAGGACCATTTGTAAAATTAACGGTTTCAGTGTTTTATCTAGGTTTGCAAAATTCAGAAAAACTTTAGTCTCTGCATTTTGTTAAATAATTGTGAGTAAAAATACCATACAAAAAACTATTCATGAACTCAAAGTTGCACCACTGCAATCAAAAAAGAATTGCAAGTGTATTTTGATTAACTCTTTGCAAAATTACGACATCGGCTCAGAACTCCAGACTACCAGACATACCGGCACGCAATCTCAATAAACAAACGAAGCTTGAACCAGACCCCAACCTTATACGGTGACCACAAAAACAATCGATTCATGTGGGAAAGTGGCTCCTGTCCCTTTCTACCAAGCAAGATGGAAGAACCGGTCGCACACGCATCCATAATGGTTCATACTCGGAGACTTGGGGTGATCCCACTTGGAAGACATAAAAAATATTGCGAACTTGAACTCATTATAAGGATTTTTGAACTCAAAAAGCAAAATACTCAAAAAGTAGAAGTCTAACAACACTCACAATCCTCATCAATGGGAAATAACAGTAATAGAAGGACTTAGAGCAGTCAGTAAATGACGGTCACCTGCATAGAGACGCAACAGTATGCCTGAGATTTCAGGATAGATTTATAGCTTACTGAAACTACATGATAGGAAATAATTTAACTCAAGTCTTTAAAAAAATGTTCGTAATTGGTACCCCGAATCTGAAGCAAACTTTACCAACTTGTAAATTAGATTATAGAAGTACAAGAAGAAACTTTGAAGCGAAAACCTTGGACGACTTTCGTTAATTAACAAAACTACACGAATCACCGAATGGGCAGGTTGATTGCAGTGCGAATTATAATAACTGGCCGAAATTAAAAGCGCATACCAGGATTGGCAATCAACTCGAAAGCGCGACACTATTTTTTAACTGGACGTTATTTTTGATCACTCCGAGATCGATTCTACCAATAATCTCACTCCATTTTCGTTCGAAAACGTGTCTTGAATAAATTATATTTGCGAAAAATTTCGACTCGATTTCGAGTCTACTTCAGTTTCTTGACGAAGTTCGTAAATTTTAATTTATTGGAACGCGAATGGGGAGCCCTTTTGGGCAGGGACGTGATAATGATTTTTTCTGTTTGTAAGATGAAACCTTTACTTTTAACTTTGGAAATTGCTTCCTCTTTTATAGAGACAATGATATTAAGAATGGAGCTTCTTATTCTGTCAGATCTAGGAATTTCTTAATAATTGATGTTGTTGTATTTGCTACTTCCTATTTCTTTGTTTTATAGGTCTCTATTCTGGAAATAAGCATTTCTTTCTATCTATCATCTTGCTTTACTATTTATCTTTATTAATTTCGTTTTATTAGTTCCAGTACCTAGCACAAGCACCTCACATTAAATAATTCCGAGAAAGCACCTTACTCCTACAAAATCTTATTTTAACGTAAGTAATCGGATATCTGGTAAGTAGTACATCGTTGTGGAATGCCCTATATTTCACGCATACAACAGTACTTGTATTACCTTGCTATTACATAACCTAACACACCTGACTCCAAAGAATCCTCACTACGATCTCATTCCATTGTTGGTTTTACAACTGAAATGACCAGACTTTGTAATATAAATACTGTAATGGATGTTAAACAGGTTGGTAAAGTAAGTGAGATAGATATACATTGGTAAGGTAGAGAAGGAATCGAGTTACATGGAAGCGTAGCCCGAGACGAACAATTCCATGAAGACATAACGTAAAAAGAGACAATTTTAAACGTGAATGTAACTAGGTATTTTACGATACTTAAGTAGGTATATTACAATGCCTTCGCAATACTGAAAAACCGCCTGCAATAGACGTAACAGGCCGTTGATGATGAAAATGATGCAACATTTATGTGCAACAAATAACAGACAACAGTGCATTTTTAAAGAGACTACTTCGAAATTTTGATTGCTTTATGACTTTAAAAAATACGGAAGTTACATTTGTCGATTGTGTTCAATCCATTGTAGATCACACCCAAAGAGAATGTAACCATAACACCTACCAAATAGCTCTGGATATATATTTTTATGGGTACCTTTCGAACGAACCGAGTAGGTAATAGATATGCTAAAAAATGACGTCCTTACAGAGGTACCAAAATAATGTTAAAATATTTTATTTCTGTGGACGTCCTCTAAAATAACGAGATTGTGAAAATAAAGGAGTTATCTTCAAATTCCTTCACAATATTTTTGCCATATTACTCGTACATGTCATAAATGTATGTATTCGCATGGTTGTAAAATTTGAAGCCAAAAATGGTCTATTAATAAAGGATTTTCTATTTCTATAAAATGTCCACACCAAGCGCTCTTGCGATAAGAGGAGTATCCGTATTAGGGTAGTACCTTATAGCTAAAGAATATCCCATTAAATATAATGGATCCAAAATGTAAAAAAACGTAATACTTAAGGACTGTGCTAAAGACGATAATCTCTTTAGTCGTGTTTCGTGATTCCCATTGCTGAGGATCACAAACCTAATGGAATGAATATAAAAAGAGAATAACTTTACAAAGTATTTCACTTTTTTCTGTTAGGATTATTATTATTACGCTATAATCGTAATAATACGTTAAAATTAAAAGAACGAATATATTTTCATGTGACATTAAAAAATTCAATAATTTCACATAATTAATAATGTTATTTATAGTTAGTAGGGAAGAAATGTAGAAATAATTAATTTGATAATGTACACAAAAAAATAATTAAATGTAACTTATAAAATTTCTTAGATTAGGCCCGTGTGGTAGGGTACCAAGGATGCTGGCGGCGTTACCCCGCTGGATCGCTATGCTGATCCTTTGGGCAAGATAGCCGCCAGCCCTTGGGTCCCTCGTCGCATCGAACAAACGCTTGGACAGCTCTCGGAACAGTGACCAAGCTCCAGGGCCCCAAGGACCAAGGGTCTCTACACCAAATGCAACAAAGTTGTATTGGTTGCCGATGTCCCTGTATTTGTGGGCCTTAAGGCCCTCAGCCGCTTCAGCCGCCCCACCGGCCTTCCTACACGTACTCTGGAGGTGGGACGGAGCCAAAGTGTCTACGCAAGTAGCGTCCCACACAAGGGCACGTCCCATTTTCCAGGGTATTATCGACATTCCGTCCGGTCGCCGTCATCACGCATGATACCGTTCGGCTCCAGGATGGCCGGTACGTTGACGGTGGCAAGAGAGCGACGCAGAATGTCGTTTAAGGCAGCGTTAGTATAATTAAGTATTGACTACAATTTTGATTTGGGGATATCCCGTTATGAAAATGTAATGGTTTTTCAATAAATAAATAAAATGTAAGAAGTAAAAGTACCCATAAATACGAACCCTTTGAAGTTTGAACTATACACGCAAAAAATGAAATTCGGGTAGTTTGACTTTCTGGGGTTCGATTTGTATTGTATTAGACGTGGAATATTTTTTTGTGATTTCTCGTAGCTTTTTTTTAGCTGTAGGTACTTAATATTTGTACTTAATATTGTACTGTACTTAATATTACTTTTATTCTCTGACAAAGGTCCACATTCCTCTATCCATACGATACCTATATTATCAAGTTAAACTATTTCTTAGCTACCAACTCATCTTCTTTAACAACAATTCTGTAAATCCAACACCCATTTCAAGGTTCCGTACACAAAATGCGAATACCGTCCGTGACATATAGCAAGAACCCTTCTTGACACCGAGCACGGAATGTGGAGCGAAGGAATGATGTGTTGTGAAACCGAACGGGTTTGAATTGGGTCTTAAATCTTACTGCCACTTGTCACTTAACTTATTATGTGCGTTTACGCATGAATTTTATTCAGATCGAGTTGATCTTTCAATTGTTTAGGTCTGTTAAATACTCAAAGGACTTTTTAAAAGTCGATGTTTCTATTAGACAATAAAACAATATAATACACAATACATATTACAATACAAATACATATTACACGTACATATCTTGCCCTTACAATGTTGTACATAAATTAATTTGTGGCAACAGGGAGCGTGTTCAGCTTATGCTATGAACGGAGTCACAGCGCTGATTTTCAACACGTCCCTTTTATCCCGTCTTAGATTCAGGAGATTGTGTTCTTTGTAACTTATGCGACAGCTATGTTCTTTATTTAGTAATAGATGTTTTATTCCTTTCCATCACCTTTATATTGCATTACAACAATTTAAACTCGTGTTAGAATTTGAAACTAACAAAATTCATCATGCGTGATTTTAAAAGTCTCAATGGAGGAAAGAACACGCGCCTGCCACATTTTTTTCTCCTGCCAAATTTGCGTCTCATACTCCAATCAATTAAAGAATTACGTCAACTACTTTTCAGGTCACTACCGAATCCAAAGGTCACTCTACCACAGCTGACAGCTCATATGCAATAACAGGTTGGAAAGTCATACAACCAGCAAATATACGATCCTCAGTATTAAGCAAAGTACAAAGTACACAATAAAACGAAAACGCACGCTAGATTCGAGTACATATAGCAGAAACGTAACAGATATGTACGGAGGACGACACGGCTATAAAATTTGTGCCGACACGAGGGAATCCCAAGTTTGGCCATTCATAAAACCAGGAGCCATGAATGAGTTAGTAGGCAGCCAGCGAGGAGGAGGTAAGGGAATTATGGCGCTCGTGTATAGGGAAAGTACTATCGTAGACTTACATTTTTTACCAAATAAAGTGAGGGAGTCTAGGATGTGAAAAAGAGGCGTGACGTGATCGTCCTGCAGCCGACATTTAATTTTATTACTCAGAAACCTTCCCGGGCGTGCGCACAATAACTTACCAAAGTTTCATCGCAATCGGATGAATGGTAGTGCAAACAAAGAAACATTCATTTTTATACTCGTATACATATATAGATGGATAACAAACAGTTATACATTAGACTATACATAAGTATAGTAACTAATACAAATATTAGATAAATGCATAACCAAATATATAATCCACAGTTTAATTGATATTATCAAAGTATGATTCTTATCCCTATTATCTTATCTTATGACAGGGATAACCCCAGCGGCACTTCGACCCTCAGGGATCTTTTGTGCTCACCCCTTACCTAAGTCTCCTACCTCTTCCTTAAAGATGCTTTGCATCAAGGACGCTGTACAGCGTTCACGTGCCAAAATGGCCTGTGAACGCCCCTACAAAGAGACTGATGAGACTCCTGCTATAGTTGTAAATTTTGCTGCACCCAGCTGTGCCACCATTTCCAATGAACCTCTTAGAGTGTTTTAAGTTGGTCATTTTTGACCAATCCACCATATGCGGGCTTTAGCCACCTTTCACCACCTGGCTTTAGCCTTAATGGCTTTTCTGATGGTACTCATTGAGAGTCCAACAAAAGGCTCAGGCCCGGTAAAAACGGTTTTTGATAAAAGTATGATGATTACCTGGATGCAACTTGCATAGGACCGGGAAGGATGGCTCCAAAGAGAAAAAACATATCTGACAATGGAATGACATATGCTGAAGATGACGTAATTATTGAAAAGGGATTCTAATAGAACCAATGTTGTAGATGAAGGAAGATTAATGTCCATGGTCTGACCACGTTTGACAGAGAACTGATTAGCCGGCATGAGAGCGTCTTGAGTAGATAACTTCTTGAGTACTCACACGATTGACAAACAATACAATAGTGTTTGATAAAACAGCGAAGAGTTCAATGGCACGCCTTGAAAAATACTCAAGTCACAGAAAACCTCTGCCCATTAGTGACTAAAGTGGCTAATGGTGACATTTCTTTGCTATCTGAATTAGGGATGTTACGGAGGTGGTTTTACCGGAACCGGAGTCGAAACCGAAGGTTTTAAATTTGATTTATCGGAGTCGGAACCGGATTCGGAACCGGAGACGGAGGTAGAAGAGAGATGTTCAGAAGTTCAAATTTTAAACCGTTTTTTAATTTTTATAGCTGAACTTGCCAATATTTTTTATGATGACGTTTGCGGCAATAAAAAATATTCCTTTATGCAGTCCTACACTATTTAATAAAATATTGATATTTGAATGCTCACAAATCTTCGGTATAACCTCCGATTCAAAATTAGGAGTTGGAGTCGAAGCTCCGTAACATCCCTAATCTGAATGGAAATGTCTTCTTTTCGTTACATTCTTTCCCAGACAGATTATGACTTGTTGAAGACATTTCTGCATTTGTTTTGCGTTTAATCATGGAATGTATAGTCTGACCAGGAATATAAAAACCCTGTCAAGAGGGTGCCATTGGTAGTTTTATAGTGTGTCTTATGGAGTTTGCTATAAATAAAAATAGTTTCATTTGATTCCGTAATACGCTATATTGCGGAATCAAATGAAACCTCGCAAAAACGTTTATACATATATTCCTGTTCAGGGAACAATGACAACTGCATCTTGACATAAAAATATACAATAGTTTAATAGTTTAGGAGCTCGTAGCCTAGTTGCGAGCACGGTCCGAAGGTGATCGTGCAGGTTAAGCGACGTTGGCGCAGTCGGTACCTGGATGGGTGACCACTAGTGGCATATTTCATCGGAGCTCCTTCGTGCCTCGGAGAGCGCGTTAAGCAGTCGGTCCCGGTTGTTGTCGTTCGACAGCAGTCGTTAAGCCATGTCAGATGCCTACGGGCGGTCTGAACATCTCTGACGAATAGGTTGGTCACTAACCATACAATAAGCAAGCAAGCATATCGACACCCAGTCTACATTAAGATAGTAATAGTGAATCTTAGAGGGATCAAATGTTACTTTCCCTGATTGTACGCTGGAAGTTATAAAAACATGGCGTGAAAAATGGAATATCTAGAGTTGATTTACGTTTGTCGTTTTTATTGTTTCTTCTTTTTGGGATCGTAATATGTAACAAGGGATATGAAGTGTTAACCTACCATATAGTGAAGTTCAAGATAAAAAGGTTCACAAGAAAAAATCTGAACGTACCAAGTAAGCTTATTCAGTTGTGATAAGTTTTACCGCTGGTGACTGGGTAGCGTCGCAAAAGCTAGGCCAGTTTTCTACAATCAGCTCCTTTGTTGGTTCAAGCCTGCGTCTGTGATAATGGGTGTAAAATAGATAAAATACAATAAGCCCTAGACTCACTCAGACGCCAGGAGCTGGGAACGATCTTGGATGGAGTTCACTTGGTGTTTCACAGGCCAATTCACCGTAAAATGTCCATTATTTTATTGTTGTTGTATGTTTTTTTAAGGCAAAGGGAACTGAGCCCATACATCCATGTCTGGTGTAAACACTCTTTCAAGTCTTCATTAAAGTGATGGTGTGACACATTTCAATGCTATCTGGGAGAATCTTCCACGCGTCTGCACCATCCGAACCAAAGAAGAAGGCGTCCCGGACGCAGTATTGCTCTTCAAAATCCAGCCAAGTACGGATCGGGCTGCAGCGTCTTATTTGATTTTACTTCACTGTCCCAAACATTATTCACATCTTGTCGAAGTTCTTCGAGCAAGAAACACCATTCTTACTAGAAAAGCACTACGGTTAATCAATTTGCAAGACAAAACGAAACAAAGCTGACGTGGATGCCACAAAAGCGCGGGAGAAACTGTCCATTATATTAGTTTTTCATAAGTTGCGCACCGGTCGCTAAAGTTTGGGTTTTAGGAAGTGTCAAAAGTTTTCCATTCTTTTTCATACTGTAGTTGGTGGCGCGGCTCCATGCCTTTTGGCCGCTCCGATTTGGCCGATTGCCCCAAAGTTAAAAGAGGGAGGGTAATAAACATACGTGAATTATAAATGTGTGATAGAGAGGTGTGTAATAAAATAAAGCCGAGCATATACCGATTTAAAATAATAAAAATTATCCGAGCAAGATCCGATTGGCGCAAAAATCAAACAAGTTGGATATACGAGTATTATTTGATTGATAGACACTATTATGATAATGATAGATTGATGAATGATCACATTAATGCATAACCAAAAAAACACGTATATTTTAATGTAATACTTTGGATGTACAAAAGGTCATGGAATTCTCAAATATCTAAATAATGATATGACATAGACTGCACAATTCTACCTCATACCTCGAAACTATACACGACGCATGGAAGTACCCATATAATTTGCATATTCTGCAACTACAATTGTGTAGTGAAGTGCACCAAAGTCAGTCTTGCAGTGGGAAAATCCTGGGTTTTTTAATCAATGATCCTTATTTTTCATACCTCTTACCAGTTTTTAGGGATCCGTACCCCGAAGGGGAATACGTAACACTATTGCTGTCGCTACTCCGTCCGTCCCTTCATCCGACCGTCTGTCACGCGGGTCTAACGCCTAAACGTAAAGATACAGACTTATTCTTTACCTTTTATACTTATAACATGTATTCGTTTGACCCAAATCCGTAAATCAACTTTAAAAAAATATGTAACAATTATTTTGAGAGGTAAAAGTAAGTAAGGCGTACTGCCCGTGTTTTTACACCTGCCAGCTCTGGGTGAATTTCAGGAGAGCCTCCATGAGCGCCATGAGGGTGCAGTACGATGACGCGTACCGCATCCTCATGAAGTACCCGCGCTATTGCAGTGCGTCGGGCATGTTTGCCGAGGCGCGAGTGCCCGATTTCTTTGCTGTTGTGAGGGCTCGCATAGCGTCCTTCTGGGACAGAATGCGAAACTCCCACAACAGCATCCTCAGAGCCATAAGCGAGGACTTAACATGTCCGATATTTAAATATTGGTTGTCGGTGCACCAACGCGCGAAACGGAAATGATATTTATTGTGAGTAGCTCATATTTTATTGTAGGTACATAATTTATTTATTTCAGTATTGTATTACTATACAATTACATTATATATTGGTTGATGGCTTTTTTGCCTAATAAAGAAGTTATATTAAAATATTTTTAAAAAAGTAAGGTCAAGTAAAGGAAATCGACAGACAACGACCGACTGACCGATTTGTTTCTTGTAACCAAAACTCTAAAACATAACCATGTTCTCCACTAGGGCCAATGACTATAGAACCATCATGACTAGGGATCTCTATGCGTTTAACCCGTCAACGCTGCGGTCGGTCGGGAAAGTGACGTCTATCGTTTTCTAAACTCGGGGCTTGATAACAAACATTAGGTAGAAGTCGCAAACATTACAGCTAGGAAATTGCACGACAAGATCGCGTACTGTGGGATCGGATTTCACATATTTCTGAAACGAAGAATGGCGATTCTCCAACGATGACGCGTGTCGGAGCGACTTTTAACGCCGTATTTATATTTTTTAATTTTGTATTTAGTTATCGCAGATATTGTCGTGGTTGGATGTGAGAATTGTCTAAGATTTGAAAAAAATGTTAGTAATTATCTTAGGTAAGTACATAAGTACTTGATAAAAGGTAAACTTAGATTATAATAAATCATTGATCGCCAATGTTATCGCTTATGCAATATGATACAAATTTATCTTACACTATTAAAAAGATATAATCACATTCTAGACGTAGATAGTGAAATATAATTTACAAGTAATCCCTGTTTTAAAGTAGCACCCATAATGGAGAAACTAATGAGACGACACGACGAGTACGTAATGAAAAAGGCATTGACACTCCCGGACAACAAGAGGGGTAGAGGCCGTCCACAGGCTACCTGGTGTTCCACGGTATCTAAAGACATGGAACGACCCCATCCGGTTAATATGACAACCCATGGACAAACTGTTCTGGCGCTTAAGAACGAGGAGAGCTGACCCTAAATAATGGGATGAGGCAAAGACAAAGAAGAAGAATCTCTGTTTGGCGGCTGAAAAAGGTAAACAAAGGTGACCAGTGTTGTCACCTTCAGTCCTTGTAGGTAACCAGTGAGCCAGCTTTGTACTAATGAAACCAGTATGACACTCGGAGTTTCGGTTAATAAATCAAAAAGTTTCGCAGTAACGCCCGATAAGGTAACCGTAATTTTAAATGCGGACAAGGGTTTATTTGCAGAGTCGGTCGGTCGTTGCGACCCCAACCGCAGTGAAAGTGTTAACATTATTAAACACTTATTTATGCAAACGTTTTTCTAACGTTATTTTTTTAATGGAGATGGATATTGGACTTAATTTTGAATATGACCTGAGTATGTAAATTATTTTTAATGCTTAATTTCTCTCTGTCTAGTAGCGGGTGTTTCCTGAGAAATTTGCCATCCAGTTACGGTTTTTGCTCCTTAATGAGAATCAAGGGCAATGAACAGATCAAGGGTATGTGCAAATATCATTCATTTTATTCGTGAGGAACATAGAAGAGCGAACGGGATTGGAAACTAAGGAAACATCCTGGAACGGCGTTACTGTTCCATTTTTTAACTGATGTTTAAAAAAAACGAAGGCTCTAATTGCAAGAACAAAATGGAAAATTTCTGGAGGTGAATATTTACGTACATCTTTCATATTTTATTCATAAGATACATTTTAACGTCCATTTTAATGGAATCGTGAAACACGCGCGAATTCCTTTTATTCCTCTGAATATTTCCCGCTTTTGTGGAACTTTTAATGACGTAACCTAGTTCCGCTTCCAAATCGTTTGAGTTTGCTATCCATCCATATATATATATATTGCAGCATGTTTAATTTTAAATTACGTTTCCTGTGTGTACTTATATTAAAATCCTAAAATACTGTATATTTATATTTTAATACTCAGACATTTAATGACTCATTAGTCATTACTTTCATTAAAAAGACTTACGTAGGTACCCACGTAAATAATTAGAAAGTAGGTAAGAGGTAAGTAGGTACTCTCTGTAAATACCATAGATATCAAATAGCGCCCATGGCGTGAATTCCAAAATCTTTGGTAAACACGGATTTCTCTATGCCCCTCGAAATCCCATCCCAAAAGTACCTACGTACCTACCTACATAACAATAAATCAATAAACCTGATAGGTAAGTAGGTATCTATTCAAAATACACTGATCGAATTTAGTAAAAAATTTGAAATTCACCCTATGTTGATGCTCAGTAGAGAAGTTTTATATGGAAACCGCGTTTGCCAGTTGGCGTATGCGATGTGAGCAATTTCCCATACATTAGTCGCGCATGCATGGAACTATAAGTACATTTGCACAAACCCTTTGGCTCGCTGTCAGTGCTCACATCATCATTCTAGAGGAGAGGGCGTTTTTTGTGGAATAACTATGCACTTAATTCAAACTTTACTAAAATTCGAAAAACCATAGATCAAGGCGAGGGATCGCTCGTGGTCAAACGTTATTGTCAAACTGGTTCGACCACAAGAATTGGTTTTCCTCGTGGTCAAAGCACATGGAACGAAATCCCCGGTAATAAATAAACTAAAGCCCTATTGCACCAACCGTTTACTCTCGATTTAATTGAAAATATTGCAAATAAATAAAGTAGTTTATGATAATGGCTGTCCAACAAGCTACCGGTTTGATACTCGTAAGCATTAATTTTGAGTTCAACACTTTCGCTCGTATTTCAACTTTGCGTTTCAAGGAATGATAAATTGTTGTAAAAGTTGATCAAAGTTGCCAACATTACCTATATACGTACTTATTTTTATTTTTGCAAAATATGTAGAGTATATCGACATCTTCTGTCAACTAAAATATCCCACCTACTCGTACGACGCGATTTGCTTCTTCGTTCATTATGCGAACGGCTAAGGAATGGAACAGCCTGCCGGCGTCTGTATTTCCCCAAAACCTACAACCTTGGGATCTTCAAGGCCAGAGTGAATAGGCATTTACTGGACCCGCGTGCTCTATCGTCGACCTCATCGTCGCTTACCATCAGGCGAGATCGAGGTCAAATGCGGGTTTAGTAGTCAATAAAAATAAATTAAAAAATCTTTATACCTACAGTACATTACCCGCGCAATAGAAAGCATAAGTATTTATTTTACGAGTTTTTTGTTGTAATGAATTAATAAGATTAATTGATGAATCTACGACCAGTAGAAAATATCATAATTGGTATGACCAAAGTATTAGTTCCACTGCTGGCTTAATACAGGCAATTGAGAAATCTCCCAATGTCATCCAGCCATCTCGAGCTAGACCTTCGGCCCTTAAAATTCTTGGTCTACTTATTTAAAAAGACAGCTTCCTTAGAACTATAATGTATATCGACATTTATTAATTTTTTTATTTGATATTTCAATAACTTTAATAGGTATTATTATTTCATGACAATGCCCCTATACAGCAGCTTTCTAATTTTTTATTATAGTAATTATTTGACAATGCCCCTTTATAGCAGCTATAGTTTTTAATCCTTTTTAAGTAAATAATCACAAATATTGTTAATTGTTATTTAGTTTGTTTTTGTTTTGTGGACATTGTGCATTGTGTTATTTTAATTATATCACCTGTATTTATATTAAAAAGTGACTTAACCTAGTGATATTATAATTTCCCCAAAGGTTCAATAAATGAGTATTTGAGTATTTTATATGAGTATTTATTTTTAAACTTTACAAAAAATTCATATGTTGGTTGACCATTTTTTAAACTTCTTCTTAATAGCAATAAAAGGCCAGTAAGCAGTGGGGGATAGGGGGGCCATACCCTGTCCCTTTTAAACCTGTAAGATCCCTATAGGACACGAGCCTCGACTCGCCCTTGACTATTTTAGTACCTACTATTTTTCGACTTCCGTAGCAACCGATTCAATTTTTTCTAGATCCGCCCCTTGCCAGCAAAGCCTTAGCGAAGAGCAAATAATCATTATCCTATCTGTGAAGGACACCGCACTGTATTTGCTCACCAAAAAGGGGTGAATCAAGCCCAGTAGCATATTATTCAGAACAATAACTTGGCAGCTCCCTGGCTCTAATCTGCATAAGACGAAGCGAGCAGCCCTGAATAAGTAAAGTTTTGCCTCCGAACTGTTGAGGTTCTAGGGTTGTCATTACGGAGTGCAAATTAGGAAATTTGGATGGAAATAGTGGTGTTGAATAGAGGTATCGCTATCAAGCGAAGTGTCTTTGTTATAATTTTATTAACGCTTCTACTGATAATTTCAAGTTATCTACTAAGTAAACTTAATTCATATTTTTTAGAACAAAAGTCTATCGCGCAGATTGTGAGGAGTTCAAAGTAGGTGGCACTGGTGTAGCTGGAGGTCTGTCATATTATTGGAGGTTATTTTTATTTGCATATTTTTTTAATAATTAGGTACGTCTTGTGTTCCGATATGTCCGTACAAGTACTAGATGTCAAACTTCTCCCCGATCCCCCCTCCAGCAGAGACGTCCTAAGCCGAGGTCCGTACCCACCTGGGTGCCCTTAGGCAGTCGGTTCTTATAGTAGTTTTAAGTCCTCCTCCAGGCTGGAGCGCACTTAGCGCTCGCCCCATAAACCACGGTGAAGCTGTAAAGGTCATTAGGACCAACAGCATAAGTCAGATCGAAAAAAAAACCTGTCCAACTTGTTCCCTCCAACTACACCAGAGCCACAGCGGAAGAAGTAGGCGAAAAATCTTGCTTGCTTAAAATCAGCTAACAAATCCAAAAGATATAACCAAAGTATGTGAGACATTGAATAATTTCAAACTCCAATTGAATTTGAAATTTCATGCGGACGAAACTTTCTTGCTACCGTCTCTGTCATGGCACAAGAAGAAAGGCATAATGACTATGGATTGCACGATGTTCACGTCACCGCACAAGGGTACATAACATACGTCATCAAACGCAACACTCGGTTGACGACGTATCCATTGTGCGGTGACGTGAACATCGTGCAATCCATAGTCATTGTACCTTTCTTCTTGTGCCATGATAGAGATGGTAGCAGAAACTTTAGTCCGCATGAAATTTCTAATTCATTTGGAGTTTGAAATTATTCCTTGTCTCACATACTTTGGTTATATATTTTGGATTTGTTAGTTGATTTTAAGCAAGCAGGCAATATTTCTAATTAATATTGGAAAATATTGAATGACAGACATTTTCGCCAATTTCTCCGGCAGTGACTCTGGTGTAGTTGGAGGGAACGTGAACATCGTGCGTGATCCATAGTTACGCCTTTCTTCTTGTGCCATGATCTCTATATTCTTGAACTTCAAACTTCTGAGAACCCTGCGTAGCGTATTCCCAATTTCCTCAGCGACGATATAAAAAGGAAAGCATCGTAAGCGTATAGTTGAACAAACATCTACATCCAGTACGCTAGCCGGTTTCGTAGTTGTCGGGAGCACTGTTTTATTCAGCGCCCTGTATCTCCCCACAGTATTAGAGGTAATGTGTGTTACAAAATTCAAGCTGACACACCTTAATGTCGTCGTGGGTGATAGCGTTTTTATTTTGGATTTAGTTCGCCTTCAAGGTTTGCGGGTTTGTCTGTGGTTTACTCCTAATACTGATAGCCTAAATACACATATTCTTTATTGCACACAGGACAAAAACACAGGACAGAAGAAAAGATACAAAATACAAATACAATTGGCGGCCTTATAGCTTAGTCTAGCCTTAGCCTATTGCAAAATCTATGAATATAACGTAACGTAGTGATAGATAAAAAACTTTAATTAACAATAGCACAGGAAATGTTAATTTAGGTAATGTAAAACTGGAAATGTCATAGCCTAGCTGCGAGCTTGGTCATAAAGTGATAATGCAAGTTAAAAAAGCCACGTTGGCTGAGACTAGAACCAGGATAGGTGACAGTTAGTGGAACATTTCAACTGAGCTGCTACGTACCTCGGAGAGCATGTTAAACAGTCGGTCCGGGTTATTATCGTTTGAGAGCTATGTCAGAGGACTATGGGCGGCCTGAACAACTGACAATAGGTTGTCCTCTAACCATACGATAAACGAACTGGAAATGTAACATAATATAAACAAAGGTGGCCTTAAGATCTCTTCTGACAATAAAAAGATATTTTATTAGTGATAGAGTAGAGAGTAACTAGTAAAAAGACAGTTAAATTTAGGTTTAGATTTAGATTTGGCGGTTTCCCTAGATATTTAATCTTAGGTAAAGCTAAGGTACGAACGAACTTTTTGTCGTTAAAAATAATAAGTTAAAGTAAAGTAAAGAATAGAAAAAAGTATAGAATAAAGTATAAAAGTATAGAATAAGGCAACGGGAGGTCTTTTTCTGAGAACATCAATTATTAATTTATTTTTATGAAAAAGAAGGAAAATTAGGTAAAACTTTTCCAAGATGTTTCTTGAGATAATGAGTACAGATAAGCCCTTCCGAAGTTCCTTTTTGGTCGTTTAATTAAAATTTTACTTATCAACTTACAATCTAGAAGTTAATTTGGAAACGAATGATTTTTATTGGCATTAGAACGACTCCAGAAAATGACAAAGTACCTAATTTCTGCTCCAAGTTTCAATTGGAGAGAAAGAAGTTAAAGAGAGTTCGCTCCATACCATAAAAGTGTCGATACTGAATGAATCAGTAGCCAACACATCAACTGTGGTACTTTGTCGCTGTAATATATTTGACACATTCATACGAATGTCAAGAAATCATATCATCAGCATCGGGTGCCTCTTCATATTGAAGTTCGCTTGCGATCCCATGCTGCGTCTTTCAGATCACGGTAGATCAGTCCGGTCCACTCCTTGATATCATCCAGCCATTTGCGCCGAGGGCGTCCTGGACCTCTCTTTCCCGCGATCTTGCCTTCAAGGATCTACCTTGGAAACTTTGGAAAGAAATAATAACAAAAACTAATTGCGGCAAAGTTTCACAGATTATAAGTACAGGGTGGACCAAAAGTCCGTTAACATTTGAATAGGTCGCTGCGTCGGCGCGGGCGGGGTATTGGCGCGGGGGGTGTTACTACAAGCGAGAGCTACTAATAGGGATTTAGTACCATGGCGTCATTCAGCGGAGCGCAACGCGCATTTTGCGTACGCGAGTACTATCGAAACAACGATTCTACGACCGAAGCTAAACGGAAATTTTGTAATCATTACAATATACGGAACAGAAATCAAGCACCAACAATTCAAACGATTAAAAAATGGGTACAGAAGTTCGAAACAACAGGTTCAACTTTAAGTCAACCACGATCCGGCCGACCTAGGACATCGCGCGATCCAGTAAACATAGAGCGTGTACGAGCGTCTGTTCGAGAACAACCTGGTCTCTCTACTCGAAAGCGGTCTAGTGCTTTAGATGTGCCCAGAACATCTCTAAATCGCATTCTACACAAAGATTTACATTTACATCCTTACAAAATTCAAATTGTACAGGCTTTAAAGCCAAATGACCCTGCTCAGAGACTGCAGTTTGCTAACGAAGTGCTTGAGAGGTTTACGAGCTTCAATAACATCTTTTTCTCAGACGAGGCACACTTCCACCTAAATGGACATGTCAATCGACAAAATTGCAGATACTGGAGTGACACTAACCCGGACTTGAAGCACCAAAAACCTTTACACTCGCCCAAGGTTACTGTATGGGCCGCATTGTCAGCCAGCGGAATCATTGGTCCGTATTTTTATGAAGATCAGAGAAACCGCGCCGTCACCGTTAATACAGAGCGATACATTGTGATGCTACAGAATTTTTTTGCTCCAGCATTACAGGACTTCTCAGGCTTTAATCGAAGCTCTTGGTTCCAACAAGATGGGGCAACATGTCACACCTCCAATGACTCTATAGCAGCACTTCGTGAAATTTTTGGCCAAAAAGTCATATCCAAAAGAGGTGACATTCACTGGCCACCCCGCAGCCCGGATTTAACTCCAATGGACTTTTACCTTTGGGGATATCTCAAAAGTAAAGTTTACATCAGCAACCCAGTGTCTATTGAGGAATTAAAAGAAAATATACGCGAGGAAATGCAGAACATTTCACCAACCACTTGTCGGGCGGTCATGCAAAATTTCCGTTCCCGGTTACAGGTGTGCCAGGATGAACAAGGGTCACATTTGAATGATGTTATTTTTAAAAAGTGAAATCCTAATTTGTCTACTTTATTATTAAATAAACAGTTTTTCACTAAAGTAGCATTTGTATTTTTTATAACCATTTTAAATGTTAACGGACTTTTGGTCCACCCTGTAGTTAGATTAGAGTACACTACACTCGCTACAAAAAACCCGCGCGTGATCGCTCACTCGCTATACCTACCCGCTGACCTAAGGAATGAAACAAATGACGAAAAGTTTACTCTCCGGCTGAAAACCTTATTGGATAACGATATCTTTTCAGTCAAGGAGTTTATGGACAGGAAATTGTGAATTTTTATTGTTGACATGTTCATCTTATTGTTATTATTCAATTAATCAATTTATTTTATTCTATTATTGACATTTTGTATCACTCTACCTTTTTTATATGTTATATTTGCCTTGTTATATTTATATCTAATTAATTTTGTGACGATCATTCTACAAAGGCGATTTATAATATGACATATTTTTTCATTAGCCTATTTATGAACCCACTGTTGGGGCACTGGCCTCCCTTGCACAAGGGGGTACGGGCCATGATCCACCGAGCGGGCCCAGTGCTGTACGTAAGTTTTCGAAAAAAAAAAACTAAAAACTTATTGGTACATGGCACTGCATGGTTTCGAACCCGGACCTCCTGCATGGGAGTCTGACGTCCTAGCCACTGGTCCACCGACACTTATGTAACATTATGTACCTATATTTCTAATTCTGCAGAATGAAATAAATGATTCTAATTCTGACTCGTACTATACCTAGTACGTAGGTATAATATTTGCTAAACGATTCTGAGAAAAAAATATAGATAGGGGTGACCAGGAATAAGATATAGATACATTTTTAATGTTTACAGCGACTGATTTTATGTAAAATCAAGCTGATGATGATGATGATTCTGTAGAAGAGTTGCCTGTAACGTCAAGATGTCAACAAAACAATTTTGATAACATCACAGACACAGTGACCTGAGGACCACAAACCGCATTCCAACAATTGAATAGAGTTTACGTTATCAAGCGTCCAACAATTACCAATTCACACTGACCTCTCATTTCTAACTACTGCTAATATTGCACAGGTCCAATTTCACTGGTTATTGTATATCGGCCAATAGGAGTAGGGCCAAAAAGGGTCACATTAAATTGTGATTGATTGTTGTATGGCCGCTTCGGACGTCGAGGCCTAACCGATTGGGTCCTGATAAAGGCGCATTAGTTTTATTAGAAAAAAATTAGTCGTGCCTTTAGTAGATTCGATGCGCTATTTAGTGGAACTAAATGGTTAATTGGAGTAACTGATACTGATTGGTGAAATTGGCTCCCATGAAATTTTACTTTTGTTGAGGACGAATGATAGAACAAAAGTTATCGACATAGGTAGCTCATAAGATTAGCAAGCTGAAGTGGCAGTGGGCCGGTCACATATGTCGCAGAACCGACAACCGCTGGGGTAGACGAGTTCTGGAGTGGAGACCGCGTTTGGGCAAACGTAGTGTGGGACGACCCGCTGCTAGATGGAGCGACGCAAGGTGGCTGGCAGCGACTGGTTGAGAAGAGCCGAAGATCGGGCTAGAGTGGGCTGCTGCTGATGATAATGATGAGGACGAATGGAGGTAAGAAGGGCAATTTAAGTAAAAATAAAAATGAAAATGTTTGTGAAACAAGAAAGAGCTAAATTACAAATTTAAGAAAACTCTAAATTACTGACATACAGACAAACAGAAAGATACGAGTCAAACTTTCACATTCCTCTGTTGGTCGGTGGTGATAAAGAAGGAACCAAGCAGTAAAAGGATAACCTAAACATGTAAAAGTCATAAAAAATATTACACTTAACAATATGGATAAGTGTTACATTTAAAATAATGGGCTTGCGTCTTTGCTTTCGTTCACTTTCCACGTACGGCATGCAACAGCAAACAGCTGGCATGCTGCATCGCATGCGTTTTTAACTGAACATAATGTTTCGAACAGAAATAAAGCATGCGAGTTAACGCGATGTGGAAAACGTCGGAGCGTCCGCGTCGGTGGCGCCGTGGCTAGGACGTCGGACTCACATGCGGGAGGTCCGGGTTCGAAACCAGGCAATGTCATGTAATAATTAGTTTTTCGTTTTATCGAAAGATTTACGTACATTTACCGACTGCTCTGACGGTGAAGGAAAACATCGTGAGAAAACCTGCACACTGAGATAACCAGTTGTGAAATGAGGCAATGGCAAACCACCCCACTAAATCTGCCAAGACAGTCGTTCTATGTGATTAATCCTTAGAATGATCACGACCCTCAGCGATGGGGAACACGACTTAGAAGAAGAGAAGGTGGGAAGAGGGGCGGGAGGCGCGAGTGCGAACTCACTCACACATCTTTAATATTCTTGTAGGTACACACCACTACACTCTCAACTTTGCCGTGACGATTTGACAGGGAGCTTAGGTGTGCCACGGCAACGGTAATACCGTCGACGGCAAAAAGTTACCCTCGACGGAAATTTAAACGTCTTCATACATTTTGCTTCCCTGTTTAATCGTGACGGTAAAACGTGCCGTTACCGTGCAAAATTATAACAGCAGTCATAGACAAAGGCAAAGGCACGTGAAAGGAAAATGCTGTTTTATTGGAGAATTAAATCTTAGAATAAGTAAGTATTTCATGCAACTAACAGTAAAATTAGTGTAATATTAAAGAAACAAACAAGAGACATTACAATTAGAAGCAGATTAGATTAAATTACTTACTAAAGACTCTGTATACACTTAGGTAGTCAAGTATTAAACTACCTAGATTGCTATTACATCTTCTACATCTGCGCACTTGCGATCTCAATTCCACAGAAGTGCCATTAGAGGAACCTTTATTTAGACGAGAGGTTCCCCACGGTCCTCTGGAGGCCATAACTTGGATAACAGAAACCGGGTATGTAGTTAATTCAGGGTAAAGCAACACGAGAAGTCTTGAAGTAACCCAATGTAATGAAATAAAACAAAAATGATATTTCAAATATTACAATTGTGGAATCAACACTTCTCTAATCACGGAGTGACTACCGAAAGCTACTGAATGGACTAAATGGAAGCTGTCATTTCATAGCCTCGAAAGAACATTGGGAAATTATTTCCCGAAAAAAAGACAGACTGAACTACTACTACTACTATTACTTGCGTCACCACTACGAACAGCTATGTAGTTATGTGTAATTAAATCCTATAGAATGTATTATTTATCTGTTAGTTTTTTCCTTATATCATGTACCATTACACCAAACTCTACCGACAGAACCGACAACCGCTGGGGTAGACGAGTTCTGGAGTGGAGACCGCGTTTGGGCAAACGTAGTGTGGGACGCCCCCCAGCTAGATGGAGCGACGATCTGCGCAAGGTGGCTGGCAGCGACTGGATGAGAAGAGCCGAAGATCGGGCTCAATGGCGCGCCCTGGGAGAGGCCTATGTCCAGCAGTGGACTAGAATAGGCTGCTGCTGTTGATGATGATGATCATGTATACATATTATTATATACTCGTATATATTTATATTATAAATATCTAAGTATACCTACCTATTTATGCATTTTAAACATTATTATTTATTAAGTACCTATATTTGTTGTATTATTATTATTACTTGGTATTATTTAATTCATTCTTGCACCCGCTTCGTTATAATTTACAAAACTCCATCACCCAAAGGTTGACTGGAAGAAATAGCTTAAAGCTATAAGGCCGCCAATTGTATTTGTATTTTGTTTTTTTTCTTCTGTCCTATATTTTTTGTCCTGTGTGCAATAAAGCATATTTGTTGTGTATTGTATTGTACTACTAGTAATACTGTTTACTACTACTACTAGTAGTAATACGAGTACGCATGATACTATTTTGGTTCTATTTTGAAAAGTAAATGGAGTCTAGAGTTTGGTGTAATGGTACATGATTGTATTTTGTGTACATTACAATCAAGAACAGGGTTCATTTGTGGCGCATACGTTGTAGATACTTAAGTAAAGAAAGATGTCAAGAGCTTGACCGTAGGACTAACTGCGAATGTAGATCTGTATATGCCTAGGTACGGTGGGTTGAGATGAAAAAGTGTGTCGAGTAGGCTAGGCGGATGTGGCGTTAGCTTCTCTAGATTTTCTTTGATTAAGGAAAATGCTGTAGTTACTAGCTCCAGTGCATTAAGTTTAAGTTGGGTACAAAGAACAACTCCCTATTGTTTGTCAATTAGCAATTTGTAATTTAGGACAATAATTTTTTTTGTCCTAAATTTACCTGCCCTATTGTTCATCGTCATAATAATCATTTGTCCTAAAAATGCAAGCAGTTGTCTTTGGGTTGTTATAAAAAAAAACATGTTAGCATGTATGTAAGCAAGAAGTTGTTTTGGAAAAATAAGTAAAAGTAAAATACACTTTTTTGCACAAAATAATAAAACAAACAATAGGTACAGTAATAATAGAATTATCGAGGTACAATTTAGATGTATATGAGAACTTAGGGCATACATGTTTATGTGAAATAAAATTTATGGCTCACATTTTTATGACAAAAATGGTTTAGTATATGTTAATGGCAAACGAAATTAGGTATTATAACAATTATGACACCAAAGTTTAGGACAAACATGTATTAGGATAATCGATAATTATGTGTAACATTATGGCACTCAAACGTTATGGCTGGCAGAAGATTATGGCAAGCGAGTTATGACAAGTGATTTTAACACAATCGATATTATTACCAGAGAGAACACCCGCATTATTATGATAAAGAAAGCAAGATGCTTATTTTTATATCAATTTACGAAGGAAATATCCGTATCAAAGATCCACTTTAATAATCATAAAAGGCTCTGGGACTTTGGAATCACTCTCGTGAATGAATTAAATTTAAGGTAGGACACCATAAAGGCGACTGTCCGTGAAAACATCCCCTACCTTGGTTGTTATTTGAACCCTCATTATGTGCATTCCCCTTTTTGTGCAAATATAATTTCCTTAATGGCCTTTTTAACTCTAATACTCTATAGAAATTTGTTTATTTTTAAAAGATTACTTACGGTTTTAAAAATAATGAATTACTAGACTTACCAGGTACAGGATATAAAGTACAAGTATTTTTTGAAAAGCCTTTTTAGTAATAGGATAAAAAGTTACACAGCTAAGAGAACCGTTAAAATTACACTATGAAGTAAGTATAGGAATAATGTTAAAACACATGTTTAAGTATATTATATGTTTCCTTCACGCTCTCCAGGTGGTGGCTGAAAAGCTTAAATGAGCTGGTTCCAACAACTGCTGTATCCAGTTCTGAAGTTTTTTGCCTGTTGCAGCAGACATTAGTTTAGTAGTAGTTTGGTGTAACTGGTTTTAATTTCATCATTTGATGTTGTTCAAATAAATATACTTAAGTACTTAGTTCTTACTTTAGCGTAACAAGAAACGATAAAGTTATTGTTTTGAAACTAAAGCAGTCAATTAGACAAAAGGAAACGTCATACAACTGACTGCACCTTTCACAGAAGATTATTCATAAAGAGGCAATTACTAAGCTAATACAGATAGAAAATCCGGGGCAAGCAGGGTGCGGCCGCCCTACTTTACTATCTACGCACGTCCTTCAAACAGTATTTATAATAAAATTATCAGTTCAGATTCTTTGTTCACAATATCCATTGTTATTGAAAATGGTAAGATTGTTCAAGAAAACGTCAGACGATGCGTTAAGAATACGATCAAGTTCTATAAGCCCGCCTTCTGAAATATAGCATTCTACATAATACATTATACAGTGATCGTGCCGACCAGTAGTCAGTTGTTTTATTATTATTGGTTTGTTTAATTACATATTGTCCGTGTATGGCACGGTTTAGAATATCCCATGCCGACCCCCTGGGTATAAGCGTATCGTACGAGGCGACTAACCCGAGGACCCTTTCTGGTGGCAGAACCCCTTCAGGGTTCGCCTAGTAAGCAACTTCTTTCCTATGTAAAATCTGTTGCCCAATATCTTCGCTTAGAGATTTATGTGTTCCGGTAGTGTTTATTGAAGAGCCACTAAGCCCATGTGCGCCATCTTCAGTCTCATTGTTACTTACCATCAGTTGAGGTTGAGGTCAAACGCGGGTTTAGTTTTAAATATTTTTAAAAACTCTTATGAATCTTATATTTTGTTCAACTCTATGCATAAGACAATGTACAATTTGTACAAATGCCCATTATAAGTTACGATATTCTGTTAACTCTGTCTAACAATGTGTATTCAAAACTTGAAAGGTTTGTATATTTTTATTTTATTTTTGTTATTTATTTATTTGAGGGTAGTATCTATTTCATACGCCTTTTGCACCCGTATATTATGATTTTTCCATCGACTGAAGGTTGCCTGGAAGATATCGCTTCAAGGCCGCATTCTGCACATTGGATTGTACCTCTCTTTATGTTGTATGTTTTGTTTTTGTCCCGAGTATGCAATAAAGTATATTTCTATTTGTATGAATAAATTTTTTAAGACTTAAAAGCAATATCGTTAAATTTTTGTACAGTCCAAGATAGGTATATTCCTCTACTCTCACTATATTTTCTCGTATCCATATCAAGAATTACTCTACTGTTATCAATAGAGCGATGACAGTAGGATGAAGAATAAAGAAAAAAAATCCAGCATACGACGCCTAACGAACCGTCTCGTGAGCTATTGCCTACGGGAGATACGTCATACATACCATAACAATAACGTGAGAGGTTCATATGTGCTATAAGCATATGTGTTGTATTTTTATATTGAAATCTAGTTGTCTATCAAAAGAAATGTCATATTATATTAAAATTGCTCATTCATGGTTTACTCATTCATCGTGGCTTAATTTAACGAAAGGAAAATTAATTTAATTTAATTCTCAGTTTCAGTAGAGGATATACTCGTATAATCAATGGCTTCAATTCCAGGATTACCGCCTATAAAGCTAAATCTAGATGAAGCTGTCACGCTCACTCATAGAGTATACTATACGAGTGAATGGGTCGTTTCTTTTAGCATTCATTGACTGCTGATGATCGTAGTTATAAAGTTAAAGATATTTTTTGACATCTGCATTAAACTACAACCTTTCAAGTTATCTTCAGACATAATAATTTCTTGTCACACTACAGTGGAAGTAATCCATGGATCTCCGCCCAAGGGTCCTTTGTCTGTGTACAGTAGAGAAACTAATGAACCTTATCGGGGCTTTCCATCATCTAAACATTGCTCCCGAAACTCGTCTTGAAAGACAGCCGAACATTCCTTATCCTGGAACCTTTAGCTTTTGTTCAGGTATTTTCGGATATTCTCTTGAAAATAAAGATTGAGCACTACTAAGTAGGTATTCTGTTTGTTCGAAAGTTGAGAATTTATTTGGGTATTGTTTTATAGACGACATTATTATGGTAGATTATTGTTTTAAAAAGGGGACGTGACTCTTATAAAACGTTATTAGAAGGATTTAGGTGCAAACTACTTCAATAATTTATACATCATGAATCAACGGGTTACGACGAATCAATTGGGTTACGACATGTTTTTCATAATTTTCAAAAAAAATATTTAATGCTTTTATTAATCTAATAAAAGGTATGGATCCCGATTTATCCTGTAAGAAATTAATTATATTCTGATAAGTACCTACTTAGATCACCACTAAAATAAAATAAAATGATGAATAACTTACACGTGTTATTCATCAGATTTCCACCATGACCATTTATTTAGTTTGGTATTGAAGTTAATACGTATATACGTAAAAAAGTTTATATGTAATAAGTTGTACATTTCAAGGTAGTAATTAAATTACCAACATACATTTCGCTATAACCTTCACACAGTTCAAAATAAGCTCCTTTAGACCAACCTATTATAATAAAATTGGTGTAGAGTTTGCGAACTAACAAGAATGAATGGAGCTAGCACGAACAAGAAGTGAAACAAAACTGGTTTGTATCAAAGTTAAAAACTTTGATTCAAAATGTTCATCACATACAGTCAAAAGATGATCAATGCTTAGTACTTAGTCATTTTTGTATCATTTATCAGCATTTTTAAATCATATCTACATACCTATGGATAGACCTGTAGGTACCAAAAATGAAGCGGAACCAAATAAAAACATACGTATGTTTTTATCTCATCTAATCTACAATACCAGACAAATCAAAATATGAAAAATTAAAGAAAATACGTGTTGGATAAACTTTATTACCGAAGAAGTTATTAATTTTTCAAACAAAAGTTATAAATTTTTGTTTGCTATGAAAATCTAAAAACTACTCGTCTTAGGTAATTACTTGACATTACTCGTACGTAATAGGGCTCGAATTGAGAACCTTCTTTTCTATTACTGTGAACTGCTCTCTTCAAGGTCTCAGGTTCAAAAGTCCTGCTGGCGGAATATTTTTTTCACCCTTTTTCTGATATATTATAGTATACCTAGGTAATGGAAATGCATAATAAAAAAATGCTGTTTAATATACGTAAGTAAGAGTATTCTACTCCCAAATAAAGACGTACAGGTTCCATTCTAGAAACAGTTTGTTCTAATTAGGCTTTGCTAGCTCAAGAACTTACCTAGTTTCGCTTTTTCCTATTACACTGTACGTTAGATTTCCCACGTAAGTTAGCTCAATGTGTTAGTGTCTGGCTTGAATGAGCTTTGTAATGAAAGTGCTATATGGCGTTGGTAGTGCTAAATAGATCTAGTGAAAGTCAAGTTATGCTATAAATAAAAGTATAAACCGCAGTAGATAACTTAAAGTTAAGATAATTGTACATAATAGTTCACATTGTACAAATTACTTACATACTTATCAATAACCAGGCCAACCAGAAAAATAAGTATGGCCACTATATAAAGAAAATAAAGAAAATGAACAGAATATAAAGAGAAAAAAAGAATTATATAAAGAAAAAGAAAAAAGAATAAGTATAGAGATGGAAATTGGCATTAAAGTGGAAGATTTAGTTCAAAGATGAAATCAGTCCAGAGACATTTGGATCGCAGTCTCCACTCAAACCCAATATTCTCATAGGCGAGTTTATTAGTAAAAAAGCTACTTCAATATATTAGAAAATTGGTTTAAAAGATACATACTAAAAAAATAAAATTCATTCCCAAATTCAAAGTATTTTGAGAAGGACATTTAGGGAGTGGAAATTTTAGAAAATGGATATCTATCCTATCTTTATCTTTGAAAGTCAAATCCAATTGACCTATGATAAAACTGCCAATTGATGGTCTAATTTATAAAAGCCATTATCCCGAGAACTTTGGCCATATAATTTGATTTAAAAGGGAAAACCACATTAATTACTGAAGGATAAAATTATTTGGAGGAAATTGGAGAATTCAATTAATGTGTCTTCCTTTGTAGCTCTGTACACCTCTAGGAAAAGTGTCAGGACAGAACAAAGGTGGGTAATTTGGTTTGTCGTGTAGTTACCTTACCACACAATTACTACAATACCTAGAGATCAATCAGTTCCTAAAACTCATTACTCTACGGTACGGATGCTAGTAGAAGGATAAAAGAAAAGATTAATTTAGAACTAAGATCCGACCAGACAGATTTTGTACCGTCACGCTTTAGCATCGATTTAAATAACAGAATATGCCAGTCAATGCATTTTTCACCAAAAATTCATTAAAATAGAATCGATTCGATTCAAATAATTCGAATTGTGACTCCAATGTTTAAATTTTGACAGTTTTCCGATAAAGAAGTGTCTCAGATTTTTCAGCCATTAAAAATCGCATAAAACCCAATTTTGTGCTTTCTCTCTCTAAACTGATCTTGATCTTCTATGATAACAAAGAAATAGTTAGCTGGTCGAGACAGGCCGTTGAGAGCACGAATAGTTGGTATATTTTGTGGGAAAACATATTCAGAATTTTGGAAAAACTTTGATCAATAGTTTGAATCTAACGCTTTTCGGATCTGTCACTACATACTTTTGATACACCTTGTATTTCTATTTATCTCAATGTACTAGTCTATTTTGTTCAGTTCTATTTTAGGTTAATCATATGCTATTTAAGACATAATAACCCTGTATACCGGCGACAGGAAGTCGATGTCCTCCTTTACAGCTGCTAGCGTGTTATACTAGTGGCCCAGAAGAACAGGTCGCATTTGGGTTAACACCTTGCTTTTTAATGGTGTTCTGTTCGAACTAGTAGATTGGCACGCATCACCAAACTAAGTTCGTCACATTTTTCGTTTCGTAAACTTGGTTTTTATTGCCTATTTTCCACATTAAAATTGTCTCAACGAATGGTAGGCGAAAATGTATGAAGCTAGAAAGAAAATAGTGCCCACCATTCATAATTTTTCAAAAAGCCATAATATTTCCAGCATGTCTTTTATAGTTCTGACAAACAGAAATAAGAAATAAGATTTTTTAATTGTAAGTAAGTACCTTAAAGTACATTTTTACAACGTCACTTTTTTACTCTACTTTCGCTTCGGAAGGTGCTATAGGCTATAGCAGCTTCCGAAGCGGTTATAGCCAATAGCTGAAAGAAAAGAAACGGCGCTGTTGATTGTTTCTTACAATCAGCAACATATCTTTTAAAATAAACTTACATTAATTATGAATACAATCAGAGCGGGGCTGGAGCTGAGTTTAGGACCAAGCCTTCAACTCAAATTATGACCTAATTGAACTAGACATTTGGTTTCTATAGTTATTTTCATGAGGGAGACTATTTCTTTTATCCAAGGTTATTTTTTTAACATATTGAAAAACTGTCTAAAAACCAAAACCATGAGTTTTTTTACATTCATGTTCAAAGGATCGCGTCCGCCCCATATTTCTTCTAGTTTACAATATTTCATTGCAGATGGACCCCACGACGGGCAAAGCTTTGGACCCGTAATTTCACTTTTAAACGCCTAGTAGTAAAACCGGTTGCCTGTATCGTTGTCATGTAATATGTTTACCTTGTGTGCACCCAACCTTATCGGGTAATTTTGATCATACCCGTCTTACAGTGCATTCACCCGTAAAGTGTGCACCTATAATATGTGTACGAGTATCTACAGTAGGAAAATACTTATATCTAATCTAATGAACCTATTAAAACGCAGTCAATAATACTCGCGTATCTAAGAAAGACTTAAATCTTAAAAAAGACAGACATAATTAAATCTATAGTAACTAAGATTTACCAATGCTATTGAAGCAAATCCTCATTATTTTAACGAAATGAAAAGAACATGTTTGTAAAAAGGTGACAGGAAGCACATGTTTCTTTACAAGTTACAGTCGTCTGTCGACTGTAATATGATGGTTTTCAATGCGCACCGCATTTATGTGCCTTTTACCCTTCAAACCGAAAAACATGGTTATAGACGAGGGAGAGAATGAACTGATTGAAAGGGTGGTAGACTTAGTGGAAATAGTGATATTTTAAACGATAGATGTAGTAGATGTCTGGCGACGCACGACCGCGCGCCACAACGTAGAACGCGCTATCGACATTTTCCTGGGACTTCGTATACAGGCTGTAACATTAAGAACGGTCAGTATGGGAAAGTCTGAAACTATAAGACATACGAAGATCTGTTCTTAGGAACCATGTCATCAATTTTAGTAACAAGAAAAACTGTATTCATACATTTTTTTTAAAAACTGTACTCAGCCTGGGAATCGAACCCGGTTGTTTTGAAAAAAATCCAACACTATTTCTATTTAGATATCAGACCAGAACATATGGTCACCAGGCACAACACCCCGCCTGGTGGAAGATCATCCCTTTTCCCTTTCATACAACTGACGTTACGTCATCCATGTCCTCACATAGCGCGTTCCTACAGATGCTTACAAGAGGACTGTGACAAAAGGAATGAGAAAAAGACAAAATCAAAAATATGAGAGACAGACAATGAAGTTATAAAAAGAACAGAACATAAAACAAAGATGGCACAGCCAGTAACAATGGTTATGTAAGCATTGCTGCTTTGCGGCAGACTCTCTTCAGTGTTAAGAGACATACCACCTCCAAAGGTGCACTTGCATTTCAAAGGTGCACTATACCTTGTCTTACAAGCTGTATATGACGACGAAGTTGTCGGTAAGTAAGTAGGTAATACTTGTACAGTCGCCATCAGAAAGTGGTTACCACCTGCAACTCACACAATCGCAAGGAACAATGGCGTCATTTTGAGACCCAGTGCAGTCATTACAAAAAACATGTTCTACAAATTCTTCATTCCCGACTTCTAAAAATTTACGACTTGTATGAAATAACTTAGCATAAAATTATATTTAAAATGAAACTTATATAATTACTGAAGAGGTCTTAGTTTTATTTACGTAGAACGGCGACACGGAGACACGGGTCCTGTATCGCCATTCTTTATTAACTCTTTATGGTACAGTCGACCACAGGTTAACCTACCCAAAACGTCAAAAATTCAGATTCAGATTCTCAAAGCGCATTCATCAGATTCATCGCGCAATCATAAGGTTGAGATTTTATCGAAGGTTTTTGACAGATGGTATACTATAGCTTGTGGTCCACTGTACACACACAGAATATGTTACAAACTTAGACAAAAATATGTGAATCACTATAGGCGTGACTTATCTCTACGAGAGATCTCTTCCAGCAAACCCCATAAAGTGACAATTTGATATGAAAAGTGACAATTTGATTCTTCTGATGAAATTCCTGAATTGATTTAATATGCTTTCACCAGCTAACACAATCTACGTATGTAATTCTAATAGCTAGTGAAAATCAATTCAGTGGTTTTAGATAAATTTGCGATTATGTAAGTTGCAGATGGTGACCAGTTTCTGACCTCCACTGTACTTACCTGCGGTAAGTTATGCAACAGGGCTCGAGCTAAGCTCATAATCCGTACATGGAGTGATTTACCACATCCACGAGAGGCTGGCTTGTAGTCTACATTGACACAGTTAATGAGAGAACTTTCTGGAATTTCTAGATTAAAATTCCTATGCTAAAAGTTTTACCTGTGGTAGGGTAGAGCGACTATGATTTTAATAGTTTTATCTACTTGATAAATACTCGTAGGTACAAATTGTCATTCTTTATACATAATTGTAACTGTATATTTCTAAAATTAAACGGTGGTGGGGATTTTCAGGATTTAAAAATAAATCTATTTTTAAGGTAAGGGGCCGTTCTAGTATTACGTAAGCAGCAAAGGGGTGTTTTAACTTTGCTTATTTTTTATGACAACGGGGTAGGGGGGGATCGAATGGTCTGACTGCTAGCTTTTCTTCGAAAAAAAAATGAACAGAAAAAGAGTAACTATTTGTTCTTCTCTCGGAACTGCATTTAGCACTTCATATGAGCAGTACTCATCATTCGTTCTTCTCTTTTATCAAAATGATGTAGATTCCCACCATATCGGCTCTTTTTGTGTCAATTAGAGGGTATTTAATAATCAATACTCAATAGGTTATTTCCGAGTATCAAATATTAAATGCATTTCATAAAAATTCAGTAATAGACATAATTTGATGGTCAATTATGAAAACAGAATTAAAATTCGTTGAAAAATAAAATAGCTACCGGCAATCAAAAATCAGACGATAGAAAGATACGGCAATAGAGAATTATGACGTCACTGTTCCTTAACGCCGTACATGCAGGTCCTGTCTACATAAAGGACTAGGTATTTTGCTAAAAAGGGACAGAGCATCTCTCCAGTACTAACTTTTACCATTAATATCTCTGATGTTAATTGAGATATTGAAAAACGAATTTTAGATCCTTTTTCAGGATGTCCATGTAAGTAAGTAAGTAAGTAATATGTTTATTTCACACACAGCAATGACCGAAACAGTTATAATTATAATAAAATAATGATATAGTCAAAGGTAAACATATCGAAATCATGTCTGATGGTTTGCTATAATTGTGAAAAGTGCCTCAACTCAGCTTATTGCTGCAGACAAAAACCCTACAGCGCTGGTATTCTGTTGGACCATGACCGATGGCTGGCCAAAACCTGTCCGAGAGGACAAAGATACGACACAAATAAATTTAATTGAAGATAGGTAGTATTAATAAGTGAAAAATATATATACCTACACTTACCATGACACATAAATGATAATAAATATATCGTAAATAAATAAATATATATACCTACACACAAATATATAATTATACTAAATTAAACATATGTAGGTGATTTTTTTTAAATCGATCAATCGATCGAATAAAAAAAAATATCGTTGCAGGTTGTACATCATCATCATCATCAGCCCATGTCGTCCCACTGCAGGGTATAAGCCTCCTCTCTTTTGTGCCACCGTATACGATCCTGTGCAAGCCGCATCCAGGTCTTCGATGCGACTTTGGTGATATCATCCGCCCATCTAGCTGCTGGACGAACTTCTCCTCTTTTCCCTAACCTTGGCCACCACTCAGTGAGGGCTCTGGTCCACCGGCCGTGACCACGTCTATTCAAGTGTCCCGCCCATCGCCACTTTAGGTTGTACATAGTACCTACTTACTTACTTACGTTACTTACTTACTTACTTACGTTACTTACTTACTTACTTACTTACGTTGTACGTAGAGTCGTTATTCACGGTCGAGTAATAGTTCCAGTGATCATTTCACTCTTCGCGTCGTTCGTCTTCGATTTCACTCTTATTTCGCTGCGTTCTCGCGGCGGGTGCATCGCGTTTGGTTTTGTTCAATGATTGCTTTTTTTCGTTTAGCTTGCGAATTGTTTTTATGATGATAATGATGATGTCCTCCACGACGTATCCGTCGACGGCGACCCCTGCTTAGCTCCTGGCGTGCGCTCGTAGGTGGCTAGCGAAGCCAAACTTCGTCCTGAAGACACGGTCACAAACAGAGCAGTAGAGTTGTCCGCTACAGTTGGAGGTGTAGGTGTGTTATAGGAGGGCTTCGAACGCGTTTTACGGACATGGCGTCTGGCGTCAAGGTCTTTTAGGCGTTTGAGTTCGAAGTCGTCAATGGCGTTCTTGACGGTCTTTCGCCATTCCAGTCGCTGCTGTGCAAGCTCCTCCCATGTATCACAAGACGTGCCGCTGGAGGTCAGGTGACGCTTCAGGACATCTTTATACCGCAGACATTGACCTCCAGCCTTGCGTTTTTATTATATAAGGAGAACAGAGGAGCAAATGGGCTACGTGGTGGTCACCGTCGCCCATAGACATCTTAGATAGATAGATAGATTAATACTTTATTGCACACAAGAAATTTACATAGACATTTACATCTTGGCGATCTAACCAACTAATCTTACCTCACTGTATTTTTATTAACGGGTTTTATATACTTGCCTTGCCTCATGTGCTTGTAATTACCCTAGCTCTCTTACCATTTAAACAGGAACACAGCATTGCAAGCATAGCTGCTTTGCGACAAAAATTAGTAAGAGAATGATGCTGGTCGGTCGGTCCTGTACATCAGAATCTTACTTACTCCGCTGGCGCAGCGACCCGAAGTGGATCTTGGCCATCAGAATGTACCACCTTCAATTTCCCCCGTAATTGTCGATGTGGGAAGGGAACGTCTGTAATCTAGAAACTCGTTAATATTGACGTTGTTAAGTACATTTTAATACCGCAAAGATGCTAAATTCGCTGACTCGCCAAAAATTGTATTGACCAAATGCAACATTCCAAATGCGAATCACCTGGCGTCACAGCGCCCGTTGCGAGCGCAGCCACTGAAACGAAATGCACGCAAATTGAAAAAGCGTTTGTAATCGACGAGCGACCTGCACGCTTTTTAGTTGTTGTTTTTTTTTCAGTCTAACTAAACCCACACCACTTTTGCTGCGAAAAACATTTTTAAATGTTCTATTTTTGTTCTGCTATATTTCTAGCATTCGCGTAGGTGATTTCACTAAAACAGCCACTGAAAAAAAGAGCCTACCAAGTAAGATTATTCAGTTGGATAAGTTATTTGATAGACACTAATATGATAGATAGATATTGATAGAGGCTAACAAGATGTTCGTTGAAGTAAATCAAACCATCTTGATAGGCATAAACAAGAATGAAAGAAAGCGCCCCGGGAAACTATTTTTACTTTCATTCATGGGTTCAAAAACTAGTTTTACTTACTACATGATAATAATATGACATTATTACTAGAGAAATCGTTTTCTGTTGCATACCTTTCATTTATGCAGGTAAAGTACCGTTAAGAGCGTCGATGGAGTCGTGATTAGGACGTCGGACTCCCGTGCGGGAGGTCCAAGTTCGAAATTAAAAACCATGCATTGTCAAGTACCAATGAGTTTTTAGGTTTTTTCGAAGGACTTACGTACATTTACCAACTGCTCTGACGGTGAAGAAAAACATCGTGAGGAAACCTGCACACTGAGATAACCAGTGTGTGAAATGGGGAAGGCAATTGGCAAACCACCCCATTTAAATCTGCCACGAGAGTCGTTCTATGTGATTAATTCCTTAGAATGATCACGACCCTCAGCAATGAGGAATACGACTTAGAAGAAGAAAGAAGAACGGTTTAACATTAATAAGAATTTTCCGAAATTAACCTAACCTGCCTCTCTTCTCTCTTCTAAGTCGTGTTCCTAATTGCTGAGGGTCATGATCACTCTAAGGATTCATATAGAACGAATGTCTTGGCAGATTTAATAAGGTGGTTTGCCATTGCCTTTCCCATTTCACACACTGGTTATCTCAGTGTGCAGGTTTCCTCACGATGTTTTCCTTCACCGTCAGAGCAGTCGGTAAATGTACGTAAATCTTTCGATAAAACCGAAAAACTCATTGGTACACGCCATTGCCTGGTTTCGAACCCGGACCTCCCGCACGGGAGTCCGACGTGTTAGCCACGGCGCCACCGACGCTCCAACCAACCTAACCTGCCTACCAAACTAAAAATACCCTGTGAGCATTTGAATAGCGATTATTCAAAGGTTGGTATTGATATTCGGTTCTTAACCGAAAGGTAATTGATTGAGACAAATATAGCTTAACCTAATTGCTTCATCAATTAAGCCAAAGTTTAACTGAGTCGGTCAATATTTGTTTAACTACCAGTTCCAAAATTGACACAATACGAACTACGTACCAAATGGATCAATAAGAATTCGTAGATAATTCTATAGTACTTCATTCTATCTACCAATATAAAATCTGTTGCTATACAAAGGAGGTAAAGTTACCAAGAGCGTCGGTGGCCTGTCGGCTAGGACGCCGGGCTCCCATGCGGGAGATCCGGGTTCGAAACCATGAAGCTGAATGCCATGTACCAATGACTTTTTCGGATTTTTTCGAAGACTTAAGTACATTTACCGACTGCTCTAACGGTGAAGGAAAACATCAGGAAACAAGGTTAAATCCACCAATCAGCTTTGGGCCCGCTCGGTGGATCATGGCCCATACAAGGGGAAGGGGAGGTCTGTGCCCCAACAGTGGGGACATTAATAGGCTGATGATGATCATGAAAGTTACCAATGCTTTGTCTACATATAATATGAAACCAGTGAATCTCTGAAAAAAATCTGTGCCTACCAAGTAATTTTATTTAGTTGGATACCAATATTATTTGATAGATACTGATGTTATTCTATGCTAATATGATAATGATAGATATAGTATTAAAGATGTTAGTTAAATTAGAGATCTTAGTAGAGTCAAAAAAGAACAAGTGGATGTTTAAATCAAACTAGTATTTTTTTCACTGTATACTAAACTATTGGTTTATTGTTTATTGGTAACGTAATCAAAACTACATTTAATGCAGTAACCACTTTTGTTAATTTAAAATTAACTGTGGTAATTTTCGCCGTTCGGGGTGGAGACCTTGGTGCCGTGGGGGCCTGGAGCCCACTGCCTCTACCAGGAAATAGCCAAGCGCCTCGTAGGGACATCCCGGGACCAGAAGGCTGGCCTCTACTTCGCTCAGCGTATAAGCCTCGCTATACAGCGGGGCAACGCCGCCAGCCTCCTCGGGACACTCCCTGCAGGGAGCGACCTGGGCCATGTCTTTTACTTGTAAAATAGTTAGGTATTTTGTCATTTTAGCTTAAGTATGTATTTTAGTGTTATTTTTGTATTACCTTTTTTTGAATAAACTGTTACGTTATATACTAAATAAAAAACTCTGGTAATTACTTGACAAAGTTTTGTTATTTCTAAATAAGTTACCGAAGTTGTTTGGTTATCCGTATTTTAGTGTGAAACAGTGTGAAATTCACACAGTGCAAAATTGTAAAGCTTTCTAAGCGAAACTTAATTTAAGTTTAAAAAAATATCAGTGACATATGTTTGGTTTTCGACACTCGAGGTGACTCGACGTGACTCGAGGTATCGGTCGAGGTTCGAGGTTCGATACTAGGCACTATGATGTGCCTAGTGCGTACTCGTCATAATCGTAATTCGTTTTATTGGACTGTAGTTTTTACCTAAATGTGAACTAACAAAACTTACGCGAAGTTACTCTAACTTATATTTACTTTACAGAAGACCTCAAGATGTTTCTAAGAAAAATAAACGGGAAAACGTGTCTCGTTCAAGTTGCTTCTACCCGTAGATACCTACTCGTAGTAAACCGTCTCTGTAAAGCCTTCAAGAAGATTCGCGTGAAGTAGTTTAAAGAGTTCGTGGAATTTTCTTCAAGTTTTCACGTTTTACCTCTCTGTGAAGGATATATTACCGCCAACAGACTGTAGGTATAACTAACTAAGAGACTGGTTTACTAAACTCCAGTGTAGTAGGTGATAAAAATATCATTAAGGTTTATACTTACTTACAATTAGTTGGTACCTTCAAAGAGATGCAAACGAAAAAGGTTGTTTTTGTTCTTTGCCGTGCAAATGACACGTATTTTCAAATGGAAGAGGAAAATATTGTCATTAGTAACAAACACAGTATACACTATTTAACAATTTGATACAAAAAAAAATGCCGCATGGCACTTAGCTCGCCTCATGTACTATTTTTGTGCATTAAAGTGTTAAATAATAATAATAATAATAATATCCTCTTAGTGTTGGCTCCGGCCCCACTAACGCTTTCAAAACCGGCCAAAAGGCTCGTGAAAACATTCGTGTTACACCCATAATAATAAATCCTCTTCCATAGGTACGACGAGCTAACATATACGAACACTCTTAATAGAAAAAAATCTATAGTTAGTTATATTGTTTCTTATAAAAGTGTTTAACAAACGATGCACGCTAACACCACAAAGAAAGACGTTTCGTTGAACAAACCAATAATTAAAGCTAGATACAGGTTTTCGACCTAGTTTGTAAGTCGGAGGTCCTTTTTTGTGCCCTGTATAACTTTTTCATTTTCATTGTTTTTTCAATATCGACAGGTGATATAACACTCGTAAGGCTATAAAAGGTATTGTAGATAAATGTCGAATAAACATATGTCAATACTACCAAAAGGGCAATAGTAAACTCTCATAATAGATTACAAAACTTAATAAAACCCTAGACTAGAAGTTAGGTTAGGTTAGGTTGAATTAATATTTTACATTACTTATCGTTTTTTTTTTTGTCATCTGCTGCATCTGCTGGATCGAATCCGAAATGAGGAGATCCGGCATAGAACAAAAGTTATCGACATAGCTCATAAGATTAGCAAGCTGAAGTGGCAGTGGGCCGGTCACGTCTGTCGCAGAACCGACAACCGCTGGGGTAGACGAGTTCTGGAGTGGAGACCGCGTTTGGGTAAACGTAGTGTGGGACGTGTTCCTGCTAGATGGAGCGACGATCTGCGCAAGGTGGCTGGCAGCGACTGGATGAGAAGAGCCGAAGATCGGGCTCAATGGCGCGCCCTGGGAGAGGCCTATGTCCAGCAGTGGACTAGAATAGGCTGCTGATGATGATGATCGATTTTTTTTGTCATCGCTTTAAAAATTGCTTAAGATATACACAGTGCAGTGTCAACCTCGGTTTGGTTTTTACCTTTTATCTATTATATTTCTACTACAAAGCAGCAATACAAATACTAATACATAGACGTTTATTACATAAGACATAAGACGAAATGACATAAGACAGTTTAACACGCAACTTGTGGCTAGAGCAATGCAATCAAATTCCTCACTCAGAGTGGCCAAGCAAGGAATGTCAAAAGGCAAGACGTGGATCAATAGTTTAAAGGACGAGAATGGTGTAAAACAGAGCAATAGAGATAAAGTTATCGACATATGCACACATTTTTATAAAAAGCTATATTCAGACGAAACTAAAACAGAAAATTCAGTAAAGTACTCATGTCCCGACACAATCCCTCCAATAACAGGGTACGAAGTCCATGTTGCCATAAAATCCATGAAATACAGTAAAAGCCCAGGTACTGACGGTATCACAACCGAAGCCCTCAAAATAGGGAAACCGACTTTACTTCCTCATCTCACAAATTTATTTAACGACATTCTATTAACTGGTAAATTTCCAGAAAATTTTTGTCACTCTAATATAGTACTCTTGCACAAGAAAGGTGACAAATCCGACATTGGCAATTATAGACCGATCAGTCTAATATCACACATTTATAAAGCTTTCATCTTAACTATACAAAACCGAATCGCTGCAAATCTCGATGCACACCAACCACCGGAACAAGCTGGGTTCCGCCCAAATTTCTCCACAGCAGATCATCTCCACACTTTGAACCAAATAATAGAAAAAGTCACAGAATTTAACAAACCTCTTTTCTTAGCGTTCGTAGATTACTCCAAAGCATTCGATAGCATCACTCACACCGCAATATTTAGCGCTCTAGAAAAACAGAACATTCCGCCTACTTACTTGGACCTAATTCGTACAATTTACTTCAACAGCACAGCTAATATTAGACTACAAAATTCAGGCCCATCCTTTAAAGTCGACAGAGGAGTAAAACAGGGAGATCCGCTGTCCCCAAAATTGTTCACAGCAACCCTTGAGGAAGTATTTAAAATACTTGCCAACTCATGGCAATCAAAGGGCATAATCGTTGGCGATAAGAGATTAACTAACCTTCGATTTGCGGACGATATCGTCCTATTCTCCTACAATCCGATTCAACTTGAGGAAATGCTACAAGAGCTGAGCGCGGCGAGCCTTGAGGTTGGACTGAAGATGAACATGTCTAAGACACAGCTAATGACCAACAGTGCGAAACGTAGGGTAGAGGTGGGTGGGCAAGAAATACATTATGTCGACGAATACACTTATCTTGGCCAGATAATCTCTTTCGATAATAGGCAAGAAAAGGAAATTTGTAAACGTATAGACAATGCCTGGAAGAGCTACTGGTCAATGAAAGATCTAATGAAGGGTAGCCTTCCACTGTCGCTCAAGCGAAAACTCGTCGACATGTGTATCTTGCCCATCCTAACCTACGGTGCTCAGACATGGTCGCTGACAAAACATCAAAAGTCCAAACTCAAGGTTTGCCAGCGTGCTATGGAGCGTAGCATACTCAACGTGAAAAGGACGGATCGCGTCAGGAACACGACCCTGCGCTCCAAAACACGCATCGCTGATGCAATAACTAAAGCATCTCTATTGAAATGGGGCTGGGCAGGCCACGTGTGCCGCATGCATCCGGAAAGGTGGGCAAAGATCGCCATGCACTGGGTGCCACAAGACGGACAGCGGCGCCGAGGCAGGCCCAGGCGTAGGTGGAAGGACGATATCGACCACTTCCAAAAAGGATGGTACAAGGACGCCGAGGATAGGGAAAAATGGAAAGGAGGAGGGGAGGCCTTTGCCCAGCAGTGGGACAGCCTATAGGCTATTATAAAAAAAAAAAAAAAAAAAAAAAAAAGACGTTTATTGTCAGACAAATAAGTCCATATGTTAGTAAATTCTTATAGCTATGTTAGTAATGTACATTATTATATTATTTATTATTAGCAATGTTTTTCGGTTCGAAAAGGTAAAGAGAGCCAGTGTAATTAACTGTAATTAATATTGTTTGTTTGTAGTAGTCTCTTTCTCATCCTCCACCCTCCATCTTCCTTCTTGGCTGGTCCCAGAATCTTCCTCAATATCCTCCTCTCGGTCACCAAGAGTCTGTTTTCTTCCTTTAAGGTTAGTGTCAAAATCTCGCATCCATACATCAAGATCGGTCTGATGACAGTTTTGTAGATCCGGATCTTGGTATTTCTGCTCAGTAATAAAGAATAGGAAGATAGAAGAGATGGTGAACGAGCCGAACATTATAGGAGAGACGAAAGCGGCTCGACTCCGATGGCTCGGACACATCACTAGGATGGGGGAGGATCGGGCAGTTAAACGAGCGTATGTGGGTCGCCCTAACGGACGACGTCCGGTCGGACGTCCCAGATACCGCTGGCGCGATGAAGTGGAGAAGGATCTGCGGGAGCTCCGGGCGCCTGACTGGCTCGAGACTGCGCAGGAGAGAGAGCGATGGCGCTCTTTGGTATCGGAGGCCAAGATCCACTTCGGGTCGCTGCGCCAGCGGAGTAAGTAAGTAAGTAGTAGTCTCTTTATTGCACACATAGGAAAAAAATATACACAGAAATTAAAAATATTAAAATATGTACAAAGGCGGGCTTATCCCGTAGGGATCTCTTCCAGCCAACCTTTGATTAAGGAGAGTTTAGACTACTTTTATGGTGGGTAAGGTGTGGAGTACAGTAAATAATTAGTACCTATAAATAAATTACAATAATTATATAGTAGATAAATAAAATACATACGCAACAATTATAATGATATATACAATTTGTTATACACATATACGAATACATATATAAATATAATGAATTTAATAAAATATATAATAATAATATAATTACACTAATAATTAAATATAATTTTAATAATTTGAATTAACTATTAAAGCATGATTTGACTCAATTAATCATATTTTTGATGAGGTTTAAAGGCACACATTATAAAGGATCGTGTAAGTACGATGTACTCGTAGTATTCTCTACCATCTGCTGCCCTTCGAACAAATTAGCGATTTCATTTCCCGTCACTAAGTAGGTCTAATGTAAACTGTTTACGTAGCCTGTTGGCGCGCTTTTTACACGTGACGTGTTAATTTTAGCCTCCGCGCGCATACGCATCCGTTGTGCGCCCGCGCCGTGGCTTACTGATTCACAGCTCCAGGATCAATGCAGCGATGAAACTGATGAACTGACAAGACAGAGGACTTCGCTCACGGTATGTGAAAGACAAAGCACTTTCTGACAGGAAAAGTATAAACATACATACATAATTTCACGTTATATCCCTTGCGGGTACGCAGAGGAAATGGAGCGCCATAAATCTCTCTCATGGCATGCCTCTCTTGCCATTCCTTGTTCCACGCATGCTCGCCGTTGGGGTCATCTTTATAACTTATCTTATGCTCCTATAGTCTTCGAAAAATACGAAAAAATCATTGGTACATACATACATTGCTTTATAACTTAACTATAAGCACTTTGCCAATCAGATCTTTTAAGGTCAGTCTAGGACGACCCCAGCTTGTCCTTCCACTCATTTTCGCTTCGTATACCTGATACGTCATTCGTTCATCACTCATTGTTTCCACATGCCTGAACCAACGGAGCATGCCTTTAAAAAATATATTCTTACAGTATTACTTTATTATACGTACAGTATTTATATACGAAATAATATGTACAAGATAGCTTAAAATTATTATATTCACGAGGTTATTGTTCCACACGAATGCACTCTGTGGCTATAATCCCAAAGGTCAATGACTCAAAAAATACACACTAATTAGCAACATAATAGTTACCAATAAATACGTTACTTCAGTTCATACTTTACTACGAAGCTATGTCCTTGGCGTGGACGACGGTATGTTTATCTATCTTATCCGAAAATACTCAATAAGTCTGGCAACACGCATGTAGGTGTGAGCGATAAAGTATTACCGGTAAAATGTGTAATAACTTGCAGTTATATTATTGTATCAATGATTATTCAGTGTACAGATAAAGATTAGGAAAACTGCTAAATATAGAGTATAGTGTCTATTGTTTGGCTGAAAAACTACTTAAGGTGGGTACTTAATTGGTCATAAGCTCATTTGCTCAAGCAGGCAAGGGTCGCCGGACTCGCCGGATTGAAACCACTTTTGGGCCATTGTGGTGGATCACTCCTAAAACAGTCATAGATATTGAATGTTTTTTTTTTCTTTAAAAAAAGGTGATTCATATTCTGTTAATCTCACAATTGATTATAACAACGCTAGACAACATTTAAATAGGAGATAAGTATTTTAGTGTCGGTTAACTTAACTTTCGTTACATGCAATTACGGTTAAATAATAGAACCAAACTGAGAAAACTGCCCAAGTAAGTAAGTAATATGTTTAATTCACACACAGCAATGACCGAAACAGTTATAATTATAATAAAATAATTATGTAGTCAAAGGTAAACATATCGAATTCATGTCTGATGGTCTGCTGTTGTTATGAAAAGGGCCTCAACTCAGCTTATTGCTGCAGACAAAATAGTCTACAGCGCTGGTATTCTGTGGAATTAAACCTCATTCGTGCTTCAAGAACTGTTATTTATAAGGTGAATCGAAAAACAGACCAATGAATTCCATTACATTGGTAAATTCCGCGACAATCACGTGAGTGCTAGCGCCTTTCAAACAATGAGCGTCGAACCGTTTCCGATAAGTGTACAAAAGGCGTCTCCATGTGCCCATTTAGATAAAAAAATGTGATAACGTTATCTTTGTGCTCAAATGCATTTGCTGTTTTGTAAACTCATGTCATTTGAGCTTTTGTTTTCTGTAATATAGTTTTAAGAAAAGCTTTGTTGAAATTTATTATTTTGTGCCCCCGATGGTATCTCAACTACGAGTACCAGTATATCCTTATTTTTCTGTTCAGTATTTGTTACAATAGGAGTCGTAGGAATGGTTTTTAAATAATAGAACAATCTTTATATCTTTCCCTTTAGCACTATAGTGCTGTGTTCTGGTTTAAAAAGTAAGAGGAGGGTCCTTCCATCTAAGTTGTCAAGGTTAACAGCACATCGAAAACCCTTTCTAACATTATTTATCTTTAAGTGAGGTAGGTGGAAGGACGATATCGACCACTTCCAAAAAGGATGATATAAGGACGCCGAGGATAGGGAAAAATGGAAAGGAGGAGGGGGGGGAGGCCTTTGCCCAGCAGTGGGACAGTCTATAGGCTATTAAAAAAAAGTGAGGTAAGACTAGCCACAGTGACCACTCACCATCAGTCGCTAATCTGCTGTCCTGATACTAAAACTAAAAATAGTAATTTATTGTATCGTTTTGCTTTTAAGATTTCAAAAGACAGCGAATCTTTGACCATTCTTATCGTATCTTATCTTATGACAGGGGGCCAGTGATAACCCCAGCGGCACTTCGACCCCCAGGGATCTTTTGTGCTCACCCCTTACCTTAGTCTCCTTCCTATTCCTTAAAGACATGACATCAAGGACGCTGTACAGCTTACAGGAAGGAGCCTATAGTCTTCTGGTTCCGGGTAGGTATCTTTGACCATTACTTTTGATCTTATCCAAACCACTCATATAGTTATCAGCACAAATTGATAACATTACTGTCATGATAACGTATGAGGGCCTTATCAAACATATTTAACAGACAGAACCCATAAACTCTACAAGTTTCCTTGACTTCAATGCCTTTCCGCTTGTCAAACACAGTTTAAACGTCCTTTTGAAACTTTACCCTTTTACATACCCTATAGCTGTATTTAGAATTATTCTATGGCTGTGTGAAATTAATGACAACAAAAATAATTGCAATAAATTAGATGGTAGTAATGTAGTTTTGATGCAGATGACCGAGTTTTTCGGAAAGCTCTAATAAAACGAAGGTGATGGTAACAAGAGTTTGAAATAAATATACGCGGGATGACACTCACCTACTTACAATTTAAATTAATTATTTTACAATTTTTGCTCACCAACTTGTGGCAATCGAATTATGGCAATATTGATGAATGAAATCATTTTGAACTGCTGAATCATCCTTCTATAATTAATTTCGGCTTTCCAAAAAGTGTGATGCCATTCCCACATCTGAAGCCTTGATGATGACCAGGAAAATGTAATGGGATATCCACAACACAATGGTCGGGGGTTTCTTAAGTTTTTAATTTAAGAAGGTGGTCTGCGTGTGAAATATTGTGAAATGTTCTCCCGCCATAAAATCAAAATAAAGTAATATTAAGAATTGAAATTTTATATTCCTTATCGGATAGTTCTTTTTTGTTTTTTCAGAAAATTTATAGATATGAAGAAATTTCACGATTTTTCAAGCGCAGCCACCCTCTTAATGTTATATCTAAACTTGCGATAAAGTTCCTGAATCATAAACTAGGTAGGCATGAAATATATTCGTCGAAGAATCGATTTTCAGTTTAGAAGCTGTGTAAGTAAACTAAGACGGAGCCAGCCAGCCATTAGCCAACATCTACCACAAACAAATTATCATTCTAGTGCCTGGGTATTACTTATTAGATATTCAGAGAAAGTTGGGCACGGCTCCTTGATCCGGTCCTAACTCTGGATTAACGTCGAGACAAACCTCTCGGAGAGCCACTGAATTATAAATACATTTGCATACTTCATACAGTTCGGGTTCGATTCCCTGGAACTTGAGGTATTTATTAGGGTCGGCGTTGAAGAATGATGCGTTGTTATGTTATTTCTGAATGTTAGGTTATTTCATTATACGAATTTATGTTTTAGAAATTTTGGGAAGAAATAACAACATAGAATTGGGATAAAATAAATGAATATAGGTATGCACAAAAAAGTACATTTTGTAAAGTATTTTCTATATTTCATTATTCATCATCATCATCATCAGCGTATTTATTTCCCCACTGTTGGGGCACAGGCCTCCCCTTGCCCAAGGGGGTACTGGCCACGAACCCAGTCCTGATTGGTGAATTTAGATACGCCTTGAGAAACTTTTAATTTCCTCTGACATGCAGGTTTCCTCACGATGTTTTCCTTCACCGTTAGAGCAGTCGGTAAATGTAGATAAATGTACTAGGTAATGTTGTCCTACAAACAGTTACTTTTTTCTGTACAAAGTAAGGAGATATCTAGAGCGTCGGTGGCCTAGTGGCTAGGACACCGGACTCCCATGGGGGAGGTCCGGGTTCGAAACCGTGCAGTGCCATGTACTAATGAGATTTTTCGTATTTTTCGAAGACTGACGTACATTTACCGACTGCTCTAACGGTGAAGGAAAACATCGTGAGGAAACCTGCACACTGAGATTACCAGTGTGTAAAATGGGGTAGACACAAAAGATCCTCAAGGGTCGAAGTGCCGCTGGGTTATTACCGGCATATAAGTTGATATAAGATAAGATAACATTTAATCTACAAGTAATTAAATAAATAAGTTTGTATAATTACACAGCTGCAACATCAGTGACAAACAAATTCTTCTACTGCATTGTAAAACCTGATTCATTCGTGCATGCATAATGTGCAATTACAATAACCATGGTGAGAAAACTCGAACCCCTATCGCTATAATCTTCATTACAAAATCATAGTTCAAATAAGAAGGTGAAATGCCATATAGTGGCCATAGACGTATTGCAGCAACTTAAAGCAGATTGAAAGATAACAAAACGCTTCTCTTTGTAATTTTGTAATAGATCTAATACACACGTAAATTATCTTTATTATTTGCCTTTACTTTAATGATATTCGAATTACAAAAGGTGCAAATAACTCTCTAATACTTTACCAAGAACTTTGGATTTGATTATTATTTTAATTATCAAATTCATTAAAATATTTTATTTGGTTGAGATTGTGTAGGTATTTGTGTTGAATGTCTTCAATAAGTTTATCAGAGACTAATCAAGCTTAATTTAATTTAAAATAAATCTAAATTATAATATTAAAGGTGAGGTATGTTTGAGGATCTGATGATGACCAGGAAAAAGATAGTGAACTTCAATTTCACTGCTTGAAACTGGAAGAATTGTAAGATTATCAGCCAGCCGAAACTATAATAGTTAGATGGGGTCTTCTCGAACTAAAGTTGTAGGGAATCCTGAGACATTATAAAAGAAAAATATATTTAAAGATGGCGGAAAAAAAAGTGATGTGGAGCTAGGAATTTTAAGATAGCCATGGCGTGGCCGAAGGCCGAGCTCCGCGTAGGACGTAGCCTGGAGCGTCCCCCCGACTTTAGGCGCCGCAGGTCTAACCTGCTGAATGTTCTTATCCATGTCAGATGAAAAATTGATCAGTGGTTTTAACATCTTGGGATGTTGGAGTATGATGGGATCTCTGGAACGGTAACAGTTAGGTTAGCTCAAATGTTTATGACCATGGTGACTTTCCGACATCTGGAATGTTGAGGACCCGATAATGGCCAGCAAAAACTCTTTCTTAATTTTTTAAAATTTGTGTTATTATTGTTGCGGCTGCTCTGTTGACCAGAGACCAGGCCAAACAGTAAGCACAGAAATCGAAAAATAGTAGCGCCCTCTCCTTCAAATTCTTTGTAAAAATAACAAGTCTACTGTCTATAATTAAGCGCACCCATAACCCCGCAAATAACCGGGGTATGTTTACGCCTTCAAACATTACTACGTTGCATTTGGCGCCCAACGTACAATCCGATTCGTTTACCATGCGACATTTGTACTATTGACAAACTGAAACTATAGCGCGAGGTAACAGACGCGTGCTGCCATCTATCGATCTGATTAGTGTACTGTTTACGTAAGTAGTAAAAGTGATAGTATTATCACTGACTAGTCTACCTTCAGGGGTGGTAGGATCAGGATAAAGTTTCAGATCAGGATTGGAATCAGAGACCCTGATTCACAGAATTATAAACACTGTATGAATTTTTCATCGTGTGAAAATTGTAGCTTTCATAAGGGGACTCCAGAAACCAGCGGCCACCACAATATAACTTAATGTTGCCCTGGATATAATAAAGATCCCTAGGGAGATTTTCTATTGTATCGGCCCCTCGTTGAATCATGGCCTTCTGTGCTCTCAATACATTTTAATTTACAAGCCCTTGGAGAATTATATTGCGTAGTCGATTCCATTGCTTTTAATTAGAGGACGAAAAAGTTTAGTTGTAAAGACTTTGTAGATCGTAGATACATATTTTATTTTATGTATCACTTTCATAATACTTGTAGGGTCGATAAATTGGCCTGTTTAACCCCCGGCTGATCGAGGAAGAGGTGTTTGACGCGATTGTCTATTTGTGTGTGACATCATACATAACAAGGGATGATCCGATTTGGACATGGATTTTCTTATTAAATAGATAATTATGTCTAGTGTTCTTAGCCATGTCTGATAAAAATTGGATTAGCGTTTCCAAGATCTTATATAACCTGGTTTTTTATTTTTTTTATTGACTACTAAACTCGCATTTGACCTCGATCTCGCCTGATGGTAAGCGACGATGAGTTCGACGATGGAACATGCGGGTCCAGTAAATGCCTATTCACTCTGGCCTTGAAGATCTCAAGGTTGTAGGTTTCGGGAAATACAGACGCCGGCAGGCTGTTCCATTCCTTAGCCGTTCGCATAATGAACGAAGAAGCAAATCGCTTCGTACGAATAGATGGGATATCAACAACATAAGGATGGAACCCCTCCCCGCGTCTGGTAATCCGAAGGCAGAATGGAGATGCTGGGATTAGGTAGTGGAATTCTGATGCGCACTCTCAATTATAGACAGGAAAATATCTAGTTTAAACCAATCAAAGTAAACAATGCACCAGAACAATTATCGTACACTTCTTACACACGCATTAAGAATGACCTTACTGTCATCATTGGTTCTATACAGTGAGTGTGGACCCACAATGACTTACACCCACATAACTAGGTGTTAACTGAATAAATGTAAAACAAAATTCGCATCGACAATTGACGATCTAGTCATCAGACCTTGAGACAGTCTGGTCTGGACAGGAACGTAATTAGGACTGAAAAAGCGGTGCCCCAAAGTTACAATGAGTACGTAGTGATGACAGCGGGGCGCAAAAAGGCCTGTAAACTCAAGTAAATCCATGGGTATGCCCCGGTATTACATATACGTAGACATGATTAACAGTATTGTCAATCAGTATAGCACAAAACACCAGTTTTTCGTTTCTGCATTATTTTATCACAATAAGTACGTTATACGTATATCTGTGATGTAAAATGTGACTGTCAAATAAAAGATAAAAAAAGTTATAGATAGGTATTCCGTTATATTCTAAAATTATGATTTTATACTGCACATTTATTTTTACAAACATTGATTAATTACCTTTTATAGTAGATATGTAGTCCAAAACTGTCAGGCTATGTGTATTATTGTATTATACAAGAATAGATTCGAAGCATCTAGTAATCTTTACAAGGAGTTTATTAGCTCAAAAACTGAAGTTCTTTAATGAGAGACCAATGGCGGAGACATGCCCTGTATTCTAAACGACACAGGATCATATATTGTATTTTGCGTCCCCTTTTCGAAAATGGGGCACTAAATATTCACGCGCTCGCGTGCACAAAACCTAACTACGTCTCTGGTTGTAGACAAAAAATAATATTACGTTACGTACGCCAACGCGTTCCCCGACCCACCCAAGCATGACACGAGAGAGCCTATTACTCATTAAATTCTCAGGCATTTTCTCTTAGCTCTACAAAATACTCTACTATTATTGTCTTGAATGTATTACCGCAGTTGATAGAAACGAACGTAGCATAAAAGGAAAAGTAATTTTTATTTGAGAGTGACTCTACGATAGTGCATAGAGTCGTAGTAGGTAGGTGGGTAGAAGAGATGAGTGCACTCTACAAAGGGCTTCGAACTACAAGGGTCATTCACACTCTTTCCGAACGGTATAGTCTAGTAGCATCAGAAGTTTAGTGATATACCATCTACGAACTCTAGGTAACTCTACCTAGAGTTTTACTATACAGAGAGTTACTTATCTAGATTTGTAGAGTGTATTCAACACTGAGTGTCGAACGAATCATTCATAGAAAACAGAAAAACGTGGAAACTAGTAGAACTCTACTGCTACATAATATTAGGTGACTTTTAATGAATGATGACGTATACTAATTATCTGATTGGCAGTCTATCTGTCTAGACGATGTAAATAAATTATGGGTGAATATCTGCTTACAAAGTGGGGCAGAAAACAAAAAAACGGACTTCAAAATTTAGAGTTCCGTGCCTTATCTTCGAACTCCATACTCCTGATCCTAAGATAATTCTGTAACAGGTAAGTACGTGGACCACCAGGAAAATAATAATATACTCAACAAAAATCTGTAATTATGCGGAAACAGGACCAAACATATATGAATTGAGAACTTCCACCTTTTTAAAAATCGATTAAAAAAGGTTTACACTCGGCACTACATTGTTTCCTTGAATGGCATGGCAATTTAATACTCACTTATGCCATAACATGTTACATATTCATGTAATTATGAAGATGTATTGTACCTGCGCGAAACAAGCCTCATGGGAACGACCTTGCGCGTCAATATAATGGTAATGAAACAATTATCAAGGTAGTTGGAGTTAAACACGCAGTTATCACGCTATTGCTATAGGCCGGTGTTGGGAGAGCACATTAATTCCAATTCGACAGCTCGACGCTGGGGTAGATAAGTTCTAGAGTTGTGTACCGTGTTCTCGACGTTTAATCTACCAATTCCAATAAGTAATTCAATGAGTTCATAAATACATATAATTTATTATTATTATTTACAACTTAATATAAAATTGGATAAAATAATTTCACTCAAATATCCCTCCGCGAAGTGCCCCCTAAAGTACCCAAGATACTGGCGGCGTTCCCTTACTGGATGGCGAGGGAAATGCGCTGCGCTAAAAAGTGGCCGGCCCGCGGTTCACCTCCTCTCTCCTTTATACGTCTCCCCATAATTAATATTATTTATATAATACAATTGCAAGAGGAAAGTACTCGTAACAAAATAAATGACAGAACGGCACTTAATGGTATTAAAAAAATTCCTGAATGAATGAATAGGCCCTTGCGGTATAATAGGGTATCAAAGATGTTGGCGGAATTGCCCCGCTAGAACGCTATGCTGATCCTTTGAGCGAGATAGCCGCCAGCCCTTGGGTCCCCTTAACATCTAATAGGCGCTTCGACAGCTCTCGGAACAGTGACCATGCTCCAGGATCCCAAGGACCAAGGGTCGCGACATCAAAAGCAACAAAGTTGTACTGGTTGCCGATATCCCTGTATTTGCGAGCCTTAAGTTTCTCAGCCGCTTCAGCCTCCGCGCCGACATTCCAGTAATTCAAGAATAACCCACAGAACTTCTTCTGTGGATAGACCATCAGTCACAAATCACAAAATTATCATTCCAATCATCAGGCTGTCATGTGAGAATCGGTGGCATAGTGACTTGGACCACAAAGGACGAACGAATTCTTAATCACCTATAGTTAGTGGATTTTCACCATGAAGCTTACTGATTTACATTGCGGATATCTCTTATCTTATCTTATGATAGGGCGCCAGGAATAACCCAGCGGCACTTCGACCCTTGAGGATCTTTTGTGTCTACCCCATTTTACACACTGGTTATCTCAATGTGTAGGTTTCCTCACGATGTCTTCGAAAAATACGTAAAAACTCATTGGTAAATGGCACTGGACGGTTTCGAACCCGGACCTCCCGCATGGGAGTCCGGTGTCCTAACCACTAGGCCACCAACGCTCTGGATATTCCCTTACTTTTTACTGATCACCATTGCTCCTCAGATGTGGGAAGAGCACGATGATCCTAAACATTTTAGCACAAACTCTAATCATCTATATACGTACTGTTACCGTTCCAGGAATCCCATCGACATTAAAGATACTCCAAACTCCAAGATCTTGGAAACCTCTAATCCATTTTTTATCAGACACGGCTAATCATTTCATTTAGGTACCTACATTTAGTAAAATGAACATTTAATTACATTTTTGTACATTTACGCTGTTTTCATTACTATTTTTAACCACATCTGTTATTACCATCATCCGCTCCTATTTTAACCGCAGTCTGTGTATTATCCAACGGCTGATAATCACTGGTTACTCAATAACAATTTTGTGTTAATTACTTACATCGAGCTAACAATAAACAATGCTTCAGTTTAGGTATGCAAATTCGACAACCTACATTCGCTGTGTCACTGACATTTCAATGGCATGTAAGCTGTGTACAGAGTATGACTGAATAAATTGATCTCTTGCAGGGTGACTCGTATTATTCGGAACATACAAATATACGCCTGTATTTGGAACAATTTTTTGGAGACAATTCCCGGATTTTCTATATAAAAAGAAATCGATAATTTATTATATTTAAAAAATTTCCATATTACCCTTTGTGTCCCTTTGATAGACAATTTTTTTGAAAGTTCATGGCCTTTTACGGCATTTATATGGCTTACATTATGTATGACTCTACAATAGAGTGTAATTACCTAACTTACATACTGCAGAAAATTTATAGTTATGGTTAACAAATGTTTTTGTTTGGATAGCCAATTTTCTTTAAATACATTGGTTTTTCCGGCATATATATGGCTTACATTACGACTCTATAATAATTAAAGCTTAATATACATGCTGCAGAAAATTAATACATAGGTTGTTTATGGTTTTAACAAATATTGAGTTAAGTAAAGTAACTTGCCGTCTTTTAACCACAGACTACTACTACATACCTAATAAGAATTTGACGTAAAACGAATTTGACGAATATCGTGCCAGGCGAATTGGTAAAAAGAGTGTGACAAATGCTCACACTGACGCCTGTCATCAAATATTTAACCACTTTCGAGAATTCTTAAAATACCAACACGAAATAACAATAAAAACGCGACTCTATATTTTTATTTGCTTGTTTATTTACTAAGACATTCTTAGCGGAAACATCGCAACTCACGGTTTCCTGTGGTTTAGAGACTACTACGATAGAGCAAAGAAAAAACTTACCATCATCATTGAAGTGTGCATATTCGTTGCTCAACCAAATGGTCCCATTCCAGGGACTAGAACCCGGGACCTCCAGCCGGTTACATCATACGCGCCAAAATAACTCCCGTATAAAAACTCACGTCAATCAACTGTACACAAGGTTACACTAACTAGCACTCAAATTAACGCGGTTAATTTTAAAACAATGGTCAAAGTTAAACTAAACTCTAGTTAAAGTTACTGTTTTAAACACGATCCATGGACGACAAGGAAGTCACTGTCAAAACAAAACACGGTAAAGTTTATAAATACGTAATTTCTGAACGAAAAATGACAAAACACGAGCGCCACCTTCGACTCGCCACACCACACTGCATTAAATTAACCAAAGAAGCGTGGACTACGTACAATCTACCTGATATCTCTCACCCAGTCTGATGCTATACAAAGTTTTGTGACAGAAAGAGACAGCTATTGACTTGTCTATTACACTCTCAAAGATGCATTTCGTTGCACCTGCTCCGCTTCCTGCGACAAAGTTCTAAATCTTAACTACGAGTTAACTCTGTTGCAGTTTGTTTAGTTTAGAGTTAGAACTGTATCGTAGTTAACGGATGTGTGTATTTTGGGAGTTTACGGTATCAAACTCAGGCAATTGTTTTGAAAGATCCGCGTGTCTAAAATTAATTATGAAATTGGATTTATTGGTTTGCGGTATGCATGCTTTCTGGCTGACTGGAGAGTTAGTGGCACTAAAAGGGTTAATTTCATTTCCGGAATGCAACGAAATAATAAACATTCTTAGGGTCGCTGGTCGTCTTATCACTATGTGTGTGATTTTATATTTTTTAAGTGCCCAGAATAAAAGTAGGTTAACATTTTGTTCAGCCAACAAAAACATCGTATTTCAAGAATGTTTGCTCTATTAATTATTTCCTTTACTTACATTACAATACTTATGTACAACAAAAATTAAACAAAAATAATACCTGTATAGAACAGGCATATTCCTACTAATATTAATATTATCCTACTAATATTCCTACTAGTTCCTACTGATGTATGGACTTATGACTCCATTGTAATCTTACAGCACAAATAAACTATTCTTATTCTTATTAATTTGATAATAAATAAATAATTTATATTTATTTTTATTGGAGTCAATAAAACACAATTTTAGTTACAGCACCGTAAAATAATCTTTATACAAAGTGTAACGAACACAAAGTTACTCGCACCTGTGATTTCTGAAAATTCTGAAAACCACCGAAGAAAAGAACCTTGAAAATATATTTGATTGATTTTTAACCATCCTCTTCTGATCCTCTTGAATCCATCTGAGACTACAAAGACGGTTTGGTTTACTTCAACGAACATCTTGTTAGCATAAGCTATCCAACTTAATAAATGATTAGTCTTAAATAGTACACTGTTTCACGGTATTTTTATTGAATTTTATTATTTACGACCGGTTTCGTTTACACATCTTCAGGTATTTGTTTATAATTATTTTCTTAACTACATGCAGTTAGATAAATATTAATAAAAACGAAAAACGTGTAAACGAAACCGGTCGTAATTCATAAAACACAATAAAAATACGGTGAAACAGTATGTAGGTATTTTAGTCTAATCATGTACTAAGTTTTACCATGTACCATACCGGTGTATCACCAGCCAGCAGTCCTGCTGGTCCCGAGGTCAGATAGGATCTCTGGTGCTAGACTCATGCCTTCGTGCTAGAATGTAGTAGAGTAAATGCCATGTCTGTGTTTCACCACCCTGATACTCTACAACACCCACAAAAAATACGGCTCGGTTATTTTTCAATACTCTGCAATATATCTTAAAATGAATCAAATCGGAGCCGGACACTTGGGGGACTTTCCTTGCGTGGGACTGCAAGTTTGTTTTTGCTGGTGTCGAAATCATGATTATCACAATTTTTCGGAAACAGCTGTAAGTTTTTACGTACATACATGATATTTTCATAAATATATTGACCCGCTACAGTCAGTATATTTATTTCTATGAACAGTTCCCTTTGAGAGTCCCTGCAACTTAGATTATATATTGCGCGAAATACCCTCTTCTGTAGAATGAAGATAGTTTCAATATCAGCAGCTCGACCCCATAAATGTCATTCTACCGGTGACTCACGTAGATTAGATAGGAGTGTAGGAGATGACGCCGGGATAAAAGGTTCTATGAAAAATAAATCTGAGCCTATCCATTTTCCACAACAACCCCCATTCCCCTCTCCCCTCTGAATAACTGTAACTGTTTTTCAACAAACCTGAACAATTTTCCATAAACCTTGGAGCGGTTGGGTTGAGTTATTGTAAAGGCAGGTACCGGCGTAATATTAACTACAGTCCCGAGGTCGTTCCCAGCGCTTTCCCAATACACTGCAGGCCCACCGAAATAGCCCGTTTCGTGCCGTGGGCGAAACCTAAACATTTTTACATTTTCACGGCCGCCAGTGTACTAACGACTCTCGGGAACGGAAATACCGATGTACGATACAGGGGGTGATGAAATAACTGAATAGAATACTACGACCAAAGTGAAGTACTAAGTTCCAGAAAGATCTAAAAAGCTCCATAGGTTAGTTACTGAGGCAATCAAAATTAAGAGTAGAATCTTTAATTTAAGAGTAGTTTGACTTTATGTCAATATTGTAAACGATTGACACTAGTAATTTAATAATATTTAAAACAGAGCGTGGCCCGACTCGCACTTGGCCATTTTTTATAAGGTTGCAGCCGCACGCACTTCTTACCGCCATTTTCACAAAAGTCTTCAATAAAAATATATATGTACTATCCCTGTCTACGCCATAGCTCTAGATAAAGATAAAAATTTCTTGCAGCTCACGTTTAGCCGCCAATGTAACAGATGTCTAACGACTGGGGAGTACATAGGTTAGCCTCGGACTTCACGGGTCCGGTTTAAACCCTGGTTCGGTTCGCTGCAGCCAATCACGGAGCGCTGATTTCAAGTTGCGGAGCTGGAGCCTGGAAGAGGACTCGTGTAGTCTGAGGCTTACACTTTCGCAAGAGGTTTTAGCTTAGGTAACTTAATTAAGAAATTCATCTCGTCAAGTCATTTCATCACAGGCTCGGCGACGGGAAGACAAAGAAATAAACAAAGTTACGTAGGTTTCCCTTTTTATTCATTCTTGTCTCGATCGTACAGCTTCCGAAGACTTTTATTAGAAAAACTCGGCTTGCTCTTTCATTGCTTGTGAAAAACACAAAGTTATTTGGATTCAGTGTGGTGTGACCAGAAATAAAAAACCGGCAAGTGCGAGTCGGGACTCGCTCTGTTATTGAGATCCGTACTAACAAGGAAAATACCCCAAGAGTCCGGCTCCGATTTGATTTATTTTAAGATATATTGCAGAGCATTGAAAAATAATCGACCGGCATTTCTTTTAAACGGCCCAATTCATATTTGGTGGGAGAAATCGCCCTTCAACGTTTTCGAATGTATGGGACATAGTGAATTCGGTTTGGTACATGTACAGAATTAACTCCTCCGATTTGATTCGGTCTAAGATATATTGCAGAGCATTGAAAAATAACTGACTCATATTTCTTTTATCAGCCCAAATTCATATTTAGTGAGGGGAAATCGGTTTTCGAATTTAAGGACATAATAAAATCAGTGATTTCCCCCTACTAAATACGAATATGGACTGATAAAAAAAATACGGGTCAGTTATTTTTCAATGTTCTGCAATATATCTTAAAATGAATCAAATCGGAGCCGGACACTTGGGGTACTTTCCATGTAAGTAAGCTCTACTCTAGAAGTAATTTTGAACAAAAATATGTTTTCTTGTTTAGTTCACAACTTACAAAATAAGTAGACCTACCTAAGTATTACGTGACGTATCAAGTTTAAGCATATGTAGCCAATTTTCTAGTATCTAGATAAAACTGTTCATGATAGATAAACCTAGTAACAAAAGTGGTCTGAAATTGACAACATTGGGATCTTCAAGGCCAGAGTGAATAGACCCGCATGCTCCATCGTCGACCTCATCGTCGCTTACCATCAGGCGAGACAGAGGTCAAATGCAGGTTTAGAAGACCATAAAAGAAAATCGTTATTTCTCTAAATAAAAAATTTCAAGGAAATCATACTTACCTACCTACTTTACTTAATAAGCTCTAAATAACGACACCTCACACGTTAGGGGTATAAAACTATTTTTTTTGTCAACCCACTTTACTTGTGAGATCCCCTTTATAATATAATTCTTTAAAAAAAAAGGTGGATATACGGATTTGGGTCAAAGGAATATATGAAATGAAATAAATGTCTTTCGCCTATTGAATTTAAACGAGCAATATTTGCCAACAGCATATTCGATTACCATTTTCCTATGACATATGAGGGGTTAGTAATAGTCTTTTTGGCTGCTTTTATTTTACTCCCGTGCAGTGCCATGTACCAATGAGTTTTTCGTATTTTTCGAAGACTTGCGTACATTTACCGACTGCTCTAACGGTGAAGAAAAACATCAGAGGAAACCTGCACACTGAGCTGACCAGTTTGTAAAACGGGATTGGCACAAAAGATCCTCAAGGGTCGAAGTGCCGCTGGTTATTCCCGGCCCCCTATCATAAGATAAGAAGACTTTACTCAACACAACAAAGTATATTTGTGAGCACTTTCTTCTTTAGCCGTATCCTCAGAGCTAAGGGTCGACCTTATTCTATGAAAATAACCATACTTATAAGTCTTTTTAGGCATATATTGAGGTGGTTTGTCATTGCCTTCCTCATTCCACACATTGCTTAGGTATACTCTGTTCACGTAGGTCAAGTGAACAGAATATAGGTATCTCAATCTGCAGGTTTCCTCACGATTTTTCCTTCGCTGTTTCAGCAGTCAGTAAATGATAATTATGCGTTTGTTGTTCGTACTGTAACCTACAAACACTGATTGTAACTCTTTGAAATGTCACTGGGACTATCTAGGTAGCGAAGTGTTGTAAAATCTTAAAACACCACAAGTACCTATAAAATTCGATAATTATTCTACAATTTACCCGGATATTCGGCCGAATTCGAATATGGAAAAATATACCGAACATGCGGAATATTCGGCCGATCTCTAGTATACAATGATTAAGGTAGGTACTGACTGCCTGGCTTAAAATTCAGTTGATGGACAAACCACAGCTTTTGAGTGCGTATAGCCGAAGGCAGACACGCGTCCGTCGCATGCTTACGTAATATACATCAGACCAGCAACCAGACAGACCACACCTCAGTCTGGTTTGATTACCCTGCCCGTGGGCACTTACAAACTGCCAGACGAAATTGTGAGTTGATTGCTCAGAAAAAAAACGCAGCTATGGTGTAATGGTCGAAAAATAAACGACCAGATAATAACTGTCATACCAGTACCTGCCGTTGGTATTATTGGTACTTAATAATTACCTTCCTACTAGTGTCAATCTAGCAGACTAAGAAAGGTTGAAAAAATTCCTGAAGAGAAAGGTGTCTTCTTCAAATTAGTTAGGTAGGTACTTCTATATTTACCTACCCGTACATTCCTTCTGTGTGGCCATTATACCGGAAGATTTTTAGACCGTAAGGGAAAGAAGAAAGAAGTTAGTACTTCCCGATTTTAACTTAACTTGCCTGTTTCGTGATTTTTGACACACATAATACCTGCGAGTAGTTAAGTAATTGTAGAGAAATAAAAACTCGTATTTTGAAATTTCAAAGTGATATTTTTGTGAAGGTCTGCAATATTCCGGAAATTATCAAGATATAGAGAAACTGTAAGCTTCGTATCCTGATGGTATCATTCGAAAAATTCACGTTGCTTCGCTCTCCCATAGAATTCGATTCGCATCTGAAACGTTATAAGTTTATTATGAGCATCTTCTTTAATATTATTTAAATCCTCATTGGTTTTAATACTTTATTTCTCAAGAAAAGTGCGAAAAGTTTCACATTTTTCCGTATTTAGATCGACAAGATTCAATTCAAGATAGGATTCATGAAAAGTGACACCACATTGATGATAACTAATTTTTTTAAGGAGAGCCAATGAGGAAACTGGCCATATGATGGTAACTATAGTCACCGTCGCCCATAGCCGTCTAACCTCACAATAATTTAAATAGGTTATCGATTGGTTTTTAACCTTGAGGACATAGAGTGTCTCATGTGATTCACTCTTACAAGTAAGGTGACATCTTTACATTCTACTTCGCTATCTTCTCTTCAGTAATATTTTCCGGATACGGGTTTCGTATAAAAAGACAACAGATTCCATAAAAATGACTAAATCTAGCACTTACATGCATTGGGGTACTCCATCGGATGATAATGGACAAGGTCCATTGCCACAAAAATTACGACAAAGAGAGACTTCACATCTCTCACCGATGTAGCCCATAAAACATTTACAAGCCATTTTCCCTAAGACTTTCGTCCCGTGTAGACAAAACTTTTCCTCGGCAAGATTCCTCAACACCTCACATTCCATGACCCCATCTGTCTGATCGAAAACATCATAGTTGGCAGCTACTGCAGAACCTTTCTCTACATGTTTATAAACGGAAGCAAATTGGCCTTGATTGACACCTTTAGCTGTCTTGACCAACTTCCAAATATGTTTCGACCAGTCATCAACCCAGTAAAGGGAGTTCTTGGAAACGGTTAATGCGATGGGTACATTTTTGTAGCCTGCTAATAATGTTTTCCTATTTTTCCCTTCAAGGTCAGAACTGTAGATGTAGTAATGTTCGTCTGCAGTCGTGTCAAGAAAGAAAAGCGACTTTGTCTGCTGGTCGATGACGAGGGCATTAGGAAACTCCAGGTCTGTTACGAGGAGTTTTCTGTCAGAGCCGTCAACACGAATTTTTTGGATTGTTGCTGGACTGTTTATAGCCCAGTTGCTCCAATAGACGTAGCTGTAACAGAAACAGTATATTATCTTTCTGCCATAAGTAATCATCAGATTTACTTACATCATGAATGACAAGGATAATGTAGGTTTCTTTCTCAATGAAATATGAAGGCATTATGATATAAATGATTGATCAATTTGGAAGCTTAGGTATGAACATTACTTTTCTTGAATATTATTTTTCTTTATAATTAATCGTTAATTTGCAATAGTTTCACTATAATTTAAATAAAGTTTCGTTGAATCTTACCCTCTGCAAGTATCCACAGCGATAGCCAAAGGAAACACGTCATTTTTAAACTCGTCAAACAAAACATTTCCATAAAAATCGTTATCAGCATCAGCTGTTGACTTCCAATAGATACCGTGGGTTCTATAATCAGTCCAGAAAAGCCTTTGCGTCATTGGATCGAATGCAAGATTGTGAATGTATGCGGGAGCATTTTTGATTATAATTTCGCTGTTCTCTGTGCCTATTTGGTAGCTGTATACGGATGCTGTATCATGATAATTGTCAACGAAGAAAACCTTATCGTGTACAGTATCGTAAGTTAGACCTGCGAGATCTGTAAACGGTCCTTCTACGGTACTGATTTTAGTTCCTTTACTGTAGAACTCTATTTGGTCCCCAGTTGTTATTGCTACATCTGAAACGTAAGATCAACGGTTATTTTTACTAGCAGTAATTCCTGCTAATACCTATGCACAAAAGTAAAAACGTGTGCTGGCTGGTCTAGCTGTAATGGTATTCATAATGTAAATAATTATTTGACTATATAATTATGTATGTAAATATACTATGGAAGGTACAGTACAATAATTATAGTGAAACAATCAAGCATACATACTCGTATATTCCGATAACAACATTACGGTTAGCACGGTACCGAAACTATAGAAAATCCTGTGTAGTGCGTGGTCGTGGACGCTGTTGTAAAGAGCGTGTATTTTGATTTGCATTGTGAATTATACGGATTTATTTAAGTACCTTTTAATATCAGTAGAATTGGGTTAAAGAAATAATTTATTTCCAAGAGCGCACATATACAAACAATTAGGTACAGAAGATAAATAAACAAAAGTAATTAAGTTTGATGAAGGTGGTATGCAGCACCGCAAAAAGGGGACTGCCTCAGCCTGTTGCCGCAGCAGCAAGCAGGATTTAGCACTGCGGCGCTGATTTTCAGGCATCACCTGTGTGCCAGGGATAACTCCCTAATGATACACTAGCGGAAAACAAATTCATTGATGGAACTAAATGGATAATACGTATTGTGAGCAATTGGTACAATTTCTCAATTGGTAAAGTTTTCAATTCGTTCAAATTCTCTGTTCGTACAATTCTCGATTCGTACTACACCTCGGGGTCCCTGCTAAGAATCCCAGAAGATAGATAGTGCCTTAGGTTGGTCTGACCAAAGAAATGAGAAAGAAGCCGGTCCTCCTAAATGTGTGTCCAAACTAAGAAGAAGAAGAAGTCTTCTTCTTGTCGTGTGATTATTTAGTGGTCAACCTATTATCAGGGCGTCCTTAGCCCTAAGGTCTGATACGGCTTTAACACTGTCGACAGCAGCCGGGATCAGACAGTTTATCGTGATCTCAGAGGCACAGGACAGGCACTTAGATGAAAATGTAAAATTTTAATTTAGTTACCACCAACGGACACCCATCCTGGCTCTGACCGCGCCCAACGTTGCTTAACTCGCACAATCATGTTCTAGCCATGCTCGCACCTAGGTTATCTACTTACCCCCTGCGACCAAATTATACCTACTACTTAGTTCACAACTTACCCCAAGAACACACGTAGTTTACTAAGACCACTAAACTGACCAGGAAGCACTTAGATCGAACCATTTTTAAACACAACCAACGGGAGTGAACTCTCGACTGGAGATACAATGCTTTGGCAAACTCTTTTATTATGACAACAGGTTCATATTCCAATTATGTGGCGATTTCGTAAATCTTTTATCTATGGAGACAAAACATCCTAATGTCTAATAATAGCTAAGTACTCGTAATGTTATCATATTTTTATATAAAATATCACAACAATAAAACAACATAATGATTAATGACGCAAGAACATTGGTGATAATGTCAGATAAACTGGAGTTAGTTACTCCCCTGGTAGGACCCCACACGAAGATTTTCTGGTGGTATGACCAGCCTGGGGTGGTACCACCCTTATAGTTATTTCTGCCGCAAAGCAGCAATTGAACAATTAAATAATGCAGTAACAAAAACTCCCTATAGAGCCGAAATGGGGGTGTTCAGTATCAATAACTGAACAACTTTCACTTATAGTACCACTTTGAAATCGCGAAAAAACCCCAGCTGTTTTTATTTTTTTATATTTTTTATTTACTACTAAACCCGCATTTGACCTCGATCTCGCCTGATGGTAAGCGACGATGAGGTCGACGATGGAGCATGCGGGTCCAGTAAATGCCTATTCACTCTGGCTTTGAAGATCCCAAGGTTGTAGGTTTCGGGAAACACAGTTACATTTCGGTCGTGGGTATATCGCACACGTATCACACCGGCACCTGATCAGCGTCGCCTTAATTCGAACTGTTCAGTATTCTTTGTATGAAACTCTATACTGCAACGCACACTAATCAGTAATCACCATCGTAACGGCATCGACAAGCTAGTGAACCGCACGCGGTTCGTGATCAACTCGCAGTCACCGCGCTTACGTCGTCGGTGCGTCGCCGCGACAGACCGCCTGTGATGACGGTTAGCCGTTAATCAGCCGCGTCGACACCTCGGAATTGCTGAGCGCCGGTTAAGTAAGTGCCTGCGCCGGGTTGACGCCTTGTTAACCGTGAGGCGATACGGAGGCGATCCGGTGCAGGGTTGATATCTGTGGGAGAGCCTTTATTGGTTTTTTTTGTTAAGAACCTTGAACCCCTGCATAAAATAATCAAATCGTTCATTTCAGTCCGTAAATTTTATGTGAAAACTTTGTTCCAACGGCTGAAGTTTCGTCTCAACCATCCGAGGAAGATCCTGGCTGTAGCTGGGTTCTGAAATATTGCTATTATTTGCATATTAATAAGTATGACCCGTCTTACCTTTTTGGAGAGAAAAGATAAAGAGTTTTGTATAGGTCAGCAGAATTTTCAAAGATTCAAATCTTGACTTAGATATCATATTATAGTACGTAGATATAGGTAGGTAAGTGTCTACTTAGAATTAGAATACATACTTAGATAGAAAATTCACAAATAATATTCTAGCAAGATTTATGTATGTTTATCTGCCCTAAAAGCCTACAAAATATTACAGGTGGTAGATCCTGATGTGAAGGAACTAGCTATCTATAGGATCTATTTCTGCCGTAAAGCAGAAATGCTTGCATTTCTGTTTCGGTTTGAAGGGTAAGAGAGCCAGCGTAATTTCCGGCACATGAGGCAATTCATCTTAGTCTTCAGAGTTAATACAGTGTCTATGGGCGACGGCGACCACTCACCATCAGGGGGCCCGTCTGCTCTCCTTATTTAATAAAAAAAGGAATTTTGTCATTAGTAATTTATAATAAACTACCATTATAATATTGAGGAGCTCGTAGCCTAGTTGCGAGCACGGTCCGAAAGTGATCGTGCAGGTTAAGCGATGTTGGCGCGGTCGGTACCTGGATGGGTGACCGCTAGTGGCATATTTCATCAGAGCTCCTCCGTGCCTCGGAGAGCAGGTTAAGCAGTCGGTCCCGGTTGTTGTCGTTCGACAGCAGTCGTTAAGTCATGTCAGAGGCCTACGGGCGGCCTGAACAACTCTGACAAACCATACGATAAGCAAGCAAGTAATAAAATACCCGAAGAAATACGGTATAGGTAGTTATACCTACCTACTTCCAAGTTAATAAAAATCTCCAGTTTTAAATAAGTACCTACATAAATAAATAAAGATTTTTAATTAATTGTTTATTTTTTACGTTACGCCCCGCATTTCCATTTAACCACGCAGTTAAACCACGGTTAAACCCATAATGTTTTTTATTTATAATTTCCCCTATCCCTTTCATTCTCATCAAATGATGCACCCTACCCTCACCCTGTCTTTGGGGACTGGACGAACAAGTGCGGCTAAATAACAGTAATAATAATGCATTTTATATTATTATTTATTTACCCTAGGGCTAGCCGCCTATTGGATTATACAGAGTGTCCCAGAAAGTATGGATCATACGAAACAAGGGGATGCCTGAGGTCATTACCAATCTAAACAATATATTATACGATTCTTCATGAAAAAAAAGTTATTTAATTTTTTGGATCTTTATCAGAAATGGCCTTTTTTTTTGGTAACGGGGGAGAAATCTTCGAAAGATACCCAGCCTCCTGGGGGAGAGACTGGGTTATGTAAGATTTTTACTCACTAAAACCCCCTCGATGGCCGGCCTCGTGCTTATCGGAGGGCTCCGGGATCTCCAGTGGAACGCACCGGTGCCCTCCTAGCATTTGCCTTGGGCTCCTCCTGGGAGGTGTTGTGACGGTACCAACCTTGATGAAGGCGGGTAACTAGTAAAATTTATCTTTTTTTTTAATGATGAACGTGGGTAGGTAAAGAAATACATCAAAGGGTAATTTTCGTTTGATAAAAAGAGAACAGTGTTTAACACACACACAAGAGACACACATAACACAACAGAACACAACACAACACATAACACATTAGACTGATCTTTAAGATTATACATACTCGAGAACGGGTAAATATTTTATGAAAATCATACGAAACATACCTTTTTCCTTCTGGACGACGGCGTTCATCAATTCGTGGTTTCGATATTTCAGGAGTTGGGTGTCGACTGTATGGAAGCATGACGGACGTTTGTTTTTCCTATCAAATTAGGACTGTTTAGGTTGGGTGGGCACCGTTCGCGATGGAGTCTAAAAGCGTATGAGGTTTTCGTGCAAGAAGGACTGAGTTTATATAGTGTTAGCTGACGACCCCCCCTCCCTTCCAGCGCTCGTCGCGGCCACCGCCTCTGCTTAAATACGATGCAGCAGGCGAGCTCGGGGCACTTCTGCTGGCGCGCGCTCTGAATACGGACCTCTCTCTGTTGCCGTAACTGTTCACGAAAGTACGAATTAATTGCTGCTGACGCTGCGTCTGACGCGGGCGCCTGCGAGGTGGGCGCCCCGGTCACGTGGCCGTTTTGCCGCCCGCACTTGCTGCGCTGGCCGCGCAGAGCGACCCCAGCATTTACCGCGCTGGCCGTGCCGGGCACGACACTCGCATTTACCGCACTGAGCACACCATGCGGTGACGAGCAGGCGCAGCCCCCCCCCCCCCCCCCCCCCCCCCCCCCTCGGACTTCGCTGAGCGCTTCATTGGCGCGCTAAATCCATAAACGGGGTGAGATCAAATGGACCCCTACCTAGCTATGCAAAAAGGAACCAACCAACAACTATGGCCAAATTGAGTTAAGTATGCAGAACGACTCAAAAACGTGTTTCATATTTATGATAAAAAGACCCAGGCCGCTCGGCGACTTTATCTATGAGAAATGAAAAGTCATCAAAGTTACCAACCCATTAAACGCAAACTTTTTTTCTGACAAAAGGAACCATGCTGTATGATTATAAAATATATTGTGCAGAATAAGTATGCTAAAAAGATCCAAGTCACGTGGTACCCTTTTTCTTTAATATAATCATTACGCAAAATGTCATATACGAGGATAAAATCCATATTGAACAAAGTCATAACGCAGACCTTGAAAAAGCAGAGTCTTTACAAACTGTTTGAAAAATGACTTTGACGCTTAAGGTATAAACGACCACCCAACTCTCCAAAAAATCTCTATTCGGTTCCTAGAGTCGGGCATAGTTTTCTCCCAAATGATAACGACTTTGGCAGGATTGAGTGTGCATTCAAATACCAACAAAAGAATTTATACACCTGAAGATTATATACAAATTATGAAATCCTATAAAAAAGCAAACCAATGCAGGTTCACAAGATGAAAAGGGAAGACTTTTTGTCATCTGCAAAGCTGGAAAAGAATATAACCAACAGAAAAAAGGCAGTTGACGGTTCCAAAATTTGACGTGTCTAGGCCGACGTCGTTGACGGGATGTCGGTAAACCGTTAGTGGAATAAGCGGCGGCGCTTACTACTAGAGGGTTTGGGTGGTGGGGAGCTTGCTCGAAGAAGCGTCGAGACGCTAACTTCATGTATTGAGCGATCGTGGGGAGTTCCAAATCGTGATGGAGGTCTACGTTACGTAGGTACCATGGAGCACCGGTTGCTCTACGCATGAACCTATTTTGGATAACCTGAAGGCGGCGAATGTGGCAAGAGTGCGCGAATGTCACGCTTGCGTACGTGAGGATTGGACGGATGCAAGTTTTGTAAATTGTCAACTTATTTCTAAGTGACATTTTACTCCCCTTGCCTAGCATCGGGTGTAACCGGCCGAGAATGAATGGTGCGCGGTCGCGGACGCGTTTTACGTGTGGCTCGAAGGTCATACCTCTATCAAGGGTGACTCCTAGATATTTGACCTTTTTCTCCCAAGGGATAGGTCTGCCGAAAAGTGAGAGTTGCCCTATGTTATTCCGAACATGGGTGGTCGTATCGCTTTTCTCAGGGTTCACCTCGATTCTCCACTTCCGAAACCATTCGCCTAGGGCGGTGGCGGCGGATTGGAGAATCCGGGTGATACGAGCCCTGTTCTTATCAGAGATGTAGAGAGCGGTGACGTCCGCAAATAGCGCGAGTTCTACCTTTGGATGGCGAGGGATGTCGCTGGTATACAGCGAGAAGAGGAGTGGCGATAGGACGGAGCCCTAGGGGACTCCGGCTCTGATTTGGCGAGGGGAGGAGAGCGATCCCTCGACGCGGTAGCGAAAGGTTCGATTCCTGAGGAAGTCCCGTAGTATGAGTACGAGACGATCCGGCACCCTGATTTGGTATAACTTGTATATCAAACCGTTGTGCCAGACTTTATCGAACGCCTTCGCCACGTCGAAGAATAGCGCCCCTGTGGGGATCGGCTTACGCGAATAATTGAGTCCCTCCAGTATGTGTTCCGTGATGCGGTGCACCTGCTGGACGCACGAGTGTCCGGGTCTGAAGCCAAACTGGACGTCAGGGATTAAGTCTTTGGACTTGGCAATGTCATGGAGGCGATTATTGAGAAGTCTTTCGTAGACTTTCCCCATTGTCTTGAGGAGACTGATGGGGCGATAACTGGTGGGTTCGGAGCGCGGTTTACCTGGTTTGGGAATACCTATGCAACTGCTTCCTTCCAGGCGTCTGGAAAGGAGCAGTTGGCCATTGCGGTGTTGAAAATAGATGCCAATAGGCAAATCAGGGGAGCAGGGAGCAATTTGAGAACCTTGTTGGTAATTCCGTCTGAGCCGGGGGCTTTTTTCTGTGACCTTTGATAGCGGTATGAACCTCCTGAGCCGTAATCGGATCTAGCGGGGGATCGGACGGGGATTGATTATAGTCCAAATATAATAATGTGGTGTCTTCATACGAACACCATGTAAGTGTTATTTTAATTTCGTCAGGATTTTGTGTTTGCTTACAACGCGTGTCGTAGGTGTTAAAGTGTTTTTAATAAAGAAGTACAGAATTACATAGGTTTTTATTTTGAAGAAAGGATCCAACTGACATGACTTGAAAAAAACACTATTTTGCAAAAAAGGACCAGCGATGTATTGCCCCAAAAAGTCACTTCCACAAAGAGAATCTATGGTGATTAAGTTTCTCCTTGTCATGTGCAATGTACTTTACAAGATTATTCACAAATTATATCAAAATAAGTAGTGTGTAAGTATCTACATCGTCTTTAACAAAAACATCAATTATCTCAAAAGTAACATTAGGAACCAACCCAGGTTCCTTTATGCATAACTAGGTCCAAATCAATATTATGTGTCTGATTTCGATCCATGTGTTCAGTTCGATCACGTCAGCGCGTGGTGTGACGAAGTCGATCGCGCACGTGTTGAAAATAAGTGGGACGAAAAAGAGTGCTTAGTTCGTGTCGGGCTTTGTCTGAAGGGCGAGGTACGCACGTGGCTGTGCGAGGAGTCTGCCACCGATCGTACTTGGTCAAATTTCAAGGCTGAACTAAAATCATTGTGCCCACGACATGTTGATGTCGCGAACATTATTTTTGAGGTCACTAAAACTCAGGCTGCCGCGAGAAGAGGTGGATTTCTACCGTAAAGTATTCCGAAAGTAAAACGCGGGACGCCGTCGCGAGGGACAGTGAATCTCGGGCCTCCGCGAGAAGTGGTGGATTTCTACCGTAAAGTATTCCGGAAGTTATCGCGAGACTAAAGGAGAACCAGAGGTACGAATCGACATGATTACGAGAATCATGCATCGGTCAACGAGAGGGCGCAGATGGATAGAAGACAAAGGTGAGACGATTGAATTTTTGTTCCACTTAATTGTATTACGGATTGTATTGGCAATTATTTAGACCATACGATTTTATTTATTGAAGTAATACTTTAATATCTTGTTAAGATGAGTGCACACTCTGATTTTCAGGTAAATATTTATACTTACTGATTATCTATATATTTATCTATATTGGATAACCATCAAATCCTGGGGAAAGTAATGGATGAAATAGGGGTGCAAGTTATAACTGGTATAGTTCTTGAAGACACGCTCTTGTACTACTGGCTGAGGAGACTGAGGTCAGGAAGTATACATTGGCTGTTGAGACTGAGGTCAAAGATGGTGTTTGAAGGGATATGCTATGGTTAACCTCTGTACTGTTAAGCATCTAGTGCTTCCTTGGGAACTCGACAGGATTGGTGGTTAATAACCTAGAAATTCCTCTTGGTTTCCTTTGAAGACAAAGAACTGACATAACTGACGCTGACCTTAGAGTCGCCCTGGGAGGGACAATGATCTGGGGGGTGGAGCGATATCCAGTCCGGTGACGAGTCGCACAGAGTAACGCGGAATACATTCGTAAGAATGTTGGTGGGGCGTTCCTCCCTCCCTCATATGGGGAGGCCCTTACGGTAGTTAGGTGCATAGTCAAGATAAGGGGAAGTTCAGGTGTGGAACAGCTATTTAGTCGTCTCCCCGAACCCACTTTGTTTATCTCTAAAATAATCGGTTACTACATTATCACAATTTAGGGTACACTAGACGTTCATTTGGCCAATTCGACGATATTTTTATATATGTATTTGTTTAATATGTTCCTTTGGATATTCCTCTATGTTGGGCCAAGGGTGGACTTTCACAGTGTACACTCCATCTCCCGGTCCTCCCGTCACAGCAGCGTGCGGCCATAGCCATGTACTAACTTCTATTCATGTTTTCTAAATCTTCATTGAACCCTAAAAAATGAACGCCATATTTAAATGACTGTCACCGAAAAAAAAATTTCTACAGAAAGTTGACCAACTATTGGAAAAAATACTGCATTTTATCCTGATTTCTAAAAGGTATGACACATGACATTCTCGTGTATAATTTTCAAAAAATATTTTTTTACGACAACAGGTTCGTTTGATCCATACTTTCTGTGACACCCTGTATGCACACGTGATGTGATAAACGGCCGTGAGAAATGATCCTTATTTTATTAATACTTATTAAACTTATTTTATTTTAATGTTATTTAATTTTAATGAAATAGGATACAGATTCAACCACAGTTTTTAAGTAAATCGACTTAAAAGAAAGGGTAGTTACCTAAGCGTTTGTAAGTCCCGTAGATATATTAGATTGGTAAAAGTAAAGTGAAGTAAAATACACTTTATTGCACAAATATAAAACAACAAACAAAAGATAGAAAAGGAAATAGTGAAATACAATTTAGGCGGCCTTATCGCTAAGAGCGATCTCTTCCAGGCAACCTTCGGGCAGAGGAAATGATATCGAGAAAGAGGTAGTAGGTGTGCAAGGCTTATGGAAAACGTTATATAAGATAATTTTATTTACAATAATAACATATAATATACATTTTTGCCGAATTCCTTTAAAAAATTAAATTAATTTTTTTTTATTATTTTATACTAATTTTATCATTATAACTAAAATTACTTTATTAAAATATTTTTTATTAAAAAATTAAATATTTATCTGGTATTCTTGTTTACTCACATTTGTAAGCAGGTACCTAATAGTAATTTCAGCTACTACAGGTATCTATCTATACTTCATACCAAAGGACCGACAATTTTTTATAAAAAATATATATGTATTATTGTAATTCTAAAAGTTGTATCGAAAAGTTGTTCTCTAAATAAAAGGGGCAAGCAAAGTGATACATGTTGTTTTAGCCAGAATTGCTACTAGCTGCGACACCTATCGATTCCTTTCGAAAACTAGTATGTAAGTGATACATGTTGTTTTAGCCAGAATTGCTACTAGCTGCGACACCTATCGATTCCTTTCGAAAACTAGTATGTAAGAAGGAAGTCTAGAGTTACCACATTCAAAAGTAGTGAGGATAGAGTAGTAGTAACTGTATTAGTTACAAAGATTTGTGACAGATGTCGCTACAGACACGATTTTTCAATTTCTCACTATACTAAAATACTTATTAAATAGTACTACTATAAGCTTAAAAAACGGCTAAGAGCGTGTCTAGCACGCATATGACACGGGTGTTTTAAGACAAACAATCATACAATTTGTTCCAAATTAACTAACGTAACTTTGGTACAGGGTCCGTTATGATTTTCATTGAAAGTACTTAGTTAAGTTAGTAGCTAAGTACAACCTACCCAAAACGGCAAAATATGAGAATCTGAAATGTATCATATTCATATTGCACAGTCATAAGGTTGAGATTTAATCCAAGGTTTTAAGTATACCCTGACCAGAAACTAAACCCTGCTATATTGCGAAATTAAAAGGTAGTATTTTTTCATTTGAAATTAAATGGTAGTATAAGTATACCCTATTTATTTATTCGTATGGCAGTTGGAATTATACACAATAACAGTAGGTACTGCGATATGTCACAACCAAATATCCAGTTCTTAGCCATTCGGCGGCGTCTGGGGTTAGTAGGATGAAGTCGTCAGGGTCACCGGCGTATACTCGCAGGGGGCACTCGCGCGTGATGTGCTCGACGGTCTGGGACTCCGCGCCGCAGTCGCAGTGGGGGGACATGATCCAGCCGCACAGGTGTTTGTAACGGGCGCTTCGGCCGTGGCCAGTGCGTATCCTATTAAGTGAGCACCAATCGCGTCGGGGTAAGTCGGCGCCCTTGAGCTGTTCCCTACCAAGTCGCTAGCTTTTGCACCTAAATATACCCTGACCAGAAACTAAACCCTGCTATATTGCGAAATTAAATGGTAGTATTTTATCATAGCGAACTCCATAACACAACACATTATAAAACCACCAATGGCGCCCTCTTGACAGGTTTTTTTTATTAGTTCCTGGTCGGGGATACCTAATTAATAACTTCACTAGAATAGAATAGAAAAATATTCTGAGTTCGCAAAATTCTGACGTCATACAAAATCGAGTCGTTCAATGTCATGGTCACTTGTATGAGAGTGATGACGAATTTTTAGGGTTCCGTAACCAACTAGGACTAAGGACTAACCTATAGCTCGTCATGTCTGTCTGAATGTCACACAAGCAAAAGTGTCCCCGGAATAGGTAACACATACAAAAAATCTGAAACACTTATTTTTTCTTTTAAAAGATACAATATAATATGATATCTGATAACCCAGGCATCATATAACATTAAATGCGTACAATCGTACAATATTTGAACGTAAAATTGCTGTAGATAATTTAATTTACTACCTTGTATGTTGTCCTTGTAAAAGTTATGTCAATCTCGTTACAGCGGTTATAGCACAATGTTAAAACCATTTTGCAATAATACAACGGCCTTGCCGACCGCTGGATGTCAAAATGACCAATTAAACGCGGTGAGTAGGAAACGACCGGACCGGTTAAATATTAACTGTTCAGTTAAACACGCTGCGATTTTTTTTACCTAACTAGGTTTCCAAAGTAATGAAAGTTTATTACAAATACAAATATACTTTATTGCACACCCGGGACAAAAACAAAACATACAACATAAAGAGAGGTACAGTACAATGTTCAGAAGTCGGCATTATCGCTTTAAGCGATATCTTTCAGGTGATGGAAAAATCATAAGATACATAATTTACGGGTGCAAAAGGCGTATGAAATAAATACTACCCTCAAATAAGTAAATAACAATAATAATAAAAAATACTTACACTAAGAATTAAAATAAATAAAATCTACCTATAATATAAGACGCACACGTCGTCGTCCCAGAAGTCGTATTTGAACCTTTCAGCTACAGCATCTTACGAAGCGGTGGTAGAGTAAAACATGACGTTGTAAAAAATTAAATGTACTTTAAGGTACCTACTTACAATAATAGTTTGATTTGATTTGATTTATGGACATTCGTATTTGACAATTTTAAGCAGCAGCCATATTTTTAATATTTAATTTTTAATTATTATTTTTCTTTTGACAATGCCCTTTTACAGCAGCTAGTAGCATGTAAGTAATAATTTAAATGTTGTAATATAACGGATAATAATTGTACCATGACGTATCTAGCGTAACTGTGCTATCAAAAGATAAATATATTTTTTTTTAACTTTAACTACCTCATAAAAGGTATTGACTTCTGTGCTGAGTTAACTGTGGGTAGTTATTACTGTATAGTTCTTATACTAAAAAAAATATTTTCTAAAATTTGTTACGGAGATCGGAAAATAGTATTAAAAATGGTCAATGTCATAGACAGGATCACATGCCGTGTCACTCTTCTACCTATTTCTACCGCAAAAGCTGCACTGCTGTTTGAAGAGAGCCAGCGTAATTACCAGCAAATGAGGTATACTTACTCCACCTAAATCCTGAAGGTAACAGCGTATCGAAAGCATCTGATTTTGATGTAGGTATAAGCAACAAATATTTTACGTTAAACAGAAACCTAAAGAAATATCTTATCTTATCGTATCTTAAATACCTATAAAGAATTATTTTACTGCACCGTTGTTCAGTGAACGTATAGTAGATCGTTACTTTATTAAACAATATCGATTTCACAGTTTCAACTTTTATAACTCGATCAGTTGTCGGATCGTTCCGAATCCGGAAGTGGAAACGGGAAATATCTGCTCGTGACCGGATGTGTGCGGTCTATTTCTTGTCTAGATTCTACATCTACACCATCATCAGCCTATCAATGTCCCCACTTATGGGGCACAGGCTATCTACAGGATGTTAAAAAAAAACCAACTCTGTACTCTCTGCAAACCTGGGGCTGAGAAAATATCACCATTTAACTATTTCGGCAATAATTTGAGTTTATTTTCAAATATGACAAGAAGCCTTAACTAACTTACATTTATGAAATTTATTTAAAATATTTTAATCTAAATCCGAACAAAGTTTATTGAATTACAAAAAAGTTAACCGTGTCTAGTTTTTTAAGCTGGTAATACTTGCATACTTAATTTCCAATTCAGAAATGAAAGTCAAAAATCATTTTTTAATTGCAAGTACATGCTTTTAAATACTTACCTTAAATTACAGTTTTACAAAGTCATTTTTTTACTCTGCCACCGCTTCGTAAGGTGCTATTGCTGAAATTAAAAAAGCGGCGCGCGCGACGCCACGGCAAGAAACCATCCGCACATCTTTTGAAATAAATCATTAACAATTTAAAAAAAATACCAATACAAAAAGTTTAAAAAGTTTAAATTTAGTTTGTTTGCTGTATATAAATATGATATTGTGTTTGTTATACTGTTTCAAAAGTAAAAAAAATATACAAAATTATTTATTGAACCAGAACATTCAAATTACAAGCAAGTAACAATGTAGTTAGAATGTATAGATAAGTAACACACACACACACACACACACACACACACACACACACACACACACACAATGCATTCCCACCACCCCTTATAAACCTTTATTATTGTTCTTTTTTTTTCTTTTTTCAAATTTTGTCATATATTTTCCCATGTTCTGTTACATGTTCATATTATATTTAATATAACTAACTTGTTGCTCACTAATTTTATTTAGTTTTTTTTTTATTATTTATTTATTACAAAATCCACAGCACTTAAATTTAAAAACAAGTCCAATAAAAAAACATACTGCCAATTAAAGATTTCCTTTTTTTAAACAACGCCTATAGGGAGAAATAACTTTTGGTGTGTGTGTATATGGATGTGTTTATTGGAAATGTGTGTGAGCGTGTTTGTGTAGAAGAGAGTGTAAGGGTGAAAGGGGTGTGTACATATGTATGTGTTTGTTCGAGTCTTTACTACATGTATCATGTATGTATGTATGTTTAATATAACCTATGCTTAAGTTCCTACTGGTGTATGGACTATGAATACTTTGTCATCTTACCGCAGAAATAAACTTATTCTTATTCTTATTATATCGGTCTCTACTCTGCACTGGCCTTATCGGCCGTCTTGCAACATAGTAGATAGCAAGAATATAGTGGCTTGGGAATACATACGTAGTTTTTATTCAATAGATAGATACTAAATCATTCTGTATGTAATCATTACACATATTATATTATTACATCCGTGGCACCAGACCTAGACAATTCACAAATCGCAATGGGGATGTGAGTGTCATTAGCACTTTATCTTTATGTATCACTTCCGTCATAGAATAATTATTTCCTGAAAATGTTAGTTCATTTGGATGCTTGGTTTTGATTTGATAGAAAGGAAATAATTTATTGCAATTGAAAGCGTCGGTGGCCTAGTGGCTAGGACGACGGACTCCCCTGCGGGAGGTCCGGGTTCCAAACCGTGCAATGCCATGTACCAATGAGTTTTTCGGGTTTTTTCGAAGACTTACGTACATTTACCGACTGCTCTAACGGTGTAGGAAAACACGTGAGGAAACCTGCAAGTGAAAAGTTTCCGAAGATGTGTGAAATCCACCAATCAGCACTGGACCCGCTCTCGGTGAATCATGGCCCGTACCCCCTTGGTCAAGGGGAGGCCTGTGCCCCAACAGTGGGGACATTAATAGGCTGATGATGATGATGAAATAATTTATTTGCGCCTCAGATTTATTACAGTCAAATTATTTCAAATAAAATTAGGCTCGGCGCACACCGTCGGATTGAAGGCGCGGTGAGTGATTAACAATTAAACAACCAATTTAATGTAAAAGTAGTATCAAAATACTATTTTTACATTAAATTGGTTGTTTAATTGTTGTTGTTGGTTGTATGTTATTGTTGTAAATCTCATGTTTGTTGTTTTTTATTTGTGCAATAAAGTGTATTATACTTTACTTGTCTCGTATGTTGGCAAAGAAAACTTGAGATTTCTTTTGACATCATCTGATGGATCTATCGAAGACTGACGTGACGTGCGACAGTCGTTTGTTTATTTTGCTCCTACGTAGCCTTAAGTGACGTCACTATTCACTATTGAGTAGTAAACAAACTTAAACTCACTTCAACTCGCCACTCATTGTCTAAAGATAGATTTAGATTAGATTAGATTAGCCAATTAAGTGTGTAGTTACTTACCTACATCTAAATTCTTTTGCCGATAAAATTAGAAAATGTCATGTTGATAAGATAGAACAAAATCTCCTTGATGCGGTTGTAAAAATCTAGTATTACTACCATCTGTGTTAAGTATTGGACAAAAAAGATAGGCCGAGGAGGTCAATCAAACGAGATAGCTACTTGCATACTGAATATAATAAACCAGAGACCGTGGCTAGGTATCTATTTTATTCTCACTACATCTAGGTACATTACACACAATCCCTCCCCCTTTAAGTCAGAAGAAAGAAAAACATTAATTTAACATTGCATACCTTATGAAACAGAAAAAAATATTTGAAATTAAATAAACAATGCAACATTAAAAGGACACATGCTCAGCATGTGCTGCGGTCCGACCGGTGCGGCAGAACCACAGCGCTGGTTTTCAACTGTGCCAGGGGGAAGGCATCGCGGGCGAAACGGCAGTCAGGGTCGAAAACAATAATATATTAAAAGTATAAATAATAAAAGTACAAATAAATACCTAAAGATGAAATAGATAACAATTAAAACTGGAGAGAAAAGGGATATAAATACATAGTGAGTGTCTGTCCATTATGCGCTCGTCATTCCGATGGGAAGCGGATATGGTATGTGTTGTAACACTATAAAGAAAGAGAGAAGAAAATACCTAATATAAAAAATATATACTTTAATAAAAAACTCAGGGGTTAGCTCCCGGCGGCGGGGTGGCGCGCGGTTCAGCTCTGGTGAAGTATCTATAAGTGTAGTGTATCTATATATTATATTATAATCTTTATTACACACATAGACAAAATACAAACAAAATACTTAATAAACGAAAAAATAAAATATGTATAAATGGTGTAGCGTAACTCGTTTCGAGTTTTCTCCCTGCTAACCATCGGGATAGAGAAAGGTGAACCAATCATGTGATCCGTCCTCACCCTACAAGAAATCAGTGCTTTGTCAATCGTCGCAGCGAAACTAACCGGGGCTGGAACCGGACACATGAAGCCCTAGCCTTAACAATCCACAGTTTACTGTGTGAAGTGAATGGACAGTTGACCACAGGTCAACCGACCAAAAACTTATTTTTGGTCGGTTGACCTGTTGCTGCTGGAAGAAATCTTTTATCTTTAATATTTTCCGTTTATTGTTACACATTATATTATAAAAATTTAGTATTGGTACCTAATTATTTGATTTTGCTTAAATAATTTCGTGTGTCGTGCCGGCGATAAAGAACCACCAAGCACCACCCCAACTCTTCCCGTGGGTGTCGTACGGGCGACTAAGGGTTTTAGTGGATACTATTCTACAACTAGTAGACGACTATAGGCTCGCCACCTACCTCCGGGGCAGACTCACCGGGGACGATGACACTAATTGCGTTTGTCCACCAAATCTTACGGCGAAAAGTGAAAACTAATACCTGTGGGTGGTTCCTCTGGCTACCCCTAAAATATTTATATATGCTGTGTTATACACGTGAGTTCATGTATGTATGTAATTTAGAACATACAGAATATCTTTTTTGTAACGGTATTTAAAGATAAGCTAAGATTTAGTTGTAAGTCGGTACTTATTTAGTTGTAAGTCGGTACTTACCTATATAGTACATACTAATTGCCTTTATCTAAATCTACTAATGCAATGCTAGGTGATCTAGAAAGTAGATAAACAGCTACCTATATACCTACGTGATCATTCTAAGGAATTAATCACATAGAACGACTCTCGTGGCAGATGTAATGGGGAGGTTTGCGATTGCCTAACCCATTTCACACCTGGTTATCTCAGTGTGCAGTTTTCCTCACGATGTTTTCATTCAAGGTTAAAAAAAACAGATATTTTTTTTTAAACGTAAAATCACTTCAATGGAAACCGAGTCGTAACGTTGCACTTTAATTGTAAATTCATATCCGTTTTACAATTTAATAACGTACCTATGTGTGGAAGGAAATCTATTATTGACCTACATACGTGTTTTGTATAAATTTTCACATACCTCGTAATTTTACGTGCAAAAATGCTTAGTGCAAATAGTATCTAGACTTATTAAAGTAAAGTAAAATACACTTTATTGCACGAATACAAAACAGCAAATAGAGAACAAACAGATCACAAAACACTATGTATATTTCTATATAAGTATATTTGGCAAAAGTGGGGAAAGTCAGCAAATGCTGACATAATCGGGTATCAAATATGCAGCGCTGTTTTTCATTTCACCCCTTATCCCAAGATGTTAGTGGGAGCGATAGTGATTGTTTTTTTTTAAGGCAAAGGGAACTGAGCCCATACAGCCATGTCTGATGTAAACAACTCTTGCAAGTCTTCATTAAAATGCTGGTGTGACACATTTCAATGCTATCTGGGAGAGTCTTCCACGCTTCTGCACCATCCGAACCAAAGAAGAAGGCGTCCCGGACGCAGTATGGCTCTTCAAAATCCAGCCAAGTACGGATCGGGCTGCAGCGTCTTATTTGACTTTACTTCACTGTCCCACACATTAATCACATTTAGTAGACGTTCTTAAAAAATAACCGAATAAAAAACACCATTCTTACTTGAAAAGCACTACTGTAAAACAATTTGCAAAACAATGAAAAAAATCTGGTGTGGACGCTACAAAAGCGCGGGAGAAACTCCGGAGCGATAGTGAAAGTGGGTAAAAAAATTAAAATTAAAAACTAAAAATCAAAAAGATTAAATACTTATGTGAAGAATTTAAGTACGAATTTGCCAAAAATTTTATTCAATCCCGGGATTTGATTTTCAAATAAATAATTTTAAGAAGCCGCTTCCATACTTTCATAAATTTTCGCGGGAAAAAGTGAAGTTTAGGTAAATAAGCTTCCGAATATCCTATCACTGATTATAACGTTAATATTATATACTTAATATTAAATTAATCATTGTAAAGTGACTATCGTATAGGTATTATTTTGTACAAGTTGATAGCAAGCTATGGCGGGGCCGTTTCAACTCCCATTCACAGCCGTTACAAAAATAAAAAGCTGGCTAATCCTGACCGCCCCCGTTCGCATGCTCAAACTACGGTAAAGCTGATATTACCGTATGACCACTTATTCACATGTAAAGATAAATAAAGTTACTTTTTTGTTGTTGTTAAATCTAAGCACGACACAGTGCAAGCTTTCACTAACTTAGTGGGATAAGTGGAGAAAGCACATCAATGACATAAAGAAGTAAAGTTTTATTCTACGACTGTATTCAAGAAGGCAATGGAAAGGAATAACAATCTGTTACTTAATCGTTAGTGTTGTTATTAACACTATCTGGAAAATTGTGGAGTTAATTAGGTACAATCCAAGGTCAGAAGAAACCTTGCAATTTCGGTGCTCCGTGATTCGGAATGATAAGATAGTGGCTGCGGGCCGGCCCGCATGCGCGAACCTTGTCGTCTTCAGAACCTATTTACGGCAAATCGGTCCACGCGATGCTCGGTTTTATTTAGTTTCGGCTTAGCACGCCGGCGACGTGGTTGCTACCGACCCGCACGCCCTCTATCCTACTTTAGACTGAAACTCACTCACACAATTTTCGATCTAATGTGCATTTAAAAGGACCTTAACAAAATTTATGAAACAAAATGTGTAAACCACAGTGCCTGCTTGCGATCGTTTTGCTCTCAATCAAATATGTTTACTCTTGGGGTGAGTATTCGTAAAAATCAGCTGATTCGCGTGACTTTTACGCACGTGTTTTTTTTTAAGTTATATAACAGGTTGTGGGACGTGCATCCCGCACGATATTAATAAGTGCATTTGCATCGATACTGGGGCGATTTAATGTTGGTTCGGGTTTATGTAACGTTTGTGTGGACATATCAATAAGCGGCAATTCGTTTCGTTTGGCGCCACGACACCATTGCTCTGGGGCCTCGAGTCACGTACGCCACTGAGGGTAACCCGGCCGAATTTAAGCGGCACGTAATTTTTGCAAGCCCGCACATAGACGGGCACTACTGTTATTTTGTCACATTACATTCCTGAAATGTGGAAAGCGGCCGCGGCGTTTTACTGTTAATGCCGCAAGTTGTTTACGTACCTGATTAACAATAAATTAGCATAGGCTTTATTGTTTTTTTTTAAATTTAAATAGAAGAAATATTGTACTAAATATTTTATTCAATTATGGACATTAGTTAACTATACGTAGGTGAAATATAAAAGATAAGAATTTATCTTTTACTGTTTACATTTTAATTATTCTTAATAAATCTACTTATACAGTAGTAAAATTAGTAGGGTTCTTTAACGTTCGTTAAAGTGGCCCAGCCGGGTAAAGTGACCACCTTCATTTCAAGACCGAACCATTAAGCGCCATCTATTGCGGGCACATGGAAATTATTCATTAGCCGACGCCATATTGGTCCAGTAATACACCGACACGCTTTGTTTACGCGGAAAGATTTTATTACGAATAAGGTGGTTTTTGTGGTCTCTGATCTAAGGTGAGTGATTTAAACATTGTAATAAAGTACTGTATTCAATATAACTGAAAAACAATGTAATATTTTATCGGTTTAGTGCCTCTAATAAACTGTTTATTTCGTGGCAAAGAAGAACAATATAACCTCAATTGACATTTAGGTTGGTTTTTTTTCGGCGCGTTCCGTTTTAGGTAAAGTGGCCTAGTCTATAGGTGGGTAAGGTGACCTGGTAGGTCACTTTACCCGTCTTAGTGCTAATTTTTCGAATGAATGTCATTAATTGTTTTAGATATGCCAAATACATATAAACTATAAACGGACGTCGCAGCAGCAGACATGGGACCCGGATGCTATGGAAAAAGCTATAAGAGCTGTAAGAAACGAAGAAATAGGCTTCCTCAAGGCTAGCAAAGAATTCAAAGTTCCTCGATCGTCGCTCAAACGACGTGTAAAAGGAAAAAACAAAGAAGCAGTTGAAAATAAAAAAGTATTAGGGTCGTGCCGTCCGACTTTTAGTCCAGATCAAGAAAAAGAATTAGTGGAACGCATTTTAGAAACTGAAAGGCGATTTTATGGATTAACTTTGCAGGATATAAGGAGACTAGCCTATCAGTTGGCTGAACGCAATAATATCCAACACAAGTTTAAGAAAGATACTCAAACGGCTGGAAAAGCATGGACTTCTGCTTTTAGAAAACGTCACCCGGAACTGACACTGAGAAGCCCAGAAGCAACTTCTCTTGCCCGAGCACAGGGTTTTAATAAAGTAAGTGTCATTAAATTTTTTGACCTTCTGGAAGAGGTGAGGTCTAAAACAACCTATCCACCTCATCGTATTTTTAATGTCGATGAGTCCGGCTTTACCACTGTGCAGAGCAAATGCTCTAAAATACTGTCAAAAAAGGGAAAGAAGCAGGTGGGTGCTATCACCTCTGCAGAAAGAGGGGTCGTACAGCAATCTTAACCAGCAGTCCATATAAAAAGTAAGTAGCAAGAAGTAAAAACCCAACAGGAACAAAAGAAAGCACCAAAGAGGGTATCTAAGCTTACCATTGTTCCAACCAAAACTGCCAAAAAATCTAAAAGTAAAATTAAGAAACGCGCCACCAACACTGATGATGATGTGGATGGCGATGACGACTCTGAATGCTTTTACTGCGGGGAAGTTTGGTCTAAGTCAAAACATGAAGATGGCTGGATACAGTGTTCTACGTGTAAACGATGGGCCCATGAAGCATGCTCGGGCTGTGATGACGACGATGATGACTTTCTTTGCGAATTTTGCGAATGAGTTCCTTTATTTCATTTAACAATTTCCTGTGTCAAATTTAATTATAAAACTTATTATTAACTCTTTATTGTACACAATATAATACAAACTTATACCAAAAAATATATGTGAAACACAAAGGGCGTGACTTATCTCTAAGAGAGATCTCTTCCAGCAAACCCCATAAAAAACAATTTGATACATATAAAGGCAGGCAAAGTGTACACCTATATGCTAAATAAATATACCTACTTAATAATACAAAATAGAAAATACGTACATAAATATAATATAATACATAAATATACAAATAAATAAATAAATACTATATACTAACATAAAAATATAATTATAATATAATAAAGATAATACAGTGATGACAAAATAAAACTAAAGGAGAGAAGAATAATGTTCCTTGACAAGTTTCTTAAAGATAGGAAAGGATTGACTTTCACGAATGCCGGGAGGGAGAGCATTCCACAACCTGACCGCATGCACAGAGAAGGAGTAGTTAAAGAAGTCGGTTTTGTGGGGGGTGCGAGGAAACTGTAGAAGGGAACTAATGTGGGACCTAGAGAGCTTATCACCCGACCGCAAGAAATTAAAGCGTTCACGCAAATAGGGGGGAGAGGTGGGATTCCTTAAAATTTTGAAAAGAGTACAAAGAATATGAGAATTTCTACGACGACGAATGGGGAGCCAAAACTTGAATTAATCTAACAATAATTTCTTTTCATTGAGACTATGCCACTATACCCGCTTCGTGAATTATGTAGGCCACGTGGTACCTGGGTAGGTAAAGTGGTCAATTTCCCATTTTGGTTTTAAAATTTAAAAAATAAATAAATATCTTCATTTAAGTTAAAATAACAATGTGATATCAAAACTATATTAGTTTGATATAATAAATTAATATAATAACGTAAAAATGTTGATATTTATCTAATAGGCAGTCATTCAAAGCTTAGGGTGGCCACTTTGCCCGACCTTCCGCTAGTAGTAAAATTATATATAGAAAGATAAGTTAGTTTTAGAATTTAGTTTTAATTATTTAATCGTTATTTATTGTTTTAATTCTGTTCAAATGAAAAATAAAAATTACTACTAAATTACATAATATTCTATCTACATTACATCTATCTTAGTTTCAATATTTTGAAACTATATACTATTTATCGATCGATATTTTTTTTTAAATTATACAGGATAATTTAGAAAAAATATTATCGATCAGTTTAATACCTATTATAACATTTTTAAAATGACGAAACTACTTAAATGAAAATACTTATGTAGGTAGAAAACGCTTGTTCTCGGATTTGTTGTCCAACGAGTCATAATTTGTCTGAACGCGCGAGAGAGCGGTCGCCTTGTTTCATACAATACGCCAGCGCTGCTCCATACAGAGAGCGTTGTCAGATTTATCACGCGACTCGTCGACCGTGATGTATGCATACAGATCATACAGTAAACGCTTCCACACAGATGAAGTGTCGTTATTAATATTTGCACTCACACATCTCCATCAACTAATTAAGAAGAGGGGCGCGTCATTTGAGCTTAGACGAGCTCTAAATATCTTTGACAATTTACAAATGTATCTATTTATCTATATTCGTTGAGAAACCAAAACTTTATCGTTTAAAATCATAACCTGTCGCATGACAAAAATGTTTGAGCCGGAATTTAACAATCAATCATCATCATCAGCAGCCCACTCTAGGCCACTGCTGGACATAGGCCTCTCCCAGGGCGCGCCATTGAGCTCTTCTCATCCAGTCGCTGCCAGCCACCTTGCGCAGATCGTCGCTCCATATAGCAGGGGGCGTCCCACACTACGTTTGCCCAAACGCGGTCTCCACTCCACTCCTCGTCTAGCCCAGCGGTTGTCGGTTCTGCGACAGATGTGACCGGCCCACTGCCACTTCAGCTTGCTAATCTTATGAGCTACGTCGATAACTTTTGTTCTATGCCGGATCTCCTCAATTCGGATTCGATCCAGCAGAGATACTCCTAGCATAGCTCTTTCCATAGCACGCTGAGCGACTTTCAATTTGTGAGCCAGTCGCACCGTCAGTGTCCACGTTTCGGCTCCGTAGGTCATTACTGGTAGGGCGCACTGGTTAAAGACACTTGTCTTTAGACATTGAGGTATGGGCGACGAGAAGATGTGACGTCAATGAGTCATCAATTTATCTCAATTCTCAATCACATCGTTTGTCTTGAAATTGTTATGACAATCATAATCAATTATTGTTAAGGCGATGTCAGGAAATTAGGTATAAAAAGTAGCATAGGTACTTTACAACTGATGATTGTACAATCAGGACTGGCTAAAAATGACAGGAGCAAAAATATAATTAATTACCAGTACCTACCAATCTATGTAAACAATAATAAATGAAAAATAAGTAGTTAGGTACCTTGCTTGCTTGCTTATCGTATGGTTAGTGGCCAAAATATTTGTCAGAGTTGTTCAGGCCGCCCGTAGGCCTCTAGCTTAACGACTGCTGTCGAACGACAACAACCGGTTACGACTGCTTAACGTGCTCTTCTAGGCACGGAGGAGCTCAGATGAAATATGCCACTAGCGGTCACCCATCCTGGTACCGACCGCGCCAACGTCGCTTAACCTGCACGATCACTTTCGGACCGTGCTCGCAACTCTATGGTATATATGGCACATAACATACCCTAATCAATAGAGATTCGGTATAAAACGGCTCAGGGTTAATTAAGTAAATTATGGTAGGACCAAAAATATTTTTTCTATGACTTTCAAAATTTAAAAATAGTTAACTAGGTACCTACAAACATTTTCATGTCTAAGTTGTAGTCTCATGTAGTTAACGGCCATGATCCCTTATATATACCCGTCGGAAATATCAGTGGACCTGGGGTGTAGCGACATGCAAAAGTCGAAATATCAGTGGACCTGGGGTGTAGCGATATGCAAAAGTCGAAATATCAGTGGACCTGGGGTGTAGCGATATGCAAAAGTCGAAATATCAGTGGACCTGGGGTGTAGCGATATGCAAAAGTCGAAATATCAGTGGACCTGGGGTGTAGCGATATGCAAAAGTCGAAATATCAGTGGACCTGGGGTGTAGCGACATGCAAAAGTCGAAATCGACGATTTTAGTTCATCTCGTTTTAGACATGAATATAAACCGGGTGCAACAAAAACTCCCTGTAGAACCGAAAAGGGACTCAGTATCCATAACATCCATATCCAACCAACATTAGCTTATATGGGGCCAACACTGAAGTCGCGAAAAAAAATCACCTGCCCCATACAAAAGCTCAATACATACACGACCAAAATATTTGCGATATTTTTCTCGCGATTTCTGAGTTATTGATTATGGATACTGAACACCCCCTATAGGGGGTTTTTGTTACACCCTAGAATAACAAGACATTCTAGGCGCTCCACTTTGCACTTAATTACACCTACGAGTACCTACTCAAGCCATGGATTGCAAATGAAGTATTTAGGTATTTCGTTATCTGTATGCAAAGATTAAAACTTACAACAAAGTGCACTTGTTGCTACCTAAGCACAATGTATCGTGAAGTCGTGATATAATAATGGTTTCAATTGCGAACCTTGCAAACGCATTCAAGGAGAAAACGCACTGCACAGCATAATTTCAAACTTGCAATGTTGTTGCAGTATTTACTACAAAAGTAGGTATTTACTACAATGCACTCTTACAATGTACCTACTATTTTTCAATTGGCGACAGTAATTTGTATGAAAACCGTGTCGTACGTTTCACCTTAAAGATTTTACATTTGTTCCAAATACATACCTTATACATTAATACCTTACTTTACCTTATCTCTTTAATGTCCAATTAACTTCAGATGTTGCCTGGAAGAGATCGCTTTAAGCGATAAAGCCGCCTTTGTACATATCGTGCTATTATTTCTGTAGTTTTTACTTTTCCTGTATTTGTGTACAATAAAGGTTTCTATCTATCTATCTATACATTGTACACTTACAAAAGCAAATCATAAAAAGAGAAAGAAACTTCCTTGAAGTAGGCTTCGTAGGTAAATATGCATATAAAGTTCCACTATGATTGGCACAAGACATTTAGAAGCGACGCGGAAGGGGCGCTATCATGCTTTCGGCTGATAATCAAAAGCGTCTTTATCTGCCTTTGCATACAGTTCAAAATTCTAAGGTCGCGTGACCCGACCGCACCATGTCTGCCTCCAACGTCTCTTTGGTGTGACCTTTGGCTAAGATTGGCCTAATCCACTGCCCAAATCCATTAACGGGCAGATTATGATAACTTCATACTATGTATACAAATTCGTCAGTTCAAAAAGCGCACCATTCCTCAAAACATTTCGTTAACAATGTACTTGATACACGAATCCATTAATTAATTACTAAAGCAATAAATCTACAAACAATTCAGAAAACACGCGAACCGACCTGGTTCCAAGAAGTCAGTTGTCAACCTTTTGTCTACTTAACCTCTGCCCATTGTCGTGATGATGGCCGCACATGAAACTAGAAAGATCTAGGGCACGGTCAGGTTATAAAATTGTGCATTAATTTATTAAATTATTTGTACTAAACGCTCACTTGGGTCATTTTTTGCGCTTACCGCGCGACGCAGTAAGGCCGTGTTGCTAAAAAATCGCACGGGACTTGACTTAATGTAGAGGTCCCCTTACTTTTTCCTGGTCAACATCACCTATTTTACGAAACAATAATCCTTGTTTAAAAATACAAACGTTTTCAACAACATTGAAGCTATTTTGTATGGGGATTTCTAGGAATGTTGTAATTACAACAAGGTTTGTTTTAGGTAATTTTCCTAATCTAAACATTCTAAACATTTTTGCGTACAAACTCAAACCTATTGCCTAAGTACCTCTCCTAAAATCCATCTGACATCGAAAATACTTACTCCAAGATCTTGGGAAACCCTGCACCATTGATCTTAGGCTAGATTCTAGTCTATCATGATTACCTGTTATAATAATAATTATAACAGAGGCGAAGTATGAATATATTCGCGAAGTAAGCCAGAACGAAAATGCCTTCAATAATTACCTACGTGGCTAAGGAGTGCTTTATCATCATCATCAGACTATTAATGTCGCCACTGTTGGGGCACAGGCCTCCCCTTGAGCAAGGGGGTACAGGCCATGATCCACCGAGAGCGGGCCCAGTGCTGATTGGTGGATTTCACACGCCATCGGAAACTTTTCATATCCTCAGACATGCAGGTTTCCTCACGATGTTTTCCTACACCGCTAGGGGAGCGTAATGAGGATTAATAACAAATTCTCTTTCAAATGAGAAAACCACATCCATATCAGACATCAGATTTTTAAGATATGAAGTATGGAAGACACATGAGACATAATAATATCGCGTTAAACTAAACACCCCGGTTTTTGTCAGATAGGGGTTAATAAAACAGATCTATAAAAAGACTAGGTACTATTAGATTTACCTAAGTGTTATGAATATGAAATAGGGTTGATAGATCAGACAGCAGTGAACTTTTAGACTCACCAGCGCAGTCGCAGCCAAGATTCCTTGAGGGTCCTCTGATGGTCTTCCAGAGCTGGTTTCTTTGTGAATCTTGTCCAGATCGGCGCTGGAGTGTTTTTTGTTGATTTTGGAGAAGTTTACTTACGTGTGGCACGAGACAAGTTGCTAGTTGGCGCGCTGAGAATTGTTCAGAGCTATGTTTTGAAGCGCGAAGATTTAATTTTGAAAAACCTTCTAAATTGGTTCAAAGACGAATACGAAACACTAAGTAGGTATGTATAGGTAGCTATATTCACATTCATTATCAAATATCTTATCACCGTAGTAAGGCGCCAGTTGTGGATAAAATAAATCCGATATTTGTGCATCGCCAACTCAGAACAGTTAAATATTATAGATCGCCAATGTGTCATATACGAGTATAATAAAGGTACCATGATAAGTTGAATGATAACTGTAGATACGGGGAAGTGATAAAACATGGTACGTTTTATAGAGTTTTTTTTGTAGAGTGTGCGTCAATCTTTATGGCCAATCTGAATATAGGCATGAGTCGAGTTTATGCGTATGTATTATTTATCGCGTAATACATGTTTGTGCGATGTCAGCGGGGCGTTGAAGAGCGAGGGATATGGGCTGCCGCACGGTGCGGGGAGGACATGCCGCCCTCCCTCGCTCTTCTACGCCCCGCTGACACCTAGAAAAATGTTCTGGAACGCGACTATGGCTATATTCAGATCGGTCATAAAGATTTACGCGTTTTATACTCATGATAGGACAAAAGAATAATACATAAATTACATAAAAAATAGAATATATGCCGTAAAGCAAAGCTTGCATGCTGTATCCAGAACACAGCATTTGGGCATAAGGGAGCCAGCAGAGTAATTATCTTCTTGTTGTCATGTTCATAGTGGCCTTGGCTAACCTATTTGTTGTTCAGGCCGCCCGTAGGCCTCTGACATGGCTTAACAACTTCTGTAGACGACAGCAACCGGGACTGATAGCTTAACGTGCTCTCGGAGGCACGAAGAGGAATAGATAAAAATGTTCCACTATCAGTCACCCATCCTAGTTCTGCCCGCGCCCAATGTTGCTTAACCTGCACGATCACTTTCGGACCATACTCGTAACTAGGGTACGAGCCATTTGCCAAAGTAATACTGACACATACCTAGGTACTAGTTGAATTACTCAAGGTTATAGCAAGCACTGTATTGAAAACGTGCTTCAGAGGCCTAGTGGCAAGGACGCCGGACTCCCATACGGGAGGTCCGGGTTCGAAACCATGCAGTGTCATGTACCAATGAGTTTTTCCGACTTTTTCGAACGAACGTACATTTACCGACTGCTCTAACGGTGAAGGAAAACATCGTGGGAAAACCTGCATGTCTGAGGAAATTAAAAGTGAAATTCACCAATCAGCACTAGACCAGCTCGGTAGATAATGGCCCGTACATCCTTGTGCAAGGGGAGGCCTGTGCCCCAACAGTGGGGACCTTAATAGGCTGATAATGATGATGTATTGAAAACCCTCTAATAACAAAATATGTAGTGAGGTGAGATGTTTATTGGCAACGGTGACCACCAAGCGGCCTCGTCTGCTCTCCTTATACAATAAAAATAAAATGGTTCTATGTGGTTAACTCCATAGAGTGACCACAAACCTCATCATCATTCTATGGAAATAACTACATAGAACGATACTCTTGCCAGATTTTATGTGATGTTTGCCATTGCCTACCCCATTTCACATACAAGTTAACTCAATGTGCAGGTTTCCTCACGATTTCTTTCACCTTCAGAGTAGTCGGTAAATATATTGTAAGTCTTCGAAAAAAAACGAAAAACTCATTGGTATGAATGTGACATTGCATGATTTTGAACTCGGATTTTGTCTTATTTTGACATGATGAAAGCTAATGTATCCTTATTAAGCCGGTTAAGTCTTATTAAGCCGGTCAAGTCTTATTAAGCCGGTCAAGTCTTATTAAGCCGGTCAAGTATTATTAAGCCGGTCAATGTGTTATTAAGCCGGTTAAGTCTTATTAAGCCGGTTAAGCCTTATTAAGCCTGTTAAGTCTTATTAAGCCGGTTAAGTCTTAATAAGCCGGTTAAGTCTTATTAAGCCGGTTAAGTCTATCGGAGTGATAGTTTGTTTGTTGATCATGTTTGTGATTCCTTGACATTCATAATATGAATGTGTAAAATATGTTCGACCGATAAAGTACTAAAGGTTATAGGTACATAGCCTGATGTGTTGTCCACTGTGAGTACATAATTAATTAAATTAGTGAGGAAAATAATTAACAATTATTTTCCCTAAGAGAACGATAATATTATTGCTGAACCATTCCTGATAAAGTTAAATAATATGACACGAAAACATGACCTGTGCCGTGATACCTCAGTGTTGGTTAGAGCAAGCCAGGGAATGGGGAGTCGCAGGTTCAAACCATTTATTTAAAATAACTTGACATGTAATCTTATAAATACCTAATGACACTATTGAAGCTTGAGAATTCCAATATTGCGGAATAAAATGAAAATATTTTTTTCTATGTGATCTCCATAAACGCGCCCTCGCCCGTGTTTATTTCCCTGATCAGGGTATACGTAAAACCAAGGCATGTGATATCTACCACCACCGCTCGGTGGATCATGGCCGTACCCCTTTTGCAAGCGGAGACCTGTGCTCCAACAGTTTGCTAAATAGGCTGATGAAGAAGATGAAGAAATGTAAAATAAATACCTATTTAATATTACCTAATTGTTTTTTTTAATATCAGAAGTCATGAGGTTCACATAAACTGCTTTCGGACTGATAAGGTTGAAATAATATTATATTATGTACTTATTCGTAATAACGTAATTTAAGTTAATGTACGCACTAACCTTGAATATATTATGTATTATAATAAAACAAACAGGTGTCTCCAATTCGGTTGTTTTAATCTTTAACTTAATTATTTACTTTACTTATTTTTTCCAACACGAATTTTTTACTTTTATTACATTATTTTTCAACTTCCCAAGTAGGTATAACTTTTTTTGTTCAGTTTATTATACAGAAGTTCAGATTTTCGTCCTAATTTTCATGCAAAAGCTAAAATACTTAACTGGAGTTGAATTATTAATGTAATTAACTTAGAATTTAAATAACCCTAATTATCGAACCTGCGTAAAATTTGAATATAATATTAAAAATGAATAAAACCAACATGCTGAAATAAGTAACAGTACTTTATGCAACTGTCACGTAATGATAGCAATCTTAACACGAGTGATTGAATGGCTATTACGTGCATTGACATACAATACTTTTTCTACGACCATGAAATACCTAAATAAATTTGCATTGTCCACACTATCTTTTATGCAAGGAATTCCTTAAAGTAAGAAGCACTTACTTACAAGATGGCGCTAAATTCTAATATCGACACCTCCACCGAATAATCCGGTAATCGACCATTACGGACTTTTTAATGTTATGTCAAATTCGGCATCTACAGGCACTAATACAGCTTGTCTATTTTTTTCGCAACTTTCCCGCTAATTTTTTTAATTTTTTTAATTTATTATCTAATGTTCAGTGTCCAATATCTAATGTTTTGTATTAAACATATTACCAATATCCTTTCAAATTCAAAGTCAATAAAATATCCCACACAGCTTACGATTACACATGATAGAAAGTATCATATTATGGAAATTATTAGCAGAAAACCTTTAGAAGAGTTACCGATACTTCGAAGAAAAATCCTTACGACCTTTTTATTATATAATACGTACGTAGGTGGTGGTAAAACCTTTCACAGCACACGCTACAGCTATTTTGAAACGAAGTCGAAAAATTCCTATAGAAATGTATTTTTCGGCTTTATATAGAATTAGATTAGATTCCGTTTCAAATTCGCTGCAGTGTGCGAAAGAAGTAAAAGCAGGAATCAGTATAACAATGGGCCGATTTCAGATTTGAGATCTGTCCTCCGAGATACAGTAACTTCCTAGTTCGGAGGTCAGCGTTTATCGTAAACTAACTTGTTGCTCACTAATTTTATTTAGTTTAATATAACCTATGCTTAACTTCCTACCGGTGTATGGACTATGGATACTTTGTCATCTTACCGCACAAATAAACTTATTCTTATTGAAATAAATTCAGAAAATAGGAGAAAATATACGACTTTTCAGTTGATCGGCTTTTATTAGACGGATGTCACTTTTGAATTCAGAACATACTCTAAACGCAAAAACAAAAATAATTAATTATACAAAACTACACACTTAATTAAACACTTGAGATAAATAATTAAAACAGAGTTAAAAACAATTAATATTTACAAAATTAAATTAATTCTCTTATATAACATTTTCCATAAACCTTGCAAACCTACTACCTCTTTCTCGAAATCATTTCTTCTGCCCGAAGGTTGCCTGGAAGAGATCGCTCTTAGCGACAAGGCCGCCTAAATTTGTGCAATAAAGTGTATTTTACTTTACATTAACTCAATAATTATTATACTTGTTAAAAATTAAATGGAAAGTCAAGTCAAGTCAGTGGTTACATCAGTCAGGGTTTTGAAGTAATGCTGAGTCTGCGGCAGACAGCTCTAAAGCATATAGTCTTTGGACCGGTTGAATTTTGGTTCCAGCGACTGTCTTTATTATTAAAGAGTCATGATAACAACAGATACCTCTTTCTTCGCATTACTTAATCTTAAATGGGCATGAAAACGAACAACCAATGACAGCTCTATTTTTTGCATCATAATCAGTTTTTTCTCCCGTGTAATTGAATAGGTACTTATACCAACAAGCCGTTGAAAAATTAAGCCAAATTGTTTGGTTGTTTTCAGACGTGTCTGTAGTCACGTACACCGATTGATGGGCCACCCATGAACGAGGTAGATAGCAATTTTGATGGTGATAAGATAAGACTGAACTTCGCCTACTGTATGTATATATACCTAAGTATGGCAAATTACCTGTAGGTTACTCTTGCAGGTAATTCTTCGATATCGAAACTAAAAGTTCGCTAACGGAATCGGACCAAACCTATATAATAAGTTTGACGACATCGAAAAGACCGAATGCCTTGCCGACAGCCTGGAAAGCCAGTGCTCCCCTTCCCGCGAACCCGTCGATCCAACCCACCTCGACATGGTGGACCGCGAAGTCGAATCCAGGGCACAGGTGCCCCCGTCCGATCCCCCGCTAGATCCGATTACGGCTCAGGAGGTTCATACCGCTATCAAAGGTCTTAAACAGAAAAAAGCCCCCGGCTCAGACGGAATTACCAACAAGGTTCTCAAATTGCTCCCTGCTCCCCTGATTTGCCTATTGGCATCTATTTTCAACACCGCAATGGCCAACTGCTCCTTTCCAGACGCCTTGAAGGAAGCAGTTGTCATAGGTATTCCCAAACCAGGTAAACCGCGCTCCGAACCCACCAGTTATCGCCCCATCAGTCTCCTCAAGACAATGGGGAAAGTCTACGAAAGACTTCTCAATAATCGCCTCCATGACATTGCCAAGTCCAAAGGCTTAATCCCTGACGTCCAGTTTGGCTTCAGACCCGGACACTCGTGCGTCCAGCAGGTGCACCGCATCACAGAACACATACTGGAGGGACTCAATTATTCGCATAAGCCGATACCCACAGGGGCGCTATTCTTCGACGTGGCGAAGGCGTTCGATAAAGTCTGGCACAACGGTTTGATATACAAGTTATACCAAATCGGGGTGCCGGATCGTCTCGTACTCATACTACGGGACTTCCTCAGGAATCGAACCTTTCGCTACCGCGTCGAGGGATCGCTCTCCTCCCCTCGCCCAATCAGAGCCGGAGTCCCCCAGGGCTCCGTCCTCTCGCCACTCCTCTTCTCGCTGTATACCAGCGACATCCCTCGCCATCCAAAGGTAGAACTCGCGCTATTTGCGGACGTCACCGCTCTCTACCCCTCTGATAGGAACAGGGCTCGTATCACCCGGATTCTCCAATCCGCCGCCACCGCCCTAGGCGAATGGTTTCGGAAGTGGAGAATCGAGGTGAATCCTGAGAAAAGCGATACGACCACCCATGTTCGGAATAACATAGGGCAACTCTCACTTTTCGGCAGACCTATCCCTTGGGAGAAAAAGGTCAAATATCTAGGAGTCACCCTTGATAGAGGTATGACCTTCGAACCACACGTAAAACGCGTCCGCGACCGCGCAGCATTCATTCTCGGACGGTTACACCCGCTGCTAGGCAAGGGGAGTAAAATGTCACTTAGAAATAAGTTGACAATTTACAAAACTTGCATCCGTCCAATCCTCACGTACGCAAGCGTGACATTCGCGCACTCTTGCCACATTCGCCGCCTTCAGGTTATCCAAAATAGGTTCATGCGTAGAGCAACCGGTGCTCCATGGTACCTACGTAACGTAGACCTCCATCACGATTTGGAACTCCCCACGATCGCTCAATACATGAAGTTAGCGTCTCGACGCTTCTTCGAGCGAGCTCCCCACCACCCAAACCCTCTAGTAGTAAGCGCCGCCGCTTATTCCACTAACGGTTTACCGACATCCCGTCGACGACGTCGGCCTAGACACGTCCTAGATGACCCCGACGACGCCATCACGATCTCCATCGCGGAAGCCACTCCCCCACCCGATAGTAGTTCACACACAGCACCTACATACCGCCCGCGCCGGCGCGGGCGGCGACCCGCTTCTGGCGCTTACACGCGGCGCATTCCAGGCCGCTTCTCCCCGACCCCTCCCTCCCCAGCGACGTCCTAAGCCGAGGTCCGTACCCACCTGGGTGCCCTTAGGCAGTCGCTTCTTATAGTAGTTTTTAAGTCCTCCTCCAGGCTGGAGCGCACTTAGCGCTCGCCCCAAAAACCCCGGTGAAGCTGTAAAGGTCATTAGGACTAACAGCAATTATCAGTAAAAAAAAACCTATATAAATAATATAATGTACGGTTTTCTATATTTCTATGGGTTGATTCCGATTGTTTCAAAATCGCTGCAGTGTGCTAAATAAAGCCTATGGCGAAAGTTTAAATACACTTTATTGCACAAATATAAAACAACAAACAAGAGATAGAAAAGGAAAAAGTGAAGTACAATTTAGGCGGCCTTATCGCTAAGAGCGTTCTCTTCCCGGCAACCTTTGGGCAGAGGAAACGATTTCGGTAGTAGGTGTGCAAGTATTATGGAAAACGTTATATAAGAGAATGGCAAGATGGTGGCATATTTTCTTTACCTATTTGAAGACCTGGGATGACAGAATAGAGAATAGAGATATCTTTATAGCCCTAAATTCCACGGCGGAGAGAAAGATTTGAAAAATTATTATCTTTAAAATTCAGTTTAAAAATAACATTCGTGTTCATTTATGCCCCTGTACTATGTTCGTTACGCATGCTTTCATTGAACTTGGAATTAGTTGGAAAAAGCCTTAAATATTGAAATTTAATTAAAATTGCATAATATATAACTTACACGCAAAAGAGATTTCCGGGTTTATTACTAAGGATTTATATGAAGAAAGAGGTTTTGTGTTGCGACTCTTGCGCATGCGACTTATAGTGATTGGAAAATCAATTTTATGATTTATAAACTGATAATTATTGGAATTTTAGTAGGTGTGGGTATTAATATCCGAGATAAAACTTTACACATGAGTAGGTACATAAATAACTACATGTTTTCGTTCTGAAAAAAAAGTGTTTCGAAGAGGTATTTCTAAAAATTAACATTACAGGATAATGGTTTAACGTTGAGGAAACTTATTTAAATAGAATTCCTCGTAGTTACCCTTTTTTTGTGTTATACTGTTAATATTTAAATTTGTTACCTAACCTACTGTACTGAACATAGGCACACTAGATTATCATAGGGTTATGGCATTAGGTAAGTAAATACAGGTATAGTACTGGTTTATATCAATTTAGGCGTGCGAACAGAAAGTTCGTGAAACATAATGATCATTTATAAAAATAATGTCCACAGATCCCATCGTAAAAGTAACTACCACATTATCTTTAAATTGACCCCCGTAATGTATAAATAATGCAACTTAGAAATGTGGGCACATTTCGAAGTACCAACGTTGCATCACAGTATAAAAAATTCTCGCGTTCCGTATGTCAATCTAAATTGTCCCTTTTGTATGGGCCGAAATGGATACGATCATGAAGGTACGAACGCCCGCCCCTATAGGGAGACAATTTTTTTTTCATCCGATATTCTTATTCTTTTTACGACATTCTTTCACTTTGTAAAAAAATCCCCCGGCAGAAGATGGATCTGCCACCAAATATGGAATCTATTCATCAGTGTTGAGAGAAAGAAATATTTTTAAGTCGAATCGTGTGGCGCAACTCTGTATCAATCTTCTGTTTCATGTCTCTAAGCCTCGCGGTTGACAAGTTATTTAGCATTTCTGACAAAAAAAAACCAACTTTGACGACCAATATTTCCAAAATTTCTGAAGTTACCGGGATGATGTACATATTCTTGAGATTGGGCCACCTTCATCTTCTAAGTGAATTTTGTTTCGTTTCCATATTCCAAATAGTTTCAAAATTGCAGGTGTTTTTCCGGAACATGCTTGGGTAACGCAACTTGACTTTACCCACCGCCCACCACAGAGCGAACTTGTAAAACATAATAGATTTCATGTCAAAAAAACAATTTAAACACCGTTCTAAAAGTCTGTTGGCGAAACGGTTGTCGACAGTAGACAAATACTGTCAATAATTCTTGTCTGAAGTATTGTATGAATAAAATACATGTTAAACAGTTTTTTATATTTTTTATTTTTTATTCAACTTTTACACAGTACAGTAAATACAGTAATATATAAATGTATACCGCCAAACTGCTGAGCAGTTTATCGGCGGACTTATTGTTCCCTTTTATAAATATAGTACAGGGTGGACCAAAAGTCCGTTAACATTTAAAATGGTTATAAAAAATACAAATGCTACTTTAGTGAAAAACTGTTTATTTAATAATAAAGTAGACAAATTAGGATTTCACTTTTTAAAAATAACATCATTCAAATGTGACCCTTGTTCATCCTGGCACACCTGTAACCGGGAACGGAAATTTTGCATGACCGCCCGACAAGTGGTTGGTGAAATGTTCTGCATTTCCTCGCGTATATTTTCTTTTAATTCCTCAATAGACACTGGGTTGCTGATGTAAACTTTACTTTTGAGATATCCCCAAAGGTAAAAGTCCATTGGAGTTAAATCCGGGCTGCGGGGTGGCCAGTGAATGTCACCTCTTTTGGATATGACTTTTTGGCCAAAAATTTCACGAAGTGCTGCTATAGAGTCATTGGAGGTGTGACATGTTGCCCCATCTTGTTGGAACCAAGAGCTTCGATTAAAGCCTGAGAAGTCCTGTAATGCTGGAGCAAAAAAAATCTGTAGCATCACAATGTATCGCTCTGTATTAACGGTGACGGCGCGGTTTCTCTGATCTTCATAAAAATATGGACCAATGATTCCGCTGGCTGACAATGCGGCCCATACAGTAACCTTGGGCGAGTGTAAAGGTTTTTGGTGCTTCAAGTCCGGGTTAGTGTCACTCCAGTATCTGCAATTTTGTCGATTGACATGTCCATTTAGGTGGAAGTGTGCCTCGTCTGAGAAAAAGATGTTATTGAAGCTCGTAAACCTCTCAAGCACTTCGTTAGCAAACTGCAGTCTCTGAGCAGGGTCATTTGGCTTTAAAGCCTGTACAATTTGAATTTTGTAAGGATGTAAATGTAAATCTTTGTGTAGAATGCGATTTAGAGATGTTCTGGGCACATCTAAAGCACTAGACCGCTTTCGAGTAGAGAGACCAGGTTGTTCTCGAACAGACGCTCGTACACGCTCTATGTTTACTGGATCGCGCGATGTCCTAGGTCGGCCGGATCGTGGTTGACTTAAAGTTGAACCTGTTGTTTCGAACTTCTGTACCCATTTTTTAATCGTTTGAATTGTTGGTGCTTGATTTCTGTTCCGTATATTGTAATGATTACAAAATTTCCGTTTAGCTTCGGTCGTAGAATCGTTGTTTCGATAGTACTCGCGTACGCAAAATGCGCGTTGCGCTCCGCTGAATGACGCCATGGTACTAAATCCCTATTAGTAGCTCTCGCTTGTAGTAACACCCCCCGCGCCAATACCCCGCCCGCGCCGACGCAGCGACCTATTCAAATGTTAACGGACTTTTGGTCCACCCTGTATATATATATATTATTAATGGAATTTGCTTCTCACAGGTGTTCCTTGGGTCAGTCTAAACTGATTTAGCTCGGTAGCCACCAACGCAGATCATGCTGAGTGTGAGGGAGGGTCAAATAGCCTCATTGACGTATACTTATTATTTCATCTCTATACGGACTTTGATGATTTTGGTCTCGTTTTCGTAGAAATCCAGGGATCCGTCCCTGATTGAGAATTTCAATTCCAATTCCCAATCAGGGACGGATCCAGGAAACATTTTGGGGGGACATCGGTCAAGGAATTAGGAAAATTGTAGGTACTAAAAAAATAGTCACGGTCGAGTCGAGTCTCGCACCCTATATGGTATCTAACAGGTTTAGGGTGATCCCTGGATCCGCCTCTGTTCCCAGTCGACCGGACGACCAGGTACTTACAGGTGTGAATCTCAGAATCAAGACTAACTACGTAGGTTCATTTTAGCGAACTCGGCAAAAATCTTTGGAATGTGTGTTTTACACATCACGTCACGTTTACGTCGCCTCCTACGTTAGCAAGTGTTATGTAAAGTCAGGTGCGCGCTTATCTCTTGTTTACCGTCAGCGGTTTTCGAAAAAGATACCTATTTATTTATTATATTCTTAAATCTCACAGCAGACTAATTTCAAAATGAAAATGACTTAAAAATCATCATCATCAGCCTATTAATGTTCCCACTGTTGGGGCACAGACCTCCCCTTTCACTACGGGGTACGGGCCATGATCCACCGAGCGATCCCAGTGCTGATTGGTGAATTTCACACGCCTTTGGACACTTTAAATTTCCTCAGACAAGCATGTTTTTATCACGATGTTTTCCTTCATCGTTAGAGCAGTCGGTAAATGTACGTAAGTCTTCTAAAGAAACCCGAAAAACTCATTGGTATATGGCATTGCATGGTTTCGAACCCGGACCTCCGCCCGCATGGGAGTCCGGCGTCCTAGCCACTAGACCACAGACGCTCCTAAAATATAAAGGCGAAATTAAGAGACATTCCTCAAATTACTAGTAACACTTAGGCACTTACATCACGATCATGAGAATTAGGGGATAACATAAGTGACTAACTATTTAGGTATTAAGTATATAAATGAGATCCATCTCGTCTTTAATCACAGTGCTTTGAAGCTGTAGGGTTTTTGGGCAAATCCCGTCCACCACCATCAAAGCGAATTCAAACTTCGCCCGACAAGTTGCCAAATACCACCGCAAGATGTCGCCACTATACTCTACGAAAAAATTACCTCGCTGTGTCGGCACTAAACGCGTGTGAAAATTGCGAAAATAATTTAATAATAAGGAAAAGTGATCACCAGCGGTGGATTTCGGTTGAGGTATGGGTATCTATCTATACATCTAGCGACACTCAGCTGAACTTGGCCCTTTTAATAGATCATATGATTACTACATTAAGCCATATCATTTAAAAAATGTACATGAGGCACTGCATCTTAGTCCTCATAGATTAGCAGCGCATCGAAAACCCTTTACCTCTAACTTTTTAGTGAAGGGAGATGGTGGTCTATGGATTACGTTGACCACTAATCATCAGGTGGTCCGTTTGCCCACCTGTAGCCTACTACTTACCTACACAATAAAAAAATTTTAGAGTAAATCTTTATAGGGTCAAACTACAGGTCCTATGTATTTGAGACAGATTTTTTTAATTATTCTTATAAATATTAAATAATATTTTATACTAAATGATCTGGTATCATTTAGTATATAATATATAAAACATACAGATCCAAAAAAAATATCTAGAGGACAGCTTAAATATTTAAGTGACTTAGATAACAGGTATTTAGATTAGGTAGGTAAGTAATGGGTGTAATATCTTCCAAATTATAAAAATGATTCTTCTAACGAGTTGTATTTTTCCAATCTTTATTGGTTACTTCACTAATTACCCTAGAATTATTCTTTTATGAGGGTCGCCATTATTCTACATACCTATACGAGTCTGGGGAGACTAAATAACTACATGGACATCTTTCTTGACAGATTTAATAGAGTAGGTTGCTATTTCCTTCCCCATTTCACACACTAGTTTCATCAGTGTGCAGGTTTCCTCACGAAAGAATTTATTTTTTATTTATTAAGAATTTTTTCACGATGTTTTTCTTCATCGTTAGTGCAATCCAAATTCATTGGTGCATGATATCACGGGTTTGAACCCAGAACTCCCAGCATGAGAGTCTCGCGTCTTAGCCACTAAGCCACCGACCACCTTAAAATTATAAACCCATTCTACAAGTATGTCTATGTATGCGTGTTTATATAAGTTATTATATACTAGGTAGCAGAGATATATTATCTAAGTTATTATATACTAGGTAAGCAAACGTTTATCAGATTCTGCATACCATAATTTTGACTGTTATAGGAGACAGGTATATTTATTCAAAAAATCAAGCAAATTAATTTTATTTTGTTTGCGTACCTACACTTATTTCGTTATGAAAAATAATTGATCCAAATCTTAGTGTTGTCACCATGACCGTTATTTCCAACGGTAGATTATTAAGATGACTTGTCACACTAACTTCCAAGTTTCTAAATGTACGAGTAAGCGTGACTGCGAGTATTTCAGATTTATACACAAATATAAAAACACAACACTGAAGTGCAACTTTGGCAAACCCATGGATTTACTAAAGAGGAACCTTATTAACTTAATGGACAAACCACATTTTCGACACGTTCTAACACCCCATACTAAGTAGAGGATTCATGTTCACTATATTATTGAGTCAATAGGAGGATGGGATTCAACAGAGCAGACTCAAGATCGCCGTAAATAAATGGAGGACTCCTCTCATAACAAGTATAAACCTGGCCTGATTTACCATATAGGTATATATATTATAGGTATTATATAGGATAAAGTATAGGCACGCGATCTCAGGGGGTGCGGCGCCTAACGACTATGAGCTAACACAAACATTAAAAAAAAAACTAATTTTGAATACTGTATCTCAGTTGACACACAATATCTTTCTTAGAGTCCTAGACATTCTGCGGGCTTCGCTTTACGCGGGACTTGGCCGTTAAATTGTCACACGTGCAGACATGGTGCAGGGCGCCAAAATAAGGTTAGCCTAGGGCGCTTGGAACCCTAAATAGGGCCCTGTAAACCTATGCCTGAATCCTGTCCGCCCTCTAAAAGAGGGCGGGCAGGATGATAATTGGGTCTAACCAGGCTGAAGCGCACTTAACGCTCGCCCCAAAAGTCATGTGACACCAAAAATTGGGTCTAAAATCGTAAAATTTCATACTTTGAGGTACAAATAGCTGCAGGAGTCCAATTACGAAACAAACACAAAACCTCTCGTAAGAGTTTAGATATGTTACTTTGAACTCAGCCCGGTATCTAAATTGCTACAAAGTATTACGTCTTCATTATACTATGTAACAATTACCTCCCAGTTTGTCGTACAATCATACTCGTATCTACGCACCCATTAAAGTTATTTATTTATGTTATTTCATTCGTGATCGTGAGACTTTATCGACAGGCGTCCATACAAACATCGCTTGTTTGTATAAATTGTTGCGCAGTGACACGATGACGTGGGCATTCGAATGGAGACCTCTGTTCGTCTTTTATAATCGCAGACGAAGATTCCGAACCGATTACTAAGTACCTAAATGATAAATTAATATGAATGATAATAGGAATTCTACATTCCTGTGCTGAGAAAAGAACACATTAGTTTACGAGTAGGTATGTGGTCTAGCATAGGCACAGAATAGATATCTATTCTGTGGCATAGGTCCATAGTGGTCCATAACTTTTTTTAAACATGAAGAATTTAAAAAAAACCAGGATTTTGGGTCTCATCCTATCCTTGCTTTTAGCTATCATCAAACAGCGTTATGGATGGGTGGGCGAAGTGTCATTGCGATCATTAAGTTCGTTTGCCGTAGAATTAGTCTATATAGGTTAGGTAGGTTTAGTTTGATCCTCTACTGAAATCTTATATGTAAATGTCATTTCAGTTTGACATTGATGTATGAAAAGTTGCCGAAGGAGGTTATGTTGAACGTTCATGCTGTCATGCGGCCTATTTTATTGTTTAATAACGGTTTACAGCGGTCATTTTTTCGTAAAATTTGTGTATTTTACCTAAAAATCGTCCGTGATAAGTGAACGTTATATAAGACAGTGAAATGGGAGTAAAAAAGTAAAGATGGTGTGAATTCGGCAACTTAACCATCAATTGCACTTGGAATGCAAGGCACTAGGTATTCCTGATGCATACGACTCTCCCATTGCATAATCTCGACGTTGGTAAACTGTTTTTTTCAAAACTGACGCCAAAACGTTTGAGTGATTTTCAAGATTCTAACACGGTCAGTGGCCAAATTGCAGTGTACACTAGCAGAAACCATATTTAATGGGTTTTTTTAAAGTTGCCGAATCAGACTGCTGCAATCGGAACCGGCTACTACTTTACCAAAATAGTGATTGATTGTTGTAGCCGTAGACTATCTCTAGAATGTTTGATGACTTGATAAGTACTTTCCGTCATTTAATTATGATGTAGACAGCTACTATAATCAAGAGAGAGGGAGAGAGTTATGCTATGCTATGCTATTCTATAATCAACAGGGTATTGTAAGGTCAAAGATATTCTAGAATCTTGCTTGAGTAACATATCCCAGACTAGAATAGAAAATCTTATAAAAAAGAGACAAGTATAATTAATATGACACTAAACTGAAAAACATTTCAATTGAACATCATCAGAGAGTTTGATAGGTGTAATTTCGTCTATTAAAACCCGCAAAGTTTAATTTTGTATTACAATGTCTCAGTATTGTGATACAATTCGCAAAATTTGGAAACACTTGGCAGTTTGTTGAAAAATGTCGCCTCGGACAGTTGCCACGCCACGCGGCGCGCGCGCACGCGTCGCACAATGGTCCGGGAGCCAGCTGACATACACTCGCGAATACATAATATATTATGTATGATCAGTATATAATTGATCTGAAGTATGATCAAGTCGACATCTATGACTTTTATATGACATAAACTTATTTGAACACTCCGATAGATTAATAGTCTCTTTAGGTCTTATTCAACATCAAGAAAATTCCAAATATACTTAGGCCCACTTGCACGAATATTTAACCCTGGGTTAACTAGCGAATTGTCTATGCTTTACATACAACAATTACATCGGGTTATAGTTAACCCGAGAGTTAAGGGTTCGTGCAAGACGACCTTAGTATCAAAACATTAAATAGTGGTTCCATGTGTGTGGTTCCAGGTGGGTCATCTTACCGCACAAATAAACTTATTCTTATTCTCATCACCTGTTTTCCCTCTGATGATCATAGAGTGAGCGTCGAATTTTTGTTGAGATGAGACTCTGTGGTTTTAGATATTAGAAGGACCTCTCTATTTTACAACACTAATGATCACTCTGATCTTCAACCCACTTTGAATTTCTTAAAGCCCCGATCTAGAAAGGATTTGAAAACTATAAGTTGCTTCGCTACTCGACCCTTACGCTGGGACTAAAAGGAGCCGGTTTGGATCCGTCTCGATTCGCTACATCCAATTACATGCGCTTGATTTCAAATGGGGATTGGGAGGAACTTGAAATCAGAGCATGTGAATGGATGTAGATAACCGAGTATTATCCTTACACTATGATCATGTTCCCGTGGATTCCTGAAGCCTCACATTATTTGAGACAACTAGCTCCTACTCCGCAAAAGAGTGAGAATTGTAATCATTTTGTTTTACTGTTATTGTTGTTTTTTTGACCTTTATTTATCAGATTATGTACTTATGTCATCAGATTTGCTGTAATTTATTTACTAGCGATTATTGTAATAAGTTATTACGGAATCTATGTTGTAGATCTGCTTTGGTCTAATAATCTGATAAGTGATAAAAGGCTGATAGATTTGACGGATTTCTTGTGGATATAATATTATTATTTAAATAGGTACCTATTTTGCCCAGCAGTGGGACAATCTTTATGCTAAAAAATAGGTATTTGATTGTTGGAGTGGAAATTTGTTGATGGTCAGAAGTTATCAAAGGGCAAACCTACACTAAAAATTCTGAAGAACAGTACCTACCATCAATGTTTGTTTGTATAGAGAACTGGTAATATGTAAGTATGGATTTAAAATAAGCAAATAGGTGCCTATGTAATTACCCAGGTGCTAATTCATAATACAAACATACTTAAATCTGTTTATATTTCAATTTGAATGCAACAAAGTTCTAAGGTGGGGATATACCACTGCTACACATAAAGTAAATAAATAAATCAATGGTAAAAGGCAAATACCAAAGGAGAGGTATATGTTACTGGTAACAATTTAAAGATGAATTATTTTTCTGGTCAGGGTATAACTGCATAATGGCACAGATCACTAAACGCAAAGTTCCGCTCACTTTTACACAATCTAAAGCACTGCGTGATCGTAACAGTTTTAATTAGTAAGTATTAACTTAGATTTAGCGGCCACTAACTTTGTATAATTGTACATCGTATCCTTTTGTATATTTTAGTTTTGTAACTTAAATTAAACAAAAAATTGAACACACATAACCAATTAAGTATCAAATTTGAAATCTAGGGATATCTACTTTTATTTAAGTCCAGGTTAAGTCGAGATTTGCATCTAGCAAAACGTGTTGTATTAACAATGTTCTAACATTATTCTAAAGCGAATCCTCGTAGAAATTGATAGAACGTTGTTAATAGCAATTAGCAATGTTATCAAGAATGTTATTTTTAACCCCCGACCGATCGAGTGAGGCCGTGTTATAAGTTTGACACGTTTGTCTGTGTGTCTGTGGCATCTTAACTTGACAACGGATGATCCGATTTGGACCCGGTTTTTTAATTTAATAGATAATTTTGTAGAGAGTGTTTTTAGCTAGGTCTGACTATTGGACTAGTGGTTTCCAAGATCTTGGAGTATCTTGATGTCAGATGGGATCTTTGGAACGGTTATAACCATTCCGTTTATCTATTGCTAGATAGTTCGAATTTGAGCTCAAATATTCAGGATCATGGTGCGTTTCCGACATCTGAAACCTTGAGGATCTGATAATGACCAGGAAAAAGATAGTGAACTTCAATTTCACAATATGAAACTGGTAGAATTGTAAGTTATCAGCCCGCCGAAACTGTAAAAGTTAGACGAGGTCTTCTCGAACTAAAGATTTAGAGTTATAATTGTGGTTTTGGTCTATTCCTAAAGGCATTACGTCACACAACAAGTTATTTAACTCATGATACCTACTAAGTCTCACTTGCGACTTGCGCCGACCGTTATCTTTAAGATTAACACTAACACAAGGCGGATTTTGTATGAAAAACATAGATAAATTCGCGAGTTAATCCAGATAGGGTACATTTTTTTTATTGCATAAGGAGAGCAGACACGTGAGGAAACCTGCATGTCTGAGGAAATTAAAAGTTTTCGAAGACGTGTGAAATCCACCAATCAGTACTGGGCCCGCTCGGTGGCTCATGGCCCGTACCCTCTTGTACAAGGGGAGGTCTGTGCCCCAACAGTGTGGACATTAATAGGCTGATGATGAAGGAGAGCAGACAAGCAAAACGGCCACCTGATGGTATGTGGTCTGGTCACCGTCGCCCAGAACATCTCACCTCACTGTCCATTGAAAACTTGAGGGCTTAGTGGAGTTTCTCGTGTGCCGGAATTGCACTGGCTCTCTTACCCTTCAAACCGGAACACAGCAATGCGAGCATTGCAAATCAGCGCTGTGGCTTGCCTCAGCATTATGCTGAGCTGGTGTACTCTTTTTGGCACTGTACCACACCAGATGTTCTGTGCTGCATGTATTAAACTTTGTATACTTCTGTATTCTGTGTTCTGGTGTTTACAGCGCTAAATAAACGTTTTCAATTTCAATTTTATAATTTCATTGCTGCTTTACGGTAGATATAGGTAAAAGGACTATCTCCCCAGGTTGAACTATCTCCCCAGGCTGCACACACCTTACGACCTTCAATCGGTACTCATTTCATCAGGTACTTACTGGGTTAAAATACAATAGAGTAATAACTACTAATAACCTAACGTTTTCGAAGACATATGCATGTGTGTTGAATGAAACAACCTATTGTTTACCAACCACGAGTTCACACGATTGTTAAGACGAGCTCGAATGTCTTCTAGCTAAGTGGACACACCTTTCGTCTACATAAACCAGTTTTTTATTCGGATATAAGTGGGTATCTATTTTTTGGACATATCAAATTGCTATTTGCTGACATTAGAATTCGGAATTTTCTTGTGTTTTTATCAATTAAACGTACATTAGGTACTTACTTTCAAATTGTTAGTAGCTACCGTTCCTAAAATGTCCATTACCCCCTTACTTGTGCAATTAATTAAGTATGTCTTTATATTTCTGAAACGCTGTACCCCGATGGAATCTGTCTGTCGTATCGTCTGTTTTTACAAAACTAGTATACGGGTGATATCGTTCTTAGTATCTATAAGTAGATCAAAATATCGAAAAATAATTGTACAGTAAATTAAAATAAAGCAGCTCACGTATTCTGAGTAAATAAACGTATTCTGAGTAATTAGAAAACTGTTTGTTTGGTGATTTTATCCAAGAATTCTCTTTACGTCATTTAAAATAAAAACCTCATAAAATCTACGTTTGACCACTCCTTAATTTGCCTAAATTATTAATTTTCGTTGTGCAATACTTTTTGCTTTTGAACTATTCATAAAAAACCGGATTTCGCGCTATATTTTGCGATCTACGCAAAGTGGTTATCAAGTATAGTAAATCCGGAACCTAATCATACTGGTAATGTAGTAGGTATGTTAGATTTGATAATATTTGCGGAACATAATTGCTTTAATGTAATCAGTGATATCGATAAGCGAACCACTGAACAAATCGATTGTTACATAAACAAGAACGTGTGACTAACCTTGTATCTGACGTATCACGGGACAACTCCACTGCAGCGATGCCAAAATAGCTTTTTGAAAAATATTGGCAAAGGTTCCTTCGCTTTTTTTCTCTCCGTAGTTATTTTACATAAAGTAGTTTATTATATGAAATAATAGTATAACGCTATTTAGTTGGGTATCTTTATGATGCAATGCTATGTTTGAACTGATAAAAGAAAATATAAAACATACTTACGGAGTAAAATAGGCACATAATTAAAAACATATGACTGATTAGTGAAGAGACGAATGACTGCGAAGGAAGTAAGAGAGACGCGCCAGCTCCATTCTCTCTGCCTAACCCGCCAGGGACATAGCGTTAAGATCTCATTATTTTTTGGAATCGCCACTTTACGGATGTAGTATGAAATATTATATGTCCAGTACAGTAAGAGATGGAATCCAAACAAATGGCAGAGTGATAGGTATCATTCGAGAAAAACTCGTAACATTTTTAATTTTTGTTACAGATATAGCTTTAACCGTCGGGGACCAACTAGAGTTCAGGAATGGAAGTAAAATCATCAGCGAAGGCGCACGGTTCAGAGACCTCACAGCGCTGGCGTATGACGCGGTCTACAACATGCTGTTATTCGTCGACAGACAAAGTGACAACGCCTCCATATTCAGCTACCACTTAGCCACCAAGAAGTACCAACCGTTGGTCAAAAGGAAGTCATATGAAAACATCCAGGGGATCGCGTTCGACCCCATCACGAGCCTGCTCTTCTGGACTGATACGAATGAGAAGAGCATTTACTGGAAGTCACTAAAGTCAGGAACTAAGAATGACATTTATGGAAATCTGCTGTTCAAAATGGACGATGAAATCCCTAGAGCCATTGCAGTAGACAGCTGTAGAGGGTAAGTTATGACCTAAATAACTAGTAAGTAATGTCTATAACGAAAATAACATATCTTTATGTGACAATTTTTTTCAAAATTGCAGTTACATTTACTGGACAAACACCAACACCACCAAACCCACGATCGAAAGAGCGCGCCTCGACGGTTCCGACAGACAGGTCATCATCAGCTCAGGAATCTTCATGCCGGTCAGTATAGCCATCGATCAGCAGACCAAAACGCTGTACTGGGCAGATGATAAACAAGGCATCCACTACTCCATAGACAGTTCTGATCTGGACGGAGGAAATGTGAAGAATCTGATAGAAGGCATCCACCATCAGCCGAATTCTTTGGCTGTTTCAAAAGATTACCTTTACTGGGTTGATTTTGGGTTCAGATCTGTTTGGCAATATCCAAAGAATACACCTAAACGGCAGGAGCCTATGCAACTTGATGCTTACAATAACGAAATGGCTTTTGGTGTCGTCGCCAATTATGAGATCGCGGATCAGACGGCCGGGGTACCAGAGTGCCAGGCACTAGCGAAGCTTGCACAGAACAAGTCTGCCATAAATGATACCTTTACTATTCCAAGAGATGTCGGTTTATTCTGCCTCCACGGAGTTAAGGTTGACGGGAAATTAGTGTGTAAATGTTCTGCCGGATACACCGGGGATCGCTGTGAGATCTCCCTCTGCCAAAATTACTGTTTTAATGGCGATTGTAACTTAACGTCCGATGGGGCGCCAGAATGCAGGTAATTTTAAACATTTATCAATTCACCATGAGGTACACAGAGCTTTTGGTGTATGAAATTACAAAATTGTATTCAATCATTGTCAGCCCTTGGTATCAACCGAAATAATAAATTTTGTAACTAGTGGGAAAAGGGCCCCATTCTGCAGCAAATGTAGTAATAAAAATATAATAATACTCCTGTAGACTAAAATTTATCAGGGACGTCAAATCAGAAGTTATCCTAAAATTTGGCCTTTCTTATTTTTAATGCCTTTCCATCAATTCCAGGTGTAATAACGGCTACACGGGAGCCAGATGTGAAGTAAACGTATGCCACGACCATTGCCTGAACCAAGGGAGCTGTTCAGTACAAGACCAGAAACCCGTTTGCAAATGTACTGCTGAATACGAAGGAACTAGATGTGAAACTCTGACAATGGTAACTGATGCTTCCCCTGCATACAATTTAGAAATGCAACCGGACCCCGAACTTGATGTAACCTTATGCCACAACTACTGTTTGAACCAAGGAAGTTGCTCAGTGCAAGACCAGAAAGCAGTTTGCAAATGTACTGCTGAATACGAAGGAACTAGATGTGAAACTCTGACAATGGTAACTTATGCTTCCTCTGCATACAATTTAGAAATGCAACCGGACTCCGAACTTGATGTAACCTTATGCCACAACTACTGTTTGAACCAAGGAAGCTGCTCAGTACAAGACCAGAAAGCAGTTTGTAAATGTACTGAGAAGTATGAAGGAAGCAGATGTGAAACTTTGAAAGTTGCGGGCACTGATGGACATTGCAAGTAAGTGGAGACATCTAAAATACTTTTAATTCTCAGTCTTCGTTGTCGTAAGCTTTGTATCAGATTCTTTGATTTCAGCTATAATACGAAGCAGAAAAAGTACCCAATTAGTTGCAAAAAAATATTTTAACTTTCAAGCAGTAGTCGAATCGTCCCAGATTAAAGACTTTTCTGTAAATGTAAGATAACCAAATCATCAATCAACGTCTACGAAAATTTACAAAGAACTTCTCTCTATATTTCAGTTGCACCAAAGACCAGAACACCTTATCACCTGTAATAGCTGCATCATCAGAAACCCTAAGCGTTAACGATAGGAATTTCATAGAAGCCAGCTGTGTCGACGGGTGGGACCCCATGAGAGACCCTATCATCATGGTGTTGGGGGTCCTGAGTGGGCTGTTGTGTGTGGCCTGTGCAGTGATGATTACCAAGATTCTGATGTTGCAGAAGAGGCCGAGGTAAATCACTTTCTTTTATAACTATACAACTTTATCCAAGAAATTCTTGAAAGCAAATGAGGGCGTCGCAGCAAAGAAAAACAAGTTTGGAGTCTATGAAAACTTTTCCGGATAGAGACGGGTCAGAATTAATCCGACTGCCAATGGAAAAACGTGTTATACTAGGCGATTAACCGGTTAAGGTCTCGTGGTCCGATCAGACTGAGGACTTTTTGACCTGTTGGCTCGATTGATCGGAACTTTAATTCTGATCGAATCAACAGTATTTCCAATTTGATACCTACGTAGTCCGATCCAAATATGGTAAACCTTTTTGCAAGCAAGTAAAATATTCTGAATATTATTTAATAAAAATGTAAAGTACATTAATTAGAGTCAATACTTAGAGCTAATAAGGAATTGGCAATTTATTCCAGAATCAAGAAGCGTATAATAGTGAACAAAAATGTAACTCCCCTGACGGCCCGGCCCGACCAATGCGAGATTACCATCGAAAACTGTTGTAACATGAACATCTGTGAAACTGTAAGTGCACTTTACTATATAGGTTATGTTATTTATTATAATAGGGTACCGTGGACAACACATCAGGCTAAGGCTCGGACTACACGGTTCCTACGACGGTTCCATGGAACCGGTGCTTCATATAAACTCAAACAAAAACGCGCTGTCGACTACACGTACAACGGTTCCACTTGGAACCGGCCTGCTCGGTTCCTGATCCGAACCGTCGCTGGAACGGTCGTCGTGTAGTCTCTTTAGTACTTTGTCGCTTTAACTTATATGACACATTCATACGAATGTCAAGGGTGTCATGTCATAACGAAAACTTAGTGTGACAGGCTTCCACAGAGTGAGAGAGAGCTTGATGCGTCTTCCATTGCACGCCCGCACAATAGGGCCATAAGGGCCTCGCCTGTGTCAAGCAGCCGTGCGCACGGCGCGTAACTCAGCGGAGCTCGCGTTGCTGGTCGTGTTTATTCGTCGAAGTTTTCTTAATTTAAACAGTGGCATCTTTTCATCAAATTGCAATGACATTTCCGTTTATGATTAAAAAGTAAAGAGTGCCATTATTTAAATTCTACTTTTTAAAATCAGACTGTACCTATATTCGCCAGTCGCATGTGCACGCGTGACACAGTGGAGGCCGTAAGAATGATGTTAGCATATCATAGCAGAGACCCTAAACGTAATTCACATCCATCGTCGACCTCATAGTCGCTTACCATCAGTCGAGATATTTGCATGCACACTGCATCAAAATGAATGGAGTTTGTTTCAATGATGGTGTTATTTGCATGACTTTATAAAAATAAACAATACAATTTCGAGATCTCTACTTAACTGGGAGAAATGAAGGTGAATACAAAATACAAAAGTCGAATATAACTCGGATATTTAGTATTCTTAAAACTTATGCTTATGCTTTATCGGATAAAACTGATGCAGAGAATGCACTGTATTTAGCCATATATTTAAAAGTGTGAGATTAACAACCAGTTGCAAATAGCATTCTTAATCCTCAATTATGTCTGGTGACATCACAGGTATGCTTTTTGCAAACTGGCGGGATGTGCCTTTAGGGTATCCGCTGTGTTACGCGTGCGCACGTTTCGTACGTTGCTGGTTATCGTGTTCATTCGCTGACGTTTTAACTTCATAACCAGTAATGTATAACCTATCAAGCGCGCGCACGCATAACACAGCGGAGACCTATAAGAACTGTTTCCGCGCAGGTTGATAGGCTTGAGCGGGAGCTCATCGAGATTTGAGCTTGGGTCCTAACTTCACACAAGGTTACATATTTTTAATTCAGTTTGCGCTTACTGCCAGCACGCCACCGGCACGCGTTACTAACATAAACAATTAACAAAAGCGCTGTATTAACTTAGTTTATTAAGATACAGGGTGTAACAAACACGATATCAGATACAAAAGAGGGTTGATCAAGGTCGGTAACTGAATATTTTTATCAAAATTAGAAAAAATCTAAGTACGAGTTATAGGTTTTTTTTTAAATTTCTAAGACTTGTAGAACAAAATGTAGTTCGGTTACGAACCCTATGAACCTACTTCTTACATCAATTGGATCCGATATAATTCTTGTTACGACACATAATGTTCTTTATTTATACTTTAACTGCCAATATTTAAAAAAAAAACCATGTGACCGTCATAATTTATTTGATCCACAGCGGCACAAATAAATGTAGTCTTAGTTGAGATAAGGGAAAACCTGGGAAATTTTCAAATTGCTAAGTACCTAAATAAACAAATTAACGTAATAAATTAAAATTAGGCATGCTTCGCTTCTGCATGAATTTACACCTAAACTAAAACTAACAGCACTGCATTATATTTCATGCACCTTAATTTGTAAGAAAATAGGCTCTAAGAATATATAAGTACCATATTCCAGGATGCGAATCCTGAGTGCTTAGACACCCAGAACTGTAAATTTGATTAATTTAGTAAGTAGGTACGTAAATCCAGCCTATATATAAAACAAACTTTTGTTACAGCCCTGTTTCGAACCAAGATCCACGATCAGGCCAACCCTACTAGACGCGAAACCAGGCAAAGAAGAGAAGAAAAACCTCATCGCAAACATGGAATACCCCGACGACTACTGAAATTATACCCGCTAATATTTTGGCGAAATACCCAAAGGTACATTTGTGATATTTGATGTAGGACTTCCAATTTTGGACGGATTATATTAATCTAGGAAGTATGAGGGCTGTGCAGACTGCTTAAAATCTGCGTGCATGGGAACTAGATTTTAGGTAATTTATTATAAAGTGTCTTTCAAATAGAGCGGGTCGATGTTAATAATTTGTGGCGGCCATTTTGTTTTGGCGACATCTGTCAAATCTGTTGTTTCTTATTGAGTCACTGATGCCAAATCACCATGGCAAGTTACACGGTTCAGCAGCATGTGCAAATGATAAAACTTTATTATCAAAATGAGTGTTCGTTAGTGCAAACGTTGCGCGCATTGCGGCCATTTTACGGCAGACGCGGTGGCCCTTCAAAGTCTACTCTCCAACGATTGATGACCAAATTTGAGACGATCGGTTCGGTAAACAACCAACCAACACCTTTACGTCAAAGGAACGCCAGATCGGCCGAGAGCATCGCCGCTGTACGTGAGAGTGTTCAGGAGACTCCGAGGCAGTCGATTTCTCGCTGTGCACAAGAACTCGGCCTTTCGCAGACTTCAACTTGGAGAAGTCGGCTTGGTTTGCGTCGGGACTTGGGCCTGCATCCGTACAAGATCCAACTGACCCAAGAGCTCAAAGTTAATGACCATAGACAACGCCGTATGTTCGCTGAATGGGCTTCGGAACGCTTGGAAGAGGACCCCGATTTTGGCCGAAAAATAATCTTTAACGACGAAGCACATTTTTGGATGAATGGTTTTTTTAATAAGCAAAATTGCCGTATATGGGATGACCACAACCCACATGAGGTTCACCAGGTGGCAATGCATCCACAAAAAGTTACTGTTTGGTGCGGATTTTGGTCTGGCGGCGTCATTGGTCCGTACTTCTTCGAAAACGACGTTGGCGAGGCCATCACCGTCAACGGCGAGCGCTACAGATCAATGATTAACAATTTCTTTTGGCTTGAATTGAACAATATGGACGTGGACGACATGTGATTCCAGCAAGACGGCGCTACGTGCCACACAGCGAACGACACAATGGACATTCTGCATGAACGGTTTGAGGGTAGGGTTATCTCTCGCAGAGGTGACGTGAATTGGCCACCAAGATCGTGTGATTTGACTCCGCTAGACTTTTTCTTGTGGGGTTTTCTGAAGTCGCAGGTCTATGCCAATAAGCCACAATCGACCTTTGCCCTGAAAGTCAACATAACACAGGCCATCGCTCAGATTCAGCCGGATCTATGCAGCAGAGTCATTGAAAATTGGACCTCTCCGATTCGTGCCACCATTCGAAGCCGCGGCGGACATTTGAACGATGTTATATTCCATTCATAATGGCATAAAAGGGCCTTTCAAATAAAAAAAATATTTCGTTAATATCTCACACACATCTTGTTTTATTCAATTTTAACATCGACCCGTCCTTGTTGAAAGACTCTTTAGATTGGGATTTATAATTGGATTTACCCAATTATAAAACCCAATCTATAATAAATTACCTAAAATCTAGTTCCCATACACTCAGATTTTAAGCAGTCGGATGTTAGAAAATCGTACGAATTCAGCTTTACTTGTTTTGGTATTTTTGTTTCAAATTTTTCAGCAATAATAATTCACACTGTGCCTTTTTGATATCATGTAAATAATTGAGAGCTTTAGAGACTTGGTACATTTTTTTAAATTCAATGTAGGTTACCAAAACTTTTTTAGCCGGATTCCGTTTCTATATTCGTATTAGTTTTAGTTGATTATCAAATTGCTAGAAAATACAGTGCCAAATTATTGCTTATTTCATTGGCCCCCAGAAGTAAAGCATCTATAAATTTAAAATGAAAATAATGATTGAATAGAATAATATAAGAATTTTTCCTATTATGAAAATGACTTATTATGTGTCGAGCCTGTCCGAGATCCAGAATCTAGTATGAGATAGACATCACCATTTTCTCGCTATTTTAGGCCACTTGAGGCTGTCCCTCTCTAACTTTTCGCTATCTCGCTTGCGCCCAGGCGGCGAATCTTTATAAAAGCGTGAGCCGCGTGGACTTTTTCAATTACGGAAACACTATGCAGAAATGAACTGGATCTCGGACAGGCTCGACACATAATAAGTCATTTTTATAATAGGATAAATGCTTATATTATGTGGTCTGAGCCTGTCCGAGATCCAGAATCTAGTATGAGACGTGTCTATACGACGCATAGTGACGATAGCGAGAGAGGGATCATAGCGCCCAAGTGGCGTGTGAGGTACTTGGGTCAAATATGGTCACCTTAAGGTTTGACGGCAAATTATCAGTACTTCCTGTCGCACGACGCCATTTGTTTGTTTTTATCTACAAGGTGTATCTATATAAGTAACATCTTAAAGGTAAAAAAATTTAAGTTAATAACTGGATTAGGATTTAATCTGATATATTCAAAAAATGAAAAATTGGCCATATTTCCGACAGTGTACGTCAATATGCCCACCATTGTGGCCATATTAACTGTATGAAGCGGATTGGTTATTATTAAAAGAGACAGATAGACAGATATACAGAGTTCCATTTAATGCTTATTTATTGGAATTGAAACAAAATTAAACTATCAAAGTTAGAATCTAATAAAAGCAACAAAACTAGAAGTCAAACAAAGTTGAACATCAAATCAAAAAAATAGTAACAAAATAAATCTTAATTAAACATTGGTACATTTAGAGATCAATGAGTGAGGTTTAATCAACTACCTACTCAGAATCAACATATTCACCAAAAAAACAATCACAAATGTAAAAATCATCAATTTTCACACCTAATACAAGTAAAGTTCTCTTTATGGCTGTAAGTCCGACGCATTGTTCATGGACGTAAGTCGCACATATTGTGCACATTCTCATATCGGCTACTCTGTCTTCGTTACAAATATAACAGTGCTAAGACTCATGCGAACCGCCTTTTGCTTTTGCAGGAACTTGAAACCTGCGGGTTGTCGTTGCTTACATTTGTTGCAGGAGCAACATACGTTGGCACACTTGGTGCATATGCTTCTTCTGGTATTTTTGTCGGATCAAATGGAAACATTCCAGTAGCTGCAAAGCCCGCTTTGATGTTTGCAGGTGTGAGTGCTCTGTCCCATACCCTAGAGAATATAATTCCAAATCTCTGTTTGGTGATTTTCCTGTCTTGATGTATGGACCAATACTTCAACACTTCTTCGTCCCAATAATATTCAAACGACCTGAATACAGCTTTGTCCATAGGTTGTTATTCATGGGTCGTATTACTCGGAAAACGAATTAGAGTTATGAGTTTCGCAGATTCCATATGGTCAATATGGCCATTCTGTGGCCATATTTTCAGACAAAGTGACTTTTTTCTAACCTATTACCGGTTTATTAAAAGTCCAAAAAATGAGAAAACATTTTGCGAATATGTAACAAGTAGTTGCCAAACATTGTACTAAAACGAAGACAATTACAGGTAAACATCACAAAATACGAGAAAATGCATAAAACTTACTGCGTAAAACAATAGCACAAACGTTTTTTAACTTCTCGCCGACGCCGTTGAGACTGCGGGCGCGCGGGGGGAGCAGCGAGTGTCCCGTTTCGTTACACGTGTCTCGCCCTCTACTGGAACTAACATGTTACTTTTATATCATCTTCAGTGTTCGAGATATTGACGACTGGCCATATTCATCGGCTGGCCATATTCGACCCAAGTACCTTAGTCAAACTGAAAGTAGTGTACTTGACTAACTGTGTGTGTATGCATCTGCTAGATAAGTTCTGTATCTAACAAAGGGTTGAAATAGTGACAGAAACGTACACATGATTACACAAGAACATTGTTTATGGAATATAAAGCACACAGCTGTGTACAAATTGCAACATAGAAAGATGGCTATGTGGGTAGTTATAGTGAGAGATTCAAACTATAACATAGAGAGAATGACTACAAGTAATCAGTCAAACAGCGTAAGTAAAGTGATACTAGATCTGTGATAAACGACTTTAGCATGAAAGTTACGTACAAAGACGTACGTACGGCAGTACAGTCAGAGAATAAACATGAAATTAGCATGAAAATGTACAAAGTATTTCAGTTCAGTCATAGAGAACAGTAAGTACTTACATTAAACCGGTCTAAAAGAAGAGATGCATAAATCAAGGGGCACTAAAACCCAGCCAGATAATAAGTCCAGCTCTCGCTGCACGCGTCACAGAAGAGTGCCTTCTGATTATGCACGCCCTTAGTCACTTAGCATGGGGCTACATGGGCGTTGGGCAGTCCTTGAAGCGAAGAGGTGGTGTACCCCATTTGCTGAAAATAACCTCGCAAGCCCGGAGGCTTAACGGAGGTTACCAGAGTAACAGATGCCGTTCCGGGAGCAGTTTTAACCTTGACAGGATGTCGGCCACGGCTTTGAAGGGACCTGGGATGAAGCTTACCTGAAGTAAGTGAACGTTGAAAGAAGCCAGCTGCTTGTGGACAATATGTTCCAAAACTTTAGTAAGGAAAGGTAAAATTGATATAGGTCGATATTGAGAGAAGGCAGTGGGATTGGAGATTTTAGGAAGAGGTATGACATGTGCTTTTTTCCACGAGGAAGGAAAGGAACTTGTAGTCAATGAATAATTAAATATGTGTGTGAGAATTGGTAGAAGTTCAGGCAGAATTAAGGAGATCATCCGGGAGCACAACTTGTCATCCCCCACAGCCGAGGAAGTGATAGAGTGGATATGTTTCTTAACTTCACCCTCGGTAACTGCATCGAAACTGAGAGGAGGGCACTGTGGTAGAGGCAGATTGTGAAGGTCAAGAAGAGTTTTAAGCTTAGTGTGGTTCTCTATAGAGACTGGAGGCAGCGAAAAATGCTGGTTTAAAGCGTTCAAGTCAACCATGTTAGCATCTAAACGAGAGGATTTTCCGATGCCAAGGGATTTCAGAAAACTCCAGGTGGGCGCCGGGGCTGCCGACAAGTGCGACCGCAGCAGAATGGAGCTAAGCTCCTGACTTAAACTGTCATACCTCGCTGTAGAAGCAGTCCATCTCGAACGAAGCTCGATGAAGTTGCACGATAAAGTCGCTGCCGCTTGTACCGATGCGTGTGCACGCGTCGAGTCGATGAAGTCAATTGAAAAAAGTCCACGCGGCTCACGCTCTTATAAAGATTCGCCGCCTGGGCGCATGCGAGATAGCGAAATGTTAGACAGGGACAGCCTCAGGTGGCCTAAGTCGCACCGTAAGTACCGAAAATAGCGAGAAAATTGTGATGTCTATCTCATACTAGATTCTGGATCTCGGACAGGCTCAGACCACATAAAACTTACATACTTGTACTAAAATTACAAAGAAGTTATTGAAAGTTTATTTTGTATGTACAATTATGTAATTGCACTGCACCGGGTAGTGATGTGCGTAAACGCATTGTTTTAGTAATTTTTTTATCAAATTGACATATTTATTAATATTTATGTTAAATAGTTTTGTTTGACATAAAATCCATCAATCACATTAAACGTAAAATAAATGTTATCTACTCCTGATATGACAATTATACTGATCACATTATAAAACTGAAAATGATTTCCAAAGCCCAAGATATTTAAAATATATATGAAGTAAGTATATATAACGTATTATTTTAGCAGAGAATTTACCAAATGAATTTACCATACTTACCTACACTATTTTAATCTGTAGCATTGGATGATTTTTATGTCGAACAAATGGACCTTTATTATTTATCGATTGATTATGAGCTAATAATTTTAAGAGTATCAGTGGACATAACTTTATGAGATGCCATCGTATGCACAAATCTCAAAAAATATTTCTTATTTCTAAGATGGACACTTGACTTGTAACATTTAACCCAACTTTAGTCGGTTGGTTAATACCGCTCCGTACAAACGTTTAAGTCAGTGCCCACCTGACGTCTTATTCCGATATTGTGTTCAATCAAATCACTGCTAATAATTTCAGCTTATTGCCAATGTGTTCCAGAAGTCTTGTTAACTATTTGTAACAATGCTTGAGTGAGTGAGGAGACTCTATATAATGTTCAGTAAGTATATCTTAAATCGATTAATGGGGGTGTGCAGAATTTTCACATAAATCTTTACTTATGAGCTTTTGCTCCATAAATTACTTACCAGTACTTTTGTAAAAGTTCTAACCAAGGTTAGTAAAACATAATAGTTACCCACATACTACAAAAATGTCAAAGTCTAACATACAATTTTTTGATAGACACGTTATTTTTATTAAGTACTTATTAGAACTTTTGTGCATTAACTAATAACAAAAGCAAAAAAAAAACACGAAGCACGAACCTGATCGTGCCTACAGTTTTGGACAGGGAACCTTGTATGTATTTACAGTTGGCCGATTGCAATTGTTTCGACACCCGCCGTTGCGGTACCGCCCGTTATGAATAGGAACATAGGGTTCCCTGTCAAAAAATAACTTGCCTCTAGTAATACAACGCTGAATGTTTATGATAGAAGTCTCTAGTTAATAGACCGTAGGCCTAAAATCCTCTGATCTATAATGATCACTTTCCCACAGTGACCAAAAAGTGATCATTATGAACCAAATGGTAAAAATAATGTACTCATCGGACTTTGAGACAAGAAGCAGGAGCCTGCGATTGCTTGCAGATTTCCAGTGCTATAAGAAATAAGGATGTCCGCTGTGTCACGCGTGCGGACATATTACATTGCTGGTTATAATGCTATAGCATCAACTAAAGAACATGATAACCAGTAACGTACGTCGATGTCGACACGCACAAGCCGTGCGCACGTTTGACATAGCGGAAGCCCTAATTTATTTGCGTTGAAGATTCCAATGAGTACATTTGTTTTGATCCACGTTTCAATAGTGTAATTCTCAGTGAGGAATGAAAGGTTGTCTTAACTTAGCTGTCAACGGTGCCTCTAGGTTGGGTTTAGTTTTAGTTAGCCATACATTTATACAGGCTGCTGTTTATGTTGGATGTTTGAGGTGTCATCTACAACATCATATTCTAAACACTCGCATATTTTGAAGAATTTGACTATTCTTGTTCCTATTACAATTAACTCCACTTATTACTGTAATTGTCATACATTATGCCGTATTGTACTTTTACTACGGGTCTTAAAGATCGTAAATTTTGTAGTCTCGTCAGAAATATATAGCAGCCTGTATTAAAAATGTTTTCGGCTTGTTAGTTTAAGGATTTACGTTCCTATATTTAAACAAAATAGTGATGGCTTCTCTTATGAAGACATTAATATCGAAGTCGAAGATTTAATATTTTTTTGTCCTGCACATAAGTTACAATAAGAAAACTACCTGCATAATAAAATAACAAAACTAGCAGTGCTAAAAGACCGAAAACCGTTTTATGTGGACTTACACAGTTTACTTAAAATAAAGGCGTGCGCACCGGGCGAGTCTTCTGAGAAACTCTTATCATAAAGCACGATATCAACGTACATTGCTGGTTATCATGTTCATTCTCTGACGTTTTAACCTCTATCTATCTATCAGCCCGTATCTGTCCACTGCTGGACATAGGCCTCTCCCAGGGCGCGCCACAATACTCGGTCCTCCGCCTTCCTCATCCAATCATCGCCAGCAACCTTCTTCAGGTCGTCGGTCCACCGGGCAGGGGGGCGTCCCACACTGCGCTTTCTTGTCCGCGGTCTCCACTCTAGAACTCGTCTACCCCAACGGTTGTCGGTTCTGCGACAGACATGGCCTGCCCATTGCCACTTCAACTTGCTAATCATATGAGCTATGTCGGTAACTCGCGTTTTGTGACGGATGACTTGATTTCTAACTCTATCCATCAATGAGATACCGAGCATAGCCCTCTCCATAGCTCGTTGAGCGACTTTGAATTTTCGGACCAGCCCTGCCGTGAGTGTCCACGTTTGAGCGCCATATACCATAACAGGTAGGACGCACTGATTGTATACCTTCGTCTTAAGACTTTGTGGTATCGACGACGAAAAGATATGACGCAATTTCCCAAAAGCTGCCCAGCCCAAACGAATCCTTCTATCGGCTTCTTTGTCAAAATTGTTTTTCCCTAGTTGAATAGTCTGCCCTAGGTAGACATATTCTTGGACAATTTCGAGGGTCGAATTTCCGACAGCTATCGGTTCCGGGATGTTTTAACCTCTAACCATGCAATATTGCCTAACGTTGAGCTACTACCAAAGGGTGAAAAAAGTAAGTTTCATAATTTTATGTGCTCTGTAGTTTTCTTAAAACTTTATGTGCAGATTTATAATCTTGGTTGTAGACACCTGCATATTTTTCTTTTAGTTATAGATATGGTATTTTAATTATTTACCTACTTAACTGTAGAAGCGTAGAATCTCACTTAACAAAATGTACTTATTTATTCCAAATTATTATTATTTAATTTATGAATGTAAATTGAAATGCTACAATGTTCGGCGTGATCCTATATTACATTTATTATGTATGTACTTATTTTAAAAGGTATCGTTTTCATACATGTGTAGTGTGAGTTAAATGAGGCATAGGTATCTTAGAAACGGTCCAATATTTTCTAAAAAGAGAACCAGGCCAATTATATTGTTTTTTTTTTGTTTAGAAACATCATTGTAATGTTTAATTTGTTAATTTTGTTAGCACTTACTGATGGTACTTAGACACTTAGTGCCAACGCTTGTACGAAGCGTGCGTACACGGCGAGTGAATGCTGGTTCTAAATTTAATGCTAGCGAAATTGGTGCCACTCCTGAAAAAAATAATTTCTCGTGAATTTATGGCGTTTATTAAAAAAGTGGACAGTAGAATTGTTAAAAAAAATCGATTTAATCAGTGAAACAACACTAACTGTCCACTTTTTGATAAAAGTCTTAAGTCAGGAGACATTTTTTTTTGGGAGTGGCGCTAGTTTCGCTAGGGGTTGAGCCTTAAAACGTCAGCGAAAAAACCCTCAATGTACTCCGTTATCAACAGTCCCAGGCCGTGCGCACGCTTTGCACACAGCGTTGGCCCTTACCCATAGACAAATTAGTTTAGAATATACGAGGGCTGTTCTAAGTTATTAGCTACTTCGTTAATATTATTCAAATATCCCTATGTTAATAACCGTTTGCAGGCTTATTTCAATGTAAATCTCTATGGTAAAAATCACTGGCCAGTTTCGATTATTTTTTTTAATGAATTTTTGGCGGCAAGATGTCATCAATAATTTGATTGCAACAATGGACGTGTCCCGTGAAGCATGGCGTAGCGGTCCAGTTGCCATTATTCCACTAGAGGATCGTAAAACGGTTACTAGTGAGTGGTACTGCGAAGTTTGTTTGCCCAAAGCCAAATGGCTGAATGACAACCGTCCAAGGAGCGGCGCCCGTGGCATTCTTTTTCATCAAGACAATGCTCCTGCTCACATGTCTGCTAGAACGTTGGACTTTTTGGCAACCACGGGACTTCAACTGTTACCCCATCCACCCTACAGTCCAGATCTGGCCCCGTGTGTTTTTTTTTTATTTCCCACGGTAAAAAAAATGCTCCGTGGGCGAAGATTTAGGACTTCGGACGAGGCCGTCGATGAATTTAGGCGACTGTTTTTCGGCCTTCCGCAAGAATCTTTTTTTAAATGTTTTGAAAGCTGGTTCAGTCGAATGAACAAATGTATAGAGGCAGGAGGGGAGTATTTTGAAAATATGTAAATACATTTTTACGATAAACTTATAACTTTTGATTTTATTAAAAAAACATTCGGTACAGCCCTCGTATAGTTCGTGGATTGATAAGAAATGTGATATTATTGAGTCTTTGTTAGTGATTAGTAAGTTTTAATAGGAAAAATAAACGCTTTTGAAAAAAACATTTGTCTTATAATTACCAATGAAAAACCCTTTTTCAACGCCATGTCATATTTATTTATATTATAACTTATTAACAGTATAAATATAACTGAACTGAATAGAATTATATCACAACTTGAAATTAATATAAACTAATGTTCAATATAGAATATAATTTTAAATAAGCTCATAGTAACAACACAACATATATATATATAAATCCATTGTTATTTCTAACCGACTTCAAAAAGGAAGAGGTTTTCAACTCGAAGAGGTTTTAAAAAAATACTAGGTCTGATACCTCTCGGCGCGTAATGTCACAGTAGCGAAATGTCACGGTGTCGTTAAAAGTCCCTGTAGCTGAATGTCCCTCTCGCTAAAAACCACACTCGCTTTAACTTGTGCATGGTGCAAAATTTCAAGTTTCTAGTCCTAGTAGTTTAGGCTGTGCGTTGTCATATCATATGTCGTCATATTGTATGGCAGTCAGTCAGTCAGCTTTTTCTTTTATATTATAGATATGTGACAATGCTGATTGTCAACATAAGTGTGACATTACGCGAGTGTGACATTCCGCGAGTGTGACATTCCGCGAGTGTGACATTACGCGAGTGTGACATTTCGCGAGTGTGACTTTCAAGTGTGACATTTCGCTACTGTGACATTACGCGCCGAGAGGGTCTGATATAATGGATATGAAAGACTCATTCGTACAATTTACTTCGAGAAATCAACTTAAAATATATTTTTTATATATTTAAGAGTACATATATACTTACATAGAATTTTGAACTTACATAGATATTTGCAATAACAAATAATTTATATAATAATATATTGTGCTAAGTAGTAGACAGGTGCTTAGTGGATTAGTTGAGATATTATGAGTTTTTGCTCAGATATAATGCGGAATGAGGAATAAACAATTATAGAATCCAAAAAATAAGTGTTTCTTTTTATTAAATTTCATATTTAAACACACCATTTATTAGATATGCAGAAATAAAAAGGTATATTTATCAATACATAGAGCTCTATGTAGATAATATTTATTATAAATTCAAGAAATCTTATATACTGGGATTAAATATTAATTAAGTAACACTGGAAATTGCGAAGGAATATAGGTTTTAGAAAATATCATATCGTCGGCTTATTGCAAGAAGTCATTAAGAAGAAACTAACTGCGTTACATACACTGCTGTGTTCGCCTTGTTTAGCTTTGAATGGGACAAAGTCATTATTTGTCTAAAACCCAGTTTCGTTATGGCATGCTAAGAAGTCACTATCCCATTATTTGGTTACAAGGAAACCCTTTGATGTCGCTTGTCATAAAGTTTGGTCACAGTTAGTTAATGACTTCTTGCAATAAGCCGACGATATATTATATACTTGAAAGGTTATTTGTAAATATTAGGTAACGATTAAATGAATGATTATGTACATTGGACAATGTAGCCTTTGTACAATGTCTCATTTTAATTGTTTTTATTAAGTCTATTGTTGTACAATAAATTGTAAATAAATAAATACATTGGACAACTTATGTCCTTTAGTACTTTGTCGCTATAACTTACTTGACAAATTCATACGAATGTCAAGGAAACATACCAAAAACTTATTGCGACAAGGTTCCACAAAGTATAGGTAGGTAGGTACAAGAAGCATTTTTGAACTCAAGTTTTAAATTTTTAGTTGTTTCCGACACTGAATACCATTACAAAGTATCAAAAGGAGTATATTGTTTATTAAACACTGCAATTATATAATTATTATTATGACAACAACCTAAATTAACTTAAAACATTAAACAAGTTAACAGAGAATGTTGACTTACCGTTTTGGTAGATAACGGTCCTAAAACACCTAATTTATATATTATACCCGCCACTTAACAAACAAATAGACCCAAAAAATATGATTAGAGTCGAATAATATACTGTATCACGGGTTTTTACTGTTTTTTATTTATTACGACCGGTTTCGTTTACACATCTTCAGTTATTTCAGGTAAAAAATATATAGTAAAAATGTAACGAAATTTGAATAAACTTATTTTATTTATAATTTCATTTTGTAACGAAATGAATAAACTTACTTCATTTATAATTTCATTTTGTTCGATAATATTAAAAAAAATAACAACTAACAATAACTAGAGATCGTAGTAATGTGACTTAGGTAATTAAAATAAAATAAAGCTAGTTCAGCGTTGAAGATACGCTGAACTAGCTTTATATATCTTCACATAAATAAATATCTAACGATACTTTCTTCTAACTCGTGTCCCTCATTGCTGAGGGTCGTGATCATTCTAAAGAGTTAATCACAAAGAACGACTCTCGTGGCAGATTTAATGGGGTGGTTTGAAGCCTTCCCCATTTTACACCATGGTTACGTAACGGCACACACAGTACAATTATAACCTAATATAAATGTAAAAAAAATTGCTAGTTCATCGTATTTTTGCATAAAATAAAGAATGGCAAACAATGCCACCAATTATGACGTGTTACTCGCTAAATTAAAACATCACTAAACGTAACGTCACTCTCACTCTTGTACAATCTAACGTATGAGTGAGCGAGATAGTTTTATTCGGTTTTAGATTTAGCGGATATGTCGGAATCGATGCCACAATACAATTATAACCTAAAGGAAACTGACTGGGAATATGTTCGTGTAACGTAATAACTCTAAATTTAAAATGTAAGAAACACCCGACGTACCATTTTGGGAACCCCCTTACTTTTTCCTGGTCATCATCAGATCCTCAAGGTTCAAAATGTGGGAAGGTCACCGTGGTCATAAACATTTTAACTCAAACTCGAACCACCAAACTGTTACCGTTCTGATCCCATCTGACATCAAAGATACACCAAGATCTTGGAAACCACTGGTCCATTTTTTATCAAACCTAGCTAAGAACACTCGACATAATTCTCTATTAACTTTTTAAAAACCGGGTCCAAATCGGACCACCCGTTCTCAAGTTATGATGCCACAGACAAACAGACCGACAAACAAACGTGTTAAACTTATAAGACGTCCTCCCTCGATCGATTGGGGGTTAACAAATAGGCGGTCGATGGCGAGCATGACGCATTCTCTGATGATTTGCTCGATTCCGAGTTGTCACATTACACGCGAATGCTCAGGTCAGTACCTTCCTTAACATAAATCCTTTTAAGCTGTATATAAGAACCCCACTCTACGTTACTTTGTGAGGGGATACAATTAGATTCAATTTTACCTACTTTTAAATTGTGCCCTTGAACGTAGCTGTGTTTAGAATCATCTGAAACAAAACAAAACAAATACTTATAAGAAAACGCAATTTTCAGAAGAGGATAAATTGGTTATCAAAGATAACATCATTCGATCAGCACCCGAACGAAGTGTTTAAGTATAGGGGAATCGTACTTTTCCGCTATCACGTTCAGGATGCTGTTGGAGCTGCTCCGAAGCCTGCAAAGCAGAGACGCAGTTCTTTTGCGCATATTATAACTTCATTAACATTTTCACACTTACAACTTAAATAATTAAGCTATATAAATCACGACACTCGCATGTACGCCTGAACCTTCCTCGTTGTCAATCGAAATGTCCAGTGTTTCAAAATGTCCGGTGTGTCAAAATCTCTAGTATATCAAACTTTCCAGTGTGTCAAAATGTCCGGTGTGTCAAAATCTCTAGTATGTCAAACTGTCCAGTGTGTCAAAATGTCCGGTGTGTTAAAATCTCTAGTATGTCAAACTGTCCAGTGTGTCAAAATGTCCGGTGTGTCAAAATCTCCAGTATGTCAAACTGTCCAGTGTGTCAAAATGTCCGGTGTGTCAAAATCTCTAGTATGTCAAACTGTCCAGTGTGTCAAAATGTCCGGTGTGTCAAAATCTCTAGTATGTCAAACTGTCCAGTGTGTCAAAATGTCCTCCGAGATAGTCCTCCGAGATACTGGAACTCAATCAATCAATCAATCATTTATTCGTGAACATAGGTAATAATAAGTAAGTATATAGTTTAAATGAGTTGGTATCACTATGCTCTGTCGTTTGACATACAAATATTTTCAATAAATTGTTAAATGTCAATATTATATAAATTATTAAAATTATTAATTAATTATTAATTTTGTCCAGTTGTCAAAATGTCCAGTGTGTCAAAATGACCAGTGTGTCAAAATGTCCAGTGTGTCAAAATGTCCAGTGTGTCAAAATGTCCAGTGTGTCAAAATGTCCAGTGTGTCAAAATGTCCAGTGTGTCAAAATGTCCCCGTGTCAATTTATTGTGGCACTCACCGTGACCCAGTATCAGTAAGCAAAGCGGCCAGCTCCGCCACGCGGTCCCGATTGTCTCTCATGTACGCCTGAGCCTCCCACAGCATGGTGACGAGTCGCTCGTCGTTCCGTTCGTCCATGGCGACGTCGCGCGACATTCGAGGTGAGAACCGGTAGTAGGGGACGCCTAGAGTGCTGCACCAGGCGCGAGCTCGCTCCACTACGCGGCCGTCGGATTGTGTAGCCTGAAAAGATGGTACAGTCCGTGAGCTTCTAAGGGTTTCAGGTATCGGGTAAAATCGATCTCTGTGTTACTACAGTTTTAGTACATTCGCGTATCTCTATTAACTCCCTGCCTCCCCCTCGGTACGCCCATGCAAAGAACAAATTTTTTGGCAGATATAATGGGGTCGTTTGCCTTGACTACTGAGATAACTAGTATGTTATTCCAGCATCTCCCTTCCGCCTTCGGACTACCAGGCGCGGGGAGGGGTTCCATCCTTATGTTGTTGATATCCCATCTGCTCGTACGAAGCGATTTGCTTCTTCGTTCATTATGCGAACGGCTAAGGAATGGAACAGCCTGCCGGCGTCTGTATTTCCCGAAACCTACAACCTTGGGATCTTCAAGGCCAGAGTGAATAGGCATTTACTGGACCCGCATGCTCCATCGTCGACCTCATCGTCGCTTACCATCAGGCGAGATCGAGGTCAAATGCGGGTTTAGAAGTAAATTAAAAAAATTATGTGAAATGCACATACTAGTTATCTCAGTAGGCAAGTTTTCTTTCACCGTTTGAACGGGCTTTTTGGTTGCAACAGAACACTAGTTTAGTAATGGTATCCAAACTTCAATATGTGACTTTAAAAAAGGTAAAAAATAGCGACTTCCTGTTCGACCTTAACCACCTATAGTGGAACACGGTTCTCTATAATTAATTTTTTAATTAAGGTTATTTAAACGAGTGTGGTGTTCAGCATCTTGTGCTTCAATAAAGGCGCGACAGCAGGGTCTCGAAACAATCAGCAGCCGACTGCAAAAGACTGGCCTGTCCACGCACGTCGCCGGCCCGACAATATACAACAAAATACCTGACATAATCAGAGATGCCTCAACGTACGACGTCTTCATTTATAAATTAAAGAAATGGTTAATCCAGAAGGCCTTTTACTCTGTAAAGGAGTTCCTCGAGGAACGAATAGACAACTGATTGTTTAATTTATTATTGGACACTGCTTACTTTAAGTAAGGATTTTATTTTACACTAAATTGACCTTGTATGTAATAATGATTATTTAAATTTCATTGAATGAATTGTGATTGATTATAATTTAATTTAATTTTACTTATTTATTTAATTTTCACATGTGTGACATTGAAATTGTAAATATGGATGATGTATGATTAATACAAAATAAATAAATGATAAATGATAAAGTACTAGAAATAAAAACAATATGTTTCCTTTCAAGCGAAATTACCAGCCGCTCTTAACATTGTGAGAAACACTTTTGAACAAACCTATCCTTGATTTATCAACATTATACGATCAACCATAGTCGTTGGACTAAAAACGGTGCGAGCGCGGGCTCATTTTCAAAGAGCGAGATGTTTTAAACGAATGGGCTATACAGGGTGTAACATTAAGAACGGTCAGTATGGGAAAGTCTGAAACTATAAGACATACGAAGATCTGTTCTTAGGAACCATGTCATCAATTTTAGTAACAAGAAACACTGTATTCATACATTTTAAAAAAAAACTGTACTCAGCCTGGGAATCGAACCCGGTTGTTTTGAAAAAAAATCCAACACTATTTCTATTTAGATATCGACTGTGTTGGTCTTAAGGAATAAATGTTAGTATGAAACGTGATGTTTAAAATTAATAAAACGCATTGTTTCCATATCTTTTAATTTATTTTAGTAGGTGTTCGAAATGACTACCATTTTGTAAAATACAACATTCAACTCGTTTAGGCAACGACCTTACTATTGAATGTTGTATCTTCAGGTGGTGAATTTGCGTTAAAATTGTCTCTATGGCTGCTGGTCTCTAGGTCTTCAATTGTGTCGTAGCTTGTTTTGTACACTTCATCCTTAACGTAATCGATATCTAAATAGAAATAGTGTTGGATTTTTTTTCAAAACAACCGGGTTCGATTCCCAGGCTGAGTACAGTTTTTTTTTAAAATGTATGAATACAGTTTTTCTTGTTACTAAAATTGATGACATGGTTCCTAAGAACAGATCTTCGTATGTCTTATAGTTTCAGATTTTCCCATACTGACCGTTCTTAATGTTACACCCTGTATATGCATGGTTATATTAGTTATATAATTGTAACTATATGCGAGCTATAAGCGGGTTGCGACGCTAAAGTGGCGCTGGGCGGGGACACTTGGTTAGACGTGGTGACGGCCGGTGGACCAGAGCCCTCACAGAGTGGTGGCCAAGGTCAGGGAAAAGAGGAGTAGGTCGTCCAGCAGCTAGATGGGCGGATGACATCACCAAAGTCGCATCGAAGACCTGGATGCGGCTTGCACAGGATCGTATAGGGTGGCACAAAAGAGAGGAGGCTTATACCCTGCAGTGGGACGACATGGGCTGATGATGATGATGATATGCGAGCTTACCTTTTTTTTGGTAACGGGAGGAATCTTTGATAGATACCCAGTCTCCTGGGGGGGAGACCGGGTTATGTGAGATTTTTACTCACTAAAACCCCCTCGATGGCCGGCCTCGTGCTTATCGGAGGGCTCCGGGATCTCCAGTGGAACGCACCGGTGCCCTCATAGCATTTGCCTTGGGCTCCTCCTGGGAGGTGTACATTCCACCTCCCGGTTCATCCCTTCACAGCAGCGTGCGGCCGTAGCACGTTGCTGCCTTCCCCAGGGTCGCCCGCCAATGGACGGCCAAAGCCCCCACTTTGACCGCCCGCGACCCTGATCCATCCTTTTAGTCGCCTTTTACAACAGGCAGGAGTTACCGTGGCTCTATTCTTCGCCCGAGACTACAGGGCTGATGCGAGCTTACCTGATCGACTAACAAACTCCCGATCGCTGTCAGCCCCATTGCCAGCCTGGCTGTGTCCCACAGACTCTCTGGTTTGAATACGTCGATGTCCTTCAACTTCGTCACTGGTATAAGACCTGAAGAAGACAAATACTGAAATAATACATGGGAACATTGGAACGCCTTAAAATAACGATAGCAAGTCTTCTCTGTGACTTTTTTCATCAAAACCCGCAGAAACAACCCAGCTCATAACTTTATATTGATTTTTCTGTGGTTTCTCTGTTCTATTTACCTAATAAATAAATTAAAATTAAAATAAAAAGTTACAAAGATAAATGCGTATACTTTCTAGCGGCTATTCAGTCATTCTTCTTTTACCTATCTTGTTGTTAATGGCCGATCTATTATCAGAGATGTTCAGGCCGCCCATAACATGGCCTAACGACAGCGGTCGAGCCAGATAGTATGCTCTCCGAACATTTCTACACAGAAAGTTAATAGCTGCGTACTGACTGAGCGAGACGCCTTGCGGGGCGGCACACTTTTGTCTTCGTCTTTTTCGTCAAAAAAGACAAAGATACATTCACTAACCAGTGCCACACGACACGACGACCTTCAAGTTGGTCTTCTTAGCTTCCTCGTCCTGTCCCGTCGCTCGTAAGGCTAGCCTCAACTCGGTCAGTTCCGTTAGCACGTCTAACGTGGGATTGTTGCCCATTAACCCGCCGTCTAGATACCTGAAAAATTTGAAAATATAAACTGACTTAACAATGTAATAATAACTCTTAAGAAACCCGTTGCCTTGCTATTAGGATTCCTTTTTCATGGTCATCATCAGGTCGTCAAGGTTCCAGATGTGGGAAAAGCACTTGAGCTCAAACTCGTACCACCTAACCCAAGGCAATTCATTTTGGAGGTGGGCCATAATTTGGACTCCTTGTAAGCCGGCGGTCATCTAGTGAATAATACTTCCTTACAGTCAAACCATGATTAGGGCTGCCATATTTCGCTAGGGTCTTATTGGGACGCTCTGGAATAGAGTTTTAAAAAAAGCGAGAGCGAAGCGAGCTCTAAAATTCGCGTGAATTTGACGCAGGTGATACGTTAGGTTAGAAGGCAAGGATTGGGAGGGAGCGAAGTGAGTTCGAAAATTCAAGTTGATTCGACGCAGGTGACAGGAAGACAAACCCTAGTCTTGCTCCCACCCGGGAGCAAGACTAGGGTGGTTCCGCGTACGACAAATCACGCTGCGTCACGAAAGCGCGCTGCTGTTGGCGGGCAAATTCAAATGCCACGGGCCTCGGGGCCTGGATTTGGGTTTGGGCAGCCTTGACCTAACCGTTACTGTTCCAGAGGTCCCATTTGACATTAAACAAACCTCAAGATCTTGGATCAGGGGATCCAGTTTTAAAAATTGGCTATAGGAACATTCGAGAGGCACGAAATGTTTTAGGAACCAGTGATAGATAGATAGAAACACTTTATGGTAGTGAATTAGATGTAGAAATTACCATTGAATTATTTTAAAGCTATAGTGACTGCATTTGTTTATTTTTTCAATAGCCATGGCCACCACTGGGCAACAGCAATTTTTTATAAGAACGGTGAGGCGTAGATAATGCCATAGAATACACACAGCAGGTCACTCAATACAAAAATCGGGCGCGAAATACACGCGCTGTGGCGCGATCGAGTAGTAGGTATAACTTTTTGTACTTTTAATAAACGAAATACGTTGCCAAAAATATTTTTCTCAGGGCTGTTTCTTTTAAACTGGATATTGTTGATGGGAGCGCTACGGTCGAGTGACATAAACACAATCGCGGACACCCGGAGCGGATCTTCTGTGTGTATTCTGTGATAATGCATACCTAAAGTAGTATTTTTTATTAGACGGACTAAACTGACGTTTCCTGTGTTGCTAGTTATTGATGAAATAAAAATAGTGTTGTGACCAAAGATCGAGTTCAATCACTGACTACAATCAAAGAATATTTTATTTTCTTCTGTAATGTAATGTCGTACATTTTTTTAATGCCTCACTTTTTATGGGAGCGAAATCCATCTTCTATCAATATATAATTTAAAGTAATCTTTTTGGCTCACAGTTTGGGTGAACTAAGGGAACTGATTCACAAGTGAACTGAACGCCTCATTACAATTAAACATGGCAACATTATTTTACAAAGTTAGCACCTGCCAGTTTAGTCCGTCTAATAAATAAATCTACTTTAGTGTATGCTAGTTTGTGCATACTATTAACAACAAATACCGATTTTTTTATTTGAATTTTATTTATTCTATCTACCTGCCAGAGGCTCTGAAGTATGAAGGTGCCGCCCCGGTGGCCCGCGCGGCTTGCCACACCAGTTGCTCAGCCGGAGGGGGCGGCGTCGGCAGCGATACCACCGACACGTTATCGCCTGCCTCAGCACACCCACCCACTGAGAACAAGTTTTAACAATAAATACTTAAAACTAACTTGAAAATAACAAAAAAAAGGGTAAAACTTACGTTAGTAAACAAGGTGTTCCTGAGAATATGCATTAACTTCGCCAAACACTTCTGTAGGTTACATTTAATAAATTTGACAATGGAAGTGATCCTCAAAATCGCTTCGTTTTCGAGTTACTTGCTATTTTATTTTACTAAATTTAATTGAGTTACACAATGAGTAAGGGTCTTTATTTATGCCCGTAAGAAAACTTGAAACAAAACAATAACAAACTATTTGCCTTTCGTTTGCACATGTCATTATTATCTTAACTCATGAATGATTGTCAAGTTTAAATTAACCAAAATGCGACGTTGCCATGTCGGAAAAGATGGCAAGATGGCAAAACAAGGCATTTAGTTAGTATGAAAATAAAAATATTTTTTTTAATAAAATTAAAAAAATGTGACAATATGAAAAATGGTACAGTGTCGAAGTTAATGCATAACCAAAGGAACACCTTGTATATAGTACTCTGTGGTAAAACAGTTAGGTATATAACACATTTACTTATTTTCTGTATGACTGCAATCAGTCTGGGGTGATACAACCCTTTTACCTATTTCTGCCGCAAAGCAGCAACGCTTGCATTGGTGTTTCGGTATAAGAGAGCCAGCGTGATGCGTGAGCGTACCAGCACATGAGGCACTCCATTTACGTCCTCAAAGTAAGCAGCGCATCGAAAATCGTCGAAAATAAGTGCATCGAACTAATAGAACATAATCCTGCAATGTTTTACCACTAGAGGCGCCACTAGCACAACGGTACGTAGCCAATTAACATGTAGATATGTACCTTTCCACCAAATCTTTTTTTTACCCTTCAGACTCGCTTTTTTTTTACGTACTGATAATTGCTGTTGGTCCTAATGACCTTTACAGCTTCACCGGGGTTTTTGGGGCGAGCGTTAAGTGCGCTCCAGTCTAGAGGAGGACTTAAAAACTACTATTAGAAGCGACTGCCTAAGGGCACCCAGGTGGATACGGACCTCGGCTTAGGACGTCGCTGGGGAGGGAGGGGTCGGGGAGAAGCGGCCTGGAATACGCCGATAGCGCGTGTAAGCGCCAGAAGCGGGTCGCGGTATGTAGGTGCTGTGTGTGAACTACTATCGGGTGGGGGAGTGGCTTCCGCGATGGAGATCGTGATGGCGTCGTCGGGGTCGTCTAGGACGTGTCTAGGCCGACGTCGTCGACGGGATGTCGGTAAACCGTTAGTGGAATAAGCGGCGGCGCTTACTACTAGAGGGTTTGGGTGGTGGGGAGCATGCTCGAAGAAGCGTCGAGACGCTAATTTCATGTATTGAGCGATCGTGGGCCTTCAGACTCGCGCCACGCTGTCTTAACATTTAAATATTTCTTTTTTTTTCTTCATTTTAACAGATTTTTTAGGTCTACTATTTTGAAATGGCCATATGATGCCATGATATCATTACAATTTTACTATAGCTTTAAGAAATTAAATTAAATTACCCCAAATAACGAGAAATTTGTGATATCTTCAAAAATAACGTTTCGTTTTGCTTTTCTGTTTATGGAGTGTGCTCGTGGCTCCAGCTACGCAACGCTTTGCGTTTTATGTAAAGTGGGGTGAGATGTCTATAGGTAACGGTGATGTGATAACTTAATGACCCGTTTGCTCGCCTGCTCTTCGTTTATACAAAAAAATAAACACTGATTGACGAAGTTAGTAGGCGCCAGAGTACGAACACAGATTGCGAAACGCTTGACCATCTCCAATTAGAACCGGCCCTTAACCTGAGAAGTTATTTTAAAAATATTGCAATAAAATACACGTTTCGTTTCGACTAACAAAACAGTTAGAACTGTTAGTTACTTACTGGTAGTTCCATTATGCTTGTCCAATATCTCTTGCGCTGACTGGTAATTCCTGAAGATGTGAAGGTCTACAGGTTTCCGGTCCGCTAGCAAGGCGAGGATCATCAGCTTAGGGTGTTTGATGTCTGTCATCACCGTCTCGGTGCCTGGAAATTAAGGGAGTGACCGTAAGTTGCAAGAAAGGTCCCTAATGTTAAAGCTTCCTTAAATCTTGTGTTTTATCTATCTAGAATTATGGCGTAGAAAGCATGTAATTAGAATAGAATTAAAAAAATACCCGTCCGGGGTCAAATAGATTTATATTTATAGGGAGGTCAAATATAGCTAGAAATGGTTCCCGTAATTGCGTTGACATGACACCCTTTTTTCCGAATGAACAATTAATTATAAGGACGTTTCATTTCATGGAACTGATGATGAAATATTTAAAAGAATGAGGTTCTTTTCGGAGACTTGTTTACGTACATATTGACAGTTTTGATATGGTGAAGGATAACATTGTGAAGAAACCTGCTGTATATTGATATAACTAGAATGTGTAAGACAAGCAAGAACTTTGCGAAGGAAGCAGCATTCCAAGGAACAAATCTTAGGTTTTGACCTCAGCAATCGGACTATTATAGCGCCCTTTCCTCTAGAAGACGTGAGCACTGACAGTGAGCCAAGGATTTGGGCAAATGATAGTTCCATACATTTGTAATTTCAATGCCTAATGTATGAGAAGATCCTCAGATCGCATGCGTCAAGTGGCAGACGCGGTTTCTCTACATAAAACTTCTCTAGCGACTAATCTACAAAATCTTTGGCATTGACGCTTTTAAACATTTTAGCGCTGAAACGTAATCATTTATTGCGTGAATTTAGATGTACGTTGTAGTTGTTAGCACAATTTCCTATTAAAATCTCTAAATTCTACCTTCATAGCCGTACACAATATTATACGAATATTAATCAAATTAATCAAAACATAATAATAAATAATTTACAAAACATAAACAATAATCATACCTAATAAATTCATTAAAAATCATAATCACTACAATAATAAACAGATGTCATACATGCTAATTAATAATAATCAGCCTTTATATTCCAAGAACTCTTTGGTACTATAAAAGCATCTTTGAGCTAACCAACATTTTTACTCCTTAATTGGAGATTTTTAAATGTATCCGGCAGATATTGGGTGAAATGTGTGTTTTTTATAAATCTAAAGGGGGGTAGTCTGTGATCATAACAATATAAACAATGAATGAGCTTTGAGTATCCTCCCTAAGGGTCTTTCCACAGGAGTACCAGTGCTAATCTGCTGCCAGTATCTTATTACAACATAATACTGACCTAAACACTCCTTGAGGATAGTCTCCAAAGCTTCAGAAGGATACGGCCTCGATCCAACGAAAGCAAACTCCTTCATCCTGAAGTATAGTCGTTGGGTTTCCCTCAGAGTCTTCCCACAGGCGATTGCCAAAGCCAGTATGCCACCAGTGCTGGTGCCAGCGACCCAGTCAAAGCAATGGATGATGGGTCGTTTTACCGCCTCTTCGAGGGCAATGAGCAGTTGAACTAAGACCAGACCGCGAATTCCGCCGCCGTCTAGACAGAGGAGGCTGAAAAATTCCAATGTTTTAGTAAATTTCTGCCCACTTCAGATAATGGAGCTAATGGAGAAAATAAAAACTGTGTTCTTACAAAGAAAGGTCCCCAAGTGTCCGGTTCCGATTTGATTCGTTTCAAGATATATTGTAAGTAAGTAATACGTTTATTTCACACACAGCAATGACCGAAACAGTTATAATTATGATAAAATAATTATGTAGTCAAAGGTAAACATATTGAAATCATGTCTGATGTCATGTTTTATTGCAGAGCATTAAAAAAATTAACCGACCCGTATTTTATTAGGCCCAAATTAATATTTAATGGCTATTCCCCTCGGCTACAGGCGAACGGTGGGACACCATTAAAATCAACTCTCGAGAAACAACCCCGGACAAAACCTGAGATTTAGTTACGTTGCTCACCGGCCTAGCTTCTGACTGCTGTCCATATAGGCCGCTCTCTCCATGGCGGCTACAGACAACATTTCACTGATGGTAACCCGCGCGGCGGCCCCGGAAAGAGGCGGCGGTGGAACACCGTTGTAGTCACCGCGGGTGGAGCACCCGGGGCCACAGCCTGACATTTGTTGTGGACATCTGATGATCGAGAACAATTTTAGTATAGTAGGTGGTATGACTCTGTGCCAGGCAGCCTGGCATGACCTCAGATTATTCGACATGAATAATCTAAGGGGGAGTCACCCCTTAGATTATTCACCCCCAGGCTATTTCTGCTTGCAAAACAGCAATGCTTATATTGCTGTGTTTCGGTTTGAAGGGTAAGAGAGCCAGGGTAATTACAGGCACAGGAGGCCTTCTAAGTCCTCAAGGTTAGCAGAGCATCGACAACACTCTAATGGCATTAAAGTGAGGTGAGATGTCTATGGGTGACGGTGACCACTTGCCACCCGTTTGCTCGTCTGCTCTCCTTATACAATTTAAAAATATATAAACATTATATCGATACAATACTATAGGTAAGTAGAAGATTAGGTAAATTATAATTATAAAGCATAGTGAAATGCTACATTTCATGTCATAAGACAGTGGCAGTAAGGATTTTTTTTTCATAACAGGCCACACACCAACAAAAGACAATCGTGAATTTAAAAAATCAGAAGACGACCGGGTCGGATGGAGAAGGGCCAATTCGATTCGATTCCCGATCAATCCCGATCCCCTTACCGCTAATGTAAAGAGATCTTGGGTACGACTTGGGAATTGGTCATTTTGGAGACATTGCTAAAGCGGCCTCGTTTATGACGTCGGAGCAAACCATAACCACTGTCAAGAGTGACCAACTAAGAAGAATTTGTTTCTATTTTTTAGAGGATTCTTTGTCAATTGAACAGCCTTCATAGAACATTACATTATAAATATGACTGACGGATACTTCCACTCACCTTTGAGCTCCAACCGCATGTAAAATATACAAAATCTTGTCAAAATTACTATTCGACATCTCAGTAGGAACAGTGTGCCTGGCCGTAAACCCACTATTATTCAACACATCCAAATCCGCTCCAAACACCACCATTGCTTGAACAATAGCTATATTATTCTGTTTCACGGCCAAATGAAGAGGTGTATTGCCTTCTTCGTCCCCTATATTTATCTCTGCGCCTCTGGAAAGCAACGCTATAGCACATTCTAATCGGCCGCGCAGTACCATTACGTGTAGAGCGGTTCGTTTGTCGAAGTTGAGTGCGTTTATGTCGCAATTCTTGTCGACTAAAGCTTCGATCACTTCGCGGGATACCGCCCAATGGAGAGGGGTGCCTCCGTGTTTCATATCTTGCTGGTAGAGTTTGGGTCGGTTGTCTTGTAGGAGGTCGCCGACTATGCCTGGGGAGTGATTTTATTTAATTAGGAATGATAATTAAACGTCAACAAATGTCAAACAATAAACACAACCAATGACGGCGGACATTAGTGTACCCGGGTCTACGGCGCACCAAAATATTGTACAGTCGACCACAAGCTATAGTGTATCATCTGTCAAAAACCTTTGATTAAATATGAACCTTATGCCCGCGCAATATGATCCATTTCGGATGCTCAAATTTTGATATTTTGGGTAGGTTGACATGTGGTCGACTCCGTCGACTGTACACACGGGTGTACGGAAAACACTTGACGGGTTAATGATCACGCACGCAATCCTCATAAATGAGAAATAGGGATTACAGTTAGAGAAAATAATCGGGGACTTTATCTGACAGAAACATTTCAAGTCACATCTTCGATACTCACCTTTGTAAACCCCATCTGATTTTATCATTAATACAGCATTGGTATTGCATTGCATAGAAGTTCTATTATATGTATTGTCAATACATAATACAATAGATACAATATATGTATTGTCATGTCACATAGTAAACGGCAAAGTTGCGAATATGCCATCTTTGCGAAAAAATCCTTGAAAACATATGTATTTCCATCTATTAGAGACACAGAGTTCCAATGACGCGAATCTGTATTTTAACCGGATTCACCCATAGTAAAATTGAAGCTTTTTGCTCAATAGGACATAAAACGCAAAGCGTTGCGTAGATGGAGCCACGAGCACACTCCGTAAACAGAAAATAAAACGAAACGTCATTTTTGAAGATACGAGTATCAGAAATTTCTAGTTATTTTGATTAATTTAATTTCTCAAATCTATAGTAAAATTGTGATGATGCATCATAATGACCATTTCAAAATAGCAGACCTAAAAAATCTGTTAAAACAGCGTGGCATCTACATGTTGATATTTGGCTTTATGTGCTAATTTAAAGTTTATGGAACAAATACTTGTAAAATGTTCCAATATCAATGAAATTAATCAATATTTATTTATGAAATTATTGTCATTGAAAGCAATAAATTTAGGTTATGTTATGTTTAGAACAAAATCATGTTTAACGCTCATCGGAATTAATTAATTGCCACGCTAAATACTCTAATATTCTAACTGAACTATCGCCGCGAGTGCTCTAAGTGCTCAACCCATCAAACTTTAGTGGAAACCAGCCGCCGGAGATCAGATCCAGGAGCTTCTCAAGTAAGTCTTGTCTCATCTCCTTCTAGCTATTTGTGCAAATTTTTCCACCACGTCGTATTTTTGAATGTTTTTTAAACTGTGCTAGTGGCGTATCTAGTGGTAAAACAGGATTATCTCCTGTTGTAAACGTCCCTATACTAAACGCAAACGCTCGTGGCAGACGGGGCAATAAACCGCGACTTCGTTAGGGTTGAGCGCGCGCCGCCCGGCTTGTCGATAAATACCACGCGTACCTGGGAAACGAGTTGATGACTCATCATTGCACTATTTGCAAAAGAACCCATTATGAAATGAAATGAAAATGTTTATTTACCAGAAGATACAACCATTTACAATAAAATATATAATAATTGCTATCTTCTAATTCGCCGATGTTGAAAAACTGGTACACGAGGCCATAACTACTGTGACGGTGGAAAATTGGGCTAAATGTGTTCGTTATGAAGGATTTGAAGAAGGCATACTTAAGTGACCGTCTAGTAATAAATGTGGTCGAAGACAGTGACACTGATGATGATGACGAACAAACGGACTCGTATAAAATAATAATTGTAATTTTAGCATATTTTATTTTTTGTCTGTATTCGAATTACTTAGTCTAAAAATAAGTTAAGTATACATAATTACCTATTTTTATGCAATCTTTTATTTTCCGCATGATTAGTTAATTAAAGTTATCGATAAGAACACGGCGACAACACTAGCTCTGCCATAAGGCCCATAAGTGCGAATAGGCGCGCGATAAGCTCTGTCCGTTTCTTTCGTTTTATTGCCCCGTCTGTCACGAGCGTTTGCGTTTAGTATAGTATAGTATAATTTGTTTGTAGATTCGCAACTTTGCCGTGGATGTGATATCTTGCCTGGTAGCGAGCTAGCAGACTGCTTGGATGCCGTCAGGTTGACGTCGGCGCCGGCTAGCATCAGCGCCCGAACGCAATCCGGCGCATTCGCGAGACACGCCGTGTGAAGAGGGGTAAACCCTTGATTATTGAATATGTTTAGAGATGTCGACGTTTTGTTCGCCAGAGCCTGTAAGGTAATTTTTTATTTGGTTATTCTTTTACACTTTTCTGTACAGGTGAGCTTAATGCCTTGCAGCATTCTCTGCCAGCTGACCTTTGGGCATGCAGATATGTTATGGCGGTGCCATGGTAATAAAAATGACAAAAAAACTGAATTAATAATATGCGAAATTTATATATTAATTTTTAATGAATTTTATTTTCAATCACTTTATTATGAATGGTTATTGTATGGACATAACTCAATATTATCTTTGATTAATTTGGTAAACTTATTTGATTAATATTCGTGTACAAACTGTGTATGCCTGTGAAGGTAGAATTTAGCGATTTAAGTAGAAAACTGATCTAAAAACCACAATGTAAACCTAAATTCACGCAATAAATGATTATGATTATAATAAGTGGTTTTGAACTTCTCTTTTCAAGCTAATGGCCAAGTCGTCGCCGTAGAGTGAAAACCTTGGTAATGAATTCCTGCCACCTTTTCGTTTTAGTTCGATTCTTGAAGAAATTCCTCGTCAGACACCACATTAAATTTCAATACCAGAAACAAAAACAAACTTGCAGTCCCACGCAGACTTAGTAAAGTAAACAGATCATTTATGGGTCACTGTGTACGATTTTATAATAAGATAACTGATAGTGTAATAAATATGACAGAGAAAAAATTTAAGACCCATATAAGACGAACCTTATGTAAAAAGTGTTATTATAAAATAAATGACTACTTAAATGATAAAGAGGCTTGGTCCTAAATTCAGCTCCAACTCTGCACATTGTGTACATATATTATTGTATTCATAATTATTGTAAGATATATTTATTTCAAAAGATGTGCTGCTGAAAGTTTTCTAGTGCCGCTTCTTTGCTTTCAGCTATAGCACCTTACGAAGCGGCGGTAGAGTTAAAACAATGACGTTGTAAAAATGTACTACAAGGTACTTACTTACAATAAAAACATTTTGATTTGATTTGAAAGAAGTTTGAGTGAAACATGGAGGGGCTCGTAGCTAAGATGCGAGCATGGGCGATGTCAGAACCACTATTGGCAAATTTGATCTGAGCCCTTCCATGCCTCGGAAACGTTCAAACAGTCTGTCCCAGTTGTTGTCGTACGACAGCAGTCGTTAAGCTATGTCAGAGACCCACAGGCGCGCTGATCAACTGTGACAATACTATACGATTGGCCACTAACTATACAATAAACAAACAACCAAGTGATTTTAGGAAGGTCCTGGTTCGAAACCGTGCAGTACCATGTACCAACGAGTTTTCGTATTTTTCGAAGACTTACGCACATTTGCCGACTGCTCTAACGGTGAAGGAAAACATCGTGAGGAAACCTACACACTGAGATGACCAGTGTGTAAAATGGGGTAGTCACAAAAGATCCTCAAGGGTCGAAGTGCCGCTGGGGTTATTCCCGACCCCCTATCATAAGATAAAGAAGATTTTATTACTTGCTTTTTATTTTCCTTCGTTTCGTAAATCGCTATAGTCCTAGTGATATTTGTTTTTTAATTTTTAATTTTTTTTTTTTTAATTTTAATATTTCTGAGAAACCTTACAGCTATGTAATGCCTGTATTGTTTTTATTTTTACATGCGTGCAAGCAAAAAAATAGGTTTCCTTAATTTATACAAAATAATAATAATTAGTAACAGCTAATAAAATATGGAGGTGGGAAAGTAGAATAGGGAGTGGGGAGAACAAAGAAAAGGGTATGTGTGTAAGTATGTAAGTTGTAAGAGTGTGTAATTGTGTGTGTTGAAAGGGTGTGTGTGTGAGAGAGAGAGAGAGAGGGAGATTTCTGTTATGTTCTGTGTGTGTAAACTGCACGTTAATCATGTAATCAAGCCCGCTTTTCTCGACCCAATCTCAGCAATTAACTGCTTCTTGTACGCACGTGGTTTCACTTGGAAAATATCAAGACCTTTAAACGATGTGTTGTATGTGTGAGTGCACCGGGACACGAGTTTCACTACTAAGCGAATTAATAACTAGGCGAGAAACGATTCGAATACGATTTATATTGTTATTGAATAAATAATTAGAAATTGAAATTACTCACATTAATAATTTCCTTATTACTAGCAGCTGCATAATGGAACACGGTATTGCCTTCTTTGTCAATGGCGTCTAAAGAACATTTTAATGAGACAAGACTCTGCACCATTCGCACGTTACCAGATTTCACTGCCACCTGAAATATTATAATAACTAATTTTAGTGCCTATATATGCATGTAATTTTGAAAAATTTGAATATTTTTTTGTTGTATTTATTGACCTCAACAAAAATAATGACAATGTTATATTTTTCTTTAGTTAAATAGATTTTGGAATATTCATAGTTTTGTTGATCATTATTTTTACAGAAACTAAACGTAATTCAAAAAGCTCAAACGCGCTTCTCTATGGTCGTGACGTCAAAGGTTATATAAACAAATGTTTTGCTAGTTGATGTTTTAAGCGAAAAACCTTGTAAAACCGATATATTCAGGAAATATAACGAATTCAGTTATGTTTACATAACCTATGACGTCACAAGCAGCGCGGGAAATGCCTGCCGGTTTGAATTGTTGTAACCAGTACCGTAACTTTAAATAATCTTTTCTACGTAATAAAAAATAAAAAAAATTTTGTGGATCAGTTTAATAAATCGATTTGTAAAATAAAATAAAATATGCATATTGACAAATAGTTGTCAAATCATTTTCGATTTGCTGAAGAGGATGTCAGTACATTAGTAATCTTAAGGATTATGCTTCATAATCTAGGCCCAGGATTACGAAACAATAATCCTTGTATTGATTACGAACCACACCAAAAATAGAACCATTAATAGCCATACAAAATAGCGTCAATCGAAGGTTTTGACACTTGGTATACAATAGCTTGTGGTCGACTTATCCCCTTGTTAGTTCCTGCACGTATTGCAGTAAGAGGCCTGGTTATGGGAATCCTATCACTAAGTATGATTAGACAACATAATAAACGGATAAATTCGAAACAATTGGCAATTATAAAAACATGACGCAAATGTCATAAGAACAATTGACCCAATAAATACTGACCATCAAAGGAGTGGCGCCAGTCTCTGTGTCTATTTCATCAACGCACTTCTGCACTTCGGGTACGTTGAATAGCTCGTATTGGCCGAAATGGGCGACAACGTGGGCTATAGACCATGATTGATGTTCTGTCAATATGTCGCACAGTTTCTGGAGACTGTGCACTGTGCACTGAAATAGTAATTGAAAGATGTTATTGAGCGGAGAGAAAATTTATAATTTTTAGTTAACTTTCTTGTTTAGATTAATTGGTGGGGTATTGGCTAGGATGCTGTACTCCTTAGATTGCAGGAGTTTTCGATTTTTTCGAAGACTTCCGTACATTTACCGATTGCTCTAACAAAAGAAAACCATGTGAGGAAACATGTATGTCTTGAGGAAGAAATTGTGAAGATATGTGAAATCCACCAATCAACATTGGACCTGAATGGTGCATCATGGCCCATATCCCCCTTGTGGTAGTTGAAGCCTATGACCCAACAGTGGGAATGTTAAAGCTGATGATAATGATGAAATACTATTGTGTTTGCTGTCAATTAATAAAAGATACATAAATAATGCTATGAGAAATAACTTATGTTTTCTCCAATGACATTGAAATAAACACAACAAATATAACAATATATTTATTGTTATATTTGTTGTGTTTTCTTTTTTTATTTGTCCTATTGAACAAATAAAAAAAGAACACAAAAACAGAAAAGACAATTCAAAGAATTCGGAGAGTGCGCATCGGAATTACACGACCTAATTCCAGCATCTCCATTCCGCCTTTGGACTACCAGACGCGGGGAGGGGTTCCATCCTTATGTTGTCAATATCCCATCTATTCGTTCGAAGGGATTTGCTTTTTCGTTCATTATGCAAATGGCTAAGGTATGGAACAGCCTGCTGGCATTTGTGTTTCTCAAAACCTACAACCTTGGGATCTTTGGAATCTTCAAGACAAGAGTGAATAGGGAATTACTGAACCCACATGCTCCATCGTCGACCTCATCGACTTCCATCATCAGGCATGATCGTGTAAATGCAGGTTTTGTGTACAATAAAAAAAATACCAAAAAGAACAAGATCCCTATAATAGTGTGATTCATTTATTATTCAGTATTAACTTTGACATTATATCTAGGTCATGGTTAAAGTGTGACTAAACATAGATAGTTGTTGTGAAATGAATGACTCATATTTATGGGAACCTACTCATGGGATGTTTTTGTTTACCATTATTGCCTTTTCATTTCCTGCCTTCTCTCAGTCTTTTCTGTTAATATAATTATTTTTTAATCTATTAAGACGAAACCTGCATGTCCAGTGCAATATTTATTCATCAGCCTGCATATTTATTCATCAGAAGTGGTTCTATTAGGAATGGACAGTGTAGGAAAAGACATTCAGGACTGACTGTTTGTTATGTTTTCATAATTGTCCCGTAAAGAAAATCAACAACTAGTTAAATAACTCACCTCTTTAGTTATTTTGATGTAAAGTGGCACTTTATCTTTATAGACTAGGAACCTCACCTCAGCTACATCTTTGTGCTCTGATCGGAATAGGCTAGAACATTTAAAATCATAAATTATAAATGTACACTAAAGCTACATGAGTCTGGTTCCAGCCATGGTTAGGTTCTGTACACCAATCACATGCTCTCCCCACTTGCTATAAGCGGTTTGTGATTGGGAACTGGCCGCATTAAGTCCTAGTCTCACAAGACAAAATTCAACCGAAATGAGCGCAAAATGAGAGTTTTGGGGGATTTCCCTGTTCCCTGTTACAGACTACACATTATAATTAGATACGTTACAAATATTTCAAAAATAAACCATGGATCTATGGCAAGCAAGGTACCTACAAAGAAGAGGTGAAGATCACACATATTAGACTACTCTAGAACAATAACGTGAGCAGTTACAGCGAGCCACGGATTTGACCCATAGGTAATATATTTTCATACATTTGATGTTTCAGTGCCCAACTAATGTATGGGAAAATGCTCCAATCGCATGCACGAACTGGCAAACGCGGTTTCCTTATAAAATTTCTCCAGCGAGCAATCTGCAGAGGGGTGAATTTCAAAATCTTTGGTAAAGATCTTTTTGTAGAACAAAAAGGTCAACTAAAATTCCAATAAGATAAACACAGTCCAAAGATACAGATAGTATACAATATACTGACCTGTACATCTGATGCAAACTCTCTGTAAATGGTTTGTGTAGAACGATTTCATAATATTTATCTCTGGGGTTTCTCGCTTCTGGCGGTCTCTTCGGCCCATACAATAGCATGGAATCTTCTCTGTGACATGTAGGACGAGAGATGTAGTTGTCTGACTTCACATCTAGGACTTTGGTCGGCAATTCCTCCGACCCCAGTAGACCACGGAAAACTATTTAAAAATATTGAAAATTTAATACGGCGTACCTACCAGAAAAACCCATAGAAATTGCAATTCGATACTTACATGAATTCAGCATTTCTTTTTTTTATGCGAGCTATTTAGCAATTTTTTCTGCTAATATAGTTTTCTCTGGAAAATCTCGACTCGAACGAACAAAAAAATGACAAACACTAAAATAAATTTTCTTTCATGTCGTTCGTTTTTTTATCAGTGTTGCCAGTAAATATTTTATGGTTTAGATTCTTGTTTTTTACATTATTTTAGTAACGAATTTTCCATAACCTAACCTAGGACATAAAATTTGAATTTAATAAAAACTTTCTTTTTTATTACACGATTGTCGATACTAATTCTTTGTTATTTACTCATACTTCTTGTTTTATAATTGGGAAATGATGAATTCGATGAATTTCTATATTTTTACAAAAAGCTACCTACCTACCTACCACGCCATGAAAAAACATTGTCAAAATAAGTCTTCTGTCACTTTGATATTCCTGTTAGATGCAGCGCCATCTATCGCGAATGGCAGAAACTTAAGCTGAAAATCTATCATTACACAATTTTTTGTAGTAATGTTGTACGCTACTCATCAATAGATGACAAAAATTGGGCTTAGTAACTAAAATACAACTACTCAACGATAGATGGTAGTAAAACTACAGTTTTAAATATAATACTACAATTTATAATACTAATTGAAAAAAATTCAGACTTTTGCATAGGGGTTGCATTTTTGCCAATCTCTTTCTGAGCCTTCTCTTCAGGATCCACATCTACAGACGCGCGAATCATCATCATCTCTTTAATAATAAATCACATCATACTTTGCCAACTTTCGCATTACGCCAAATTATTGGTTGCGGCAACGATTTTCGTTCCACCTACTTTTCCATTTCTTCACTACTACCTCAATCATCACATCAAGCACCTGCCACGTCTCATCGAAACTTTGGATTTATGTGATATTAATAGTAGACCAGAGATCACTTTTTACCTGGGAAATATATCGCATTCCCATGGGAAATATTTGGGAAACGCGGCTAGAAATGATATACCTATAGTATTCAAAAGTCATTGGCGGCTTTTTGAGTATAAAATAAAATAAATTAGAATGTTACACGATTTATTAATGTAGATAAAAATATGTAAATGGAATGTTACATAAAATAACACTGAATTCAAAACACTAAATAAAATCTTTGGTAAATATTGGTAGTTTAGCTCTACCCTAAAACTAGATTTTGAAGACTAGAAAAGAAAACTTAGGTACTGATACAATGTAATAGGTACTTACCTACTAATATTTTGCTAAAAGTAATACGCGCTTGTATCTATCTGTTGTATTAGATTTTGGGATTTCACACTTATATAAAATCTTGGTACTACTTGGTATTGTTATATATGTGTTTCTAAATAGATTGCTAATCAGGTTAAATACTTTTAGCAATAATTATTGTCTTAAAAACACTCAAAATATTATGCTTGATAAAATACAATATTAATAGTTAATGTTACATGATTAAACATAGGTATACACGAAATAATAAAGACTGAAGTTTGACTTCTCACCGATAAGAACATTATCTCTCTTTTGACTAGCATAATATTTTAATTAGACCATTTTAATTAAATCATATTATATCGAATCACACAGGATTACTCGTCACAATGTAACAATTATAATATAGATTGGAGGACACTAGGTCCACAGTAATAAATATAATTATTATCACTACACAAAATCCAATAAAAGCTGTAAACAAACATTTGATAATATGCTAATATAAATTACCTTATTTTTACCCGGGACTTTTTGTTTTACAATACGTCTAAGGAATGTCATCAGTAGGATTATAAATTTATAATATTAACTAGTTACCTTTACCTACATAGAGGCGTTACAAAATACCTTACCTGTAAAATGTTACGTGGATTTATACAAACGTAGAGCTAAAAGGTTTCAGTGGACAGAGAGTCGTTACAACAGAACAAACAGATAACTTATTTTAACCTGTATTCGATTAAGAGTGTGTACTAAGACTAACAGAAGAAAACAACTGAAGTCACTGATAAAAAAAAGATTTTTTTAAAATATAGGGTAATTTTGAAAAATGCCAGTTGTGCTGTTTTTCTACAGGTGATAGAAGAACAAAGTAAAGACCTGTAATTTTTTTAAACAGCCTTTTAATTTAATGAACTCAATTCTTTATTAAAGTGGCGCTAGTTGTTACTTATTTCCTGTTCGTTTTCGTCATGAAGGTAGGAACGCCCGCCCCTATGGAGAGCTAATGTTTATCGTCTCGTCTGGCCGTATGGTTGAACTTTGTAACTAAACTTTGAATTAAATGTCGTTTGATAATTTTCATCATGTCAGTGTTGTCCCAAATGTTCCACTGCAAAGATATACTTTAAAATAGTCAAGTGCGCAGTCTATTTGTGAAAAAACTATTCTGATAGAAAGAGTGGATCTCCTGAAATTTCATATTCCTCGTAAGTAACAAATTATTGCAAATAAACGTTATAATTTCGTTAATAAAATTTCCATATATTTTTCCTGTTAGTTTGGGATGTTGGTCGATAATATAACTATCGATCATTTTTATGGAAAAATTTATGTATAATTTATTTACCTACTTTCATTTCGGTTGCGTGTTTTTGGTAGGTTTCCTAAAGTCATCGTTAAAACCCAAGTGGACTGAAGTATTGGGCAGAAATACAATCGTAAATTGTAAATGTGTGTGTCTGTGTTTATGTATGTACTAGCGTTTACCCGCGACTCCGCCAAGATATAGCCACTTTAATTTTGAAATTAATATAATGTATGTATGTATACATTTAATATAAATGTAGTTGTTCACTTAATTTCATCGTAACGTCAATTCGATAAAAAAACATATGCACAACACTATCCTCTTCATGAATGATCATAAAGTATCAAATTGTTCATCTGTCAGATAAGTTCCATGTCACAAATAAAATTGATATTATATAGGCATGTTGTAAAAAAAATAGGACATGCTAAACAAAACAATTACGCCTCTTATCAATGAATGTTATTCTGGTCTTACAGACAGAGCGCGAACTATGCTGTCAAAGATGCTTCCCAGCCCCCGTACCTCACCTCACCCACTCCCACGAGTGGCGCGCTAGGTTCCGATATAAAATAACATCTATCCATAGGGGAGACCATTTTTTCATATCCATGGTTTTCGTACTAAGCCGCAGGGAAAAGAGTGCCATCAAAACCAAAATCTAAAGATTGCTGCTATGTGCAGTCACTATTCGAGCACATGAATGAGAGTGAGTGATTGATGACACTCTAGTCCAAAGAAATGAATGAATGAATTACATTTAAGCTGCATGACTCTGGTTACTGTTAGACCCTGGCAAGTTGTCAGGGTTGGCAAGTGGGTCCAGTTCAGCAAACAGCTTGAACCAAGCTGTTTTATCTTCCTTTTTAGGCAATGCTGGTTTTGCAGGCTGATGGGGAGATTCTGGTAGTTGAGTGGTGTTGGTGCTTATTGGAGCTAATGGAGTCTCTGGGTTAGTTGTGTTTAGTTGCAGGTCCTGTAATCAAATAAAGAGATTTGAAATAAGGGGACTTTAAATAAATAAATTAAAGTTTATTTCAGGCAAAAAACCCATAATTGTACCAAATAGAAAAAATAACAAAAATATATAAATACAGAATTAATTTGTAAAAATGTAGTTCATGGTGATGCTGCCGCAGTCGGTATAAAGGTGAGCCGATGTCCCGCGGCTGTCGCGCGACCTAGCCGTCAATGTAAAAGGGCACTAATAATTGATATTTATTATCATTACCTGTAACAACTGAGAAGGCATGAATGATCCAAAGTGAGCAGGTGTGTCAGCGCAGTCCAGATGTAACCCTGCCAAATCTGAGCTGATGCTAGCTCCTTCATTGCTCAACTCAGGTTCCACACAACCCGTATCAATCAGGTTCAATGACGATGTCGCTTCTTCTACCTTGGACGGCTGTTTTTCATTGTTATTTTTTTTATTTTCAGTCAGTTGAGACTTATTACTGTCATCAGGTTTATCATCTTTATATTCATCCTGTATGCAAAAGTTACCTTTAGATTATTCCAATTTTAAACAATTATGAAAGGTGTGGAAAGGAGGAGGCAGCCCAGCTTAATAAACTCAAAAAATTATAGGTATATGTAAATCTAATTTCAAGTATACATATAGTTACAGAATGTTTGTTGGATTCAACATTTCAGTTAACAGTAATTTAACAACATAATTTGTGTACTTAAAATCTGTTGTACACAATTTAGATTAGTAACTAAACTGGCTATTTTAGAATGACATAAATTACATATTAAGTGTTAGTATCTTTAAGTTTAGAAGCAGAAAAGTGTAGATCATACTAAAGAATATTTACCTGGAAAAACAACATTTGATCCTTATCTTGGGGTGGAACATCCTCCTTATTAGCCTCTGCTTCCCCTAAAGTTTGTGACAGCTCTTTCAATATGGAGAATTCATAATGTGGTGTTGAGGTCATGGTCTCTCCAGTAACTACAAGAGTCTGGGCCACTTTTGTAGCAAACAGTAGGTAGGAGCTTTGGTAATTTGACAGGACATGGGAAAACATGTTACACCTTGCTGCTGCTAGCAGGTCAATCTAAAAAACACACGAAACATTAGTTTCTATCCCTGGCAAGGTTTATAATACTATTTTAGAATTGAATCTATAGTGAGACAGTTGCTCTTTTACTTTCATCAATGAGTGATCCTTAATTAATTATAATTTATAATACTGTTGACAAGAGGGTGCCACTAGTACCATATACTTATAATTTGCATTACCGAGATTGCTATAAAAATTAGTTCAAATAAAATATCATTTAATCTTTTTGAGAATGGTAACAGCTACCCTGGTCAACTTATAATTATAATTTCATTGAGATTATAGATGAGGTGATGTACATGATTTCAAAAGCATCAATGTTGAACCTGAGGCCATCAATCACAAATACTCGTAATTTCCCATAGCATTAATTATCAGCTACTGAAATAGATATTATATACTAATGTTCATACTGTTATGCTTTGCTAACAAACGACAAAATTAAATCAAAACACCAAAGATAATATATACCTTTTGCAACACATCAAGTGTCAGCTTATCAAACAGCTTTTTGCTCTCGCGCACTTGCCGCTGTGCTTTCCGGAAGCTGTCGAGGCCGCGTCCCGTATCTGGGTCGAGCTGCGAGCTCGCCGATTTCATCCAACTCAAAGCGGCGCGGTATTCAATTCGAGCCTTCTCCATTGCGGAAACAGTTGCTCGCATATCGCTAACCGCACGACCTCTAAACGTCTCTACTTCATGATAAAGCCTCAACAGCGGCCCCCTGACCGATAACCGCTGCTGGCCAGAATACGATATAGCTTTACCAGCCAATACCATATGCTTGCCTGCCGCATCCGATGTCTTTCCAGCGTCCCGCAAAAATTTCCCTAAAGAATTCTCCTCCTGAGCTAGAATGCACAGTCGTTCCTGGTACTGGTCTAATACTCGCTGTAAATGCAAGCAGCTGTCTGATATTGATCGAAATAATTCCAATTTTGCATCGAGCTCAGCGTCTGAAGCAACAATACATTCATCTTCTTTAGTTCCCAATTTTTTCAACACAGTCTTTTTAGTTACCCAGTACTGGTGACGCATCATATTTCCGAATTAATTATATCACAACATGCACTTTTATCAATAAAAATAATAATATTCCGAAAGGAAATGATATTTTTTGTGAAAATGATAGCTCATAGCTGTTATCTTTGTCATTTACAATCTTTTTTTATTTATATTTATTTTAACGGCTCTGAGTTCAAGCCCTTTTGATGATGTTACAATGTAAACATATTTCCACCATAAAGAAACGATTGATATGTGTGAGAAAGATGGTGCTCTACAAATATCGTCTTGCGTCTATTGTACTCTTAGTACCTAATGTTGACAACTCAATCAATGTTGCCATAATGTAATAATAAATTCAAACTAAGGTAGAAAAACTGCGTTTCAAGAAGGTTTTTATGGAATTTAGATAATAGAAGCAGTAATTTTAATTTTTAGAGAGTTTCATTTAGGTTTAGATTTATAATTGACGGCGCCTCGGAATCGAAGTCTCTAAAGAAGAGAAGCGCGCACGAGATGACATTCCAGGTACTGCAATCCAGTAGCTACTTCCCAATCAAGTAGCTACTTCATCAATTCGGCAAAAATGGCGAAAAAGGACATTCCAGTTGATTGGGATTGTGTTCTGTCCGCTGGAAATTACGGGATTGGATTTTGATTACTTCTGTTTCAAGAGGAAGAAGGGCGCGGAACGAAGCGCATGTGATGTTAAGTTGGCGCCAAACACTTGCCAAGCCTTGGCAAACGTTCATAAATTCAAGCCGTTCGGGATGCACAAGTCAAAGGGAGCTTGCGGCAAACGCTTGCGAAGCATCCACACGTTGACGCGTTCGTTCGGCTCTGACTACACGACGGTCCTACGCCAGTTCAAGTATCGGTCGGTTCCATGGAACCGGTACTTCATATAAACTCAAACAAAAACGCGCTGTCGAGCTTAAAATGTCTCACTTGAGTTTTAGTTCTAAAACATCTTTTTATTTAGTCATGTCTGCTAAAAATTGGATAAGGGGTTTCCAAGATCTTGGAGTGTCTTTGATGTCATTCGTTCATTATAATTTATAGATAATATCATCCAACATATTTTTTGATGAATTCTTCATTTCGTTTTGTTTTGTTTAGCTTTAAAATTATAATATGTTAATAAGAATATAAGTGACTTCGACGTCCACCACACTTGGATGCTCGGAACGTACTGGCGCACTCACAAGCTTGTGGATGTCGACGTTTGGCTTGCCTGCGCTTGCCAAGCGTGTGGATGTACCATTTTAAACTATTCTCATGAAGTCGTAGTCTTAGTGCTGGACTACATGCACCGGTTCCATTCCCGGTTCGGTTGCAGACAATCACAAGTGTTCCGGTCTCCCCCACTTGCCTCGCTTCGCATCGTGATTGGCTGCAGCGAACCGAACCGGCGCTGGAACCGTTGTCGTGTAGTCCGAGCCTTAAAGCGTGTCCACTCTATTTTGTTTGTCTTGCTTGTCTAATGTTGTCTATGGCAGAACACGATATTTACAACCGGAATCTCTAATCTGTGACCGGAATGTGGAATGGCCGCCGCGTTTCGCGTTACGTACGAATGTAGTTGTTTTAACAAATCGAATAAAAGTTATTAATATGCACGATTTCGCTAGGTGAGAGTGAGTTATTAGCACAAACTGATGGACGCCATCACTATGTATTGTGCTACCGATAAAACTATACCGGGAGTGTCGTCGTCCCAGTCTACGAAGAATGTCAAAGATGGTAAGTTTTCGCTGTCATAGTTCCCATAATATTTTGTCATAGTAACTTTGGATAAACTTACTCAATTATTACTTTCATCATTTAGAATAAAAGTCGCCTAGGAACTGCTATTGCTTTGTTTATCAAGCTGTTATAGTCACGGCCTAAAAGTTCCAGTATATTCATGGCAAATGTTGACTTCTAAAGTTCCAAGGAAATTGTATTACAAAGTCAATTAAATTGTAAGTATATTTTATCGCTATATCCACAATACTTTCACACTTACTTATGAGATAAAGTTTCTTAACAAAAGATAAGAATGTGTATCATATGCATGAAAGTTGCACATTCTCCATGCATCACATATTTTGAGGTCAGTCATCTCATGCAGCATATACACTTTCAGAAAGAAAGGCATTTTAACCGACAAAAATTCATTCACTGTTCTAAAAAAGGTTGTTAACCATTCTGCAGTGACTCCACTCTGTTATTGAATCTCGTCTACTCCTTGATATGGTCTTGCAATACACCTACATAGATAACAAGTTGTAAATATACACAAGAATTGAAACAATAAGTGCGTCATAAATTCATATAATATGAGGGAAAGTTATTGAATGTAAATAAATAAATGCAGCTCAATACTATTTTATTTGTAATACTTAGTTTAGTTTTATACATTTATCACATCCTTTCCCAACCTTTTTTAACTGTTGTTTTTGTTGTTGTGTAACCTAGGAATTTGAAGATAGCACGCGATGATGATGACCCCTAAGACTGATCATCACAGACCTTCAGAGGAGTAAAGTGCTTGAAATGGTTTATGTAAATGGACACAATGGCAAGTGCAACTTCTCCGACTTGGTCCGGCTCACTGGGGACTCTGAACATGTTAAAAGGCTGATTCATTACCAATTAAATTTCATTTGAGCATCATCTACTGGTGTCTACCTACTAATGTTATGTCAGAGTTCTTTGCATATACCTTTTACAAGACCATCTAATATTCACACTAAAACAAAGAAGAAAAACAAAACTAAAGATAAAAATTTGGGCTTAATTCAGACCATCAACATTCTATTGATCTCTTGTTTATCTCTATTATATTTTACAGACACACTGTTTTATACTTTAATTTTGTGTAGTAGATCCAATAACATGTATTCTGTTCTATTCTGTGTGTTAAACTTGGTTTCGAACCACATTATTCGGCTAGTTCATTTTCTTTCTTACCTGAATGCACCACCTGCCCAATAATTAAACTGTAAAGGCAGTTCACAGAGGCAGTTGGTTTAGAAATAAAATATACATTCATCCACACACAATGACATCCAACTTGAAAGTGGAATATTATTAAAACCTACTTTGAGGTAATAGTTAATATGTTCATTTATGTACTTAAACTTATTCCCTAATCCTGAGGTAGACCTGGAAATCATCTAAAACTTTATATTATCCATTGAAATCTCAAGAAGTACAATAAGATGCTCTGTTTTGAGTATCTTTGTGTTATGATTTAATTATTGTTCCACAGTTGGACAAGTATATTCAGTAGACAATAAGAGATATCCTGCAATGTTTTACCACTAGAGGCACCACCAGCACAGTAAAAAAAACGTTCAAAAATATGACATACGTGTACGACTTAAAGATGCTTATGTTCTAAACATAACATAATTTAAATTTATTGCTTTCAATGACAATAATTTGATAAATAAATATTGATTATTTTCATTAATATTGGATGATTTTACAAGATTTTTGATTAATAATAGTTTATTAAACAAAAATCAAATCAAATTAGCACATAAAGCCAAATATCAACATGTGGATACGTACCTTCTCACCAAATTCCTTCAGACTCGCGCCACGCTGTTTTAACAGATTTTTTAGGTCTGCTATTTTGAAATAGCCATATGACGACATGTTATCATCACAATTTTACTATAGCTTTAGAAATTAAATTAAATTAATCCAAATAAAGAGAAATTTGTGATATCTTCAAAAATGACGTTTCGTTTTGCTTTTCTGTTGACGGAGTGTGCTAGTGGCTCCACCTACGCAACGCTTTGCGCAAGCGCAGACTTACAAATACAAGGGTTCTGGGTTCAGACCCAAATGAGATATGCCAATTAACTTTTCGACTATTTCAGAGATGTAGATTTACTTACCCCCTTGCTCACAGTAAAAGAAAACATCAAGAGGAAAAATGGTACATATGAAAAAAAAGTTTAAAAAATCTGAAATCCATGAATTTAGCCTAAACCCTCGTTACATGAATTAGCCTCAACTGTAAAGACATATGAGAGGCTGCTTATTACCATATACACAATCACACTATTTTTACAAAGGCAAAATTTTCTTCAGCCATGCTATGGCTACGTCGTCCAGCAAGTGCAATCTGTCAATTCCTCCTGGTATGGCCTATATTTACCATATCCATTTATTTCGTGTTAGTACTTAAGCATTGTCTTGAGAGACAAGTCAGTCACGTACTAACATTATTTGCTATGTCCCTCCTAAAGAATTATAACATACATACATATCTTAACGCTATGTCCCTTGCGGGGTAGGCAGAGAGAACGGAGCACCACGAATCTCTAACCTATGCAATGCGTGTTATTAATTCTGTCATTAAATTCATAAGAAAGTATGCAACATCGAATAACGATAGAAATAAGGCAGGGGCCAAGGGTTTTTAAATTCGCCCTATGTAGATTGCTCTCTGAAGAAGTTTTATATAGGAACGTTTTATATTTATTTTATTAGTCTATATTTTCTCTGTAAGTGAACTATGTTCTTAAGAGAAATAAAATTCGAAACCGCCTCTGCCAGTTGGCGTATGCGATGTGAGCTTCTTCCCATACAGTAATCGGCCATTGAAATGTCAAATGTATGATACTAACTATAAGTGTATTTGCCCAAACCCTTGGTTTGCTGTCAGTGCTCACATCATCATTCTAGAGGAGACGGCGCTACGGGTCTAGTAGAGACCATAGAGAGCGTCGGTGGCGTCGTGGCTAGGACGTCGGACTCCCGTGCGGGAGGTCCGAGTTCGAAACCATGCAATGTCCATGTACCAATGAGTTTTTCGTATTTTTCGAAGTACATTTACCGACTGCTCTAACGGTGAAGGATAACATCGTGAGCTGCACACAGATGACCAGTGTGTATAATGGGGTAGGCACAAAAGATCCTCAAGGGTCGCAGTGCCGCTGGGGTTGTTCCCGGCCCCCAAATCATAAGATAAGAGACCCTAAGATCGCAAAGATCACTTGTAATCCGTGAAGTAAAAGTCTGAGGGTACAAAGATTTGGCACAAAGCATTTGGCGATGTAAGCAGGTCAAGGTCGCCGTTTGATTCGCGTCTCGCGTGTCTATTCCCGACTTATCGATCGATCTTGCATAATAAATAAGCGTAGCACATTTCTTGAGTCTTCCATCTATTCGAGCCACCCTCTTCGAATAGTATTAGCATATAGTATCCGACAATCCACGTCGTGGTGAAGTTTCCGATGTGTACTTACAGGGCCGCCTTAAGTAAAGATTGCCTTAGGCATATTAAGCGCCCGGGTGCAAGATTCCCGGCGCCCCTCCCTATATCGCCAAAACCTTAGAGGTGGTCTTTTCTGTTAAACGGATCCTTCATCGGGGCACTTTTATTTTTGTAGGTTAGGTACCTACGAAAATAAAAGTGCCCCGATGAAGGATCCGTTTAACAGAAAAGATCACCTCTAAAACCTACGAAAATAAAAGTGCCCCGATGAAGAATCCGCTTAACAGAAAAGACCACCTCTAAAACCTACGAAAATAAAAGTGCCCCGATGAAGGATCCGTTTAACAGAAAAGACCACCTCTAAGTTTAATACGCAATGGAAATAAAATAGACATCTTTTGTCGACCTTTTTACCCTTTTCGTCTATTTGATGCGGCGAGGGACCCAAGGGCTGGCAGATATCTCGCCCAAAGGATCAGCATAGTGATGCAGCAGGGCAATGCCTCCAGCATCCTTGGTACCTTACCTAGGCCTAATTTAAGACATTTTATAAGTAATATTAAATTTTTATTTGTGTATATTTTCTCTTGTATATTATGTTTTCCTTCTGTAATTATAATATAAATAATTTTACTTGTAAATATGTAAATAAATTTGCACTATTTTGCTAATATAATATAAAGGACCAGTTCTACTTTTACTTCCATTAAAATATTCCAGCTCCCCGGAAGATCTGGCGCCCGGGTTTATTGAGCCCCTTAAACCTCCGGGTTAAGACGCCCCTGTTTATTCACAATATGACATTATGGACATGATAAGTGACATACATTATCACAGAAATCCTATACAAGTATAGGCCTGGGGAAATAGCTATTATTAACTCAGAGTTCACCAATCTAGATCAGTTCTGAGGAACTTTGAACTTAGCTTAGAGAGCGAGAGTGTTTACCTACTTACTTTTAGACAGGATAATCTTTGATACATTATTCAGCTCTCGGTCGAGAACTTTAAGACGTAAATTCCTTTTATAAATTGAAAAATTAATACTGAATCTATCAAAAATTCAAAGGTTTTAAGATTAGTTAGCGGTAAATGGTTTAATTTACAGATAAGAGATAAGTTTGGGATTATTGATTGAGTAGCCCCTTTTATTGCAATAGCCAAATAAGAAAGAACTTTATTACTGCCGTGTCAAAGCTGATTTTAGGCAAGTGGTATTTTGGAAGTACTATATCTCTGTATTTCATCAGATTTATTGCTTCTTAAGGACGATGCGGATCACGTCGCAAATGCAGTCGGGATTAATAATGGCTAGCATTATTAATCCGGAATATTACCGCCTTTTTTCCAGCACTTTCCGACATTTCTGTCGGACATTTCTTTCTGTTTATAACGCAGTACAGACGTTAGAGCGTCGGTGGCGTCGTGGCTAGGACGTCAGACTCCCATGCAATGTCATGTACCAATGAGTATTTCCGTTTTTCGAAGGACCTTCGTACATTTACCGACTGCTCTGACGGTGAAGGAAAACGTCGTGAGGAAACCTGCACACTGAGATAACCAGTGTGTGAAATGGCAATGGTAAACCACCCTATTAATTCTGCCACGAGAGTTGTTCTATGTGATTAATTCCTTAGAATGATCACGACCCTCAGGAATGAGGAAAACGACTTAGAAGAAGACAGACGTTAGTGTCTCGACTCTAATAAACAAGACCTAAGTTCGTAATAGTATTGGGTACTAGGTAAACTTTGTACCGCTGGTAAATAACATTTCCTAGGTTAGTGGCCTGTAATGTTTGCTCTCTAAATGTCAGGGGTCGAAGAGTGAGAACGATAACAGATGGAAGGAGCATTGCCTGTTAGCCGATAGTTCTAGCCCAGTCGCTATAAAGGTATACGTAACGTAACATCAAAGCCAATGAATGATAATCATATCATCGGCCCGTATCAGTTGTTTTTGGTTTATCAAAATCATTTACAAGAAATGATAAAGGTAGCTTACCCAATTGCAATAAGAAATTTTTATCATGATATAGGTATTTCACAAGATATGTAATTAAAATAACAAATTACTTATTTACCTTACCTAACAAAAGAACCTACGCGTTGAAGGTTCATCCTACACCGAAATCTTCCAAACAATATGTTCAGGTTGAAATATTATTGTTTCACTTATGGCCAAGGTTTCAGGAAAATTTCCTTCGTACTTAGCTCCATTGAAGTCGATATTATTGAAACAAAGAAACTACCTACTGTTAATTTATTAATGGCTTGACCATGGCGTTCGGTATTAGCAGACGACAATAGTTCTTGGTATAGATAGAGCGTTTATGGTAACTAAGTACCTTGTTTGTTTGTTGGTGTAGGTAGCTTTATAAGCATTCTTATTATTCTGACCAGTATGCTAGCTACAAGAAGTTATGATTACGTATTATGATTAGGTATTGTATTCAGTGTTGTATAGAGAAGTTATGATTAGGTATTGTATTCAGTGTTGTATCGAGAAGTTATGATTAGGTATTGTATTCAGTGTTGTATCGAGAAGTTATGATTAGGTATTGTATTCAGTGTAGTATCGAGAAGTTACGATTAGGCATTTACCCTAAGTATGACATTCTTTTTACAGAATTTACAAGTATAGTAGTAAAGTAAATGTAGAGCTCGTAGGTAGGAAGTGTGTTTTATGCAAAGAACTGTAGGTAATGTAGAAGGTATTTGATTTTATGTTGATTTTGCCTTTAGATGTCTGTAATGTAAGCATACACTCGATCGAATAAATACTTTCACCAACTTTACGTAGATATTCTCAAACATAACAATCATAAATTTTACGTCGAAATAACAACCTACTTTAATGGTGTTTGCAAAAGGTTCTTCATTACGAGTAAGGTAACGGAATTGGAATTTTATTACCATAATTATTCAAGTATTTATTGCGTTAAACCTAGATTACGCCATAAAATTGTATGGTTATATCGAAGTATCCCATAGAACCATTTAATGGACAAACATTCCATTCATTTCTTAAGTTATCGAACAACCAACATTGCTGAAGGTTTTCAGAGGTTTCCAGTTTCAGTTTAAAAAATCAAAATTCAAGCCTTCCCACAAAAATCATATGAGATTACATTAGCTAAACTAGTTAAGTCAAAATACGATAATCAAACAACCAAGTGATTTTGAAGAGCGTCGGTGCGGGATTCCCATGCCGTGCAGTGCCATGTACCATGTTTATCGTATTTTGAAGAGCGTCGGTGCGGGATTCCCATGCCGTGCAGTGCCATGTACCATGTTTATCGTATTTTGAAGAGCGTCGGTGCGGGATTCCCATGCCGTGCAGTGCCATGTACCATGTTTATCGTATTTTGAAGAGCGTCGGTGCGGGATTCCCATGCCGTGCAGAGCCATGTACCATGTTTATCGTATTTTGAAGAGCGTCGGTGCGGGATTCCCATGCCGTGCAGTGCCATGTACCATGTTTATCGTATTTTGAAGAGCGTCGGTGCGGGATTCCCATGCCGTGCAGTGCCATGTACCATGTTTATCGTATTTTGAAGAGCGTCGGTGCGGGATTCCCATGCCGTGCAGTGCCATGTACCATGTTTATCGTTTTTTGAAGAGCGTCGGTGCGGGATTCCCATGCCGTGCAGTGCCATGTACCATGTTTATCGTATTTTTTGAAGATTTACGTACATTTATCGACTGCTCTAACGGTGAAGGAAAACATCGTGATTAAACCTGTACACTGAGATGACCAGTGTGTGAAATGGAGTAGGCACAAAAGATCCCCAAGGATCCAAGTGCCGCTGGGGTTATTCCCGGCCCCCTATCATAAGATAAGATAGGTGAAAATAAGAGTTTGCAGGAGACTGATGTCCGAACTAGGTATTAAAGTTTAAAATCCGTATTTCGTATGTTTGTTAATGATTACCCAAGATCAAAAAGGTTTCAGCTTACAAAGACTACGCGCTCGTAAAAACAGAAATAGTCATTATTAGGGGCATGAGGAGAATGGCGGGAAAAGCTCTCAATTTAGCGGTAATTTCCAGCCCGATCAATGAAATGTTTCCCTTACACCAGGAAGCGGTAAATTAAAATTTACTCTGATCATAGCAGTAAAGCTCGTTACTTGTCATTATTGACTTCATAAAGCTCCCTAATTATTTACCTAAACTTTTATGGTTGTTTCAACTTGCTTTTATTTTCTTATTAAGGCGTAAAAGCGTAATTTTCTCGGAAAGCTTGTATTTCATTCATGTTTCTCATTCAGTTTTTTTTCTGAATTGCTGTTGATAATAACGTTATATTTTCTTTTGACGATAGAGCTGCTGGGTTTAGCTCTACATTGTACTTTTACTCTCCTTTGTTGTCCCTATTTTTATCCTGACAGCGTTTGAGATAGCTGAAATAGACCATTCATGAACACTGTCTATATATCTATCCTTTGTCTAGTTTTGTCGTCAATGTAACCTGTCTTATAACTTTTTAAACTTTCACGTTCATTGTTCGTTTTCTTGTTCATTTCTCAAAGCTAGAAACGAGATTTTATTCTCTTATTTATTTCGTTACACTTTATTGCACACAAAAAAGGTGTACATGAGGCGAGCTTAAAGCCTTGCGGCATTTTCTACCAGCTAACCATGGGGTTATGCAGAAATATTTAGGTAGGTGCATATAAAATGGAAGTTGTTATTATATTAGGTTACATAAACTTATATAAGTAAAGATATATAAATAGCTATTCATAATACATATACATAAATCTCTATTATCTTGTTTCGGCATAGAACACCATACATCTGTCTTGCACACACACCCACATACACTATCTCTCTCTCTCTCTCACACACACACACACATACACCCTCACACACCCCTCTCTCTCTCTCTCTCACACACACACACACATACACACACACACACACACACACACACACACACACATTATTATTATTATTATATTATTAGTAAATAGGTACACAAATAAAGAGGTATGGGAGCGTGGCCCTCTGACACAGGTGTTGTCACACTTAAAAGAGGGTCTCCACAATTGGAAAAAAAATTGTTTGTACCTTTTTGTTGCTGAATATTTTTTTTAAATATTATTTCTGAATACAGGATTTCTAAATACAGTATTTCTTCTTCCTGTTTTAACTTCCATGCTATTACTGATAATATCAGTCTACATATATTCGACGAACGTATACAAATAATATCAGCAAATACTAAAAGCGATAGTAATTACAATTTGCCAGACGTGCATACGATAACGATTGTATTGATGCGTGGAGCGTAGAGAGGTGTTTCATGAAACGGCAGGGTGCCGGCTTGCTCTGGGGCGCCGTATCTGCTGAATTGCTTGGAGCTGGGAATCCGTCTACAGGAGAAATTGCACGACCTAATTCCAGCATCTCCATTCCGCCTTCGGACTACCAGGCGCGGGGAGGGGTTCCATCCTTATGTTGTTGATATCCTATCTGCTCGTACGAAGCGATTTGCTTCTTCGTTCATTATGCGAACGGCTAATGAATGGAACAGCCTGCCGGCGTCTGTGTTTCCCGAAATCTACAACCTTGGGATCTTCAAGGCCAGAGTGAATAGGCATTTACTGGACCCGCATGCTCCATCGTCGACCTCATCGTCGCTTACCAACAGGCGAGATCGAGGTCAAATGCGGGTTTAGTAGTCAATAAAAATAAAAATAATAAAAAAAAACCTGGCTAGACCCAGGTTCCCAGATTACAAAGCAACAATCTTTGTAATTTACAACTCTAAATAAAACAGCGTCATTATTGCCATTTTAGACTTGGTTTGTTTTGTTAGGACAGTGATAGATGAAGAAAATTTTCATTTATCTTTTTCATACCAGTAACATCAGCAGAGGACTTTCGTATGCTGACGACAATGACGGCGACGATATTCATAGCATATACAGATGTTGTTTGTAAGTGTACACACAGCACAATTCGGTATTTGACTAAATTATTTTTATTCCATCAATAAACTTACATGGACATCCTGAAGAAGGATCTAAAATTCGTTTTTCGATATCTCAACTAACATCACAGATATTAATGATTTAAGTTAGTACTGGAGAGATGCTCTGTCCCCTTTTAGGACAACAGTTTTTTATATGTAGCCAGGATCTGCTTGTATGGCGTTACTTCACAGTGACGTCATAATGTAATATTGCCGTTTCTTTCTATCGTCTATGTTATTTTTCAAAGAACGTTGACGGTGTTTTAAAAGTACGCCGAAACGCAATAAGTGACGCGCAAAAAGATCCATAAGATAATCCTCTTTAGTGCCCCAAAATTGAGATTTGCCGGGTCTCCAGGGTGATCATCTTTCTTCCCTCCATGGCTGACTGACACAGTTCGAGGCGCCGGCGCGGCGGCGGGTCGGGGATTGCAGCCCAGCCAGACTACACGCGGTCACCCTCCCGAGCGCTCCCGTGTTTTGCCTCCCGAACACCGTGTGTTTCCGTGCTATCGCGAACTCGTTGCGAATTTTTTCCGAATTCTAAATGCCGTAGCCCGTAGCCACTTCCACAGAACAACCGTCTCGGTCATTGTTCTCATACAATAGCGATGTGCGTAATCCCACTTCTGATATCCGTAAGTTATTAAACAGTTTTGATCGCGTAACGAGGTGACGAAAGTTATCTATTTGGCCGGACATTATTGGAGGGACACTGTACTTGTGAAACTGAAACCCTTGTTTGGGGAGTGCTGTGTACTTTGAAACAACAACTTGTAAATTCTGTTAAGTGATTGTACATATCTGTCTGTTGTAGAGTTATTGGACCTGTTGTGATAGTTGAATTGTGTAAAAAGTAGTATTAAACGCTAGTTTAAGAGCACGTAGGTGTAGCTTTAGTGACTCGATAGTTTTAAAAGGCGGCAAGCTGTATTCCTTCGAGAGTTTCAAGGTTTACGAGTACGATGACGACAGGACTTTCAACGGCCACGACGAAGATGATTTTGGCTCTGCCAATAGAAGTGAGTCTCTCTTTGAATCTAATTTAACTTATTATCCCTTCCTTAAAACCCCTAGATTCAGTTCTGGTTTACTTTTTGTTTGCAAGTCCTGGTGCATGTACTAAACTAACATTGTCTATTTTTTTGTGGACCTACATATTAGACTTTTCCTTTAAATTATCTTATATATCGTTTTCCATATTGATTGCACACCTACTACCTCTTTCTCGAAATCATTTCCTCTGCTCGTAAGTTGCCTGGAAGAGATCGCTCTTAGCGATAAGGCGGCCTAAATTGTACTTCACTATTTCCTTTTCTATCTTTTGTTTGTTGTTTTCTATTTGTGCAATAAAGTGTATTTTACTTTACTTCCATAACCAACTTGGAACTCTTTTTTTTTGGGTATATTATAGTTGTCATTCTGTAAATCTATCTGTGATTCTGTCTACGTATCTGGAAAATTGGAAGTTCCGTCGAAATTGGAAATTCCTCGACGAGACGATATAAAATGACTAAAGCATAAATAATGGCTAAACAAAACATGACCACCACAAAACAACCCTTATATCTAAGGCTTCAAGAATATTTCTATACATGTATGTGCCTCAATATGTCACGTTTCGTTTAGCTGCAAAGGCTTGTCGTGCACACGGCCACTTCTAGTTAAGCATTCGTCTCATGAAAGTTTAATGAAATTGGACTACAATCAATACTTAGACTGTCGTGATGTTTCGCATGAATTGTGTTCATATGACACACATTTACTTTGTTAACTAGACACAGAACGCTTTAGTATTCTGCAAGAACTGCAAAAAATATATCACTGTTCTGCAAGTATATATTTTTTCATTTCATTGATAATATTTTACTCATTACCAAACGTCCAGTCACATAACCAATTCAACCATTCTACATCCATCATAATGGACCAAAGATGGATTCGATCCGATATTTACCACACAAGAAACCTTTAACAGTAAGCAGTGTTATTTCAGGGCAATAATAAATATTCAGTCAATTTACTGCGCATCTACAGACATTGATAATTCGTATTTAATATTTTGTTATCCATTTCCTCCTATAGGACACATCCATCAGCAGTAAACTAGTAACTAACTTCAGTGCCGCCTTTGTTTTGGTCTATTGTATCTATCGTATCCATTGTAACTCACTATCTTTTATATTACCAAAAGCATATAAAAATAACATTACGTAGCGATTAATTACTTGTTTGTTTTTATTAGATACTTTTGCTGCAATTACGCAGTAATGAATGACAATGTGTACTTAGAATATCGTTTGTACTGTCTAACATTAGCGTTCACTATTACGTTTAACGTTGACCTCGTATAAGATAATAGAATTAAATGCATAATTGGTCTCTAATAGTTCAGCGTGACCCGTGTGTCCTGGCTCTGTCAAATACTGGTGTCACGGGTTTGTACGGCAATTTCCCTCTACAAATTATATTACGTTCGACACCACCTCTATAAAGGTCAACGGTATTAGGTTTGTAACTATGAGGTTATTTATGTTTTTATTGTCAGCGGAGAAAGGATACAAGAATATAAAAGAAAAGAACATAAAAGATGGTACAGGCTTATCTTGTGTGGAATGCAGGTCTGTATTCTACCCCAAATGCCTTAGTATCACCTCGGTACAATACAATAAGCTCAAAACAATAAAATCCTGGAACTGTTACTGGTTACCTGTACGGATAAGGCCAAGAAGGCTGAGACTTCACCGCAGGATTCTGAGGAGGAGAAGGACGAAATGAATGAGAGACTGTCTGAGGATAGCGAGAAAGACAATGACGAAAGATCTCCAACGGGATGCGGTCACAAATCCTGTAAACTCTTTTATCTCTTTTTAAATTTTAATTTTAAGTTGAATCTGTGATAAGGATAAGACAGGATCGTTTCTGCTTTACAATTAATTTGTAATAGTTTTACATTAGTACATTGTCTAACTAGTGCATACAGTTTGTTTGTTTATAATAGGTAGCAACTTGATCGTTGAGTACTTCCGGTCGTGGATAATAATTACCGCACTCAGTGCGGAATTTTGGCACTTCACGCATAGTTTCCAGTCGATAAATAGGACTATATTTGCGCAGGTGTAACAAAAACGCATATAGCACACTACTCCAAATGCGTTTTTGTTACAACTGCTCAAAAACGACTCCAATGACCAGGTCATTATCGTCCAATACTACAACGATTGCAGTTTGTTCTACGTTACAGCCACATTTAATGCTGCAATCTCATGCGCAGCGACATGGACTCCTTTCGATGCATTCTTACAAGTAACCAGTCGAGTAAGCGCCGCGGAATAAGCAACGCCGTCATCAAGAGATAAGAGTAGGTGAACTGGTATGGTGAACGGGCGTTGGCTGTTCGCTTGTCTGTCTGGCCAGTCAGTGCCACCGCCAGTCAGCTCCGGCGCTTCGTCACGGAAACACGGCGCTCGCGCATCTATCACTCGTGCAACAATCTGGGTCGCTCTCATGTGATACTTCACTTTTCTCCCGTTTATTATTACAGAAAAAATGTGCTCAGTGACCACTACATTATAGTATTCTAACGGTTCTCTACCGTTTCGTGTTGCGCTGCAGACAAACCCGCGTTATTCGATATGATTGCAGAAATCTGAAGTGCCAAAAACTTATTAAATAGCGGATTTATCTATGTGGGCTACGTGATAGATAAGTGTGATTTGTGTTACCGTATTGTTTCCCTTTTGCTACGTTTGACGGATATTGTCCGTTAGTAAGCAGACTGTTCTTGGAAGTGACCGTCTCGCAATTGGGTTTGGTGAATGAGTCAGTTAACAGGCGTCGGAATTGTTAACTTTGTCAACGTGCTGCCTACGATTTCTGAAGGTAATTTCAGCATTTTAAAGCCTGGCTTTCATTGTTTATCAAGGTTGTATACCAAAATATAAATTAATCTTTGTATTGTTTCAAATTATTATGCACAGCTTCTCCTTGACACGCGTAGACCTTTTTTCAATTGTTATCGATTATCATTATCAATCATATTCATAACACGTAAAGTCCGTTGAAATAGTGTATGCTTCATTGTTTTAAAAACAATTATCGTCTTATGCATCAAATTATAAACTATTCTTTTGAATACGTGACGGATCAAGTCTACGAAGTTTACTAACATTGTAGAGCACTTGGAGTGATTCGAAAACTCGTTGCGTGTATTTTTATCTTATTACATATACTTAATGCTGGCATTACATAAATCAATATGTATAGGGATATTTGCTACCTTATTGTAAGCATTAAGGTTATGTTTTATTGTTATATCGTCATTCATTATTATGATCGAAGTTATAAGTATTTTTTTAAATAAAAGCTTGTAAAATGTCTGTAATAATCGCCTATACAGAAAATTGTTTAAAAACATTATGATTGTCAATGATCTTCATTGCTTCTGTCTGTTTTATTATTGTTAGTTTATTATCAACCTAATATTATTTTCTTTAGTCTCATTATCTTCTCTCGACGAGTTCTCTAGTCTTGCTTCAGTTTAAGTTTTAAACTATGATAGCTTTTGTCCGCGGATAGAGCAAAACAATAAGTCACAAAAGAGTCAGAACTCGTATTCATCAAAGGCCATATTTTTTATTGCAGTTTTTCTTGCTATAGTGGGTTCGAGTGCTTTTAAATTATTAACGGTCTTGTTGTTTTAAAATCTATATGCTTCAGAAAATAACAGCCTTTAACAATAGTCTTCTGCACTTCGTTAATTAGTCTAGCTTAATTTCTGTCATGATTATGAAAACATTGCTTCTATGCTGTTGTTACTGTACTGACTCATCTTCTATGCTGTTGTTACTGTACTGACTCATCTTCGTGGTTGTGAAAGTCTACTTTCCTTTTTCGCAAACAACATCTTTCGATTCCATTAGACTCTATGAATCTGGAAACTATGACAATTAGCTCCGATGTTTCGTTGTCGGTTTTCACATTTAGCTTTATCAAACATTTATTCATCTAGCAGTTTGACTTTGGTATGAAAGTTCACTTTTCAAAGGTTCAGTGAAGAAATCGCAAGACCAAATTTTTCGCCAGTTTTGAACCAGTCAGATGTTCCAATCTTTGAATGAATGAATGAATGAATACTCTTTATTGCACAAAATTAGTGTGATACAATGCGTACAAAACGATTAATACAATCTAGGCGGTCTTTCAATCTTTCTAAAGCTACGGCCTTGGATTCATCCGCCAGCTTGTTTGGATGGTATTCGTCGCAAGCGCAGGTGCGACCGACCAGTCGGCGCCACGGGGTCGACGACCGGTACCGGCCAACGATTAATTCCTTGTAAATTCAATCAGGATTGTTATTTACTATTCCCGCATCGTGCTGTGTTCGTGTATTGTCGATACTGTTTCAGCGTTTTACAAGTCGATTGCTTTTATGAGGTCAATCGATTAGTTTCCATCAACCTTGATTTATTGCCTTGCTTTTAAAGTTATAAATTTTAACTCAGTATGTTGATAGCATACGAGTAGACACGTTAATTATACATATTTTACTGTTTCTTACGTGTTTATTTCCAGTAGCGGCTACCTCACTGCGGGAGGCAGTTACCATACCACTTTTTAGCTTAAAAGTTAATAAGCTGCACGGTTTTATCCAGCTTAAGGCACTCACTGTCTTGGTGTTTTTTTTACCAATCTCGTTGCTCATTTTATTTTAGATAACAGAACAGTATTCTCGTCCACTTTATCGTTTATTGCCCTGCATCTTTATTTCAGCTGTTGTTTCAAATTTAACCTTTCTTCTACAGTTTGTTCTTTATCATCAATAAAGATTTAAGATATTTCTGTTGTGGGTATTATCATCATCTTTCTCAAACGTCTACCCAAACAAACCATCTTTCAATCAGCCAAACAAAACATTGTATTGAAATTGTATGCAAATATCCTCAACTACCCTCTTCACGGATACAATTGAATACGTTATCGTGTAATGGACATGTTTGTAACGAACAGGAAAACGGTTATTTCTAAATTTAGAGTGATATGGCGGCCGCTACCACTTTGATTATGCTATTATCATAGTGTGTTTATTATTTATTTAGTTTATCATTACGTTCAAGGTGTATAGAAATTAGAATACTTTCTCCTTGAATTCTTTCACTTTCGTAATATTTATATGTTATGAACATGAACATTTAATTCTCAAGTTACATCATGCATGGTACTGAATAAGAGTAGATATGTAACCTCTACATGCTGTCGTAATTATATCGGACCTTGGTATACCACGTAGATCATGCTCGGTAATGGTTACCGTATAAACTCTAGCACACGTACGTTTGTATCCAGGAAGTCGTTTAGAGCAATTACAGGCAATTTTCGAGATGGCAAAAACCTGTGTTTATGTAGTCGCAGCTCAGTTATATAATTTACTGTCCACTGGTATTCCTTTCAAAGCGGTTTTTAATCTCTATGCTCATCTAACTGTCTTCTACCGTTCTTTTCTATTTTATTATTTCTTTCACAGTCTAGATTCACATTTGTACGCAATCATAAGTATATAGTCGGTTAAATTGTAGCATTGAATGCACTAGATGTCGGCGTAGATATTGAAAGTTCCCAACTCCATTCCATTAGACTCAGCCAGACCGCTTCAAATCCGACCTCCGATTTACGTGGCTTACGTAAAGTCAGGTCGAATCTCGAGAGTTTGGCTTTATTTTCTTAGTTCAATAGAACGCCTAGAATTGATCATGTAACGAATCCTCTTGAAATGAGTACGAAGTCTAAAACATGTATGGTTTTCTAGAAAAACGTGGCTTATTAAAACTAATTATAGGTAACAGAGAACTTGTGTCATTTTAAGGGCAGTAAATTTTGGCGACGTCTAACCTCTGCCATAGAGGTAACATGCCCCATATGCTGCTTTTTGTCTGTGCAAAAGATGCTATAAACAAAAAACCATTTCTAAGTTTTCATCATAATACGAGTATATCTTCAATGCCAAACCCCTTGTGAAAGGTATCATTCAGAAATGTTTTATATATGTCAGAAAAGAGCTTGTATTCGACCTTTTGAATCTATTAAGTTCTAATATTGGCATCCGTAGGGAGAGAGGACGGTTGGCTGGGCAAAGCCACGCCTCGGCGGGCCCAACGGCGACTTCGAATGATATGGACACCATTGTGCCCCTTCTATACCACTTTATATCTTCTATAGACAGCTGAGCTAGTCACGGAAACAGGCTCAGCATACTGCATTAATCTAGAGATAGCCAAACAGGCTTTAGATTAATGATGCGGCCAGAGAATATGATTCATTATGTATGATACTAGGAAGTGTATCTGAAGATAAACACATAAAACCTATGACAGTTTTGACGATAAGCATAATTATTGTTAATATTATCGAATCACTACTTACTACGACGAATACTTGTAGATGCAGTCAGTATTCCGGATGTAAAATTGATAATTTACTTCCGTTTCATGAATGACTACACATATTTATATCTGTTTGGCATATAAATTTTGTTTTAACAGGAAATATTTAACAATAACAAGGAATTTAGATCTTTATCCTTCAGATTTATATTCGTACCATCGTTTAATATTACATTCTCAGAAAACAATGGGCGATTAATTGTAATAATTTCACTCGCGTGGTTGGTAATTACAATCTCCACAAGCAATAAACTAAACATGCTCATTGTCTCGCTTTCTTGCGTCTCGAGAAACGTCTTCTTTCATACCTACTCTACTTGCTCTATGTTGTTTACATTTCTGCTGTGTTAATGCAGGTGTGAAACAAGACTCGAGGTAAAATTTATTAGTCACGAACTTCCTGAAACTGCATAAAGTTTTGCGGCACTAAAATAAGAAGCAACGGCACTAATGTCTCATTCCTTATCTAAATTGCAAGACAGTATATATTAGTTCATGCTTGCTGAGATTAATGTAGGTCATATCTTAATTATTTTTAGCTCTATTGATAACTTGTATCAGTACTTACATTGTCACACGAATCTTCTGTTGGTGGGCAGTTTTGTCTATCCCTCCTTTTATTCACTCCACGTGTAATCCTCGTGTCCTTTGTCAATATTATCCACAGCTTCTTTCTTATCTATAGAAGCCTATTCTTTTGTGTATAAAGTATCTCTTGGAATCTGGTTTCTTTTCCTTCAACTGTCGCATTGAACTGTATATGGCGTGTCAACAACAATCGGTACCACGGCGCGAGCGGCACAGCGGGTTAAATCCGCATTTACATTACAATTGTTCGCTTTGTGCGCAGGGTCACAGGTTCGAGGTCACGAGTTGTGTGCAGTTCTTGCTTCAATGAACGGTTGTGCTGACGTTTTGCCTTTGACCTGTCTTAACCAACACCCTGTTTCGCCTTTGTTCTTCATTGTTATTATCTCTAATGACCAGGTTTTTGTTCCTGCTACGACTTAGCTTGTTCATCGTCTGCCCTTTGAGCTCGGTTTTACACAACTGTATTACACTAATGATGATGATGATATAGATGGTTTGTATAAGCCTATTTCTAGCTATAAGCATGATAGAATAACCATGAATAATAACGCATATTTTTCTGGTAAATAATTGACGTTTCTTATAAGAAAGAGCTGAAGAGTCAAAAACTACCAGTCGAGTTAACAGCAAATTGCTTTTGAAACAAACTTACCCCGAAGATAGTCAAGTAACAAGTTACATACAAGACGCTCATCCTACCCGCTTATCCCATCGCGTATTCTACTAAGAACGTTAGTCATTAATTAGATTAACCGGTCTTTGACCGCATCGTCTGGTCACCCAATAAATGCGAATGGAAAATCTCTTACTAATTCTTATCAGGTTTCAAGTGCGGTAATGTAATTCAAGAAGGCTCGGAACACCTGCACCGCAATCAGAAATTAAAATTGAAGCTGATTAATATTCCGCTCGAGTCTCGGATGTGTAGTGGAAAGAAAAATCTTGGATTCGTCGAAAATTCTAGACCAAAACCAAGACTGAATTTTCGCGCAAGGTTCAATGAATTCCAAATTCTTTGAAAGATTACTATTCTTCCAGAAATCTGTACAAGTTTGCAGGTAATTTATGAGAAAGCAAAGCGTACTTTTTCTATTTCTTTTCTATTTATATTTTCTTGGTCAGTCTTGTTACATGCTATATATTTCACGCACTGAGTTGTTGTCGGTGCTCAGGGAGGTTTCCGCGTCACCACGCTCTCAACGACATCATCCGGAGAGCCTTAGCATCCGCCAATGTTCCATGCGTGCTCGAGCCGCCGGGTCTCAGCCGCACGGATGGCAAGAGGCCAGACGGCCTGACCCTGGTGCCTTGGCAGCGTGTGAGGTGTTTACTCTGGGACGCCACGTGTGTAAGCACCTTCGCTGCCAGCCACCTGCCGCGAACGATGCGGACGGCCGCAGCAGCCGCTGAATTGGCCGCTGCTAGAAAAAATGAAAAATATTCCGCACTCCAGCACAATTACATGTTTGTACCTTTTGCTGTGGAGACTACGGGCTGCTGGAGTGCGGAAGCAAAATCATTTGTGGGTGAGATTGGCCGTCGCCTTAGGGAGAGGGGTTGTGACCTTCGCTCCGGGTCGTTCCTGGTGCAAAGGTTGGCCGTACCGATCCAGCGCGGTAACGCCGCAAGCGTTATGGGCACCTTTGCATCGGGAGCGGCAAGGGAGGAGGTTTATTTATAATTGTTTAGTTATTAATTAATTGACATTATTTGTAATTTTGATTTTGTATGCTATATATTCATTTTTGCCCTTATATTTTCTATACAGTTCGTAATATTATCTCCTGACTTCGGACCAAGACAGCGGTTTAATGTTCTTATTATAGTCGATTTACTTATATATAGTTAGTATAGTAGATTCGCTCACCACTCATCACATCACTATTGTCCGAAGAAACAGTTCGAGCCTCATTCTCGTTCGTCTGAATTAAATTGCCTTTTTCTCCATTATTTTTATGAGCTCAGTGGAATTGGTCGTTTTGTATGTCGTCTTACCATTGTTTAGCCTCTTCACCATGCTCCGAAAAAGTCTTATGAATGAATGATATTCGTTTTTCAAAACATTCATTATCCAAGTTTGCATTTAGAGTAGTTTTCGAGTATCGACTCCATTATTTACATCGATATTGATCGAAAACCAACTGTTACATTTGATTTTTTTTACATCTTGTCAGAGATTTTTTTCTGAAAAAAGTAAATTAAGGGTAAAGGAAGGGTAGGGAAGGGGAGACCTAGAAGGACCTACGTGGACCAGATCGCGGACGTTCTAAAGAAAGATCAGGTGCGGTCAACCACTAACCGAAGAGCGTGTATGAAGCTATTGATGAGTGTGGAAGAAGCGAGAACGGTTTGTCGGGATCGTTGGAGGTACACCTTTAGTCGCTGCCTACCCCTGCGGGTAACCGGCGTGAGTTTATGTATGTATGTTAAGAAATGATAGACCTTCATGTAATTAATTTTATTATTTACATAGACATCTTTGGTTTATGCGTAAAACCTAATACAACATTAACCTTTTACCGTTGATTGCTTGCTGCACAGCCTTAAACGATCCTGTGCCAGTTAAGTCCACACGTTGTTCCGTCACAACAACACACTACGTTACTTGGTGCAAAAAGGGTTCAGTGTCGCTTTATTTGTACTTGCTTATCGTATGGTTAGTGGCTAATCTATTTGTCAGAGTTGTTCAGGCCGCCCGTAGGCCTCTGACATGGCTTAACGACTGCTGTCGAACGACAACAACCGAGTCCGACTGCTTAACGTGCTTTCCGGGGCACGGAGGAGCTCAGATGAAATATGCAAGCGGTCACTCATCCTGGTAACGACCGCGCCAGCGTTGCTTAACCTGCACGATCACGTGCTCGCAACTAGGCTACGAGCTCCTCGTTTGTACTGCAGTAGGTATTCGTAAACTTTTTGTGGGACATTCTGTAGTAGTTAATAGTATTCGGTAACTGAACAGTTGTATCTTATTTTAGCTTATCATTGCTCTAGCTGATAAATCTTGACGTATTTCAGAAGATTTATACATCTGTTTATGTAACAGTTTAAGAACAAAATGCTCAAAATCTCAATGTCATTGCAGATAGCGTGAGCGTGAATAAGTATGAGATAATTGAATTTCATTCTTGCGTTGTTTTTTTATTTTTCAGAGTAATCTTAATTAGACCTTGATGTGATATGATAAGTATATCGTGTTTGTTTTAATCAAAAGTGTTATTTCTATTGTGACCGTGAGGGAAAATGACTATTTCCAAAAACAATGATTAATGTAGGTATAATTAAACTGGTGATTTTTTTCGATTGTTCTAAGAACATGTAGCGGTAGATCCTAATGTGAAGGATCGCCTGGGCTGGTACCACCCTCTTATCTATTTCTGGCGTGAAGCAGAAATGCTTGCGTTTCGGTTTGAAGGGTAAGAGAGCTAGCGGCCGAATTTCCGACACATGAGGCAATCCATCTTAATCCTCAAAGTTAGCAGCGCATCAAAAACCTTCTAATATTAATATAGTGAGGTGAGATGTCTATGGGCGATGGTGATCACTTACCATCAGGTGGTCCGTTTGCTCGTCTGCTCTCCTTATTTAATAATTTTAAAAAACATGTTTACCACATTTAAATTAACTGTTAAATAAAATAAACGGTTTAATTTTTAACAGTTAGGAATTTATTAATGTGTTACTCTTTCATCTGTCATTCTATCTATCTATCTAACTCAGCCACGTGTGGTCCGCCTTCGGACATAGGCCTCCTCCAACGGTCGCAGGCGGTGCGCATCCAGTTGTGGCCCGCTATTCCCCGAATGTCGTCCACCCATCTCATAGGTGGGCGACCTTGTCCCCGCGTGTTTTGCCGTGGTCTCCACTCCAGCGTTCTTCTGGTCCACCGGTCCCTATCCATCCGTGAAATCATCTGTCATTAGTAACTTATAAATATCTATCATAAAAGTTTTCTGATATCACAAAAGGGTTAAAGTTAGTAGTATTACTGGTTTCCGTTGAAAATGCATTTTGATTGGGATTGGGAATGCTTATGTGTATTTAATCTTTTCTTTACTGATAAATAGTTGATTCATATTCATAACTATTTTACTTAGTAGTTGTTATGTCACCTGTGATACTGTTTAATATTTGGTATTGGGAATACAGTATTATCTGATGTATAGAGGTAGACTCTATCATTCTCAATTTAGATAGACAGAGCCATTATTCTAGCAAATTGAACAAACTAGTTATACAAATTAGTGTTCCTAAAGCCAAACCCATTACGTAAACTCCGTCTATCGATGATTCCACAAACGATTCAGGCGATCAAGCGATTCGATTATGCCCAAAGTATCTTGAAATTCCATTCTTCTGAATCAGCACTTGGGTTGGTTACTTGAATCGGCGCATTCGTTACTTTGTGGCTGAACATCTAATTTTACGTAATTTGAGAACTAGGATCTCTAATTTGCCACGATTTTACGGAAATCACACATTAATTGCCAGTGACTGGATGAGATGACGTAGGAATTAGCGTTGGTAATTGATTTCAAAGAGCGTTTGTTTTCCGTAATCGATAGTGTGGAACACGATAGAATGAAAGATGTTCGACGGTAATCGTTTTAATGGATGAACGGTGAAGAAGACGAGGCGTATAGACTTATAATTAGTCATTTTTGATCACGAATAAGGCCTTGGTTTTTCACGGGATTGGAGAGGCAATTCTAAATGACATTCGGTAATATATTGTGAAAATGAATTACATGTTATTTCACTATGAGTATGATAGTGTAAGAGACATCAGACACAAAAGGCGGAAACGAGATCGACGTCGAGGATTAAATAAACGAAACTTATTCAGTCCTCTCGTGATTAATTGGGTTATCTAATTCACTTTGCTTAAGTAATTATTACTTATGATGATATCAAGTAATGTCATTACAATTGGCCTCTTTTGATAATACCACGATCCAATGGAAGGCTCAAAAACATACTTATTGGATTCGGGTATACTTGATAGTAAATATGTTTTTCTCCTTCACATCTAGATTCTAGACTACGCTTCTATGTTTCTTTTTCTTTGCCTTGAAATATTAAAATCTAATTAGTAGAATTTTTTCCCAAATCTGGAAAGAATCTTTTATTATTTTACATACCAGTTACGTCAAATAGTTCACTTACTGAATCATCAATACAGACGACCACAGGTCAACCTACCCAAAACAGGCATAAGGTTGAAATTTAATCGAAGCTTTTTGACAAAAGGTATACTTTAGCTAGTCGTCGACTGTACCAACTTCATAGCATTGCCAATAACTCTGGACGTGATTTAGGAAATTACACACTTTATTTTCTTGAAAGCGCATCATACTCTTGAGAGAAATGTGGCAGCACATTCTTGGCGCAGTTTCAAATTTCAGCCGCGCGTTGCATCAGACTGGCGCTAGGTTCTGTCATCAACTTTTACTACTGCCGAATACTCTGCACTATTCATTATATCATGAAAGCCCTGGTTAACTAAAAGTTATCACTTTGAACGAAAAGGCCCCATTTATTTGTACACTTATTATGTTTCCTTTCTTATGTAAACTACGAATAGATTTTTTTTGTTGCAAACATTGTGAACCTAAAGGTATCTCTATCTACAATCGTTAGCCTAATTTTATTATCTCACTTTCTATGCTTATTCTTTTGCTCTACCATTTATTTTTTATTGGTGTGCGTTTCAGTCAATTCCTATAAACAAAGCGATCTTTCTTCGTCATGTAAAGAAAGATCGCTTTGTTTATCAAAGCGATCTTTCTTTACATGACGATGGCGATGGAAATGCATCGCTCTCATTCACTCATCATTAGAGGGTTGATCAGGGCCGGTATTTGGGGCCACTATTTTTATTCTAACTACTTCGAAATTCATTCGTTTGTTATCCAGGTATTAAAATGTACTGGTTTCCCCTCAGACTTTTCAGCTGATCATTTTATATTGAGAGCTGTATGAGAATCGAAAAGTAGTAGAAAAATTATGATATCCTTATCAGATCTGACACACCTTTGTTACATCTTGTAATGCAGAGCTAATAGAGTATACATTGCATGATAGATACCATGATTCATTGCACCTGGCGTACGTTTGTATACGCGTTTAATTGTCGTGTTATATTATAAGGAATCATGAGTAAGCTTAGAGCTAAAGAATTCATTCGTTTGTTATCCAGGTACCAAAATGTACTGGTTTCCCCTCAGACTTTTCAGCTGATCATTTTATATTGAGAACTGTGTGTGAATCGAAAAGCTGTAGAAAAATTATGATATCCTTATCAGATCTGACACACCTTTATTACATCTTGTAATGCAGAGCTAATAGAGTATGCATTGCATGATAGATACCATGATTCATTGCACCTGGCGTACGTTTGTATACGCGTTTAATAGTCGTGTTATATTATAAGTCATCATGAGTAAGCTTAGAGCTGTAGGTATAACATTCATTTTGTAACCTGTTTCGTGAACAAGTTTATTCCTTCAACAAACGATTAAGGAACACAGATTATGGAATATTGGGCGTTCTTTTATTACAAGCTTTCCGAATTAAATAGCTTTAAGTAGGTAATTTTAATGTTATCATAAAATTTTGGGTAAGCGGAAATTATAGATCCTTTGGGGAGAATATTAGGTTTCACTTCGAGAAGCCCTATGAAATCAATCTACAACCGATCAAAAATAAGAAGTCTTGCCTACAGCTGAGAAAATTAAGTATGTTGGATGGGTGTACACAGACAGATATCTACATAGTCTATAACTCTTATTTTTTATTTAATTTTATTAATTTGGCACATCAACAGATTATACATTTGAGATTATTATAGCTTATTATCAGTGATCGTATTAGATAGGGTTAACGACCTCAACCGTTATATTAGTATCGATACGCCCGCGGGATTGCGGGATTTCGGAAATGTTCTGTATATATAAAATACTTTTTCTCCAAATGGGAACTCGAGAGAGAGAGACAAAGAGATACCACTATTAGGACTATATTCCTGATTTATTGTCTCTTTCTCACATTCATACTTTCTAAGAACGCTCTTATCAGTCGTCGCCATTGTTATGCCGAAACAAAACATTTTCTAAGAATTTTTGTGAATTGTAAAGTAAACAACAATATGACGGCAAATTTAGCTTCGTAAAAATCTCATAAGAATGTTTAATAATATTTTTGAACGATTACTGTCCAATGTAACCATCTCTTAGCGCGAATTTATAATCCCGGGATATCGTTACTTGTTGGGCATATCCATGTTAATATTTCGTCATGGAATCCCGCAAATTGCAATACCTAATCCGATCACTGCTTATTATATAAGGTAATGTTCTAATATATAATCCAATTATAGAAGTGCACAGAGCGTCGGTGGCACAGTGGCTAGGACACCGGACTCCCATGCGGGAGGTCCGGGTTCGAAACCATGCAGTGCCATGTACCAGTGGGTTTTCGTATTTATGGAAGACTTACTTAAATGTACCGTCTGCTCAACGGTGCAAAACATGAAGAAACCTACACACTGGGATGACCAGTATGTAAATGGGGTAGGCACTAAAGATACTCAAGGGTCGAAGTGCCGCTGGGTTATTCCCGAACCCCTATATAAAATAAGATAAGATAGAAGTACACAATAGGCTATATATATATATTACCAGGAATTTCACAGATCAAATCAAACTCTTAAAAGAATAAAGTTTTATTTGATCTACACTTTACAGTACTGAGGTACTTACATAATAGGCAAACACATGGGATACGAAATATAAGCACAATGATTAATGACACCATAAACTCGTTTATTTGTAACTATCACCGTTACATTATAGGTCCACTTCATCCACCTGACCACATTTCAAACTGTGTACAGTCGGCAAAGAATGCCGCAGAACACATTCATTAGTTTGCTTCTTGGTTGTTTCACTGTAACCTTTAATAAATCGGTAAACAGTACTGGCATACAAAAGTAAATGATCAACAATAACATAGGTACTTAAAATAACATTTCGCTGAACAGTTATTTTATAGGAACATTCGATTTGTTCTTGTTTCGTCCCACAAGTTTCAACCCACTTGGGGCAAAACTTGTTACGTCCCACATTTTGTTCTTCGTTCGTTTCACATTCAATTATCTACATTGATTGAAGTTTTGTTTTGGACGTGTTAATCAAATTTCGTTACCGATTGTGCAATGTACCGATGGGTGCAATGGTTTGTTTGTCTGCGGTTTGCAACTGCGCGCAGTGGGCGGAAAGGCACGCGGCGTGCGCGGGCGCAAGTCGCAACGCAAAGCGACGCGCGCGACGCTCACGGCAAGGTCGACGGACGACTTTCGCACGATCCACTATAACCTGCTGGGACCTTGTTTTTTTTTCACAATTGTTAGAGGTTTGCTTTGACTATAGGTGTGCTGCTTATAAATGCTTGTTCGACTCTATATCAGGTTATATATGCTGTTTCTTGTTTAACGTTCTAAACTACAGCCTGTAACAGTGATAAGTTTTTATAAAGGAATGTGAAGGCGAAGAATCACTAAAACCGATTTTTTGTTGCTAACTGTTGGTAATATAAGCAAGTCTTTAAAATGATAAATTTGAGATATTCCGGTGTAACAATTTGATATTTGGATAGACGTTGTCTCCTGAACATTTTGCTCAATTTGACATTCCCCTTTCTTCCCCTATACCCTTAATAATGAAGGGTATATACAGGATTACTTCGAAATAAAACTGGGATCCACAGAATTGGGAGTTTATATGTTATCTTTCCATATCGATTGGTTTCAACCCAAACAAATAATGCTTATCAGCCGAAATTGAGTCAATATACATAATATCCTATCTACTATTCAAATATCTATATTTACCCGTGGGTGTTACGTTACAACATTCGTTTCTGTATCATTTACCTCCTGGCGGCCGAAGTATTAATTCACAACAACACTTAGGCCCATGTGTAGGTTTTTATCTGCATCGCCCACGTGAGACAGTCCCTCCCTATTGTGTCAAAAACTCCATTCTCATCACCTTTTACGGTTTATTACTGGTCGTGTCGAAATGATAACTCTTGGACGTTTGACATTCATATCTCTTTTATTTATGGATCCAATAAACATTAAAGAATATGTTATTTATGTTCATTTTGTTTATATACGCTTGAAATGAAGATATGCATGAGTAGATACTCTCAAAGAAGACGACTCGAAGACTCGTTCGTTATTCGTTCAATTTATGTTTAGTTTATAATACGTTTTCGTATGTACTCGTGGAGATGAGAGGCTGTGTTTCTATTCGTCTGGAAATCGGAATTTGTAATTTTACCGTAATTTCTAGTGGGTTCTCGGTATTATAATATCGGGGGCTATTTTCATGCTTCCCAATGGCTCACAAAGACTAGTGACATCGCATCGGACAAGCAGTGTGGGCGCCGGGAACGAGTTCATCGGACAATCCCGGTATGCGGAAATGTTTAAGTCTTTAAATTATTATTTTTAGGAATTTGTTTACTTCTATTTTTATTCGAAAGCTCTTGGCAATTAATTACGCAAGCGAAAATTTCTTTTCACATAGTTTCTCGGAAATATACTCAATACATTCGAATTTCCAGGAAATGATCCTCAAAAATGCTTCGTTTTACAGTTACTTGCTATTTTATTTTACTATATTTAATAATACAATGAGTAAGGGTCTTAATTTATGCCCGTAAGAAAACCTGAAACAAAACTTTAAACTATTTGCCTTTCGTTTGCACATGTCTTGAATAACTTGTCATGATTGTCAAGTGTAAATTAATCAAAATGCGACGTCGCCAGTTCAGATAAAGAGTAAGGCATACTAGGTAACTTAAGGCAAGGTATTTAGTTTATATGAAAACAAAAAATATTAAAAGAAGGATGGCGACACAGGGCACAGCTATAACCGGGACTAACCTATAACCAACTAGGTATAGAAAATAAACGAACACCTCTTCATAAATGATATGTGTCATTATAAATATAATTTTATGCTAAGTTAGTACATACATGTCGAAAATTTTTAGAAGTCCGGAATGAAGGATTTGTGGAACATGTTTTTTGGAATAAATTCACTGGGCCTCAAAATGTAAGGAACGTCTCCATTGTTCTTTAAAAAATGTGATAATATAGCAAATAACTACTTCGGTGTTCTAAGTACAGTGTCGAAGTTAATGCATAACCAAAAAACACGGTGTATATATGCGCTATATGCACATATATAAAGAGTATTCATTCATTCATTCATTCATATTTTGCATTGTTGTCGTAAATAAATTTTTTTTTTTAAATAGAAACAAAAATGTATAGACCTGTATTCATACAGCCAAAACGCCAAAACTGAGAGAAAGACAGATGTATTCGTGCGCAATTGGATCCATCAGTACATACATACCTGTCATAATGCTGTAGCATAAGTGGATCATGACATGACCCAATTCCCAATGGCTGTGACGGATTCGGGACATACTTAGCACCCCGGGCGCTGTTTTCCTGATCCAAGCTTGTCATCCTTCGTTCGATGGAGTTATCGATATATTTTTTCTGAATTGGTATTCATAGATGTTCTTGAGAATCTGGAGAAGCTACTATATTTGACAGATATTTCTCGTTTCTAAATTATATGGCATAGAGTATCAACAAAGTCGCATCAAAGACCTGGATGATACTTGAAAACGACCGGAAAGAGCCGTGCCGCGACGAGGTTGCTAACGATAAAATTAAGAAAAAATACCAATTGTACGATACATCATCATCCATTGCGGTAGATATATGTTAAATACTCTGCACGATTGAGGAATGCCGAGCAATACCAGTTAAAAATATGATAATTCCGTTCTTATCTTTATCTCATTTTATTTACCCCTTTCCTGTGCCATGCCTCTTAGGTTGTTGGGCTCCTGTTTCCGGTTTGACACATAAGGGGTCCTTTATACGTGTAGGTATGTTGGATTAGCTAGATTTCCAGCCAACCCAGCTCCGACCAGAAGTTCAGCCAGCAGTCTCTTGCCCTGCGCCCCTGCCTTATAAATTAATATACCCTCCTTGTCAAAGTCCATCTCTGCCCTGATCCCCAGAATATTGCGTTAAATTGGAGTACTCACACCGCAGTGGATTTATGAATCGTAAATTCGTGCATAAACGGTCTTACCGAACCGTTTTGTGAGCTTTACATCATTAATAACGGATAACCGTCTTGTATTGGCAGCTAAAATGGTCCCGTTAACTGATATAATGGTATTGGGTACTAGATGAGCGAGCGTTTAGATATATGCGGACATAAAACTAAGTATTTTACTACTTTCGTAAAACTGTCATTTTTACTCGTATCTTAGAGTAAGAAAAGAAAACAGCCTTTGGTATTAAACAAAACAGGATGCTATTGCATATTTGTTTTGTGTTTCTTACATTGATCTTATAGTAAATAACAACGAAAGTTTAAAAAGTATGTACTTATCAAGTTTTGAATTTTAAGTATTTTTTAAACTGTGGTATCGGAAATGTAACATAACTTTTAAAAAAATGGCAAGTAGGTTTTTACGAAACCAAGTTATGTGCTATAATTGCTATTCTGTCATCTTTAAAATTGAAGCTGAAAATGTCCAGTGTAAACTAAACAATTGCATTAATTGCTACATAATGTATGTAATTTCCTATCAGTATAATTACTTATTAATTATGATTACGACATTGATAAGGATATCTTAGAAAGTGATATGGATATTTCACGTAATATCAAAACTTACGATTGCACATAGCCATAACCTCGATGTGATTATGTTTGCGTAACATAGGTAACGAGTAGCACAAAATAAATAGATAAGTACAGAATAGAATCTCAATACTAGCTTGGCATATACACAACAAAGCGCCGCGTATGGCGACTGCCGCAGCGGACATCGCTGTCCGCTTCCGCTCGCTACTGGAACGATAAAATATTTCTATTCATCAGTGCCAGTTTCGTCCGTCTATTGTTTTATTTGTTCTTTATAATGTTCTGAACTTGGCTAGCCAAGCTGTAGTTTGTGGTCCCGCTCGTAAAAACGGGACGTACGACGAGGAATATGGGAGTTCCTCGTGCGACAGTCGCTTTAGTATTTACATGCTAGTAACTAAGATTCCCTTCTTATTTATTTTGTGCACATAGTTCCCATTCTGTCGCTCTCGTTCTCCAGATTAGATAGCGCTGACAGTTTGAATGTTTGTCCATGGTGGCCGTGTTTGTGCAGGCTCAGGGATGTTGACTGACGTCTAGAGCCGGCGCCCAAATTATACCAACAGCCCCTACCGCAGGCTAAAATGTTTCTTACCTATTTCGTAGCGCAGTAGATCAACTTAGAGAGAGCAACAAGGAGATACGTGGTTTAATTGTGGGCGGGACGACACCGTCTCTACGAATTTTCTATTGGGCAGCACTGTATTATGTCTTTAGTTTTTGATGTGGGTACATTTATAATATCGGTAATATACGGGATACCACTCTAAAAAGTTGAATGTCGCGCTGTGCTCGACACGCTCTAACTGGATTCTGTCGCTCGCTGACATGAATTTATATTAGATATAGCTTAGAGACCATGTGAGTGAGGTAAACGAGTGAGGTATCGTAGGATAAAGTAAGGTTGCCCGCTAATGGCAAAATAAATTTAGTCGCCCTCCCTCCCTCCCCCTCTTAATGAGAGAATGTTTAAAGGTATAACAAAAATTGGGAATTTCAATTTGCTAAGGCAGCTATTGCTCGGAGACCAAGTACGTGAGGTCAACGTGTGAGGTGTCGTAGGACAGTGTAAGCTTTTCCGCGTGTGGCAAAACTAATCTAGTCTCCCTCCCTCTCTTAATGGGAGAAGGTTTTAAGGTATAACGAAAATAATTAGGGAATTTCAATCCGCTATAGGCGCTAATAACTCGGATACTGAGTAACCAAACCGATCTTATGGTTCCACATCTATAGGTTGTAGCCGAAAGTCTACAAACGGCAATTTTTTTATGTCAGTCAGAGCTGGTCCAGTAACTAACATTTTATGTATGGACTAATTTGTCTGACAATAAATGTTTTTGTATTGTAATACTTGTTTAAACAGCGTTTGTATCGCAAGGGAACGTGGTTTCTTCTACGCTAGTTCAACCGCTTATCACCGTTTTCGCGACCCGTACGCTTCTACGTTTTGCCCCATCACATTCGATACTCGGCCTTAATCTCTTGATAATGTGGACATGAAAATAAACCTGCTGCGTTACGTGCATTCAGTTCAAAGAACCTTTATCAGCTGTTTTTGGGACAGGTAAATCCTGTGAATGGTAATTAATGAATATAATTTTACTTATTACTTTCGCCTATGTAAGGAAGATTAATAGTACATATTTACACACGTATCTGTTGTAATTTACTTTGCTAGACCCTGTTCTGGGGTGGTTTTAGTAGGATTGAAGCGAATTCGGTTTTCTTGTCTTTTACTCTTTGCGGCGAAAGTCGATGCCAAATGGGGTTTTAATGACAATCGAAATTCACAATATAAATAACAATCAAGAATTAAGTCAAGAGTCGACCTCATGTTTTTTTTTCGACTTCGGAAAACAGTAAAACGTGACACATCCAATATATTTTATTATGTGACTCATACACAAGTTCCCAAAGATTTGATTTAACGCCTCGTATGCATGTATATAGAAAGGTTCTAACTGTTATTTGGAGTCGATGTTTTCCAGAAGCTAAATCCGAACCTCCAGCAGATCTCTAGTAGCAGGTAATCCAATAAGCACTAAACGCGAGTGGATCTATAAAATTTTCTATCTCACCAAGCTAATAAAAATCTTCTGGTTCCATTAAGTCCGTATCTCTTGTAAACGGTCGTTTCGTTATCTAGGCCAATGCAAACAGATTCAGTGCAGTTTTATGTGATAAAATCAGCCGAATGACTGCGGGTTGCGGTCTTGGCTTGCACTCGGCTGGCTGCCAAACTCTTGAAAGGAAGCAGATCACGGAATCAATCTTAATTTAATCTCTTTCCTTATTATAAACTCTAAATTAAAAATTTTAGAAACCTTATCATTGTGGAGATCCTCTTACTTTTCCCTGGTCATGCATAATCGGGTCCTCAAGGTGCCGGATGTGAGAATGGTACTATGGTCCTAAACATATGTTTAAAGTTGAACCACCTAACTATTACCGTTCTAGAGATCCCATCTGACATCAGAGATACTCCAAGATCCAAACCTGGGTCCTGTTTTTTATCAGTGGCTAAGAATATCGATAAAATAATTATGTTAATTAAATAAAATCCCTGTCCAAATCGATCATCGGTTGTTGAGATATGATGTCACAAATAAACAGATATACGCGGCAAACTTGTATCACCCCTTGCTTTTGGTTGGGGGTTAAAAAGAAACAAGAAGCTTGATTTGAAGCAATCAGTAATTTAACACGAGATCCATAGAAATAATCCCTATTTTCAACGCTTCCTGAACGCCTATAAGAAGTAACTTGAAACTTTCTTCGTGATGGATGGAAGCAGTCTTTTATTGAATTTCAGGAAGGCCGTAAAAGTTTTTTTAATTCTGATGAGAGGTAGGTGGGTAGATATTATTTTTAGTTCTTTCAATTTTATTCAGTGTGCCCTTGTTTCAACAGTTCTTTTTATACGAACATTGAACATCATTTATTACGTTACGAATACGTGATGGCATCAGATATTTGATAATCTATGGGTATCTGAGGTTCTTTCGTATAAAGGGTAGGAACGCCCGAAAACGTCTTGACTCACATGGCGTTCTGTGTTTGACCACCATCAATTATACCCATAAAACGTAGCAAAAGTCACTGCTGTCTGATTTTACAGCAACATTTGCGGAGACCAGGTCCAACTACTGTATTTAAGCAGTTCAATGCAATCGTTATTGGAATCTTATAGATTATGCTAATGGATGTGTCTAGACGAAACGGCAGAACTGTCAGGGTGAATGGGAGTTAGATTCGATGTGGTTGCATGTATTCTGTGAAATTACACTAAATCGTGATAAGAGTTACACTAATTTACATAAGTATTCGGAAGTTCCATCGTCTGAAGTCATAAGGTTAGACGTATTTATTCTGTAAATGTTGCCAGGAGTCTTCTAAGAACTCTCTCTAAACTATGACAGAAAATATCGTATTCATTTAAATCGTGGACATGCCTTCCGTAGATATTTGCCAAAACAAACATCGTTTTTATTTCCAGAAACATAATTAAGATTTAATTGGTGTTGAAGTGGTTATAACAAGTCCATCGGCTCTCAGATGTTTGTCTGTATTAGACGTATTAGATAACATCAAACAGATTATTATCCTATTTCCGTATTACTTAATCGCCCTCTTGTTTCTTATCTCATTGTATTTCACCAATATTTAATGGAAAACCTTGTTTTGGTAGCCGTTTGAAACGAGATCGTGAGAATTTATTTTCAAAACAATTTTAGCGCACTCGCTAAATGTGACTTGGAGGGAAATTCTCGCAACGTTCGACATGTCTTCTTCTTTCAAGAAATCTTGAAAGTAAAATGGCAAGGTCTACAAGAAGAAAACTCTTTCAGGATTATGTACATCTTTGTAGGTACATTATACTTACTTATACTTTATTTGCGCACACATAAATTACAAAAGAAACAACAAGAAATTTGACGTACACAGGTAGAGCTTATCTCTAAAATAGAGATTTATTTCAGCTAGACCTTTAACATAGAGAAATTTAGTACGATAAGTCGACATACATACGTGTACTAATTATGTAAAACAAGAGGAAAAAATGCAGTTACTAATAAATTCTCAAAACACAAGAACATAATTGTACATAAGCTAAACAAAATTACTTGAATACATTCATATGAACATATATAATACTTATACTGTAATAATACTACTGTACGTGCCTTTGTACATATTTTAATGTTTTTAATTACTATGTATTTTTTTTCTATGTATGCAATAAAGAGACTACAAACAATACTAATAATACATACACTATCATTTTATCATTTATTTTATTATCATTATTTTTTCGAGTGTCCCATTTAAATGTAATTTGTGTATGTACTTACAAGCAGCATTCGCATTTCTGCAGTATGCATTTTCTGCTCATGAGTTTTCTTTGGTGCCCACGCTTCGCTGCCGTACAGCATTGCAGGACGGACGGCGGTTTTGTAGACTCTGCCTTTCGTCTGCACTGGCATTTTGGAGTCACAGAGTACTCCACTGAGCATGCGCCACTTATGCCATCCAGCAGTTACCCGGTGAGATACGTCGGCATCTATCGAGCCATCCTCGGCAATGACCGAACCTAGGTATTTGAAACGGTTCACTCGGGGCAGCTTCACTCCATCCAGCGTGTATGTATGTACTTAATTGTATGTACTTACAATTAAGAATTAAAAAAGACTAAACGTCGAGCATCACATAGCATCTCGAACGAACTCTAGGAATCTATAATTTATGTTGAAAAACGACGTACTTATAGCGATAAAATCCTTATCATTATCACTCGATAATCGACGTCTACGATTTTATTTTTATTTTTCGACAATATCTCTGTCTACATTTAGTCGAAGATGCGAGGATTTCCTCCTGTCCTTTAAAAAGCGCACTGCGAATATTTGGCAAGCTCCGATTCCGTAAACATTCAATATATCCGCTGAGTCGGGTTGTTCCTCTTTTGAGTTGTTTACATTCCGGCATCGAGGTGAAATGATGTGATTGGCCTCCTGAGTGCTTTCATCATGAATCATTCTGTTTGAGGATTGGGTAGATGAGTAGTTAATTCAGCCATAAATTACGTTTAAACATCTAAACGTCACTGTTTCTAGAACGAGTATATTTTGAAAATAGGCTACTTAGTGATTATTTAAAAGTCTATTTTTTTATTAGATGCAGATAGATACCCGTCACAAATAACTGTCAAAAAAAGCTAATTTCAAGGAAACACGTTTTATTGATGAATATTGATCAAAATGTTGTACCGTTTTGGATTATGCGGAAATTTGGTTACTGTTTGTACAAAAATATGTATTTCATATAAATTAATCACATTTTAAGGGCTGTTAGTGTGACGGGTATCTGCATTTAATGGAAAAATAGACTAATTAGACCAAATGCGTCTGGACGAACTGCGATTTGGACCACACGCTTATGGTCCAACAATTGCTCCTAAATCTTCTTTTTCTTTCATCTTACAGAATCGCTGAGAACTTGAGCAGTTTAAATACTTTAACCTATACGATGCCTTTTTCTTTCAAAGTAACATATTTTCTCTCCAAACATTATAGAGTATTCGGTTGCTTGCTTGCTTAGCGTATGGTTAGTGGCCAACCTATTTGTCAGAGTTGTTCAGGCAGCCCGTAGGCCTCTTACATGGCTTAACGACTGCTGTCGAACGACAACAAGCGGGACCGACTGCTTAGCGTGCTTTCCGAGGCACGGAGCTCAGATGAAATATGCCACTAGCGGTCACCCATCCAGGTACCGACCGCGCCAACGTCGCTTAACCTGCACGATCACTTTCGGACCGTGCTCGCAACTAGGCTACGAGTATTCTATAAAAGGTAGTGATTACCTTATCTCTGTATTCAGTCACCAACGAGCTATTTTAACCTTCCTATAACCGAATGGCAAAGGCAAAAATAAACATTTACTGGACCCGCATGCTCCATCGTCGACCTCATCGTCGCTTACCATCAGGCGAGATCGAGGTCAAATGCGGGTTTGGTAGTAAAAAAAAAGAATGAAGCGGAGCGAACATGTGTTAAATCTATTCGTTTTAATGGACATAATTTCAAAGAACATTTGCTTATTGGATGAGGATGTTTCACTGCAATTTACAAAGCAATATCGAGAAAAACTTGTACTTAAGTTAATTAGAACGTGGAATTTTTGCGAACACGCGATCACCTGTTAAGGCGAGCGCTGCCGCAAACTGTATTATTAGGTTATTTAAGGCGAGACGCTAGCGTGACTACAACTTATAACTCCTGTAATTAATTAGTGACCACAACACTTGTTACTCCCCCATTAGTAACACAAATAAGAAATTAGTACAGAAGGGAAACCAGTAGTAGCATTATATGAGCGTGATTTTATCGGCCATTAGTAGGGGACCGATAAAAAGGCCGCGGTGAGATTGCGTGAGGGTGCATGTCAACCAGAGCTGTGCGAGGAAGCTAGACGGTAGCGAGGAAAATCCACAATGAGCGAAAAAATCTACGTATACGTAGCTTATGTGTTCTTACTTACCAATGTATACGTGACATAGTACCTACGTGTACTGCATCCGCAATTTATGTGTTAGTAATGAAGCCTATGTATGAAACATCCGTCTTAAGACGAGGCATTGTGCACAGTAGCGCCGCCAATCGAAAAAAATCACATCAATTAATTAAGGCATTTAAAAAAAAGTGTCTGGTTCCACGAATGAAGAAGAAATTTTTAAAAATAGTTTTGTATTCTCATCTTGAAACAATAAGTTGACAGCTTTTTGTTTCTTATTGTCGTCTTAACGAACGCACGGTGGTATATTTTTGTCCAAACGTACGTAAGACTGCTCATGAATATTGAGTATATTTTTTCGCTCAGTGCACCAATAGGATATCTTTATGATCACATCACGAGTAAATTAAAGCGATCCTATTGGCGGATTTTTCTCGCTCACCGCCTTGCTTCCTCGCACAACTCTGGTAGAATTGTACCCCAACTCGCGCCGCGAACTCTTTTCTAAGTTTCCCTTCTGTAAGTTTATTTTGTGTTACGCGGTGTTAATAATGTATGGTGGATGTTAACATGGTTATTAGTTTTGTTTGTGGTGGAGGTAATGGATAGGGTTACATAATTGGATGCAGCGGTTGGTAGTTGGAGGATTAATATAATTATGATCATAGTTCGGGTTGTATTATGGTCCGAGATTATTTAGTGCTGTGTCCCATGTGCCATCCAACTAATTATGTTTATTATCTGTATTTAAGTTAAAAATACCATTTTCTTCATGTTTACAACTCTGCAATTCAAATGAATGAATGCAAGTTTATTTTTTACTTCGAATTTGTGGATTCCGCTATATCTTGAAGGAAGCTGAATGGGATACGAAACCAGTGAAATATAAAATTGCTTTGTAAAGTTAAAATTCGTCTAAGAAAAGTCGCAAGTCAAACATCGGACAAGTATAAAAACTATTCGATTGATCGCTTTGCCTTTTCAGTGAGAAGTTAGTCATGAAATTAGATTTCTTTTAAATAGTTTAAGCCGTAGCTTTTCGTCTTTTATTGGCTCTTTGGTTTTATTTATTAGGTTAAGGTAATCTTTACAGGTTTTGTGTTTAACTGTTTAATCCTTATAGGTATTGAACTTTTACAAATGTATCTAACATTACCTAAACAAATAATTACTGTTATTATCCTATTGACCATTACGGTTGTTCGCTGACCCAGTCCTTTATTATAATCTGTGTCTAACTTAGAATTTATAATTCAGGGTTATAAAAATTATCATAGCAGTTCCAGTGAAATACCTAATAAAAAAATTGCATGCAATTTTCCATTTTACAGTTTTATCGGTAAATTTATGATTATAATATTCGGTCCGATTAAGGTAGCGTTGTAAAAAATGTTTCATTTTGAAATGTGATTATTAATATTATGTTTTTTTTTGTCCACAGGCGTGACAATGAGAGAAAAAAGGGGTGGCGCTATGAGCAAAATGCAAAAGCTTAGAAAGCGCCTCTCCCTTAGCTTCGGTAGACTATGTGAGTATTATTTGTAGCTAGAAATAATGTCTCCGTATACTTCTCTGTCTTGCCCAGACCGCGAAGGTTACCTCGTTCCTCCTCCATCAACACAACGTTTTGGGCGAACTGACCTTTTTTATTTTTATTGACTACCCGCATTTGACCTCGATCTCGCCTGATGGTAAGCGACGATGAGGTCGACGATGGAGCATGCGGGTCCAGTAAATGCCTATTCACTCTGGCCTTGAAGATCCCAAGGTTGTAGGTTTCGGGAAATACAGACGCCGGCACGCTGTTCCATTCCTTAGCCGACCTTTTCGTACCATCCATGGAAAGTGCCACTTTCTGGCCTTAATTTTGTTATCCAATACAGATAACAAAATTAAGGCCAGAAAGTGGCACTTTCCATGGCCACTTTCTGGCCTTTCACTTTTGTGGCCTCTATTTTACACTTTAGGGACTATCGTTCTTACTGTGTCCTTCTTTCTTCGACAATTATTATTTTTCGTCTACCTGTCCAAGAATGAAATTAGTTCAGCCTTCGTTTTTGCCGTGTCGTGCCGGCCATAAAGAATAGCACCACCCCAACTCTTGTGGGTGTCGTACGAGGCGACTAAGGATCTTTGTGGACTATTCTACACCTAGTAGACGGCGATAGGCTCGCCACCTATCACGTTTGTCCACCAAATCTTACGGCGAAAAGTGGGAACTATCAATAATGATGGTGGTTTCTCTGTCTACCCCCTCGGGGTTTATGGACGTGAGAGTTATGCCATGTATATATTAGTTTTCCATCGCACAAACTATTCATAACCTGTTGATTAGGTATAACGTCTACTTCTTTAGTGCTCTAAGATTGTTATATATCAAAATGGCAATGACCTGAATAATAATAATATGCAAAAGACAAGCCATGTCGCATACCCTAAGATAAGATATCCTTATTTGTCTATGATTACACCGTCACACCCATGTCATTAATATTCTTGTGATATTTATGATTGAGCTGATGCTCAAGACTAGGAGCAAACAACGCCTACCTGAGATAGGTAATGGATAGGTTGTTAAAATATTTTCGTTCAGTCCAAACCCCGCTGGCTTGGGTGATCAACCTCCCTTCACTTGGGTGAGGGACCTCCGGAAATTTCCATTTTCACTTGATGGGTAAGTGCTGTATATATTGCCTTTGTTTTGTCGGCTACATGCGGTTTCGGTGCTGTTATGTTTAAAGGAGAAAATCTAAGTCAATGGAGCAGTAACAAATTGTTTTATGTGACATTAGTTGTATTATATGTGGTACTTAAGAAAGTATTGTGAAACCGAGTGAAGGAAGGAAATGAAATGAGTCGTGAATATACTTCGGACATTTGCAGCAAATAATCTACAAACAATACTCACTTGACATGTATTTTGTATCCTGCTCTATATCATCAACATTAATTGGTTTTGTCTAATGTTTGTTTTGTCCTCATTTTCCTTTTCATCATCAGTTAAATTTGTAATCCCATTGCTGGGTCTCTTCTTTCTTTCGTGTCACCACCACCATCATCGGGTTTCATTAAGAATTTTGGTGATAACATCGACCTGTTTTCTGAGATGGATCCTCTATTTCCCGCCCTAAGGCACTCAGTTAGGCCTCTACTTTATTTTATGTTGACATGTCACATTCATATTTACGATGTTTGAAATGTTTGCTGTCAATGACGTCTATTATTCCGAATCTACCAGTGCTAAAAGTTGATAAAAGTAGCGTTAAATTCTTACCGCACGATCATCTCATCCAAATCACGAGATGATGTGTTAAAATCTGTAATCACAATTCAAAGACCCTAGTTTAGCAACTTCGCTAAGAATGTATGTACATAGTACATTTAGTTTAATAAATAAAGTACATAGTAAACGTATTTTTCTATAGATATTTCGAATTAGAGCAATAAGAAAAGACACAAAGATGCCTATATAATTTTAATTTGAACCAAAAGCATTTTCAATATTCTTATAGTCACTAAAAGCTTTTTACGTTCAGCTTTTTAATACTTTTTTCGTATTCGTATATTCTGACTTGTAACTTGTATTGTAAGTAGGTGGAATAAGATGCTTACACGCAATTGTTTTAGCTCGGCAAAGCCAATGAACATGGTATCTACCTAACACCCACGTTGCACTACCTATAGTGCCTATAGTATACCTATATAACCGTATAAAGGCTATAATATAAGATTGTGACTGTTTTATGCAGACGTTTTATATCAGGTTCCTTACTATGGTAATTCGATGCGACGGTAGAGGTATATTCATGCTTGTTATGCTGAATCAGTTTGTTCTGTGACATCTCCCACGCAACTATAGATCATTCTGTGCTCTGAAGAACAATTGAATCGAACTAATTGGTGTTTTACTTACAATAAGACTAATTTTCTAGACAAGACACGCATTTGATTTGAATTCATAATAATGAGCTCGAAGATAGAGCACACTCTGCCATGGACAGTGGGATACAATGGGAAATGGTCGAAATAATAATGAGCTTGAAGATAGAGCACACTCTGCCATTCAATGTAAAATTTTAGATTATTTTCATTTATATTAGTCAATATAGAGCAACGGTGGCGTCGTGGCTAGGACGTCGGACTCCCATGCGGGAGGTCTGGGTTCGATACCAGGCAATGCCATGTACCAATGAGTTTTTCGGTTTCTTTCGAAAGACTTGCGTACATTTACCGACTACTCTGACGGTGAAGGAAACATCGTGAGGAAACCTGCACACTGAGATAACCAGTGTGTGAAATGGGGAAGGCAATGGCAAACCATCCCATTAAATCTGCCACGAGACTCGTTCTATGTGATTAATTCCTTAGAATGATCACGACCCTCAGCAATGAGGAAAATACGACTTAGAAGAAGAAGTCAATTACAAACAATTTGTCAAAAATTCTGTAAAACATAATATTTCATCCAATTTGTCATGATTATAATATATTAAAGCTTGCGGACTATGTGAATAGTCCTTTACAACCTGTGTATTAAGTTTGCATGCATGTACATTAGATATTGCAACGCTTGTTGTTGTTATGAAACACGTTACATGTGTATTTTTAGCCTGCATCATGCATACCTACTTACTCTCAAGTTACTAGATGGATGCTGTGTAATGCCCAAGATTTTTACGTCGTTTGTTTGTTACTTACCCTACCCTACTTTTACCCTACCCTAGCTACTTTTACATTCAGATTTCGCAATATCCTAATGTAAAAGTAGCTAGGATATAACATAATGAATTAATACTCTTTATTGCACAAAATACAGTTCATGTTTTGATTTTAATCACATTCTATGCTAACTTGATTAGTCTTTTAAAGACATCATTTTTTTGAAAAACTGCCTACGAGCAAGTTTCTCTTATAATTTTTATTAAAGGATTTGTAGAGTAAAGTTGTTAGTTTAATACCCCATCTTTATTATTTCTCGTATTTCATCCATAACACTGATTATCAATAACAATACATACATGTATTTTCACAATACCCATTGTTTATCTACCTACCTTATTTTCTGTCTAGTTTCTGTAGAAGCTCCAAACACTAAACGTACCACCTACTCGTACACACTAGGGATGTTACGGAGCTTCGACTCCGACACCGAAAGGTCGGAACTTCCGATCCCGGACTTCCGAGCCGAAGCGGTGTAAAATCAACACCTCCGACTCCGACTTCTGCTCCGTTAGTTTTGAATCCGAGATTATACAGAAGATTTGTGAGCAAACATATTCAAATTTCAATATTTAATTGAATATTAGACTACATAATATAATGTTTTATTGCCGCAAACTTCAGCTATAAAAATTAAAAAAACGGTTTAAAATTTGAACTTCTGAACATCTCCTCCGCCTCCGACTCCGGTTCCGACTCCGATAAATCAAATTTAAAACCTTCGGTTCCGAGTTCGGTTCCGGTAAGACCACCTCCGTAACATCCCTAGTACACACATATCAACATGCATAGTTATAAAACAGTTTAACAGCGGTTTCTTGTTCTTTGCCTGCAAACGTATTGTTGCTCCCCTTTTCTCAATCGATGCAGCTATTTTCCTTAAGGGGAAATTCTTCCCTAAGGGATTTAGACACGTTTCTATCTACGAAAACCATTAGCGGTCCCCAACCGTATATGTACCTCTATACTATAAGTAGCTAATGATTGTACAAATGATTCATTTGGGGGTATAAATGTTTGCCTTCCATTACAGTACAGATCGACAATGGACATCCTGAACGGTTTTTAGTCCTTCCATTGAAATAATGATTTCCAGTTTTAGTCTTATTTGACCATATCCAAAATAGATTTTATATCAGCTTGGAATACAGAAATCCGCGCTCTATTTTATTTCACACCTTCAATTCTGTTGTTGATATAACCATTTCTACTTCTCATCTCAAATCACGCGACACCTGATTTATGATGTACTCTGCGTCCTTCAAAAATAACATACCAGCGAGAGACGAAGCATATTAATAAATCATAATGTCTTGTTTACGGTCGTTAAAATAACTCCACTAATTCCGGGGGCACCGCTAAAGTAAAGATTGGATGTGTACCTTGTGATAAGTATGTGTCTCCTTCGTGGATTTAAAGATTTATGGGGATTACGATTAGATGTGTTTATTTTTATTTGGATAACGGATTATGGCATTATTTCTAGGTGGGTTCTAGATTAGAATATGTTTTAGGGCTTGGTTTTCTCCTCACTGTGAATACTAGTTTTTAGTAGTGTGTTTATTTATTGTATAGAAATAGTTTAGTGGTGTTTCCTTTGTGGACTAAAATTACTATGCTACTGAGATATTATTGTAGACCTTCATCCTAGTAATTAAATATATGAAAAAAGAGATTGTTGCCGTTTGGGTTCAATTCGTCCGTCTCCGTGTCGTCCCCGTGTCGTTCCCGTGTCGTTCATATGACATTGGATACATTGCATAGCACACATTGTGACTGGACGTTTTGGGACTGGACATTTTGAGACTGAACGAATTGGTACTGGACGAAATGGGACTAGACGATTTGAGAAATAGACCTAATGGGAAATGGACGAATTGAATCCAAACGATTGTTACTACTGTTTAAACAAAATTTATATGTTTTATGTCATAAATTTTACTTTATTATTCACTCTTCTCTGTTTAATTGAACAAGGCTTGTTTTCTATTCATACTCAAATACGACTCAAGATTTTCTAAGACAATTTTCAGGTTTTTAGTTTATAATATTATTAATATCTTCTAATTAATAGGCATGGTTATATCCTATTAGATTCAGTTGTAGGAAATACAACTGAATCTAATAGGATATACCTGGTAGTTTAATCATAATGGCCAGCGTGGGAATTCTAAATCCGGAACACAGAGGGTACGCCGCAATTCCGGTAAGCACCATGAGTCGATTCATCGATTCGGCGTTGTGGTGAGGTGATTAGCCCCGCCCAATGACCCTTATCAGTCGCATCGTCACGACTGATTGAACCCTATGGCTATTACGTGGTGGCCAGGAAGTCAACTATTCATTCAAAACTAATTTGCGTTTGGTACGTTAAACTCTTTATTTTTTTCATCTATACTCATTGAATTGAAACTTATGGCATTGTTGTGGGTGGGTGTATTTTGTTTTACTTTGGATATTGAAAAAGTTCAATGTCTCAATCCTTTTCAGTTTACTCTGTATCTGATCCCTTGAAATCCCGTCCGTCGTAAAAATTGGCGTTTTGTGGCATCTGTTGATCTGTTACATATTGTGTTGTACGATCTGCTCTCCGTATGACAAACTGACGCGATTTCATTCTGCATCTAGCGGGAGGAACATTGCCTGGAAATGTTACGCTTCAGATGAAATTAAAGGCACTTGTTGTATCCATGAACCTGCTAGTGAAGAGTGGGTGTGTCAAACCGTGATATGTTATATTTCACCAATTAATCAATTCTGTTTGTTCCTGTATCGCACAAAAACCACTGTTCATAAGCTTTGTTTCCATAGAATAGAATTTTAAATACGGCCAATACCGAGTCTCGAATTTAAAATCATGGGCCACGCGAAATTCCGGGCAGAACCAAATTATTGTCATACCAAAAAGCCGACAAAACCTGAAATCGTATGGACCAAACCATGCTACTGGAGTAAATAAACGATCCTCATAACGATTACGTTGCTAATAGTTGCTATGTGATTGTACGAAGCAGAGCGTGTTTGCTATCGTCTCCAAAGCGAACACGATTACAAGCCGCGGATGAATTGTTAAATTGTTTACAGTTGTTACAAATTGTTTACACGTAACTCGCTACTCAGTGCTATTAGCTAAATGTTTATCACGCCTGTCTAGTTTACTCGTGAAATTGTGGAAATTGGATAGTAACACGTACCTTAGCTGTACAAATACTATACAAGGGCCGGTCCAAAAATTGTTAGTCAACGGCTTGTTATCAACCTCATTGTTTTACTTTTATTATCCCTTGGAGACAAATTTTATTACAAACTCCTTGGCCAAATATCACTGGCTGGCGAATTTTAGTTATTTTTTTATGAATTGTTAAAAAAAACCAAGCATGTCGTGCTATGATATATTATGATTTTAAACTAGGGTTAACATATAAGGAGTCACATGAAAATTTAATCAGTGCTTTTGGGGAATTGGCTCCTTCACTTGCCACCATCACCTATTGGTTTCGTGAGTTTAAGCGTGGTCGGAGCGACCTAAAAGATGCGACTACCAACGGCAGTCACTCAAGAAAACGTGATCAGGATGGAGTGGCTAATAAAGGAATGTCGCAACATTACCAAGCGCGAGATTCAGGATAAACTGAAGATTGGATCACAGGCAGTTTTGACCATTTTAAATGTCCATCTTAAAGTTAGGAAGGTTGCATCCCCACTCTCTCACAGAAGAGCAGAAAGTCCGACGTGTAGACTGGTGCCAGTGTATGCTAGATAAATTGTGACCTACATCTTCCGATGAATCTTGGATATACAGCTACGACCCGCTTACGAAACAGCAATTGACATAATGGGTCTTTGAAGAAGATTAAGGTTGTTCGCGGTCGAAACGTTAACAAAAAAATAGTTGCCGTTTTTTCCCTCGTATAGTGGGGACCTGTAGCCGTAATTCTACTGGAAGATCGAAAGAACAGTTAATAGCCAGGTATTACGAGGTTTGCCTGCCGCAAGCCCTCCTGAAAAGAGGAGCGGAACGCGTGGTTTAATTTTTCACCTAGACAACGCGGGAGCTCACACCGCCGCCAGAACCATGGACTTTTTAACACATTCGGACGTGCAATTGCTACCACATCCCCCCTATAGTCCTGACTTGGCTCCGTGTGATTTCTTTTTGTTCCCCACGTTGAAGAAATCCCTGCGGGGAAGGAAATTTACGACTGCGGACGAAGCAGCAGACCAGTTTAGGCGGCTTTTTTTCGACCTATCGCAATAACAGTTTTTCACATGTTTTGAAAGCTGGTTCAGTCGAATGCATAAGTGCATTGATGCCGCAACTTTGATAAGTTTATTTGACTAAAAATTAATGGACCGCCCCTCGTACGTATAGCTTAATATGTGTATGTGGAATCGCAGCAATTTCACATTGTTTATCTTAAAATGACCTGCGTAATAAGTATATAATGTTTCGCTTATTGCTTAGACATGCATTTAGGATTCATTTACTTTACAATAAACCTGTATAGGTGTTATTTTAACATACACACCAACACTTTTAACTGTCGCGAGACGCGACATGAGCTACAGTCGTTCTTTGATCATCTAAATCATTCCTCAAACTGCTGACATGTCAGTGATTAGGTAAGTTATAATTGTAACATATAACATACACTAACCATACAATGAAAACTTTATTATGTTGACGCTAACAATATGTGAATCACGTTCGTTATATAATATATGGCTCGTTGGCGTCACGAGCACCATTGTGCTTTGTCAGGAAAGACATGCTCGTGTTAAAAAGCGATTCATTATCAGAGGCCTCAAATTTTGTGATAGATACTTACTGCTCTGCTCTTATAATGTTGTAAATCACGTTCGAAAACATCAAATTAATGCAAAACAATTCATTATCAGATGCCTCAAATTTTGTGATACTTACTGCACTTCATATGATGTTGTAAATCACGTTCGAAAACATCAAATTAATGCAAAACAATGAGCAACCGCGACGGAAGTACCGTGTAGTGCTGAGTGGGAGCGACCTTCAAGGCATGAGTCAACAGAACTGTATATTACAGACTTGATTGTCGTTGTCGCCGTATAAGGAGCCTCTTGTCGGCTCCTTAATACCTGGTGCTATGATAAAGATTTAATTGCCAATCAGCAGACTATAAAGGCACATTAATTTTAATGACTTGATGATGAACATGGCTCTTATTATGAGCTTTTCTTGAACAAGTGTCTTCCGGCGCACGTCACGGGGGTTCAACATCTCTATTATCTGTCCGTTGATTGATAGCAGACTTCCGCGCGGGCGCCGATTATAGTTATTTGCCCTAGTTGCCCTACGCACTACGCATCATGACGTGAGCTGTCGCGCTGTTTCGCCATCCTTGAATGTACAAGATTTTTGTCACTATAGATTATAGAATAACGTGTACTTACCTAACTTAAACACGTCTCACGTGTCAGCTTCCACTTTTGTGTTGTCTGAGACGTTTCCGTCTTCAAATGCTTTGTTCTACAACATTATACAATTTCAAATTCGCTCTAATCAAACCTGAATTTAATTTCGTAGTGTACACAGAGTTTCTGCAACTTTGAGGGCAATAAATTTTAAAGTGAAGCGTTTTCGTTTCTGTAATTTCGGTCTCCACTTATTATATCACAGTATACCGGTATGTTGAGTCACTCGACCGCACAGGAACATTGTATTGTTTCCCTGCATCACAGCCATGAAGCCTAGACGAACGGTCTTTTGTCGACCCACTCCATTGTCTCCCTATTCAAATACTTTTGTAAAGGCGTTGACTATTTTCACTGCCATTCTTTTTTACAATTTCACGTTGGCTCAGTTTCGCTTCATATGATATTTACCTTTCCCGTGAACCGATGCGAGATTCTGCACAGTCGTCAGTGGAAACCTTATTTCGTGCTCGCTGGGTGCAACATAATTCTTGGCCACTTGAAAATGTTTTCGTTTTATTGCTTCAATTGTCTGTTGCTCAACTCTCTGGCAGTTACGTAAGTACTTTGTAATGTCTGAACTGTTGATTTCCGAACCAGATGAAGCATGGTCTGACTTGTGTGACTGCAGCTGCAATACGGATGTTTTGTTTATGTCTTATGGGCGTAATCTCCAATTTCCAGTTAGCCGTTTATTCTGCTAATAGTATTCCAGCAGTAAATGTCATGGCAAATTTATTGCACGCAACACTCATGAAATTCTTAGGAAAACTTTACATCTAGTTATTCCAGTCGTCGCTGTCAGTTTTAAGTGGGTATGACGCTGACTTCGAACTCAGTTTATTGCATAAAATTACATGATTTCTTGCTTGCTTGCTTCTGCCTACCCCGCAAGAGACATAGCTTGAAGATATGTATTTCTTGCTTTCCTGTTAATCATAAAATTATTTAGGTAAGTAGGTACTTTAGTTTATAATGTATTGTAATTTTCTAAACATTATGCTTTATTGATTTCCTGTCGAGTATTGACATATTGTCAGTTAGAACTTTGAATTTATTTCGTCCATAACTTATTGTAACTTATTTAAAGCACAGCTCTTATCTGTCCATGATTTATTCATCCAATCAATTTGCATAAGTTACGTCTGTCCACTTTACATCCATAATTATAACTCGACATTATTTCGTTCGTTGAACTCAATTTATTGGTTTCACTTTTGTTTCTTGAACGCTTCGCTTGGCAAATCATCAACATATGTCTGAAATTAGCATCGAATCGAAGTTAAATATAGCTCTATCTATGCAAACATTGCTAGTATACAATTGTTTGATAATAACTTTAGCATAATTTTGTAGTGGCTATGTCTATACTGATTCTATTTTTGAACGTATTCTTTACAAGAATTAGTCTTTATTTCAGTTATGGTTTAAGTCAGTAAAAAACTTTAAACGATATAACTTGTTCAGTGTCCATGTGAACTTTGTCTCTCTGTTAACGAAGTTGCACTGCTTTTAAATTAAAGTCCCTTGCACCGACATCTTTGAGTGAGTCACTGTTATCTCACTTGCCTCCTCGGGTCATATCGAGCTGTTTGCTTAAGCGTCTGCCCCATCGTCGTCATCGAGATGATTGTTTGGCCTGAATTGTTTAACGGCGGGTTAATGACTGTCCCTGACTCCTCTGTTCCCTCGAGAAAGTTTGTTGACACCATTATTCATATCGTTAACCGCTTTTTCAATTTATGTCTTGAGAATAAGATTCTTGGTTTTCCTTTATCGAAAGGAAACTATACAGAACTATATATTCTTAATTTGAAATTGATATGTTGTTTTACATCAGAGCAAGGACGTTTCCGACTCAGTGGAGCGTATTCTATGAGGTGTACTAGTATTGGTATAGCTCTAAACGTCTGAATATGGTCCACAGGTTGAACCTTAACTTGACCTTTTTGAAAATCAATATCAGCATATTTTACATGTCCTTGAGTTTTGTATATTGAGGTAATAATTTTCTTGTATTTATAGGTAAGGGAATATTTACAAATTTGTGGCTATACTAGCAACTGTATCACACGCCATATTTTTCAGTTTTTCAAGCAAATTGAAGGTTACCTCTTTTCGCGTTGAATTCAGTTCATTCCAATATACATAGAGCTCATATAAACGTATCCGTCCTGATCACCCTCAAAGGCATGTACTCTGGTTAGATAAGCTCCCACTGGCTGTCGTTTATGGCGTACTGAGGCGGCGTTTGTGTGAAGTTTAACCTTTTCGCTACGATTTCGGTCGCTTTCCCGTCCTCCCCTGGAAATGGGTCGGGCACATTACGTAATGGATTTTGGTATTGCGACGAGATGCTTAAGGTTTATGCTTTTGGTGTGTCTTTAAGATTACGTAATGTAGTCGGATCTTGGTTTGTAAAGTGCTCATTTTACCCGGAAACAGTTTGACTTTTGAGGTATGCAATCTAGAACTACTAGTAGCAGAATCATAATTAGAATTTATTATAATTAAGTTGTACCTATTTTGGAATCACGATTAATTCTCACTCGCTACGTTTAGGCATTTCATTTCAAATTGTTTACATTACTTATCTCTTTCGTTCTGATTTCTTTTTGTAAAGCCCCTATCTTGTCGAGTGCCAACCTTGGATATACCCCCGTTTGTGTCGGGATTCGAAAATAATTTGTACATTATTGAGAATAAAATGATTCTTCCCTTCAGATTTAGCAGTAAACGAGATGGCTATATGCGCAATAATTTTATTTGCCAGCATATTTTCATTTCTTACTTACCTAAAAAGTTTCATTATGGTAGCTGATGTCTTTTCCATTACCACGACTCCTATCAATTTTTACAGCTAGCTGGTTTTTGAGCAATCACGGGAAATGATTTGTTGCTCGAAAGTGCTTTATTTTGTGATAAATATTCACAATCATTTTGATGGATACTGAGCCATTAAAATATTTTCTTCATTGCTTCCTTATGGCCTTTGATGGAGTGAAAGGTATGTTAAAAGTGTATGTACACTTGTTTCGTTAATATTTTATTTTTCACCTGGTGTACCTACAGTCTACAAATATACATAGTCCTTTGTACTTTTTTTTTTTTTAAATTGAAAAAAATTATGAGTATTTGGCAATAAATGTATTCCTATTTCTACACTTGGTGCTCCTAATATAGCAACATGACATTAGTAAAATCTGTCTTTTTCAAAGCAATGAAACTTAATTGTATTTGAATTTTGTATGAATGAAAATTGTATGAACCTATTCCAGCCTTGTGCGGCGTCTTTTTAATAATGGATATTACATTCGTTTCAATTGTACTATTATTTTTCAATTTGTTACCTTTTTCCTCGTTTATTGTTATCCTAGCTCGTTTACTTTGTTTGTTTGTCATCTGAATATTGAATTTTTTTACCGTGAAATGCTAACAGGTCTTATTTTTAGCCTGCTAGAGCCGTCGCTCTCTAGACTTATAGATATAAGCATAAACTAAGCGTCAGAGTGACCTATATAGTCGCTGACGGGAAAATTGTAGCACAAAATGCCGCCCCGTGCCTTTTTGTGTCACCCAATTGCAGTGCCTCTGTGGCAAAAGCTACGGTTAATATTGTTAGCATTTTACTTTACAACTCTGCCAGAAGTACAACGAGTTATCCCAGATTGAATCTCGAAAAACCTTTGAAAGTAACTTTTATTTTACGGTAAAACTGTCAACCGTACGTTTCATCTCGACTCTCTAGAACTTTGTTACGAAAGGCTACCATATCCATATATAAAGGGTCACTAACCGACTTTTATTAAATTTAGTTTCGACCTTTATCTCAACCCTTCGCAAATCCAATCTGTCAACTGAAGTAATACTGTAATCAAACAACGAAGTGGGACGCTACAGGTAAATGTAGCTTCGGAGTTGCCTGAAGAAACTTCGTGTGAATGAGACCGGGCGGCAAATCCGTCGATAAGCCGGGAATTGTCGAAAGCAGTGCTGACCGCAGGGGTACGATCGGGACCCTCGTCAACTTTGACACTGGCATCCCAGACTCCCAGTGTGCCGCTCGATCCCCCTCCCTGACAATACGGATAGAGAAGTCGAAACTAAAGGATTACTCGGACAAATTAAGCTTTGTTTCTGGAAGCTATTCTAAGTTGTATTCCTCATTGCTGAGGGTCGTGATCATTCTAAGGAATTAATCACATTGAACGATTCTCGTGGCAGATTTAATGGGGTGGTTCGCCATTGCCTTCCCCATTTCACACACTGGTTATCTCAGTGTGCAGGTTTCCTCACGATGTTTTCCTTCACCACCAGAGCAGTCGGTAAATGTACGTAAGTCCTTGGAAAAAGACGAGAAACTCATTGGTACATGACATTGCATGGTTTCGAACTCGGACCTTCCGCAGGGGAGTCCCGACGCCACCGACGCTGGAAGCTATACCTGGTTACTAATGATAATGAACTATTTATCTATTCTGATGTTAGTTGACACAATAAGAACATATTACGTACCAAAATACGGAGTTTCGAGGAAATAAATTGTCTCCCCAGAACGGGTGGGTTCGTACCACACTTCATAGAAAAATTGATCAAACTAGTTCCCATTTTTGGGAAAATTTCCTTCCGCGATCAATGCTCTATAATCGACTAAATCTTACCCATACCCATGCACGACATCGCATTATCTTTACGGTTGAATTGAATATTTTCATTTTTGACATTCTGGCGCGTGTCTAAACCCTTCTCACGTTTCACAATTCACTGCTTTCTCAGTGAATGAATATTCAGAAATTGGTCCCACAATACAAGGTATCTATACCCAAGTTGTTCAGTGACCTATTGGTTGGATAATACATTTCAGATCTATAGGAATTAAAATTTTTGATTAATGCGCCGATCTCTTTTAAGATACTTTACTTTAAATTTTAATTGCTTCGAGCGTTCTGCAAAATTTTTCTCGTTTTGTCTGCTAATGAGCTACAAAACTTTTGATATTAACTTTTTCTTATTTTTTCAGTCATTATGAAGTTTCATACTTTCCAATGAATGACTGTTTCGTTCGTCGTCGGTCTTAAAACTTAAAAAATATTCCTTAGGAATTGCAAGTTACCTGGCCTTTCGGAAGTACTTAGTACGTAGTAGTAGTACGTAAGTACTTATACCTAGAATTTAACCGACTTTATGACCTAAACTAAACATCGCTTGAAATGTTTGTAAGTAAATATTTCACACAGACGTTAGTCTTTCTTTATGGCTCAAAGTAACTTCTACGATGTCCTCATGATGAAGTATAAATGTAGATATTCGTTTATTTATGAAACCACAGTCGACCGAAGGTCTCCGATCGATGCGGTTCATTTCCGTATCGATGCAAAATGCATTATGGTTTGTTAAATGCGGCTTTATACATTGAAAATGTAAAATGCAGTATGGTTTGTTAAATGCGGATTTATACATTAAAAATGTAAAATGCAGTATGGTTTGTTAAATACGGCTTTATACATTAAAAATGTAAAATGCATTATGGTTTGTTAAATGCGGCTTTATACATTAAAAATGTAAAATGCATTATGGTTGTTAAATGCGGCTTTATACATTGAAAATGTAAAATGCATTATGGTTTGTTAAACTCGGTTTTATACATTTTTAAACCTCGACCAAAACCACCACCACCAGGACTACTTATCGTCAGGTGGCCCGTTTGCTCATCTGCTCTCCTAATTTAAAAAAAAAATATATTGTCGCGTATGTCTGTCATTTTGTCTGTATTTCTGTTTGTTTGTCTGTGGCATCATAACATAACTCAACTAATTACTTATTTTTTAAAAAATATATTCTATTTCAGTGTAGACATTTACTTACTGAAGGATCTTAATGTAGGTATGGATTTTCTCATATTTATCCTCTTACGTACTCTAAGTTATAAATGGTGCATTGCCTTTGTTTCGTACTAACATAAAATACGTAAGTTATGTGCGTTATGACCTGAGGTCGAATAGTTCCGAGTACACTTTATGAGTCACGTCGACATTACGCCGCAATCGTTTTAAATTATGCTAACTTTAACTTGAGATGGAGTTTCTCTATATGAAAACTTCGTTTGTACTTATTACGAGGCGCAAACAATTCCTTGTATTTGACGCGAAGCATAGTCGAGTTGTAATAGTCGTTTTGTCGGTTTTGTCAGTCGTTTACTCGGCGCTGAGAGCAAATCCGAGCTTTATGCCGCTGACTGCTAATACTGTATGTGTTTAGAGGAAAAATTGTATAAAAACCTTAGTGAATACGAAACATTTCTTCCTTTCCCCAGTTTTCTGACTAAAAACCACCCACCAAGCTATTCCTCTCGACAAATCGCTCACATTTATCAATCTGACGCGAGTAAATTGAGATTGATCATTTACGACGATAAAGAGTTTCACTGCCGGAATAGGGAATAGTGTGAACACACGGCAACAAAGCATCTCTATCTAATTGCATCTGGACGAACAACGGCTCCGTAAATCGACACGCGAACGTGTGCACTCATTGTTCTCTACGGCTTGCTTCATAAGGGGGCCTTATCGCTCGAGCACGTGCTTCCAGCAACTCCATTCTAATACCACGTTAATCCAACCCGGAAAAACCAATAACCATTGTTTTGTGACTGTATTTACACTGCATTCGTGGGATGTTTGCGCGAATTATCGCCGGCCGCGTTAACTTAACAACCTAATCTGATTCTTGGCTTATTCCGCCAAGAACTTTCCGGTCGACTTTAGCGTCTTTCCAGTTGTAGAAACTGAATGGAAGGTATGTGGTTTTGGTTAGAGAAACTGTGAAGTGAATTATTTCGCGTGAGTTGCGACTTTGCCAGGGCATGAATGCTCAACCGCGTCTCAATTAAGCCCGGCCGCCCCGGGGCACCGGTTGTCGCCTCACTTTGTCTATGTGAAATAGTGCTTTAGAAATTCCGCTCACAGCGGAACAGCTGCATGTGAACTATGAAGTATGAACATCTGAGACAAAACTCCGTGTAATTTATTCTGGTTTGTGTCGAGAATTTCACAGCGGATCATGCCAGAGACAATCCTGAGACTTTGCTGGAAGTAATCTGTTAACTTCGGGAATGGAAATCGTGATTGATATCTCTTTTGGAATAAATAAAGACAGATTTAATTATTTTGGTCATACCTATTGGAATTACCTAAAATGTAAAACTGTATGTAGCTTCCAGGATATAAATGAATACGATTACGAAATGTCTTTAAAGAATGATTGATGTTAAATATTTCGTCGAGAAAGTTGGCGTAAGTCGGTAATCTCCTCCGGACACCAGATGGCCGCTTCTCTTTTTGGAGATGCACGATGTCGAGCATGCATAATAAATTAGTACGAAGTGTACGCTTCATTTACTCATTTGCAATGGAGACCTGTTAAATTGTCCGGTTAATCTCGTATGAATAAATGCTAAAGAGCTTGCCCACGTCATTCTATCTATTATATTATACTATCTATCATATTATACTATCTATTATATTATATTAAAAACTGAATCTAGATAAAAGCCTCCCGTCTCTATAAATCACCAAGTTCGTACATTCGAATTTCCATTTTATTCAAAAGCTGACCAAGGTGGCGAGTCTGTCTGAGACATAAAAAGGGTCTGAGTACAGCGGGAAATCTGTATGAATAATAAGCTTTCATTTCTTTTGAAATTATTTGTGCGATCATGTGATTTCGAGTCAAACAGCCCACATTTTTGATTTGGAAATTTATGCTTTGAAATATGAACGATACAGTGCTTAATCTTATGAAATGAAGCAAATTGCACGCTTCACCGGGTCGCGTTGAGTACAAGGGGTTGCAGTCAATTAAAGTTGGGTATCCCAGGGCGGCAGTTGTCACTTCATATCACGTCTTCAGGAATACTTTGGAGAATTCCCGTCTTGTTGCCCCGGCTACGGGGAAATTCAAATTAGTTAGCAAATTGCTACAATAAGGCCCGTATTGATTTAAGCGTGACTTCTGGGTTGTTTATAGATCAAGAGTTAGTGATACGGTGAGGTGTAGGCAATGAAATTGAATGAGACAGTATTTATTTTTTGCTGCAATAAAACTGAAATTGTATAGCAATCCGCTGTATATGTATATATTAATATATTTTATAAATTTATAATAGCCATATAATTATATACTTCCTATTTCCTTTAATGTTGCATGTTTAATAGTATAAAATAAACATCATAAGCTTTAACTTAAATTGTAATTCTGGAATCTGAATATTTGATTGACGCAAAGCTTGTAAAGTGGTCAATGTGTGTACCTATGTAATCTCCACGACACAGGCAACGCCTAGTGTGGAGGTTATAGTTTAATGTGAAATGTTAATTAATGGCGGTAAAGGAATATATTTTTTTTTTCAATTTTCTTTTTCTGGGTTATTGTAACACAATAAAATCAATTTGACCAAATAAATAAGTATGCAACAGCAGCCACGTCGTGTGGTCGCCCAATTTCATTGTAGCCGTTGTTGCAAATCCAATAAATTAACCTGCCAAAACGAACCGCACCACAGGACAAAATTGAATTCAGTAGGCAGGAAATTTTGTATATCATGTTATGTATTTTATATTGGACTTCCCACCGAATAACTGAGTTTCACGGGATAATGACTTTGATATTACATTTTGTATTACAGCTTCAATGTTAACCATTCTAGACGTACTGTTTGTTCTGCTGTGTTCAAGTGTCAAAACACATTTTCTGAACTTATACAATAACGCCTCGAAGGGTTTCGCTTGTTTTATCCAGACTTAGGGCGCGTTCCCACTATGTCATAATGTTTTTATATCGTTGCACGACTGTCGTCTCTAGCTATTCCCATTATCACGACTATCTGTCGTCACTGTGTCGTCGACGTTTTTTTTATCGTTGAACGACTGTCGTATCTAGCTGTTCCCACTAGATCTTGACGACAATTTATTTTTTAACGGCAGTCGCTTTGTCATTTGGGTCCACCTTGCGCAACAGTCTGACTATTACTGATACATACGAAGCGAGCCGAGTGGGCGCGGGGATCGAGAGGAGGAGTAGAGCACGTGCAGACAACGCTAAAACGTGAATAGTAGTCGCGACATTTTTATCGTGACGTTTTATTTATCGTCGGACGACTGTCGTCTAGCTCTTCCCATTTGTCTCGACAGTCTATCGTCATGTCGTGGATGACAGTTAATCGTGCCGTGCTGTATGTGAACAACTCCATTTAAATATACAAGCCACGATACACGACTATATCGTTACGACATAGTGGGAACGCGCCCTTAGTGTTCATGGAAGTCGAAAATTTTCAGCAGAGAGACAGAGCAAGCTGAAATAATAGGTATTTCACCTCACTGTCCCAATGATAAAACAAGCAAACTCATTCGAGACGTTGTAATATAGTTTCTTTCTTTATTTCTCGTCCTATTTCGTAACGTTTTCGGAAGATACATTAATCTTCATGATACGTTAATGTTTTCATTAGAGCTGCTCGAAGAAAAGGGAAGTTAATTTAATTGACGATCCGAATCATTTGCATTTTCGTCCCCTAAAGGAAGTTTGAGATTGCTTCCGGACATCTCTGCATTTAATGAATTCGTTTGAAAAATACTCTTGGATTTTTTCTAAGTCACTCGTTCATACTTAGGTAAGTATTTTAATTTGCTCTTTGATCGATTAGGTTCACTTAAGTAGAAGTAAGTTTTCTTATTAGTGCGATACCCACAGTAAATCGGTTGTGTTAAATGAGAACTGACCATAATATATGGTATGTTCCTATTCGGCTCGACTCTGTCGAGGCACTTCTCCGAGTACCGAGTACCCTTTTTGTATGTCTTTCATCCCATAGTAACAATGATGATGGAACTTGTCGCCTAGCCAATATTATATTACGTACGATAGCTATATCTAAATATAGAAGTAATTAAAATACGGCTTTGTATACAGCGACGACGAAAGTCTGTACGCTGGATAGATTATTATTATGCATAGGCGACTCGAATTTTCGAAATATTACTAACCGTGTGAATAATTTAGAAACCTACCTAGTCTGATGGCTGAAAATGTTACTTACGTATATAGGTATTCTATCTATTAAATTCATTCGGTTCGAAAAATAACGACCTAAATCGTCCAGCAACTTGAAGAAACCATCGTCCTACAATCCAAGCCATTGTCTATGCCCGTATATTAGCTCTTCACACTTCCTATTCACCAAGTGAACCACTCTGCAACAACCAACAATCTTATACATATAAATAAATAAATAATAAATATAATTTTCTTTTTTTTTGTTTCAGCAACAAAAGACGAGCCCGACGGGGACAGCACAGAGTGCCGCGGGCGGCAACAGAACGGCGGGGGGCGGGGGAAGCTGTCCTACAACGGGTACTCGGAAGAGTGCCTCGATAGGCTCGAGCCGAACGGGAATATACCGCACGACAAGGAGCCACATTATGGTCAGTTCTCTTTTCACACTGACACTCACTATCCACTAAATGGTACTCAGAAATCTGCCTCGATAGGCTCGAGTCGAATGGGAACATACAGCACGACAAGGAGTCTCAAGGAGCACTTCTCATTTCACACAGCAACCCATTTATAGTGACACTCAGACACTCACGATACTAAACTCAGTGGCAAAGGGAAGTTATACACAAAATGATACTCAGAGATGTGCATCGACAGGCTCGAGCTGAACGGGAACATACCGCATGACAAGGAGCCACGTTATGGTCACTTCTCATTTCACACAGCAAACTTATATTGACACTCTGACACTCACGAATTCACGATACTAAACACAAATTGCAGGGGGAAACTATACCCTAAATGATATTCAGAGATGTGCCTCGCCAGACTCGAGTCAAACGGGAATATACCACACGACAATCAGCCACGTTATGGTTTTTTTTTTTTTATGTATAACTAAACTCGCATTTGACCTCGATCTCGCCTGATGGTAAGCGACGATGAGGTCGACGATGGAGCACGCGGGTCCAGTAAATGCCTATTCACTCTGGCCTTGAAGATCCCAAGTCATGGTATTCTCATTTAACACAACAACCGATTTACTGTGGGTCAGATCGAACACCTCACACCCGTTCTGTAAGCAAACACATTTACAGTGACACCACAACACTAAACAGGAATGCAAGAAGGTAGTCTTCAATGTCCCAACATTCTAACAACCATATCGGATTGTCTAAAGGTGCAGATCAGATCCAACAAAGCGAAATTAGCGCTATAGATAGATGTATGTGTTAGTATATATCTCTTATCTACCCATCTAACATCAGAGAGAGAAAACAAATCACAAATTGTTTTTTTCTCTCCGATATTGTTATGTTTTTAACAATAGAATATTTACAAATGTTATTATGTCGATGGATAAGGCAGAAAAGATATTACGTTATTCCGATTCGAGTGTAACACTTTGCTTTATCAGCTTACTAATTGCGTGAGCATCAGTATTCAACATTCCTTCGCTCAAAAGCTCACTTTTCATTCACATAGTCAGCGTTTGTGTCACTTCTGTCGAGAACACTACAACGGCTGAATGGTGTAGCGATGTCGCAATGCGACATAAGGGCATAATTGAGTTAATCATTGTGCCACATACAAGCTTAGATGTACTTTGTATGTACAACGCTGATTTCCATTTCGTGTCCGTATTACGTGGCATTACGCATGAATAATTTCATAATGTACTAGCAAAACACGCTACATTAGATGCGATTAGACGCGTTGTGGCGAGTGAAGGGTTCTCAAAGTGTTGTTACGTGTATCGAATTAGAAAAAGTATAATAACTCCCCCTTTTAGCTTAAACTCCCGCCGTAAATAAATTGCACGAAATAAATCCTCGACCGATCTATCTCTATACCCCGCAAGGAAGAAGGCAGAGATTGCCCTGTTAAAACTTATCGAGTAAAGGTAAGGTGGAATCTACTATACAAATATCGGAGCTATGAATAAGGTCTAATTCTTCTCTAACTTTTTTAACGCATTCTTATAAATGTCAAGAAATCATAACAAACACCTATTGCTATAGAGTTCCACAGAGTATAACTTGATCTGTCTTCCACTGACTGAACTGAACATTACTTTCAGACTTCTCGTCTGTGTACTCTTTTCAAATCATTATCTTTATTTTATGCTCTCTCATTGTCTCCTCTGTCGTCCAACGGTCGACCGACAATGGACGCTGTGACATTATCACGTTTATCTCTCGCTAGTAAGGTGGAATCTACTATACAAATATCGGAGCTATGAATAAGGTCTAATTCTTCTCTAACTTTTTTAACGCATTCTTGTAAATGTCAAGAAATAATAACAAACACCTATTGCTATAGAGTTCCACAGAGTATAACTTGATCTGTCTTCCACTGACTGAACTGAACATTACTTTCAGACTTCTCGTCTGTGTACTCTTTTCAAATCATTATCTTTATTTTATGCTCTCTCATTGTCTCCTCTGTCGTCCAACGGTCGACCGACAATGGACGCTGTGACATTATCACGTTTATCTCTCGCTAAAAATTACTTCCACCCCCATTCCTGCATGCGATATTAGTATCACTATATAAATTCATTGTAGCTAAAGCCTGTGCGGACAGCTTTTTCTCGACTACATTAGCTTAATGCAAAAACAACTTTGGGGATAATAAATTCATGCCAGACACATTGGCTAGACAAAATGCTTGGTAAAATACCATTGAAATTTCCTTACATGAGCCATAAGAGTAGTACTCGTTTATTCGTATGTAGAATTCAATTAGAGGAAATGATTTACAAATAATGGTTCCGTTTGCAAGGATGTAGGGCCAGTATTTTTTGTGAAATTGAACTAATGTTAGGCCGATTCGGGCCCTGACATTGTTTTAACGACCGCTGCTCAAACACGAGCGATGTTACACAAACGGTGCACGAGACAGCGCTCTAGCTTTGACATGTGTAAATAAACGCAATGAGTTAAATATTTATGAAGCAATCAAACCGCACGCTCGCAGGGATTTTAAGCGCTACACTGACTGTCTATGGCGACAACTTTTCTACTGCACTGCATCCATTGAATTTATGTACGCTGAAATTGGGTTACTGCGCTGAATCTTCTTTTATTATTAAATAAGGAGTGCAGACGAGCAAACGGCCCACCTGATGGTAAGGGGTCACCGTCGCCCATAGACATCTCACCACACTAATGCGCTGCTAACCTTGAGGACTAAGATGGATTGCCTCATGTGCCGGAAATTACGCTGGCTCTCTTACCCTTCAAACCGAAACACAGATACGCAAGCATTTCTGCTTCACGGCAGAAATAGATAAGAGAGTGGTCAAACCCCAGGCGATCCTTCACATTAGGATCTACCACTACGAGGATCTACCACTACACCACTAATCTGTGTGTCGATGTTTCATTGGATAACTCATCAGGCTATTACCGTTTTTAAAACGATGAAATGATATCATGGAATGGCGTGCTACACCATCGCGATAGCGCTGTCTCTGTTTAGGATGCCGCAATAAGTTTTTGTTATGATATCATTTAATCGTTTTTAACACTAGTTTACTAACTTCCATATGAAAATAAAACTTTCTTTCAATGCGACTTCGCCCTGTCACTTTCCTTATTCAGAAATTAGAGTATCAAATTCAATTTTTCCACCCGTAAAGCAGCCCTCAACCCTCAAGAGATATCATGATCCACTTAAGTATTTTCTTACCGATAACAAAGTAGGAACTTCATGTTTCTTTACATGTCCATTTACATACACTTCCTGCACCGAACAGTCCACAGTTTACCATGTAAACGAGTTATTGTTTCGCCGCCGAGGGGAATCTTATAAACCCATGAATGAATAAACAAGCAATATGGGGTTCTGTTTACTTTTGTTCGGACACTGCTTTACGTGCTTTGCTTTTGTATATTAGTCTCGTCGTTCTGTTTTGTCGTAGACTATGTATGGCAATGGTTATTTATTTTTGGTCGCTGGTAGGGGGATATCTCACAAAACACAGAATCTCCCTACGAAGATATCTTTACCAAATGTTGGTAATAATAGCCTACATTACATATTTTTCTTTTAATTTCACACCCTACAACTAATAAACCCCTGCAACGTCAAAGTCGTAACCGGGGGACTACAACTTGATTCCCCCTCATATATATTTATAAAAAATCCCAGTCACGTGATTAGGTGTTAGGTGCCCCTCTTTCTTTACGTCGCGCCAAGACATTGTTTTCTACGACACTTTTGTATTCATAATACTTATCTACTTATTCCGTTATTCCTGAAGTTTCTGTAACGAATACGCGTCTTGTTTGGAAAGTAATTTGCACAAAGGAAGCTTACATACTTACATATTGATATACATAATGTAATACATGTAAAGCTACCTACCTCTATAAAGTCCCGGGAGTCGGTAGTAATTATTGTTCCCGGATAATTCGAAAAGTTCCCTAAGTGGGTCACGCATGTCACTGGTTCGACGTGACATATAAATTTTAACTACAGATACCGTTTTCCATCGTCACCCCTGAACTGTATCGTCTATAATTTATTTCCCCCTTTGAAACTTGAATTATGAATGTTTTTTTCTAGACTATTTGAAAGACTTATATAACCCATAATTAAATGACATGGACATTGCTATTTCGCGCAAAATTATTCAAAGTTTTAGTTCGAATCTTTTGCTATTAATATGCAGTGCATGCAAAGTAGTGGTAGTGAATAATACATTTAATCATTGCAATTTGCAAATAGAATCGAAAACCTTTTCAGTATTTATGGCGAATATTATGATCTCACTGTTCCATTTATATTAATCGTTTTTTGGAAATGGGTACAGCACCTGATCAAACCAGCATAATTGAAACAAAACATCTGTGTGCACTAAAAACACTGAAGCCTTATAATTAGAGTAATTGCCATTTTGTATTCGTAATTCATACCAAAGAACTGTCCATTATAATTATGGGTATTCCGCCGAGGTGTGGTAAAATGACGCGGGGCTTTAGAGGCCTATAAACATTTTTATACAGAATTATGAATGATGACACGCATAAATCCGCTTGCAAGCCGCTATGGATATGTGACATGTCCATAGATTACAAAGACGAGGAGATATATACCAAGTTTTCCTGCATTAATGGGAAGGGCCATTGTCATACATGCTAGTTCTTTGTAAATATGTGTGTGCGGAGCAGATTCCCTTTAGGTTCATAACGTCCACTTCCCAGAGCGTTCAGTTCCAGACTTCTCCTAAACTATTCTAGTCTCAGAAGTAACACTCTAAACCTTTGTCGTCTCAGAACAGAAGTAACTGAAAGCGAGAAGAACTAAACGTTAACTAACTACATAAGTTGAAGATTTTTTAAATTAAAATAGATGAGTTCTTATCTTGACTACATTAGGAGAATAGAGGACGTATAGAGAATCAGAGGCCTATAGGTACACTGAAACAAAGTAATGAATGCTGATGAAAATATAACGACAATGTCCAACATCACATCTCCATAATTCTATGATCTACGTGCCTATCCCATACCATACGCATTGAGCGGAACGTTAAAACGTTATGATCGTAAAATATGGCATTTCGATGTATGTATACACCGCACCAACCTTAAATGGAAGTAAAGTAGGTATGAATAATGTTATAGCTAAATTGAGTTATGATCTTATGATTATGATGCCGGTTTAGGCGAAAAAGGACACGAAATTGCACGTAAATCGATACGAGCAATGTTAAGTGTTACGTTAGTTATATAATTTATGCCGATTCAATTTGTTACGAATGTACTTATTGCAAACTGCAAAGTAATGGTTTGAGAATTTATTTTTATTTAGCTTCATGTGTAGCGTTAGCATCCTTATCTTCATAAAATTCAACGTCAAATATGTAATAGTACATTACTGCAGAAGCCGCACTGCGTTTTGATGTTACAAATTCGAATTTTAAAAAGTAAAAAACTAATGAGAGGATTCCTGACCTTAGCCCGGTAAGGTTGTATGAATATCCATTACTGTCGACAATTTTTGTTTTTAAATAAGTATATGGCCCCGAGACAGGAAGTATCAATTTCCCTGACTCAAATTCGAATGTATTGAGCACATTTCCGAGCAACTTTTTTTTAGCCTTTCAGTTTTGTGGATATACATTTCAAAACACGATAGCATCGGGGTCTTAGTATTAGCAGCGGAATCTCGCGCGAGAAAAGTGTTCCAATCGGTGCAAAATTAATAAGAGCAGACAATGCGTGAGTGTCACTTATCGTAATCGATAACATTATCCCGGTATTGGCCCGTGGACACACTTTAAGGGTCGTCCGACCGCGCCCGGACACTACCCCTCTGACCCACTTGCAACGCATACGTGACACGGATGTTACACGCGAAATCGTCATATTTCAATACCTAGTCCTAGTGTCTCTACAGCGAGCGTACTGGAATATTTGAAAATTCTATCTTTGAATGAAATTGTGCGTAACCTCTTTCCGCTTAAACTAAAACAGAGTTGACAAAGCTTCTTGTGCAGTGGACCCGAAATTCTATTTCCTTGTTCAGAAAGGACATTTGTTTCGTCTCTGATTATTTGTTAATATTAATTCCAGGAGTTAAAAGCCCTTTTAATCATAAGCATAAAGATACCATTCTATTTGATTAAATAGAAAATGTCCAAAGAGCCTATAACACAGACAGCGGTATTCACTTCAATGTCTTCCTTGTCCGCAGAACAAATCCTTGTTCAAATTCAACAGTGATGTCATTCATTGCAGTTTCCAGGTGGTCTGAACGGCCACCCGAACGGTTCCGTCATAAAATGTGGACACACACAATCGGAACGACGATGCACTTCGCGCGCTATAACTTCTAACTCAGTATCCATATTCCCATCTCTTCCTGTTTACCTGTTATCCTGCAATGTTGCTGGAATAAATCGTATTTCATAGCTCTCCGGTTTTCCGATTCTACGCTCTGTATTTATGCCTGACCCATAAACATCTACTGCTTTTCTCTCTTGATATTCTGTGTCATTTATACATTGAGAACGACTAATATTTTTATGTCCCCCAGAGCTCGTACTCTAAACTGATTTGTGTTTTTCATGCGTCCAATTTTCCACATGACGGAAATGTTTATTCGTCTTCTGACACGGTACCTACATTCCTGACAGTAATAGCTACATCGCGATGACAATAAGAATTTATTTACGTTAAAACATACCGATTTGGAGCGTCACTCTTGTTTTCCTTCTTCCTCAATTTAATAGTCATGATCGATTATGTTCTCAATCGATTTGCTCGGAGCCGTTTTCGCTGTCGAATGATTTATTCGCTTCGTGTTTACTTCGCGTCGATATCGCGTCTTTGTGACGTTAAACCGTTTCCAGAGTGCACCCTCAAACTCTCGACGCGGCAATATCGACGCCCGCGGGAAAAATGGCTCCTTTCAAACGACGTCGATTCGACGCCGCATTTTTTATTTTTTCTCGCGAATTAATTTGCTTGCTAAGTGCTCGCGGCCTGGGAAATTGTGCCGGAATTTTCGCCTGTCAGTTGCTGAGGCTTTCAATGAAAATGTTTGTATTTGGAAGTGCTTTGATTATTTTGTATCGCTAAGGAGACAAGAAATGAATGCCGACAAATACTTGTGAAATGAGTTTCGATAAAAAGGAATTACAAAACAATTCAGAATCTAAACATTTAAAAATATGGAGACTTTTGTGTAACACACACATAATTTTTATTTGCAAAAGTGATTTCCAATTAATATTATGAATTAAAAATAACTTAATTATTGTTACAGAATGGAGCGGCGGGGGAAACGGCGAGTACCGGGTGCGGAGACAGCTGTCCGTGTCGTCCGACTCCAAACTCCTCGACGAGGGTGCCCGGGAAGACGCGAGGGTCGTGATGAGGCCCAAGCGGCCTCCCAGGCCCAAGTCCGAGGCCTTCCTAGCACACGACCACTCCAATCGCCGCACCAAGCGGTTTAGTGCCTTTGGGGTGAGTGAGATTTTCCAATTTTCATATAATTTTATCGACTCAGACCTCGATAAAATTATATGAAAATTGGAAAATGATATGACTTTAGATTATAATATTACTAGCATGAAAGAACTGTTAGCTCGGCTTCAACTTAATTGGAGTAAGGGACATCTGACGAATAAAGGTCTGTAAATTTTTGTAATTATTTAATTTAGGTTATTTCAAGCATTATTACACAAAACACAAAAGTGGACATTATTTCAAGCTTTTTAGTGTCTAAGACATCTAACATAATTAGCTTTTAAAATGGAAAAGTTATAGCGGTTTAAGATATAATTTTTGTATTTTGCTCGTCCCGAAAACCTGTACTTTGTCACTTACGCCAATTAAGACCATCGAGCTGATAAAACTGCGTTTATTTCGATACACATAAAATCCTTGATACCTTTTTGATGTATGAATGACGTAGAAAGAAAGCGATAGTATTTTAATGGAGGTTAAAATCTCAAGTCGGTTTATGCAACTGGCAGTAAGTCTACAAGGCAAAGAGTAATGATGGATGAGATGCTGCGTGCCCTACGCGACGGTCCGTACCATTGCTACCACTCTACCAGTATACAAATGGGCCGAGTAAGGACTCCCGTGACAGTGATGGATTGTGCGAATGCATTCGAGACTACAATCAGATAAAGATCTTTATGTTGGCAACTTGGCTCTAAGATTTGCTTCGTTTATAAATTGCACAACCCTTTTTAAGTCCTTTAAACCGTTTTAAGAAGTTGATTCGATATAGAAACCAGTATCAGAGCATACGACAACGAGATATCGTCAACGTAAATAATATTCTATCAATATTTTTTTTATTCGGTAAACCTAAGTCCTTAATATAATTTTATGTCAATATTCACCGAATGGTTTCCTCCACTGTAATTTAGTCACATAGAACGTCGAGAAATTTCTACCATTCGCCTCCAACCCGCATGCATACAATACGAACTGTAGAAACGCATTAGCTAAGTCAAATATTTAGACAGGTGGAGTGCCCGAGGAAAGCGAAACGTTGTACACTGCAGCGCGAATGATACTTCACAATCTAACCTAATCGTTATAAACAGCTCGAGTGGGCAACTTAGCCCGGAGATAATAAACTGTGGGCGACAGCGTTAACTGAAACCCGCAGCAAAATGGCTGAGATAAAGACAGGATAATTGAAAACTGTCGTAAATATTAGGTATCTGACTTCTAGGCGTAACTTCTATATAAAGGTAAAGTTGTAGAAATTAGTAACAGGCAATTAAGTAGAGATAAGCATTAAAATAAATAGTAGTAGGCTGGAAGTAAATAAAATTAATTGATGGAGATATTTTTTTTATTCTCCCTTCATTGTTAAGTAAGGTACGCAGGTACCTTTAAAACAGTTTAATAATGGCTACCTTTACAGAAATCTCATGGCTTTGTGATTGCGATTTGGCATCATTGTGTGGAAAGTTGCAAATTTTTAATTCTACTCATTATAATTGGGCTATAGAGATTACTAAGGGATATCTAATCTAATTAAATGTGTAAAATTATATATCATTGCGGCTATAGTCGAATATTATAATTAAAACAAAAGGTTGATAGGAAAATAGCTAATAACTCTCTTTGTTGACGAATTACGTATAGCTACAAGCTTACAACAAAGCATATTTCGCTCAGCCTACAATAAATTGCAGGATTACTCCTACCCTGTTACTGCAGAGTGAGATAAACGAGCATTTTTGTCCTTGTCCGCAGGGAGATTCTCCGTTCGGGAAATCCGAAGCATACATAAAGTTGGAGCAGCTCGGAGAGGGCTCCTACGCCACGGTCTACAAAGGGTATAGCAAGTAAGTGGATTGCTGTAGTATTTTACTTAATATGGTTACTTATTTGGAATTAATATGACACTGTCTTTAGAAGGTTGAGAGACACCTCCCGAAGTGAATCCATGCACTTAAGAATCTCTCAACATCAAAAGGCTGTTTTTTAAATCAAATTTCGATGTTCTTTAAAAACTACGTAAACTAAAGTTAAAAACCATGTTACATTATAGTCGATATTGCAAATAACAACTACCACAAACATTCCGAAATTAATTTGGACATCAGTATTAGCTACATAACAACTAACGAGTCCTAACAACAAGTTTTGTAACCACGTAAAAGTCAATAACATTCCAGTAATACGGCGTTGGTATTTCTGTGTGTATAGCGGTAGTAATTTTGTAATAAATTAGACGGCAAAGAGGAATACCAGGAATTGTTGGCGATGAATAAAATTCCGGGCGCTTTTAGGTGGCATTTCAACAAATCTCGCCAAACACGCTTCAGTCTCTCGAATAAGTAAAAGCTTCTCCATTTGTAACCCGATACTAAATAGTTAAACACTAATACTTCGTTGTATTACTATAGAAATTGCTTTGCTGTATTTGGAATGTGTTAACTTTAGGACAGTTTTATAGTCAGTATTGTATTTTAACATTCGAGATAATACTTTCCATTTTCAGTTAGATGTTTTGAAAACAATGGACGTTAGACTGTTCCGTTTTATTACGCCACGCTGCCTTTGTTCCTTTGTCGCTACAATTAGGTACGGCTCCAATTAGTGACTTCTCGGTGATAATTAAACCTGTAATTCAACACACAATCTCATTTAATGACCTAGAGATGACAATTAGCTCATTTAAAAGGAAATCCCAAGGAACAATCCGTACTAACAATTTCATTTCGTATTAACATTTTGGTAAAAGTATACAGGGGCAAAAATATGTTTGAGATTCTTTCAAAAACTGTGTCACTGACATAGATGAAAATTGACACTATATTGAATATGCCAATATGTGTTAATTTGTGTTAGTGAAAGATTTTTTTAAATATGTCCAGCTGTTTATGAAAGAAATCTCATACATATTACATGTCCTGTATCTAGGTATATACCAATTGTACAGGTGACTACTACATTAGTACTGTCGAATCAAATATGAATCTTAATATATTTGTCTGGACTGAACCCACGTGTAACCTTAGGACCCGTAGACCCTTAAATTGATAAGCCCGTATCTATCCGCGGCGTGCGGGCGGCAGGCCCCACCTTCCGCCCGCCGCATGCTCGCCCTCTGACGTCCAGCCCCGCGCTCCTCTTGCCGCGCAGGCGACCCCACAGTTAAGCGGTTTACCTATAGTCACAATCTATCTTCACCATTATCACCCTTGACATTTTGCTGTTGTGCGATAGTCTCCTTTGTGTCTCCACTCTGAAACGACCTTTGACGTCCTCGAATTCACTCGATATGTAAAGTAGCCAGCTCTTAGCCTACTTTGTACTGCGGGCAACTTTGTTTTGTACATGCTTCATTCGCTTCCGAATAGAATTTTCAAGTAGCGAGTTTCAATTTACAATTTCAACCTCTTTCCTTTGCGATAGTTTAGAATTTATTCAATGTTATTTTGCGTCTATTGAAATGTTACTTGTTTGGTTTCGTGCGCTATTTTCTATGTGGCACATTTAAAGCTTTCGTTTGATATATAGCTCAATTTCCTCTTGGGAAAAAATCCCCAATCTTCTTTCCATATAATTGAAACACTAAATCGTTCAAAGTCAGGTCAAGTCTAACTTAAACGTGCGCCAGTTCACCTCTTGAATTATTAAAACAGTCTAACTGTTAGGCAGTAATAACCCTGTTCAACATGCCCGAAGTGCTGTATGCATGGTTTCTGGAAGTTCCAGAGCGGCCTTTGTGGCGTCTAGTAATTTTATAGTCAGGTCGAGCTACGCGGGCCGGCTCTGAATGAGTACGGTTACACAGGCACGCTTCCAGATAAATTAGTTTAGGATACTTGGGATAGAGCAATTAATTCAAAGGAGTTGAGCAATGTGTGTTGTTTCGTACTTTTCTAGTGCTGAGTTGAGTGCCTTTTAATTCACTTTTGTAAAGAATAGAGAATTCATCCGCGGTCTTAGAAGTCATTATTAGTCACAGTTTGTTGTGAGGAGCTGTGTTGTATGCTATCTTATCTAAATCTTATAATAATTGAAAATTGCCTACAAAATTAATACCGTTATAAAATAATAAAATTAGAGCGTCGGTGACGTCGTGGCTAGGACGTCGGACTCCCATGCGGGAGGTACGAGTTCGAAACCAGGCATGTACCAATGAGTTTTTCGGTTTTTTCGAAAGATTTACGGACATTTGCCGACTGCTCTGACGGTGAAGGAAAACATCGGGAGAAAACCTGCATACTGAGATAACCAGTGTGTGAAATGAAGAAGGCAATGACAAATCCACCCCATTAAATCTGCCACGAGAGTCGTTCTATGTGAATAATTCCTTAGAATGATCACGACGCTCAGCAATGAGGAATACGACTTACGACCATTACGATAACCATATATACCACATTACGACCATTTCGACCCCCCCCCCCCCCCCCATTTCTCAAAATATATTTGGCCTACACTTGTAATTTTGTTTCTTTATTATTTATTGACCTTGTCTTGATTAATAACAGGTGTGTTGTATGACAGTTTAACGCAGCAAGTGGTAGCGCTGAAGGAGATCAGGCTACAAGAGGAGGAGGGTGCGCCCTTCACGGCGATCCGAGAGGCGTCGCTGCTGAAGGAGCTGAAGCACGCCAACATCGTGACGCTGCACGACATCGTGCACACAAGGGAAACTCTCACCTTCGTGTTCGAGTTTGTGGTGAGTCACTTTCTTCAGACACGTTGAAACATTTGCGAGGATGCGCCCTTCACGGCGATCCGAGAGGCGTCGCTGCTGAAGGAGCTGAAGCACGCCAACATCGTGACGCTGCACGACATCGTGCACACGAGGGAAACTCTCACCTTCGTGTTCGAGTTTGTGGTGAGTCACTTTCTTCAGACATGTTGAAACATTTGCGAGGATGCGCCCTTCACGGCGATCCGAGAGGCGTCGCTGCTGAAGGAGCTGAAGCACGCCAACATCGTGACGCTGCACGACATCGTGCACACGAGGGAAACTCTCACCTTCGTGTTCGAGTTTGTGGTGAGTCACTTTCTTCAGACATGTTGAAACATTTGCGAGGATGCGCCCTTCACGGCGATCCGAGAGACGTCGCTGCTAAAGGAGCTGAACCACGCCACTATTGTGACGTTGCACATGACGGAAAAGAGTTTGTGATGAGTCACTTTTTTCAGACAGACCTGGAAGCTGATTATACAAATACGTGATCTCAATACATTTTTTCGATTTTAAGAATGTCGTTCTATGTCATCATTCATCAATGAGGAATACGCCTAAGAAGCTCTTCACAAATTGTAAAAATAAGTTAAGAGTGTGATATGTTTTCCAGCAAACGGTAATTTGCACGTGTTAAAAATAAAGAAACTTTTGATTCATTCTTTACAAGATTATTCTTCAAAAAAATATTGTACCTTTATCAACATTTACCCAAAGATTTAAACAAAACAGTGACATTCCATATTGAAAAATACGGCTGAAACTGAAGTGCAAGCTTAAAATTTAAAAAAAACAATATCCTAAAATCTATACCAGGTACGTGTATTTGTAACCGACGTCAAAAAACGAGAGGTTTTCAATTCGACGCGTATTTTGGTATGTATGTGGATTTGTCTCGAAATTTCTCGGTAACTAGAGGGCCGATTTTGATGAAATGTATTGCGTTAGGCTTGGTATTGTTTGAATTAGGGAAATAAGATGAGTTAAAATATCGAAATCTGTTCAGTTTCTGAATAAAAAAATGTTAGACGTGGTACCTCGACCTGCCTCTAGCAACAATCCAGTTATTGTGTCAAATCACTTTTAATAATATGAATATTAATGCAACACATGATGAAGCTAACAGAAAAATATTAATTCTGAATCGACAACATGTTGCCATAAATTAGTAGCATTTGGATAATTTTACTAAATTAGGCAAATAATATTTATCGCACTGGCCTAACAACTCTTGTAACCTAGGTTACCTAAAATATTTTGACCGATCATAGCCTTAAAATTGTTGAAAAACTTATTGGTGGTTCCTTAGAACTTACTAAGGAAGTTTTAAGGAACCACCTAAACGTAGTAATTAATCCTCTTTGACTAAGACTACTTCTTTTAGAACTTTTACGGAACGTGGTCCAACTATGTTTTCCTTCTATTTTCTGATACATTTTACCTCAGGGTACTAAATAAAGTTGTAAGTAGTTTAAAATTACTCAGAGCAAAAATCTCAGTATTTTTTTATTTTTGTTATGTTTTCTTTTGGTCGCCGTTAAAATAATTAAATGACCGGCTAAAAATTATATTAAATAATGTAACCGACGCTACTGAAGTCGGCGACCAACAAAATAACACAAAAAAGCGCGACTTCAGTTGCGTCGGCAACAATTTTGTATTTGATTTTTTTTTTAATTAATTATAAATTAATTTTGCCAATATATAAGCTCCTAAATATTTAATATTTCGTTCAGCAAGAAAATTTGCCTTTGAAAATTTATGTGATAAAATGGTGAAATTACAAATTTTTGCTAAGAAGTGAACGAATTCCAAAAGCCCGGCGAAACCGTTGATAAATTGTTTAATTTGTGACAAGTCGTAAGAGAACACCTCAAAAATATTTTAAAAAAGAAGGGAAGATTATATTGAAAACTAACGGACTTGAATATAACGAGATTTTTAAACGATACCATGACACTAATACATACAAAGTATAAATACATTATTAGAGCTGAAAATATTAAGCGTACAACAAGCTTTTTGTTTAGTTCTGAATACATTTCAAAGAGACAAGTAGAAGTTTGACGGAACCCTTCCGAAGTCTGAGAAGATGCAAACTTCCGTAATTTATGCAAACTAATAAATCCTCAAGATGTGGTACAAAATTATACTTCCCTATGTCGAGCTTGAAATTACACGTCAGTAAACATTACTGAAGACTAAACTTATAAATAGGCATAGTCCGTTGTGTGACATAAAGTGACAGAGTGTGGAAACAATACGGAAAACTGCACGCGGAAATTTTCATTATTGTCTACGACTATAAAAATACGCTCGGAAGTTGAATATATAAATTTTTATACAATATTTATTGATTTCATCAGCAACCTACTCTAGTCCACAGCCGGACATAGGCCTCTCCCAGGGCGCGCCATTGAGCCCGATCTTCGGCTCTTCTCATCCAGTCGCTGCCAGCCACCTTGCGTAGATCGTCGCTCCATCTAGCAGGGGGGCGTCCCACACTACGTTTACCCAAACGCGGTCTCCACGCCAGAACTCGTCTGCCCCAGCGGTTGTCGGTTCTGCGACAGATGTGACCGGCCCACTGCCACTTCAGCTTGCTAATCTTATGAGCTATGTCGATAACTTTTGTTCTATGCTGGATCTCCTCATTTCGGATTCGATCCAGCAGAGATACTCCGAGCATAGCTCTTTCCATAGCATTTATTGATTTGTCATTTAAGAATTGTTATTTTAGAAGTCGCAGATATGTACGATAACATTATGGACTATAGTTGTTAATGGGAAAGATACTAATTATTTCATATATTTTTCAGTTGAAAAAGATTCTCGTAATTCTTCCGATATTGATTCTTCAACGACAGTTTCAACACCCATGGGGAAAAAACGAATAAAAAGAAGTGGCAGAGATATTAACCGCAGCCAAAAACGTCTACTAACGTTGTTAAGACAGTCTGGTCTTCCATATATTTCGTCAAGTAACAAACCAGTTAGGGGCAGAGCAGTGCAACCTCCGTGTGACGCCGCCTGTCGCTTGAAATGCACAACAAATATTACAGAAAAGGAAAGGCTACTTATCTTTAAAGAATACTGGCAGCTGAAAGATTTTCACAAACAAAGGATTTATGTAAACAACTGTGTATCGAAGTTAGAAAGACGGTATTTCACCACAGAAAAAGGCACACGAGGATTTAACAAAGCGTTTCATTTCATAGTAAACGGAGAACAAATAAGAGTTTGCAGGACATTCTTTAAGGCAACACTTAATATTAGTGATGATTTTATAATAAGGGCAGATAAAAATAGAGCACCCAGAGACAGGCAAACCGTAAAGCGGCAAAAAAAACCGTAAAGCGGCAAAAAAATCGAGAAGCGATAATAAACTGTTTGGATGAGAAATTCAAACCAACAACTATACTTTTTGTCTACGACTAAAAATTATGTTCGACATTATTATGAATAAGTATATTAGTTATTTATCATTCTCTCGATAAAATAAATAAATTTATGTGCGGTTTTATATTGATTTATAATTTCTAAATTGATATTTTAGATGTCGCAGATATGTACGAAGATACTATGGACTACACTTATGGTAATGGAAAGATAATAATTATTTGACATTTTTTTCAGTTGAAGAAGATTCTTCTAATAATGATTCTTCCGACACTGAGTCAAAAACCAAGAAAAAAATTATTATAAAAAAAGTGCCACGACTCGCAAAGAACGACAGCTACTAAAGGATTTGAGAAATTCTGGTCTTACATATGTTTCGTCAAATAATAAACTAGTTAGAGGCAGAGCACTGCAACCTCCTTGTGACCACGTCTGTCGTTTGAAATGCGCAGCAAAAGTTACTGAAGAGAGAATATCTTCGAAAAATACTGGAAGCTTAAAGATATCGACAAACAAAGGATATGTATAAACAACTGTGTATCGAAGATAGAAAGACGTTCTTTCACCATCGGAAAGGGCACACGAGGATTCAATAAAGCGTTTCATGTCTTTGTAAACGGAGAACAAATAAGAGTTTGCAGAACCTTTTTTAAGACACTTGATATTACTTATAGAATAATACAAACGGCAGATAATAAAAGAGCACCCAGGGGTAGCATAGCTCAAGACTATAGAGGAAAGTTCAAAAATCAACAATAAATAATCGTTCTGGTAGGAAGTTTGGTTTTAATTCAATATTACAGTTTTAAGTGTAAAAGTGCAACGTTGAATTATTAATTTGACGTAACTAAAGCGAAACTATCAAATCAACAGCTATTACATTTTATGATTGTGCGCGATACGCTTTTAAAATACGAGACATTTCTTTCAGTGGATAAAATGATGCACTTTATCAACGAAGACCACTTGAATGATAGTCAATCGAATATTGATACTAATAATAAATTACGTACGCACGTAACAAGAAAACGTAAAACAAATCCTTGCACCAACCTGACGGCTCTACGAAAGGTGTTAAGGAATTCAGGGCGTCCATACATTTCGACAACTAAAAAGTTCGTAAGAGGCAGATAAGTGCAACCTCCTTGTGAAGGAATATGTGGATTCAATTGTACGTCAAAGACACAATGGGAACTCATATTCCAAGAATACTGGAATTTGGAAGATTCACAAACAAAGACAACACAAACAAATGCATAACGACGATTCATACAAAATATAGGTACCCTACAACTGAAAGAAGCAGAACATTAAACAATGCGTTCCACTTCAATCTGATGGGCGATAACACAAGAGTTTTCAAGACATTCTTCATCACAACATTAAACATTAATACCAGAATCATAAGAACCGTTCTTACTAAAAGAACTCCTACTGGTGATATAACTGTTGATCTAAGAGGGAAACACTAATAGGCGTTTAGGTAAATGGAAGATAAAGCCATGTGTATTAAGGATTCTATCATCAAAACACAAGTACTGTGGCAGAAAATAAATAATAGACAACAACTTACAATCTAGTCATATTTACGACATGAACAAAATTGACTTTGCAACAAGTTGGAGTTTAATGTGACAAAACCCAAAACTTGTACCCATTATTTGTTCCCCTATAGTAACTAAACCGAAAGGAAATAAACTTATTCAATCATTGATTGCCATACTTTTGTATTTAGATTTTTTGTTTGTATTTTCATTTTTTACTTCGTTCCATTGCTATGAAAACGTTTTACTAATAAAAATAATTACAATATCAAGACAAAAAAAAGCCATGTTCAAAACTTGCCACTCAAACTTTGTAATGAAAATAAAAAGTTGATTGCAATAAAACTCTTTTATTACAACGATACCTCTTGTTCGTTACGTTCTTAAGGTAAGAAGTTAAGTCTTCTTACACATTTGTTATCCCCTTTCCGTGCCAATGTTTAGAAAGTGATGAACATAGTAAGTCTTAGCTTTAAGAACGCTATTCGCAATATAGAAGGAAAAAGCCATCCTCAACCCTATAGTGAAGTGTAGGTATTATAACTTAGATAAACAGGTGAAGGTTGTGTCTCATTATTATGTTTGGTTGTTCACACAGGACACAGACTTGTCACAATACATGGAGAGGCATCCTGGGGGCCTCAACCATCACAACGTACGACTGTTCATGTTCCAGCTGCTAAGAGGGTTGTCCTACTGCCATAGAAGAAGAGTTTTACATAGGTATTTTTGCAAATAACTTGTTTTTTCCATCGTACTCGTAGTATTAGATACTCTGATAAGCCGAACTATTTCACGATTGTTCTAACGTTTTTTCTTGAACACATCCTCCTTCAAAAGTAAACAAGAAGAAAATTGAAACTCTTTTTAGGGTTATGTGCACCTTTGTACATCGCATTTATAATTCTTTTTTTATGTAATTTTTTTCTATAATGGCTTTCACACGTCGTGATTTGCCAATGTCAATGTTAAAGGGAAACGAGATCCTTTCTTCCAAATCCCGTTCCTTTTCCTATGTATTTTTGAGTACAATAAAAATTAAGAAATTAGTTCGGATTCGCCAGTGTATCGCGCTCTAATCTGCCCAGATGCGGAAGACGGCAGCTAAGTGCAAAACGCGATCTGGAGTTTTCTGGAATTTGCATAGAATCCCAGAAACATTAGAAAACCAATTTGTCGCGTTTTTTTTTGGTTTTTTCGAAAATCACGTTTTGCACTTAGCGGCCTTCCGTATCAGGGCAATAATATGAACTTGATAATAATGCAGATTTTCTTCACACAGGGACGTGAAACCCCAGAACCTTCTAATAAGCTCACATGGCGAGCTGAAGTTAGCCGACTTCGGACTCGCGCGGGCCAAGTCTGTGCCCAGTCACACGTACTCGCACGAGGTTGTCACGCTCTGGTATAGACCGCCGGGTGAGTGCTCTTTGTACAGCCTTGGTACTTTGTCGCTATAACTTGATTGACATATTCATGATTGTCAAGCAATCATAGCAAAAGCTTATTGCGACATGGTTCCATAGATTATAGCTTGATGTGTCTTCCACTGTACACACAAGGTGGTACATACTCTACATAGAAGTCGCATCCGCAAAATTCGTAAAACCGATCACTTCCGAACTGATTGTTGTCATTGGTCAGTCGAACGAGGCGGGAATTCACTAAGCGAATGGCGTGAGTGACGAGCCGAATGGCGTGATAATGAGCGATTGTCATTGGTTGTTTGAATAGGTACATTTAAATATTTCTGCTGCAAAGTAGCAATGCTTACATTGCTGTGTTCCTAATATACTCCTACAGGTTAGCAGCGCATTGATAACCCTTTAAAATCTTCATAGTGAGGTGAGATTTATGGAAGTTGGCGTCCTAGCCACTACGGCACCGACTCTCTACTCTAAGGCTGCCTGTCTGCAGAAATAGCTTATTTTCAATAGTTTCTAACCTTTCATTCTAACTTGCTACGCAGCACAAAAAAATTGTAAACCGTATTATCATAAACGATTTACGATAATGTTGAATGTCCTGATAACAAATATAAATACGAACAACATAAAGTAGAGATAAAGTAAGGAACCCTGTTTAACATTGCGACGAGAAATGGCAACATTGATAGCTGTTTTGTAGAACTCTATCGAATTTAAAGCGCTGAAAAAGCGAAAGGGTTTCGCCGTCTCCCACACATACGCATTTTCCCCGCTTTTGTTTAACATCGTGCGCGTTTTCATTCAAAATGTACTAAACACAATCGCCGCGCGGGAAAACACGTATGAGAGATACTTATTATTCTGATCTAATCAAACGCCTTATCTATTCCTCAATCGAAACAAACAAAACATCAACCTGTCAATGATCAAACGATCAATTTAACCTCGTAACGAGTTTGTTTGTCGTCCACCAGACGTCCTACTGGGCAGCACCGAGTACTCGACATCTCTAGACATGTGGGGTGTGGGCTGCATCTTCGTGGAGATGATCTGCGGGGTGCCCACGTTCCCGGGAGTGAGGGACACGCACGACCAGCTCGACAAAATATTCAAGGTAACTAATAGCTTTAGATATATAGATAGAAACATTTTATTGTTCACAAAATCAGGAAAAGTAAAAACTACAGGAATAATAGCACGATAATAAAAATAATAAAAAAAACACTAATTTTATTTAGTTTAATGTAACATATGCTTAAGTTCCTACTCCATTGTAATCTTACCGCACAAATAAACTATTCTTATTCTTATATGTACAAAGGCGGCTTTATCGCTTAAAGCGATCTCTTCCAGGCTTCTTTCTTGCTTTAGTAATAAGCATAACTCTCCCGTCCATAATCCCCAAGGGGGTAGACAGAGGAACCAACTTCATAGGTAGTGCCCACTTTTCGCCGTAAGATTTGGTGAACAAACGTGATAGGTGGCGAGCCTATCGCCGTCTACTAGGTGTAGAATAGTATGCATCAAGTCCCTTTGTCGTCTTGTACGACTCCCACGGGAAGAGTTGGGGTTGTGCTATTCTTTATAGTCGGCACGACATGGCACATGGTTTAGTAATATTAGACAATATTTTTTCCAGATCTATAAATAGTGTTTTTTTTTGTTAATAATATCGTCCGAGTGTCCGAAAATGTATTTATTGTAATAATGCTCACAAATGCTAGGCGCAAATTATGTTCGTGAAAGCGAATGCCGAGCGGCCGGACGTTCCGATCATCGCTCGATTTCCTTTTGTACGCCCCAAAAATTCCTCGGCCGCGCATTTAGTCTGCGATATATTTTTATGTCGAAAATGTTAGGCGCTTACTGTAAGTGATGGTAACAAAACCTATACATGTGTTTCCAGTATCGCAGGGGTCAAAATGATCAGTAAAGTTAGTAATAACTAACGGACTACCAGGCGCGGGGAGGGGTTTCATCCTTATGTTGTTGATATCCCATCTGCTCGTACGAAGCGATTTGCTTCTTCGTTCATTATGCGAACGGCTAAGGAATGGAACAGCCTGCCGGCGTCTGTATTTCCCGAAACCTACAACCTTGGGATCTTCAAGGCCAGAGTGAATAGGCATTTACTGGACCCGCATGCTCCATCGTCGACCTCATCGTCGCTTACCATCAGGCGAGATCGAGGTCAAATGCGGGTTTAGTTATACATAAAAAAAAAAAAAAATAGTCAGTTTGTTTTACATTCCAGGCGTCAACCTGACCCATTATCTATGTCTAAACCACACACATTTTGGAAATCGCTCCGCTCGCTCCCGTCTTAGACCTCAAACCTAACCTAACGTATCCCCTGCGTCGAAACCACGCGAATTTGCAAACTCGTTTCGCTCGCGTTCTCTCTCCACCCTGACCGTGGTTTTCTAACCTAAGCTATTGCGTGTGTCGAGTCAACGCTAATTTACGAGCTCGCTTCGCTCGCTCCCACCCTAGTCTTCTAACCTAATCTATCATCTGCGTCGAATTCACGCTATTTTTCAAGCTCGGTTCATTTGCTCCCACCCTAGACTTCTAACCTAACCTGTCATCTACGTCGAATCAACGCGAATTGTCGAGCTCGCTCCGCTTGCTCCCACTCTAGACTTCTAACCTAATATTATCACCTGCGTCGAATCAATTTTCGAATTTTGCTATAATTTTACTGGTAAAGAAAAGAAAGCTTAGCCTGGTCGCAGCCGGTTCTGGGGACGGTAGAGGCCAAACACTAAAATGTTTTTTATTAGCAAATCAGCAATCACGGGCCAATGTCAAGGGTTCATTATTTAGTCGGTAAAATGTCAGTAAATAGTCACTAACTTAGAGGGTTTCAGTCAGTAAAATCAGTATTTTTAACCATGGATTCAGTTTCGACCCCTGGTATCGGTTTTGTTTTGTTATACTTAATTTCAACTTTAACATATGATACACAATTCTGGTAGAATAATTTAGATTTCTTCTCTTACAAGTTGCTATCTAGGTATCCCTTTGTTACATACATCTTCATTTTTGTGAAGTAGAGATAATGGAACACCATGGATCTATGATAAAAAGACTTTGGGCCCACGGCTTCGCCTCCAATCAAACGGTTAATTTGATAAATCTCACCCAGAGCTACATTTTTCAAGGAACAAACACGGTTTAGGATATTTGTTCCATAATTAAAGATGTAGATCTATCAAATGCATTATTTCTTGGGTGGTTGGAAACGGAAATAAAACAGAATTTTGCCCAAGCTTACATGGAATCCGCCCAATCTCTAAAAACCAAATTGTTTCGCGCAGGTCGTAGGCACACCGACAGAAGAGAGCTGGTCTGGAGTCAGTCGGCTCCCGGGGCTCCGAGCACACGTGACGCGGTGGGGCACGTGTCCGGCGCGACCCCTCGGGTCCGCCTTCCCGCGGCTACGCGAGGGGGGTCGCGAGGGGTTAAGACTGGCGGCGACCCTACTGCAGCCGGACCCGGCCAGGCGCCTGGCCGCGCACAGAGCGCTGCACCACTCGTACTTCGCGCCGCTGCCGCCGCGGCTCAGTGAGCTGCCTGACGGTGAGTGTGACACTAGGGCCGCGGTCAGGAGAGACTGGCGGCGACCCTACTGCAGTCGGATTCGACCCGATAATAGGTTCTACACTTTGATGTAACCAGAAATTGATTTAGAACCCCTAAGTAAGTTTTCTTTGGGTCTTGCGGAGGTTTCGAGGGCGTTTAGGCCCCAGAAATATCTTCGACTCTACTTTCACCACTTAGCAGACAGAATGTCACGCCGCGCTGTAGATAAAATTTAAATGTTTTCTCGTATCCTACTTTTCTACTATTCGTTATAAAACCTTATTGTAAGGATACTTTATTAAGGAATCTTCTTCTCATTGTTGCAGAAGTGTCAATCTTCACAGTGGAGGGCGTCAGTTTACATGCGGAAACGCGACACGCGGCCATCAAGTGAGCGCTACCCACCGACCACACCTTTTAGTTGAATCTGTTACATTGTTCGTGCTCTGACGCGCTCGCAGTTCACTGTGGGCCTTCCTCTACGCCGTAGCAACTCGTAGAGCAACTCTTAGCACTCAAAGCTCGTTTTTCAGCTCGTAGCATTGATACTGCGAAGAAAATACAACGAGCATATAGGTATGGAGCGATAACGGAACGTAAAAATGGCACCCGCCAAAATATAGTACAGAGCGGGAAATCTGAAATTATTTTGAAACATGCAAAATTGAACACAAAATGCAATTTGTTAAGGTAGAATCTACAATAAATTATTTTCGTGAAATACCGGTAACTGATGCCGATATTTCAGAAAAATATTTATTTTAGATTCTACCTTAACAGCATGTGTTTTGTGTTCAATTTTGCGTGTGCTCGCAAAATAGAAATAGTTGACGGAATTACAGTCACAAATACACAACACAATACATATCGTGACTTGCTATTGGTGCGAAAAGCAAATGTTGTAGATTTGACACCTTTTTGGTCAGCAGTCGTGACGTTTATCGGAATAGACAATTACATTTCGGTGGGGCCGTTTGTCGTTGCGTCTCCATACCTCTAAGAATTCGTTTTACACAAATAATGTTTTCCGCAGTCAAACAGTCGAGCTGGCTAGGGCAGGCGGCGCGTCCCAGCTATTCGTTAGTTAGTACGTTTCAATTCCTATAGTTTTAATGAACGTCGGAATCTGGTTGACTCGTTTTCGGTGGACCAAAATTTCGTGATAGTTCTCTCGTCTAGTTTAAAAAGTAAAGTTCGAACGGGCATCTAATGCCGGCGACAGTATTCGTTTCATTAAAAGACCCTTTACGTATGTTGTTTGTCCATCCGTCGATAGCTTGTTCGACTTAATGTTTATATTAGCGCTTTATAAGCTTCTGATGATATCCATCCATATAATTCAATTATTCTATGGTGACAAGGTTAGGTACCGAGTTTACGAATTATAAATATTAATATAGTAACAGAGCAGTGTGCCATGTATATCTATAATTGAGAAGAGTATAACGTGTTATTTTAAAAGATTTTTATGCTGGATATATGCTCATAATTTGGTAAAAATTTTGAAGATGTTTATTTATACTTCTAAGGGATAATTGATGATGAACTCTATGCAGTCTTATGAAAGATATACGGTGAACTAGAAGTCCCTACTATGTGCTCACGGTTCATAGCCAAAACAATAAGTAAGTTACTAAGAATTGAATTAAGATAATGATTATTGCCGGAGCTCATAGTAGGGGATTCCTACTAATATAATCTTGGCGTTTGTCTAAATCTTATGCACACATTCCTTCCACGGTGCTCAAACAGAACAGAAGGGAACGGATAGAACGATAATATTGTATCTGCACGCTTGCATTAGCTTCCCACAGTCTTGCACCCACATGTTTGTTCAGCAAAGCGAGCGATGGACCGCATCCAGTGATACGACGCGAATTGATCGGAGATATCGATTACCAAAATTTATTTAATATCACGACAGATCTCAAATATAATGAAGTGTGGGACCGTCCTTATGTAAATTGTAACGTGATAGGGAAAATCGATTTATATGAACCAGGGATCTAGAGTTATCTAAATCTATTTTGAAGCACATGCAAAATTGAAGACAAAACGCTGGCTGTTAAGGTAGAATCTACAATGATTTATTTTGGTCAAATACCGGTAACCTATACCGATATTTAAGAACAGTTTTCGTTGTAGATTCTACCTTATCTTATATTCAAAATAGTTCAGGTAACCACTTTAGGTCCCTGATATAAACTATACTGAAATTTAAATCTGTTTCCGTGCAAGGGAACATAGATAGATGTGGAGTTTCCATCTAGCCTAAATATTAGTGAATTTAACCAGTTTATAGTGAAATTTTAGTGGTCCCTCACAAAGTAAGGTTAGGAATGCAATGTAAAGTAGCGGCCCGGCGCATTGGCAACTTGAGTAAACCTAAATATATTAAAATGCGATTTTTCCATCGTCTTGCCTAGCTTAGAGATTTCCAAAATAATGTCTGTGATTTGAAATAGTTAGAACGAAACGTAAACACCAATTTGTGCCAACAATTAAAGTAATTGCTTGAATAATCTGGTTTTCATTGCAAGACGATCGCGGAATCGCATTTCTTTGGTCATTTTATTACTTGCAAAGGAAAGAGTTCCTTACTAGATAAGGTTTATACTAGTCTAATGTCTAAAAGCAATTTAACGGTGCACTTTCTAAGCAAGTATTAAGTGATCTAATAACGAATAAGCAATAAATAAGCATTTGATAATGTTTTTCGATAGTGAACCTTGTGCGCTTTGGTAAATCACCTATTTTTCATTATCGTATTGTGGTACTGTTTTAATCGTAGCAATAAATAACACGTTAGCCCAGTGTTGGGAATAGTTCCATTGGAGTCGGCAGCAAATTGATTTTTTCAGATTTTCATATGAAATCATTGAGGTGAAATCGCATTATTATCAAGAACTCAACCTGTTACGAGTACCATCTCCAAAAGAAATATTCCCTTAACACAATACAAACAAACTCACTGCCACTACACTGAGACAAGATAGATAAGGATAGGTTAAAAATTTGTAGAGAAAATAGAGCCGAGTTGTCAGTGTGCGCCGGAGACACTAGCGAGTATAGATCGACTTAGTGTAGTGTGTGTACCAAGCTTTAGGGGCGTTTTTAACTGCATCTCCTGCGTGTGTACATAAAAACATACATACATAACTTTCCACGTCCATAATCCCCGAGGGAGTATACAGAGGAACGACCTTCAATCACAGCTAGTTCACACTCTTCGCCGTAAGATTTGGTAGGCAAATGAGATAGGTGGCGAGCCTATCGCCGTCTACTAGGTGTAAAATAGTATCCACTAAGATCCTTAGTCGCCTCGTACGACACCCATGGGAAGAGTTGGGGTGGTGCTATTCTTCAGGGCCGGCACCACACAGCATGTACCTACACAAAAACATGTCTGTTTCTTACTCTAACATGGTTGTTTCTCACTCTACCGGTAGGAGAAAAAATGTTTTGTGTAGATGTTTTTGTACAATAGTAGTCCAAAACTAGCGCAGGAGACGTGGATTTAGAGTACCTTTCTAACAAAGTGGAGCTATGTAAAAATCTACCAATAGAATACCTAAAAATGATTCACTAAAACTCTGAAGAAATGTGAAGTTAGCCATTTTTGTTAGGTTATGAATAACAATCACGCACCAGGCAATGAGGAAAAAATTTTAACGGCCACACTACAGTAACAAATCTTGTATACGATCAATTTTAGAAACGGGTGTTGTAACACGATTTTACTATGTTTTGTGTTCCTGTTATTTCGGCATAGTTGCAACTTGCAACCCTCCATGGTAGCAGGTATCCTGAAATCGTGGTATAAATGCCGTTTTTAACCTTTATTCTAAAGTTACAAGTAGTGTTACAAAACTTAAAGTTAAAGATTTTTATACAGCTCCATTTTGGTGAATAGGCATTTACATCGAACGAGAGGGCGACACTTTAAAGAACCGAGAAAGTCCGCTTGTATCTGTGAACAAGTTTAAATCTTCTTATCGACGAAAAGGACTCTTTTCAAACAAATTTGATGGAATATTTTAATGAAGGTGCAGAACTTTACGAAGAATCCGGGCTCTTAATTGCAATAATTATATTCACAAGTCTAATACAAGATTTCTGAAGTAATCCATAGTCAATTAGCTCTAGTTATCTTTAATTTTCCTTGAATTTGTACGTTTCTGATCTTGCTGAGAAGAACGTTTACATAGTGAAAAATATTCGAGCTTCAAGAGGAAGTGAACCTCTAGATAGTAACATGGCTTTAATTTTTAAATAAACTTTGGTCAGAGTGCTTGTAAAGGAAGAGTCTTTACTTTAGGTAATTTATCCGAGTCAATCCTGCATTCACTAGGTTCCTGTGAAACTGTTTATTTTTTAACAAATCCGAATTAATCCAACACGTTTTGGTGTTTTACCGATGGACTAACTGCTTAACATTACCAGAGCCCTATTCTACGAAGCAACAATCCTTGTATTTACAAGTCTAAAGTGGCAACATTGACGCTGTTTTTTGTATGGGGATTTCTAATGTTGCCATGTTAGACTTGTAATTACATTGTTGGATTGTTACTTCCAAATCTGGCGTCCAGTTAGTCCAAGGGTGTGTTCCTTTTTTCCCCTCTCTTAGGCTGGGATTACACGGCGACGGTTCCAGCGACGGTTCGGTTCAGGAACCGCTACCGGCCTTGTAGTCGACTGCATTCAAACTCATGCGTTGCGGCTCAAGCCCCGCCCACTCGGGTCAGAAACCGCGCTTGCCGGTTCCAAGTGGAACCGTTGTACGTGTAGTTTGACAGCGTATTTTTGTTTAAGTTTTTATGAAGCTCCGGTTCCGTGGAACCGTCGTAGGAACCGTTGTCATGTAGTCCGAGCCTTATGCTCGACCCCTGAAGTGTCGCCCCTCGCATCGTCGCGTAGATATCTCTTATTTCGGTTCCGAACACCAAAATAGTACGTAAAATTGTATAGTTCGCGTAACGCAATACTTCAGTGTACATGGTTTGTTGAATTTGTTTCTAGAGGTAAATAATTTAGAGCTGAGGCTGGAATAATTCACCCGTTGAGTGAGGCACCGAGCGCATGCGCTAATATGTATAAATGTTAGGAGTTACGTGGGGCAGTCATGCACACAGTGTAAAAGATACAGTGGGATAACTTCGCACTAGTTAATCACGCACACCGATCTGTTGGTGCCCGATCTGTAACTTGCACAAACGCAAATTAAAAAGGTGTCTTTTAAATTAAAAATATTAGATATAAAAATGTCTAAGAAATATGAAATGGATTATATATCTTCTAGTTTATTGTTATTATTGTACCAACAGTCGAGTACCTATATTAAAATGTAATCATACTCATTCATTCAACTGTATGGAACGTTACAGGTCACTAGGTTTATGTCAGTTTTTTAACAGACAGTTAATTATCGATTGTATAAAATCATCGTCTATACGTAGGAAAGTTCATGATTGTAAATCCCGACCAGGATTATAATAGATCAAGAATTTCATTGATACTTTTAAAACGCAAATTACCTATGAAAAAGTAACTCGTAAAATTCGCACTAGGTCGCTTTTTAGAACATGTGTCAAACTGATTGTTAAGATATAATTGTAAAATGATATGAAAAACTTAATTTTATAAAAACAATGACGCTCTTTTTAAAAGCCAGGAAGCGAAATCTCGCAGAGTTCGACATACAAAAGTCGAAGCGCTACGACCGTCTTGTTCGCTCGCTCATTCGCTCACATACAATGTGAGCGAATGAGATGGGACTAATGTCGAATTCGACATTCCGCCTGCGAGAATCGCCGTCCAGTGTCAATAAACTCGACTACAAATGCATACCAAATTACAAAACTGATACGAAGTGATCCCGCTGTATCTAATACACTGCGATATGTGAAAGGAGGATAGTAGAAATTCTATTGTATACAATAAATTTGCATTTGTATCATGAACTGAAGGAGCTGTGGGCTACGTTATTAGCGTGTTATGGAGGAACGAATTGTGTATATAATTATATTAATTAATTAATTGGTTAGTTGTTATGATATCCTTAGTTACTGACAGTCCTATACGAGTTGCCATTGCCGTTTTGTATTTGTTCCGAAGTACAGTGGACAACACAACGGGTTATTATACCCTTTAGAACTCTGTCTCTTTAACATATTTGACTCATGAATGTCAAGAAATCATAACAAAAACTTATTGCGACAGGGTTCCACAGAGTTATAGCTTGATGTGTCTTCTACTTTACACCACACTGTATCATATACAGCATGTAAACTAATATGTGTGACATTGACCGATTTATGGTGATTTATTTTTTGCGACTTAAATTTTTTTTTTTATCAAACATGAAAGTCACACACCTAAGATAACAATAATTTACATAATACATTCGAATTACAAGTCCAACGTTTAAAAGTCAAACTAAGAGTAAATTAATATGTGTGACATAAAATAATATAATATGACCATATACACTTTTGGGAAAATATCCTATATTCCTATTACAGAAAGCATTACATTACTCGGATCACCATTACCAGAAACACGAGTGTTTGTGTTTCTGGTAGGTTGGTGATCCGAGTGGCTTGGCGAGCTTTTTTATTTAATGACTGTGGATGTGAGTTGAAATAACCTCAATCGCTCAGCGGCTATGGCTATTGACGGGGATATAGACCGATAGAGATTTGTACATTTGACTCACCACTAAAATAAAATAAATCAGGAAAAACTAAATGTTTATTTTTTAAAATTTGCAAGACTTGGTTAATGATTACTTGATTTTAGTAATCATTAATCGATACTGCATTACATATACATTGTTTATGTTACATTTATTAGTTTACATTCTGTATATATGAGATTTATTTTATACTTTATAATTCAATTGTGGCGTTCCATAATAAATAGAATACGACTTCCTGATTTAGAAGATAGTCCAAAAGACCCTAATTTTTATGTGAAATCCGCAACTCATAGATGAAACTAAAGTTTAAATAACTACATTGAGTGTCTCTACTACAGAAATCGAACTACGCCCTCTACTCTAGAACAATGACATGAGCACTGACAGCGAGCCACGGAATTGACCCATAGGTCATATGTTTTCATACATTTGACATTTCAGTGAGTGACTGATGTATGGGAATATGCTCAAATCGCATGCACGAACTGGCAGACGCGATTTCCTTATAAAACTTCTCTAGCGAGCAATCTACAGAGGGGTGAATTTCAAATCTTTGGACTCAAGAACTTCTTGTAAAAAAATATATAGTATCTCTTTATTGTGGAGCGCAACAATTATATCCATTAATAATTTTAATATTGATAATGTCATTTTATAATTTTACGCAATGATTTTACGTATCACGAAAATGTCCTGCTGCTGATTTAATTGTACGATTTTTTATTATTATTTTATAATGTATAAACAATGTGCTTTTACTCATTTAAAAGAATGTAAATACGATATTTGAACTGATAATAATAAAAGTTTTTATTTCTTAATGAATTACTGTGTTTATCTTGCATGCAACTCCTAAAAACATTACAATTATCATAACAAAAACTTTTACGAAGAAATCTTAAATAAACTGTTCCGTACCTTGAACAGATTTATTTATTACAAATAATATTTTTATTATTTCTACAATTCAAACTGGTCACTCGAGACCGGCATGAAGATACCTGTGGATTTGCAAATGCATTTTTAGCTTTTAGACATTTGTACCTCACATCACTTCTAACGGTCTACGTCTAATTGACGTGTTAGGCTCAATTTACATTGCCGTGGAATGGAATGGAAGCGAATTTTCGCAACGTAATTGTACATAGCATAACGAACTTTATGTCAATTGTGTAACATACAAACTAAACACGCTTTACCGTTAGGGGAATTCTCGAGAATGCGCGAGGATTCCCCGGAAGACGCGCGACCTCTTTTTTGGCTCGTATTTAGTTTGTATGTTACACAATTGACATAAAGTTCATTATGCTATGTACAATTACGTTGCGAAAATTCGCTTCCATTCCATTCCACGGCAATGTAAATTGAGCCTTACGCATAACCTCGCTGTGCAATTTTCTCAAAATCGGGAAATCGGGATAAGAAATACCTCCTAGAGACACACCCGGGTTGTGAACTGTTAATCCTCGAGCCTGTGCTTATGTGTGAAGTGTTGAGGTCGAAGATGAAGCACAAGATTAGCCACCCAGCCGGAGACGCCGATGCTGCAAATCTGGTCACCTGGTGTTCCCTAAATTCTCCTTAACATAAGCTGTTTTTAGCAAATTATTTATTCTTAAATTCACAAAGATAGATAGGCGAGCTGCCGTGCGGAATTTTCTTCACAGTTATTACAATAATTTCTTGTTCAACTAAACCATCTTAATATCTAAGATGTGAAGCGCAAAGCATTCCAGACACTAACTTGAGCTTATAGCACGGCAACAGTTTCCCTTGAAAATGTATTTCAAGAAACTTTAATAACATACCACAAAGGAAAATCAAAATAAAAGGTTGCTAGATTTTGAAACAATGTGAAGAAAACTGTCAAACAGCCAACCGCCTTTCTGGCGCCGCTCCAAAGTTGTCTTGCTTGTTATGCGTCCGCTACTTTGACAAGTTTCAAACTACTATGTACTTATGGCAAAGAAAAATACCTACCTACGCCTGTTATTCGTAGGTATGTATGAAATGCAGTGAGTGACTTCCTTAGTGATAAGCTGTGACATCATGAAAATTTAATTAAAGTTACATTTATATTATAATTAACTGAATTGTTAATTCTTATGATTTTTTTTTAAAATTGAGACATTAATAATTTTGATGTTTTTGTTTTGTTACCTTTATTATTATTTTACTAATTTATTATGATTGATTATTTTATTGATGATAATTTATGATTGATTGATTTATTAATTGAACAAATAATTGTACGCTTTCGGGCAGAATATGGTAATACTGAAACAATGTAACATCTGCATTACCCATATTTACAAATAAATGATATTTCTATTTCTTGCATATGGGGGAATTGTTCTCAGTAGTTCCTTTGGAAGTTCATTTTAGGAACTACTGAGGAGGCACATGGGAAGGAGGGGGAATGTCAACTTAATTTCAGAAGACAATATTAAAAGTTGCTAGTCTATCCCTATACGAGTACTAAACCAAATTTTCTAAGGCGCCAGATTACGAAGCACTTAACATTATAATATAATTTTTGTCCGCGGTTTGAGCCGACGACTGAGAGAGCGCTCAGGTGACCCCCGCGCCGAATCGTACCTGGTGCAGCGCATCTCGCTGGCTATTCAGCGTGGAAACGCTGCCAGCGTGATGAGCACCTTCCCGTCGGGTGCGACTCGGGGCTGTTTATTAGACTAAGGATGTTGACATTCATGTAATATTTTGACATGAAATAAATTTTCATTATAAGTCTAAATTGGCAACATTAATAAAATTCCCCATACAAAACAGCGCCAATGTTGCCATTCTAGGTTTGTTATTAGGTACAAGGATTGATGCTTCGTAAAATAGGACCCTGGAATAGAAAATCTCTTCTATTTGAGATACTGAACCTCTTATTACGATATGAAAGTTTTATCATTTTTGAGGTATAGGCATTAAATTAAACTATGTGTCTAAAACGTTTTACGCCGATAGAAGCTGCGGTGGTGAAGTAGCTAGGACATTCGACTTCCGACGCTTAATGTCCGGTATCGATCTCTGTCTTGGTTCTAGCTTTGTTATTTTTTAATAAAGGCTAGGATGCATGGGAGTGAAAATGGTCACGCCATTAGCTTGCCATGGTTTCAATTCGAAGTTAATTAATTACCTAAAACGGCAACCATATTTATACAACGTTAAAATCACTCGTTAATTACTGCAAACACGAAATAAACGGAATTGAGTCGAATCGTTTCGTTTACAGAAGCGGGCTCCAAGTCAAGACAACCCGTCGCAATCATATCTAATCCGCCCCAATAAGCTCACTTCACATACGAGGGGAGGTCCAAAAGTCCGCGGAATAGAGTTGTAAATTTAAAAAAAATGAAACTATTTTTCCTTTTCTATATAAATTCAATTGTCTTGTTTGAGACCATGCAATTTATCACCATGGTTTTATCAGGACATTGGTCGTCATAAACTGCCCCCATCTCATTCAGTATGGTTTGAGGAGGTTTTCCTTGCTTGGTACAGAACTTGATTACGGCACGATGTTCAATTTGCTCCATAGTTGGAGTTTTCTTCCGAATTGAATTGTTTGCAGGGAGATATCTCGTAAACGATATATATACCTCTAATTAAATTAAATAATCTTTATTTTTAATGAGTTCCCAATCAATAAAATACTAAGCAAGTGAACCTACATTCCCTTCCCCTCCATTCCACGGACTTTTGGACATCCCCTCGTAATTCCTTATAATCATAATGTTAATGACAAGCAAACTCTGTACGACTTGCGTTGCGAGGAGGAAAGTTCTCTCTCGATACCCAATATTTACCCACAATTCTGTTGGAGGCGAAACTCGGGTTAGGGTACTAGGTCAGGGTGTATTTGCCCCTTCCCTGAAATTCCAGATATTCATATAAAATTTTCAAGTCACGGTTAGGTAACCAACGTTTGTTAGGTCAATCAATTAAGCTAAGCCTTAAAAAAGCTCGTGTAAGTGGTTTTTATAAAGGACGTACATAAGAAAAAATTGACAGCTAAATGCCATGGCTACCGAAAGTGTTTACGTCTACAATTACCAATTAGCCTAAAACCATGGTAAATTCGAGTTTATTCTTAGAATAGGTTATAAGTGGATACCTATTTATAACTACACCTACACATTTATTTAATTTATCGTCTTTCCTCATCCAACTGAAGTTCCAAAATTTGCCAACTATATCTTGTTCATATTGATCCTTTAGATAGATGCCATGCAACGTAAATTTGTCGTGTTTTGCGAAAAATATTAAACTAACTTAAAATACGTAAAAATTGCGTAAAAATACTAAACTTAAAATTCTGCTACCCAAAACGGCAATAAATATATTTTATACATAAAAACAGCATAAAAATGCCATTTTTGTATTCAAATTATTATCTATTTATAGATTATTTCATGTATATTGTTTGAAATAAGATTGATACTATATATTTTTTTCAATAACTGCGCAGTTACATACTTACGTCGAATCGTCTAGAGATTAACTCATTGAATACGACAATTATTTAAAAAAATCTCTGTTCGATTTCTTGTAAACGTGATGATGAAAAATAAAAAGGGCGACTTCGGATATCGGGGTCTTAGTATTCTACCCTGGAGACGGCATTAGGCTCGGCAACTATCAATGTTTGTCCACCAAATCTTACAGCGTAAAGTGGGAACTATCTATGATGAAGATGGTTTCCGTCTACCCCCTCTGGGATTATGGAGGTGAGAGTTATCCTTATGGAATGTAAATTGATTAATCGAAATAGTTAATCTGTTTTTAAAAGAATCGAGTCGGTAATGATTCGAGCACCGAATAGACATCCCTATTTAAAAAATAAAATAAAAATTTATTGATGCAGACAGTATCTTTTACATTTTGTCAGATTTCCCTGGCTCCCATACTAGGATACCCTGTGTTGTGGGGGCCAGTCTCTTCCAGTCTCTTCTTCTAAATAAATTATGAAAACATAAGGCATTGCTAAATTAAACAGTTAAGTATGCGTGTATTTGAGGGTGCGTGTGAGGGTGTGTATATAGGGGGGCTGAGCGTGAGATGGCGTGTGTGTGATGTGTGGTGTGTTAATCGAAATTGTTAATCTGTTTTTAAAAGAACCGAGTTGGTAATGATTCGAGCACCGAATAGACATCCCTATTTGATACTTCAGACAAACTTCTACAGGATCATCCCAAAATGAACAAGGTATAATGAAGATCGTAGCGTAGTAGGTAGGTACCTGTACTTATACTGAGAGCGACCGAGTAATAATCGTGGACACGTTATTAAGTATCCCAAGAAATAATAATCCAGTGCGATATTAAGTAGTTCTCGACACGCGAATTCCAAATTAGTCCCGAGGGATTATAATTCATTATGAGAGATGTTCCCAAGTTGTTATTAAAAGCAGTGCCTTGTGGCGAAATTAACGCCTCTCCCGGAAAAAAATTTATATGGGGAAATTTTTGACCGGAAAATTTTTGAACCATTGATCAGATTTCGAATATTTGATCGCCAAGAAATCTTTTCCAGGCAACAATGGAAAAGAGTAGAATGAGAGCAAGTTACTGGCATCACAATACAATACAATACAAATATACTTTATTGCACACCCGGGACAAAAACAAAACATACAACATAAAGAGATACCTCTCTTTACATACAATACAATGTGCAGAAGGCGGCCTTAAAGCTTTAAGCGATATCTTCCAGGCAACCTTCAGGTGATTGCAATTATAGTTATGAACTTTTTTTAAACATTGGTTTACACATTACCAATATTCTTCATTAGCTCCAACAAGGCTGAAATGCCTGTGCTAAGGAGTGATTCACTGGTTTATCACAATGGTCCAAAGGTGGATTTGATCCGGCGACGCTTGCGCCGCAATCTCGTCCCCAACCTTTGAGCCATTGTCGCTTAATTGTTATTTTGACGATAAGTCGTTGGGTGAGATTTATAAAGTTACCTACTATATTTATTTAAATGTAAAACTGTTGTTTTTCATTTGATCCTATACAAATGCTGGTGGTATTGTATATTCAAACGACGCTGTCTGAGCCCTGAATGCCTTATAATTGTGTGATTACCTGCCACTAATTGAGACTTAACTCAGTTATAAGGCAATCCACTCCCTTTAGCCTTAAATTATAATTTACCAACACCCCAAATGTTGAAGCCAATGTTGGATCAATCAGGGGCGGACCCAGAAAGTAAAATTTATGCGATTTTGTCACGCATTCTTTATCCGGATTTCAGATCTGCTCCTGTGTAATATATAAGATCTTTGCTCTCTCCTATGATGAATAGGTACGTAAATTCCATTCGCTGAAATCGTCTTGCTCTTTGAAAATGTCGCCCGCGCTCGCGGCGTTAATCAAACGATGACTGTGGTTGATCGTCTAATGTTGAGAAATCAAGGATAGGTTTGTTTAATAGTCCATTCGCTTATATGGTCTCGCTCTTTGAAAAGCAAGCGCGCGTTTTCTAAGTGCGAGCCGATTTAATCGAATGGACTATATACTTACGCATATTCAAGAATCAGTGTCTACCATGTACCCTAAAGATGGCGTCTTTTTCAATATACCACCAGTGTCACTGCCCCTTATATAAATTTCCACAATCTTCGGTTTGATTTGCACTTAGGTATAATTTAATGTCAAGACACTCGCACTATTGTAGGTACCTAAAATTTTGGAACTATAGGTACTGGTAGGTAGGTACTCATAAGTTCTTATAGTTTAATAGGTCAGTAAATTTCAGGCGAACAAACAAATTATTTTACCGAAAAATCTACCAGAAACCTCGAGCTAAAAGGTTCCTTTGTGAGCCCAAAATGGCGTTTTGCTAAAAATATTTGCATAAAATATTTCTGGTTCAAAAGCAGCCTTTTACGTAGGAGCACGCTGATAAAGGGCGATATTATTCGCCCGCCTATTATTCGAGAAAAAAACCGACTTCCGGCCGGCGGAACAGGGATTGACCTTTCCGGTACAAAATAATAATATTTATTTTCAAAACGATAGCGTTTCCTCAATGTTTCCTGAATGGGAAACAAATTTCCACCCTTTGAATTCAGCTTATGTCGAGGAAATAACATAATACTCGTATATACAGGATTTCAAGAGAAACGCATCAATAATTTTGATGGGTAAAAGCACCAATGCTTACAATGCATAATGAACAACTTCCCAGGTAGCACACTGACGTCAGTGACGCAAAAATGACGTCAGTAATAAGTCACTGTTTAGGTTTTCTGTAGACGTCGAGTTGACGTCTAAAGTAGACGTCACTTTGAATGCTACTTGGGTTACGTGAAATATAATTCAGAAAAATCTAGTTTTCGTTAATTGTAACTTATTTTTTTGTCTTTTCTCTTTTCTGATTAAATTATTTATATATACGAGTACGTTTTCGAGTAAAATTTGTGACCTCTCAATTCAAATTATGAATTATGTGCGTTGTTTATCGTTACACCCTATGTATGAAATCAATCCTTCCCCGTATTTTTGTCTTCAAACGCGAAGTTTCGAATGCGATATTCAATAAAATATGTTGAAGAACGGATCACTTGAAACCTTTATGGAACTATTGAAGCGTGAAAATCAGCTTGAAGATTTAATTTCGAACCGGCGGCGTCTCCTATATACTCGTACACGTCATAATTCAATTTGTCTGCTGAACCGATCAGCAGGAAATTCACTTGCTAGATATTCCTTATTCGTATTTATATGTATAGACGTAGGTATAACCTGATTTTAGTTTCCTTGCCTTTCATCTCAGTCGCCTTATCGGAAAACTCTTATTACAAACTTCCTGTACTTCCTTAGGTTCCTACTACATATTATGCAAAACCTACCTTTACCGTTATTGTTTTTCAAGAATTTCTTGAAAATTATAGCAAACTATTTTTAATTCCTGCAACTACGTATTATGTTCGAATCTATGTTCTAGTCTATACTTACCTGTTATTATGGATATTATTTTAAATATGCGAAATAAAAATAATGGCGGAAGGCGGGCGGGAGGATAGGCGAACCTATTTTTATTTTGTTATTTTAACGGCGGCTGTGGATGTAAGTTGAAATGGTCTCCAGCAAGTTGTCTTTCGATTTAAAAATAACGTTCTGATTTATCTTGTTTTATTTTTTATCTTCTGTACCTAATTGTTTATATTTTATTTTTTATTTCTGAGAAACCTTGTGTACCGTATCGTATGTGTGCGCTTTTGGAAATACATTCTTTCTTTCTTGTTCTACCCCCTCGGGGATTATGGACGTGAGAGTTCTCGTATGCAATGCTGATTTATGCCTGTAGTACCCACTACTTACCCAAATTAAATAAATATTTTTAATCTTACGCTAATCCAAATAGACCCGTTATCCAAAGACTGAAATCAATTTGCTATTAGCTCTAACCTTATCCCATCGCCTTAAAATACACGGCGTTTGTATAGATAGGACCGTTATTAATTTTCCTCTGTACGTCCCGGCGGCCGGCGGCGGCGTATTGGACGCCATGAAAGGCCCTAAATGAATCCGCCCCGGGGCAACTAATCATGCTAAGTGGTCGCTCAAACGCCATCAATATTGTTGCGATAGACTGGCATTATCCATGGATCACTAGCAAGGAAATAAAGAGACAGGAGAATAAAACAAGCTCTAAGAGGTTTATTCCTCGTGTTCCACCCAGGTTGAACACCCAGGTGGAACACGAGGAATGACCCCTCTAAGATGAGATTATGGTTTATGATTCTATAAGTTGTTTCTAACACAGGGAAAACTTTTACGAAACGCGAATAATTTATCCTGAGGAGACAGGGTTATTGCTATGTCCACTTGGATCCCGTGGTAGAATCTATTGATGGATTCAAGATTATAAGTTACAATATGTAAATTGAACATTTCAAAAACAACTCGGACCGTCTTTTCCAAATTAAACCACACATGGCAATTTAGACGCCAATTAGGACGCTCTGGAATCTCATGCAGGAATTCCGGTTTCGAAACCAAGCAATGTCATGTACATGTAATGAGTTTTTCGGTTTTTCAAAGACTCACGTACCTACATTTTACCGACTGCTCTAACGGTGATAGAATCGTGAGAAAACCTGCACACAGAAATAAGCAGTGTGGGAAGTGGAGAAGGCAATGGCAAACTTTCCCTTGTGGTAGGCAGAGAGAATGAAACACCACGAATCTCTTTCTCGACATGCTATGCTCTATCTTAAAAAAACTTAATCTTAGTTAAAACCTCTGCAAGATGTAATGTACGAGTGTACACATATTGTATATACTATAATTACTTAGATCTTTAATTCATAGATAAGTAAGGTACCTAGTTCTAAAGAAAGTTTCAAACACTTTTTAAGTATTCTACAGTTTATTAAAGACCAGGAGAAAATAAGTGGAAACTTTACATATGTTATTCTTATTTATTTCTCATTTTTAAATTTCTTACAGAGTCATTACATTAACTAAAATTATATTATTAAATAATACCTGACAAAGAGGAGGAAACTTGAATAATAATTGTCACAGATATTACTTTAACTTGAAAAGTTTCTAAGTAAAGTGATAAAACATTGTTTAGTATTTAGTATTTGTAGGTAATTAAAGTGCGTGAGTTTTTATAAAAAATATTCGGGTCTTGAAATTTCGGTGTGCTTCGGATAATGACACGTGAATCTACGTCTGTAGTAAGAAAGAGACAGATGCCGATTTTATCCGAAACCCGAATGTTTTTCTAAGTGCTTACGAACTAATCAATAGAATAATAATTACTAATCTTAACTAAGTAGTTTCGTTACTGTTAGTTCGAAAGTGGCGATGGCTAGGTCATGTGCTCAGAAGGGCGGACGATCATCCCTCGCAAATGGCCTTGAAAACCCGTTAGGTAAACGCAAGCCTGATCGTCCGAAATCCACATGGCATCGGTCAATTGAAAACGAGGCAGCTACAAGCAGGAACTCGAAGAGGCCGCGCAGGTTCGCAATAAATGGACAGCAATTATTCGAGCCCTATACCCCAGCAGCTAGGGAGTAACAGGAAGAGAAGAAGAAGAACCAAGTAGTTGATGGAATCAGACGTTACTCTGCGGAAATCCATTACCTATTTATTATAAAAAATATTGGGAGAAGGACATCTGAGTTAGGCATCCACTTTGTCCTTTAGTTTTGTTTTAAAGGCGAAACTCGTGTCGAATTTGAATTATCGTTAGGGAGGGCGAATCCGAGGATGAGTGGCGGGTCCTTTCCCCAATAATTTGTATAATAACTTATCTTAATTGCTAGCAATTAAGAAATATCTGTCAAAATCATAATTCAATTCATCATTCATTATAACTTGTTGAAAAAGAAAATTCTCCCCGGCAAATTGGATTCTACTTGGAAAGTAGGACTAAGAACCTAAGTACAGAACTTAAAGTTATGTCAGCGTTTAGCCTAGATAAGGCTAAGAAGTACTAACTATATTCTACAGTTAAAACTAATTTAATAGAGTTAACAACTTCTAGTGAATGATAAAGTTGTATTTAATTGAATTAAAACTTTCTGTAGGCAATTTCACAGGGCCGAACTGTCCATATAAGCGAATTATGAAAATATAAATTTATGTTCCATATAAGCGAATTAGGGCGCTGGAATTTAGGGAGCGCCATAGCGTGGGCATTGGGCGAGCGGGGCGGCATGGTAGATGCGGATCGGCTAGTACAGTCTATTTTTATTCCGCTTGCGCTTCGCTTTCTCCCTAGTAAGCTTAAAGTAAGTCGCTCGGCTCGGTTTGCTCCCTAAAAGACAAGTTAAATTAGAAAGAAAAAAAGAAATTATTTCCAATAACACATACAAACAATTAGGTACAGAAGATAAAAAAAATATTAAACAAATATATTATTTTAAAAAAATACACAAAAGTAATTAAGTTTGATGAAGGTGATGTGAAGCACCGGAAAAAGGGGACTGCCTCAACCTGTTGCCGCAGCGGATTTAGCACTGCGTATTAAGTAAACTAGGATTTTATTTTGATTTTCTAACTTCGATTTTTGATTCAATCGTGATAACGATTGACTCTAAAATCAATCAATCAATATATTTATCAATCACTCTTGATTTTATTGTTTGTAAGTTCATAATACTTATTTATATAAGTAAAATGAAATGAAATTTCAAAGTTATTGTAAAAAGCTACCACTGTCTGTCTCGTGTGTTTAATTTTTTTTGCGATTATTTGGTGTTTTAATGCCCCTTTCGAGGCGCCATTTAAATCTCGCCTAGGGCGCAAAGTGTGCTCGGGTCGGGCTATAGGTACTTACCAGAACCCTTGTGTGTTATACATAAATTATATAGGTATTATTAAATACTTACAAGTTGGTATTACTCCTTACCACGGAGCAATCGTATAAACCATATAAACTCACAATCCTATTATGTACTTAAAGGTAAACAGTTATTTTTAAATTAAGTAATTCCATTAAGGGCTGAGGAAACTTTGGTTAATCTTACACAAGGACACAATTTATATTACGAGTTAGTAGGTCGTTTCAGAAAGCGGGCCATAAAAAAATGTTTCAAAGGTTAAATTTTTCATTATGACGCGTCTATGCGGATAAATGTTGACGTAAACAAGCTATCGGACCCCGGTTTAAGGACTTCCGACTCCGGTGCAGACGTAGAACGTAACGTGATACCTACATAATTTTTACTTATTGTTAGGAAAATTCATTATGTAGGTATTAAATATCTATGAGGAAAATGTTTAATAAAACTTGACCAGAAGCATAAAAACCCTCGCCATATTGCGGAATTGCACGATACGACACGAATATGTTAAAGACTTGTATGAAAACCGAGTCGTAACCTTTTTTTTTCATTCTCCATAAGTTGACCTAGGATATATAAGGGTATTAATAGGGTACTCGTATATCCTTAACCCATTAAAGAAACACAATTGAACCTAGGTTATTGGGCACCTGTTTCCGCATTTAGACGGGTCCTTTATGCGTGTCCAACTGGACCTAATAATCATATTACCCAACGGTTACCTGGAAGAGATCGCTTTTAGCGATAAGACCGCCATTATTATGTTTTATGTAAGTACGTCCTGTTTGTATCATAGTTTTTGTGCAATAAAGAGTATTTTACTTTACTTCGTTTTCCGTTTTTTGGTTTCGTATCGTTTTTATTCGCACGAAGGGATTTGCTTCTTCGTTCATTATGCGAACGGCTAAAGAATGGAACAGCCTGCCGGCGTCTGTATTTCCCGAAACCCACAACCTTGGGATCTTCAAGGCCAGAGTGAATAGGTATTTACTGGACCCGCATGCTCCATCGTCAACCTCATCGTCGCTTACCATCAGGTTTAGTGACTACTAAACCCGTAAGTAAGTTGAAGTATAGTTAAGTTTTTTAAAATTGACTAATTTAAAAAAAATATTGACATACCTATAATAATTTAGTGAAATAATGGAAAAATGACATGTTAATTTTATTTTAATTTATGAATGATTGTGTATGAGTGGTAGAATTAAAGGCTGTTTTTATTTTATATTAATTTTTTTAAAAAACTTAACTTACGTTCTACGCCTGAAAATAGTAAGTAGGTAATTTTTCCCGGGCGGATGAGAATCGTGACCCAGTTGGCCCGGTTAGCTCCCCGCCGCCCGCCGATGTAATGCGGTTGTTCCGAGACTGCTAACGATGTGCGAGAGGTTGCTCGCCTTTGTTGAGAGCTAATAAACGTAGTGACGCGGTTTTATTTATCGATAACAATGGCTATAATAAACGTAGTGTGGGACGCCCCCCTGCTAGATGGAGCGACGATCTGCGTAAGGTGGCTGGCAGCGACTGGATGAGAAGAACCGAAGATCGGGCTCAATGGCGCGCCCTGCAATGGGAGAGGCCTATGTCCAGCAGTGGACTAGAGTAGGCGGTTGATGATGATGGCTATAATAATGATAGAGCCGGAGAAAAAAAACATAGCTCTCTTCTAAGTCGTGTTCCTCATTGTTGAGGGTCGTGATCTGGCTAATCTGGCGGAGTAAAATTTTTTTCCTTGTAAGAAGTTATCCAAATTCCGGAAAATATGGTAATCTGATGGAGCACGCTCCGGGGAGTACGATGGATGTCGCAGACATTCCAATTGCAGCTCCTCTAGTTTAGCGGCCGTCTGTTGTGCAGTGTGTGGTCTAGCGTTGTCCTGAAGCAGCAGTGGCCTAGAGCGATTGACCAGCCTCGGTTGTTTAGCAGCTAGTTCTTTCATCATGGTTTGCAGTTGCTGACAGTAGATATTTGCCGTAATCGTTTGGCCAGATATTAGAAAACTGTAGTGACCGACACCGGCACTAGTCCACCAACACTCACAAGTAATTTTTTCTGAGTCAATTTTCGCTTGGGGCAGGATTTGACTGATTCTCCAGGGTTCAGTCATTGCGACGAGCGCTTCCGATTGTCGTACAGGATCCACTTTTCATCACAGGTAATGATCCGATTTAAAAACCCTTCATTATTGTGCCGGTTGAGCAATGTAATGCAGCAGTCGACGCGTGTTTACCGGTTTAATTCACTCTACTCATGAGGTACCTTTCAAGCTTTTTTACTTTCCCGATTTGCTTCAAGTGGATTAAAACAGTTTTATCACTAAAAAGCCTGCAGCAAACTGAAAAGGTTTGCGATGGATCCGCTTCCACAATAGCCTTTAATTCTTTATTATCCACTTTGGTCTCCGGTCGTCCACGGGGCTTGTTCTGAAGGTTGAAATTTCCAGAACGAAAACGTTGGAACCAAAAACGTACCGTGTTTTCTTTTACGACACCAGCGCCATACGCATAATTAATCCTTCGAGCTGTTTCTGCAGCACTGGTGCCACTCGTAAATATAGCGATATTTCATGTTTTCCATTGTGCGATATGAGCGACGCCAAAGAAAAAACTAGTCAGGAAAAAACAAATGAATGACTGTTTTAGAAACTCAAATGTACCAGCTATATGGATTTATAAATTTGAATTTGGAATTCTTAACCAAAGAGGAGATATTTCAGATCAAAGTTGCCAGTACGACAAAACGCCAATTTCATATGTAAGGACCTAATACATATTATGTTCTTCGAGTGTTGGGTCAACAACATTACTGTGAATTGAACTACTGGGAACAGACGGATTCTTATTTCATCACAAAAGCCTCTCCAGTCTCTCGCCTCTACCCCAGAAATCTGTTTGCCTCATATACTTACACGATCAATATTAAATTCTTTTGTGCAAGCAAGAGTTCATAAGAAATTCCGAAACAAATTTTTCTTCGAGCAAGGAATATAACTGAAATTGAGTAACGGAAGCCTTTATGACTGCGTCTATTCTCTTGCAAGCTTTAGCAATTTATTGCAGCGAAAATTTCCTATTTTTCTGAACATATTTTCACGTTAGTTTCGTTGCGAACGCTGCAGAAAGTAGTTTCGCTAAAATGCATTCCGTTAGTTTGCTTTCTAGACTGCCTGATTAGAGCACACATTTCCTTATTTTTCTATTGTTTTCACAGGAAAATTGTACATACCTACTGTAGTTACTGAGAACAAGTTATTGTGACAGGGTTGTATAGACTCTTCCACTGTACAGTAGATATGATTATTATAAATTTATAATAATCATATCTAATCTCTTTAACTTAAATTTTAATTTTAAATTGTAATTCTGGAATCTGAATATATTATATATAGATTGACACATAGCTTGTAAAGTGGTCAATGTAATCTCCACGATCTATGTAATCTCCACGACACAGGCAACGCCTAATATGGAGGTTATATTAAAAGGAAAATTTAAAAGTTTATTTACTTATACAGGGCACAAAAAAAGGACCTCCGACTTACAGGTTACTTAAGGACGGGCGAAAACCTGTATCTTGGAAGTCGGGATTCCGTCGCACTTTTTGCAAGCAAATTACAAATTATATTCTAAACCTAAAAGGAATTTAGTAAAGATAATGGTAAGAGTGAGTATGGGTGGGGGGGTGTTTGGTTGTTGTTGTTGGTTGTGTTTGTGTTGTTGTGTTTTGTTGTTTTGTTGTGAAATGTTAATTAATATGTGGTAAACGAATAACTTTTTTCAATTTTAATTTTCAACCTCCGAAAGGGATTGGAGCCACCCAGCTCGTCGATCCGGGTGTGTGACGCGGAGGTCCAGGTTGGCCGGTACCTTAAGTACCAGGTAATAGGTAGGAAAGTTGATGCTAGTATTTCCAAGTGCATTTATTTCCAAGTTCTTATATGGTTGTCGTCATTTTGGTATTGTAATGTTTTCGGGAGGTATACATACCATACATTCGGGTGATACCATCCTCCCGGATGATTTAATCCGGTGATGATTTATTCTGGAAAAGAAAAGCCGACCCAATAAAAATCGACACTGGAAACATTCTCGTAAAAATAGGTATAAATATTTAAATTATTACTTTTAATTTCAAATTCTTCAAAACCCATTTTGTAAAGCAGCGGGCTATTTCCAATTCTCGGCGAATTCAATTCATGCGTTAAACGGATTGCATCGGATTTGCATCAAGCGTCGCATATAGCCAGGAGTTCAATTCTCGCAGCGTTCGACATACAAAAGTCGAGCGCTACGAACGTCTTGTCACGCTTACACATGTAATGTGAGCGAATGAGATAGGACTAATGTCGAATTCGACATTCCACTACCTTCAAAATATCTCAATATTAAAATTTCTAAGGTAAAAGTCGAGCGTCACGTAGGCATCGCGAATTGAAACGCGACTTTACGGGAATAAAGACACACATTCCTAATGAGTGAAAGACCCGATCCGATCCGGCGAAAAACGGAGTAGTGCACTACCGCCCTTTGTTGGTCGACAGAACTGTCAAAACTCACGCATTAAATTTGTCGGTTCGATTCATTTTAAACGATTTTTTTTGGGAAAATATGTATTAACGGCTAATATCCTTTTGTTTAAATAATATGCTAAAAGCTGTTGCACTCGACATGTTTTTGTCACTCGCGACATTTAGTCGAAGGGGTGCGAATCGCACGCCTGGACGGAGATTCTCGTAGTGGAATGTCGAATTCGACATTAGTCCTGTCTCATTCGCTCACATTACAAGTGTGAGCGTGACGACGTTGGTAGCGCTCGACTTTTGTATGTCGAACGCTGCGAGAATCGCCCTCCTGGTCTCGCTTATCCGAGCCAACTTATCCTCACCGAGCGACTCAGTCTCACATAGGGCTGTCATTTGACTTGGTTGTGTTTAGTGCATATAGTTTCCCACGCTTGATTCGCAATTCGGGTAAACTCTTGTCCTGTTATCTCTTCTGTTATTTACGAGATTTTTCTTATCCGTGTACGACTATTTACTTTTATGTCCATGAATGGAAATCACTATTATGTGTTAGTGAAACTTTGTACCTACTTTCATTTCATTAGAAACAACATTAGAACTGCAAACTTATTGCCATCAATGAAGGAACGAACGCCCGACTACTTTTTATTTCATCCATGTTGCCACCCCTGTGCCTTGCTATAGCCGAAGCGAGCGCAGTCAATATTTCATATTTCAGTTTTACCTCCCGGTACTTGGTACAGTCGGCTTCAAGTGTTCCGTTATAAATTCTACCCTTCAAAGCCAATCAGAAAGGTTAACAATAAAATACAAAATTTTGCCGTTAAAAGTATGAGAAACAACTTTACCATTTCACTCAAAGTTATTTTGTCTAGAAGAAATATCAATCGAAAGGTCAATATTAGGAGGTTAGTTGCCGCATTTGACCATTTTTTTTAGAGATTTTGTATAATAATTAGGTAAATACCTAGGGTACCTGAGCGGAATAATGTATACTGTGGTTGTTCCTTAAGCGGGCAATAACTATAATAGTTAATTTTTTTAAACTTATTTATTAAAAATCATCGGGACACCAGAAACTCTTGGTTACGTCATGCTTTTACAATAACTTTAAAATTCAAAACACAATTAATGTTAACTATAAACATAACTGGACAGGAGCGAACAGACCAGCCGATTTACATTTAAAAATTTGGCTAATTAATAAGATTGTAGCAGCTGTAAAGGGACTTTGTCATTTATCTAAATTAATAAATAATAAAATTAATATATCTGCTGTAAAGGGGCATTGTCGTACAAATAATAATAATAAATTTTAGCTGCTGTCAATAATGCTTCATTGTCAATTGTCACATGTCATAAAGTCTATAAAAATATAGATATAAAATAAAGTTATAATACAATAAATTTGTGAACCTTATCAGCTTATACACTTAACCTAGAGGCTGAGTGTACGAGTACACTACGAACGGGCCGAGGGAAGTCGGGGTACGACGGCGCGGTGCATAAAATTCCATTTTGCATCATTATTTTGGAGTGGGTGAGGTATTTTGTAGGATCCTCTATATTTTACGACGGGCCCGTGTTTGGGAAAGCAATTTAGATATGACGGTCGTGGTCGGAGAACAAGCGTGGTTGTCGCGACCTGTGACCGGCGGCGGCAAGGGGCAGAAGTATGTTGACAACAGCCAACAGACACACACACACATGTTTGTACATATCGTCTTATTATTCCTGTAGTTTTTACTTTTCCTGATTTTGTGTACAATGAAGTGTTTCTATCTATCTATCTAACAGCCAGTGCTCGAATAGTAATGAAACAATTGCTACTTGCTTGCTAATCGTATGGTTAGTGGCCAACCTATTTGTCAGAGTTGTTCAGGCCGCCCGTAGGCATCTGACATGGCTTAACGACTGCTGTCGAACGAAAACAACCGGGACCGACTGCTTAACGTGCTTTCCGAGGCACGGAGGAGCTCAGATGAAATATGCCACTAGCGGTCACCCATCCAGATAACGACCGCGCCAACGTCGCTTAACCTGCACGATCACTTTCGGACCGTGCTCGCAACTAGGCTACGAGCTCCTCAATCCAATCCAAAACAATTGATTTCACCAAATTAACAAACTTTTATTAACGCGCACTATACATGAACACTTAACTAATTTTTTACACAAACACTCACTGATTTCTACATTGTTCCTTTGTATACTTAAAGAAGTATTTAACGCGGCCGAACTTAGAGATATTTAGGAAAAATATAAGCGACAGTGGTCTAGCAGAGTAATGACCTCTCAGAAGACCGAAGAACAACTGACCCGTGATTCTCGATTTCATTCTTATATAGCATTTCAAGCACCTACCACTATGCTGCTAGGCGTATTCCAAAATAAATACTTAATTATTATTTTATTATCTCAAACGATATGATTTGAATCTAAACACACTTTTTAAATATTGTATACATTTTGATAGGCATTAATTATTATATTTTGAACTAGTTAATTATTTAATATCCTTTATGATTAACAAGACGTTGTTTTTGTAAAAGTAGATCAAACACAATACTATTATATTATTTCTGCGCAAATTAAGTCACAAAAATGTTGTAAACAATTAATATATCTCACAGTTATTTCGTTCGATATGCAGATCGTTCAATACTTTTTTCTATGTCCCTAAAGATCCTATTTTGACGTCTGTGATAATCATTGCAAAAAAACTTTCTTCGAAAAGCTATAACTTAGGCTATAGCTAACTTGTTGCTCACTAATTTTATTTAGTTTAATATAACCTATGCTTAAGTTCCTACTGATGTATGGACTATGAATACTTTGTCATCTTACCGCACAAATAAATTTATTCTTATTCTTTTTTTTTAAATTATTTATTTGGATTACCAACAAATGATACACTCAGCAATTATATATATCTAACACTAATACATGTCATAGTGCACATTCCATTACAGGTAACCACAGCAAACTTAAATGACAAGCAAGACAATGCAATAAAAACAATTTGTTTCAAACAGTGCGTTACAAAAATCTCTACAAATTAAAATACTTAGATTTTAAAACCAAAAAAAAAGTACCTACAAAAAATTAAAAAGGAAGAATTGCAATACTTACCACTAATCCATCGACGTAGTCAGGTATTCGCGTACCTTTTTCTTAAAAACGGACAAACTGTCAAAGAATATGTCTACGTCGATGGACTTGGGCAAGTTCTTATAGCCTATAACATTAAATAAGAAAAAACTATAGAAGAGAAAGAGTTAACTAAAGAGTTATTAAACTAATTACCATATCTGTATCCAAAAGTTAAACATAATCAGCATTTTTTTAACTCTAAGCGAGTTTTTAATACCACAGCTGTTTTCATGAATGAGTTTTTTTGCTTCTAGATAATTGTTTGTAAGTAATTTATTTATCATTTAGCATTATTTTCTTATTTATTTAATATATTTTAGGTCATTGCTGGGTTCTTTATAAAAACTTACTTTTACCTATAGTACTTATTTCTAGAATTCGTTTTCACTTCGAAGAATGGTAAAAATAACTAATACGGGTATAACTAACTTCAAACGATTCTGTCCGTGAATTCGGTATTGTAAAAATGTTCAGACCATTTTAACATGGAGAAACGATTACGAAGGATTTGTAATCCCAATATAAGGTAGCAGAGGTAAACATTCTTTCATAAAAATAAATCCCACACGATCAAAGTTATGAAAAACGAGAGCAATCAAAAAAATGTGGGTAGGCACTGGAGAGGCAAGGGTGGTTAAAAGTGCAGTAAATCGTTTTTATTGCATTATATTACTGTACCCTCCCAAATTTAATGGTGCGAAGGAATTTGCATATGAAACTCGACATCGAAGGAAATAAATTTCAAACTAAATACTAATATTTACATTAAAACTTTGTGTGACATTCATTACAGACGATTTTGGTTACATAATTACCTAATTTAGATTTAGTTATTCAAGCTCTTGTAAGACTAATTTGTTATCCTGAAGACAATAAAATCAAAAATCAAGAATTCAAGTTTTATACTTATAATTTGTAAGGTAATTATTATTTCTGTGAACTCCGTTGATAAAGTAAGTACGTGGGAATTACCTTTGCGCATCGATATCTCATTTTTCGGCTGAAAACAGTCACGAACTCGCGACCGAATTCATATTTAAATTTCGAACGAAACCAAATTATCAGAACAAACTGGGTCAAGTTTCATTAACAATGAACGTGATCGCAATACTCACGTTATCAGATAAATCTCGGTTTTTCGAGCTACGGCGGAATAAATAAATAAAATTATGTAGTCTATTGTTATTTTGGACAGAAAGTCTGTGCAATTCGGTAAACCGCAAATCTACAACCATAACATAACAATCTATTCAATCAAATCAAATTAATCCGGACAATAACAATCCATGTGCTAATTTGTTTCCTAATAACAGTAATCAAGATATAATCAGATCGATGTATGTTTACAATACTCCTAACACCCTTGAAACTGTGCAGAAATTCTTCTTTTGCAGAGTGAATCTTAGGGTCAAATATAGGTTAAGTTCGCATTTCAAACACATCGGTTAAAAAAATTCTAAAGCCCCGTTTACCGTTACAAATTAATTTTCAGGTGAGAGGTTTATTTACATGTATAAAAACAGATATTTTCGATAGTTGAATACCTATAGAAGAGAGAAGCTCGCTGGCAGCAGCAGCAGGTTCCATCCTTCAATGTAGGTATACATAACACTTTTAATAACGTAGCTTTATGTACTTATATCTATCTACGTCAACTTTTGATGTAAGTACGACTCGAAAATTTTCTTAAAACTTGTAGTATTCCTCGTTGCTGAGGGTCGTGATGGAATCCAGCATCCATAAGCTCTTTCTAACACGCAATATACCTATTTCATGTACAACAGTCGGCCTAGAAAATGTTCTTTGTACACAAAAGGTGAGGCGAATTTTTGGTCGCGCCAAATGGGTCCTTTCGGGTCATTCCGCGCGGAAACAGAAACCAAATTGCCCAGCGGGTGGCGGGGACTGGCTTTCACGATTCCACTGGCACCTTATAGTAGTGTGAACGCGTCTTGATTTGTAGTGGACGAAACTTTGAATAAGAAAGAAAGAAAGAAAAAAAGAAAGAAAGAAAGAAAGAAAAAAAGAAAGAAAGAAAGAAAAAAGAAAGAAAGAAAGAAAAAAAGAAAGAAAGAAAGAAAAAAAGAAAGAAAGAAAGAAAAAAGAAAGAAAGAAAGAAAAAAGAAAGAAAGAAAAAAAAAGAAAGAAAAAAGAAAAAAAGAAAGAAAGAAAGAAAGAAAAAACACTATATTGCCTTAAAAAATGAAATAATACATGTCTAGTTCACTCCATAATACAATTGGCAATAGGCACCTGGCTCAGCTAATGCTTGAGTGAATACACTTACATGTAAACACACAGCGCTGATTTTCAGCCTAGTACTGCCCCATGTTATGTGCTCATTAAATAAATTAATAACTACGGGTAGGTATTACTACATGGAGAGGAAAACTGTATATAATTATACCTATGTAGGAATAATAAATGCCACTTTTGGCTATGGTAGCTCTCTTCACAATTTTAAATGGTCTTCATTTGTATCTCGTATTAGAAAAGTGGTGAGGTACAAGGGGAGGTCCAAAAGTCCGCGGAATTGAAGGGAAGGTAGTGATGTAGGTTCACTCGCTTAGTATTTTATTAATTGGGAACTCGTTAGAGATATATATGTATGTATGCCTTTCGTTTACGAGATATCGCCCTGCAAACAACTCAATCCGGAAAAAAACTGCAACTATGGAGCAAATTGAACATCGTGCCGTAATCAAGTAGTTGTTGCTGTTAATATAATTTAACTATATGACTAATTTTCCTATAGTTTTTTCTAATAAAAATACCTAAAACCCTTAACCAAGAGGGTTAGGTACTCTCAAAACCTTTGTCATAGGTACTCCCTTAACGAGACCCTTTCTAAAAATAAAAGAACAAAGGTAATTTAATCCAGTTTCAGTGGCTCATTGTCGCGAAGTCTTCGCTATTAGCATGTCAAAGTGCGTTACAAACCTCGCCCAGCCCACGGCTATGATCCGACTTACAACTCTTTTGCATTTATTTGAGTTGAGAACTGTTAACGGTCCGTACTTTAGTTCACAAAGATACTGATGGTATAAGTAGACATACTTTAATATGTTGCCGATAGTACCTACTTACTTAGGCGCAGGCCACACATACGTACGGAGCGGAGACGAGGCGCGAACGTAGTGCCATTCCATTTACTCATACAAACAGAGACGTGGCTCAAAGCGCAAAACATTCAGAAGTGACAAACGTCACGCGTTGCGGAAGACTTTTATCGATATCGCTACTATACGTTCGCACCTGCGTGCGTCGAGCTACGCCTGACGTTTCTTTTATGTGGCTTGCACCTATGTTGTGCTATACAGAATACAGACATAATCCTGTAGAAAAATTCCTTGAAAAGTAAGAAGTAAGTAAGTAAGTTGGAGTTTTAAATAAGTTTTGTAAGGCGGCGAAGAAAAAGTGTCATAAACTTTTCTTTTGAAATAAAATAATACTTCACGCCAAGTTTCTTTTAAAGTAGGGAAAAGTCTTGTGTAGTTATTTACTTTTAAGTAATAATTACCTTTAAGAAAATGTGTCTGAATTTAACAATTTAGTTACACGATTTTTTTCCTACTTGGATGAAAATAGTTATGATTTAAAGTAAAGTCAAAGTAAAATACACTTTATTGCACAAATAGAAAACAAAAAACAAAACATAGAAAAGGCAATAGTGAAGTACAATTTAGGCGGCCTTATCGCTAAGAGCGATCCCTTCCAGGCAACCTTCGGGCAGAGGAAGGTGTGCAATGAATGTGGAAATCAATATATAAGAAAATTTTATTTACAATACCAAGGTAATTAATCACCATACTATACTAAACTGGGTAGCTAAACCATGAAAAATAAAACGTAATAATAAATATCAATAATACTTACCTATAATTAATTATTAATATTTTGTTATTTAAATTACTTATTTTTTACGAGTACGTGCACAATAGCTACAAGTAATCGTGTGATGTAAATCATACATCTCAAATGTTACTTAATGTTAGATAAATAAAACTAAAAATATTTCAGTGTCAGTAAATAGTATAACCATCTAAATCGACAGTTCGGTCAAACAAGCCCCCTCTCACCGTGTCCCTCCCAAAAGTGTGATGTAAGTATAATATTTATTTTAGCTTGGCGACAGAAATAAAGAAAGATATTCAAATTATCCCAAACGGGTAATTACCAAAATAGCCCACCGGAATATTCTATTATTTCCACCGAAATGGAAAATTCTAAATTGGCGTTACTTTGTCAGGCGCCGCCGGAGGCCGTGTTTAAATTCAAAGTTCAGACGTTCGCTTCGCAATTTTATTTAAAACTAAATCCAATATTGTCAATTGTTTGTATTGACTATCACCACATTGCACGGAGCAATCAAAGACTGAAACCGTTACAGAAATCATTAATTTCTGGTTTTTGAGTGTAAACTCTATTATTTATCTTTTAAGGGTGAGTTTTGATTGGTAAAAGGGGTTCGAGGGTGAGTGGAAAGGAAGTAATCTTGGGGCTTTGGCCGTTAATTGTTTGTTACCTTTGTAGAAACAGACTTTTTTTTATTGAACTCTGCCCCGGCTGTTTTTTGAAAATGTTATTGTTTTGTTTGTTATTTTTTTTTATACCTAAACCCGCGTTTGACCTCATTCTCAAGCCGAAGGTGGAACACACGGGCTTAGTAAGTACTTGCTACTATAAACATTGCCGAAAAACATCAACGCAGAAGCGAAGACATTTAACGACAGACTTTGCATAGAAGCTAGCTTACTAAGTAGCTAGCCAGGCGACCCTGAAGGGGTCCTTCCACTAGCAAGTTACTCGGATTAGAGGATTCTCGGATTAGGGGATTCTCGGATTAATCGCCTCGTGACCACGACACGCTTATATCCAGTGGCGGTAGGAATATTCGAAATACGTCTCATACGCACTGAATAAATTGTTTTGTTTGTTATATTATCGCCGAATACATATACTTTGATTGTTGAAAAATAGAGCTTTTGTATTATATATTCAGAGAATTAACTATTCAGTGTAGGTAAATTGAATTAAATATTAAGAATCTAATTTCTACCAATTCTAGGTAGGTACCATGCTCTATAGTCAGCTTAATAAAAATGTGAAAATGTTTACGATACATGCTTTGCTTATCGCTGAGCAAAGGTCGCCGGATACCACGATACTCTAGCTAGAGTCTAATGAGACTCGATTATCGAACTAACTGCTACATTGACATGTATAGTTTATCAGTCGATCGAACACGCAGTAGTGGGCGACAGTGGGTGGGCGGGGCTTAAAACGGAGTGCGAGCGGCGAGTCAATCGCGCCTTGCGTTTGACTTCGAATTTTGAAATCGATCTGTGCATCATACGATCCTATGTAAGAGTTACGTTGACGGATATTCGCCTTTGTAACTTCGCCGTAAGATCTATTTTTGTTCAAATATTAATTATAGTTTCATTGTGTGAGAAATGTGTTGCATTATTTTCTATTCGCACACAGTGGCGTGAGGTTTGGTACCGTCTTTTACGGGAATTTTGTTACTCGTCTAGGTATAATATGTCGCTGGTCCTATGATGCCAACCATAGATGAAAGAAAAAGTAGGTGCCAGTGTCTTATCGTGCCAACTAATATAGAAAGGACTATAGCAACATAGTGTTCTAAAGCGAAACGAAATCTACAGTAGTGCACTCGTTTGCTAAATAAAAACAGAAGTGAAGTCTCGGCGGCACTCCGAACCCGCCTCGGCTAACGTTTACACAGCACTCGCCCAGTAACTCCTGATTGGCTTCTCCCAATGGACTTCGGAATTGACCTCCGATGGATACCCACTGCATTTTGTAGCGAGTATCCATTACAGCATTTTATTTAGCTTTACTCGTATAGTACGAGTATATTGTATGTAATGTGTAATGTACTAGCGTCAGCCCTGAGGCTTATGCCAGAATTATGTTTAAACAAAGAATATCATAGAAATTAAATAAATAATATCGACCACTTACAAAAGGATGGTATAAAGACGCCGAGGGAAATAGGGAAAAATGGAAAGGAGGAGGGGAGGCCTTTGCACAGCAGTGGCACACTCTATAGGCAATATTAAAAAAATAAAGTGGCCGTTTTGGGATCTGATCTGATCTGCCTGAAATACAAACTTTCATTTAACCCTGAGGATTAAATACATACACTCTATAGGCAATATTAAAAAAATAAAGTGGTCGTTTTGGGATCTGATCTGATCTGCCTGAAATACAAACTTTCATTTAACCCTGAGGATTAAATACAGATCAAGTTTGTATTTCAGGCAGCATGAGCTCTGCAAAATTAGAAAAAATCTTTTTTTATTGTATAAGGAGAGCCAGACGAGCAAACTGATGGTAAATGGTCTCCATCGCCCATAGACATCTCACTCACATTATAATGTTATTAGAAGAGTTTTCGATGCGTTGCTAACCTTTAGGACCTTGCTAAATCACTAAATGGAGTTCCTCATGTGCCGGTAATTAAATGGCTCTCTTACAATTATCAACGAACTGAAAAAAAAAATTTTGATTCCTGGAAAATTTATTATAAAAACTCCTAAATGTTAATTATACTTATGATCCCGACTGTACATTACGCGGAGTTCACGTCACGCTCTCCTAGGATAGTTAAGTTACAGAGAGTACGGTCGACAAATCAAATTACAGTGTATCGAGGATCGACAAAGCCCAATCAGGTTCCATCAATTAACTGCTAAGTAACTATACCTGCTTCCTGTCAACCTGCATTAATCTGTACTTAGGTATGTTGAGGTATCTTTTATTACCCTCTACGGAACGGAGAAGGTATATGCGTTTGACCTAAGAGGATGTTTGTTTGTTTGTGTGTGCATGTGTCTGTTCCCATCTAACGAAACGGCTGAACCAATTTCGATGCGGTTTTTTGTAGGTTAATTGTCCTTTACCTTTACTATTATAATGTCAGCGTAAGATGGCGTAATCCGATTTTCCGCGATTTTTCGTGAAAGCTGATAATCCGAGCTTTCACGAAACTACTACTACCTAGAGATTGCATCTCTATAGACAAAAGTTTTTAATTATTTATCACCTAAACCCGCGTTTGACCTTACCCGGTGGTAAGTTAGGGAGTTTGGCTTCGTCCGTGTTTTTAACTGAGTTTTGTATTTGAATTATTTTTCTTGTTTTGTAACCAGGTTACGAACGAGGAATGACTTCATTCTCCTTTTGTAACTAGGTACGGTTGCAATCGTTTGTTCTTGCAATTGAGTCTCACCTGGCAGTAAGAAACGATCAGAAGCTACAATAGATATTTTAGGTCACAGTGGCTTATGAGGCCGAAGATGGAACACACGGGCTTAGTAAGTAGAGGCAGGTACTGGCTCTTCTATAAACAATGCCAAAACACATAAGGGCCGAAGCGAAGATATTTGACGTCAGACTTTACATAGAAGGGTGGTGGCAACTTATTCGGATAAGTCGCCTCATATGACACGCTTATCCAGGCGGCAGGGATATTCTAAATCCGACCCATATACGGAAAAAGAATGACCCAATCCATTTGGAGACATCTCCCGTCCTGGGTATGAGTATGGTAGCCACTGTGCGTCGGTGGCACAGTGGCTAGGATTCCGGACTCCCATGCGGGAGGTCCGGGTTCGAAACCATGCAGTGTCATGTACCAATGAGTTTTTGTATTTTTTCAAAGACTTACATTTACTTACATTTACCGACTGTTCGAACGGTGATGGAAAACATCGTGAGGAACCTGCACACTGAGATAACCAGTGTGTAAAATGGGGTAGGCACAAAAGATCCTCAAGGGTCGAAGTGCCGCTGGGGTTATTCCCGGCCCCTTATCATAAGATAAGATATCATAAGATAGATAGATGGGAGAGGTATAAAAGTGCTTCACACAAAAGTTGTTTGTTCCCTTTTTGTCAACTATTCATTAAAAAATGAAGATCATAAAACGTCATCCACACTCATCAGTACCTACTTGATGATTGACATTTCACGACTTGGACATTTCTGTTACGACTTGTACAACAAATCGTTCTAGGAGCAATAAGAAAGAAAGAAAGAATTTATTTTCAATAGCGCACACATACAAACAATTAGGTACAGAAAATAAAAATAATATTAAACAAATATAATATAAGAATAAGTAAACAAAAGTAATTAAGTTTGATGAAGGTGGTGTGCAGCACAGGAAAAAGGGGACTGCCTCAGCCTGTTGCCGCAGCGGATTTAGCACTACGGCGCTGATTTTCAGGCATCACCTGTGTGCCAGGGATCACTCCCTAATGATACACTACAACAACGTAAAGTTTATTCACAATAACGTAAGCACTTTATCAATCAGGTATTGACCTGATTGATAAAGTGCTTACACCTGATGCAAACAAACGTATAGCTACAGGATGATTTGTCTCATTACCAGCGCAAATTGCGGCAGCGGGCAAACGGACGGTGATTACGGACAACACTGCGCTAACGAAGCTTTTTATCAAGTTTTTATCGAATTACTCGGCTCTAGCTGTGCCACTGGATTCACCAGGATCGGAGTTGAAAAAAAAACAGAAATATAGGAGGGCAAAAAAGGTTAAAAATAACTTCTTGTGTTCATCTATTTTGCGAGAGTCGGTGGCCTAGTGGCTAGGTCCGGGTTCGAAACCATGCCAATGAGTTTTTCAGGCTTTTTCGAAGACTTATGTACATTTACCGACTGCTCTAACGGTGAAGGAAAACATCGTGAGGAAACCTGCATGTCTGAGGAAATAAAAAAATCCAAAGGCGTGTGAAATCCACCAATCAGGACTGGGCCCGCTCGGTGGATCATGGCCCATAACCCCCTTGTGCAAGGGGAGGCCTGTGCCCCAACAGTGGTGACATTAATAGGCTGCTGATGATGATTTTTCTGTTTTATTCTTTATTAACTACTCTAACTAAAAGTTGAAGTGGAAAGTCCAGATGTGGAATCGATCCGGGGAGGGAACGTTTGCGCCGATGCCGTCTCATGCCCTAGCCTTTGAGCAATTGTATCTTATAGTGCTTTGTGGCCATGAAGGAAGGAACGCCTGCCCCTATTAGATGGAGACTATTTTTAATACATATTTGTGGCCATTCATTAATTATATTTTCTGGATAAGTACACATTTTAATACAATAAATTAGGACGCTATTTTAGGTGGTTCCTCTGTCTACCCCCTCGGGGATTGTGGACGTGACATTATAGGAATTTTATTTTATTGGATCGACCCCGCCATATTAGTTGAGTTAATTAAGTACGTGAAAACACTTTTCACATACCTACCTACTTGCCTAACTATTGTTGTAAAAATAATACTTACCTACTATATACAGGTAAGCTATGTACCGACAAAGTACGCCACTTCTACCTTTTCCCTAGGGTGAAAAACAACCCTATTTATAGCTTTCGGTGTCCGTATACAGTATGTTATTGGGGACCTGTCCTGAATTTTTTTACTGAATTTTTTAAATCTAGGTATAAAATTAACAGTTTTCAGTGAAATAATAATGCCGATATCTTTACAAATAAGGTTGCAATAGCGTTTCAAAGTTCACAGTAGACGAATTGAATTAATTACAAGATCCATACAATAACTAAAATAAATAATATTTCAATAATTTTACTGCTTTTGTACTTATTATAATAATTGCATACTAGAAAAAGTGTATTATGAGATTTAAATTGTAATCTGCTACATGCAGTGTTATTCGTTCGTATTTTTATTACTGGAGCAAGTAATTTAGTTTTTAAGTTACGAGTACCCACATCACTATTATTACCTACCTACAATGGCATGAACAATTTGGTAATTAATACCTACATACTTTTAATTACCAATTATTCTATTTTATTTCCTCTCACACTCTGTATAATGTGTAGTTGTATGGGTGCACTTGGATGATACTCAACTCTATTTAGAAAAGATCAAACGTTTACGTCAAGTGCCACGTGAAAGTTTGTGTAAGAAGGGTTCCGGATACGAAAGTGTACCTACTCGTTTTCATTGCAAGCATAGTTGTAGGCTGTATGCATAAACCTATTATATTACTAGTGTAATAAGGACATGACTATAGTACTTACCTCGGATCTGTTACAATTTTTGGTCGCAACTGCAAAATTCATATATACCTTGACCGGAATATAAAAACCCTATGAATTGGTAGTTTTATAATCTGTGTAATGGAATTCGCTATGAAAAAAGTAGTACTACCATTTAATTATGGTATGTGGCGAGGGTTTTATTCCTGGTCAGGGTTAAATGTAATTGTAATTGTTACCCGATTTTTTATCGATTTCTTTATTTATATTAGGCGAACCTCGATTTCTGAAATCGGAAAATAGTACTAAAAACTGGTCAAGAATTAGTCGACGCTCACGCCCTTTAGGGCTCTAATATGTTGCCTAGCCTCCTCATCCCTGCGATCCTCATCAATGAGGGAAACGTACAGAGAGATCGGTAGGTAGGTTGCGTGATTGATTTGTGACACAAGGTGTCCCAGGAGGCAAATGCACGGCTGAGTATGGAGATTGAATGCGTCTCTCCCATTATTGTTTCACCCTCTATGTATGTATTAGTAGAGGCAGTCTCCAGGTAATAGTTCAAAATAGGGGTGGATAGAAGTCGGGCTACTATCGCTAGTTTTTTTTTCGTGAATTCGATCAATTCAAGTCGATCGGAAGCGTCTGGCCCGAGGTAGAGAACTGCGAACTTGAAGACGTCGAATTTCGTAGTTGGCGCTGAACATCTTGGTCAACCTGATTCCAGCTGGTTTCATTCTTTCTTCTTTAAACGGTAGCGGCGATCCCTCTCCGCTCACTCTCGTAGTTTTAGTCGGTCGCGAATAGGATTATGCCTTTTTATTTCGCTCTTCCTTGCTCTATTTGTTTTCAGTCTCGACTATTTTGTATATGTTGCAAATTTTTATTTATTTTTCGGTGTCAACATATCGACAATACTCTTGTTTATGAAATTCAGTTTAATTTGTCCCAAACGGACAAGCAAGTTCGGTCGCTAGCTCGCTTCTTAGTGAGCGGCGACCGCGCCTCGACAAATTTTCAGAGCAATCTTCCGGAGGGTATGAGGTCATTGGTTATTAATATATATTAATTGAAGCGCATATTTTTGTGTTATCGCCGAATGGATCTTTTAGGCGGTATAAGTATTATTTTTATTTCTGCTATAGTTCAACTGTACGAAAACGACGTTTCATTTTCGTCAGATGATTTTTCCGAACGACCTGCCTAGACAAAACGTTTATCGAATTCACGTCAAAATACAAATACCTAACAGTTGAGGTTTAGGGGAGAGAGAGGTTTAGGTTTTAAGGTTTCGTGGGAAATTCGATGGAGAAGAGAAATGAACTCCTTGTGGCCATGCTGATTTGTAATACATAAGTACATGCATATGTATTACAAATGCATATATACATGCATATGTATTGTATGCATGAAGGAAGGAACACGCGATTTTTTCTTTCATCCAAGATTGTATGTAACTTAATTCGGATAAAACGGCACACAAAGTGCAATGAACCGCTGTAATAAAGCACCAATAACACACGTCAGGGGTCGTAAACCGAGCGCCCGGTATCGAGCAGCCACAATAAAAGTCCGTTCCGATTCCGATACCACTAACTATCAATTAGGTGACTGCAGGGGTACTCAACCTTTTAACCATAGGTTACCGCAGGTTAGGACTGACAAAGAGTTAACCTCTGGTTACCGCAGGTTAGTTCCCTACATAGAGTGTTAATTCAGTTGTAAGTAGGAATTTTATAACCGTAATCATGTTTTCTTATGATCATTATCTTAAGTAATTAGGGAAAAAATACCTATAAAAAACCTGAACTTAATATAAAGCTCTGAAGACACCTTGAGATCTAATAGTAATTAAACAAATAACTAAGTAAGTAACGTGAATATCTAAGTTGTCCTTGTACCTTTCGATACAGTCTTTATGGCCATTTGTTGTATAAAACACCATGAACTCAATGGTATGATCAAATTCATATGGAAAATAACGCAATAATCCCTGAGGTATACATACACTGCAGCTATTTTAAAACGGGATCAGACCGAACCCGAATTTCAAGCTGCAGTGTTGTAAAGACTTAAATTACAAGCACTTTTTGATCCACCCCTTATTATTTTGAAAACATTGAAGAGTCTAAAATCAGACTAAAATAATTTTCTCTGAATATTTCAAATTAATAATACCTACTGAAAGTTACTAAACTAAATATAAATTTATATTTCAAATATCTACAAGTTAAGTACTAAATCCACACATAACATGTCGTTTAACTACCCTGTCAAGTTTCTCACAGTGAATCTAGATGCTGAAAAATGTTTTAGAAGATCTAATGCAGTGCTAAGGTGACAACATCTGTGGAAATTGCAGGGAATGTTTTGATAGATCACTGAGTAATACGGTGCTACGGACTCGACCGAGCAATGCGGAGCTCGGGGCTGGCTAGGCTCCAAAAATATAAGAGCTATGAATTGTAGGGTCGCAATGTTAACAGAAATGTCGAGAAAGTCCTTGAACAAAAACTCTCTCTCTCTCTTCAACCGGTGTTTCACCCACTGCTGGATGTAAGTCTCCTCCAATGCACGCTTCTACGGTCTTCTCTACGGTCTTGAGCTTTACCAATCCAGTTTCCTGAACAAAAACGTTACCAAAAAAATTAACTGTAACTTTTTAATCACAAGAAGAACGACGAAGAAAAATTGTTCCTTTATTGGAGATATAATGAATGCTATTTAGTAATTGATGTTTCCAGTAGAACATTTGTAGTAAGACTGACGCATTGAAAATTGTCAAACTTTAATGCAATTTCGTTGATTGAATTTCAACTATAACCTACGATATAAAACATTAGCTTTATGACAATTATATTTTAATATTAGTAATAGTAGGCGTGATCATGATCACTTTACATTCGCTGGGTCTATATTTTTCTTAATAATTAAATTAACAAGGCCTTCAATATTATTTTATCTAATCGGAAGTGAACCTCCATTTATTTACTCATATTGAAAAAAACAGTTGCCTTATACACATATATCTTTGTTAATTGTATTTAAGTAAACAAAACAATTACTTATACAAATAGAATTATACCGACCAATAAGCTACGAGTATTGTTGTCTAATACTTGTAGCGATAAAAAACCTATCTACCAGATAAGGAGATGCATTTACCAATCAATCATCTTATACAACGTGTAATATAATTACCGCAATCTGAGAAATTAGTTTATTCTAAATGAGGAACCTAATCGATTTTTGTGGTTTTTAGCCCATGTTGTATTTTCAGGACTTTTCATAAAAATAACTTTTAAATAGGTCACAATTTTTATTATATTTAAAAGAATAATTCTGACGCACAATAACAAAGTATGTAGTGCGCGTGCGCTCACCGTGCAGCAACTGAGCGCGTATCGTGTCACTATCTAAAATTTGCATATTTATTTGGACAATTTATTTCAGGATTTATAATATAAATATTAACCAAAAAATATTTTTATTAGTTCCAATAAATTACGTAACTAATAAATTAATTGAGGTATATAAGGGATTGCGTTATTTATGTAACACATTTCAACAAAATATTTAAAAAAAATTACAGTATCATCGCTGTAAGATATAGTCACAGTACTATCACGCACCCTCCGGTAGGCGAGTTACTGCAGAAAGCGTTCAATCTGCGCTTAGCTCGGATTCATCGTAAACTCGTTAACGATCCGGTTCCGACGCCAGATTGATTAGAGTGGGCTCATACACCCCCGATCCTCACACGAGAGCTAGAGTATAAATTTTCTTTCTTAAAAAGCATAATAGTTAAGAGAAAAATCAGTTAAAAAGAAAAAATAGTTATGAGAAGGTTATGGTAAGGCTCTGTTAACTTAAAAAACTTTTACACAAAGTGACTTCTATAATTAATTTCTTATTTTTCTAGGGATACGTACCCCGAAGAGGAAATCAGAGCCCTATTGCTGTCGCTCCGTCTCGTCCGTCTGTCACACAGGTCTAGCGCCTAAACGGAATAAGATACAGTCTTCAAAATTTCATATAATTTGTATTCCCAATACCCAAATCCGAATATCAACTTTAAAAATATATCGGTTTTTAGAACTCTTATAAAAGTAAAAGAGCGTCGGTGACGTCGTGTCTAGAACGTCGGACTCCCGTGCTGGTCCGAGTTCAAATCCATGCAATGCCATGTACCAATAAGTTTTTCAGTTTTTTCGAAAAACTTACGTACATTCACCGACTGCTCTGACCGTGAAGGAAACCATCGTGAGGAAACCTACATACTGAGATAACCAGTGTGTGAAATGGGGAAGGAAATGACAAACAATCCCATTAAATCTGCTACGAGAGTCGTTCTATGTGATTAATTCCTTAGAATGATCACGACCCTCAGCAATGAGGAATACGACTTAGAAGAGAGATAAAAGTAAAGAGAGTCGATAAAAAAAATATATCAGACCCTTTTTCAATATTAACCTGAACTATGGCCACCTCACTCTAAACATCTCAAGACGTTATTTACGAAAACGCCGGACTAGCTCGCTAGCTCGAGGCTCGAGTTACCTGCGCTGTGGAGACGTATGAAAACCTCCTTCAATCTATGTACCGAGTAACTACGGGATCGCATGCTCGTGGCAGACCTAGCTAGTCACTCTAGTAGTTTTTATAAAAAAACATTCATTTTTATAAAAAAAACATTCCTATTAAAACTAATTATCGAAAAATTTAATCGAGAATCACGGCCAAAGCGTCAATTGAATAATTTTTAGAGCAGTTAGGCCACGAGGAATAACATTTCCAGTTAGGCAAATCAGTTAGGCCACGAGCAATACCCCTGATTTTTTTCTGTTGTGCCGACCAAAAAGTATAACATTATCTTTTGCCATATAAGCTTCCTATATAGTGAGCCCCTAATCCAATGTAAGATTCTATACTAAACTCAATAATATCCAAGCTCGAAGCACTAAATCATTCGAAACGTTTCAGTTCCTCTATCCATAGCATTTTTTACATTTATTAGGTAGGTACTTACTCCCATCCCAAATATAGGAAGGACCTCGCAACTACAAACAGAATACGAAAAAATAGTAAATACATTTTTACAACACACGTCATTTGCATGGCTGAAACATTTCAGTCTGAATTCACCTTCAATTTCGTCGGAAATGGCGAGGTTCGCAGAATTTTTCGTGTTTTATGTTTTAAAAATAAAACTTGTTTATTTCGGACCCAACTTTGATTCAATTAACATTTTCATGTTAATGTTGTTCAAATATGACAACCATTAAATTGATTAGATATTTTAGAATTACAAATTTATTCAATTTAGATCAAAATTACAAATAATGTCAATTAATTAATAAATAATTATAAATAAACCTCATTTTAGGTAGGTTTCCTGAATGATCTGACCCTCCTTAGCTGACGTATCAATATCGAAAATTCAGGTAACCGACTGTACCTATGAACTACATTAAAATAAGCGGAATTACCGTCAGTTGCCAAAACGTCCTTAAAGTTAAGTCTTCGTTAATATACATGCTATCGCTTTCTACACAGCTCTGGTTTTTGCTCATATGAACACTGACCAGGATTGAATATTTTCATTTGGAAATTCGTATTCGCAAAAAAAAAGTTCAAATATCGACTGATCAATTGATCATCCCTTTTTTTTACACTACGTTTGTTACAACCGTATTAAAGATTTAAAAAAATAAACTTTCAACTTCCGGTTTTTCATACTACCCCGACATTCTACAAGTGCAGCAGTTTCGTCAACGTAACCCCGTCAATATCCACGGGCTCCACTGCCCACGTCATGCCGCCACGTCACGTCACGTCACCCAGTGACGTATCGCTGTCGCGCTAATTAAACACCTCCCGTGCTCCATCACCCTGACATGTGTTATTTTACGCCTCTACCTACACAGCCTCCTATGCCTACCTCTCTGTATGTACAGTGAAACAAAGTGATTTTACTATAAAACTTTGACTATAATATAAGGTCGGGGAAAAAGTCTTTTCGCATATTGTATGTATAAACTTGTAATAAAATTTCTTTGGCTGTACTATTTGTATCCTGCTGGTTTTGATGACATTTAAAAGGTTACATTAATAAAATAAAAACAAATTAGTAAAATGTTTTTTCCAGCTAATTTTAATTTGTTTTTCTTTCTGTCAAAATAAGTGAATCTTTATGTATTTGTCTGTAAATTTCCCTAAGAGAAAATAAATAAATAAAAATAAATATAATCAACCATATTTCTTTTACCCTTCCCATTTTGAATACAAATAAAGGCCGAAATGACGCAGTGGCCGTAAAATAATTACTTTCCAGTCAACTGTCTACAGATAACATTTCAGTTGAGTCTACCCGTTGCCCAGAAAAGAAAACGGAAAACTTTATGGTACGTAAATAATAAAAGGTTGCTATTACCTCGTAAAACTTTCGCGAAATAAATATGTCCCTAACGATATTTCTGAAGAGTTACGGACTTCTGACATTTCTACAATGGTATTAGGAAATGAAAAGTTATAAAAATGTAGCGTAAAAAACGACATATTTTTTATTTTGTTGCAAGAAGGGGTCTCATCTCTTATCTCATATCTTTTCGATGCTTCAGATTATACATACAAATGTATTATATAATGTACTTATGATGTGGATTCCTTAAGCTTGGTATTGTTTGAATGAGTATGAGGTTTATACCAATTGATATACCTATACACTAGATATTTGATCCCCCCCCCCCCCCCCCAAACAATTTGCACCAATAATTCCAACCAGACTGCAATCGGCCGCCCGCCCGCGCCAATCATTCCAATCAGTTTTCCATCCGTTTCATTCATTCATTCGCTCGTTCCTGAAGCCCTCGAGACCTTCGACGACGCTTCTCCCTCTCATAATTCGTTTGACGCACTTTTTTTAAAGGTCTATTTTTACACGTGAATTAACTCGTTTTAAAAAATTAAGGGTGAAAGTCCTTACAGGTAGTTTACCTTTATTGCACTATTTTTATGCTTCAATTTCACGTTGAATTTTAGTCTCTGTTTTAATTCGTCAAACGTTAAAATCGCTACGTCTCCTGTATTCCGATGAACGCTTGGCTTTATTCGTCAAATCCTCATTAAAATTAAAATACATGCTATCATATTCATATTCATTTATTTCAGTAATGATCATACATTGTCAAAAAGATAGAAAATAGTTAAAAATAAATATCTATCACTATCTAAGCCAGATAGAAATGACACGAGACTTAAGGAAGCCTTAACTTAATTGAGGACGTCTCATGCAACTCACGGTTCTTCGGTACGGTAATCTCACTCTACGAGTTGGTACAATCATGATCCCTTCATTGACTTGATGAAGAACAATAATGTTAAGGAATTTTGGGTTAATTTTAGCATTAACACTGTAAGTAAGAAAACTTTAATGATATTGTCGTAATTAAATAATTCGTATCAATCAATCATTCATTTTGATGGGCTAATTCTTCTTTTGAAACTTTACTGTCAAATTACTTACTTCGTCAGTCTTACGGAGAGCCTGAAGTCTTGAGATATTTTTTGGCTTAGAAATTTCCAAGTTGATTGTTTATTCTCCTTATTGTTTCAAGGTTTATTTTATGAGATTTGGGCAACAGGCCATCAGTCAAAAACGTACGTACTCTTATCGGTACACGATACAGCAGCGAGCACTCGAGATGATTGCGAGCGTATCGCGAGGGATATGAAAGTATGAATAGGCCCCCGTTCGCTCTCAAGTGTCGCCTTCTTAGATTAACCGCTCTTTAATGGCAGATAAACTCGCTGTAATGCCTTTCAAGTCAATGCGGATGTTGCAAACACATTGTAAGCGTTCAATTTAACTTTTTTTAAAGATATGAAACATTATATATTAGAAAGGGTATACTAATTTTATCTAAGAACACTGACTTTGTAGGTATATTGAGGCTCTACAAGGTTTAAGCGCTTACAAATCTCACACACGCCATGTCCCTTACGTGGTATGCAGAGATAATACTTACTTACTTACTCCGCTGGTGCAGCGACCCGAAGTGGATCTTGGCCTCCGATACCAAAGAGCGCCATCGCTCTCTATGCAGAGAGAATGGAGCGCCATAAATCTCTGTCTTGGCACGCTTCTCTTTCTTCCTCTACAGTCATTCGTCGTTTCACGCATGCTCGCCGTTGGGGTCGTCTGCTCTGTATGTTAAAATCTAAGAGCACTCTGTCGATCTTATCTTTAAAGGTTAGTCTAGGTTAGGACGACCCCGGCTTCACTCACTTTACAAACGTCATTAGGAATAAACGTATCGAACGCAAGATTTGTAGACATCGATTCTGAGATGTCACTCGCTAAACAAAACGTCACGCTCACTCCGCATAATGAGTTAGTTTAGTTTAGTTTTAAATTTAGATTTAGGCCACCCCGGAATCTACGCCATTGAATAGGTATTTTTAGCCCTAAATTAAATTCATTTATTTAACAGACAAAAATGTCAAAAAATGTTAGTATCAATTTTAACTTAAAAACTATGTTAGTAGATATAATTGTATTTTGAGGTAGGTATGAGTAGATTAGGCACTGTACAGGAGCCAACCAGCACAGAGATCTATCCGATTCCCAGCTGCATACAGTGTCTCATAATGTGACAGTTGGGCTTAGTTTAGTTTGTTTTTAAATAACTACCAATAAATCCTACGAAGTAAACCCAGAGATAGGTATATACATGGGAAATATCTATGTGTATATATACGTTCGACATGCAAAGTCATATGGCTACGGAATGTGTTGTCACGCTCACACCACGCCCGTGTCTATATGAGTGAACGAGATGGATTAAAATGTCATTTAGATTTTCGCATGTCGATACGTTTCATAATCACTACCCTAGGTCCACACACCACACTAAGCTCAGCCCTAAGCGTCTATCTCTTGGGACTCATTCACTAAGGCTCGTTTGCGCGAAAAGTTTACCCTGGGTTAACTCGCAAATTGTCTATGGTTTTCGTACAAAATTGACATCGGGTTAGAGTTAACCCGAGAGAAAATGGTTCGTGCAAGACGAACGATCGAACCGAAATAGCGCTCTTTCTGAGATACCTCCTTCTAAGAGTGATACCTAACCTAACTTAAAGCTTGCGTTTTGAGCATGCTTCCCTTTCCACTACACCTCCCATGGTAGGTATTGAAGAAATGTGTAACGAGATACGAATTATGGTTGTTCCACACTACAACGCTGGGGCAGCATGGCCTCGCCTCTTAAACAGAAGATGCAAGCATGTTGCATGATGCTATAGGTATCGTAGGCATTTATATTACAAGGCAGGTTGTCGACAAGCTATAGTGCCATCTTTTGTTTATGATGGATGAGGCGAGCGATGCCGCTGAGTTGTAGCTATGTTAAGAAAACATTCTGTTCCTTGGAAAATCCGTGAATTGTACCAATAAAAAGAAATTGAAACACCACAATTCGTGGCCCCACGTATGAAACAAACAATAGGAGATTGTTTAACTAGTGCGAAAACAACGAAATTGAGTGCGAAACAACGGGTGCGCCACGTGTTCTTACCGTACATGTTAGACACGATTATGTTTTTACATCTGTCAGACGGAAAATAAACGAACAATTTAACCGACGCATGCACTTTAGCAGTTACTTTAAAAACGAATCAATTACAACCAACGTCTTTAAATATTTGAAACTGTATTTTAACAATTATATATGAAGATTTTCTTCTATTAATTGTAAAATATTATCACGCACTCGTACAATTATATAAAATATTTCGATTAGAAGGTACCTATACAGTTTGTTTATATTCGGTATCAGAGATACATATAAAAGCGACATGATTTACGAGTATTTTCGATCCTAGGTTATTAGCAGTTAGTATGTAGCATTTTCTGCACAATTTGCAGTCGATAAATATGCCCATTTTTGAACAGGCGTAACAAAAAAGGTTTTGAGACACCACTATCCTTCGCCTCGCGTATGAAACAAAAAAAATTGGGTAAATTCCCACGCTCGGTTCCCTTATTTTCCCACGTCAAACAGTCGCTCCACATTCGGGGCGGGGAACCAATTTAGTAATGCTTCCCGCGTCAAAAAAATCTTTAATGTGTTCGGGAGACGTGACCGTATTCCGAAGCAGTCGACATGTTTCTACTGCAATTTCGGTTATCGATCGACAGCTGTCGGGTCCAGGATCCGTTCGTAGATTAAAGGAGGGCCTGTTCCACAGTCCCTTTCCCCTGGTAGAGAGCCTGCTTTAAAATGACTTACATGAACTTATTCAATACATTTTTTGTGAATATTTCCAGACGCATTAATATTTTCACTAGTTGGTGCTAAATCTTTTAAAAGAGTAGAGTTAAAATGGACCTTAGAATGGTGCCAAAATATTCCAATTTTACCCAGCTATGTTTAATTTATTCATTTACTAAAAGTACATCGATATAGATATATCTAGTTTTAAAATTAGCACATTTCGTTTTGAGAAATTGAAAATTTTGACTTTTTCACTAGGTGATCTAGTAGCAATATCAGTTGAAAGACTTTGTATGTCTATATCAACTTATCACACGTAACTTAGCTGTTCCACCCTGTACTTATACAGTGGTGTATAAGTTTTTTGTTATGTACCGAGCAGCGCATTTTTTAAATTCAATCCTCTGCCCGCCAACCTCTTCCAATGCCACTGTTGAAATCTGCCGCCCGCGACCCTGACTCCCCGGACCTCCCACGCTACGCCACTGGCTTGGTTTCTGACCTGAAATTAAATTATCGCTTAACGAAACTTCACTGTCACTCCTACACAGTCATTTATATGAGTAAGCGTGACATTGACACATATATTTAGTAGAGATCATTTATTTTTATAATTTTAAAAGGCAAACTTTGTGTCAACTAAGTACCTACATTTAAGCTATTAATACTACAATGATATGTTTACTTAAACTTGTCTGCCATGTTACAAACATATATGTATTAGAACAAAAATGTATATAAACTTTGGATTTAGTGGTCACGCAGGAATCGCCAGTCTTGAAAAATTCTCAGAATTGAGATAGATTCTGAATAAGGACGTGCTCTCCTCCGTTACCGTCAAAACAGAGGAAATATGATGACGATGCTTATCTCTAGGGCTTTATGGCTCCGTTTTCGTGCCAAATTCCCACTCTAATACCACTTAATTCGTATTCAGCCTTATTCAGACAACCTAAAATTCATTTTAGAACGTCACAATGACCAATAAAGTTATGCCGTGAGCGGAATTAGGTCGACATCACACAGGTGTGCGCTGCATCTTTTGACATATTGATAAACGGCCTTGTTTCGAATTTGTGGCAATATTTTTCTCTCTGGTTATTTATATTGATATTTTGACCGATAATGACAGGCTAATAAATAAAAAAGTTAACAGTTGTCGCAAAATTGTTCTGCACGGATGGGTCGACGAAAGTAGCTGTAATTTTGTTTCATTGTTACATTATAGGAATTGTTTGGTATGATATTGATAAATGAGATATGATATTGAGTCATAAATAAAACGACAATCAATGTATTTCACTTACGTACTTCTAAAGATAAAACAAACGCAATTAAACGTCGTATGAACAGTAACATAAATACTTATAGAACGTTTAAAAATTAGGAATTCTTATTTAAGAAGCAGGTTCGATTCCGGTTCGGTTCGCAACATCCATTATCCACATGCGCAGATTTTTAAGCTCCGGCCGCTCTTCACTTAAAAGTAACGCATGTTGATTGGTTGCAGCGATCCGAACTAGAACCGGCTTCGTATATTCCTAGCCACAGAGTAAGTAACCTATCTTCAGATGGTGAAGGAAAATTCTTCCATCATTCGTCGAAATGAATTTCTATATCGGCATCAAATCGTTTCAGTAAAACAAGTTAAACATATAAATAAATATGTATGTACCATAGGGTACGTGGATTACGTACCTATAGAGGTACGTAATCCACAAGCCACCAATCAAACGATGGCTCCTCTGATCCGGATCAAACGGGTTTTGTCCGATTTCGTCCGCATTCTGGGCCAAACGGATTACTTCGTCCGGATAATTGATATTTTAGCATTTCGCCCCAAAAAACGTAACATACGAGGGCAAAGTTAATTCGTTTCTGGAAGGTTTAATTTTAATTTGTTCGTCACGATACGTCGGAAAATGTCAAAGTGTACTTTGAGAACACTTAGATCAATAGGACTTCTGCAAATATACTGAATAAAATGTCTATTTACTTAGTTAATATTAATTTTTCGATATTACTTTCGTTATTATATACTCTCTGCCTCTGGTACTTATATAAGCTCTTAAGATAAATCGTTATAACACCACAAGTCGTCTCTTAATAATCCGAAATTAAGTCGGGATTTCGCGAGTCACCTCCGCAGATTTCGACCGTAGCCCTCTACGGCCTACGGGCTACGGGTCTACGGCTCGTGGCGCCGCGGCCGGCGTAGAAGATGAGGTAATTTATTATGTAAATTATGATGTAGCGCTGTTAACGACGTCGGTGATTACATTTCACATTTTGTTTTGTTGGAGCTACTATAAAATACCTATCCTTTGTTCTCTTTGAACTTAAATTATTTTTAGAAAGTTCAACGTGCGATCTCGTATTTAGAACTTGCTTCATAATGTTTAATAAGTTAATAAAGTGGAAGTACGAATTAAAAATATATTTAAGGTTCAGTCAAAAATAGCTATGGGGTGGTTTGCCATGTGCCTTCCCCATTGTGAAATTGGGTTACATTTTCATCGAAAATGTACGTATAAGTCAGAATCTGTAAGTACGAAATAACCTATTCAGTCAATAGAGTACCAATAACCCAATTTTGCGGTTGTAGAAGATGTAAAGGGTTTGCTTATGAATAATTCAGAAGGTGCGACTGACCCTGATTTCATGCAATTACATATTTATCAACAAAATCTATACTTCTTATCTTACATGTACTTTGAACCTCGGAACGAATAGTTCAGACAAACACTTTTATGTAGGTAGTTTTATTTTCGTGTGGGCAATAATATTCTTAGTTCCCCTAAGTATAAGAGTATCAAGGGGTTGAAGTATAACGTTGTTTGTTTATGAAAGAACACCAAGTATAGAAAACATCTAGTTTGTTCAGAGATTAAAGAGGATTAGTAATTAAACTGCAGTCTCTAGCACCCGTAGCCCGAGAAGCACAAGTCGATACAAACAAAACAGTACTAAAACATAATAAAGAAATACAGAAGAGATTCTCAGTGTCTACAAGCATACGGCGCCCGCGCGAGGCTCTCACACAATCGGACGCCGCGCGCCGTGTACACGCTAAAACTATTGCGCGTACAGTAAATCATGCTACACTTAAACTACAACCTTGGGATCTTCAAGGCCAGAGTGAATAGGCATTTACTGGACCCGCATGCTCCATCGTCGCTTACTATCAGGCGAGATCGAGGTCAAATGCGGGTTTAGTAGTACATAATAAATTTTTTAAAAACTATGAGATACGCTGCGAACATAGTATAATTCACATGCATAGGAGACACGACCCTAGCAAACCGCTACTGATATACCAATAAAGAAGATTCAGTCGGTGTAAAGGGAAGCGCTATTGTTTGTGAGTGCATCGTGAGTCGGTTTCTGAGGTAGAGGTGCGGAAGGGGTGTGAAAACGGACACTGTGACGTGCGGGATGGGTGGTGCGAGAGGGAGGGAGGTGTGCTTTTTTGCCATTCTTTTCGTAAAGGAACTACTTCAAGAACCAATTTAGTTAAGCAGTTGCCTAAGCCTATAGTACAGAGATAGCTTTCTGACCTTATTTATTTTTGAGTACTTACTTGATAAGTTCCTTACGACCCGCCACAGCCGGTCGGTACGTGCCTTCCGTTAACGATGCCTGTCTCCCGTCTGGCGGACAAGAGTCCGGACGACTTCTCGTCGTTATTGTTTTATTTGCATTCAGAGACAGATAATGCTACGACAGACGAGTTCTAGCCTATTCGACACCCGAGGAACTAATCTGTCGGCGAGTTGGAACGGAGCGGATTTTATAACTTCGTAAAGTTCGTATAATAATTCAAAATTATCTAGGAATTTTCTATGTGTATGTATGTATCGTACATCTATGCTCGGAAAATCTTATTCTTTATTCTTTATTTTAAACAAAATACATTATAAAGTGTTTTCTTCTTGTAAATCTTTGGGGGATGGAGGTTGACTTGAATGTGATTTTTATATGATTTCATAGAATAGAAAGAATAGAAAATCCTTTATTAATAGATCATTGAGTACCACACTAACTCGCAACTCCTGGAAACCACGAATACGCGTTTTAAATTGACTGAGAAAGAAAGCCTCTCCAGTATTAAAATGTAATTAAACACAGGTAAAACCTCATACAATGTGGTTTTGTAAATGAAAACGTACAATTCACAGTTATTAAAGATTAACCAGCTCAAAAAATATATAAAATAATTTGTAATAATTACTCCATCGCAATTATGAAGCTACGTACGTTACCTAGGTAACGTACGAAACAATGGAGACAAAACCACAATTCGCGGCTGTGAATGAGATACATATTAAAATGTCTGTACCTACCTACATTGAAATTAAACCCCTATTATAACGTGCTAGCTGTTTGCGACAAGTTAATGTTCAACTATACAATACCAGGCTTGTTCTCAGCTTGCAAACAGAAATAAAATGAACACGACGAATATTCCATGATAATATTACAATAATTTCTACCTGTAATCTGTGTATAGTTGGAAACACATCAAGCTATACCTACCTACTATAAATACGTTTTCAGCTACAGACTTCATGCCTTAACTTAATTAGACAGAACCCATAGAAATCAATTTTTAAAATCGTTGCAATGAGGCATTTATACCTCCTCTAAATAACAACAAAAAGAAAGAAGCGAGCTTGGATTTTAACCGATCAAAAATTCCCGCGGCTTGGAAGTGATTGATTCAAAACCAATCCAACGTTATGTTGATCGTTCCCCAATGCACAACATGTATAGAATTGAAATTAATAACCTGCATATACCTATTTGACTCTCTGAGAATTGAATAACCTGCCTGTAAAGATAGACTGTCGATCATCGCGGCCAATGCGGCTGACGCGCCGCGGCTGACGCGACAATACTAAACACTATAAAAATGTATGGTGCCGCTTCCGAGACCCCGCGATAGACGCGCGCGACCGACGTCTGTCGTAACTGTCGTAAACCGCGCGCGATCGTGTCTCGCTCGACATGTCGCGTGCCGCGCGGAGAGAATATGTCAACACAATGACATGTGAAAAGCAATAAATGGTATGAGTATGAGTATGTGACAGATCAATGACGTGTTTTCTTCGCAAGACGTTGACAGACATGCGCGACAGACGCTGACATCGGAAGCACGGTGCGTCATAGGCCGAACAAACCAGACGCGCGCGGGCAGCCGCGGCGCGTCAGCCGCATCACTCGCAATGATCGACAGTATTCGACAGTCAACATGGACGAATAGTTAATTGCTTTGATTATCTTTTGTTTCAATGTGTAGGCGGTATTATACGAATTTCCAGAACACCTAAAACTGTAATCGCTGACAAAACATCACCTCTCTTTTCGGAAATCAACCTTCTAAGTTACGAGTGAGCGTGACAGTTTCATTTAATTTGCCACGACGATGCGATGCCACTACCTACTGAAGTACCTATTTTGACACCTGTATTGATGATATGTCCGAACTGGGAATCGCTGCTACCATATTCATAGCCAGAGCCTTAGTTATAGCTGGTCATTATCCGTTCCGACGCTCCACGCCAGAGTTAAAGCTAGCCTCGTTATAGTTTGACAATCCCTGAAGGGTCTGGCTCATTTAGTTTGGAATTAAATTTCTGTTAGTAGGTACTTGTCTACTAGACTATTGTATATTGAATCCGTAAATTTCATATTTAAGAATGATGAATCCGATTCTTTGAATTCATAGAAAGTAGTAGTCAGTTTTCGAATATTTTAAGCACTAGTTGTAATTGCATGAAATCAAAGAAAATATAATATTTTATTTCCCTATGAAAATCAGATTTAATCCGGAGTGATTCCAAAACACTCGTCTGAATTTAAAAAAAAACATTGTTAATGATTGTGTAATGATTTACAAATTACCAATATTCTTCATTATTCTTCGTTTCTCTTCTGCTAGGAATTGTCCACCCCAATGGTTAAAAGGTGGATTCAATCCTGCGACACTTGCGCCAGTCTCCTCCTGTGAGCCATTGTCGCTTCAATTTAACTTTTCGGTTTCGTACGAAAAAGTCTTGGATGAAAGAAAACGTATGGGCGGGACGGGGGTTCGTTCCTTAATGGCAAAAGTATTCCGGTTAAGTGCATGAAATGGTGCACTCATGCCCACACATAAAACACCCATGAGTATAGTTTTACATTACTTTTACCTCAGCACTGCATTGTAGTGAAAATGTAGAGGGAAATAAATAAAGGTAGGTCGTGACGTGCCCGCATTGCCCGCTGTGGCCGCCGCGAGCGTAGCAATCGCCTTATTGAGAACGTGCTTACAGAAGGTTTATTCTTCACTTGGAGCTCTAAAACTGCTGTAAGAGTTTCGTTCATTGTAAAGGCTGGGTATGTTGTGTTTTCCTGAATTATGGTAGAGAGAGGAGTGCCTATTGTAGAATGCAGCTTGCTCTCGACCCGACGATTACAAGCGAAAAACTAAGATAAGAGTTAATATAAGTCCTCTTAAAAAGTTTCTTAGCAAGAAGTTGTTTAAGAGGTTCACCCTTACAGCATTACAGGGTTTCAGAATAAAAGGCGAATTCCGTTTTTCCGGATCCGAAAGAAACCTTAAATTCATTGCAACTCCCTATATCAACTCCTGACTCCTCAAATCGACCGTTTCCTATAAAAGTGACCCAAATATTGAACTAGGACCGCGCCTGATAAGACCTCTATAGGATTATTTTGGTGCCATCGCCATTTACATAAAGCACATACGAGTATTTGCACATGGTTTTGGAGCTGAGATTAGATTTACTTTGGGATCGTGAATGTAGAGATGGGTACAGTGGACAACACATCAAGCTTTATTTGATACATTCATACGAATGTCAAGAAATCATAAAAAAAACTTATTGAGATATTATGTTCCATAGAGTAGCCTGAAGTGTCTTCCACTGTACATTCATCGCTATCAATTTCATCGTCAACCCATTTCCACGGTTTTATATAACGTCGAATACACTTTCTGTAGTGTACAGATACAGAATCAAATGGTTACGGAAGAGGTTTGCAACAAAAACACTTTTGTAACGTAAGTGATAGATACAAGGGTGTTCAGTATGGTGGTGGAGGAAAACTATGTTTTCCTTCGCCGTTATAGAGCAGTCGCCAAATGTACGTAAGTCTTCGAAAATTTAATGGTTCATACTTTCAAATTCAGACCTCAGCACAGGAGTCCGGCGTCCTAGCCACTACATACCACTGCGCCACCGACACTTCAGTCTACCACACTCATATTAAATTAGTTCCTAATTGGAGCCCACAATCCTAAAACAAAAGACGTCCGTAAACCGAGGAGCCTGGCACAGTGCTGGAGACGAGGGGATTAGCGAAATTAATGGATTTTGTTTAGGGCCGGATACTGTTGCAGCGGTTAATTACCTCGACGGACGCTGCCGAGGATAGATGAAGCGAACAGCCACGAAGGAAACTTAAGCTTTGTGCATTTGTAGACTCTGAGAATAGGTAAAATGATTAAACTAAGTACAGACTCACTAAGTATGCTAGATTGTGTGGAACATGCTCGATATCTACATATAAATAAAGTACTAGCTGTTACAATTTGACCTTCCAGCTACACTAGCGTCGTTTTTTTATTATTAAATAAGGGAAGCAGGCGAGCAAATCGGACACCTGATGGTAAGTGGTCACCGTCGCTCAAAGACATCTCACCTCACTGTATTATTATGAAAGGGTTTTCGTTGCGCTGCTAACCTTGAGGACTAAGATGGAATGCCTCATGTGCCGGTAATTACGCAGGCTCTCTTATCCCTCAAACCGAAACACAGAAATGCAAGTATTTCTGCTTTTCGGCAGAAATAGATAAGAGGGTGGTACAAGGCGATCCTGCACATCAGGATCTACCACCTGTAAAATATGCAATGCCGTTGCGTGACATACTCGTAGTATAAAAATTGTATACAGCTTGAATCAAACCATCATCTTCAAACGCCTTGAAAAAAAAAGAGATAATAATCTTGTTATTAACTTGTCAGTAAACGCGCAGATAATGACGTTAACAGCGTCAACTGTTTTGTAATTAACTAAATTACGACGCTTGTAATCCTAGTTTAAATTACGTACCCCATCACTGACTTAAGAAAATCATTAAGTCACATAAGGACGTTGTAACTTATAAAAATCTAAGTAGCTTTAATAATATCTTTCACTATTACAAAGATTATAGGAAAACTGCGATTTCCCATTAATCGAGACATTTTCTGACAATATAAGAGAGCTCTATTTTCTAACGTCTACTGGATGGAGTAATTCACCACAAATTAGTCCATGTTATTGGTCATGAAGGAACCGGCGAAGGAGAAGGAACGGATACTTCTTAGACTTAGACTTTTATTTCATCAATGGGCGCAATCGATCTAGCGACGTATAATTGTCACTCAATATTAGTAGCTCATAGCCTAGTTGCGAGCACAATCCGAAAGCGATAGTGCAGGTTAAGCAACGTTGGGCGCGGTCGGTACCAGGATGGGTGAGCACTAGTGGCATATTTCATCTGAGCTCCGCCATACCTCGGAGAGCACGTTAAGCAGTCTGTACCGGCTGTTGTCGTTCGGCAGCAGTCGTTAAGCCATGTCAGTGGCCCTAGGGGCGGCCTGAACAACTCTGACAAATTGGTTGGTCACTAACCATACGATAAGCAAGCAATATTTGTATAATATCACGCATGACATAAATAAATAGAAATCATTACAGAGACGAGAAAACGTTTCTACTAACGAATTTGTATATTGGAGTGGGATTTAAATTTTAAATTCATGTCTGTTAAACATTAAATTAGCTCGCGTAAAGTAACAGTTAATTTTGTTCCATTTCTGTGAATTTATCTCTGAGCAACCGGCATGGGTATAAATTTAAACCGGCGAACAAAGCAGTGGATTCGTATGAGATCAAAATGAAATTAATTAATCAAAGAACGTTTGCTTTATACGGGATCCTGAAAATATTAAGTTTCAACGTTGCGTTTTGAAAAATGTTTAATAAAAGCTTACTTATATTTATTATTTATACTATATTTATTTATTTACGCATTTTTTAAAATCATTTATATGTCATGGTAAGTGTAGGTATATATATTTTTCACTTATTAATACTACCTATCTTCAATTAAATTTATTTGTGTCGTATCTTTGTCCTCTTGGACAGGTTTTGGCCAGCCATCGGTCATGGTCCAATAGAATACCAGCGCTGTAGGCATTCTTGTCTGCAGCAATAAGCTGAGTTGAGGCCCTTTTCACAACAACAGCAGACCATCAGACATGATATCAATATGTACCTTTGACTACATAATTATTTTATCATAATTATAACTGTTTCGGTCATTGCTGTGTGTGAAATAAACATATTACTGACTTACTTATATAAAGCCGCGACTACAGTTGCGGATACAGGATTTCACTCACATTGATGAGTTAAATAATTATATCCATCAACAATGCTTATAAACAGGTGAGAGAGTGATAGTGAAGCCATACTAAACTGTCTACGACAAGCCTCTATCCTATTCTAATTATTTTCGAGTACTTATGGTACTTAGAGCGCGATGGAAGAATATTGTCTCAGCCCTATGCACCACTCCCCTCCCTCCTGACCTGAGGAAGAAGAAGACTTATGGCAATTATGATCCAAAACCATTTCCGTTGCTTGAAACGATTTTGTAATCGGCTCTATTTCAACTGTCAGGCAATTTTAGGCAACAGACTTTTTTGAAAAAAGTATTTCTCAAGTCCATTTGAGATTGAGTTTGTTTTCCCCCATTTCCTCCATACCAATAGTATGAAAGGCAGTATAAAAATAGTCTCCTACAGTCGAGTCGTATAGGAAGGGACTGTTTACCTGTTTACCAAGAGCCAATAAATAAGGTTTAATTATCTCCGAGAGAATCCTCTGCGGACGGCTGTAAGGCGACACCACGAGTAAATACACCGGGCAAATACGTAGATAACTGAGTTCATATGAATACCCTGCTTGGTTCCTACATACCTTTTTTATTGTACAAGGAGAGACGACGAGCAAACCGGCCACCATATATCACCGTCCAGTATTGTGTAATACTGGACGGTGATATATGGTGGCCGGTTCTATCTTACTTTCTATTATGTGTTATTAGAGGGGCTTCAATACGCTGATAACCTTGAGAACTTATTAGATGTAGTGACTCGTGTGCCAGTAATTATGCTGGCTCTCGTACCCAATAAACCGAAACACAGCAAGCATAGTTTCTTTGCGACAGAAGTAGGCAAAAGGGTGATTAAGGCCAGGAGATCGATTGCACTAAATACAACGTAACTAAATAGAATCTAAACTGCATCATTATGACGTGTTTCGTATGCTACTATCCACTAACGATCCCATTTCAGTTAAGTTACGATCGAGTCAATGATCGACCGAACAGTAACGTATTTGTGCATTCTGATAAAACGTTTAGTTTATACTGAATCGCAGTTGAACGGTAACAAAACGCTTCAACTGTCAAATATAATGATCGATCATAAGTTCCTCCCAAGGTACTTTTGGTACATTTAAATCAAAAGGTGGCAGTGATAGAGTCATGCGTTAGCAGAATGCGATTTGGTGTCCAAGTAGAATTGGAACTTAAACTAAATTGAAATTGGATAGAAATAAAACTACAAACGTTGTAATTTAGATGAATTGGGCCCCAGGTCTGGTGTAAACTAGCTCCATCCATCAGTTATGATGAGAAATCGTGCTCTATATCTCCCACTTAGATAGCGGAATCCAATCATTCATCACAAACTTCATTCATAAATCACAATCCAGATAAAATAAAGGTGATACTGGACGCAAACGAGCAAAACCTCGAGAAAAAGGCGATACTATAGACAATGCTGATCCCACACGTGGGCGGGCTGGCGTCGATTTATTACACGAGATCGCCGATTGCCAACCGGGGCTGGATTTAGAGTTGAAACCTAATAATTGTTGACTCAAGAAAGACTCGTATATGTTCAACAGAAGATCATCGATTTGCTTCTTCGTTCATTATGCGAACGACTAAGGAATGGAACAGCCTGCCGGCGTCTGTATTTCCCGAAACCTTGGGATCTTCAAGGCCAGAGTGAATAGGCATTTACTGGACCCGCATGCTCCATCGTCGACCTCATCGTCGCTTACAATCAGGCGACATCGAGGTCAAATGCGGGTTTAGTAGTCAATAAAAAAAAACTTCAAAAAAATAAAATTACACCATGTTAAAACTTAAGATTAAAACCGCACTTCTATAGAATCACTATTAATGGATTTAAAGTTGAAACCGCCCCAGGCTAATAATTGTTGAGTCAAGAAAGATTCTTATTTAATTGAGATTGTTTGCAGTGAACCGAACCGGGGTGAAACCAGACGCTTGTAGTCCAGCTCTTACCCTTCAAACCGGAACACAGAAATGTGAGAGAAACAGTAAAATTGTGATACTACCCAGGCTAGCTTACTAAAACGCCTTAGTTCGGTCCTGTTAGCAACCCCCGCAGCATATAACACGCTTCGCTCGCCATTGTTTGCACACGGCTCGATGGAAAACAATTTTGGCGGCAAAAGTACTTTCGCCTTGTTTTTGGAGCCAATCAGATAATAGTTATTTTTACAGTATGAGATTGACAAACTGGCTACTCTTAATCTCTACAAAAAGGCTTATAAGTAAGAAGTACCCAACAAGGCTTGTGTATAATTGCGACTAAAAAGGAAAGTACCCCAAGTGTCCGACTCCGATTTGATTTATTTTAAGATATATTGCTGAATATTGAAAAATTACCGACCCGTATTTTTTTATCGGCCCAAATTCATATTTAGTGGGGGGAATCGCCATTCCGAAGTTTTCAAATCTATGGGACATAGTGAAATCGGTTTGGTACATGTTGCGGAATTGACTGCTCTGATTTGATTCGTTTTAAGATATATTGCAGAGCATAGAAAAATAACTTTGAAGGGCGATTACCCCAACTAAATATTTATGTGGGCTGATAAAAAAAATACGGGTTGGTTATTTTTCAATGCTCTTCAATATATCTTAAAACGAATCAAATCGGAGGACTCAATTGTGCAACATGTACCAAACCGATTTCGCTATGTCCCATATATTCGAAAACAATGAAGGGCGATTTCACACAATAAATATGAATTTAGACCGATAAAAAAACACGGGTCGGTTATTTTTCAATGCCCTGAAATATATCTTAAAATTAATCAAATTGGGGTACTTTCCTTGTAAGTATATGTATTTAATTATTTTATTATATAAGAACAGCAGATGAGCAAACGGGCCACCTGATGGTAAGTGGTCACCGTCGCCCATAGACATCTCACCTCACTATAATGTTATTAAAGGTATTCGATGCGCTGTTAATTACCTCATGTGCCGGTAATTACGCTGGCTCTCTGACCCGTCAAGCCAAAACACAGCAATGCAAGCATTGCAGAATAGGTAACTAAATTGATTATTAGATAGGTAAAACACGCAAAATAGGCGCTGTAGACGTCGAGTTGCGGAAACCAGCCCGTTGCTACATCAGTTAGGTAAAATACTTTGTCCCAAAAAATAACGCTAATTTAAAAAAAAAACCTAAAAAATAATTAAAAACATTACCTATTTGAAGCAAGCGGGTTTATTAGATTTAATTACTTAAGATATACAACTTAGTACCTTAGTACTAAGCCAGGGATAACCCCAGCGGCACTTCGACCGTCAATGATCTTTTGTGCTCACTCCTTACCTTAGTCTCCTTCCTGTTCCTTAAAGATGCTTTGCATCAAGGGCGCTGTACAGCTTACAGGAAGGAGCCTATAATCCTCTGGTTTCGGGTAGGCTACCCCCAGAAGACTCATACGCCCTCAACTTAGTACCTAGGTACGAGTACTTTACAGGAGATTAATTCTTCAGAACGAAACTAAACCGACTTTTGTTTGTTTCTGCATTTCCCGTTTTGTCGACTGCCTGCCGGCTGGATCGCCTTGGCTGAAATATTCACGGCGACCTCCACTGTTTTATTCATGTAACCATCTGTCGTACCCGTTTGTTACTTCACAGGTACGTAGGTAGGTTACGTTAGTACATGTACGTACGTATGTAGGTACGTACGGTACATGCGTACATAAATGTATGGGACCCTCTCGAGTTTCTTTGTAGACATGTCAGTACCCCAGTTATAATAAATATTGTAAACGATGATTTAGTCAATATGATACTAACCCGATAGAAGACTTATTACCATTTAAAGGGGTACGTGCCTTGGTAACCGAACCATTCAAATGCATGTTTGTAAATTAGGTTCACTCGGATCACTGGGATGACGTCTTGAAACAGTTGATTTGTTTATCATACATATACCATCTGCGGGTTACCTTGTATGGTTTGATTACAAAATATGGAAACTACGTGTATCTGTATCCAACAGAGAACTTTTTGGAACAATCCAAGTGCAAGCACTCTTGCAAGTTGCGTCTTCTTATTTAATGCAAAGTTTGTATGTACGTTTCAGTCGCTACGGCGTAGCGCAGCTACGATTGTATGTAAGAGTAGGGTGCACAAATAGGCTACCACGATCGCATAGGATAGGTATTTGAACAATCATACACTGAAAAAACAATTTGTTCTAATTTTAGTTTATAAAATAAAAGTACCTATTATACTGAATAAAATTATTACTTATTAAGTTACTTAGTTATGCATTACTTGATACCGGATAGTCGAAGAAAGATGAAGTAAGTCAGTCGAAGTAAGTAAGTTCAAATAAGTCGTCGAAGTAAGGCAGTCGAAGTAAGTCAGTCGAAGTAAGTCAGTCGAAGTAATTCAGTCGAAGTAAGTCGAATTAGGTCGAAGTTAGTCAGTCCAAGTTGACATTGGGGGAATTAGACACTTGGGGAATTTGACATTGGGGGAATTAGACATTGGGGGAATTTGACACTAGGAGAATTTGACATTCGGGGAATTATACCTATCAGACAGACTAGACATTCCGGGAATAGACGCAACCGACCGAACCGCTTGATACGCTGAAGATCTTGGTTGAAATGAACAATTTCTTGTCTTATTTATAGTAAACACAGATTATAAAACTACCAATGGGGCCTTCTTGAAAGGGTTTTTCCTTACCTACATATATCAAGTCAACAAACAGAAAATATGTAAATTTTAGTTAACCGATAAAATCATAGTTAATTTAACCCTTCGAGCCGAAGTTTGAGTGAAATAATCGGGAGCATGTATTGTGCACAAGGATACCCCTCTACCCTAATTAATTTTGGCTGTGAAATTCATCTCTTCGCCGAGCTGGGCCCGGTTAGGACTTATTTTAATTAAATTATAGCACGGGATATCGCGCTCATGATAATAATAAAAACTATACCTAGGTAGAGTTTATTCGTATTTACTGAAATATTATTTTGATCTACGGGTTAATTACTGAAATAGGTATAAGTAATTATGTAGTTATACAATACAATACAACATCTGTATTAATAACAACCAGTTACACGTCAATTTTCCAGTACAAAAATAATCATACTTATAACAATAATAAAAATGATTTTAATTCATACATCACAACACGCACACACTGTTGCTTTCTTCGTCCGTGCAGTCACTGAGGGGCCAGCTGAAAATCAGCGCTGTGGCTTGCCTCAGCATTATGCTGAGCTGGTGTACCCTTTTTGGCACTGTACCACACCAGATGTTCTGTGCTGCATGTATTAAACTTTGTATACTTCTGTATTCTGGTGTTTACAGCGCTAAATAAACGATTTCAATTTCAATTTAATTTCCAATTAAAAATTTGATCAATAAAGAATTTAATTATTTTCAACTTTCAATAATGAATAAAATAAAATAAAATATATATTATAATAGCAGGTACCTATTGTAAAGATAGGTATTGCAATTTGCAATGATTAATTTAATTTTAATTATAGAAATTCGTCTTATGTATAAAACGATTGCTTGACAAGCCAATCATGTAATTTCTTTTTAAAAACAAATAAGCTCGAGGCGTCAGTGACATCGCTCATCGATATCTTCTCATACCTTATATAAATATATTTTTTAAATAAAACATTTCAATGCGGTAAATACTGTCGTAAAAATGTATTTACATGTAATTTTTCGTCGTAATTAATACATTAACAACATTACATTTATGTAACTAGTGTGGTAGGGGCCAAATTGCGCTGCTGGAGTGTTAGATCGCAATCCGAGCCGTAAAGCGAGGGTTGTAAAACACGAGATGAGGCAATTTGGCCTTCAATGCTCGTGATACACACGATACTTTATGTAACACCTGTGAGAGAAAATAAGATAAAAAATAATTTAGTTTCTTGTTTCTCTAAATTAACCTACTTACAAGTAAAAGGCCAATAATGATGAAGCAGTTGTTACATATACTTATTTGTAGCTAGTTTATTATTGTTGTGTAACCAACAATAATATTATTAACATTGTACATTGGAGTTATTATGATTGGGTAATCATTGGTAGGCACTATGTCCACTTATTACATTTTATGGACCGGTAACATCCAATAAACCGGGCGTCTAAGACCTGCACTACATGCGCCGGTTCCAGCGCCGGTTCGGTTCGCTGCAGCCAATCACGAGGCGCTGACTTCAAGTGGGGGGAGGGCGGAACGATTGTGATTGGCTGCAGCGAACCGAACCGACGGCGCTGGAACCGGCGCATGTACTCCAGGCCTAAGCGTAGAATATGGAAAGGCTTATGGAAAGTCCCCGCCATTAATTTCAATTAATGGCTTATTACATTTGACTGAATACAGTAAAGTATAAATTCAATACGGTTAGCTGCCACTTACAGCCTATAAACAGAAACTTGACTAAAGATCGACAAAATCGTTGACTAATTAGAAGACTGAATTCAGTCAAGTGTAAGCCTTTATACCTCTTCCTGCACTGAGCTGAACCTCGCTAGAGTATATGTTTCGTCATGGATAAAAAAGTTCCTTCCTTAATGTATTTCGTGCTATAGCGCCAGCTTGACATCCCTGCCTCCTGTGCATACCCTGACCAAGAAAATAAAAACCCTGTCAAGAGGGGACGCCACTGGTAATTTTATAATCTGTGTTACGGGGATCGCAGTTATGAGACGATATAATAGGCTAGAATTTTTTTATTACTAAACGAAAAAATAATATTGATCCGACAAGAAGGTCTGGCGCCGAACTTCCTGTCATAACAATAGCGCTGACGAGCGCTTTGTTTCTAGACAAAACAAAATCGAATCGAAACGGAACCGAAACGTGCCCCAACTCTGTCCAAACTAGTTTAGTTCAGCTTGTTACAGAGCTCTCTCCTTCCTTATTGCGTAGTTACCCGATATCTATTAAGGCCCAGTTACACCTGGTCCTTCACCGATTTGGCGACTGACCTGCATTGGACGACCTACGGTCACCGGCCGCCTTTGTTTATTTAGTAGTTGGCTGAAGTCGTTCAACGTCATTCGCTCGATAACAACCTAGTCACACTTGGTCGCTCGCCGAAAGCGATCGACTACTGGTAATTTACGTATAGTCGGTGGCCGCCTGCTGTGACCGACCAGACAGTCGGTCGACGATCAGGTGTAACCGCGCCTTTAGGTATATGTCGCAGCAAAATTGTTCATCTCGTTTTGTTATAATAACGCTAGCTATAAAACGAAATATTGTCAGTCTTACGTTCTTCTCACAACTTTTAGTTACATTATAATTTCGCTAGGCAATCCTAGATAAATTGTGAAGCGCATATTTTTTGACAATACTGCTGAATCAGTTTTCTAGTCATATTGTTTCCACAATATGTTTACCTTCGTAAACCTGATTGGTCAATTGTACTTAGCTATCAAAGTCTTGTCTGAGCAATCAAGCAAAATTGACTAATCAGTGCGCTCGTGATCCCCCAGCCGTTCTTCGGCCATTGGCAATGTTACTAACGTTATTACAATTTCTCTAGGATTGGCTAGCGGAATTATAAAGTAACTTCTTCTTCTTCAATTTAAGAGCTATGCTCTTGTCGGTGTAGTAAACGCCACTGTGTCCTGTCTAGGGCCTTTTCCTTGACCTCCTTATACGACGCAACGCCAGCCTTCTCTTTGATTTGATCGAAGTAGCTTATCCTCGGTCTTCCTCTTCCCCGCTTGCCTTCAACTTTTCCTTCTATAAGGTTTCTTATGTATTCGTCGTGTCGTATAAGGTGGCCCACCATATTTCCCCTTCTATTTTCAATAGCCTTTAAGATGTTTATCTTAGAATGATAAAGTTACTAAAACATTATAATTCAATAGATACAATAACTTTAACTTTTACAGAAAAATAAAATTAAAGAAAAAAGTACATTTGATATTCGATAAAACTTGTTAACAATTAAATGTTATAAAAAAATCATTAAAATATCTTCATAACTTCGGATTGAAATGTATAATTAGTGGTACAGTGGTGCAACAATAATGGATACGCACAGCTTTGCAACAAATTTTAATGCTAAGTTGGAGTTTGATTTGAGAAAGCCCAAAAGTGTACCTATTATTTCTTCCCCCATCGTAGATTTAAAATAAACTACGAATGTCATGGCTAAAGGGAAGCCGCTTGGAAAGACAAATCTGGCCGTGCTTGTTCCAAATATGGCGCACTCTAAATAAACTCTGGTCAGGCTTTATATTGTGTGTAACAAAACCCCCTAGTCCCGAGACTAATGGTCGCAGTAACTTTCACTAATCTGCTGTTGCATACAAAACCTATACCTACACGACAGAAATGTATGAAACAGCAGATTTTTTTTTCAGAGTTGGATCCATTGTGAAAGTTGATCAGTTATTGATACTGAACACCCCCGTTTCAGGCTATAGGGGGGTTTTGTTACACCCTGTATGTATGTATGCATACTTTTCACAAGTACCTTTGTACATATTCTGTCCAGCCTTCAGGTATAACTACACAAATATACACCACCGATGAATAAAATTATTTCGCCACAATGAATACGTTGGTAATGTATTCCGGGTTATGCGCGCGACGTAATAAAAATGATTTCGCGTGTTCCCGCGCCGAGGTATGTGAAATGCGAAAACCATTTTTATTTCGTCAGGACTCCAGGCGACGAACAATAGCGGGATAGCATGTTGACTTTTACAATATGATGATGGTTTCAAATAAAGGATTTCAGTTGTTTTTGGGAAATTATATACGTAGTTCGAACGCAATATTATATTCATTGTCCAACACACAAAAATACCTATATGTACTTGGGATTCAAACCGAGTTCAATTCCTTTGTTTCGCAGCAATAAAAAAATAAAAACTATTTTTTCGTATCATTAAATCCTAAAATATGTTAATAGCTGGTTAATCTTAATACACATTACTTACTTACTTACTCCGCTGGCGCAGCGACCCGAAGTGGATCTTGGCCTCCGATACCAAAGAGCGCCATCGCTCTCTCTCCTGCGCAGTCTCGAGCCAGTCAGGCGCCCGGAACTCCCGCAGATCCTTCTCCACTTCATCGCGCCAGCGGTATCTGGGACGTCCGACCGGACGTCGTCCGTTAGGGCGTCCCACATACGCTCGTTTAACTGCCCGATCCTCCCCCATCCTAGTGATGTGTCCGAGCCATCGGAGTCGAGCCGCTTTCGTCTCACACACACACACATTAGTGCATGAAAATTTGTATAAAATTATACTGTGATGTTCCACCTTAACACTTCTAAAAGTAAGCAGATCTTTTCTAAAAGTTTCAGTAGAAAGTTTCGTAAATATGCTACCAAATAAAGGAGGTTTATAGTCCATTTAAATAACGTTACAATACTTAGGTACTGTATTAAATATGAAATAAGTAGGTACACACTTTGTACTTTGTTGTTTACAAGTTACACAGTTCTAAATGCTCTTAAAACATGTCAACAAAACAAAACTCGCGTTTACAATGTAAGTACTTATACTAAGTACTGTATTCAAGTTGGGACTGAGAAATTACGGAAGTATTTGGGGAAACTTTAGGCACTTACTGAAGGGAAATAGAATATGCATATAAGTACCTATCTATTTAAAGAAGATTCGTTTTAAGAGTTCCGTAGTCAACTAGAAATCTTATAGTTTTGTATGTCTGTCGAACGTCCATCCGTCTGTCTGTAGGTATGTAATACAGTGACAAAAGTCTGAAAAAAATCTGATTGAAACCTGGTAGTAAGTAATTTCAATAAAAATTATATCGTACGTACCCAGTACCAATGTTATGTTGTGAGAAGAAATTATACCTAGTGTAGTTAATTTGTTGAACTTGTTTTTTCCAGCTCTATACGATCGACAGGTCGACAGGATAGGCGACAGGATAAGATAATAAAAAAAACAATAAACAAAAAATAATGGAATGCAAATCTTAAAGTAGCTAATTTCGACAGGATCTTATGTGAAAGGCGATCAATACTAAACTAACAGTTCAAGTGAAATAAGTTTACTGTTTTATGAGAACCCACACCACTGTCAGGAGAAATTGAGGTCAAACGCGGGTTTAATCTTAAATAAGAAATGAGGAAACTGAATTATCAAGAGTGCTGAGTCTGTGTATGGAGACAGCGTGAAAGTCTCTTAATAGTGACGAGTGAGTAAAAGTAAAGTAAAATACACTTTATTGCACAAATATAAAACAATCAAACATGAGATAGAAAATGAAATAGTGAAGTATAATTTAGGCGGCCTTATGGCTAAGAGCGATCTCTTCCAGGCAACCTTCGGGCAGAGGAAATTATATCGAGAAAGAGGTAGTAGGTGTGCAAGGTGATTGAAAGATACGCATATGTTTGAGTTTGGATATGCAGAGGCATATTTCCTGATCCAATTGATCCAAACTCAAACATATGCGTACTCTGTCCAGAGGGACAGAGTCAGATTGTGATTACCTATTTCTGCCGTAAAGCAGCATTACTTGCATTGCTGTGTTTCGGTCGGAAAGGTAAGAGGAGCCAGCGTAATTACCGGCACATGAGGCAGTCCATCTAAATCCTCAAAGTTAGCATCGCATCGAAAACCCTCTATAACATTATAGTGAGGTGAGATGTCTATGGGCGACGGTGACCACTTACCATCACGTGGCCTGTTTGCTCGTCTGCTCTCCTTATACAATAAACTCTTTATTGTACACAATATAATACAAAGCCCGTAGCAAAGCTCAGCACTGCACTGACTGCAAGGGATTTTTTTGATACACCGAAGTTCAAAAGTTGACTTAGAAAACGTTTTGCATGCTAAGTACATGACTTTTACAACAAAGCTAAATGCTTAATTTGCTTTTAGAACCGGGATTACCTAATTACAGAAGAAAATCTAGCTACCGCACCGCTACATTTACCGCTTTAAATATAAATCATTGAAAATCCTTATTTGTGGATGAATCTCATTGTCGATCATTACTTTGTGTTTTATTTTAGTCTACTTTACAATTAGAACATAATTAGATTGGAAAATAAACACAAAATGCTTTTTCATCAATTAACATTAATTGAAACAAATTCTTTAATTAAAGGATGTTGGCATCTAATGTCATTACATTAGATTATTCTGCATAACAGCGTTTTCCCAACCTGTGATCCGCGCACTCAATGTAAAACCCTAAGTAATCTAGCTAGACATTGTAGTGTGTGCGAGGTCAAGTTCTAAGAAACAGAGAGGCACTTGCCCCAATGTGTCTATTTCAAGCACTTTATATCCTCTCCTAAAACTTTCAACCTTTGTTTTTTTTTCAAGGGGTGGTGATCATCGTTGATCTACTAACGCCTTTTTTCGTAACGCACACTGCGGCGAGTTTGAAACGGAATTGGACATAACATTGAAATATATTTTTTGGTATTCTAGATTTCTATTGTTTCGGTTTGCTTCCGTTTCAAAATCGCTACAATATGTAACGTATGCAGTATAACTCGTGCCCTGGAAGCTGGGACGGTCTCTGGTGTGGGACGCTACCTGCGTCGACACCCTCGCCCCGTCCCACCTTTCAGCCACGGCGGCGAAGGCAGGGTCAGCAGCGGCTTCTGCGGAGAACCTCAAACGGCGCAAATATGCGGGCCTGGGTGGTGATTGCATATTTGCGCCGTTCGGGGTGGAGACCTTGGGGCCGTGGGGGCCTGGAACCCACTGCCCCTACGGGGAAATAGCCAAGCGTCTCGTAGAGACGTCCCGGGACCGGGGCTGGCCTCTACTTTGCTCAGCGAATAAGTCTCGCCATACAGCGAGGCAACGCCGCCAGGACACTCCCTGCAGGGAGCGACTTGGGCCAGGTATTTTTAAAATAGTTAGGTATTTTGTAATTTTACCTTAAGCATTTATTTTAGTGTTATTTTAGTATTATTTTATTTTGAATAAACCCCATGTAACGTATTAAGGGTCTGCGGTTAAAAAATAAAATTTGCCAAAATAAGTTAGGTAACTGTAGAATATCCTTAGTTAGCTTTCCCAAAATAAACGTAACAGTTTATATTCTCATTGAAATCTCTAATCCCCATAAGCATGAAGTCGAAAAAATGGCAGCACCCGAGATTGCCTTTAAAAATTTACGTAGTCAGCGGGCGGGAGCTAGCGAGCGAAATAAATTTTTTAATAAAATTTGTTCTCCGTCAGGTCGTCGGTTTATTAAATTTAGATGTGCCCCAATTCCCTTCAGATGACGGATCTTAGCTTGAGTGCTTTGCGACTTCACCAACTTCGCTATGATATCCAACTTAACTGTATTATCGTTTCAACTTGTCTCACTTAAAACTTTTAGGCGATCGTGCCTAATTAACTACAACCCATCAGCATTAGATTCCAAATTAGTTCATTACATTTCGATATTATCTACAAGGCCAACATGTATATTTGAGATTTTTTCAAATACTACTGTCGATTATAGAAATTCTTTCACTATCATGTAGTAAGTATTAACCTTTATCTATATAACAGTACAGAATTTTAAGAATCGATCTACTAGTTTTTGAGAAATTTTTTGCACCTAAGGGCTTATCCCGTAGAATTCAGTTTCACAGTCACGAAACAAAAATTTTGACAACGGGTCTCGAACACCAAGCTCCATATATCTGTGTGTAACAGAATTTCAGGTTAGTATTAGTTAGTTAGTATTTCTGGGGGCAGAGCAGACGCACACAATGGATGGAGGATTGGACAAGCAAGTTTTGAAATTAAATAATTGTACATAACAATTAGTAATTTTATTTTTTTCACAATAAACATTTTGTAGTGAAAAAAGTATGGGAAAAGTTTTTCACGATTTCTGACTTATCTAGTACTCTAACCTCAGTTTGTCCCATAGAGTCTTTTCATCCTTAAAAGAAACAGAATGAGTGCCATCAATAAAAGAAAATGTGAGAACCGACCATTTTTTCAAAATCTGTGAAGGCAATTGTAGATAACTCCAAAGTTGGGGAAGATCTCGTTTCCGTTCATTTCGTTACCACTTTCGTTACCTTTAGATACATGCGACTGTACTATGCAATACAAAAAAAGTTGGTTTGTTGCCCGTGGTCCACTCGCGTAGTTAACCCAAATTTGAAATTACAGTCGACAAAAAAGTACTTTTCGAACACCATAGACCATGTAGGTTATAGGTACTCCTTTTTTTTTGGACGAAAGAAAAAGTAAAGTAAAGCTCGACCAGAATTATAATAGGGTGCGCCTAGAGGGTGCGCCATGTTACGGAACTTTGTCAACTTTTTTTTATATAGCGGTCACCATAACGTAGATTATAAAAGTTAAAGTGGCACCCTCTTGATAACTCTATAATATTCCCAGTCGGAATTCAAAAATTATATCGATAACAACTCATAACAACATTGTTATAACTAACTAGCTTATAATATTTAGTCTAGATTAGATACTCATACCTATTGCAGAATTTTACAAAATCACATAAACTTTTAAAAATGTTTCACCTTTTAAATCATTTCCGCTCCTAAAAGGAATCCTTTCTCCAAATCCCTGTATCTTTGTCTTCACAGTCCATATTTCCTGGGAGACCATTACACGAGCATTTTAATCCCCCAATCGTGGCTGCCCGGCTCTTAGGTTAGGTTAGCCTATTATGTCGGACATGGCCGGTAACAAAGTGCGTTAAAAAATTCACCGCCACCAAGCGGCCGCGGCCCGAAAGGCTTTAATTTTAATGGCCCTAATGAGTAGCCAACTTTATACATCAGTGACGGATCCAGGGGCTAAGAGGCCAAGCCAAGCCTCCAAAAACCGACTAGGGCGCGAGCCTCGACTCGCTCTTGAACATTTTTTGAACTACTTTCCGATTTCAGTAACCGATCCCCCATTTTTTTTTCTAGATCCGCCCATGTTATCCTAGCACGGCATAGGTACTCATCAGGCCCGTTACCAGTTTCTTTTTTGGGGGGATTGGGAGGTTCTGTTCCATTTCTTCAATCACAGGCTACAGCGTGGCTTGCTGAGTTCAAGAAACATAAAGGCGTGTACGCTTTTGTACTTTTGAACACGAACATCGATCAATCGTATCACACAGTGTTCGATGTTCTTAGTGGTACCAAACTTTATTCGAAAATGCGTACACAATGCGCCATGAAATGAAAAGCAGTCGCACGGCATTTTGGACTCGAGCACTATGTTTAGCTTTGGTAATTTTGTTTGATATACCCACTCAACAACGAACATTGCGATCCAAATAGCGACAAATTTTGTGTGATATTGAGATTTCGCTGTGAGGAGTGTGGAGGGTTGAGTATCAAAGCTTGTGTTTACGGCTCTGGGAAGAGAGAAATTGTAGCCGTGAGACCGCGAAATTAAGTGGATGTAAAATGTTTTAAATGCCTAAACCTACCTACCTACCCTACATAAACTATAAATACCTAAGTACATTACTATTAATACCTGGATATTTGGTTGTGACATATCGCAGTAGCTACTGTTATTGTATATTGTGTATAATTCCAACTGCCATACGAATAAATAAATAACCTAAGTACATTAATTGGCGAAATGGAAAATCTCAGAAATTAACCGAATGTAGGTATTGATTTATGTCAAAAAAAATTGTCCATATAATCTGTCAATACTACTCGGCATCAAATTCCAGTCGTAAGATAACAATAACAAGAACAGGAATTAAATATATGGTGACTGTCTCGTGGTTATACTGGTATAATAAACTGGTTTAACCAAGAGTCAGTCACCCAACCCTCCGACAGCAGAACATTTCTATTTACCTAAGTATTATATCAAGAAATCCGACAACGAACTAAAGTTCTAGACGTAGGAAAGCGGGTTGCGACGCTAAAGTGGCGATGGGCGGGACACTTGATTAGACGTGGTGACGGCCGTTGGACCAGAGCCCTCACCGAGTGGTGGCCAAGGTCGGGGAAAAGAGGAGTAGGTCGTCCAGCAGTTAGATGGGCGGATGACATCACCAAGGTCGCATCGAAGACCTGGATGCGGCTTGCACAGGATCGTATAGGGTGGCACAAAAGAGAGGAGGCTTATATCCTGCAGTGGGACGACATGGGCTGATGATGATGATTATATAAATTTAATATTGCTAGATGCGGGATAATCGTACCCAAAAAGCACAATGGCATTTTATCGGAGGCATACAAAGAGGAGCACATACATGCATTTTCCACTAGAACTGCGCATTTGTACGGACCCAGAAACTGGGTCGCACACCTGAGAACAGTTCGTGATCGTCTCTCGACTCGGCTTAGCACGAACTCGACGGGTACGGGTGTCGGATGGAAAAGTTTGCGATAAATTCAATATTGTGAAAAGCTACATACGAAACTTTTATCTGTAGATTTGTGTCGTAAACTTATCTATTTTCCTGTATGTTGGTAGTTTAGTTAGACCGTTGATTCTGTACAAAATCAATTATTACGTAAGTATCATGAAGAACGTTGAAAAAATTAAGTGAGCATAATATGAATCCGCGGATACCATAACTCATTTGAATAGACTCTATAGGGTAAGGAAAGGCAACTTATGCAACTTTTCATTAATTTTTGTGAACTCTATCCAACACTAGAAAACCAATGACGATGACTTATATTAGTCTTAGTTAAACCTTATTTTATGGGTAAAATAAAAAAGTCAAATCTTTACGCTAATCATTATCGCTTTCTTCTATGTAAAGCGTGCGATCTGAAGTGCGGTACGCTCGTAACTCTGATGGAGGTACATTATCGACTAGCACGCTAGCTCACTAGCACCGACCACTCGACCACCTACCCTAACCGATTGCCACCGTTTGCCGGTCCATTTAGTCATCGATTTACATCGGGAAAATGTGATATCGATATCTATGTTATCTAACCTTCATTTTGTATAATGGCGCCCAACGTGGGGCAGTTTCAATGTTAAATTGATTTCACATCCCTGCCTATAATCTTAGTGTATGTATTAATACCGTAGAATATATCGACATCAAATTATAATAAGGAAGTAAACCAAGTGAAAATTAAAGTAAGTAGGTTCTCACAGTGTAGGTATATATCCCATTTTTGGCACCAATATAATATTTTAAAGTTAAAAGGTTGTATTATGATTAACTTTGCTTACCTAGATGATCTACTCGTATATGCACATTGTAAATGTGTTGTTGACCATATTTCCCGGTAACGGATGTGACTTTGAAGCTCCGAAAGCGAGTTAATTTAAATAATTTCGGGTAGCCAGAGGACGCTCGTCGGAATTGCACAATTATGCTTAATAAAAATTAGAACGTTCTTATTAAGGCGTCCCTTTTTCGAATTTTAATGAGTATTCTGTCGTTTTAAATGTAGAATGTTTGGTACAGAATTTAAATGTTTTAAATTCTTAGTTTAAAACATTTAAAGCTGCAACATAAAAGCAAATAGGTAGGAATAAAGTGTGGCAGAAAATAGAATACAGGAGTATTAAGGAGAAGGGACTAAAATAGGTATTTACTTCAACGTACTTATTATTATTGAACTGCACAGATTATACTAAACCAGACATACGAGACTATACCCCAAGCTATTACACCATTCCATTGACGATTTAAAATTCAGAATGAAAATGAAATGAAATCAAATGATAACGATACTTACCTATTTAGTGGACCCCCCCCCCCCCCCAAACAAACAATACAATCCTCGGTAAGTTGAAGTTATTTTTACCTGCAGCTTTCTAAAAAAGATGTGGTTAAAAATAACTTAAACTTACCGAGGAATGTGTTTCTTTGGGTTTAGTCTTCCTACAGAAATAACTAACTATATAACTAAATAACTAACTAACTAAGAAATACAACAAATATTATTATTTTACCGAACGCTTTTTTTGTCAAACAAATCTTGGGGGGTCCTTTTTGACGCCAGTATGTTTGTATAAAGTGACACCAAAAAAACAATTGACAGGTGGATTTTCAGTGACATGGTTTTCATTGGCCAGTTTGTATGGAAGGCAGAATCTATTTAAATCAGGGAGGTGGTGGTATACCTACATATGTAGGGAGGAAACAGGAACGAGGTGTGATGAGCACGGAGCAAGGATCAAGGAGTGAGAGAATATTGTATGTCACACCCTCGTCGTCTCACCACGTGCCTATCTTAATTATGTATTTGCTTTTTATTTCCTTCACGTGGCAGTTTACGTTAGTCTGTCTGTGCCATGAGTTGACTTGAGGTTTTATTATTCTTATTAACACAGCTGTCCGCAATAGGAGATAATCGAGAATTAAGGAGAAATTTGTGATATCTTCAAAAATGACGTTTCGTTTTCTTTTCTGTTTACGGAGTGCGCTCGTGGCTCCATCTAAGCAACGCTTTGCGTTTTATGTCCTGTTGCTTGTCCATTTCTCATGACGTCCGTGACGCTGCATTGTCATGACGTCATATAACAAAACTCATCAAGGATCTAAAACTGACTTTTCACGCGCCTCTCTACCTCATTTGCATTATCGATTTGACGAACATATAGGCAGGTAGTAGGTACAGAAAGGGGTCTGGTACCCGACCGATGGCTGTAGCCGTTTGTAAATCCTTTAGTCCATATTTGATCCCCATGATGCATGGTACAGGGAGGGATTGTCTTCAAAATTGCCATTCCGATGAAATTTTGAAAAAAAAAAACGTTTTCAATTCTGGAGTGTACTCGCTAAATTAAAATCCCGCTAAAAAACGTGAAAAAAATACAATAGAAGACACATCAAGCTATACTCTGTGGAACCCTGTCACAGTAAGTATTTCAACGCTTGACCGATCGAGGGAAGGCATGTTATAAGTTTGACACGTTTGTCTGTCTGTTTGTCTGTGGCATCATAACTTGAGAACGGATCATCCGATTTAGACCCGGTTTTTTAATTTAATAGAGAATTTTGTTGAGTGTTCTTAGCTATGTCTGATAAAAATTGGATCAGTGGTTTCCAAGATCTTGGAGTATCTTTGAAGTCAGATGGGATCTCTGGAACGGTAATAGCTACCTAGATGGGTCGAGTTGACGTCTAGCTCTAGCTTAAATGTTTAGGACCATAAAACCCTTCCCACAGCTGGAACCTCAAGGACCTGATGATGACCAGGAAAAAGATCTCCACAATGGTAAGCCGGGGTTTTTAATTTTTTTTACATTATAGTTATGTTATGATTTCTTGACTTTCGTATGAATGAATTTCTGTATCTGTCTATCTATTAATACTTTTACCCCTTAAATTACCCTGTAATTACACGAGTTCAAAACAATACAGAATTGTTACTTTGAATATGCAAGGAAAAGTTAGAGTTAAGTAGGTTTAAAGTTTGAACCTCGCCTCTGACTTGCCTCTGACGGCGACGGTAAGAGGGGTAATTCTCACATCCTCCGAGTTTCTCACTTTGCAGGGTGAAATGAGGCCAAACTTCCAAATTGTCTTCTCATATTCACAGAGTTAACCAAGAAAAACATTTATTTGGTTAGATTTTCTTTTTTTCTATACTTTCGATGTATTCGATTAGATTAGCCTATTTTTTGAAATTCAAGAAGGGGCGCTACCAGTCCGATTTCTGTGGTCCCTGTTTTTGTACCACAGTCTCATGTTAGGTACGGGACAGGATCCATCACCGTCCGTTCGTAATTGGTGAATTTCACATGCGCTCTCCCGATGGTTTCTACCACCGCAAACGTAACAAAAACACTATTGTAAGCCGAAACGCGGTGTTGAGTAGATATTAACCTAGATAAATGAACAGGGTTTGTTCTACGACTTCAGGAAAACAAATTAGTAAAAGGTTGAAAAACAATTCCGCGAAAAGGATACTTTTTAATTTTTGTTAATTTTTTACTAATTTATTTAAAAACCTAAACCTATATAAAAATATAAACTACTTAATAAATTCGTGTATTTCGGCTTATACTGGAAGGTTTTGTACCTAGGTACATTCTTTACACAAGAAACGTAAAGCGCTTTCACACAATGTAATGTAAATCACATATTATAGCATATAATATAACCGAACCGAATCTACGAGTACTGTAAGTAATTGAAACCTAACGGGGGCCACCTTTATCTATTACAGCCATTGTTTACACTGAAACATGATGACACAATTTGTCTCTGTAGTGTCCCTAGTGTCTCCAGATAAACCTATTTATTTAGACGAGCCCTTGTCCCCCAAAATGACCCGCAAACGATGTGACATTTGACACATTTTGGGGTATTACGTGACACTCAGCCAGGACACAATGTGTCCTGGCAATCTGCCCCAGTGTCGTAATTAGAAAAGAATTTTCTAAAGTTGTACCCATCCTCCTCTTGCTAAAGTATACCATCTGTCAAAAATCTACAATTCAAAGAAGTTTAATTTCAAACAGTGACAGATGGTATTGGAAATTGCAGCCTCAATGAAAAATACGTTCTTCTTTTTGTCTAATATTGTATTGACAAGAGAAGAAGGCGACATGCGTCATAGACCGTTTAATTGTATCTATAACCATCTTCGTACAATTTGGAAAAAAAAAACGTAAAAGTGACATAATTTTCAAAATGGCGGCCGAGTGCATTTGATGCCATAGTGGCAACACTTCTTAAAAGTAAGCTATGGGTGTGTGTAACTATCGTACCAAATTGCAACCCAGTACGCGAAAGTACAAGGTGAACACCGTTAACAGCTGGCCTATCAACAAAAAACTTAAAATTGTTAACGGTCAAAGAGTTCATCAGATGGTATAAATTAGCTAGAGACCGACTATACAAAAAATTGTTCTCCCGCGCTGTATATTGCTGAGCTGGACCGATAAAGAAGTTCCAACACGGTATAACGGCGTGCGTATGAATTGATTCTTACTCAAACGTTAGTACAAAGTTTCCCTTCTGATACTATATATTTTTGTACTCTATTTTCGCAAATCACCTCGTATCCTGTTTATCCCGATGTCTGGCCGATTAACCGTGAGCTGCAAGACTTTCGTCTCATTTAATCTCTATCTAGAGCTATGGCGTAGAAAGGGATAATAATATGTATTTTAATGAAGACTTACTTTAAGGATCTTTCGTGCAACTGATGATAAGACTACAATCAGTGCTCAAGCCGGTTAGCCTCCACTTATTTGAGCAGGCCCTGATGCAATAGGTACCTTAATGGCCATCGCATATTAAACCAACTCGTCGCGAACCCGACACGAACTCAACTCAGAGCAAAGCATTGAAATGTGAGCTTTATATCGTATTACATACAGTAGGTTTCCAAAATTCAAAAGTAGAAGGTGAAGTAGTCGTCGATGAGTTGTCAACGCGTGGAACTCATCGACAACTACTTCACTTGAAGTATGAAAACCTACTGTATGTAATACGATATAAAACTCCCATTTCAATGCTTTGCTCTGAGTTGAGTTCGTGTCGGGTTCGCGTCGAGTTGCTGCAATGTGCGATGGCCTTTACCTACCCATTTTGTAGGGAATATAACCTTGCAGCGCTTTTAGTGCTAACGAGTGTACCAAATACCCGGTTCAAAGTTCTTAGGCTGTTATTGCTGCTAAAGCGATGATCTGTCCTGAACTCCTGACACACACAAAATATACTTAGAGGGATTTTTTTAAAGTAATTTTTATTAGATTAATGTCTAACTGATAGCTTAGTCACAGTAACAATTATGTATCCTTTTTTACCAAAATTTTCCGAACTGCAGGGAGCATTGCCGGAGATCGGACGTTATGTCAGCAAGCGGTGGCAGACACCCTCCAGATGGCAGCTGCTGTCTTAAGTTAGACCTCCGTTGATCGCGGTCGATGCGGCTGACGCGCGCGGCGCACGGCTCACAGCTGACGCGACAATACTAAACACTAAGAAAATGTATGGCGCCGCTTCCGATAATCGCGGCCGACGTCTGTCGTAACCGCGCGCGATCGTGTCGAGACCTGTCGCGCGCGTGAGTATATTCCTCTCGCTTCCTCATATGCGTCTCGCTCATTCGTGAACTGTCATTTTGACAGCCGCGCGCGTCTAGCCGCTGGCATCAGAAGCAAGATGTGTCGTCGGCCGCGATCAACGGCAGCCAATCTTTATGCTTTTATAAACAATTTCCAGCTTATGATTTCTTACAGCGCTTTCTTACTGCAAAGACTAGGTTTGACGTAATAAGTCAGCGACACAGTAGCACAACGCGCGGTAATGGGCCATCAGCGAGATAAAGGGCGATTGTGTCGAATCTGCGCGGATTCCGCGTGCCGAGCTCTCGCTATGGCCATAAAGTCGTAATCACCCCCCCCCCCCCCCCCTATCCCAAAAGTCTTTACTAAAGTTACGGACCAGGAAAGAAACTATATTTTTATACTTATTGCTAGTACCTACACCAGCACGATTGACCTGATGGTAATATTAATAATATTGCAGTAAATTATGGTACAAATTCGAAATGAAGGTGTAAAATCACTTGTATGGAAAAAGAGTTGTAAGGTTGCACCTATTCTAATGCTGAATGATGCTAAGTGAAATAGGTAAGTACTTAAATTAAAAATTTCATCCTATTCTAATTTATTTAAGTATACCTAGCATACATACCTACCTAAATAAAATAGGTAAGTATTTTAATGGTCCAGTAATTTTTGATAAATTCTTAAATAGGGTATGTGCCTATAAATATTGCCCGACCCTGTATCGAATGTAATAAGAGCGTCGGTGGCAGTGTCTGGGACACCGGACTCCCATGAGGGTGGTCCGGGTACGAAACCGTGCTGTGCCATGTACCAATAAGTTTTTCGTATTTTTCCAAGACTTACGTACATTCACCGACTGCTCTAACGGTGAAGGAAAACATCGTGAGGAAACCTGCACACTGAGATGACCTGTGTGTAAAATGGGGTTGGCACAAAAGATCCTCAAGAGTCGAAGTGCCGCTGGGTTATTTCCGGCCCCCTATCATAAGATAAGATAATCCAATATAAGTAGTATCCTATTAACTACCACAATTTCATATAGTTAGTTGTAGTGGTGTTAGTTACCTGTATTCTGCGAGGGAACGCATACTTAGCTATAAAGATGCCCAATATGCACCGTCAGGCATACAGGGTGCAACCACTGCGCCGCTATACAGCAGGCGTGCCTTCTTGCGATGCCCAGGCACGCACGCCGATGAAACTGTCGCATCACAACATTTACATACATCCTGTATCTGAATATTCACCGTTACAGGTCTATAGGGTGAAACAAAGTATGTATCCTACAAACGTAGGATCCATGGCTGTGCACTGAATAAAAATAGTTCTTTTCTTTCTTTTGTAACCGGTAGCTATAGTTAAATTATTGCAGTTTAGGGGGACCTTTAACTTTTAGCTCCAACAGCTTAATTGTTTAACTGTTTTCTCCTACAGCTAAACTAAAAGTTTAGTAAACTTACCTACTTGAACTCTATTCAAGTCAGATACTTTTAAAATATCGATTGTACCTACGTACAGTTGAAGACCCATCAAGCTAAAGGTAATACCTACTCCGTGTAATCCTGTTGTAATACATTTTTGTTATGATTCTTTGACATTAGTGTAAATGCCTGCGTCTGTTAAGTAAGTTAAAGCGACAAAGTACAGATTGAGGTTATATTGTTGTGTTCATGTTGTCATGGCGTGTTCGTCCTATTTTATTGTTTAAAAACGGTTTACAGTGACTATTTTTTTCGTAAAACTAGTGTATTTTACCTTAAAATAGTCCGTGTTAAGTGAACGTTATATGTATAAGACAGTGAAATGGGAGTTCACTCCAGATGGTGTGGATCCGGCAACCTAATCTCCAATTGCACTTGGAATGCAAGACACTAGGCATACCTAGTGCACACGACTCTCCCTTAATCTCGACGTTTGTCAAAACAGACACCAAAAGGTTCGAGTTATTTTCAAGATTCTAACACGATCATTGGCCAAACTGCAGAGTATAAATCACTAACAGAGGCCATTCATTAAAAAAGTACAGATTCTGTACAGCGGCTATCTGATAGCTTATAAACAACAATATCCTATAGTACTTTATATACAGTTTCTATTTTACCTCGCTGTTGGAGGTCGCAGTTATTCTGCAAGTAACTGAAGTTATTTTGTATTCAATGCAAAGACGAGCCAAGCTATCGAAACATATATTTTATTGTACCTTACATAGGTAGAGGAAGTTGAAAATTGCACAAAGAAAGAAACACTATACCAATTTTAACAACAAAAGATCGCGTCACAGTACACAAAATCCACTTTTCTTCGTTACTTTAAAAGAAACACGGCACTTACACTGCTCGTCGATAGGTACCTACTCTACATGAAAACTTTATCGAAATGTCGGTAGGTATCTACTTTTACTCGTTCCAATATAAAATTTATTATGAGATTTAATTAAAATAACGCGCCGGGGAAATGTTATCCATTATGTAAATGAGTGAGAATGTGATGGTTAGAAACTACCCCCACGTGGGGATGGATGGGAATACTCCGTTCTTTCTAGTGTATAAATAAATTTATTTCACGACAACACTGTATGCAAATATACAATGGAAGGCACAGCAAAATGAATACCACAATAAAAAACATACATATTTTCTGATAACGAGCCTACGGTTAGCACCCACACTAGGTAATCCTGTGCCGTGGGCGCTATGGTGGGGAGTATGTAATCTGATTTGTACCTACATGTACTGTAAGTAATGTGATTTTGTCGAAGTAGAATTGTGTGAGTAATATTGGTGATTCTATTTGTAAAACTAAATGATTTGAAAAATAATAAACAGATAAAGCTATAAGAATTAAAAAACTAAAAAGTAAATAAAGCTTATCACTAAGCTTTTTAGCGGACATACTCACGTATGTCCACTAAAATACTTACTTTATTCCCAAACCGTCAAACAGGATGTACAATAAGAGGTCTGGAATGACAAATATAATATAAGTACTGGACAGATCACAGTTTTAATTAAATTGTATTATGACTACAAGTAACTAAGTAGTACTTAGGTATATCAAACAAAGATTTTGAAATTCCGCTAATAGTAGCGGACTATTATAGAATAGTCCGAGAGGAAAAGGCGCTACTAGTTAGATTTCTGTAATATCAAAGTTCTGTATGAAACCTATTCCACAGTTAGGTGTGGACGAAAAAGAGTGGTCTTTTTCGTCCACACCTAACTGTCCAAAAACTCTACATACCACCCACAACATGTCAGCAGAAAGCCTGTCTCTACTGGCCCATTTACGAGACACAATCAAGGCCTTATTTATGACTCTACGCCGCTGATTTATCGCCGTAGCCTCGTAGAGCCTGCGCGTAGCGTAGCGCTACATTTGCTACAGATGCTGTTATTGCGATATTATGCAACGTACTCGAAAAAACTTCAACAAGCTGGGGTTATTCGTGAATCAGAGTGGGGTCTACTTTTCATGGAAATTGACAATTATTTTAACCGATGATCAAAAAAGAAGAGATTCTCAATTTGACGCGATTTATTTCGAAACTTGGTAACTAAAGGGTTATGTTAGATAGGTGAAGAGTCTACGGGAAGAACCATGAAGGAACGAACGAAGGGGACTATTCTTTTTTCGTCCAAGGGAAAACGAACGACGAGTTATGTTTGTTTTCGAAAACAATTCTGAAATGACTTTGATCCTTCTTTCCGTGGGCTATACAAACGTTGGTTGTGTATGTTTCATAAGGGGAGTCAGAATATATTTTTTCTACTAAATTCTAAACACGGAAAATGTGTTTTACCGAAACAGTGGATAAGAATATAAGTTATGGTAGGTAAGTACCTAATTTATAAAATAAAACAGAAATATGTAAAGCAAATAGCAAAGTAACGTCTAAACTAGTTGTCTATTCCAGTTGAATCACTAAAACTCATTAATTTCGAGAACGAAAGACCACCGTTCGAACTAATGACTAAACAAGGAGAAACATAGGTCCGTAAGAATTAAACAAAACAAGCTCGTTTGCCGCAAAACAGCGGAACCCCTGGGGTACCTATTTGTCTTTGTCCCGAAAGAAAATAAACAAGGATTGTGGTCCTTGCCGCTGCATTATTTAATAATCTGACCTACTGCGGCGGCCGAATCTCCTCGGGCCGCCCGTGAGAGCTGCCGAGTTAGAAACCAGCCAGCTCCTCTTTTAGCATTTTGTTGCTAGAAAAGAGTAGGAAGCCGCTTTAAATACGGACAAAGAGTAGGTAACTAATCTATACCAATATTATAAAGAGGAAAGGTTTGATTTTTTGTTTGTTTGTTTGAATTGAATAGGCTCCGAAACTACTGGACAGATTTGAATAATTCTTTCACTGTTGGAAAGCTACATTTTTCCTGAGTGACATAGGCTATATGTCATTTTCAAAAAAAATAGGGATCCTTACTTAAATTACGATAAAGTGTAAAAAAATATCAAAAAACTTCCTTACATCGCGTACGCTGCGAAAACTATTGATGATAGAACAAAATGATATATAACATTTTTTTAGAACACACCATTATCAACAAAAAAATCAGCGGCAGCGTGTCTCTAACTATTATAGTCATGTCACAATAAGCGGTTTTTTTTATAAAAAAAAAGAAATTAAAATACCACCGCTACAAAAAGCTCTTTATTTGTACCTTATCAAAATAAATGATTTATTATTTAAGACTGCTTCAATACCTTTATATTACTTTTTGAATTATTCGATTCTGACATTCCATTCAAAAGATATCACGAGTTTAAAACTTTGAAAAAATAAACTCCATCTTTACTATAATGAAAAACAAAAACAGAAAAACCAAAAATTGAAAAAAAAATATAAAAAAAAGAAACATAAAAAATAAACAAAAAAAACACAAAAAAACATATAAATACAAAAAAATCATTAAATAATATCAAAGAATTTAATTATTCTTATTTTTTTTTAATTTACTCTTTTTTAGGAGCTCGACGCAAAAAGGAGTGAATATGTGTGTTATATTATTATTATTATCATGAATGTGGTAAAATTAACAAATCTAAATGTAATGTTTAATGCCCGTGCGAAGCCGGGACGGGCCGCTAGTATATAATATAATATACAGATACGGGTAATGCTTGAGTAGATTAAGTACATGTACAGGTTCACGTTATCTCTCTTGCGGGGTAGGCAGAGATAACGGAGCGCCACGAATCTCTGTCTTGGCACGCTTCTCTTGCTTCCTCTACAGTAATTCGTCCTTTCAAGCATACTCGCCATTATTAAATTCTAAGAGCACTCTGTCAATCTTATCTATAAAGGTCGAGGAGCGTCGGTGGCACAGTGGCTATGACACCTGACTCCCATACGGGAGGTCCGGGTTCAAAACCGTGCAGTGCCATGTACCAATGAGTTTTTCGTATTTTTCGAAGACTTACGTACTTTTACCGACTGCTCTAACGGTGAAGGAAAACATCGTGAGGAAACCTACACTCTGAGATGACCAGTGTGTAAAATGGGGAAGGCACAAAAGATCCTCAAGGGTCGAAGTGCCGCTGGGGTTATTCCCGGCCCCCTATCATAAGCTAAGATAAGATTTATAAGGTCAGTCTATGACGACCCCGGCGCGTACTCTGTCTGTCAGTGAAGCATAAACAAGAAAAGAACAAGAAAAAAGACTTTTGTTTCGGTTTTCACTTATTGATTCCCGATGACGGTCTCTTTACCCGTGCATCATGATATAACATCAGGGAAATGAGCAGTAACAATTTTTCTGGTCTGTGGAGAGGTCTTCCTTTTTGATTTTGATCGAAAGAAACGTAGACAAAGCTTTAGATGGGGAAGGTAAGTTAACTCATGATTAGGCACAGATCATTGGGATTGATAACATAAATAATTACCCTTAGAAAGAAAGAAAGAAAACACATTTATTTAACATGGCATTATACAGGAGATTGTATAAACCTATGCTAGACTGTAAGACAAAAGATGGACACATGAAGCAACAAAATGGACAGTACCAAAAGGGACAAGAAAACCGGGAGACCCCTAGCACGATGGGACGATGAAATAGACAAATGCGCTGGAGAAGACTGGAATCCGAACCTCGCGAAAGACAGGGACACTTGGTTATCTCTAGAGGCCTTTACTCTGAGAGGTTCTAAACTAAAAAATATATCTTAATTTTAATTAATGCAACTGAAATTAAATTTTCGACGATATTTATATCTTAGTTAATCATATTTATCTTATTTTTTAATAATAATAATGTCTAAATTAATTTGTAAGTATTGACAAATGAATACTAGGAAAATGAAGTGTTGCATTTTATATCTAATATGATGAGAAATAAACGGCTTTTTATTTATTTATTTAATTTATTAGGTAAGTATAATCATCTCCGGCTAAGTCTAGTGTAGCCGAATAGCTCGCGTACTTACATACTTACCTACAGAAATCTAAACTTGAACAGGATACTATGCCTACTGCGCCTCGCATTTACGACGATCGAATAACTCCGCTAATTCCATAATAGATTTAAGTATTTATATTTTATTGTCAACTTTTGGAAAAGTAAATAGGTAAATACGACCGATTCGTTACCGGCGCACAAGCCCTGTGGCTTATGCCAGTATTATGTTTTAAGATATAATTAGTTTTATTTAAATAAAGGGTAAAAAAAAGAAGAAGGCAGTGCAGGTGGTACCGGCAATAGCTAGTCTCCATCAAAAAACAAACATCCATCTCCAAAACCGCTAACTTAGCATCGAAAAGCCGATGGCAGAGCGCCGCTACGCTACTACTCGTATACTTAAGTACAGATATACCGTCCCAGGTTGCTCCGGGGGCCGAGCACACGAATATATTTTACTACTGTCGGCGACGCAACGGTGACCCGGTACTTAGATCTCGATGGGCGGAAATAAAACACAATTTGCGAAAGGAAGTGTGTGGCTGAAACTGAAACATTATAATATATGCAAGGTTTTTGTAGCTACGTATATATCGTACTCTGTGCTGTGACATAATATTGTATTAGACGGGGTAGGTCTAGGTTCTTTTTTATTTACGACTAAATCCGCGTTTGACCTGGTGGTAAGTGATGATGAGGCCGAAGATGTAGCACACTGGTTGAGTAAGTACTGCTGTTAACGACGGCGACCCTAAAATAAGTTAGCATAAGATTGTGTACATAATAGATTAAGTTCAGAATAAAACATTGTGAAACTGTGTTCTCGCGGTATAGTATCCCCGTGTAGTACTAGTTGCGACACCTCTACCGGGGATATAAGAAGGGCATTTTTACCGTGAGAGCACAGTTGAATCCAGTTGAACAGCCCGGTTGGGAAAAAGGAAGAATCACAATAAAGAAGCCATAGAGGAACCGGACCGAGATTTTTATTATACAGTCCACTGCTCCACGACAGTTTTGGTCCATCGAGTCGCCGGATTGGAAGAATCAGCGAAGCTTCAGAATGGTGATTACGCGTAGTGGCTCCGGAGAGAACAGGCCGCTACGCCATCGGGAACCGCCGAGGTCGCCCAGCGAGAACCGCAGTGCTATCGGGAGAGGCCTGGACGGTGCGATACCACCGTCGGCAGCCCAGCACGGACGACGGGAGCCGCTACCCCCAGGAATGGAACAGGGGGAGGTACCACAAGAGGACCTCTACCCACGGGGGGAGTGGCCACGAGAACACCCTCTCCTAGGGGGGGAGGGGCTCGGCGCGAATGGAAGACCGAACCAATTGGGCAGCAACGATGCTGAAGTTCAACTGGATTACGCTGCCGCTGTGACCGGGGAGGTGCTCGCCGCACCCCCCGCCGTGGAGGGGGTACCTGCCACACCCCCCGCAGGCCCCGCGCTACGAGGGGAAGAGAGAGAAGCAAGGAAAGAGATAGCCGCACTATGCCCTGCAGTACAAGAAGCCGTGTTTGTGACGACGTCAGGATCATCACATGTCTTCGCAACGCCGCCTGCATACACTGCGCCACCTGTGACACGCCGTGAATATACGAAGCCCGGTCCATCGAATATACCACCTGCGCATCCATGGTACCACTTGACGTACTCTGCGTTTTCGACGATGCCTTCTGGACCTTCGCACACCACACATGCCGCTGCATACGTTGGTGGAACCAGACGAAGATCTCCGAGAGCATCTGTGAATTCACATCGATGGAATATCAAGCCCAAGAGAAATTGGCCGAGATTGAAATGAAGAAACTTCAGCTTCAAGAAGATCTCATCAAAAGGAAGTTGGCCACGGACGTGATACAAGTACAGGCCGAAGACACTGATGATGAAGATGAATTGCCAGATCCTGCAGCAGCGGCCTCGACACGAAGACAAGTCGAGCATTGGCTGCGACAGGAGGAGCAACGAAGAGAGCAACGTCGTATAGAAGAAGAAGCACGCATGGCAACGGCACGCAGTGAACAGCGTCTCAGAGAGGAAGAGGAAGCTCGCAAGGAGGCTGCAGTACGAAGAAGGGAGATCATCAATGACTCCATACAAGCCACCCCACGCGCTACCCAGGAAGACGCACCCTTGCTTCAAAGAAACCTGCGTTTTGAGCCGCGTATGGAGGAGATCCCTGCATACACGCACCAGAGCCGCTTCGAGAATGAGGAAGAAGCGTACACGAAGGAAGGCCCTACGTATCTACAAGAGAGGGCACAGCATCGCAGGTCACCAACGCCTACAAGTGGAAGATCCCGTACCGGTGGACGTGTGGAGCAGCTCGCTGAGACGCTGACTAGGATGCACGATTCGCGACCGCCGCTACGTCAATCAATGAAACTACCTGCGTACTCTGGGGACCCGAACGAATGGTTGATGTTCAAGGCGGCGATGAGAGATTCGACGAAGTTATACAGGATCTCACCGCTAGAGAACATCGGAAGATTACGTAACTGCCTTCAGGGAGACGCCAAGTTAGCTGTAATGCAGATGCTACACAGCACCGACGATCCGAACCGCATCATGGCAGCATTGGAAAGAAAGTTTGGACATCGAGATCGTATTGTCAACAGAGCCTTGGTCGAGTTGAAGAGTCTTCCACGATTGGGAAGATCAGCCACTGAAGTGAACGACTTCTCCGTGCAGCTAGAAAACATCATATGTGTTCTAGAAACCTACGAACAGCTGGGACACCTCAACAACCCAGAACTCGTGAAGGAGGTCACTGATAAGCTGACGCCGCACCTACAATCTAAGTGGTGTGACTACGCCTACGACCATCGAGAGGAGAAGCTGGCTGAACTGGTTCTTCTGAATAGTTTCATCGGGCAAGAAGCTGACAGGGCGATGACTTATCGACACGCTTCAGAACCGGAGAACAAGAAACCAGCTGCAGAGAAGAAAGAAATCGTGAAGACAACCGCCAAGACTCCACGCAAAACCAACAAGTCAGCAGTGTTTACCACGACTGAAGGAGAGAAGTTCAGATGTCCACAGTGCGAAGAATATCACACTCTACCCAAGTGCCCCAAGTTCCTCAAGATGAAGTTGGACGAAAGGTGGAATGCTGCCAAGGAATCAAAGATGTGCTTCAACTGCCTCATAGGGCGTCACAGTTGCTTCAAATGCAAGAAGCCGAAATGTAGTGAAGTGGAATGTCATCGTAAGCACCATCACCTGCTTCACTACGAGATTAAGGAATCTTCGTCGTCACCTACTGCCAAGCTTGAACAAGAAGCAGTGATGTCAGTCGCCAATACAGTCGGGACTGAACGTCGATCGGTTCTACTGAAGGTGTGCCCAGTAGTGATTTCCGGTCCAGGGGGAGAAGTGAAGACCCACGCCCTACTGGATGAAGGTTCAACAGTCACTCTAATTGAAGAAGAAGTAGCACTAGCTATTCAAGCCGAAGGCCCGACGACAGAGTTGAAGATTCAAGGTGTGAACTCTACGCAACGTGAAAAGGGAAGCCGTAGAGTAAAGCTTCAAGTTCGCGCGAAGAATAGTAAAGAACCGCACGCGATTGAAGCTCGAACCGTCAAACATCTGACGAACTACAGCCAGACAGTCTCAAAAGATCTTCTACAGTATCCGCACCTGAAGAGGCTCAAGGCGGAGGAGATCTGCTACGAGGAAGTGAGGCCACGTCTACTGATCGGCGCAGATAACTGGCATTTGATTGTATCCCGAGAGCTACTGATTGGAAAGAAAAAGGAACCTGCCGCTGCTCGAACTGACATCGGTTGGGTAATCTTCGGGACGATGCCGCGCCAGATAGTGATCAGTGAAGAAGACACAGTGCTTTCACGTCGTAGATCAGCAGCATCCCCATGAAGAAAGACTGGAGAAGATGGTCAGCGATCACTTTGACATCGACTCGCTGGGAATAAGAACAATAGAGAAAAAGAAGCCGCAAGACGAACGAGCGAAGGAAATCTTCGAACAAACGGCGCGGCGAGTCGATGGTAAATACGAAGTGGGACTGCCATGGCGAGAGGATGACGTTACTATGCCATCCAATTACATCGAAACGTTGAGAAGGCTAAAGTCCATAGAGAAGAAGATGGATCGAGACCCCGTCTTCAAGAATGAGTACACCAAGCAGGTCGAGAACCTTATACAGAAGGGATACGCTGCGCAGTGCGACGGGTCAGAGCAGGACAGCAAAGTACAATGGTTCCTACCTCACTTCGCTGTAAGGAACCCGAACAAACCAGGGAAACTTCGATTGGTCTTCGACGCCGCTGCTACGTTCAAGGGAACAAGTCTCAATGAACAGCTGTTGGAAGGACCGGACTTGTTGAAATCCCTGCTTGGAATTCTGTTCCGGTTCCGAGAGAAGCCCATTGCTGTGACCGCAGATATCCAGGAGATGTTCCTGCAGGTGAAGATCCGACCGGCAGATCAGCCGGCTCAGATGTTTCTTTGGCGAGGAGATGAGAGACGACTTCCGCCGCAGAAGATGAAGATGACCTCCATGATCTTTGGCGCTTCAAGCTCGCCATTCTTGGCTCATAGTGTGAGGAACAGGAACGCGCTAGACTTCGCTGACACTCACCCAGAAGCTCTACGCGCCATTACTGAGAGCCACTACATGGATGACTTCGTTGACAGCTACGCCGACGAAGAGGAGGCCATCGCTTCGACTAAGGAGGTGGACTACGTTCACCGACAGACTGGCTTCAACCTGAGAAGCTGGAACTCAAACAGTCACCGACTGTTGGAAGGCATTCCCGAGGAGTTACGAGCGCGTGAACCTACGCAACTAGTTACTCAGCCGGACCACGTCGAGAGAACACTCGGACTGTTGTGGGATGCAAGAATCGACAAGTTGGGTTTCAATACGTCAATGCACAGAGTCCCAGAGGAAGTGCGCACAAATCAACGCGCACCGACCAAGAGAGAGGCTTTGAGTGCGGTCATGTCAATCTATGACCCACTGGGACTACTCAGCCATTACACCATCTCGGCGAAGATCATTCTTCAGAACCTGTGGAGAATCAAGACGGGATGGGACGAGCCACTACCTGCCCAAGAAGAGGAGAACTTTGCTGCCTGGCTACGGAAGCTTGAAGATGTTGCTCGACTGCGACTGCCACGCTGCTACGACTCAACGGGAGCTAACACATACCGTGAGCTCCATATCTTCTGTGACGCCAGCGAGGAAGCCTACGCAACGGCTGCCTACTGGAGAATTCACCGCGAAGATGGAACGTTCGACGTTGTGCTCGCTGCAGCTAAAGCCAAAGTAGCGCCGATTAAAGCACAAAGTATTCCCCGACTGGAACTACAGGCGGCCGTCATCGGAGCAAGGCTGGCTGACACAATACGACGAGAGCATCGATGGGAAGCCAACAGAGTAGTGTTTTGGACAGACTCACGAACTGTCTGGCACTGGATTAAGAATGACGCACGACGCTACACCCCTTTCGTCGCACATCGACTAGGAGAAATCGCAGAATTGACAGAGCCTAACCAATGGAAGTGGATCCCGACCAGTTTGAATGTGGCCGACGACGCAACCAGAATGAACTGTTCACCGAGTATGGAAGCGGGGGACAGGTGGTTCATCGGCCCATTGTTCCTGAGAGAAGATGAGAACAGCTGGCCTCTGCCACCAGAAGTGTCGGAGAGTAACGAAGAAGAGCATGTGAACCATCTCGCAGAAAAGGAGACATGGCTACCTGATATCGGCCGCTTTTCATCTTATGAGCGGCTGATTCGAGCCACAGCGCGGGTTCTCTACTTCGTCGAGAGATGCCAGAAGAAGACGGACAAACTGGGAGTTGACCACCTAGAGAAAGCCGAACACTTATGGCTTCAACGGGCTCAAGAGGACAGGTTTATGGAAGAGCTGGGACGGATGAGAAAGGGAAAGCCAATAACCCGATCCAGCCGGCTCTTCAAACTGGACCCTGAATTGAAAGACGACTTACTCTGCGTCCGCGGGAGGATCGACGCTGCCAAGATTTCCGGCCTCGAGAGGAGACCAGTGATTTTAGATGGGCGTCACCCCTTCACTAGACTGCTGGTAGAACGAGAACACCGACGAGCTGGACACGCCAACAACGAGCGCGTGGTGAATGACCTTCGGCAGCGATATTGGATCATCCACCTGCGACCGACAGTACGAACAGTCGCCAAAAACTGTTCGCTTTGTCGAATACGACGGGCGACACCGAGAGTACCAGCCACAGGAAACTTACCTTTGGCTAGGATCGACGCATTTCAACGACCCTTCACCAACTGTGGGGTAGACTACTTCGGACCCATGGTAGTCACCATCGGGCGTCGACATGAGAAGAGATGGGGGGCATTGTTTACGTGCCTCACGACGCGCGCTGTACACATCGAACTGGTGGCTAGCCTGTCAACCAGCTCCGCCATCATGGCCCTAAGAAGAATGGCTGCAAGAAGAGGATGGCCCCGACTGATCTGGAGCGACAACGGGACGAACTTCAGAGGAGCTGATGTCGAGCTTCGGGCAGCTTACAAACAATGGCTGCCGGAACTCACCGAGTATGGACTACAGCACAGACTGGAGTGGAGATTCATCCCACCTGGAGCCCCGCACATGGGAGGAGCATGGGAGCGCCTGATACGATCTGTGAAGACGGCACTTCTCATCACACTAGAACAGAAGGCGCCAAAGGAAGAGGTTCTTCACACGCTACTAGCGGAAGCCGAGCACTCAGTGAACGCTCGTCCCCTGACGCACGTGTCTGTAAATCACGATGACACGGAGGCGCTGACCCCAAATCACTTCCTGCTGGGCTCATCATCGGGAATGCCGAGCACTGGACGATGTGAAGAAGTCGACCGAAGACACTGGCGATCGGCCCAAGCACTTGCCGATCACTTCTGGCGCCGATGGGTGAAAGAATACCTGCCAACCCTCGTTCCCAGAGGCCAGCCAAATGACCAGATACAGCGCGTGAAAGAGGAAGACTTGGTTATCGTCGTGGACCCTACTCTGCCGAGGAACGTGTGGCCCCGCGGAATCGTGGAGCGCGTCTACCAGGGACCCGATGGCCAAGTACGAAGCATCGACGTCCGCACCCGAGGAGGAGTGTTTCGTCGACCAATGTCGAGGATCGCCGTCTTGCCGGTGGAAGGCTGCGACTAGTCTGCGCCGGGGGGAGACTGTTAACGACGGCGACCCTAAAATAAGTTAGCATAAGATTGTGTACATAATAGATTAAGTTCAGAATAAAACATTGTGAAACTGTGTTCTCGCGGTATAGTATCCCCGTGTAGTACTAGTTGCGACACCTCTACCGGGGATATAAGAAGGGCATTTTTACCGTGAGAGCACAGTTGAATCCAGTTGAACAGCCCGGTTGGGAAAAAGGAAGAATCACAATAAAGAAGCCATAGAGGAACCGGACCGAGATTTTTATTATACAGTCCACTGCTCCACGACAACTGCTCTTATATAAACACTGCCGAAACACGTCAAGGCCGAAGCAAAGACATGTACTTATTAGATGACTGAAGGGTTCCTACCATCAGTTCGAAAGTTCGAAATCCGAAAATAACTTTTTTCCGTAAAAATACTTAAATAACAAATTAAAATATCTGATTGATGTTTGCATAAAAATAACCACGTAACAGTAAAGACGAATTAGAATGATGGTGTTAAGCTAAATAATTCAAGATTCACTTGCGCCATACGATAACTCTCGGATTAACACTAACCCGAGGTCAGTTTTGTATGAAAACCATAACCAATTTGCGAGTTAATCCAGGGTTAAATGTTGGCCCTAGCTAGTAACTAGATAATAAGAGCACTTAACTATAGATGCTAGTTTTTTTAAGATAAATTAGATGATTGACCAAAGTTGTATATCAGACAACTGTTTTCAAAACTGATTTAACAAAAGTTTGAAACTCAACAACTTTAATAAACATTTTAACTACATATAATAAGGTGAACTAGAAGCTATTCCCACAGAAATAAGAACAAAACCCATCTTCAGAAACTTCTGCAATCTGCCAAAGAAAAACTAGGGCAGAAAACCATTATGGAAGTTAAAAGCGTAAGCGAAGTTTAACCATTAAACAGTAATAATCTTGTTAAAAATATTCCTGCCCATCGTTATTACGATTTAGCGGTCGGTTATTAAAGGGAACTGCCTTTACGCAGTTTCTTTTAGTAGAGAATGCTAACTTTATGAGGCAAAATTACTTTCAGAATACATTTTCTCGACCGAGAGGAGGATATTGAGGAAGATTCTGGGACCAGTCAAGAAGGAAGACGGAGGGTGTAGAATGAGAAAGAATAGGGAGATTGTAGAGATGGTGAACGAGCCGAACATTATAGGAGTAACGAAAGCAGCTCGACTCCGATGGCTCGGATACGTCACTAGGATGGGGGAGGATCGGGCAGTTAAACGAGCGTATGTGGGACGTCCTAACGGACGACGTCCGATCGGACGTCTCAGATACCGCTGGCGCGTTGAAGTAGAGAAAGATCTGCGTGAGCTCCGGGCGCCTGACTGGCTCCAGACTGCAGAAGAGAGAGCGATGGCGCTCTTTGGTATTGGAGGCCAAGATCCATTTCGGGTCGCTGCGCCCGCGGAGTAAGTAAGTAAGTATACTTTTTCTCGGTTGGTATACCTTCCCATCAAATGCGTAGTTATAGGCATTCTCAACATAATCACATCCACGGCAAAGTTAACGAATCTATATAATTCGCAAAAAACGGTAATTTGATATATCCACTGTACCTACCTACATACAGTGCGTGAGTGTTTAGAAATGGCTTCGGGTATGAGACTTCGGTTATTGATAGCGATACGCGAATACACTAAGACTGTATTAAGACATAGACCGATTTCATCCGATACCCGAATCCCCTCCTTCCAAGAGCTCTCAGGGGCTGTAAGTATTGTCACACTAGCACCCTGAAAAACTTGTTGGTTCTACTTGTCGGGGACACTACCGTGCGCCTAGATATCTCCATCTCCAATGGTTTCAGAGTTCCGATTGTGCGAATCTGTATTTTTATGTGGACTCATCCATAGTAATATTAAAGTTTTTTCCCAACTTTTGCAACTAGTTAAATATACATAAATCAGCAATGTTGTGCCAGGCAGCTTTAATATCCATAAATCCGCATCACTTCGTACTTACGAGTACATCCAGTTGTAAGCGCCTTACAGTCATCTTTTTCGAGAGACACTCCATTAACGCTTTCTCTACCTGAATCCATTCCATATACAAACATACGACATACGGACGTACACATACAAAGTAGATTGCGTTTTGTCACCTAAATGGCACCGTGTATAGGTAGAATCTATACTCATTAGGTACACCTCTCGTCATACAATACCTACACGTACAGTATATTTCTGAAAATATTATGTATGTACGCAAAAACTTAGTTGTTTCCGAACTGCGATAATCATAATTTCAATACCAGAAACAAAAACAAACTTGCATTCCCACGCTTTAGACTTAGTAAAGTAAACACGTCATTTATGGGTCACTGTGTACGATTTTATAATAAGATACCTGATACTGTAATAAATATGACAGAGAAAAAATTTAAGACACACATGAGACCTTATGTAAAAAGGGTTATTATAAAATAAATGACTACTTAAATGATAAAGAGGCTTGGTTCTTTTCCGCTCTATTCAGCTCCAGCTCCAGTTCTGCACATTGTATGTGTATATGATTGTTGTAATTATTTTTAATTATTTTTATTGTAATTATTGTAAGATATATATTTATTTCAAAAGATGTACTGCTGAAAGTTTCTTGCGCCGCTTCTTTTCTTTCAGCTACAGCACCTTACGAAGCGGTGGTAGAGTAAAACATGACGTTGTAAAAATGTACTATAAGGTACTTACAATAAAAAAGTTTGATTTGATTTTGATTTGTATTTTTTTAAGAAATGGAACCTATCGCGTCTGTCCACCAAAACTTACGGCGAAAAGTGGGAACTACTTATGATGAAAGTGGTTCCTCTGTCTACCCCGTTGGGATTATGGACGTGAGAGATTGCTGTGCTATGCTATGAGAAAATGGAACTTCTGTGGAAAATGGTTAAAAAGTTACTAGTCACAGAAATCGGACTAGTAGGAATTTCAAAATCTTTGGTACTATAGTACTACCAGTAAGTAGGTATCCCATACCTATAGCTTGATCTAAAATAAATCTGTCTTCAAAATCAGATATAGAAATAACATAGGTGTATTAAACAATGGTTTCACAAACTTTTCTTAATATAGTACGTAAGAATTTTCTTAATATGGTACGTAAGAATTTTCTTAATATGGTATGTAAGAATTTTCCACCGTAAATCAAGAATTTAGAAAGCAAAAACAAAGCAAATCCTAAATTCACATACTGTTTAACTAGGTAGGTACCTAAAAAGGATTAACGTTAGGAGTATAAGTAGGTTACGGTTTCCACTCTCACAGAGCCGTAGCTAGAAGCATTGGCGCCCCGGACCAGATACCGATATAACGCTCTGAAAAAATTGATTTAGGGAAATTGACATTTTGTACCCAAACGATTGGGAGCGCTGAAGGCGCCACAGAACAGCAAAGTCCACTTTTTCGTAACAACATAGAATATAAACGCGCTCTCTAGGTACCTACAGTGTAAATGACAAATTAAACTTTTTTTAAGTTACCTATACGAGTATATATATTTTTTTTAAACTGTGAAACTACAAATAAACCTAAAATGACCCTCGAATACTCACAAACAACAATCATTGAATTATTAAATACCTATAATTTTAGGTAATTGACAAAAAAAGTCTTTTAAAATTAAATATCTTATTTATACTTTTTAGTAACTTAAAAGCTTGTTAGCCTCAGACTTCACGACGGCGGTTTCATTTCGGTTCGGTTCGTTTCATCTAATCACAGCCCTGATTTCAAGGGGGGCGAGGGTAGAACGCATGTGATTGGTTGGTTGGTGGCTGGAATTGGATGCGTATAGTCCAGGCGAAAGCGTGTGGAACAAATATAATTCTGGCGTTTGAATAGCTTCCCCGTTTGCGCCCCTGAAGCGTGCCCCTCTAGCTACAGCACTCTCCCCCAGAGAACAAATTCAGTGAACTGGGCTGGCTAATTAAACTTTTTGCGGTAACCTCAACCATTCCCTCCAACTCGGCACTTGTAGGTACGATTCGTTTGTGGAACTTTTTCGCCGACTGTCGACGGGAACAGGCAATTTGTAATTCGAAATGCTTATATTAAATTCAAATGCTTATATCAAAATAATAGCCATTCCTAATAAATGCATGTGTGTATTCAATTTTATTCTATAAAATGAAACTTTGATACAATCAGTTGGACCACGGGTAATATCACAACTAAATTGGTTATGACATGAATCTTCTGACAAAAGTATCTCCTAGGGCGGGGCGTTGGGGTATTCCTCGTACCTAACTGATTAAGCCACGAGGAATAAAATTTCCTTGTCGCCTAACTATTTGATATAATGATAAGATAGACTATATTTATTACTTCGTGTCAAGGAATTTTTGGACGATAAACGATAATTTTGTGATTGCTGATTGTATATTTATATTTTATTGGATTATTATTAAATAAATGATTGTATTAATATTATTCACTCAGCATTAATTTGTGGACATTTTGTAAATTTAATATTATTGACATTGTATAAGTTTTTATGACATTCTCTTTTACTTGTTTTCTTCTCAAAATCTGTATAAACATTATTAATTTGTGAGTTTGGTGTATGGTGGTGTAATGGTGAAGTTTAGTGTGACATGTGTATGCAACTATATCTGCAATATTTGTAATTCTTACCTAAACTTTTACACAATAAATCTTTCTTATCATGTCATGAATTGATCAACTACTAACGTAGTTTTCGTACTTATAAACTCTTATTTTTTTAGAATTTTCAACGTCAAACAAGTTCACTTATCACGTGATAAGTGAACTTGTTTGACGGTATTACATAAATGGCTATCTGTCATACTTCTTCTTTTATCATCTTTAATCTAGTATTTTTTTGCACACTACCGGAGTGGAAGCGCAGCGACTTACTTCGATAACAATTTAAACTAAACCTCAACTTCTTTACAATACGGTTCAAATGAGACGTGCCAATATCATGCGACTCGAGCGGCGGCGGAGAGTGAAGCGCGGAATACCAGGCTATAGGTATAGCCCGTATTTTATAGAAATAGAAGTTTATATATTTGGCACTTTACAAAAAATGCCTAATAGTAAACATAAATCTATACGATGCGCCAAAAGGGTCTCCACTCAGCATATGTCGTGGTACATTGTGCCACGACGCTGGTCTTCCGTGGATACCTTAAAGAGAGAACGAAACTATGCGCAAACATAAACACAAAAATTGGTACAGAAGAACGATAGGTAGGTACGCATACAATTATACACAGCGATAACAATTATATACTATGGGGCTCCGAGGCCAAGGATCTGATTCGCGCTGTGGGGAGACGAATTAAGGAGAGAGGAGGTGATCCGCGAGCCGGCCACTTTTTAGTACAGCGCATTTCCCTCGCCATTCAGCGAGGGAACGCCGCGAGTATCCTGGGCACTTTCGGCCAGGGGCCACTTCGCGGGGGGCTGTTTGACTGAAATTATATTATATAATTTTTACCTAGTTATAGTATGACATTGATTTTATTATTTTATTTTTATAATAACATATATGGAAAATAAAATAGAATAATTTTAGAGACTAAGGTTTAAATTGTTAGCGAAGATCGCTGCGCCTCCACTCTCCTAATGAAAGCTGGATCAAATGTCGATACAGTAAGTACCTATTCCCAGCACAAGACGCTCATATCTTATGCCACGAGAGTACTCACAGAGGCACAACATACGTGGGTCAAATCGAGCAAGCCGGGAACGGTCGAGTCCCGCATTCTCCCGGGATCTACGTGACTGACTACCGGAAGCGCAGTAGAGCTGCGGCGCTAGATTCAGTAACATCGATGTCGATGTTTTTCTATAAACAAATAGACATTGTAGATATATCGATACTTGATCAATGCCACCCATCACTCGACTAGGCTACAGAATAAATACATACTATACCCTATTCCAATACACACATTTTTTTTACAATTCAATTTACATTCCAATGTTTTTACAAGTCTCTCTCCCTCTCACTAGTGAAGAAGTTCTTTCTTTTACATTTGTCGAGAAAGAACTTCCTTAGATCCAATAGATAAGACGTAACATTTTGTGGAAAGCCTCGCAATTCACGTTGACATGGACTTACGGTCTTGGAAGCATTCCTGGAGCGTTAGTTTCAATTTGAACAATACGTTATACTGTCGAAATGTTCGCTTCGGCACTCCGCCGCGCCGCCCCGCACGTCCTTCTACAGTAAATTTTATTATCGGTACGTTGGTATGGGAGTGGAAATTAGATCAGTCCTTTCGTGTAGTGACGAAAAACAAAAACTAACACCTTTAGCGCACTGCAGCAATTTTTAAAAAGAACCCGTTCAAATTATATAGAAATCTAGAAAAATCTAGAAAACTGACAAATAGATTTGTATGGATTCGATCCGATTCCGTTTCAAAATAGCTGAAAGTGCTAAAGGCAAGTGGAATTTCGGAAACTGGATGCAACTTTGCAGATCAGCTTTTTGTTGACACGCCACACTTTATAGAAATTAAGAGACGACTGCGTACCATGTATAGGACAGTTCATCATCATCATCATCAGCAGCCTACTCTAGTCCACTGCTGGACATAGGCCTCTCCCAGGGCGCGCCATTAAGCCCGAACTTCGGCTCTTCTCATCCAGTCGCTGCCAGCCACCTTGCGCAGATCTTCGCTCCATCTAGCAGGGACACGTCCCACAATACGTTTGCCCAAACGCGGTCTCCACTCCAGACCTCGTCTACCCCAGCGGACTCGTATAGGACAGTTAAAGCCCTTTTATCTTATTTCTTGATAATGTAACGACGTAAAAATTGAAACAACAATTCGTTTTATAGCTGTTTATAATAACAGGAAAACGTAACTCTTTCATAAATAATATACAGTACAATAAACATTATTCTGAGAACTTGAAATGTCATTTATGAAGCGAAATTATATTATTTTTACGAAATTAAGCACTTTATATAGGTGTAAACTGTCTTTTAATGTGAAAAACATTAACTTCTCCAGTTAATTAAACGCTCTAAGGTTTAATAGGTATAAACGGAAACTAAAAATTGGGAAATCATCTCGTCATATTATACTGTCATTGAGATTAGCTTTTTAATTAGTCATTTGAACGAAAACGTACAAAATGTATTGATAATTAGTTAGATATTTATTGAAAAATGTAGTCAATCATAGTCAATTCCTTGAGAGCAATACATGCATTTCATCATTTATATTGTTATCTAATCTTTTTCTATTAAAATCCACGATTTACAAGCTAGCGTTGTTGAACATCGTGATCGTGGTTACATAACTACAGTCATTAGAACTCGTACAATAGTAAAGGTACAAACATCATCCATGGACATTGATTTAAAATTTTTATTGCCACCTTCGTTCTATGGTTGGTTATAGACTAGAGCGGATGTGGTAAATGATAATATGGAATTCATGTGTTTGAGTGGAAATAAATATGTATCGAGCGAAACACGTTCTTCTATGGATGGATTCCTAGCTGGGAGTCAGATAGCCTGATATTAAATAAGGGTGAGTGAGTGCATCTTTTGAGTCCTGAGTCAGGTTACATCTTCATATACCTATCTCTTACCTGTACCTACTTGTGTATGTGAAAATAAAATAAATTGAATTGAAATAGGTACCACCAGAGATATAAAACTTTTTCGATTTAGTAGAAGCTGTAATCTGTTTTATTAATGAATTTAATAGATTTTTACTTAAATAGCAAAATATGCTTTAAACAAAATAAATTAACTCGGGCTTTTCTGAAATATCAAAAGCTACTTACTTTTATCAGAAAAACTGATCTTTTCCTATCATGTTTCTTAATTACATAGATGTAATCACACGTAAAGCAAAACGAACGTACTAGCTTATTCATATTTTTTGACGATTTAAAACGTCAACCTCCTGAGATTTCTGATACACATACCATGGAATAACATATTTCCTGGAACATTTCAGGTGTTGTCTCACACCATGGTCCACCAAGGTTTTTGCCACAACACACCATATAAAAACATTACTTACACTTGGTGCCCATCTAATCTACCTAAATCTTATCTTATTAGACCATTTCGTATACTAAACGATTATCGGTCTTCCATTTCTAGATTTCGCTAATGCTGGTTAGCCTGTTTCTTCAAATTTCGTAAGATTTTCAAAATATTATTCTAATCCCGCTCTATTCCACGACACCATGTATAAAATGCTTGCATTACTCAATAGCCAACAAATAATTCTAATGAAAACACTAAAGTAGTTACACTACTAATAATTTAGCTAGTTGACAAAAAATATCAGTTTCTCGAGGGATAGCACCCCAATCGTTGAAATACACGCCTATTTGGTTAAATTAAATTAATTGCACGTCATGATTAAGTAGGTTAAAAGGCCAATGTATATGATAAATAATGTAATGACAAAGCGTGGTTAGCGTGGTTTCAGTCCAATGCGGTACTTTTGAGCAGCATGCGGTCACTAAATAATTATAAACGAGGTTGTAGAAGTTGAGTTGTCACTTCACCTCTATATCCAAACCTAGCGTGTTTTACCGAATATCTGCTTTGTCACGGATCCGTGTCCGTAAATTGACACTGCATTGTCAAAAATCCTTGTCCTATTGAAGGCTCATTTGGCTTGGTTTCAATCAATATTCGGGTTAATTATTATTTTCAAACTCTCGACGACATATATGACATATCATTATCAAATTAGAATCAACAGAAGATGATGATCTTGTATACCCGCTCAAGAATAGAACTGTATTGTTATTACTGTACTCAAAATAATGAAAATGATATTTTGAATGAGGAGGTGATAGAAAAAGATGCAATGTACGACTTCATATTGTGTTGTCTCTGTTTAGCACAACATCTCATGATATCATTTAATCGTATTGAGAACGGTAATAGCTACCCTGGTCATTTTTGTAACAAAATAGCTTGCAACAATCGCGTAGCCACAGGGTAATGTGCTATGCCCAACTACTTTCTTCGATGGTTGTTCCACGGTATGGTACATACATAATTTACAAGATGAGATAGCAATAAATACACGCCTATTGTTTAGAAAACCGCATTGAATACATATTGTATCAGTGGCGTATTCAATTTTGAATTACATACCGCATTAGACTGAAAACACACTAACAATAAAAAACATTCCGTAATTGTAAATAAAGAGAATGGATAGCGATAGAGGCAATGTGATAAGGGTATCTAAAAATAAATAATTTCTGTAACATTCCTCGGTTGAGATAATAAACATTTGCGATGCAAACTTAGCTATTTACAATTACTTAGCGCCTAATAGTGTACGGTCGGCAACACAGCTGGTTTGACAACTTAGCAGAGAATGTTCGTGGACTGAAGACAAGACTGTCATGGGCAGTGTATAGAAATTACCACATAGAACGACTCTCTCTCTCTCTCTCCCTCTCTCTCTCTCTCTCTCTTTACAGTTTTAATGGGGTGGTTTGCCATTGCCTTCCCCACTGGTGTTTGGAAGATATATTTATTAAAACGAGATTATAATAATACGCTAAAGAGTTGCCCCGGTCTGCCCTCTAGTGGACAATGAGGGGAAACGTTGCTATGCGATCAAAGACCGGGCCAGTTTCTTGGCCCAAAAACTTGGGAACCAATTCACGCCTAGCCACGGATCCCTCCATCACTGCCCTGCCTGTAATAGCTCGTTTACATGATCGGTCATGATGGGCGATTACAGGCATGCACGTGTAATCGACCACGATGGCCTTTAATCGGCGACAATCGGATAGCCATCGGTTTTTCGTACACACTTCAAAGAAACGCGTGCAGTTGATCGAGCGCGTGTCCACACCATCGCCCATCACGGCCCATCAAGGCCGAACGTATAGAGAAGTCATAAAGGAGAAGCCATTCATCCACTAAGCTGAAACCATAGCCATAGTAAAAGAGAGTAAATCATCTTCATACAAACATACCCGTGCAGACACTCAAACCGGAAACGGTATGTTTATATGAAGGTGACCTACTTCTTTCTTTTACTATACCACAACTGTGTCCTGTCACAGAATACATATACAGAAGGTCCACTACGGGCGTCTGCGATTTTGATTACGTCACTCGACCGTAGCGTTAGGGCAGTAATAATTCCCAGTTTAAAAGAAACAGTCTTGTAAAAATATTTCTGGCAATGTATTTCGTTTATTGAAAGTACACAAAAATATACCTACCACTCGATCGCGCTACAGCGCGTATTTTTCGCGCCGAGGTCCTTTGACTTTCCCTGAGATCGCCTGTACGCGGAGCACGTGTGTGCGTGCGTGAGCCGATTTCGCGCGTTGTATTAAGCGACCCTTCTGTATATATATTCTGTGGTCTTATGTCGTCGACGCCACAAAGATCCTAATTAAATAACGTGTTATGCTAATGTTATGCTATGACTGGATAACTCACTGTCCGTCGGCAATCACAAGCGGTTACAATAAAGTCACTGTCTCTTGAGACGTTTGCGTTTGTGGCACTTGTGATATTATGTGAACTCGTTGAACTGTGCCAGCGCCGTCTTCACTCTGGACAGAAAAGGACACGTGTAATTTTGTTGGTTCCTCCTCCCTCACACTACACACACCCTCTCCCACACACACCCTCTCGCCCTCACACAACACACACTCCCTCCCTCCCACACACGCCAGTCACCTCCTCACACTACACGCACATACACACACACCCTCCCTCACACCACTCCATCCCCCTCCCAAACAACCCCTTACACTACACACACCTGTCGTGCAGGTGCGCGGCGGAGTCCCTCGCTCGCAGTAACTTGAGCGCGCGCAACACGCCAAGATCCGCTAATCGCGCCTGCCTCGCCGCCGCGCCCGCCTCCCCCCGCCGAACTAAATTCGACGCTACGAATAACGCCGCCTCCTGTAGTTTACTTTCAGGGTGTGCCTGTAACAAGTATCCATGTACGGTCGCGAACCTTAATTAGAAACCACTTTGACAAATTGAACAACCTTGTTGTAGTCAATACACAACACTAGTATCTCTTCTTCTAAGTCGTTTTTCCTCATTACTGAGGGTTTTTGTAATTTATTTTTATTTACTACTAAACTCGCATTTGACCTCGATCTCGCCTGATGGTAAGCGACGATGAGGTCGACGATGGAGCACGCGGGTCCAGTAAATGCCTATTCACTCTGGCCTTGAAGATCCCAAGGTTGTAGGTTTCGGGAAATACAGACGCCGGCAGGCTGTTCCATTCCTTAGAAAACTGATTTCAAGTGAATTTTTTTTTTCGAAAACTGTACATAGGTTTCTACTTTTGTAGTATTTTGTTATATGCATCAATACACGTAACATATATATTTTTATTAAATTAAACTGGCATTTTTTTTCCATACTTGCTCTGCGGTGTACTTTAGCGATAATCGCTAACTGAAACGCCCCACTTACTCGTATACAATTTAGTATACGAGTGTGCGTGACAGTTTCACTCTGGTTTAGCTTTGAATGTTTTATTTAGCAAATTTAGTAATAAACTTTATCCAAAGATCAAAAGGTTCTTTCAAAAAATAGTGTTCTTACCAGGTAGTCGACGAGTTTCCTCAATACATCCTCGTTGGCCATGATGAGATCTTTCGCCTTCTCACCGTCCCCAATATTGCCCAATATGCAGAGGGCTTGTTCCTTCACCTCCGCCGGATAGGAACCTTCTAACACCACTATTACTGCCTGTTAACCAAAACATGACAAAAATTATAGTTAGTTTACACTGACCAGAGCGACGGTGGCTTAGTGGCTAGGACGTCGGACTCCTATGCGAGAGGTCCGGGTTCGAAACCATGCAATGTCATGTAACAATGAGCATATCGATTTTTCCGAAAGACTGACTGCTCTATTGGTGAAGGAAAACATCGTGAGGAAACCTGCACACTAAGATAACCAGTGTGTGAAATGGGAAAGGCAATGGCAAAAAGGGGCCCCCGTGTCAACATTAAAACACAAAATTTTAATGTTGACATTCGAATTTGGGTCGAGGTAATACAGAATATGTATTATATTATATGAGAAGACTGTATCTTACTTCGTTAAGGCGCTAGATCCTCCTGCCGGACGGACGGACGACAGATTTCTTAAATTTTTAATACGGTAGTTTCCAAATATAAAATGCATTTCTTAAAAATTAAGAAATAGTCATAAATTGATGGTCAAATGTAAAAACAGAATAAAAGTTCGTTGAAAAATTAAATAGCTACAAAAATCAGAACGGTAGAAAGAAACGACAATAAGTATTATAACGTCAGTGTTCCCTAGCGCCATACAAGCAGGTCCTGGCTGCATATAAAGGACTGTTTCGTTAAAAAGGGACAGAGCATCTCTCCAATACTAATTTTAAATCCTTCTTTAGGATGTCCATGTAAGTTGATTAATGCAATAAAAAAATAGGTTAATACCGTATTGTGTTCTTTTCTTACCTGCATGACTTGTGAAGAGTATTCGCTCATGATAGCGTCGATATGTTGCCGGGTTGACAGTAGATTCCGTAATAAGCCTAGGGTCTTCATAATGACACGCGTGTCGCTGTCGCTTAGTAGTCGGAACATTTGCTCTGTTCCCAGACAGCATAGGATACGCTGTTTCACTTTTTGTTCGGCCTGTAATAGGAGAAAATATATTGAGAAGTGGACAACAAACTGATCTGAACACAGTGCCAACTTCATTTTGAAGTTGGCACCAGAGGGGCTTATCGCAGTTCTTTCATAATCGATGGGCATTATGTCATACATACATACAGAACTATCACGTCCATTATCTCAGGGTAGACAGAGGAACCACCTTCTTCATAGGTAGTTCCCACTTTTCGCCGTAAGATTTGGTGGACAAACGTGATAGGTGGCGAGTCTACCGCCGTCTACTAGGTGTAGAATAGTAGGCATCAAATCCATTAGTCGCCATAAATAATAAATAAATGCCTATATCATCATAAAATATGAATCCTGCTCAAAACAAGATCCAAGCGAAAATAATATTTTAACAATGAACTGGAAGGCGATTCTCGCTGCGTTCGACATACAAACGTCGAGCGCTACGAACGTTTTGTCACGCTCACACATGTAATGTGAGCGAATGAGATAGGACTATTGTCGAATTCGACATTCCACTACGAGAATCGCCTTCTTGTACTAATAATGTAGTAGTGCAAATACCTGGAAAGCCATATTCATTAGCGCCCAAATGCCGTTCAGTCTCAAAGCCGCCTCGGGCCTTTTCGTCAAATTACATAGCATCTCTACTGCCCCTGTAACAACATACAGAATACATAAACTACATGTCATCAAAATCACACAAAATGGCTGTGCACGACGTACCTATGATTAGTTCACACAGCTCGCCTATCACAAACTCAGCCTACCACAAACTCAGCCTACCACAGACTCAGCCTACCACAGACTCAGCCTACCACAGACTCAGCCTACCACAGACTCAGCCTACCACAGACTCAGCCTACCACAGACTCAGCCTATCACAGATTCAGCCTATCAACTGTTCGAAACAAGCTCAATTCGAGTTCAATCACTCTTCAACCAATCAATCACTATCAATCATCACAGCAGTCAGTTGGTCATGCCCGAAAAACACGAGACCGCTAAACGTTTCTTAAGCATATTTCCCTTGTTTTCGAGTCGCTCTATAACTCCATCAATCAATCAAAATCTTTCAAACAATGTAGCCACTCCGTGCCGGACGAGTCGCTCACCCGCTTCAACAATCAATCATCAATCAGTTGTCAATTCCAGGAACTTACAAGAGGACTTAATCATATTCCTCTAGTTTTCTGACTACTAACTATACTTGATCACAGTAAATCACCGTGGTCCCAAAGCCGTGCGAACACTATGGCAGAGAGCAAACCTTGAACTAACATTGGCTCTTTGGCGGGCGAGAACTCTAGCAGCAGGTTGCAGAGCATAGATGAGTCAACAGTCAGCAACTCTGTAACGGGCGAGTCATTCAGTAGCTCCATCAATCACTCTGCAATCAATCAATCACAATCTTTCAATCAATTTACCAACAGCGTCGCTCACTCAGCCGCTACAACAGACAATCATCAATCACTCTTCAACCAATCAATCACTATCAATCATCAATCAGTTGTCAATTCTAGAAACTTACAAGAGTACTCAATGTTCCTCTTGTTTTCTGACTACCATTGACCACAGTAAATCACCGACCAGTGGTCCCAAAGCCATGCGAACACTATGGCAGAGAGCAAACCTTGATCTAACATTGGCTCTTTGGCGGGCGAGAACTCTAGCAGCAGGTTGCAGAGCGTGGACGAGCCGACGGTCAGCAGCTCTGTGCCGGGCGAGTCGTTCAGGAGCTCCATCAATGGCCGCCACACTGCGTGGTCCTGTCCGTAAGATAAAGAACATAATCAATAAACTTCTTAGTCGTAATCCTGAGGGTCATGGTCATTCCATGGAAATAACCACAAAGAACGACTTTCTTGGCAGATTTAATGGGGTCGGTTGGCATTGCCTTCCCCATTTCACACACTAGTTATCTCAGTGTGCAGGTTGCCTCACGATGTTTTCCTTCACCATTGGAGCAGTCGGTCAAGTCTACCCTAAAAACCGAAAAACTCATTGGTACATGACACTGCAAGGTTTCAAACCCGGACCTCCCCGCACCGGAGTCCTAGCCATTGAGCCACCAACGCTCAAACAACAAACAAAAATATATAAATAGGACATTCGACTAATTTTTTTATTGCATCAATCAACTTGTATCTAGGTTGTATCTTTTCCGAAAGATACAAGCTTGGGATCTTAGGGCGCGTACACCGCGTATTTAATACGCGCAGACGACACGCGTTACTTGCGCGTTTGTATAGATACAAACGCGGATCTACGTGTGCAAAGGTTTACTGGCTGCGTCTGCGCAGTCATCTGCGCGTATAAAAAACGGGCTGTGCATAGCTCTTAAAGGCGAGGGTGAATAAGCTTTTACTGGATCCGCGTGCTCCATCCTCGCCCTCATCGTAACTTACCATCGTGTGAGATTGTGGTCAAACACGGATCTAGTCCAAATATTTTAAAAACTTACAAGGACAGTCTGAAGATGGATCTGAAATTCGTTTTTCGATATCTCAACTAACACCAGAGATATTAATGGTTAAATTAAAGTTAGTAAGGCAAGTTTATAAGGCATAATTCGGCGACTCGTTCGTTCCATGGTTGCCGAAAATGAAGGTGGTATTCCTTTTACCCTACAAAGGGTTAAACAAAACAGTTCTTCCTTCTTTTAATAAATGCCATCTGCAGTTATGTTATGTAGCTTGTACGGCACTACAGTAGTGTGACGTCACCAATTGCTATTGCCGTTTCTTTCTAGTTTCTGATTTTAGATTGCCTGCAGCTATTTTATTTTTCAAAAAATTTCAATTCTGTTTTGACATTTGACCATCAATTTTATGAAGCTACATTTTTAATATAAATCGTACCTGAAACGTCGTCCGCAGCTGCTGAACCGACCGCGAAAGTGAATGAAGGCACCTCACTGCAGCTAACCTTACCTGAAGAAAAACATTACAAATTAACAAATATTGTTTCGTGCCGACCATAAAAAATAGCACCACACCAACCCTTCCCGTGGGTGTCGTACGAGGCGACTAAGGGTTTTAGTGGACATTATTCTACACCTAGTAAACGGCAATAGGCTCGTCACCTATCATGTTTGTCCACAAAATCTTACGGCGAAAAGTGGGAACTACCTGTCGGTGGTTCCTCTGTCTACCTCTTCGGGGATCATGGACGTGAGAGTTATGTTATGTTATTTACATCCAACACGTATTGTCATTGTTAACATTGGCATGGAACATTTGCTATAATAACACTTCAAACCAAGCAAAAAAAAATACAAGTATTAGGGATCCGAAAAAAATCGGAATAGTCTGTCAACTGTCAAACAGAATCTAGACCCTGTACAAATACTAGACACACACCGTTCACAGATCAGGGTAATTTAGATAATTTTAACAGCCAATACAGCAAGGTTAAGGGCCCACATTGGCGGGTTTTTCCTGTGGCCGGTCGCAATCGAACGGCGAGTAATTCCCGGTGATTCGCGGTCCCGGTGATACCCGGTGTTTTCTGACGAAATGCATAATTTCCGGTAACTCAAGTACATACTCACAGACGGTTCAGAGTTATTCATCCCGTTGACGACATGCACCATCAGCCCGTGGGTCTCTATGATGCGTTTGCGGATGTCTTCGTCGTTGGCCCCGAGCGACGCGAAACACTTAAACGCGCCTTGCTTCGCGGCTGGGGTCGGACACGTCACTATGTCGGCTAAGGAACTCATCAGGTGGTTCGATATCGCCGCTAGTCTTTGGAGAGATGTGTCCACCTGTGTAAGAAAAATAATAGGAATTTGTATTAAAATTACAATTAAATTAAATTAAATTAAAATGTCTTTATTTCCAGGCTCTAGTCCCTTAGAAGAGAAAAAAACAATAATAAATTATTAATAAATTCGTTAATTATAATAAAACACAAATTTAAAAACCTCGAAGCACAATTCTGATCGAGCCTACACTTTTGGGCAGGGAACCCCGTATGTATTTTATGTCAGAATGAGCGAGCAACTTTGCTCTCGTGATAGACACTTACGGCACTGAGCTCGGCTTAATAGTGACATCGCTAGAGTCGCGCGAAAAGTGTTACATTTCGGGGGAAAATAAAACGAGGTCTGTTTAGATCTCTATGATTTATGAGCAAAAAATTTAAATGGCATTTTTTCAAAATTATTCTGTTGAGAACGGAACCCTCAGTGCGCGAGTCCGACTCGCATTTGGCCGGTTTTTTTTAAATTTATATTTTTAGTTGATTTTATTACAATAATATAATATATATTACTACATTTACCGACTCGTATAACGATGAAGGAATGTGGGATATGTCCCACATTTGTCCTCAATCTCGCCTGATGAGGTCGACAATGGTACATGCGGGTTTCTCTTGTTATCCTATTAACATCTCCACTATTGGGACAAAGGCCTGGGGGTCTACAGAGGTACGGGCCATTATACACCAAGCGAGCCCAATCAATGCTGATTGGTGGATTTCACACGCCTTCGGAAATTTTATTGTACGTACATGCAGGTTTCACGATGTTTTCCTTCTTAGACAGTCAGTAAATATTAAGTCAGTAAGGTACGTGGTACTACATGGCTTCGAACCTCCCACATGGGAGACCGACGTCCTAGCCACTACGCCACTGACATGCGGGTCTAGTAAATACCTATTCACTCTCGCCTAGAAGATCCCAAGGTTGTAGGTTTTGGGAAACAGACAAGCAAGCAAGCTGTTCCATACCTAGTACATTTTAGTAATAACGTAAGTGGATTCGATCCGGCGACGCTAGTGCCCCAGTCTCTTGTCCCTAGCCTTTGTCGCTTGCTTGCTTGCTTATCGTATGGTTAGTGGCCAACCCATTTGTCAGAGTTATTCAGGCCGCCCGTAGCCCTATAGCTTAACGACTGCTGTCGAACGACAACAACCGGGACCGACTGTTTATAACGTGCTCTCCGAGGCACGGAGGAGCTCAGATGAAATATGCCACAACCGGTCACCAATCCAGGTACCGGCCGCGCCCAACGTCGCTTAACGTGAACGATCACTTCGGACCGTACTCACAACTAGACTACGAGCTCCTCCGCCTTTGTCGCTTAAAATTATTAATTCTGTGAAATAGCTAAGTCTTACGTGAAGCATACCTCGGCTAAGTACGCCAATGTCTCACCCGCCGACGCCCTGATGTCTTCCGGCATTTCCTTCGTGCAAAGGCGCGCGAGACACGGTAGGGCTCCAAACACAACTCTGTAAACAAAAAGCAGTTCATTGATTTCGGAAATTGGTGTCCTGCGAAAAATCGCAGAACTAAAAATTAAAAAAAAAATTACTAAATAATAATAATAATAATTAGTAATTATTAATTTTGTACTAAAAATAGTACATTACGAAAAAAATCCCTTTTCAATACAAATTATCTGGGATGGGATTTGAAGATGGCATTCGGTGATGATTTAGAAAGTAGTATAACGTAATATATGATGTATAACAACTTTTGTTATAAATCATATGTTTGACACATTTCTGCTTTACTTTAAACTATAACTGGTGAATTTCGGTAGTTTCCAAGAAACAAATTTTAAATGCATTTCTTAAAAATTAAGAAATAGACATACATTGATGGTCAAATGTGAAAACAGAATTAAAATTCGTTGAAAAATAAAACAGCTACATGCAATCAAAAATCGCCCTCCCTCGTTCGATCGGGGGTTAAAAAGGGACAGAGCATCTCTTCAGTACTAACTTAAATAATTAATATCTCCGATGTTAGTTGAGATATCGAAAAACGAATTTTAGATTTTCTTCAGGATGTCCATGTAAGTTGATTGATAGAATAATATTTTTTGTCAAATACCGAATTAACTGAAAGAGACCTGTTATCGTCGGCGGTGAGCGCGCCGGCCCTATGTATGAACGTGAGGCACCTCGCGGCGCCCATAGCGACCGGCAGGGGCTTGTCTCGGGACACCAGGCTCATGAGCAGCTCCGGTATCGTCTTCTCACCGTGCCTACGGAATAGAACATATAAATATTCAATAATAACTCTAAATTAAAAATGTAAGAAACCCTAACGTACCATTGTGGAGAACTCCTTACTTTTTCCTGGTCTTCATCAGATCCTCAAGGTTTCAGATGTGGAAAGGTCACCATGGTCAAAAACGTTAGAGCTCAAACTCGAAGCATCTAGCTATTACCATTCCAAAGATCCCATCTGACATCAAGATACTTCAAGATCTTGGAAACAACTGATCCAATTTTTATCAGACATGGCTAAGAACTTTCTATTATTCTCTATTAAAATTCTCTATTAAATGAAAAAATCGGGCCCAAGTCGGATCATCCCTTGTCAAGTTATTATGAGGCCACAGACAAACATATCAAACTTATAACACGCCCTCCCTCTATCGGTCAGGGATTGAAAATCAATTACCTGGTATTAAGCGCAACTTGCGCCACATTAGCGTTCTCAAAACACATGGCAGCGAGGAGGTCGAGAGCGGGCAACGCCCGGGCCGGGGGCGGAGCGCCCGCCGCCCTGCCGTTGGCGACCATCGCGGCAATGGCGGCGCACGCGCCGGCCGAGCACAGCGCCTCCTGCTCTAACGGGCCTCCGCACCATATGGACAGTATTCTCACTACGCAGGACCGGGCTGTCGCTGAACCTTCTCGGGCGATTTCTGTATAAATATTACAGGTTTTCTTATAAAAAGGTTAGGCAGACAAGTGGAAAATTCAATTAAGGTCGTAAACTCGACGGCAGCAGGCAGCGGGGCTAGAAAAGGGGCATTATATTGTTGCTAAACTATCAATAGATTTCAGTATCTATAGTGCTTTCGATAGTTTTGTCTCGTCTAAATACTATCGATAGACCAAATGAGCAAAACTATCGGCCTAGTGACTAGACAATACTATCGATAGCATTATCGAAAGTGTGTTTAGACTAAAAGTTAAAAATAACCTGTGGCCATACTTTCTATTTTGACAGAATGTAGTTTACAATTTATAACGTCTATAATCTAACCCTGCCATGATCACCTTTAGAAGTCTGACACATGGTCTGACCAATGGGTCTACCTCTGGCATGTTTATTGCATAAGATAAAACAGTGTCAATGATATGCTTGTGAAATCCTCCCTTTACTTTATTGTACCTCTATGATTGTTGCCTCACTAGGTGTTGTGGACTTATAATAATATAAAAATCTCATAAATATTAACAAATTTCCTAATACCCATATCAGTTTGGAAAAATAGTTTGGTTGCAAGGAAACCCTCAAAAATGGTTTATATACCTTTAACATTTTTTAAAGTACAGAACTTGCAGGATTTGCAATGGAAAACTTATAAGCATAACCTTAGTAGATAACATTAAAGGTAAAGTAAAACTGTTTTTATACAATGTTTATTCAAAGTATAGTTTTGTAATCTAAATAATAGGTGTTGAAAAATGACTCAACTCAGAAAACAATAAGGTAGGTATTGAAAAGAAATCTACAAGGATAACATCCACAACAAGGATTTCTATTTTTACTTATTACACAGGTGTTACAGTGATTAAATCTGAACTCAAACATTACTAAAAAAAGTCAGATAAGGTATTTTAGTGGTATTTTAATATTATCTTTATTAAAAAATTTCAGCCCAAAAAGTCTGCCAAAAATTAAAATAAACTTCTTATTTAGGGCTAAATTGGCAATTAATGGGCTAAGAAACAAAGGTTCTCAAAAGTATTTTAGGCAGAACATTCTTGGTCTTGATTAATAATATCTGCCCAAAGTTACTCACGTGTCAATCTAGTAAGAAGCCTCATGTCAGCGGGCAGCGCTGCAATAGGTGCCGGCGGGTGGAGGAACACGCTCCGTAATGCACAGAGACCTGCCTCAGCCAGCTTCGTTCCAATCGGCACAGTCTTCAGTAATTCTACAAGAGCTACTGCTGCACCATTCTCCACCAGTGCTGCCACATTCTCTGATGTGCCTTTAGCTAGGGAACCTAAAAGTAAAGAAAATTTGTAACTCTGCATATAAAATTACAATAACTAAACCTGTGTGCATGTGTTTTAAATAAAACTGTAAAATCAAATTGCAAAACTGTGACTGTAGGGCCTTATTTGCAAACTGAACTTCATTGCTTCAAAGAAACATTGATCATAAAACTTTTAAATCGTATAAAAAACGGAATTAAGTATACATTTTGTAATTCACTTACCGAAAACATTACAAAGAGTATTTATATTGATATTGATGAAGAAAATTATAAAATCAAATTGGAAAAAAAGTGATTTCAGAAATACATACTACAAATCAATCTGGTTTTTTTTTCTGTAAAACAAGTTTCAATGCATGTTATTACCAATAGTAATCGTAGCTTCTAGCCTGATGTTAGGGTCTAGGGTCTCGTCAGACATAAGCTGCAGCAAACGCGGCACGATGCCCTGCTGTATCACCGAGGTCTTTTGTCTGTTGCTGCCTATCACGGAGTTCTTCAGTGTCACCAACGCTTCCACCACCTTCGCCACATCCGAGGAATACAACTCGTCGACGTAAGAACGTGAGCTTTCAATGTCCTATCGGCGAAAATGTATAGGTTAACGGCATGATTCGTGTTAAACAATGTAAAGCGTACCGCAAAAATATGGAGATCACGAACTCACCATAAATATTGTTAACTGCTGCATGATTTATTTATAAGATTTACGCAGTACCAATGTTGTTAAAAATATCGTTAAATTTTCTTTCGAGGCCGATTTTGCTGTCAAAGCCACCTGTCATTCCTTTCAGTCATAGACTCATATACTCTAATCTGTGATAGACTCATAGATATTTTTGTTTTTTTAATCGGGGTTGCAAACGATGATTCTACAATTTCCCCAAATCGGAACTTCCTCACTGTGGCAGCGATTCTGTTGTTGCTAAATATTGGAATTCACGCACACACGACGTTTATGGTAAAGAACATGGAGAACCAGAACGTATGTATCAAACGAAACATGGTGAAGCCTGAGGTCATCACCTATAGTAAAAGGAGTTATTTCAATTTTTGGAACTTTATCAAAAATGAAATAGTGAACCCACTTAAAAAAACTATTTGACAGATTATCTTTTTGTATTATGCTCCTCAGGGATCATCCTTTCCTCTGTAAGTATTTAAAAAATCATGAAAAATATATACTAACTTTAATTCATGTTTTTGTAAATCTTTATTAAACCGCCAAAAATGAACGCCATATTTGATGACAGTCACCGAAACAAAATTTACTACAGAAAGTCTAATAGAAGTTTGATACATTTTCAGCTGATAACGCGGTACCTTAGTAATGGAACATTGACAATTGTCAACGTGAATCAACTGGTTATGGAAACGCAACCTTGGTTCCTAACGTTCACTTTACCCGAGAATAATTAAATGTAGTCCTGGGAGCATTATAACCAGTTGATATAATTCACGTTGACAACTGTGCATATTCCATTATCGAGTTAACAGCTTTTCAGCTTATGATGTATCAAACTTTTATTCAAAACGAGCAATGGAACGTTTATAGCTGTCAACGTGAATAATTTCAACTGGTTTTGGAACGCACTCCTAAATTCTTGTCTAGTTTTTTTGACAGCTGTCAAACAAGCAAGAACAAGTTGACAGTTGTCCTTTTTTTTGTTGTGCTTGAAATTCTTGAAATACGATAAATATAAGTGATTTCCTGTTACCACAACCATTGGTATGTTATTTCAATAACTGTACTACAATCTCATATAAATATCATGGCTGATTCTGGTGTAGACACTAGTAACGAAAGTAGCGATAATCCTATATTCGACCAATGTGTTCTGGAATTCAGTCCACCTGCAATACCGATAAACCAAGCTGGACAGCCTATGCCTGTGGACTTCTTAGGGGAACCACATGACCATATCGGAAAGATTAAATGTACCACCAAAGCCCGACACTGCAGACTCAAATACCGGTATGGGGGCGTAATATGCTCATCAAGAAACCAGAAGCTTCGTTTCGCATCTTCCACAAATAACACCGAACTTGTAGAGAAACTTCTACTAGCAGGTGCAGATCCCAATTCTTCAGATGAGCATAAAAGAAGTCCACTTCACTTAGCCGCATGTCGTGGCTATGTAGACGTTGTAAGAACGCTTTTGAGGCACGGTGCTAACCCAAATATAAAGGACACGCTTGGGAACACGCCTCTCCATCTTGCTGCATGCACGAATAATATTCCTGTGGTAATCGAATTGCTTGATGCTGGCACAGATGTCAGTTCTCATGATAAAAATGGGCGTAACCCCATTCAGTTGGCCCAAAGTAAACTTAAATTGATTCAAATGCGTCCAAGTGGAGCTGGGCACTTTGAAGAAACTCGGCAGCTCATTGGAGAAATCTGCTTAGTGGTAGAAATGATGTTAAAATACATGAAGATACAAAAAGCTGATGCTGGAGACCTAGAGTCGGTCCGCAAAAGATTGGAAGGTGTCAGCACTCGTGAGCAAGTGGACTCAGAAGTACAAAACTTGCTAGATAGTCTTGACTCTCTGAAACTGAGATAATCTATAATATTTAAAATATTTTAAATTTAAATTAATGTTAATAAAAATAAGTAACGTATTTGGAAGACTGTTAAAAATTATTACTGCCTAAACATAAGAGCTCATAATTTCATGTGATTAATTATAAGATTTCTCAATTACATAATAATTTAGTGAAAACACAAAATTACTTGCTTATTTTCAAAATAAGTATTTTACAAATCTTGTTTTGAAATAACTTAGTTATTAAGTCACAAGAACTTAATAACATTTACTGTTTATTATTTACATAGATATAAATGTTGCGTATTTATGTACTACGTATAATCATTCACAGTTGTTTCTTTTTAATAATTATACATGTAGTTAGATACCTAATAAATGTGTTTAATTAATGCGTATTTTGTTCATATTTTCAAATAAAACCCCAGAACCTTTTCATATATTATTTATTGACAACAGTTTCATAAACTTGACAGTTCAAAACTTCCATTCATAAATTTTAATTTAAAATTCACTACATTTCATACAATACTTTATTAGGCGCATCCACTTATATTAAAGAAAAAACAATGTAGTTATTACGGAATGTGCAAATCATAGCATAACTCTCACGTTCATAATCCCCGAGGGGGTAGAAGGTAACCACCTTCATTATGGTAGTTCCCACTTTTCACAGTAAGATTTGGAATGTGCAAATCGTTTCATCAATTATACTAATTATGTATTTGATAAGCAAGATTATATCAACAATAAAATTGAATCTGCCTATGAAATATTCAAAAATATTAGAGTGCAAAACTACGATAATTTTGTGGGATTTTACAAAAAAAATATATAATATAGTGATTGTGAAACCATAAGACAATTATTAAACTTATTAATATCAGAAATTAGGGCATCATACATATTTTTAAACTTCTTTGATTAGTTTGATTACTTGCAAACACATGATATGTTAAGAAAATTATAGATTAGTAAAGATAGGTTTTAGAAATATAGTTATTAACAAAGTAATTTATATAGCTAAATATAAAAAGGGCCAGTATAAATGAGGCAAAAACTGTGGCCAATTATCTGAAGCATCTTCCATATGCAACGTGCTTCAAACAGTTACCTATGGCAGAGTTCAGCATTATCACAGAAATATTAAAAAATAATAGTTAACATTACCTTAATACTGTTGAAATACAAATATTAGGTACTATTAGGTAAGTAATTAGTATTATAGAAGCTACCCCGGAACCCTTCTATATGATAATATTATTTCCGTAATCTCACACCAACTTAAATTCTAAAAGAATTAAGTAAATAAAATAATTATTGGAATATCTGGCAAGTTGTAAACATTAAAGTTGGTTTTAAATACAATATAAATATTTTGTTTGATAAATATAACAAACAAATCCGTTTGAAAACTTGCAGTTATGACCTGCTGGTTACACTTCTACAGGTGCTTATATAGATTTTTTGTTTATTGCATTCTGTAGAAAACCTTATTTTTTTACTAATTACTTTATTAATTACCTACTTCGAGCCGAGGAAAAATATTACTAGTAAAAATACATATACACACAGTAGTATATTACAGAACTATATTTAAAAAATCAATTCATAAGTAAGTAGGTAATCGCTTTGAGCTACAATCCAATAAATAATGTAACAAACATGAAGTAAACAGTAAAATATTGCCCCACATTTGATGATTTGAGCAAATACATTTTATAATATTAATCAATTCCTTCCTAGATAAGGTGAATTTATTAAAGTGCTGAATATTTGGCACCTGCTATCAAGTTTCTGAAAGTTTTCTGACTAGTTACTAACATGCATTACAAAGAAACATTTCACTTATAAAATTATTATCACATATTTTTTTGAACTGATAAAATTTCTATTAAACTAAATCACATAACACGGAATGATCAATACCTTTTGATTATTTTTGCAATAAAAAGCTTTGGTTAAATAATTTAAATAAATATTTTTCTGGCACAACCATTTCGTTCTATCATAATTTCATATTGCACTTTCATCGGCTCGGTTAAGTATCAGGCAAATAAATCAGTTCATTTTGAGAATATTACCCAATTTCTCTGAAATTACCGACGTTATTTTGTGTCTGGCACCAAGAGATTAACTATATTGGGAAATATTTCCGCTTGGATTGGCCCATACTCCACAAGTTCCCCATCTACAGCAATGTGGCCATTCACACCCTCCGGAACTATTCTAAATGCACTAACAGGAATCATTTTCACAAATTCATTATTGAGCTCCGCATGTGTTCCTTGGCTCATGCCAAGAAAGAATGAAAAGAGCTGAGATCTCGAAACCCCAGCTTTAATGATAAGCATCCACATAACACCGTCTGCGATCTGCGACCTGGGCGCAAATAAAAATTCCTCTCCGATATACGGCTGATAAGAAACGTGGACCATAACAAATTCCCCCTCTTCGTGCACCCAATGAGATGGTAATTGAGACATAAGTGAGGGTAAATGTGATGCCGGGCCGTGCATACACGCGTGAACAGGTGACCGCATTTCAGAACCAGCACTCGTAACGCTGTGATACTCTGACCCGCGAGTGCTATAAAATGCACTTCGTCGCGAATTTACTGAGTACCAAGAATCCACTCTCTGGTGTTGCTTGCCATTTACAGCATTCGTAAAAATGTCGGAGGGTTCGTCGCAATCAATGAATGCTTCCGCATCAGGGGAGTCGAGCGCCCCGTCCTGGCTTATGCTATGACTGAGAGTGAGCGGTAATTTTGGCTTAGGAATATTGCTGAAATCCTTAATTTTCGCATAACTCACTACTCCTTTATATTTCCTCAGTCCGAGTAACCGTGCTACTGCCCAAATGGTAAATCTCTGTGCACCAATGGCACGTAATCTCTCACTCTCTATATCGATGTCGGATAATAAGCCCCAACCGACTGACAGGAAGGAATACATTATCTGAAAAAAATATATAGATCAGCTTCATCACCATACTTTTTTAAATATTTAATATAAATTGCAATATTTTCCGATTCAGTTTTCTGAGTCGCGTCAGTGTTTTTGGATAGTCAGAATTTTGTGACAGCACGCTAATGATACTATGATAGTTCTCAATGTTACGTACGAGTATACGGCGGGTTTGATCCCAGGCAGGACATGACACGTGCCAGTGAGGTTTAATATTTTCGATAAGTTGTCTTACTGACCACTACCGTTATAACGAATATCGATGAATTAACAGTTTTAAAGACAATTAAGGTGTACTTAATTCACCAATCCGCATGAGAGCCAACCACGGGACGGGACTATGGGCAACCAAATTCTCCTTGTGCAGGGAAAGTGCTCCAGGTGTGAAACGGTATAGTCCATCATCCCGTGCCGTTGATTCCAAAATATTGTTTTCCACCTTCGTTCTAGTATTAAATGAAAGAGCTCGACGAGGGTTTTCTGAAAAACTTGGCCATACAGCGCGGACCCGGGCGGATGTGGAGACATTAATCGTCAAAGTTTCAAAAAAATCCGCTTCTCAAAATCATCCTGCTTCGTTGCCACAATTATTTCCAGGTAATTTTTGGCATGGGTAATAGTTGGTACATTTACGCGATTTTTTAAGACTAAAAGTACCACAGCATGAAAGTGGTTATTAGGGTATTTAACCTAAATCCCAAATGGTCACAGATTTTGTTGAGCGGTTTCCGTTTTGTGACCACTTTTATTTTTACATTTTAATCGGTCATAAAATCGTAACCGTTACTGACTTTTGTTAAAAATAGCTAATTCCTAAAGTAAACTAGGGTCTTTCATATTTGTATTAAAATGATGTTGATCGGTGATTGTTTTAGATACATAAAGGAAAAAACAATATTTTGAGGGTAGTTTTCTCGGCATCCGCCAGGGCCAGCGCTGTATGATCGAGTTTTTCGGAAAGCCCTCATCGAGTTCTATCGTTCTAGACTAGATCATTGGTGGAAAAGAATAGTTTGGAATACTCATCAGTGCCGGCCTTATGATGTACCTACTAGAAAGGAAATTGGTAGGGAAGCGCAATATATGTTAATGATTGATAATGGAAGGTATCTTTTATTCAATGAACAGCATAGAAACTTCACCATTGAGGTCACTTATGCTATGATTAACATCCTTTTGCTGCTTTACGTAATCAAGCACAATGGAGTTTATTTGCAAATGAATAAACAATCTTCAATAATCATTGTGTTGTTTTCTAATATATACTGTCTAGTCAAGCTACGTAATTTATAGTAAATATGTTAATATAACATAATTATCAACATGCCGGCTAAAATATTGAAAAATAAATAAATTTCGTGTGCGCTATGTATCAGGGAATTAACGACTTGTGTCATTAGTTCATTTATTAATTAACACTACCTACGTTATCTATCATATCAAGCTAGCGTGTTATTGGTACGATAAATTTCATACAAACATCGACGACATAGCACTATCTGCGAAGTTATTTAATTGTATTCACGATCCGAGCTCCTTGTTTGTTGTGTCGGATGTAGTCAATTGAATCGTGAAGCATTATTTTTGCTGAAGGTGAAATAGCGAATCAACCAATGCAGTTGCATAATAAAAAACCGACCACGTCATTTCGCTGTGAGAACTGAGAAATTACCATTTCCGTCATTTGCTCTGTGAATTTATAACTTAGTAAGAGTTTTGCGGTCTAAGGAATCTTGTATGCATTTATCCAGTATAATTACCCCTGATGATGACTTAACTGTTTTATATCATGTTATACATTGAGGGTATTACACATAGTACCAGGTGTTCATAATCTATCAATTCTTATCGGTTATTACAATAAAGTTACTTACGCTACTTATGGTTTCTATTCTGACGACGTCCATTGGTGTTGTTTTGCCTTTTGCCAGTGCCATAGAAAGTCCAGTCATGTTCTGAGGAATATATGGTTCGCTGAAAGTAAGATTCACTTTATTGCACATATATAAAACAACAAACATGAGATAGAAAAGGAAATAGTGAAGTACAATTTAGACGGCCTTATCACTAAGAGCGATCTCTTCCAGGCAACCTTCGGGCAGAGGAAATGATATCGAGAAAGAAGTAATAGGTGTGCAAGGTTTATGGAAAACGTTATATAAGATAATTTTATTTACAACAAATAATGGATTTACGGATTACTTAATCTATAACTCTCAAAGATTTTGAAATTCACCCCTATGTAGATAGCTCGCTACAGAAGTTTTATAACGAAACCGCGTCTGCCAGTTCGCGCATACAATCTGAGCAATTTCCCATACGTTAGTCGGGCACTGAAATGTCAAATATATGAAAGTAAGTGGCCTATGGGTCAACTTCGTAGCTCGCTGTCACTGCTCACGTCATTGTTCTAGAGGAGAGAGCTAGTAGTCCGATTTCTGTGATAACTATCAATCATTATCATATACTTAGTCGCTGTATGGATCACCTATAAACTCCTGATTTTATTGAATATTTTTAGTTTGACTGTAAACGGTGAGACCAATTCAATATTGCATATACCATAGAACCACAGGTAGAACTCAGCAGCTTATCAGTATAAACCAAGGTCGAATATTTTGTAGTGCCAATCAATACACAATGTTTGTTTCTCTCATAATTTGAAGCTAAAATCGAAAAGTATATTGGCCTATTTTGTGTTTACGTTACCACTAATTTGCATAATTAGACCGTCATGTACGTCGAACATATCGAGGCTATAGTGTGCACTAATTGCAAGGCTTTTACGTCATGCTGAAAAACAGCTCAAGAAACCACAAAATCAAAGCTGATATAGGTAATAATATTTTCCAGAAATAGGTAGGCGGTACCACAAAATATAAAGATACAGAAGTTACTCGACCGTAGCACTAGGGCTGCTGTAGTTCCCAATTTAAAAGAAAGCTAGCCTTGTTTGCTAGCAATGTATGATCATTACTGAAATAAATGAATATGAATATGTTTGTGAAAATATTTCTGCAAAATATAATGCCTGCCGATTACGGCTCAGCGGCACAGCATGTACATTTCTCGACTGAATTCGTCTGATTAATTGAAATTGAAATCGTTTATTTAGCGCTGTAAACACCAGAATAAAGAAGTATACAAAGTTTAATACATGCAGCACAGAACATCTGGTGTGGTACAGTGCCAAAAAGGGTACACCAGCTCAGCATAATGCTGAGGCAAGCCACAGCGCTGATTAGATTTGTGATCGCTCGCTTGTACAGTCGACCACAGGTCAACCTACCCAAAACGTCAAAATTGAATCTGTGTTGCGCATATTGCGCAGGCATAAGGTTGAGATTTTATCGAAGGTTTTTGACAGATGGTATACTATAGCTAGTGGTTGACTGTACGTAGAGCCCGCGTGTGCGTGGGACAATATCGCGTGTTTGCATTGAGCGGACCTTCTTCTGTATCTTTACATTTTGTGGTAGTATCAGTCTGTCGAAGATAGCCTACTTATCTCAAGATAATTGTTCTAAAGTTGTGATGTACATTTTTTCAACCAGATTAACAACTATAATCGACTAGGTGAGATTATAATGGATCAAAAAATTGTTTCCAACTCCTTATCCTAGCATCTTACATTCCTTCCATAAACAGATTAAAAGGAGGTTTAACTCAACCATGGTTATTTTATAGTTGTAGGTGTGTAAAATTTAGATAACAATTAACTGGTTTTTTATAGTCTGTATTAATATTTCCCGTAAAATGCTTGACATTGCGAACTAATTTGACCATATCTGAACCTTTCCTAAACTCTAAAATTTTTTACTTATAACTACTTGTGTTAATCTATATTCAGAATTTGCACAGAGTACCTACTATGCAAGTACTTATTTGGGTTATCTACTTATCTGGCCATTCCGGTAATAGGACCTAACGCCCTGAGGGTTAGATTATTCCGTTTAGTTCTATTGAAAAGATTCAAGACAATTCAAGTTATACCTGGGTTTTCCTGTAAGGTATCTTTAAATTAAAATTGCTAATAAAGTAACTGGTACTGGCAAGTTCGCCTGTCCTCAATACATAAAACAGGTTACATAGAAATGCATAGAATGATGTTTTTCCTAAGCTTAGTTCCTACATATCCGTTATTCGACTCACGATCAGCCCATCACGATAAATATCCCTTTATGATTTAGATAATGATAGAACTATGTAAAGCATCTTATCGCGGCTCGATTACAGTAATTAAACGTTGTTTAGCGTTATACAGCTTAACTGTAATATATTTTTATCATAAAATAAACATTGAGAAGGAATTATACATTTCGAAACTAGGATTTTTGATCCAAGGTGCTTTATACCATTATCTATCTACCTATCTCCAAGAACATAGCTTTAAGTTGGGTTGTTATTAGGATATTGGGTTTGTAGGTCGTAATAACTAAACCAATGTGAACAACAAAGTGACTCTTGTAAACAAAGCATTGATATGACGCAAAACTCTATCGAAGTACATTAAAATAATCATATCATATAGTATGTAGAATTGTAGATACGTACCTACATATCTACATAATAATTAATAATTCTTTGTCTGAAAAAATAAAAATTGCGTAGAATACAATGTACCTACACAAAAAATATTGCTTGAGGAAAACTTACACAAAGATGTAGATATACAACCTACTACTGTATTTATATAATAATGGTTGCCAAACTGGTTTACTGTATGTCCTTACACACTGTTTAATCGTTACTTATTGTCCTTATTTTTATACTTTTTATTACTTCTGATATATAAAATTTAATTTGGTCTGTCATGTATTCAATTTGTTAAATCTATATATAAAAATATTTCATCATCATCATCAGCCTATTAATATTCCCACTGTTCGGACACAGGCCTCCCCTTCCACAAGGGAGGTACGGGTCATGATCCATCGAGCGGGCCCAGTGCTGATTGGTGGATTTCACACGCCTTCGGAAACTTTTCATATCCTCAGACATGCAGGTTTCCTCACGATGTTTTCCTTCACCGTTAGAGCACTCGGTAAAAGTACGTAATGTTGCATGTTTTCGAACCCGGACCTCCCGCGTGGGAGTCCTAATCACTAGCCACCGACGCTACGGAATTTTGTTTATAAACATATTTATATAAACAAAGTTCTGATAACACAGTTCAAGTTAGTCTGATCTCTTTATTCAGGCTAGCTGGGCTCTGAAAGTGGTTGGTAACAAATATTTCTTTACAAACTTGTGCACCACCTACATATGTTTTTGGATGATAATTTTCGGGGCAGCTAAGAAATGAAACGACTTCTAACAGTTGGCGCTGACTAAAAATAGCTGGGTAGCGTTTAAATATTTTTTTGCAGCGCATACATTAGACGGGCTTTAAACGTTGAGCTTCAAAACAGTACCGAAACAGCTGTATCACTTATGCAACAAATTAATATCAAGTCATTGTACATTGTAGATGGGCAGCTAAAATAATGACTTGACAGCAAATATTAAGCTAGGGGTGCATTACTAGGGCATTATTGCAAGAACCAAAGCTTTAAGTTAGATTCGGCGTAGAACCGAATCTGATGGTTAGATTATATTAGGTTGACGATGACCACAGCAGAACCGAATTTAACAGAATTATTTCATCTTTAAGGCACCATCAAGTCGTAGCCGAGTAATAAATTCAGATATCGAAAAATTAAACAGATAACTGTATTATTGTTATTATTTTAGTGATTTTCAGCTGTTCTACATTTGCTGCAAAGCAAATATTTTATTTCTAGGATCCATTTTCATTTTTTTAAGATACCTACCCTGTAGGTGGCTCACCAATTATTATGAGAATGAGTTATTATTGTGTGCCTTCCTTCTTACAAAGCAAGATGACCTTTGACAAAGTTCAACTACACATTCATTTAGCTCAAGAGTCATACTTATATAATAATAGGTACACTTATCTTTAATGGACTTAACACTTGATTGACTGAATCCAGTCTGACTGAATGAGTTAGTTGACTGATTCAGTCAAGTATAAATGTATTCAGTATGGTTAGTTTGTGATTTACAGCATATAAACAGAAGCCTGTCTAATAGTCTACTAAATCTTAGAATAAATAGTTGATTGGATTCACTCAAGGGTAATTAGCCCATACTGTTCTAAATAGTGTGCTCCAAAATCAAATAATAGGTAGAGGTAACTGAAACCTAGGCACTACTAATTACTATTCTAAATAGTGTGCTCCAAAATCAAATAATAGGTAGAGGTAACAGAAACCTAGGCACTACTAACTACTATTCTAAATAGTGTGCTCCAAAATCAAATAATAGGTAGAGGTAACCGAAACCTAGGCACTACTAATTACTATTCTAAATAGTGTGCTCCAAAATCAAATAATAGGTAGAGGTAACCGAAACCTAGGCACTACTAATTACTATTCTAAATAGTGTGCTCCAAAATCAAATAATAGGTAGAGGTAACCGAAACCTAGGCACTACTAACTACTATTCTAAATAGTGTGCTCCAAAATCAAGGTAGGTAACCGAAACCTAGGCACTATGAACAAACACAAAAGAAATATATATTCACATACATGTACAAGCGACAATGGCTCAACCTTTGGACCATTGTGGTGGACCACTCCTTTTTTTTTGGTAAAGGGGGGGATATCTTCGAAAGATACCCAGCCTCCTGGGGGAGAGACTGGGTTATGTGAGATTTCCACTCACTAAAACCCCCTCGATGGCCGGCCTCGTGCTTATCAGAGGGCTCCGGGATCTCCAGTGGAACGCACCGGTGTCCTCCTAGCATTTGCAATGGGCTCCTCCAGGGAGGTGTACATTCCACCTACCGGTCCCTCCCGTCACAGCAGGGTGCGGCCATAGCACGTTGCTGCCTTCCCTAGGGTCGCCAATGAACGGCCAAAGCCCCCACTTTGATCGCCCGCAACTGAACCCTCCTGATCCTTTTAGTCGCCTTTTACGACAGGCAGGAGTTACCGTGGCTCTATTCTTCGCCCGAGACTACAAGGCTGGTGGTGGACCACTCCTAGAACAGGCATTTTTGCCTAGTTGGAGTGGTTAAGAGTAAACAATTTCTAGTTAAATATTAATGAAGAAAATATTCTAAATAATAAGTAATGTGTAAAAGGTTACCAATGTTTTTCAATACATAAAAGTAGGTACTCTTATATTTACTTACTTGTAGAGATGGCAGATTGTTCTGGCCAGACCATTTCCAGATCCACAGGGCAGTATTGCAAGTGGTACTTCTGCTAGAGCCTGCTGCCAGTCTAACCGCTCAAACATGCCATTCAGAACCTCATATAGGACTCCATCACCGCCAACAGCCACAATTCCGCGCCAACCGTAAACATTCCGCGTCCGGACAAATTCCCGCGCAAACTGAGCATACTTCGTTACATGTAAATCGTAAGGGACTTCGGCCTCTTGCAAAATTGGGGCCACTTTCGTCTGAAACAGCTCTCGTGCCTTTCCCGACCCGGATTTTGGATTCAAAAGTATCAACAACTTCTTATCATTAGGCGGAGGCACGTACGTTATCGGCTGTCCACCTATCAAACACTTTATAGTTGCCCTCCACTTCTGCGCTTCTCTGTTATTATCTTCATATTTATCAAATGACCTGAACCGCAATGTTATTGTTGTTCTTTCTCTTTTCAAAGTACGGCGGCTACGTTTTAGAATATAGGCGTAAATGTAAAGGTACGCGCTGATGTCGTTCTCGTCGAGATCACCACTATTTTCATCAACTACCTTCAGTTGCTGATGGCCTACTAGCGAACTGCAGACGCAGGAACCAGCTCCGGGGCGGCGTCTTTTGCTTCTCATGCATTTACTGCCGACGATATCGCGTAATAAGATTGTTTGTTCCTTCGAGTTGCCATCTGTTTCCTTTGATAAAGATAAACCTTTGGATGTAAGTCGAACACGAAACACTGAATTCTTCTTGGAGAGAATGTAAAACGTTTCTTCAAGATAAACTTGATCTTTTGTATCGACATGATCTCCTTCACCGACGTGTGACACGTCCTTCCCCATCTTTGAATCCGCCATGACTAATTTTTTTTTATCAATATTTTCTTTCCATGATCCTTTTTTGTTTTGATTTATCTGGGTTTACGGCTCTGGGTACAAGTTCTTTTTTATTTTCCAAAAATGTTGCCAATTTTTATTAACAGTGGTGTCAATTCTGCTACTAAAATTAAACGTAAATACCCATTTACAAATTGAATTACGACATACTAATTATTATTATTATTATTATTATTATTTATTTTAAATCAGGCGAAATACAACCCATACAAATTAAATTAATTAATAAATACAAATGTAAAAAGAACTTAAACTTAAACATTATGTAGTAGGCACTTAGGGCTGGTTTACACTTGGTCAAGTGCAGTGGCGAGTGCATACTGCCAGGCACTCGCGTCCCGCACTGACACAGCGCGTCTTGCGTCTCCTGAGTACAGTCGCGAACAAAAATCCTTTCTCAAATCGCTATCAATTTTATTTGACAATTACGAACACCTACCGTGGTAGCTCCACTACATTCAGCAAAGATATAATGAAAGGAAGTTTTTTTAAATATTAATAAATCTTTTTAAATATTAAACAAACAAAATTACTTTATTTTCCTCAAAAATTAAATCCAACAAAATGGAACAAAATACGATATATATTTGAAAGAAAGAAAGATTATTTATTTCCGATACACACAAAGTAAAAAAGACAAAGGTATGTATTTGACAGTCATTCCCATATTTTAGGGAAACCCTGAAATCTAGCAACACTGATTATCGAACGAAAAAAGAGACAACGATGTTATTGTCTATGGTTATTCCAAAATGCAACAAGTGTACCTACCTACCTGGAGAGTGTTCTATAACCAGTTGAAATAATTTACGATATCAGTCTTCCATTACCGCGTTAAGAGCTGAAAATTACTAAACTTTTATTTGATACAAGCAATGGAATGTATACAATTGTCAACGTGAATAATTTCAACTGGTTTTGGAACGCACTTTTACTATGCCAAAAATATTAAACGCTGAGTTTCTCCCGCGCTTTTGTCGCGTTCACACCAGCTTTTTTTCATTGTCTTGCAAATTGTTTTACAGTTGTGCTTTTCTCGTAAGAATGGTGTTTCTTGCTCGAAGAACTTCTACAAGATGTGAATATTGTTTGGGACAGCGAAGTAAAGTCAAATAAGACGCTGCACCCCGATCCGTACTTGGCTGGATTTTAAAGAGCCATACTGCGTCCGGGACGCCTTCTTTATGGTTCGGATGGTGCAAAAGCGTGGAAGATTCTCCCAGATAGCATTGAAATGTGTCACACCAGCATTTTAATGAAGACTTGAAAGAGTTGTTTACATCAGACATGTCTGTATGGGCTCAGTTCCCTTTGCCTTAAAAAAAAACAATATTAAACGCTACTGACAGCAGTTTTGTATTTGTACATAACCTATAAAAACTAAGTTACTAATACTATATACAAAACTAATAAACCAACGAAATCCAATTACATACTAGATGTTAATTGAAATTATCCGCTTACAAGTTTATCTAGTTAAGTTGTACTAAAAACCAATTATTAGTTACTTGTTGAGACGCGCTCGCTCGTAGAAAGAAAGAATATGTATTACAATATTTTGGAACTTTATAGTGGAATTGGTGGAATGCATTGTGCATGGACAGGTAATAAAATATTTTATAACCATTCCCTCCGTGCCTCAAACTCTTTATAATTAAAATATAATTTGTATCTACAGAGTCTGGTTTACCAGGAGAAATTGCTGCAGCAGTCGACATCAACACAGTTGCTAATGAAGTTTATCTACATAACTTTCCTGAAACAAATCTTCTGAACAGGAATATACAGTCACTAACATCTACAGAAATTAAAAAACTGAATGTCAATACAATTCTCATGTCCCCTCCATGTCAACCATTTACTAGAAATGGAAAATGTATGGATCTAAATGACCCAAGAACAAATTCGTTTATTTGTCTAATAGGAATGCTTGACCAGCTAGATAATATTGAATTCATATTAATGGAAAATGTTAAAGGATTCGAAAGTTCCTCTGTCAGAAACATATTCATAGAGAAACTAAGAATGTGTCGGTTTGATTATCAAGAATTCCTTCTATGTCCATCTTCCATTGGATTACCTAATTCTAGGCTAAGATATTACTGTATAGCTAGACGAAGTAATTCCACATGGCATTTCAAGAGAATAGAAGGCATTGTAAGTAATAATGTGGAATCTATGCCTACCTGTGATTTATATTTAATCCTATTCTAAATTTTATTTTGTTTCAGATGGAAAGTCTTCCAAAAGATTATTGTAAACCAGAGTCTCTGGACAATATAATTGAACCAGATGTAGATAATAAATTCTTAATACCTGTCAAGCTGCTTAAAAGGGCAAACATACTGGATATTTGTTATAGAGACTCTAGAAGATCCTGTTGTTTTACTAAAGCTTATTCACATTACATTGAAGGAACAGGATCAGTTTTTACTGAATTCAGCCCTGATGTAGTAGATCAATACTACAAGAAGGCTAACACTTTTGAAGTGGGCAGTGAAGGGTTTGTGCAATCTGTAAAGGAGCTCAAACTGAGATTCTTCACCCCGAAAGAGGTGTTATCATTGATGTCATTTCCACAGAATTTTAGTTTCCCAAACAGAGTATCAACAAAGCAATGTTACAGGCTACTGGGTAACAGTGTCAATGTGAAAGTTATAAGTGAATTATTAAACATATTGTTTGATTAATATTTTCATTTATTTTTATGTTATAATGAAGTAATATAGAGTTGAATTGATTATGGTTGCAAGGTTGACAATATTGGTTTATATAACTGACACATAATATGTAATAAATATTTGCACTGATGATTCTGATTACCTACCTTCTCTCTGAGCTATACTTTCAAGAAGCTTTTAACCTAACTACACATATGTAATTATTTTTATTGGAAAAAATATTTAAATAGATCCATTGCTCAAAACTTGTCTGGCTCTTCTCCTAGCCTTATGGTTGAGGACTCTCATTCGCAGCATCACTGCTAAAGATGCTGCTGCTCCTATCACAAAAGACCAAATTGTGAATTTCCAGTATGCCCTCTCTTCTAAATAGGCTACTCTGTCACAGCTGGAACAAAAGAAAATAATTATTTTACAAATCCTTATTTATTTCTGTAACAATTTGAAGATTCATGTAATTAATTACCTTCTTGTAACAGTTTCACCATTTTCACACTTTAGTATCTCTTTGAAGCTTGTATGGATACAAACTCCTATACTCTTACTTCGAATTTCGAAATCTGCAAACAAGACATCCGAAAATAATTGTTATTTGTGTAAAAGACAATTTATGTTTATGACAATACTTTCATCATAGTTGGGGCACAGGTCTTCCCTTCCCTTGCACATGGGGGACTGTGTAAAGATCCACTGTGTGGGCCCAATGCTAATTAGTGGATTTCACATGCCTTCAGATTTTTTCTTCAGATGTGCAGGTTTTCTTACTATGTTTTCCTTCATCATTAGAGCAGTGAAATATGCACTGATGGTGCACCCATTTTGAACATATTGTTTAGTCAACTAAGGCTACAATCCAATTCGCTTTTTGCTTTATCTGACAATTATTCTCAGGTAAATTGAATGTTTTAGAACCAGGTATATGCCTAGTTTTACAAAAGAGTTGTAGAACGGAACGGCCACAAACTTGTCAATGTGAATAAATCATATGTCAATGCATAGCTATCTGTCACTTTGACAGGAGTAAAAATCAACTCTGATTTGTATAGGGTACAAACTTTCACCAGACAGTTGAAATTATACTTGATTGCCCCGTTCCATAACACAACTTGAACTGTCAGATGAGAACTTCACATTGTTTCGGAACCGGGTAGAGTAATTAATGCAACCTAACTAGACAGTATTCTGTTTATAGGCTTCAGTCTGACTCTACTGAATGCATTTTCACTTGACTAAATTTACTCGAGCTCTTAAATACCCACTGACATAACTTAAGGCAATCCAAATAGAGTTTTACCTGAACAAGGATGACATTCGCTTATAATTTTGTAAGGTTGATGCAACCAACATGTTGAATTATTTTCGGTAGGGAACGTCTTATTTTTCATTTTCTGGCTGCCAGATAGAGTATCAGCCAAGTGTGACTCAAGTATGAGTACTACTATTGTCAATCTGAAATTAAATGTATTTAGGCACATAAGTGCAAAATCTTTGTAGTTCACATCGTTTAAACAGTTACATAAAATAATCTGGAGTTACCTACATAGTGAGTCATTTTAAATAAAAAATATTACTTACACTCCAAGACAAACAGTTCCGAAGAGCATGCATCTTTTCGAACAAGTTTCAATCATTTTTAATTTCAATTCAATTTGTATAACTATCTAAACGCCCGAACATTAAAATATAAATATTATTTTTCTAAAATATTTTTTTTTTGACATGCATGCAATTACATACTTTAAAATAAATATTCATGACCATGGATACAAGTCCTTCAGTCGGAATATTAAAAACCAGATAGATACATAAAAAGAAATTTATATTAACTAAAATTAAACTAAAACAATAACAACTAATTAGATTATCTATAATTTAGAATAAACTTAAAAATAGGAATAAACACTACTACACTCCGACGGTGATTCTCGTGGAATGTCAAATTCGATATTAGCCGTATCTCATTCGCTCACATTTAACGTATGAGCGTGACAAGACGTTCGTAGCGCTGGACTTTTGTATGTCGAACGCTGCGAGAATCGCCTTCCTGGCCCATAGATAGAGGTAGAATGTAGAATCAAGAATGATAGCCGCCATATTTGTTGAAAACGTAAACGGAAAAGAAAGCGGCGTTTTTTATTCATATTGAACAAAGCGAAGTAGGTAGGTACGACGTCGTTGTGAACTTTTATTTCCAGTAAGTAAGAGTTATGTGAGTTATTGCTAACTTTCTATTTATATATCGCTGTACCTACACCATCAGAAAATTTATCGACAATGGCTTTGTTACCCGAAGTTTCAAGATCTTTTCGTCTCTACGTGACCCATGTGGATGGCGAAGGTCATTTTCTGAGGGTTAGTGGTCAGCTCGATCAACCATCTTCGTTGATGATAGAGACTCTGTTCGATACGGCTCGTGAGAACTTAGAAAAAGGCATTGGAGCCGTACCCCCTGGAGCCATTCACGAAGGTGTAATTTGTGCCGCCAAATATAAAGACGGGACGTACTACAGAGCGAAGATTATAAATACTACTAATCTCGCCATCGGCCTTGTTGGCGTGCATTTCATCGACTTCGGTAACAAAGATATTATTTCCTTGAGCACTATACGTTTCCTGGACAGCTATGATCCCATGTTCCTGCAGCTGCGAGGTCAGGCCACTGATTACTACCTATCTCGGGTCATGCAACCTTCGGGCAGGTGGGAGGAGCATCACCTGCTCAAACTTCAGAGCTTAGTATGTTACTCCGAATACTCTGCCACAATCGACGCACAAACACGAACCCTATCTATAATCTCTATCCAATATAAGGGAGGTGATCTGTCTGCATATTTAGTGTCAAGCAGGTTTGGCATTGAATGTTCAGTACAGAAGCAAGAAGTGTTTCTTACGCAGGCTGCCAGTGATAGTCAACAAATGCCAAATTGGCAGCCAAACTTAGCAGCCGAACCATCTTATACAGAACATGTGCCGTTTTTAATAAATCAAAACTTTCCCTCAAATCCTGCATCAGCAATGAGATTGCAACAGAATGTGACACTGCCCTTCAATGGTACTGTGCCCCCACCTTCATTGATCAGTCAACGGTTGCTTGTTAACAAAGTTGCTAGGAATCAAGTTAATCTGAAACCTCCAATGCGTCAGCCCCAGCAAGCACCACAATCTCCCATCCTTTCAACAGCAACACCACCTCCGATACCTGTGGTATCAAATAAGCCCCCTTCGCCTAAGAAGTCCTCCACATACAAAAGTAGACTGCTGGAGGTCAATTCCCAGCACAAGGTATTTATCTCATATGCTGAAGAAGGACCTGAGCTCTTTGCGGTTCAGATTGTTGCTGATGCTAACAAATTGCAAACCATGATGGATGAAATAAATAGAAGGCCCCATAGCAGCCTTGCAGAGCCTCCTATGATCGGCACTGTGTGCCTTGGCCGAATGTCTGGAGACCGTGTAATTTGCAGAGCGATTGTCATGAACCTATCGGGATCTCAATGCAAGCTATTCTTTGTTGATTTTGGTGACACAGAGATGGTGTCTTATTATGACATTTTTGATATCCCTGAAGAGTTTATAAAGCCAAATGTGTTTGCTATGAGATTTTGCTTGTCTGGTGTAAGAAAGCTTGAGAAAGGGCCACATTTGAATGAAACCTTTAAGAAGCTTGTGAATTCGAAAGTTGTGTCCCTGAAAGTAGTATCCCCTGAGGGGCCTCCACTAATTCAATATGGAGAACTTTATTTGGACAACTACAACGTTTTGGACCTGCTCCTGGCTAACATGCAGGACAAGCAGCAATTCAGAAGTATGGAGATGCTCCCTCCGGGCAGCAGGAGATCCGTGTTGGTTTCCTATGTAGATAGCTGCATCAAGTTCTACATACAGTTGACAGAGAAAATTGACGAGCTAAATGCAGTGATGGATGCTGTGAAAGCACATTGCGAAAGCAGTCTACCTTCAGGAGAGCTGCCAGTCGGTGCTGCTTGCTGCGCGAGGTTCCCCGATGATGAGAACTGGTATAGAGCTCGGGTCATAGGCACAAAAGGAAACAAAGTCATGGTGGCCTATGTGGACTATGGTAATGAACAAGACGTTCAAGTGTCTGACCTTAGAACCATCACTCCAGAGTTGATAAAACTGCCAGAGCAAGCTATGAGATGTGCCTTGAAAGTGAGTATTTTATATGTCGTTTAATTTAAACTTTTAAAGTGACAACAGTATAATCTTTATTCTTTTTAATCTCAACAACAGGGATTTGAAGACAAACCAGTGGAGAGTAAGACATCTAATCAGCTGGAGATGCTGGCTCTCGAGAAGACACTGATGGCTCAGGTTGTCGGTGTCCTGTCAAAAGACACAATGCTGGTGTCACTGGTGGACAGCACTGTCAGTCCACCTCTCGATGTGGCGAGGAGAATGACACAGTACTCACAGCCCAGAAGTAACTTGGAGGTGTGTAACTATAATTAGAATTATATTATTTAAAACATTGAAACAATATCATAATATTTGTTCATAAAACCAAGAACTGTAAAGAAACTCATAAATTACTTCCATAATATTCCTTTTCTTATAGTGCTTTATGTATTACATCACTGTTTATACAATAGGCAAATACATACATAGGTGCTTTAATATTTTGATAACCTTCAAATGTACTTTTCTATTATGTTCCTGTTATTCCTGTTTAATGGGTCATACATAATTTTTATCATATGTAATTTGATCCACGCAATTCTAAGAGAAGTGCTGGGTGATGCTATTGTTAACTGTAACTGTGATATACTTTTTTGGTTTTTAACATTTGATTGAAGTCTCTGCATCTAAATTATTATTCATAGCATAAATAAACCACGCCAGTTGAGATGTTTAGTTTACACGCGATATTTTTCCATCTGATAGGATTGTGGGTAGTGAGCACAATACTAGATATTTATGAAGTTATAATTGAAAGAAAATTGCGGAAAAGTAGATGCTTAATGAGTACCTACTTATGTTTAATTCCACTTGATGGAAAGTGGTCAAAGTCGCCGATAGAATTCAACCCCCTTATTATAGGGTTAGAGCGTCGGTGTCCTAGTGGCTAGAACACCGGACTCCCATGCGGGTGGTCCGGGTTCGAAACCGTGCAGTGCCATGTACCATAGAGTTTTTCGTATTTTTCGAAAATTTACGTTCATTTACCGACTGCTCTGACGGTGAAGGAAAACATCATGAGGAAACCTGCACACTGAGATGACCAGTGTGTAAAATATGGTAGGCACAAAAGATCCCCAAGGGTCGAAGTGCCGCTTGTTTTTCCCGGTCCCCTATCATAGGATAAGAAGATTGTAAAGGGTTTCCATGCATTGAGGATTTTGATAGAATTGACTCTTACCTATTGAACCGGGACACAGTAATTCTGCTTTGCGGCAGAAATAAGTGTGTACCTCATACATAATTAACTAGGTAGGTACACAAATATTATTAAAAATAAGAGCAAGACTAACTCTTTTAATTTCAAAATAAAATTGAATTTCAATGGATCTGTCTGAATCAAACCAGGAAAGAAAAGCAATGACGCCGGTACGCAAAGAAGCGCCCGAAAGCTTCAGCTCACCGGAAGGCAGCGAGGATAGCAAAAAGAAAGGGTTCCGAAGAGAGAAGAGCTTTAGAGACGAACGCCGGCCGCCACGAGAGGGAAATGATGACTTTGCACCAAGAGGCAGCAGTTTTCGTAACAGGTAATTACTTTTTAACCATCGACCTAAACTACACAACATGTCAGTTCATACATTTCTCAAAAAATTGCGTGTGTCCAGCCCATTATTTCGTTAATTTAAAGATATTGCAATACTCTAAACTGATATAGAATCTGCGTCGCTTAATGCAGAAAATTTAATTTTTAAAAATTAACACCATATGTTCAGAAAATGTACTTTTGCGACTCCGTAATTTTGCCGAGAGTGTTCTAAGATTCTAAGTCATGTCTGATAAAAATTGGATCAGGGGTTTCCAAGGCCTTGGAGTATCTTTAACGTCAAAGGTCTCTGTAACGGTAACAGCGGTGGTTCGAGTTTAATCCTAAATATATAGAACCATGGTGCCATTCCCACATCTAGAACTTTGAGCACCTGAGATAATGACCAGGAAAAACTCACCCAGGGTACCTTGCTGGTGGCAGGACCCCTTCAGAGTCCGCCTGAATAGCGACCACCCATCTATGTAAAGTCTGTCGCCAAATATCTTCACTTCGGCGTTGATGTGTTTCGGCAGTGTTTATAGAAGACCCAGTGTTTACTAAGCCAGTGTGCTCCATCTTCGGCTTCATCGTCACTAACGACCAGATGAGATTGAGGTCAAATGTGGGTTTAGTCGTAAATAAAAAAAGGGGATATCTACAATAGTTAAATTATTATTCTTTGCTTTATTCGAAGAAAATTTGTCTCATGGGGTTGCTTGCAAGCCAATAGTATTGGATAGCTGGATCATAGTAAATATTTTCGCGTATATCCAAACAAATATAATCTAGTCCTCTTTCCTAGCTGTCAATCATTGATAGGATAAGATTCAAACCAGAGATACGCAGGGCTCTCAAACATTCCAAAAGCAACCCATTTATACGCATTTGTATAAATTTGTCTGCACAGTTTTTATATGCACAAAAAACGTAATAATAGTGCTCTGAGTCACGGTTGCTTTGGCCTCCATCACGGTTCTTTGAACCCGTTAACTCGAGGAAATTATATCTTGGCGAGATTTTGGTCAGACGCAATGTACAGGCATCGGAGGTATTAATAGTGATTATTAGTAATATATAGTTCTCGGTATTAATATGAAATAGTGGTTAAGTGTGTGGAAGTTGTGAATAAGTTGGTTTTGTTTGGCAGAGACAACAAGGAGCCGTTCGATAGATCGGGGGCCGGCAGGCATAGCGACAAGTTTGGCAGCCGACCTGATAGAGGCGATAGGTGAGATTTTTATTTAACTAGCGGTAAATATTCATATTCATTCAATTGTAATTTCTATTACAAGTCAAACTTACTTACTTAGTTACTTTGAATACTTCTGTATTCTGGTGTTTACAGCGCTAAATAAACGTTTTCAATTTCAATTTTTCAATTTTAATGGGTTTAAATGCAATTAATTTCTATTATCTATGATAAAGTACATTTTTGTACCTAGATAACATACTAAAATAATATTTTATATATGTAATTGATTTGTAGTTACGTATTTACCTACCAATTTATTTTAATAATTTATTGCATTTCATTTTATTAAGCAAATGATTTATGACAATATTTTAATCTAATTTACTCATTAATAATTTGACGATCATTTTACAAATAAGACATATTTTGACATGTATAATATATTTCAAATTGTGTAGTATGAAATAATTAATTCTATTCTATTCTAATCAAAACAAATATAATAATTATAATAATTATAATTGTCATAAAGAAAATTTAAGTTCTATGCATGTCGTTATATCTCTGTTTATGAATAATGGTTATTTATTCCACATTACATTGATCGCCTCGTTTTGTAAATAAAAGAAGCCGATTTCTGAGTCGAGGCGAGATGCTGCGGCGATGTAGTCTGGTACAATAAGAAATATTAGGAAAATTTCTGTAGGCTTAGTTCGCAACACTTAGTCGATGCGTGGCAAAGTGTATTTTCCCCTTCGTTTTACTCTTATATTATTTTTTCGTTAAAATTAATATTTTTTTAAAGAAAGTATCAACTTTTCCATCTTTAAAGATGAATAAAGTTATTATTTATACTAAGAGCTTTCGCCGGTAGAAATCCACTTTATATATTCCAGAGAGAAATCAATTTTTATTTTTTGTGCTTGTTAACTATATAATCAAATGTCTGCGACAGATTCGCTTTAGGCCCAGCTTTCATTAGAAGAGTAGAGGCACAGCCACTTTCTTTGATGAACGATTGAAATTAAACCTTACTGTACTTAAAATACGGGCTAGACTGGGAATTTCGCGCTTCACGCTAAAAGTCGCTTGATATTGGCACGCCATTTTGAACGTAATTTTAAAGACGTGAAGGTTTAGTTTACATTGTTATCGAAGTCGATAGTGTGCGCTGGGGTTTAGTTTCCTATTTGAAGTTCTTGACTCATAAAATAACATTCAAAACGTATTTGGTAGGCGCGGAGGCCAAAAACCGTGGGAGAACAACGCCGCGGGGGCCTCGCCTGCACCGGCGCCGGCGCCGGCCTCTAGCGGCGGCGACGAGTGGGAAGACTCCTCCGCCCCCGCACCGCAACCCTTCCAACCCCCGCCTCGACAAAGCAATAGAGACAACAATAGAGAGAAGTATGTTGTGATAGCGATTCGTTAAACATATAATATAGGCTTATACTTGACTGAATTCGGAATATGATTTAGTCGACGATTTAGGCTGGGACTAGACCTAGACCGTACTGAATATACTTGACTGAATCAAGCCCTTTAGGCAACAAAAAAATGATAAAGAAATGTTAACGAGTATAATGTAGAGAGATCGGCTGTGATATAAGATATCACTGGTTTTTATTAACCGGTGTCTTAAGAGAAACTCATTTTTGTTTTTGGAAATTGATATTATTTTGCGATAGTCTCCGCTAATTTGTCAAATCAATTTTTAAGAGTTCAGTCGCACAAAAAAGAACTGATATTATACTTGACAAAAAACAGTTAGCGTGCGGTCGTCTGCCTGAAGAATTCACTCTAGTGGCTTACCAATTTTTTCTGGCGATTGTACTTTTTTTCAGTGTTTTCACTGCAATGTTAATTATTATATACTTAGTCATGTGTTTGCATACAACATGCTCAACACAATGGAAAATTGCTCGACTATACATACATATTTTGCTCATCTAACATTTGCGCGAGCAATTTTTCATACAAATTTAGGAAAAGGCTCTATAAAAAAATCACAGTTTCCCTAAAACGGTTTGACAGAAGAAAACCTAGGTCGGATCAACACGAAAAGGGCCAGAGGCCGGGATGGAAGGGCAAGGACTCCAGTGGTGTGGGCAAAAGACTAAGGCAGGCTGCGGAGGCTGCCTCGGCTGACACGCAGAACGTACATAAGGGCTTTTCCATACAGGACAGACTGAAACGGTACTGAGTGATGGCGGCTGCGTACCAGCTTCCTGGTTCAACGTTATTAATGCTTTGCTAACGTTTTTGTTGGCTGTCACGTTGCGCAAGTGGTTTTTAGACACTGAAACGCTTCAGCGGTTTAGCACATTAAATTCGACAAAAAAACATGTATTATTATGCTGCATTGATTTCTAGTTTTGAAGTAATCCTGGTTTAATATTACGTTGCGTGCACTCAGATCTTGAAAAAAATATGACGTTAATTTTTCGCGCAAATTGCAAGTTACAAATAAGACTTTAACTCCTTTCCTCTGCGCTGCGTTTTGATACGTGCCATTTTTACGCTTCCATTACCACTACTTACTTACTGACTCGCTGATTTCAGCGCAATATTAAGTATTCGATGTAGTGTAGGTAGTAGGCCAAGGCACAAACGTTAAACGCAAGCAATAATTAATAATAATTGTAAAACTGATGCATTAATAGTTGAATCAGCGTTGCGCCCATTTCCTCGTCCTATTTGCTTGGTCACGCTTGGCTTGCCTCGCACATTATATCGAGTGCTCTCAATGCAATTACATACACGTTAATAATACAGTCGACTCTTTGTTACATTCCTCTGTCTAATGCACTGTATGACTTTTTTTGCGTTCCTAATTTCCATTTCAGCACATTTCAGCTCGTTCACTTTCACAAATATTTTGTTGTTTTAGTTACTTTTATATTGTTTCGTTTTTATATGCTTGGTGTGGTGTGTCCTGTTGTCTTATGATATGAATCACTTATTTATGTTATCTATAGTAGGGCCACCGAGAGAATGCCGATTTGACAGTATGGGAATCTTTGTTTGAGATAACTTGAAGTACCCATAATAAATAAATGACTTGTTAACATGAGAAAAATACAAATGGAAATAAAAAACAGTCGGGGAGATGGTCCCGAGAGGGAAAAAACCTGAGAAGTATGGGGTGGGAACTTTGATTCGTGTGAACTTTGATGTACCTATGTCAAACCGGCATTCTATCGGGGTCAAATCAATATTCTAATTTACTGTAGCAAATTAATTGCAATACTGATCATATTAATCAACTTCAACTAATAAAATACTAAAGACTTGAATCAAAATCGTATCATTTACTTCCATCTTTCATATCACTACTAAAAAGCCATGTTAATATGCCTACCGTTTCTGAATAACTGTTTTCATTTGCAGCGATAATAAATTTAACCAGCAAGACGAATGGGAAGAGAAAAAAGATGACTGGGGTAACAGAAGTGGACGTGACAACCGTCCCGAAAGAGACAACCGTCCCGAAAGAGACAACCGTCCCGAAAGAGACAACCGTCCCGAAAGAGACAACCGTCCCGAAAGAGACAACCGTCCCGAAAGAGACAATCGTCCCGAAAGACGGGACAACCGCGGAGACAGACGGGACAACTGGGGGGACAAGAAGGAGAACTTCTTCCAGAAACGAGACTTCAGAGACAATAACAGAGAAAGAGGCGAACGAGGAGACAGAACTAAGAGTAACTTCACTCCAAGAGAGCGCGCGGAGAGATCGTTCGGATCGGATGGCGATAAGAAATCAGATAAGGGTTTCCGGTCACAGGATAATGGAGGACGCGCCGGCCGCGCTCCGCCCTACAAAGCTCGCAGCAAATTCACACAAGTCCAATACAAGGAGCTATCCGAACCAATGGAATTGGATACCCAATTCGAGGAGCCTACAGTCGAACCCAGCGCTCAACACGAAGTTTCCGTTACCTGGATAATATCCCCGGAGAGTTTCTACACGCAAATATTGTCGTCGCAACCAAAATTCCTGGAAATGATGCACAAAATACCGGAATTATACAAAGGAGTTAAATCGTATACCGGTGATGTGCCCGTTGGTGCTTCAGTGTTAGCACGGTATCCTGCGGACGGCGTTTTGTACAGGGCTACTGTTGTATCCGCCCAGCCGTTCTCGAAATTCATCGTGCAATACGTGGACTTTGGAAATAAGCAGCTAGTGGATGCGAAAGACATTTGGCAGCTTGACAGGCAGCTTTTGGAACTGCCCAAGATGGCAGTTCATTGCTCGTTGCTCGGGGTCGGGCCTAAAGACGGCGAATGGAAGGCGAACCCTGAGATAGACCTTTGCTTCAACGCTCCTAGATACCAGTGCGTTTTTCAAGAGTGCATCGAAGGGATGTGGAAGGTGTCTCTTTGGAATAACGGCGTCAGCGTCGGTGATATGTTGGTCGAGAAACAGTTGGCAGTCATGTCCGAGCATCAGTCGTCTGTTGCTTTGAAAGGTAATTTTATTTTAACCTTGTTTTATAAGTTTGCTGTGTTTTCTACACTCTCATCTCATCATCAGCCTATTAATGTCCCCACTGTACGTGGGGCACAAGTACGTGTCATGATCCACCGAGCGGGCCCAGTGCTGATTGGTGGATTTCACATGCCTTCGAAAACTTTTTAATTTCTTCAGACATACAGGTTCCTCACGATGTTTTCCTTCACCGTTAGAACAGTCGCTAAATGTACGTAAGTCTTGAAAAAATCGGAAAAACCCATTGGTACATGGCATGGGAGTCCGGCGTCCTAACCACTAGGCCATCGACACTATCTACTTAAGTAAAAATCACAAGCCAACCTAAGATTTTAAAATTCACAGCCTATATGTGAATTACCAGTCGCATTCGGCGAACGTCAAAATGTCACTAGGTTGTCATCGAGCGAATGACGTTCGACGACTTCGGCCAACGACAACGACCAAGTGAGGTCGGTGACCGTAGGTCGTCCACCGACTACGATAGATGTCTAAATCTCCGGTGAATAAAATCTCTAATTTTTTTTCAGATGAAGCCATCGACTTGACAATTATCGTGGGGCAGCAGATTCTATGCAAAGTGACTCACGTGGAGTCCTTTGACAAATTCTACGTACAACTGGATTTGGACAAGGCGGCGTTGGTCGAAAGCGCTATCGCCAACTATGACTTAGCCAAAGTAAGTGTTATATTTGTGCACTATTCTTCTTCTTTCGATTTAACTCTTAAGTATTGTTCTAAAGCTGGTCAAGTAAGTCAAGGTAATGCTCGGCGTTAGCACTATCATGAAAAAAATAATTGCTTCCAAGTGCTGAGTAATTTTCGCTGTTCTTTCGAGGAGCTCGTAGCCTAGTTGTGAACACGGTCCGAAAGTGATCGTGCAGGTTAAGCGACGTTGGCGCGGTCGGTCACAGGATGGGTGACCGCTTGTGGCATATTTCATCTGAGCTCCTCCGTGCCTCGGAGAGCACGTTAAGCAGTCGGTCCCGGTTGTTGTGGTTTAACAGCAGTCGTTATTAAGCCATGTCAGAGGCCGCCCGGCCTGAACAACTCTGACAAATACGTTGGCCACTAACCATACGAAAAGCAAGCAAGCAAGCTGTTCTTTAAGCCTCTTTTACGCCGAGGATCATACGATTACGACGCGGTGGTAGAGTAAAATATGACGTTGTAAAAATGTACTCTAAGGTACTTACAATAAAAAGTTTGATTTTTTTTAAATCTACGCTGTGACTGCATTTCACAGTCTATTCAATGGACTGTGAAATGCTGTCTATTCTATGGTTCTATTTGCCGCTCGATTTTGTATAGGATAGAAAGAGTTCCAAAGTTGAGATTCCATTCTAACGGGCACTTTATCGCATAGAAAACCTATTCATTGATCTACTTCATAGATTCTATCAAATAGTCCATAGCTTTTTCGGAACTGAACACTGTCGCATAGTACCCAAATAAACCTTTGTTTACGAACCATGCATGTTCGATATTAAAGCGAACATCAAGATTAATTCAATTCAGTAGTTTCTAGTTAGTTTTCTAGACTATTTTCTAGTCAGACACGACGCATAACAACATCGAAAACGGTCCGTATGCCGTGCCCTTAATTTGCCTAGCAACTATAAATAAACTCCTTAGCAACCGCATTCCGAGGTTGTCGCCTACTATATGTATGGCAAAAAAGAACTGGAAAGAATTCAACATTTTATTACCTTCCCAGTTGACACCATTGGCTGCAGACACCCTCACCGAAGGCATCCATTGCACAGTGAAGCACGAGGGCAAGATTTACCGCGCCATACTCAACGACGTCGCCGGTACGGATAAGATACAAGCTGTTTTACCTGATTACGGCATGCTGATTACCACTTCTTTGGCTAATGTAAGATTTACCTCTTTCTTCACACAAAAAAATAAATCTTTATTGAAATAATGTGTACACAATGGTTGTACAGCGTGATTTGTTTCGAGCGCCTGACCTCTAACTTAGGTGGAACCTGTGCCTTGGGCCAGTGATCCTCTATTTAATGTCCTTTTTTATTAGTAGCAAATATTTGGAGGCGGGTATGTGCTGGTCATTTTTACCACTTTACACGAGAAATAACCCTGTTGTATGAAAATTTTCCATACTAAAGAAAAATAAACCCCATTATTTTGCGCCTTGGTGGCATAAACTCATCCATGTCGTTATGAATGAAACTCGCATTCATACTTCTTATTTCAGTATTAGAATAGCAATAATTCATTCATTTGTAGAATTTACTAACAAACAATTTTGTCGTTTTTCTCGAAAATTTAATAAGAAAAAATATATTTTTTGCCCTATCGTTATTGTTATAACCTATAGATGACACACTAGAAATATTTGCTGCTAATAAAATAGGATCCTATATAGCGGCTTCATCATCATCCAGCGTGAGTGACCTCTTTGGGGATTTGCTTCTTCGTTCATTATGCGAACGGTTAAGGTATGGAACAGCTTGCCGGCGTATGTGTTTCCCGAAACATGTTTCATTATCGCTTACCATCAGGCGAGGTTGACATCAATTGTGGGTGTAGTAGTAAATAAAAAAGAAATGGTGGTGGGGGAATATCCAATCCATTGCTGGTTTTACGTTAAAATGATAGTGAAAGAACACGATAACCAGCCATGTACGTCGATATCGATCGCCTAGCAGGGCTGTTTTACATTATTATTTTTGCCTAATCACGGTTATGAACACATCTGCTTTTTACGACTACGAGAAAACGTGATTTTTCCTAGAAAATCATAAAGCCACAATCCGAATGTTTAATTCACATCAACGTTTATTTCCAGCTAATGATTTTACCAACGGAACTGAGCGTCTACTATTACCAATCGTTGGAATGCTGTCTGAACAACTATACGAGTGAATCGAAGACTCTGATATCTTTAGATGAGCTGAAGACGCGTCTCACTGACAACAAGTTCATTATCTACATCAACAATGTTGAGGGAATCAGGTGAGAAATGTTTCGCATCAGCACTTAGCAGACCTTATTGCATCCATTTCTTTTCATAGATAGGCTTACCGTCAGTTGCACTAAACATCCTACATTAAAATACTTGCTATGCTTGCTTGCTCTCTACGCCTGAACAGATAGAGATGATACGAGGGGGAAGTCCTAACATTGAAGATATTTCTTGCAACTCATGCTAAGACAGAAGGCCCACCCGACTTCTCGCAAAACGACAATAAATCCTCCCCTTGTTCCACCTCTAAGGTTGTCTGGAAGAGATACCTCTTAGCGATAAGATCGCCTAGATTGTATTAATTAATCTGTACGCATTGTTACATACTAGCAATAAGTTTTCGTGCAATGAAGTGCCATCGTGAAGAGAAAAGACTTACGTATATTGACCGACTGCTCTAACGGTGAAGGAAAACATCGTGAGGAAACCTGCATGTCTGAGGAAATAAAAAACGTTCTGAAGTTGTGGGAAATCCACCAATCGGCACTGGGCCCGCTCGGTGGATCATGGCCCGTACCCTTCCCTTGCAACAAGATGTAAGGGAAGGCCTTTGCCCCAACAGTGGGGACATTAATAGGCTGATGATGAAAGTTATTTATTCATATATTCATACATTATATACTGAAAGAAGATGGATTTTGCTCCCATACTAAGTGAAGCGTAGTGATTTAACTTTAAAATTTACAAAATAAAATCACAACATTACAGAAAATAATAAAATATACTTTGATTGGTGAACTATTGGTCTGTGATTGAACTCGATCTTTGGTCACAACACTATTTTTATTTCATCAACACCTGGTAACACAGGAATCGTCAGACGGACTAACCGTCTAATAAAAATACTACTTTATACCAGAAGTGATGTTCTCCCGCGCTTTTGTGGCATCCACGTCAGGTTTGTTTCGTTTTGTCTTGCAAATTGTTTTACAATAGTGCTTTTCTAGTAAGAATGGTGTTTCTTGCCCGAAGAATGTGATTCACAAGATGTGAATAACGTGTGGGACAGTGAAGTAAAGTCAAATAAGACGCTGCAGCTCGATCCGTACTTAGCTAGTTTTTGAAGAGCCATACTGCGTCCGGGACGCCTTCTTCTTTGGTTCGGATGGTGCAGAATCGTGGAAGATTCTCCCAGATAGCATTGAAATGTGTCACATCAGCATTTTAATGAAGACTTGAAAGAGTTGTTTACGTCTGACATGGCTGTATGGGCTCAGTTCCCTTTACCTTAAAAAAACAACAAATAATTGCAACCGTTTTACGATAACATTATTTTATTTTCAGCCTGGTATCAACATTGTACGACATCGCCAACGGCCAAAAGGTCGCTATATTCGAGCCGGACGAGGGGGCATATGACGAAGTTGTACAGTTGTGCACACGGGCGGTGTTCAACTATAACTTTGGAATGGCGTACATCTCGCACTCGGAGAACCTCAACGAGTTCTATCTGCAGAGGGTGTCCGATGGCGACAATCTGGCGCTTCTATTGGACAAACTGTACAAGTTCTATGAGGAAGGTAGGTTTGGTTGCATTCTTCTTAGTAGTATTCCTCATTTACAGGGGGTCGTGGTCATTCTATGGAATTAACTACATAGGACGAGTACCATCAAAACAGCCATTAAGGCTAAAGCCAGGGACCTGCATACGGTGGAGTGGTCAAAAACGAACTTAAAACACTCTTAAGAGGTTCATTGGAAATGGTGACATAGCAGGAGTCTCACCCGTCTCATTGTAGGGGCGTTCACAGGTCATTTTGGCACTAGGAGCCTCCTACACAGGATGAGACTGGCAGATGATCCCACCTGCAGAGCCTGTGGTGACACCGTTGAGTCAATGGAACACTTGCTGCGCGAATGTGACTCGCTGGCTAGAAAGCGTATGAGTCTTCTGGGGGTAGCCTACCCGAAACCAGAGGACTATAGGTTCCTACCTGTAAGCTGTATAGCGTCCTTGATGCAAAGCATCTTTAAGGAACAGAAAGGAGCCTAAGGTAAGGGGTGAGCACAAAAGATCCCTGAGGGTCGAAGTGCCGCTGGGGTTATCCCTGGCCCCCTATCATAAGATAAGATAACTACATAGGACGACTCTCATTGCAGATTTAATGGGATGGTTTGCCATTGGCTACTCCAAGAAAGATTGCATAAAATATATTGTGAAAAATAGTCCGGGAGTTACAAGAAATGTATTTCCTTAAGTTTTGTGTCATCTCTATCTTTAATGGACTTCGAGGATGTTTCTTGTAACTGACAGAGTGAGATAGAGAGCGTCGGTGGTACAGTGGATAGGATACCCGACTCCCATGCTGGGAGGACCGGGTTCGAAAACCATGCAATGCCATGTACCAATGAGTATTTCGCATTTTTCCAAGACTTACGTACATTTACAGATTGCTCTACAGTGAAGGAAAACATCGTGAGGAAACCTGCACATTGAAATGACCAGTGTGTAAAATGGGGTAGGCACAAAAGATCCTCAAGGGTCGAAGTGCTGGGATTATTCCCGGCCCCCAATAATGAGATAGAAATCAATATAATCATCAAAGATTCTTATTTTGTTTAATGTTTTAGAGTCTCAAGTTAATCGTTCGATGTTTTGCTCAGGAACACCGGAATCCCAAACCGAGTTTGAAGCGGATACATTGTGTGCTGCCAAATCTACAGACGGCAACTGGTACCGCGCCACAATCATCAGCGCCGAAAAAACGGACGTCAAAGTCCAGTTCTGTGACTACGGTAACACAGAAACTCTGTCTAAAGACTCCATCAAGAAACTCGACACTAAATTCTTCGAACCGTGCGCTTTAGCCCTCGTCGCTGGGTTGGGTCTCGTGGCTTTACAGGATGACGCTCTCGGCAAATTAATAGAATGGACCACGGAGAAGGAAGTACAGGTAACATTAGCCTTCGGTTCTGACGGTTGGCTCGCCAGTCTACACTTGGACGGTGTAGATCTAGCAATGAAATTGGTCAACGAGAAACTCGCTACGCCAAAAATAAGCTCCAACGAGGAGCCTAAGGAAGAAGCCCCAGTCGAGGAACCAATTTCGCTGCCACCAGGTTGCACCCAGGTCTACATTAGCCACATCGACACCCCTGGACATTTCTGGCTCCAAATGGCTGATAAAGTCGAAAAGATCGATGAAATACAAGCGAACCTCCAGGCTAATGCGGAGTCTTACCCGGACATTGAAAATCGCGAAATGGGTACACTTTGCATCGCTAAATATTTAGCCGACGACCAGTGGTACCGCGCCGAAATTCTCGACGCTGACTCCGATATCACGACTGTACGCTTCATCGATTACGGTAACACTGATGTCCTTGATAACCAGCCTGGATTATTAAAAACAGTACCCGACAATCTGAAAGAAGTCGAACGTTACGCTCTCAAATCTAGCGTCAATGCCGTTCCAACGGGTACCGGAGAATGGTCAGAGCCTGCTTCCGAATTCTTCACCCAACTTGTCGGTGATTTATCGGCGCCAGTCGACGCTATGATCGTTCTCAAAGATGTCACTACGTACGTCGATATTTTCGTCAATGGTCAGAACCTAACAGACAAACTGGTATCCGAAGGCTACGCTGCGAGGTCCGAGGAAGCTGAATGCGGTGATCTGCCGTCTTGTTTCGCTAGTCACATAAATTCGCCGTCCGAGTTCTGGATACAATTAGAAACGGCCGCACCGGAGTTGCAAACGATGGAAACAGCTATGGTTGACGCGGAAAACTTCCCTGAACTTAAGGAGAAGGAGGAAGGCGTTATTTGCGCTGCGAAATATCCTGAAGATGGCGCTTGGTACAGGGCACAAGTTGTCGTAGACGGGTCCGAAGGGACAGAAGTCCTCTTCATGGATTATGGCAACGCATCCATTGCGAAAGAACTGCGAAGTCTGCCAGATGAGCTGAAAGTCAAACCAGCTTTGTCAAGAAAATGCGCACTCCAAAAGCCCCGCGATATCAAGTCCTGGTCGCGTAAGTCGGAAATTAAATTCAACGAATTGGCTGCCGAGGGAGCCACCATTTTCAATGTTCAGTTCATTGCATCGGGCGATATATCTATTGTAGAACTTTACCTGGAAGGAAAATCTGTCACTGAGGAGCTTGTTGGTCTTTGCGAGGAGCATCCTGTCACCGAACGACCAACTCCCGTCGGCCAAGACTTGCACAGCAGCGGGAAGGTGTGTTACGTTAACGCTTTGGACGAATTTTACGTTCAATTAGACAGTTCGACGTCCGAACTTGACAAAGTACTCGACCGGTTAGCTGCCGCCGCAGAGTTTGAGCCGGCAACAGAACTAAAAGTTGGGTCGTTTTGTGCCGCGTTTTGGGTTGAAGACGAACAGTGGTACCGAGCGAAAATATTAGAATTCTGCGATGTGGGCTACCACGTACAGTTCTTAGATTACGGCAACAAAGCTAAGTGCGAGGAATTTAGACAGCTCCCTGAAGATCTTGCAGTATTAGAACCGTTAGCTAAATGCTGCAGGTTAGCCGGGTTGGGCGATGATAGCGCGGCAAATGAAGTTGTGAAGGCCAAATTAGACGAGCTTGCCGGAGAAATTGATACAACATTCCAAATAGAATTCTTAGATAGCACCAAAGAGCCCACTCTCGTCAAACTTTTGCTAGACCGGAAAGACATAATTTCTCTTGCAACAGGTACTCCAAGTAACACAGACCAGATTGAAGCTGAGGTAATCACGCAAAGTGTTGACTCCAAACCTGAGATTGCCGATGCTGAAGTTGTTACGGACGAATCTAGTGATAACCTCGCTGCAGAAGAAATCAAAGCTAACACCGACATTACATCTAGTGATGAACCGACACACACTGCGACTGAAATTGAGCCAGACCTCGAAGAAATCCCTGAAGATGATCTATGCGCCGAACTAAATACATCTCAACCGGATCTAAACGAAAGCATAGGTAGCAGTAACACAGTAATAGAGAACCAATCATTTAATGGTAAAGATGATGTAGTGCATGCAACTATCCTGAATGAGACGGTAACATCTTCGAAAGATATTTCTTCAGAAACTCTAGAAAATTCCAATGAAACTATTAAAACTCCCGAACGAGATGACTCCAAAGATTCTCTTAACACAGACACAGGGTATACTAGCGGCGGCGATCACGACAAATCGGTTACAAAAGATGATCACGAATCACCAGTGAAAGAAGCCGTGTCGCCGAAAAAGGAATCTGAATTGCCTATAAAAGACTCTACTTCGCCTGTACAATTATCCCAATCTCCTAAAAAACTATCAGTATCGCCGGTGAAAGGAACTAAGCCACCCATAAATGGAGCAGAGTCACCGGTTAATGAAACTGTTTCACCTATAAACGAAGCAGAATCACCAATGAAAGAATCACCAGTAACAGAAACGCCGATGAAAGAATCACCTAAAAAAGAAACAGAATCGACTTTGGACGAAACAGAATCTCCTAAAAAAGAAACAGAATCGCCTATGAAAGAATCTGGATCGCCTAAAAAAGAAACAGAATTGCCGGTGAAAGAATCTGAATCGTCTAAAAAAGAAACAGAATCGACATTGGAAAAATCTGAATCCCCTAAAAAAGAACCAGAATCGACATTGGAAGAATCTGAATCGCCTAAAAAAGAAACAGAATCGCCGTTGAAAGAACTTGGATCACCTAAAAAAGAATTAACCGAAACTAAATCGCCTACAAAAGAGTCGACAACTGTAGAAAGTAACGAAGGCAACGAGGAAGGTGACACAAAAGTAAATTCGCCTAAAAGTGGAGAAACTGCTGTTAAGCCAGCAGAATGAAAGTGATTTCTCTGTGTATTATAAACAATCACACTGAACTTTATTGCAAAGCAATTCTTTTTGTGATGATAATGATACTATTAACTGTTAATATTTATTTGTCGTTGATTATATGCTTTCAGAGATGCCTACAAAAGAGGGAAATGTTAATGACTGAAATACATTATACGTGGAGTGATAATTTTGTATGTTTCTCTTTTCATTGTAAAAGATTTTGACGTGTTTATACTTTAATGTTAAGAAAGAAGTCTTGAGTTTTGATTTTTTGTTGATGTCGTCGTGATGTGCGCAATTAACCTTTTTGTTTTACTTAAGGACGAAAATCTGACGATTTGTAAAAGACAATTACAGTGTAATTTACAATTTAAAACTAGATAGTCCTGTTTACTCTCCTAAATACTCATTTTACATAGGATGCTGATTTTAACGCTGGTAAAAATGAAAGTGGACTTTCACTGCTGCATACAGTGCCATGTAAAACGAAAAATGGTACGTTATGTTTTAGAAGTTCTCTGATTTATTCGTGTTAAAATTCAATAGGTATCCGGAGTCATCATCATTTTATTTTAGTATACAGTCAAACCTGGATAAGTGAGAACTGGATAAGTGAGAAAACTCTATAAGTGAGAGTAATAGCCAGGGCCCGTCATTTTAAGCTCCCAAAACCTCTATTAGCGAGAAACAGAAACCTCTGTAAGAGAGAGTCGTTTTTCCCTCATGGACCTCCGTAAGTGAGACTGCTACTTATCTATACCTCTATAAGCGACAGTCGAGCTTTATTTATTTATTTTATTTAGGAGGAACTATAGCTACAATAAAAATACATACATACATAAAAGATACACACATACAGTAACAAATGACAAAACAAATTACAAATTTAACACCTGCTATTTTATGACTTTCGTACTTGCTGTGACTTGTTATTGCTGTGTACCTGCATTAGCGAGAAACTCGGGTTAGTGAGAAACCTCTATAAGCGAGAATGAGATTGTGCTCCGTTGAACTCTCGCTTATCCAGGTTTGACTGTATTTCCACTTCAGATCTCTTTTTGTCCATTTAAATTAAAATACTTTAGATTTACTATACTATAGCATTTTTCTGTTTTTTAGTTACCATCATACCATGTAACATCATAAAACCTTTTCACTTTTTCGTAAATGGGAGATTCGATTGTAAAAAAAATCCTGCACAAGCCGTTCTCACGCCACCAATATTATAATGACACTGCTAGTATAAGTTTTTTCAATTCCAACTTTTTCAGTTCATATTATTTCTCACAAATTATCCAGTTATGTTTGAAAAATGATTTATTTGTTTTTTAAGAAAATAAAAAAGATGTATACAATATGTCTGTTATTTATTTGTGACTGTCCTCTTTTGTTCCATTTTCCATAACGACTTCTCCAATACAGTTGGTTTTTGGGTCTGTTCCTAGTTCCGCTAAGAAGTTCCACCACGGAACTACAGAAACTTATTTATACTTTGAAACACAGGTACCAATATAATGTATATAATATTTGATTTCTGTGCTTTGAAATAAGATCAGGACGCCAAACTCCTATACGAGAGGTACATTCCACACAATTGCCAGAGCAAAAAAATTAAAGAGCCACATGGACGCTCTGCCGCAAACTTTACATTTTGGCTAACTTTGGCCTTCCTCATCTAATCTGATTATTTTAGCGAAATATATTTGACTCAAAAATGAGCTTTGTTTATCAGTCTAACTGTTTTAACATATCTTTAAAATTGACGAAGTTATTAGTTGTCGAAAGAAGACAAGGTTTAATTCGGCACAGAATCGAGTCGCAACGAAGTGTCAAATTCGCCTCTTGACGCGTGTCATTGTTTGAGGTCGGATTGTATAGTCAGTAAACGTGCGCATCGTAAATAAACATTCATATTTTTGCACTAAGTAAGTTAACTTTTCAATAATTAATAAATTTATGAAAATACGGGGCCCGTTTCCGGAGTACCTTCGTGTCGTCGGAGAGAATTAAGAATTTTAAGATAGCTATGGCGAGGCTTGACAATTTTCTCAGTCTTCCAATCCTGCTGATACTGCAGTATGAATATCATTGAAATCGCTGATGGGGGCCACTCTTGTTTCCTAACCTGGCTAGATCCTTTGTACATTACTTAGTAGAGTTCAATAAGCTATGGAATAAAACAGCGTGACGCTTCGACTCTGCACCAGTGTGAATTGAACCTAAAAGTGTGCCACTCGCTCGATGCCTGAACCGGCTCCCATACTTCATGAGTTATAAGATGTTTACGCATCAAAAGTATGTATTTTTTGGATAAAGTATGTATGTAGGGATATTTGTGTGTCATACTAATTTAATATGACACGTGTGTCATACTAATTTTGTGCAATAAAGAGTATTCATTCATTCATTCAAAACAGGTACTGATCACTTGCAAGTTGATTATGTATCGACGAGGATAAAGTGAGAAAAAAACAATTTAGTATTGCTTACTTATCTATTACATTTATCATATAGAAACATCTATACAATGTTATTTTATATTTTATCTGTAGTCCTAATACAAAAAAATACATCCAAAAATTTATGTACAATTAAAAATCTAACGCAATGGAGGAGAATTATTTGTTATATTTATATTAAAAGGGCGTCTTGCGCAAACCGTTGACTATCTCAGGTTATCACTAACCCTTACTTACGTAGACAATATTTCATTTTCATGACTACATTTAAAAAATTACTACACTTAAGTAAATCCATGCAAATCTAGAAAAACAGCAAAACCTAAATTAAAAATATTATTTGAGAAGACCTATAATACCAATATCTTTGAGATCGTCTCTCTTTTCTAAAACCAGCCCTTTTTCGTTAGCCAAATGTAGCACGGACAGTAATGCCAGAGGCACACTGAGGGACTCTCGCATGTTAGTGGAAAGTTTTGAAGGAAGTCGCGAGTAAATCGTGAAGAAAGCTGTTTCTGAAACGTCTTCCTTGTCGCCTTCGGGCGTTTTCTCTGTGAGCATTTTCCACATGCAATGCTTCAACTGTTTCATGTCCACTTTCTTAGCTCGCATCGCGTACGGAATGAAGATCTTCGCGACCTGTGGATTATACAATATTTTTTATTATTGTTAGTGAAGCCAGCCAAATAATAAAGTGAAGCAACCTATCATATGAAGCACCATGTGTTTCTGTAAGGTGGACGGGACGAGTTAATGGGAAATTTAAAAAAAGAAGTTGAAAACTCCCTCGTAATTTTACAAGAAACAACCTGGATAGTAAGATTCCTTGTGAGTTGATAGATAACTCGACTTGAAATGAAATTTTTTTTAAAAAGCAAATATAGTAATGAGCGTCTAATTAATTTATTTTTGATAAATAAACCATTGTATATATTTTTATACTTGGAATAAATTCTAATATAATTATAAATATATTCGTTTTTTATTTTTTATGCAAGTCATCAGCTTACTCATGCCCAATAAAGATTGTATCCGTGTTACTACACTTTATACATATGTCAAAGTGACCTTGTATAGATGTTGCAATTTGTTACCGATTATTACCATATTCTAAACTTGTGAACACATGAGAGAATGCATAATAATTGAAACTATTAAAACTTAACAAATAAAAAACAAGTTCTTTAAAAAAGTAACAAACCTTGGTCGGTGGTTCGAGCATGTCACCCAATTCTTCCGGTTCTGCAGCTTTCAACTGATCATGCAGCTTCCCCGCAGCTGTTGCGTCCTCGTTACCCCAGTCGTCACCATCCTACGCAACCAACATAACGGTATTACTAAGGCTCAACGTAGTCGTAGGAAAGTCCGTCGCGGACTATATGCACGGCGGACAGTACGCGAGGGACTGTTGCGGACTCAACGCACACGACATACACTCATTTCTTCGGCGAAACTTTAGGGAGGAGGTTGTTATGGACGCGCACATTCTGACTTGAGGTAATCAAAATTTCTACATCGATATCAACATTCATCGGGACGACGCGTGTGTCACTCGCGAGCGCTCAACGCTGACTGAAGTCCGCCGTCTACGTTGATGCGCCTAGACTCGTTGATTGTTTTATTTCGGGGAACATCCGTGTACTATTGTACGCTTCGGTCCGCGAATGTTCTTCGTTGTTCGCGGGACTTTTTGTCCGCGACAATAATAGTACGCTCCAGTCCGCGAGTGTCCCTCGAATACGCGGGACTTTTCGTCCGCGAAATTAATAGTACGCCGTGTGCGTTAAGTCACAGACTTCTGTATTGTCTATTTTTACTGACTAAATAGTATCCGCGGACAGTCCGTCCTCCGCGCTGACTCACCGGCGCGTTGGTGACGCAGTAGGACGCGTCGTTCTCGTTGTTATAGTCGTAGTCGTGAGCGTCCTCGACGGCGAGCGGCTCGGCCTCTGGGAGCGGCGCGTCGCGCTTGCTCGCTTCGAGGTCGCGTTTGCGCATCATTAGCACGTTGCGTCGGATGAAGAGCTTGCGGAAGTGCGATTCGTCTAGGCCCCTATAAACAATTTTAGACCTTTAATGTTATGCATGAATATTAATATAAATTCTATAAATCTTGTCATCTGCTTTATATGCTAATTCATCATCATCAGTCTATTAATGTCCCCACTGTTGGGGCGCAGGCCTCCCCTTGATCAAGGGGGCACGGGCCATGATTCTCCGAGAGCGGGCCCAGTACTGATTGGTGGATTTCACACACCTTCGGAAACTTTTCATTTCCTCAGATATGCAGGTTTACTCACGATGTTTTCCTTCACCGTTAGAGCAGACGGTAAATGTACGTAAGACTTCGAAAAAATCCGGAAAATTCATTGGTACATGGCATGGTTTCGAACCCGGACCTCCCACATGGGAGTCCTAGCCACTAGGCCGACACTATGCTTATAGGTGTCTTTATTGCACGAATATTTTAAAAAAATTCTGTATACTGTAAATCTATATAAAAGTATAGTGACATGTCTTTCTAGAGCTATGACGTAGAAATAGACAGAGTGGGTTCAATTTTTGGAGGTAATTTAATAACGCCACTCTTTCCTTTCAGCTTGGAAACAGTATTTGGAATGTGACTTTATTCGATTTCCTTGAATTCTGAAACCCTACTGTAGCGCTATACAAGCTACATATTAAGGACTGTTTTGCTAAAAAGGGATGGAGGATTTCTCCAGTATAACTTTAACCCTTAATCTCTGGTGTTAGTTGAGATATCGAAAAACAAATATCAGATCTATTTTCAAAATGTCCCTGTAAGTTAATTGATGCATTAAAAAATATTTGTCAGAATACTTCCTCCCTTACCGGTCAATGGGTGTCTTAAAGTTAGCCTCGTTCCACGTGTGTCCAGTGGCCAGTGTCTTCCTACTGATCATGATCTTGGCCGGTTGCGTGGGTTCATACTCGCCCGAGGGTGGAGCGCGGGAGTCGAACGCCAGACCCGCGCCGAGGAAGTCTAGCTGACGCTTCGTACGTGGCGGCTTCTTAGTGCCGTCCACGGTTAGACGACCGGCCGTGGATTGTGTGCGCTCGGACTGTTTTGAAGCTATAAAGTGGGTGTAAATAGTTTCTGTTTAAAGCAGGCTACATACGTTACGGTATACCTGACAGGTTTGGACTGCACAGTCGCAGTACGGTCGACCGCAATAACTGCGCAGGTCTGTCCAACACACGTTCCGGTATACCTGCGCGGACTCAAAGTCAGCAATAGGACATAAAACACAAAGCGTTGCGTAGATGGAGCCACTAGCACACTACGTAAACAGAAAAACAAGAAACGATATTTTTGAAGATATCACAAACTTCTCGTTATTTGGGTTAATTTAATTTCTCAAAACTATAGTAAAATTGTGATAATATATAGCCATTTCAAAATAGCAGACCTAAAAAATCTGTTAAGTCTGAGTCTGAAGGGTAAGAAAAAGATTTGGTGGAAAGGAACGTATCTACATGTTGATTGGCTACGTACCATTGTGCTAGTGACGCCTCTAGTGGTAAAACATTGCAGGATTATCTCCTATTGGTAAGAGATTACGCAGGACAGGGAGAAATGGAGTCTCTTGGGACAGAGACAAGATCAACTTTGGGTCGCTGAGCCAGCGGAGTAACTAAAATATTTGAAAACCACACGGAAAGTAATTCACTTCTGTGTAGAAAATGATTTTCTAATGTAATTTCATTGTTATTCCTTAGTATTAGTTGTCGAAATAATCAGCCCAAAAGATAATTTAGTCGACACAAGCGATTGAAAAATGTATACTGGGAAGGAAATGTTTGAGGCATTGAATTATTAAATCTGCCAAGAGAGCTATGTATAGTTAATTTCGTAGACCCTCATCAATGAGGAATATGACTTAAAAGAAGAACCAAGTTCTCTGTAGTTATGGCCAATGCAGTACCAGTATTCGAGACGGGATCGGCGTGCGCCCCGGGGCGCATGTCGGTGAGACGCATGCTGCTTCTCTCCCTCCCTCTCTAACACACTCACCGCGGTTGTTCTTGAGGCGCCAGTGCGAGGGCCCGGCCCAGGCAGCCACGATGGCGCCACAGTACGAGTACTCGAGACGGGTGTCGGCGGGCGCCCCGGGGCGCATGTCGGTGAGACGCATGCTGCTTCTCTCTCTCCCTCTCTAACACACTCACCGCGGTTGTTCTTGAGGCGCCAGTGCGAGGGCCCGGCCCAGGCAGCCACGATGGCGCCACAGTACGAGTACTCGAGACGGGTGTCGGCGGGCGCCCCGGGGCGCATGTCGGTGAGACGCGCGAGGGGTGCAGGAGGCACGCGCGCCACGCATGCCGCCACCGCCACGTCTGCTTCTTCCTCGCTTTCGATGCCGCCTAGTGGTTCTTCGTCTAGAAAACCAAAATGGATACAATTTTAATATAAATAAGTCGGGACAGGGCCCTATGAATATTCTTGCCCAGCAATCGATACTTCCAAAGTTAGGCAAACACGAAGTTCTATGATTATTTATGTTCTAGAATAGAATAGCACCAGAATAGAATACATTTATTGCCAAATACTCATATATTTTCTACAAAAAATTTAAAATTAATGTACAAAGCACTATGTATATTTGGCCAAAGTGGGGAAAGTCGGCAAATGCTGACATACTCGGATACCAAATATGCAGCGCTGTTTTTCATTTCCCCCCTTATCCCAAGATGTTAGTGGGAGCGATAGAGATAGTGGGCAAAAAATATTCTATGCTATGTTGCCTATACAGAGGGTAATGTAACGGGCTGGTTTCCGCAACTCGACGTCTACAGCGCCTATTTTGCGTGTTATATAAACAGAAGGGGTTGATTTGACGGCGGCAGGATGAGCCGCGATAGCGCAGAGCAATGTATCTAATATTTGAGATTATTCTGCGGTCGAAAGAGAATATCATGTTTTGCACCAGCTATAAGTGCGCCTTTTTCCGTACCCAGGGCAGAGCACATACCATAGAGATCGTTGTGCGCCTCGTCCTGCGGTATGGGCTCCACGTCAGCGTTGACGTCGAACGCGAGCGCTTGCTGGGACAAGTTGAGGCGGTTCTCCTCCACCCAGTTGTTGATGCGGGCGTCGCTGCAAGTGACATTTTTCATTTCATTTTATTTTTTATTCAGCTCCTTGGACTTATTCGCGGATACCGAGTGGAGACTTCTGTCCTCGGCCGCACGTTATTTTGAAATGACCACTCCTATTTCAGTACCAATATAAAACACAATGTTGTGTATTATCTAACTAGACATGTAACACACGTTTGGAAATAACTGTTAGTGTTGTTGTGAAATATGGAAATAAACAAATATATTTTTTTAGTTACGACTAGCTCTTGCCCGCAACTTCGTTCGCGTTCCATACTAACATCACCCCCACTTTGACTCATTTTTAAGTAGAATTTTCAAATCGTCTATAGCCTAGCTAAAGTCAACCTGGACTTATTTAAATATATCCGCGAAAACTTCATCCTAATCCGTTCAGTAGTTTTTTCAAACAAAAATTTCTGTTTTACGATTTTATTATATGTATATAGATTAAATCCGCGTTTGACGTCAATCTCACCTGGTGGTAAGTGACGATGAGGCCGAAGATGGAGCACACGGGCTTAGTAAGTGGCTCTTCTATAAACACTGTCGTAACACATCAACGCCGAAGCGAAGATATTTCATGACAGACTTTACATAGAAGGGCGATTGGTCGCTATCCAGGCAGAATGTGAATGGCACAAGAAAGTTATACCACTCGGGTTAGTCGCTTCGTACGACTCGCTTGTTCAATAGCAGTATTCTAATACGTCCTATATACGGATAAAACAACTGCATAATACCACAGAGTACTAAAATTATTGGCAGACCTTGAGCGTCGGTGGCTTCGTGGCTAGGATGCCTCCCAAACGGAAGGTCCGGAAGTTTTTTGGTCTTTTCGAAGATTTACGCACATCTGCCTGCCTTCAGGTTTGAACTTTGAAGATGTAGATGTCGCATTTATATCCTTTGCAAAATCGTAAACTTGGTAACTACAAAAGGGCGAGGTTGCAGAATTAAATCTTGCACAGAAATATTTACAACCTACTAAGTGAAATCTAGAAAAGAAAAAATTTCGTCGCGAGCGAGATTCGAACCCGCGATCCGCTTTTCGCGACCAGCAGTCTTGATTACATGCTAAATATTACTAAGTCAAACTCACGTGTCTTCAGTCTCCGGATCCCAATTGCTGATAGAAAATCCAGTAAACGGCTCGCAGATCTGGTCTGTTTCTGTGAACGGGGGCAACAGTTTCACGGCCAGCGTGATTCTGTCAGTTAGGTCCAGGTTTTCAGGCACGTTCTCCTTTATCGGTTCTAGGAAACGGTCGTCTGTTCTGAAATATATTTTTAGTTTAAAATTTGTAATTGTCAAGTATAGTATAAAGTATAACTCTCGCGTCCATAATCCCCGAGTGGATTGACAGAGGAACCACCTTCATCATAGGTAGTTCCCACTTTTCGTCGTAAGATTTGGTGGACAGACGTTATAGGTGGCGACCTATCGCCGTCTACTAGGTGTAGAATAGTTTCCAAAAAGACCCTTCATCACCTCGTACAAGAGTTGGGGTGGTGCTATTCTTTATGGCCGGCACGACACGGCACAATTGTCAAGTAATCTCAGTAATTAGCTTTGCAACTCTACAGAAATGAGGTTTATATCTTGAGGGTCTTATTACAGTAGCGAATTGCGAGCGTATTTCCAGCGGAGAGATCTGTCAACGTATGTGGGTATGCGCGTGATCCGCGTTTTTGTGCTGTACAATATTGAGAAAATACTACAATATTGTGTAATAACGCCCTTACAGAGCTGTACTGGATTTTAGATTTTATTTTAGTGGGTACAAGCCTTACTGTATAGGATATTAGATTTTACCTTAGAATCAACGCAAGAGTCTTGTCGTATATGGGTAAGGTCGCGTTGAATGCTCTGTTCGATGATGTCACATCGCCTGTCGTTGCTGACAATCTCTCGAAGAACGGATCTAAAATTCATTCAGACATTTTATTATCTAGCCTAGACCTATCGATTAAAATAAGATAACTTTTTAACAGCGGATCACGAAAATACGCCGCGGAAGTATCAACAGTGAACTGAAAGCTGAGTTGGAGCGAAACAAAGGTGGTACAGCCGACCACAAGCTATACTATACCATCTGTCAAAAACCTTAAATTAAATCTCAAGTCTCAACCTTATGCTTGTAAAACTGTAAATATGCGAGTTTTCGAAATTAATAAAATAAAAGAAATAAAAAAATAAAGACAGAGCTGTGTGAAGAGATTTATTTTGTGATGGTCCTCAGTACAGTCGACCACTAAGTAGAGTATACCATCTGTCAAAACTCTTCGATTAAATCTCAAACTTATGCCTAGGCAATGTGGTATATTTCAGAACCTCAAATTTTGACATTGTGGATAGATTGACCTGTGGTCGACTGTACCTTCGGGGTACCATAGACTTCAACATAGATCTAGTAAAATGTCTGAATGTAAAACTAGCTAGTAGTGCTGGTCTGTAAGCCGGAGATGAAATGATTAGACAACCAACAGATATCGTCGCCATCTAAAATTTAGTGGTTATCTTACTATCGGTAAATGAAACTCATCTAGTATGTATATGAGTGAGTGTTTAGCTTAGATTTAGTGGTCTATCTGAAATGAGGTCATTGTTGAATTATTTCTGGCTGGTAGTTCCAGCATAGAAAAAAATAATTAAAAATGAATCCTCATCGATCTGGAGATAGACCGGGGACTGGGCTGCATGGAAACAGATGGGAGAGGCACATGTCCGATAATACACACCCCTTCGGCCCACATGCTGAATTATTGATATAGAAATCCTCAGAAATATTTAGGACGTATTTACTTGCTAGACATCGCACCACGACGCCTATAGCGACCCATAGTTTAAGAACTACTGATTATTTCATTTGCAGATAGTTATATACTCACCAATACAATCGTTGGCATCGAAGTCCCCGTTGAATACATCAGGGTTGGCAGCGACGGCGCCCTTGGATCTCTTCTTCCGTTTCTTGGTCGGCGCCGCGGTGTCCCCGTCCGCCGCGCCCTCGTCTTGTGTTGCCGCGTCGTCGTCTTTCTTGCCTCGTTTTGTCTGTTCAGTTATAATGATTCATAGAGTTATCTCCTGACCAGGAATATAAATACCCTATTAAGTAGACGCCATTGGTATTTTTATAGTTTGCTTTACGGAGGTCATTATGAAAAAAATAGTTCCATTTAATTCCGCAATATGGCGATGGTTTTAGTCATGGTATACATGGTAAAATACTACCAGTCCGTTGATTATTTTTAAGGTGCTACGAACAGTCCTCTATGTACGATGCATGGAGGCTGAGGAGACTCCAACACATGTACTCCTAGAATGCACCGTATTAAAGAATTCAAGGGTACAAATCCTCGGTACACAGAAGTCGCCTACAGAAGCCATCAACAACCCACACAGGCTTTTAGGCTTCTGGCGGGAGCTGGGCTGCCTACAATAGCCGCCATTTTACCATCACGCACAAAGGCTGCATATCTTGTGGCTAAACGTGGAAAACAACCCGATTAAGATTTTTTAGAATATCCAAACAATTTTAGACAAACAAAAATGTATGCGATAGGTAGCTCAGTTTAGAGCGAGCTATGGAATGGCGTGGTCACAAGTTCAAATTCAGTTCAAATTTTTTTCAACCGAATTTATTTACCTGAGCAGCTTTACTCAATCCCCCAGCCATTTTGAGCACGTCATAGTGCACTGCATCGACTCTGAACGAATAGATCCTGGCGGACGCATCGACTACAGTGGACGCAGTCTGTAGGTTCTCCATACGCGAGTCGTGACGTCGAAGCATTGACGTCATGAAGTCAATCAGTTGGAGGTTCCATGCATTATCCTTGTTTATTTTCTGGAAATGACAATAGCACATGAAATGATGTAGAAGTAGAGCTGAAAGTCCTGAAAACAATATGTGGAAAAGAAAATGACGTTTCAATTTAAAAATAATGAAATAATAATTAAAAATGTATATAATAAAAATGCAAACATGTAATTTAAATAAACAATAATGACTGACAGTATAAAAACTGAACTGACTATATAAAAAATGAAACTAAGAACTTATAACTTTCCAACACTATGACATAGACACATCAGCATATATGCTGCCTGTCTATAAATATATAATAATAATAAAAACCATTCTATAAAACAAAATTTAAAAAAAGCAGGTGAAGTTGAAGATAATTGAAAAATTAAATACATTTTAAAACTGTAGTTTCCAGTAGATTTGTGGACATAACTACCAGTTTCATAATTTAATATGTATAATTTATAGCTAGTTGTGTAGCACCAGTAAATAGGAAAATTATGACTTTATCCAAATTGAGATTATTAGGAAAATGTCATGAAGTGTCAAATCATGATGGGATCCAGAAGGAAATGCACAAGAAATATTATGGAGTGGTACTCATGAGACAGGAAACGCAAAATTGGCCAACCAGTGAGACCCTGGGAGGACGACCTGCTCAAGGGATGGAGAAGAGCGGCCTGGTATAGAGAAAAGGGGGGAGACCTGGTGGAGGCCTATGTCCACGGACAACCTACCGATGTCAAACCTAGTTGATAAAGTAATACTACTTGATAAGTTAATTCATAATTGGTAGTGAATAAAAGCTATTTTTATTTATTTTATACATGTGATCCCTCTTCACAAGTTTTCGCTCTGTGGGGATGAAAACAACATGTTCACGCGCACGGCGCATCAAGTGCGATGTCTAAGTTGTCGCAGCGAGCTAATGATTAGACCCTCAGTTTCATCCCTGCTTAACTCTATTTCTAAGTTGGAAACACTAACATTTTCAGCATAAAGCTTGAGGCAGCCTTGAAAGTGCTCCTTCTGTGGGGATGAGGACATAGTCTCGCGCGCGCGGCGCGGTGACTGCGGCGTCGACGTCGCCACTGCGCGTTCTGACGCAAGAAGTGATGAGCGCTCCGCTTCGTCATCGTTACGTTCCTGAAAAAACAAAAGCGTGTGGTGAATAACAAGGTAGAGAAGGGTGCAGGGACACTTTCCGATTCCAAAACACTATCTTAACTGGGCAATGATTATTCATTACCTGACAAAGCTAAATTGGATTTAGAACTTACCTTTGATGAATGAAGATGAAAAAAAATTAGACCACACGTTTGGACTTGTCTCAATGTCCTAATACCATCCCAGTCCCAAGGTTTCCTGCTTCAAGAATAATAGGTAATTGCAAATAAAACCTTGGTAAGTGTTAAATTGCAATAATCTTAGATACAAACCTCATCTCTAGCTTTAGTTACTCGGGTCTGCGATATGAGACTTCGCCGCCTGATTGAACTGCTACTGCTGCTACTCCCGCCAAGACTTAACCTTTGCAAGGGAGTGGAAGTAATTGGGTTTTCTATCATTGTTATACATATGTCACACGCGTGTAAGTGTTTCAGCACACCAAGTATTCATAAAACCGTACGTAAATCACACAAAAAATTACTCAAAAAACAAATAGGTATTTCCAATTTTTCCGTTTCACTTTTCACCAAACAAATCAAAAACTCAACGGACGTACGTCAAACAAATCATAGACAATTTTTTTAGAGTGCGTTCCAACTTCTAAAACCAGTTGAAATTTTTCACGTAGACAATTCTACATGTTCCATTGCTCATCTTGAATAAAAGCTTGATAAATCAGCTGTTAACACGGTAATGGAACAAGCAGAATTGTCAACGTAAATTATTTCCACTGGTTGTTGAACGCTCTCCTAATTGTTTTTAGTTGGGGGCGTAAATACTAATCTACATACCCCCATCAATAGCGCCCCCTCAATTGTAGTGAGAAAAAGTGGTGGTGCATGCAAACTTTTTAGTCTATGATACCTTAATTTTTTAAAGGAAGAATCATAGACAATCTTTACTGTAGCTGTTTCTTTATTGTACCAAACAAACAATACCGATAGTAGTGACATCTATTGGAAATTATTGGTAACTCACAGTATTTGTATTTTAGTTCATTTAAGTTAGTAAGTTCATTTTTTCATTAGCTGTCACACAGATAGCACCTAAAATTTATTTATATGAAATTCATTTTTTTGTACAAAAAGTAATCAAATTTCGGCATTAAAATGCAAAACTATACATTATTTTGATAAATTTTCTTCAAATAATTTGACAGTTATTTGTGACGGGATACCCGTCAGGCAGCTAATGAAAAATTTGACTAAACTTAGTTGATTCGATTCTGGAAGGCGATTCTCTCAGATCCTACTCGTTTATTGTCTTATCATCTGTAGCCATCGACTTTTGTACTGTGAATGCTGCAAGAATCCTCTCCGGGGTGACTACCCCGAAGAAGATTAGGAGCTGAATCAAAAGGTAAAATGTATTGAGTCAATTGAATGTGAAGTTTCGTTTAGCTATTAGGTAACTATGTCCAGGCCCCGTTTCACGTACGAACGGAAAAATGGAATTGGATATTAATAATTTATATTCGAAGTATTGGCACAGAATAACTAATAGTTGGTATTAGCTTAAATTGTTAATTTGTGGAACGACATTTTCGTGAAACGCCGTAAAATTGTGTTTTATAGATTTTACACCAATGTTGCCATTTTAGGCTTGTAATTACAAGAATTGTAGCTTCGTGAAATAAGACTCTGCAATCGGAAGCTAGAATTAAAAGAGAAAGAAAAAGAAGAAGAATCATGTAGGTACATGTTAATTTTGTAGTTTGTAAAACTTTCAAGAGATGGCGTTTCTAAATCAAGTCGAAGAAGATTTGCCCCCAAGTGTCAGCTGTTTTGTATATGGTCCGCTTGTTGCTAACTTCGGTGCTAACATCTTCCGTCAGTCATTTTGTTCGGTGGCTGTATTTTTGCGGTCGACGATATCGTGAAAAATCTTTGTCATCGGCAGTTAATTTCTGAAGTGACACAATGAGTTCTGGTATGCCTGAATTGGGCTCCAAAATAAGCCTAATATCGAAAGCTGATATCCGTTATGAAGGCCGACTATTCACCGTCGATCCTCAGGAATGTACCATCGCTTTGGCAAGCGGTAAGTTGACAAATGGATACTGTCACCCAATTAGATGCCCTCGTCGATTCCTTATTTTAATGATTCCTCAGTATTTTCGCCTTCCCAGAAGGAGTTTTCATTGAAAACTCGATCGTCCTCTAGAAGGCTGTGGGCTTGTTTCCCTCCTGTAATTCAAAACGATCTTTGTTTATTGTTTGCGAAAGCGGCGTAATCTATCCGTTACAACGCATTTTCGTCGATTTTGTATCAAATTGGATGTCCTAATGGACGTGGCACGTTGTCTTGAATCTACCCTCAATATAAATATGTTATATTCGGTTAGTGATCCGGGCTTCACTTTGATGACGTTGATAACGATTAACCCATCGTAAACAACAACTGCGTTTCTTGTTCGATAGTGAAATAAATGTAACACTGATAAACATCTAAACTATAAATGTATTTTTTTTCTCAGTGCGATCTTTCGGCACCGAGGACAGGGAGACGCAGTACCCGGTAGCGCCGCAGAGTCAGGTGTACGACTATATCTTGTTCCGTGGGTCTGACATCAAGGACATCCGAGTTCTCAACAATGTCCCATCTCTGCCCAACGATCCGGCTATCATGCAGATGTCTGTCCCGCCAACGCTGGGTGGCGGCGGCGCTCCGGGACAATTCACCGGGCAGTTCAACCACCCAATTGTGGGACAGAACCAGTATCCTCAGTACCACCCGATGGCAGGCTTCGGAGGCAGTGTCCACGCTCCCATCAACAAGACCAGTGAGTTGTCCTCGGTGGAGATGACCCAGCAGCCCCCGCCTGCTCCCATTGGATCGGGAGTGGTGCACCATGCCAATCAAGTGAAAGACCAAGGTTTTTTTGACAAGTTTTTTAAGCTTTCGCTTCCACAAGTGCTGCTTTGCGATTTTTGCTGTCACAGGCAGATACTAAGTTATTTAGAAAAATATTTGGTGGGTAATTGAATAAACTCGTTAGCTCTTTTTACAGAAATCAAACTTGAAATATCTGGCTGTGATAATCTCTGCTTTAACATTTCACACTTGGTTTGGTATCTACATATTTACATATGTATGGATTCTTTTCACATGTCTTCCCTGAATATAAATATACTCACATGTATTGTTTATAGAATACTAAACCAAAGTAACCATTAGTTGCAAGAAACATTCTTAATATTAAGGCTTCATTAAGTCTCATGTCATCTCTATCTAGAGCTAGGGCATAGAAAGGGATAGCATGTATTTTTATGAAGACTTATCTTTTAGGATGTTTCATGCTACTGATGGTTAAAAAAATTAACAATATTTACCTTTTTGCTATTTGTTTATTTATTTGTATTTTATTTACAATTATAAATGGGAATCTCACATTTAGATATGTAACGGACAAAATATGTACCAAGTGGGTTTTTATTGGATGTAAAATCAAGTACCTACCTAAGTAGTTAAGTGGGTATAAAATAAAACTACCTACAATACTTACTATTACTGGCTATGGCTGATTCAGTTTCTAACATAACCATGTTTTATAGATAAGGAACTAACAAAATTAAAATAATGCCCTAAATAACCTGAAAAAAATCGCAATCTGCATTTAGTCTCTTGGTCTGTTGCTTGCTGAGCAAACATCTGAGAAACAATGATTTCCTTATGAACTTAAACATTTCAACTTTGTATTTTGAACAAAGTCACTGATTTTGAGTGTTTGTTTGCACATGTAAACTTACTTCACATGGAAAAGGAACCAATCGATTGTAATGGTACTTCGGCCATACTACCAAACAGATTCCAAAATAGTTTACCGTGCAAACAAACTTTAGTGTATTTTTATTTATCGGAGCTTTGTATGTGTTTTATGTGCTCGTTATTCACTTAGTTCATCACTTATAAAACTTTCAATTCATCATTAGTTTCTGTCCTTTAAAACTAATAGATTGTTAATAATTTTGCAGAGTGGTAGTGTGTTGATAAACCACGCAACTTATTTTTAACGAGTAGGTATTTGGAAAAAAAAAACTAAATTTATAAGCAAGTTAGGCAGCGATTCTGGGATTTCACTCAGCTTCACTCTTATGCTTTAGTTTTAACTTTAGATTTAGTGTGTTGATAGTTCCATCCCGTAATCAAAACCAATTGGTTGGTATTTATATAAAAGGAATTCATATAAAATCATATAACAGACAGTTGTTTTGAATATCAACACACAATGCCATTATAATATTAAAGATCTTTGTAACATTCTGAATAATGATTTACTCTAATAATTCTGGGAAAGTCAATTTCTTTCTTACTGTCCAATATTGCAGTAACATTTTTATAAAAGTTGGGCTACAATGAATTGTTACAATAAAGTTTTATGTTTAGGTTCTATGCTGGATCTTCTTGGAGGTGGTTCCCAACACAGCACCTCAAGGTCTGGAACTCCAGCTGTAATTCCTCAGAGGAAGAGCCCTACATCCGACCAGGGCACACAGGTAAATGATGTAAACCTTTGGTCCTTACATGTATAAAATAAATAAAACAGCCTTTATTCACTTACTAATTAAATAACATCAACATAAAAGTTTAACTTAATTATTTTTAGTTCCGATCTGGTTGTTGTGTGTCGCGATCATTGGCGTATCTTCGCCATCCTTGTGGCAGATTACAGGTGTAGGTAACTTACAGGTATAGGTAATATTAAAAAGAAGGAAGAATCACATATCAATAATATCAGGTCAATAACCACGAAAACAGATGTACCAATATATAATAGGTCACAAAATTTAACATTCTGTAATAAGTAATATCACAGTATAATTTAATTTTACTTTATTTAGACTGAAATTGATTATTAATTATTATCATTATTGACATATTATTACTATACCCCATTTTATACAATTATTTTTTGACATGTGATGTAATAGTTCTCCAATTAGTTTATGAATACAAAAATGAAAATAATAATGAAATCAAATGTAGGTAGTTTGAATGTTATCTTTGTGTTAAATTGTAATTTAATTTTATACTTCTGGGTGGGTGGGTACATAACAAACCTGTGCATTTTATACAAAACTATGTTAAACTGAATGCAAAAGATAACATTCTAAACCACATGTATTCCCAAAGGCGGCATACATTCAACAATAATGCACTGTTGAAAAAATGATGATGAGTTCTGTAATCTATTCAAAGTAGATTCAACGACAGTTCGCATAAAGTCTTTATTGTTGAATCTAGATTACCATCGCTTGCTGTGTACGTAACTGACATTTTACTTAATTTACAGTACAAGCTTTTTTCCATTGGGTAATGGTTTCAACCCTCTTTCATATGTTTAATAATGCACTTAGTAGGGCAAGCGACAATATAGGTGTTCGTGAAATGAACGTCTCGCGAGGGGCCTGAGGCAGTAGCGGGGGCCAAAATGTCAAAATTCAAATATTAGGAGGGAGCTGTCATCGCAAAGGACACGAGTAGTGTGTGCAACGTTTTCTCTCAAAACCATAAGGGGGCGTCCATTATTTACGTGAGGAATTTTTTAGGATTTTGTAACCCCCCCTCCCCCTCTGGTGAGATTTTGTGAGATTTTCCTCAACTCCCTCCCCCCCTCTCCTAATCTCACGTGAGATTTTTAAAATTTGTGTTTTGATTATGAACGCGTTGGATTATAAAAAAAATAAAAAAACAAGAACACAATTTATTCTATTATCTTTATTTAAGACTAGCAAAGACTAGTAGTTGAGATTATTACCGTTACTTAAATTCACTGTGATAAAATTAAATAATAAATACTTTAACAAAAATGAATAAAAGATTTATTCTAATTCAGTCCATGGAAAAATTACGTGATATTTTCGAAATAGACCTGTCTCAATTGTCTTTGATGCAAAGGAGATTGGGCGATTTTGGACCCACGGCTCCGCCTCCCAACTAAACGTAGCGCATTTGATAGATTTCTTTTAGGACTACATCTTTCATTATGGGACAAACATCCTATCTAGTGTGGGAAAGGAGCTAGAGACCAAAAATTTCTCCATACTGACTGCTCTGAGTTTATTGATTTAATTACACAAGTAAGTAAACAAACCTCCTATTCCACACGATTTAGGAGGTTCATTCCTTAATAAATGATGTAGTTCTAGGCGAGATCTATCAAATGAACTGTGTTTGGTTGGAGACGAAAACAAAAAAAAGTTGGGTCCAAGCTTGTATGGGATCCGCTCAATCTCTTGATTATTCATGCGGGATGCATGACAACTGACCTTTCTTCTAATTTGTGATCTTAACAGCCCCATTACTTGTATGTCCACAAATTATGTCTTGACCATTTTAATCCGAAGTACCTTTTACCTACACTGCAAAGATGCATACGAGTGCTTAAGCTGAACGGGTCTCTGACGTCAGCAGGTGGGTTCGATCGCGGGCGGCTCGGGTCAGCAACGCGACAGTCGCCGCGGGAGCAACGGCATGCCCGGACAGAGGCAAGGCAACCGCCAGCGCACTAACTCGCGCAACCGCCAGCGCTACCCGAGCGGAGGCACCGGCATGCCCGGCCAGCCGCATCAACATCAACATCAGCATCAACATCCGCATCAACAACAGCATCAACAACAGCATCAACAGCAGCAGTCGCAGCTGCCAACGGCGCCATCGCAGCAGCAGCACCATCATCATCAGCCTGGTGAGTGTCTAGAGCAGCAGTTAGGCTTTTGGCACAATGAAACTATAGGGAGATTGGCGCGGCTGTAGGTAGAAGCTCATGCATCGCGGGTGGATCACTGTTAACACATGCTCGCGATTCCATAATGATTACTACTACTATTGATACTACTTCAAGAAAACATGGAATTTGCATGCTTTCTGATACTACTCGAGTCCGCCGCAAACGCGCCTTCATTGTGGTAAGACAACCACCAGCCCGCCAACTCGCTCGACCGCCATCGTTACCCGAGTGGGGGCACCGTATCAGCATCAACAGCAGCAGCCGACGACGCCGTCGCAGCAACAACACCATCACCATCAGCCCGGTGAGTGTCTAGAGCAGCGGTGAAGCTCTTGACATAATGAAACTAGCTGGAGATAGGTGTGATTGTTAACTCATGCACCGCGCGTGGTTCACGGTGAACACGTGGCTGAGATTCCATGTTTTCTGATACTACTTGAGTCCGCCGCAATCGCGCCTTCATTGTGGCAACCAACACACCAACTCGCGCTGCTATCGGCAGCGCCGTCGTAATAATAAATAAATAATAATAAAAAGATTTATTCAGTAACAAAAAGGTACAAACAATTTTTTCCAATTGTGGAGGCCCTCTTTTAAGTGTGACAACACCTGTGTCAGAGGGCCACATCACTACGTAATAGCACACTGTTTCCTTCAGACGAAGAAAATGAACACTTGTTGTATTGTAGCCATAAAGGAATATAAGTAAGAAAACTAAATGAACTCATCGATAGAAGTTGTAACCTGGGTTTCGAACCCGGTTTCCATAAAAATAACATTTTCCCGTGGTACCACACAAGGTACTGCCAGAATTTGAACCAATTTACTTATCCCACAAACATCCAAATATCAACCCATCCACAGTTATCTCTATCCCTCAATAACGCAACAAAAGTGCAGAGAAGCAAACTGAGGGTAGACTACATATTCGCAGGACAAGGCCAAGGGTACGGGCGCGGCGGATGGAGAGGCCGCGGGCGTGGTCGCGGGCGCGGGTTCATTCCTCGCAATAAGAACACCTTGAAGTTTGACAATGACTATGACTTCGAGCAGGCTAACACAGAGTTTGAGGAGCTACGTAGCCAGTTAGCCAAGACTAAGATCAGCGAAGGAGATGTTAAGGTTGAGGTTAGTATACATCTTTAACATTTTTAGTAAAGCAGGTCTGTTGAATCCCAAATGAATGGTCGACCACAGGCCAACCTACCTATAACGTCGAAATAAACCATCTTATGTGGACCCAACTCGGTTATGGCCAGACCTGGTAAAATAAATATGCAGTAATCATACTTATGCAATGTAGTAGTCCAAGCATGGAACCAAATGCCTGATGAGGCTGTGTCTTCTCCCTCTGTCAACAATAATGGATTATTGAATTAACTGTATAATGAAGTGAAGTGAAAACTTTGAACTGACTTTAAATTTTCCAACACTGTGACATAGACGCATCAGCACTTTGCTTGTTGTCTATAAATATATAATATCCATGCAATAAGAGCGTCGGTGGCGTAGAGGCTAGGACGCTGGGTTCCATGCCCAGAGGTCCGGGTTCGAAACCATGCAATGCCATGTAGCAATGAGTTTTCGTTTTTTCGAAAACTTGCGTTCATTTATCGACTGCTCTAACGGTGAAGGAAAACATCGTGAAGAAACCTGCATGTCTGGAAAAGAATCCACCAATTAGCACTGGGCCCGTTCGATGGATCATGGCCCGTATCCTGTGCAAGGGAAGGCCTGTGGCCCAACGTTAATAGGTTGATGAGATTAAAATCAACCTTATGTGACCATACCCCCTGATACTTATATTAATTTTCCACTATTTCACCTCACAGGTTGTTACACAGGGTGAGGTAGATAAGAAGGATGATTCCGGCAACGAGACGGGCGCCGGCGAAGCGGAACAAGAGGACGACGCGTATCAGGGCTACGACAAGAACAAAAGCTTCTTCGACAACATCTCGTGCGAGGCCGTGGAGAGGTGAGTACAGTACTAGCAGTGTACACAGTGAGGCAGACAAGGCCGTGGAGAGGTGAGTACATTACTAGCAGTGTACACAGTGAGGCAGACAAGGCCGTGGACTTGTGAGTATAGTACTGACAGTGTACACAGTGAGGCAGACAAGGCCGTGGAGAGGTAAGTATAGTACTAGCAGTGTACACAGTGAGGCAGACAAGGCCGTAGAGAGGTGAGTACAGTACTAGCAGTGTACATAGTGAGGCAGACAAGGACAAGATTTGTTACCGTGTGCTATTGTAAATCCTTCTCGATTTGGTTATCGGAAGGATCTTCCCCAAATAATTTTCTAAATAAGATTTAATATTATTATTGTATACGCGCAGGTCAAAGGGCAGGTCTCAGCGGACGGACTGGCGAACGGAACGCAAGCTGAACTCTGAGACGTTCGGCGTGGCGATGGCGCGGCGCGGCGCGTGGCGCGGCCGCGGCGGCTGGCGACACAACCCACACAACGTACAGCACCAGGCGTGAGTACATACACTGGCAATGGCGGATCTAGGGTTTGGAGGAACGGGGGGCAAGCCCAAAACCTATAAGATCTTTATAGCCTCTGAACTAAATCTATGTATGAACCAATAAAGGCTGAATAGCTGTTTGGAGCGGTCCCGCCATCTTGACGTCATAATGGAGGGACCACAGTATTCTGCCTTATTGTTATTAGAGGGTTTTCGATGCAGTGCTAACCTTGAGGACTGTCTCATGTGCCGGTAATTACTCATACCCTTCAAACTGAAACAAGCAGAAAGCAACAATGATTCTTTGCTGCAGAAACTCCACAGGCTAACTGCACAGAGTCAAAATACCTTCATTTATGTTATTTAAATAGTGGTATGCCGTGTCGTGTCGGCCTAAAGAATAGCACCACCCCAACTCTTCCCGTGGGAGTCGTACGAGGCGACTAAGGGTCTTAGTGGATACTATTCTACACCTAGTAGACGGCGATAGGCTCGCCACCTATCACGTTTGTCCACCAAATGTTGCGGCAAAAAGTGGGAACTACCTGTGATGAAGGTGGTTCCTCTGTCTACTTCCTCGGGGATTGTGGATGTGAGAGTTATACTATATAGTTATGTTTACCAACAATGATGTAGCTATGGAATAGTTATCATAACTGAGAGGGTAGTATGAACTACTTCCCCAGCTGGCGGCCGATGCGTGGCGGCGGGCGCGGCCGGCCGGCGCAGCACAACGCGCATAATGTGCACAATCCTCACAACGCGCAGAACAACGCGCACAGTGTGCAGAACAACGCCCACAGTGCGCAGAACAACGCGCACAGTGCTCAGAACAATCGCCAACAGCGCAACACGCCGTCGTCGAGCTCTGCGCCCATGCAACCGCAGCCCCAACCCGCTGCCGCGGCCGGTAAGAGTCTACCTACCTACATTGTCACATATTATTAACTCCCGACCGATCGAAGAACGGGTGCTATAAGTTTGACACGTATGTCTCTTTGTCTGTCGGTATGTCTGTGGCATTAACTCAAAATAACCAGTGATCCGAGTTGGATGCAGTTTCTTTCAATTGAAAGAGTGTTTTGTCGAGACGGTTCTTAGCCATGTCTGATCTAAATTCGTTCCGTAGTTTCCAAGATCTGGATGGTAAATGGATCTTGATAACAATGAGAAGTAGGGGTTTAATGATTTTTTTAATTTAGAATTATTAAGTATCAAATTCCATATCCATAGTACAGAATCAGTGTCCAATACCAACTATGAGGAAACAGGCTTGTAAATCGCCAGTGTGATAAGGCCATATGCTAGTTAGTCAGCTCTAGCAATCATAAACCACATTCAATTACTTTGACGGCCACACTATGGGTATGCCAGGTCAACAATGATATTATATATGATAAGGGAAATCTGGAAAATTGCAAACATCATAAAATTACCATTAAAATCTTTTTCTAATTTGATATGTTCCAACCACAGTACTCATTCGGGCATTGTGTGTGGCTGAATAAGTACATACAGATATCCGCTCAGTAGACCCCAGATAGCCCCTAGTACATAATATGATAGTATATGTGTACCCTGAAGGGTAGGATATGTGTACCCCAAAGGGTAGGATATGTGTACCCCAAAGAGTAGGATATGTGTACCCTAAAGGGTATTTAGATTCATGCCTGGTTGCTTATGTTCTTTTACCCATAATGCAGTTGAATTTATCTGATATTCCAGTGTTCGGTAGTTTATAGACACAATTTGTAATGCTTGTTTTTTTCTTTTCAGCAAAGTAGAACGACCTGTGACACGGAGACAATGTTGAATCTTAATTTATTATCGCGAGGACTTATCACAAACGGAAAAGTAACGGAAAAGTGTATGTCGGTGATCGAAGTGTTAAATGTAATCGTTTTAAAAAGTAATGCAAGCTGCCTTTGCGGGAATATAATCGTGGCGAGGATTTAAGTTGATGGACATAGTTTTGGTGTGATAGTGTTGTATCCAATAATGGAAGGAGTAAGTGAGAAATTCCCGTAAGCATGCGACAGAACAAAATGTCTTCGTCCATGGCGCTCACCGCTAGGTTAATGTAAGTATAGTTTAGAGGGCGACATTCGCTGTGATTGGGCAGTGCATTGGCATCTAAATTAATTTGTACGTCACAAGTCGACCGGATATTAGGTTTAAATTATGTGATTCAGGGATGTCAATGTAAAGTACGGGTGAGAAATAAGCCACGCATAGACACCTCCACTGTAAATTATGAGGCTATGTAGTAAGGAGTCCTGCATAGTATAATTGAATCTTTATTTATATCATGCCCGATGAATTAATATATTTTCCTAAAGCTTCTCACCTATTATGCAGTTGTGCCTATTAAAGTTGTAACAAGAGTTATATTAAAAAGAGCAATTTTCGTGTCATTGCACTTCCACTCTTAATTTTAATTGTTTTAGCGATGACAGTGTTATACAGCAGTCCTACTAGTTGTGTTCACGGCAACATTAGTTTTAATGCTATGGGCGACAACACAGTGAGGTAAAAATAATCTGCTGGCCAGGTTGTTTCGAATAGTAAAGCAAAACATGATCACTGGGTTCAGTGAATCGGCGAATACTCATGTGTTGATAAGGGCCCTGAATTAATTAAAATATCGAATGACTTAAGGTGTTATTGACTGTCGTTTTAATTGTTAGTGATAGAATAAACAAATGTGATAGTAGGACTGCTGGTGGGATCCTATGGCAGTGCCACTGAGTGACGTGTGTATTTATAAAGTCTGTTTGGACGAAATGTTATGTAATATTTAATAAAAACACATCAGTGGGCACCGTCATCTGATACTACAAGATTTGAGCCGAGAAAGTTCCAGTTTTATCTCACATCTTAAAATTATAGTCTTTACTCTTGTGTTCTTGAAAAGGACTATCCTAAGTTTCTATTCTCTTATTGGAATCATTTGTGTAAAAATATATCTCAAACATTGATCGGCCGAAAGTCCTTTACGTGTGATTTAAAAAAAATTTACTTTTTGACAAGACGCAATATTATATTTATAAAAAATCTGTAACTCAAAAACTGTACCTGGTGATTGTATTCATATGGAAATATACATTTACTACAAATCTTCCAAATGGTACTTTGATTTATAACATTTCCAAAGAAAACAACGGATTACGATATATTTTTATTTGCAAACTAAAACATAAGCCGGTACACAATGTACTTAGCCAGTAGTTCTTATGTCGCTCAATATCAACAAACTTCATACAAAAATGTTCATACAAAAGTAATAAATTGAGTATAGTGTAATTAAATTCGTTTGATCATAATGTTTTAAGTTTTAAACATAATGTTTCACATTCGTAACTTACATTTCAAAGCATAGAGTACAAAGTAAGCATTGTAAAATACTTAATAAATTGTATACAGGGTAATATCTCAATACAAGGATTAAAAATAAATAGGTAATCAACTTTATGGCCTTACAACGAACAGTCTTACGAGCTACACCATTAAAATTTATATTAATTATTATACATAGTATTAAAAAATATTTTCTTAAAAAATATAAACACTGCCCCTTTACATGAGGCTATTCCTACGGAAACATAATATTTACACAACCACGTCTTTCTTATTGAGAACGCTTTAAAAGGGGGCGAAAAGGCTACCCAATCTATTTCTATACATATTGTTTGTTTCAGAAGTAAGAAATGTTACATAAATGTACTCCACTATGGCCAATAACGCTTTATTAGTTATTATTGCTTAGAACTGGCCTTAGAAACAGCTTAATTTAATTCTAAATATATGAACTTCTATATGAAGGCCTATATCAAAGGCCTTGGCATAGTAAAATAGAGGCCTTGGTGACAGCTAGCCTCGCATACATATTTAAAATGTAACACTATAGTTCAAATTCTAAAATATTTTGATTCTGCTTGATTTACAGTAGTAATACAAATCGGATAATATTATTGCTATTTTTGAAAACTCCCGACATTCATAAACTACAAGGTGTATAGAAGTGTGTTTATGGCAAAACCTTCTTGGGTATTCTCAGATTTTTTTGGGGGCACATACTCGTAACAGACCACATAACTCCAAATTAAAAATTTTAAAAAACCCCGAGGTACCTTTATGGAGATCCTCTGACTTTTCCTGGTCTTCATCAGATCCTCAAGGTTACAGATGTGGGAAGGTCACAATAGTCATAAACATTTGAGGATTTAGTCATAAACTCGAACCACCTAACTGTTACCGTTCCAAGATACTCCAAGATCTTAGAACCACTGATCCAATTTTCATCTGACATGGCTAAAAAATATCAGCATTATAGACCTGGGGCGCCTGAAGGCGGGGGGACGCTCCGGGCTGCACCCTACACGGAGCTCGGCCTTCGGCATTGCCATGGCTAACATACAATTTCTAGCTCCACATCATTTCAATTATTTTTTTGGTCGCCATCTTTAATTTATAAAAATCTCTGGAAATGTCTTATTTTTCCTTAGGACTTTAGTTCGAGAAGACCTCATCTAACTATTATAGTTTCGGCGGGCTGATAATCTTCAAATTCTTCAAGTTTCATATTACGAAATTGAAGTCCACTTACTTTTTCTTAGTCATCATCAGATCCTCAAGGTTTTAGATTTCAGAAACGCACATGAACCTGAATATTTGAGCTCAAATTCAAACCATCTAGCTATTACCATTCCAGAGATCCCATCCGACATCAAAGATACTCCAAGATCTTGGAAACCACTGATCCGATTTTTATTAGACCCAGCTAAGTTAACACTACGAAATTCTCTATTAAATGAAAAAAAAACCGTGTCCAAAACGGATCATCCGTTGTTAAGTTATGATGCCATAGACAAACAGACAAACTTATAACACGCCCTCCCTCGATCGGTCGGGGGTTAAAAAGAAACCATGTTCAGTCCTAGGATAGGAGGAAAATAATAATTTGGGGAACTTTTTTATTTCGGGGAGAGGAAGGGAGGTGTCAAGGTGTGTGGTCTCCTGGCTATGACCTTTCTATCACCACCTAGGAGGTCTTGCGTACACTTAAAATATGAGTTAAGGTGTGAGAAACAAACATTGCTAGGCTTTCTTAAATAAAATTAGAAAAGGGTTGAAAGTTTATTCCGCGAGCAGCATTTGAACCTACGCCGTGCCGATCTGTAGCAATGCTCTAACCAACTGAGCTATCGTGGTCTATCCTGTTGGTTTGAAATAAGTCAAACCTTGTCTGTAAAGGCAACGTACTGACATCTATACCCTCCTATCAAATCATTTCAAACATCTGTTCGCGGCAAAACCTTGCAACCTTTTTCCAATGTATTTCCTTATCAAAGGCGTAAGAGTTAGCCGCGCCACTCCCGTGGCGGTTGTCCGTTCTCCACTATCCATACGGAACCAGTCTTGCCTGTCGTGAGGATCTCCACCAGCGCTCGTCCCACGTGTTCCGCACTGGAAAATATTAAAAGTATATTTTTTTTAACTTTGGTAACATTGTCAATGTTCTTCATTAACCACTCCAACTTGGCTAAAGTGCCTGTGCTGCAATGGAGGAGTGGTCCACCATGACGCTTGTGCCGCAGTCTCATGCCCCTAGTCTTTTTCACATAGGAAGGCACGTCGAACTTTTATGAAAATCTGAACAAAATACGGATTCATACTAACAAAAGTCGGAAGTCCTCTATGTAGGTACTCTCTGTGACTCAGCCGATACTACTCAGAAGATTTCCAACATCTATCAGTGAGAATCCGTATTATATTAAGTTTTTTATAAAAGCTCGACGTGCCTTCTGAAAAATACTGGCCGTTTTTGGCGATGAACGTCGTACAGTAACTTCAGTAATTCAACTAGGGTTATTAATGCTAGCTTAAAAATACTACTTATCCTTTCGGAGTGCTTTCGGGTAAGTTTTTTAAACAAAACTTAACAATGAAACAACCAATTGTGTGTTGTTGTGTGCGGAGAACCTCGCCTTAAAGTAAAACTACAAAGCGTTAATTTTTGTTAAGTGGTCTCCGTCGCCCATAGGCATCTCACCTCACTACAATGTTACTATAGGGATGTGGATGCGCTGCTAACCTTGAGGACTGCATGAACCACTGAGTTCATCCCCTTGATCCCCTTCTTCTGGATCCCCTTGGAGATTTTGTTAGAGGATCCTGATTGACCGAGCCGTAATTGACGATTGTTCCCTTCAACCGATAAACCGAAACAGCAATGCACCTTTGAATTCGTCTAAAGAACCTCATTGTATGTAAAGTCCGGCATTAACCATGATTTTAATAGAGGGCGCTATGTTGCGGAATTTTATGTGAACTATTTCCAGCTAACTCCATAACGCAGGTTATAAAAGTACCAGTGGAACCTCTTGTCAACTGTATAAGAAGTCTCTTCAAATAACTCTCACCTTTGTGTCTTTGAGCTAGCGTTGTCCCTCTGCCATGCCGCCTCGTAGTCCGAGGACATGAGCTGCTTCCGTATCTCCTTCACAAGTCCCGTGTCCGTCAGGCCCGGGCAGAGCACCATACTCCGGACCCCGGTCAGGTTCACGTGGTATTGGTCCTGTAAAAGAGTTTGTTCAACTCTTGGATTTATTTAAATTAACCTAAAGCACAGTACTATATTTGTACGAGTATACTGACGTAACCTAAACCAACGAAGATAGAAGTAAAAACCATTAAATTTATAGCCTAACAAATTCCCTCTAATCCTACTTATCCCGTTGGGTAAGTGCCGTGACGGGCAAATGCATCGATATTTTTGGCCCAGTTCTCCCGTGATGATTTGAACTTCGTTAACAACGGGACAAATGGAACTAGAACTCTCTGTTTCGGGTTTCGTTGGTTTGTCACTCGAGTTCAGGCCAGAATCTCTCACCTCATAAAAAGCTTAAAATATGTACTTACGGCCTAGCGAACTTACCCTATTAGCCCGGGTGAGTGCAACGACAACTTTGATGTCGTGTAGATGGGAGTGGAGACCTGCGAGCTGGCGAACTTACCCTATAAGGCTGTGTGTGAGTCCTACGACAGCCTTTTTATTAGCTGCCGTAGCTGCGGTGGTGAACGCTGTGGAGGCTGTATTGACGATGGTGCCACCTTGCCCTTGGAACACACCCCATAAGCCCGGGTGAGTCCAACGACATCGTAATTAGTCGCCGTGTAGATGGGAGTGGAGACCTGGGGTCTGGCGAACTCTGTGGAGACTGTATGTAGACGATGGTGTCGCCCTGCCCTCTGACTTCCTTGTCCTTGAAATACACTTACCCCATAAGCCCGGGTGAGTCCAACGACAGCGTAGTTAGTCGCTGTGTAGATGGGGGTGGAGACCTGCGGCCTGGCGAACGCTGTGGAGGCTGTGTTGACGATGGTTCCGCCTTGCCCTCCGCGATCCTTGCCCATGAACCGGTACGCTAGGAGCGTTCCGCGGATGACACCATTCTGAAAACAAACGAGTATTTTTAAAATCCGTTTTGCTTTAATGTCATCTGATATGTTAAAATGGCTGAATGTAGGTAATATAAGTTTGTTTAGTTTCAAAATTTAGAAAAGTTCACAAACAACTGAAATTATTTTCTCGCATTATTTCTAGTTCTAGTTATAGACCGAGGTAACGGGAATTTAAAAAATATGTAAGTACTCGTACCTATTCCCATCTCAGCGTTACTCGAAATCCCAGTGTGGATAGCAGATTAAAAGTAACTTACCAGTCTATTATCGGATCTCTCTCTTCCGTAATTTTATATCAGATTTACTTCTGAGAGCGTCGGTGGCACATCGAACGCGGGTCGGTCGGTCGGTCCGGGTTCGAAACCGTGCAGTGCCGTGGAACAATGAGTTTTTCGTATTTTTCGAAGACTTCCGTACATTTACCGAATGATCTAACGGTGAAGGAAAATATCGTGAGAAAATCTGCACACTGAGATGACTATTGTGTAAAATGGGGTAGGCACAAAAGATCCTCAAGGGTCGAAGTGCCGCTGGGTTATTCCCGGCCCCCTATCATAAGATAGTATGATGATGATACATTTACTTTTACTTTTAGTTCTAATAAGACATGCTCACTCATTCGATCGGTCGTCGATTTGTAGGTGAATAATTTGTATAGGTACCTACAACTTACCAAGTTGACATCCACCTCCAGCTCCCAGAACCTGTCGTTCATGACTCCTGCATTATTTATGACGATGTCCAGTCTCTTGAACACCTTCATCGTCATTTCGAAGGCCTCTAAAAATAATATAAAAAAATTAGATTAGGGTAACTCTATAACCACTCTATAATAACGATCTAAATTGTGAGGAAACATGACAAATGTTGAAGGATCGCTTGCGCGAAAATTTTTACCGGGGTTAACTCACGAATTGTTTATGGTTTACATACAAAATTTACATCGGGTTAGAGTTACTCCGAGAGTTAACGGTTGGTGCAAGACAGCCTAAGAAAATTTAAAAATCCAATGTAGGTATGTGAAAGTCACTAAATTGTGAAACCATGTTACTCGTAGTGTTTTAAATATTTTAGCTTGTATAGCATTTTGTTTTTTACGAGTATTCTAGCGAATAAAGTTCCAGTCTGAATCAGAGATGTCATGTCACATAACCCCTTTTTCGTTCGCCTAGCGAGTTAATAAAAATAGCGTTCGATTTCTTAAAATAAAAGGTCTTGCTTCTGCGTAATGCGTTTACTATGCAGCAACATTAGTCGATTTCCGTCTCAATTCTAAATATATTTGTAATTAAAAAAAAGTAGAAATCTCACCCAGTCGAAATAAAGTTACTATTTGGTGTCATCGACTAAATAAATATTATTTGAAATTGAAAAACGCCATGCCGTAGCGTGTACTTATACTACATAATTACATTTTTTAAATTCATTTATTAACAAATCAATATTACCTATACATTTACACACAAGGGTAATTCATGGGACATGGGATTTTTTTTCCACTTGATCGGATCAATCTAGACTCTAGAGTCTAGAGCGTCCTCAATTTGAAAACTTCATTCTTAATTATCATAAGTCGTTTATGTATAAAATACTTGTATCATATGATATACTTGTACTGACCACTTGCAATCATTGATGATCACCTTATTACCAGAGATGTGACTTATTTGTGATACAAGTATTTGAAATACAGATACAAGATACAAAATACGTATTTTCATCTGGTATCAGAAATATTTTTATTAGATACTTTTTTTGGGATCTTTGTATTTTGGAAATATTAAATACTATTTACGCATTTTTTACGTACGGCATCATTAGACAACGAAAAAAATAATATTAAGTATGTAAAAAAGGTAATTTAAATTAAAAAAAGTATTTTGTAAATACGTATTTTGTATCTTGTATTTTAAATACCATTTCCAAAAGTATCTTATATCTGATATCTCAAATACAATACTTAAAAGTATCTTGTATCTTGTATTCCAGATACTTTTTATTAAGTATCTTGTACATCCCTGCACTTACCTTCATACTGTGGATAATCAGTGACGTCACATTGGCAGAACAGCACGTTTTTCCGTCCATACTTCGCGCCGAGTTCGTCCGATACTTGCTCTCCGATCTCGGAATCGATATCGCACAGGGAAACCTGCAACGGGTGATCGCACTTCGGAAGTAGACGCTACCAGTGACCTGACCATATAATTTTGAATTTGGACTATGTTTGATATCTGACCTTTTTTTTTCATTTCCTACCTCCTATTCCTTTTTTAAATATCTATTTTAGGTTTTTTTTTAGAATATCAAATTATTATTGGTGCATATTTTTATTCGTTTCTATACGAGTATGGATAGTCGCATTGCGATTTTGCAAACGTTCAGGCGATTTTGATTTCCGTTGCTCGAAAGCTTTTTTATTTTTAAATAGCTATAAAATACTTACTATATAAGGATCTTAGTGGATAGTAATTCACATCTAGAGACGGCGGTAGGCTCGTCACCTATCACGTTTGTCCACCAAATCTCACGGCGAAAAGTGGGAACTATCTATGTTCAAAAGTGGTTTCTCTGCCTACCCCCTCGGGGATTATGGACGTGATAGTTATGTAGGTATATATGTAAAATACTTATAAAAACTTTTACCATAACATAATCTATCACTATAATACACAACTTACAAGTAACTAATTCAAACCACAACCCTTGTTTATTTTCCAGGAAAAATCATTTTCCGTTACCTATCTAATGTCGTGAAAGGTGTAAAATTTAAAAAATCAAGTACTGTATATTGATCACTTGCAGCGATCGATCTCTATAAATAAAGTAATTTTAGGTCGAGGGTTTTCCGGATTCCATATTTTCACTTTACTCGTGTAACGTTTCGTTAACATCCGTACCTACCTAATATCTAAGACTACGTTGTATAACATACCTAATATGTAGGCTACATGTATAACATACCAAGCACTTATAACAATACAAATACACAAAGAAACTTAAAAGGAAAGTACATAATCTCACCGATGACTGGCGCCGTCGGCGAAAATCAATACAAATGTACCGACTGCATTACTGCAATAAAACTTAGCACTTCCTGATTTACGCGTTTCAGCGGATACTTGCAAAACATCTTGGCCTTATTCCAGGCCACTTCATTCAACAGTTATTTTACCTTGAACTTAAGATTTTACTTTGTAGTAGGTAATACTAATACTAGGACATACGCGTGTTTAGTTCAAGGACTTAAAATACGTACCTTGGCTCCTTGTTTCAGTAATTCTTCGCTATACGCAAGACCGATGCCAGCGGCCGCTCCTGTGATCAACGCGACCTTTCCTTTTAGCTCCATCACTGGATATTTCCGTAGAACACACGCCCTGAACGCGGACTAACTACGCCCCGACTTGCGGTTCGATCGCGTCGGGATCTCCAGGGGTGGGGGCGGGCGTTCTCCCGGTTTCCCCCCAAATTCCCCTTCGGTAGTAAATATACGCACGGCTGCACGCCACTCTCGCTATCTGTGTACGTCGATTCACCTTGTGTGACATGTGGTAGAAAACAGGCCATGAAATAGGTACTTATATCTACTCGGTATCGTTATAGTTTACCTATTGTTTACGCCTTTACCCTTTTGAAACAGGATCGGACCGAAATCGAAAAATTGGGTTCCCATTTCAATGGGTTCGATCCCATTTTCCTTTCAAAGGCAGTGTGCCTAAGTACCTATGTTTTAGTTCGTTATGGCTCTGCGTCTTTACAATATTATGTAGAGACTGGACTGGTTTGTTACACAAACCGGTGCTTATAAAACACCGTCCGTCACCCTTCTCAGGAAGGTAAACAGGTCATGGAGGAACCCTATTGTATTTTGTGTTGTGTGCCGTATATATGTATTCCCGATACAGTACCTACAGTGAAACAAAATGATACTAGTATGGTTTTTCTTTATTTGTGAATTTCTCAACATTTCAGTCAGTACAGTAAATTTTTCTCAATAAAAAAAACAATTTTACATTTTTTTGAATTTTCTATTAATAGTGAAAAATATATCACAGATATAACAATATCGCCCACCGTAATATCGTATCGTACACAGCATCCAAAACGCGTCCCCTCTGATTTGGACAGACGCGAACTGTACACAAAAATACCAAAATAAAATTTATCACAAACTACACAATACAAAAACTTGAAAATTTACAACAAATCCCTCGCTTTTAAAATAATATCTAAAATTACTCCGATTTTTAGGGTTTTTCCTTTTGCGTGCAATATTTACATTGAGCACGTTAAATAATAAACTACAAAATAATGATCTGATTCTGTACAATAATAAAATAATGCCTTATCCATGATTTTTGATAGAAAGATAAAATAGATACACAAAAAGCTATTTACAATCAAAATATCACAGAATTCTATCACGATTAAGCGTAAAACGGCCGCCATTATTACACGAAAACTGGCCAAAATTTGCTTCAAAAAGTATTCAAAAATATTTGATCAATCGTTGTGTTTAACGGTAATATTTGACGCAGCGAAGGATCGTAGATGTTGGTTGGATCTGGATATGGGTTTATTTTCTGTGACGAGGGCTACTTTGGCCAGTTTTAGGAGTGATGGGCTTGATCCGCGCCGGCGGCTGGTACGGCTTTCGCCAGGTATGAGAACGAGCGCGCGTTGGGCAGACCAGCGAGAACGCAGGCGCTGAGAGCAGACCGGTTCAAATTCATGGGAGCTGCGTCATACCATTCTAAAGTATCGCCATCGTAGCATTCCACATGGGGGATCGTGGTTGAACCTGTTAAAGCAAACATCTTAATGCTTACCGATAGCATTCTTACTTAATACTCCAAGTCTGTTAAGTGCGAAGATTTACCATTGAATCCTCCGATGACAAAGATCATATCATCTAGCAGAACAGTAGCGAAGTTACTTCTGGCACTGAACATTTCTGTGACCTCCTGCCAATCGCCGCCACGCTGTGGATTGAATCTTTCACCTGTTGGAAAATTATGGTGATTTTTCTAGACCGTCCGCGAGAAGCTACTGTACTTATTTAAGCTTTTTAGTAAACCTAACCTTGAGTTTAGGCTTTAAAAGATGATCAGAAATCGCTAACGGAAATCAAACTCTAAATTTCATTACAGAATTTGTCCGTGTTATCGTGCCTCGGAGAGCACGTTAAGCAGTCGGTCCAGGTAGTTGTCGTTTCGACAGCAGTCGTTAAGACATGTCAGAGGCCTACGGGCGGCCTGCACAACTGCAAGCAACAAAACCAAGACAAACCCGTGTTCAGCCGACTGTATCCATTGAACCCGCCGAGCGCGTACAAGCACTCCCGGTACGCGATGAGGCTGACTCCGGACCTCGGGCTGAGCATCGACCTGATGAAGCTCCACTGTTTCGTCTCGGAGTCGAACACTTCCGCCGAGCTGAGGACTTCCTGGCCGTTGAAGCCGCCCACTATGTATATCTGTGTTATGTATGAGCTTTCAGAAAGGAAGACTGGATTGGAGGTTTCGGGAGAAGGGGTCCGTTATTGGTTAACCCTCCAGAGCCGTGACTATGACAAGTTGCCAGATCAACTAGCCCCTAGCCAGGCGTTCTAAAAAAATCTAAGCGCTTCATTCGTGTTATCTTAATAATAATCACGTTAAGGGTTACGACCTAGCTCATAACTTTATATTGATTTTTCTGTAATTTCTATGGTTGTAATCTGTTGTGTTTACCTAATAAATAAATTAAAATAAATTAAAATAATCACTAGGAAGGAGAAAAGTAAAGTGTAAATAAATAAATAAGGAGGCAAGTAAACTTGATAGTGTTTTTGATATGTGGTGGTGGATAAAATGGCTCCAACCACGGGATCTAAGTGGACATAGCGTAGGAAATACACTGCATGCCCTTCTAGACATCATATAATAATTTCACCGACTTGTAATTTAGAAAAAAGGGAATATGTGATAGCGAAATTTTCGGTCGATGACGGACTGAGCGACAGCAATAATTATAGAGCTCCGTTGTCCCTTCAGGGTACGGATCCCTAAGGAATGATCGTGAATGGAAGTACACGGAGCAGAGCACACGAAAGAGAGATTTGCGGGATAATGAGAATCATAATAGAGGATCACTACTGACCACAAGAGCCCTTTTTCGCAAAGGAACAATCCTTGTACACAATTACGTAAGTAATTATGTACGAGTAATCGTACAAGTCTGAAATAGCAACATTGATATGCCTATTTTTCTATTAACGTTGCCGTTTATGATTTGTAATTACAAGAATTGTTGCTTCGTAATCTGGTGTTGTAATAGTTAATTAGGTCAAAGGCAGGCAAAGACTAACCCTATAACTTGTTATATACAACACGGATTTCTCTTGGAAAGCTTGTGACAAACAAATTACCTTCCCAGTCAAGGAGGCAGCGCTGGCATCCGACCGCTGCTTGTTCATAGGTGTGGTCATCTCCCACTGGTTTTTGTCGGGGTAGTACCTCTCTACCGATGACATGCGTGTGCGACCGTTGTAACCACCCAACGCGTATATTAGACCATCTGGATGAGGGAGTAAGAAGACATTGATGAGCGTCGGTGGCCTAGTGGCTAGGACACCGGACTCCCGTGCTGGTTCGAAACCGTGCAGTGCCATGTACCAATGAGTTTTCATATTTTTCGAAGACTTACGTACATTTACCGACTGCTCTAACGGTGAAGGAAAACATCGTGAGGAAACCTGCACACTGAGATGACCAGTGTGTAAAATGGGGTAGGCACAAAAGATCCTAAAGGGTCGAAGTGCCGCTGGGGTTATTCCCGGCCCCCTATCATAAGATAAGATAAAGTAAACATTGGGTGGGATAGTGAAAGAGAAATAATATTTAGCATGTAATCTGCGTTTCTCACGCTTTTCTAAAATTGGGATAGTGAAATAACGTGCTTTGTGGAAAAAATAGTAGCGTGATGCCGAAGGATTACAAAAAAAGTATTCCTCATTGATGAGGGTTGATTTGACTTTTTTGGATGATTTAAATGAAAATTAAAATGGCAAATCAACCCGATTTGCCATTAATGGTCTCTCCCATTTCACAGACAGGTTATTTTAGTGTAGGTATACATACAGATTTCCTCACGTCGCGATCTTTTCATTCAAGAGTAGCCGAACCGGCATTCTATAGCCAATTATACAGTGTATATAGTATAGTGTAGTCGCAGCGATTCTAATCTATTCATATAATAAAATTAAAATAAATTTTAAATAAAGATTCACATAATCAATTAAACTTTGGTTTTTATAATAAATAACACAGTCAACAGTGGCCCTACTAGAATTCTCGAAACAAAGCTTGGTTCTTGCTCTATCACCACATATCATATCTACCTTTCACGTCCGCAGTTCGGTAGTAAATCAAAAAACAAGTGAACCCTAAACTTACATCTGCCTGCTTATCAAACTGCTACACACAACTAAGCAGAAGTAATTCTCTACGTCAAAATAGAGTATGAGTCTTACCATGAGCTACGACGCTGACGTAGCACCGCGCCTGATACATGCAAGCGCGTTCGTGCCAAGTGTTGGCCACGGGGTCGTAACACCGCACCGTGTTAAAATGATCGCTGCCGTCGAAACCGCCGATCATGTAGATGAGGTTGTTGAGCGTGCACAGCCCGTGGTACGCCCGGGGGGTTAAGTCCATGTGTATTGAGAGGAACCAGCGATCGGCTCTGCCGAAATAATACGGGTGACTAATTTCTTGGATTTGCCACATTAAAGTCATACATGAAACTTTTTAAGTATGGTAAAAGTTACTTATCAAGACAGAAAGTGATTGCAGAGAACACAGGTATAAACATTACACGGTATAGGGTTTTCCTTACATAAAAAGAATGAACAAGTAAAAGATTCGTAATAAAATGGCGCCATTTTTAGATTTCGCGGCATTAGAATCAATTCTAGTGACCATAGACGATGTAGAACGTAACTTTTTTTATTCAGTTATTGATCTTTGTCCATGGTTATCGATCGTATCAATCGATTTTTGAATTTATAGAAATTTATCGCTAGACAAACATTAAAATTATTTAGGAATATTCAAATATTTAGAAAAAGTGTACCTTGTATCGTATGTTTCTACAAAACTTGTCGGACTGCCGGCGCTCCAACCACCAACTGCAAAGAGTATCTCGTAGGGTATCCGGGGCCTCGCCAGTGGATCGTTAAGGTCCGCTTCTGTGCCAGGCCTTGAATCTAATACAGTGAGGAACACCACCGCTGGATATAACGCTTCTTGACATTTCTAAATGCAGAAAGAGACTTGTGTTATTCCCTGATATGTTTGAATTAAGTTACAATTACGATTACAATTGATTACATAGGATTAGTTACCTCGTCATCAACAACTGGCTGCCATTGTAATATTTTTGATTTGAAATATTTGTAACTGATGTGGCCAAATCTTACGCATGTTAACAATGATGGAATATATTTTCTTCTATTTTCTAAATCATGTTCTACCCACGTTTTGACTGCTTGGAATACTATTTCTTCATTTCTTACATTCAACTCATCGTCTCTAAGTACATCTTCTAATTCTTCATATGAAAGTGATTTAAACTCGCTACATTCTTTGAGTATTCTTCCAAAATTTTGTCTTATATACAACTTTCCTTTCTTTTCTAATTCGCCGCAGAAATAACATCTGGCAAATTTGAATATTCCAAGACAGTTGTGTGGCCTCAACTCGCGTAAGAGGAACTGGCAGCATAGCTGTATAACACCAACAACATCGAATTGGTCTGTGAACGGCAACAAATATTCAACATTTTCAGCCGTTACTACACATGTTCCTGTATATGCATAATCGAGAATCAAACTCATGTAGTAACTAGGGACATCCACGAATATCTCTGTCTCTTCAGGTTCTCCTTTCTTCAACGAATTTATAAAAATTGCTTTGAAGTAGGGACTAACTGCTGAAAGTATCGCTCGATGCACTCGTATTTGTTTCATATCCCTACAAACAATGGTGCCATCGCACAGTTGGCCGTTCTGCCGCAATTCATTCCATATCGCCGGAAACTCTACTACCGAGTAATTTTCAGGAAGGCACACGCATTTTCGCTTTCGAGTAATTACCTTCTTTTTAGTCAAACGGGGTTTCGTGGATGAAGGAGTACGAACAGAATTTTTAGTTTTGGATAATTTTCGATGTTTCGAATTAAATTCCATCCCTTTCGAAAAAACGGCGGTCGAAACTTGTTATCTGTCGCGATGACAGACTTGGCGACAGATATTCGATATTCATTTGTTAACTTTCCCTATGGCGTAAAAATTCAAATCTGACGTCCATTTCTTGCTGCCTGCTACAATATCTAATTATTGTAATATTTTTTGTAAAATACGAGTTATTTGAATTGAACATTTTGAAATAACACGTATCTTTTGATTCTGAATGTTCGCGTTGTCATCAAAAGGTTAATTTGGTCTATGGTTTACTACAAAATGGTAGAAAAGTATTACAGTTAACTGGCAACATTGTACTCAGCAGCTGTCAAAAATTATTGTTTGTCTATAGTCTCTTTTTCTTCCGATTGTCAAGATGGTGAGTTTCGTTGAGGGAGAAATAAAATAAATCAATTAAAATCGCAGTGGAATTAATGAAAAGTGGAAGTTTTCAGTGTTTCTCAGCTATATCAGTGAAGTCAATATGTGTTACTTTGTTTATTTCAGGGCATCGACATCAACCATAAACACGACAGGAAAGTTAGGCGTACCGAAGTCAAATCTCAGGATGTGTACTTGAGATTGCTCGTTAAAGTGAGTAGAACTTACATGTTGCTTCATTCGTTAGTCTATTTATAAATGCATATGTGTTCGGGATTATAAACATTGCCTAAACCTCACCTAACCTAAAAATGTTGTTGACAGCTATACAGATACTTGGCCAGGCGCACAAATGCCAAGTTTAACCAGATCATCTTGCGGAGGCTGTTCATGAGCCGTATCAACCGGCCCCCGATATCTCTGTCGCGGGTCTCTCGCCACATGAAGAAAGCCACCCGTGAGGGTCTGATCGCGGTTGTGGTTGGCTCCATCACTAACGATGTGAGGCTGTACAAAGTGCCCAAGATGACGGTGGCCGCTCTTCATGTCACTGAGAAGGCTCGCGCCCGTATCTTGGCTGCTGGAGGTGAGTGCAACAAAATAAAGTAAACAATAAATATAAGGTCACATGTTGCAGGCTTGAGTAAGTGATAATAGATAATGCAGAGCAACACTTAACTCCCAGCCCTTGCTCCTGGACCATTTAATTATAGTACATATATTAGCAAAACTATGATTGGTGAATCCGCTGTTGGAATGGGATTATTGTATGTTGAAGATAAATACAGTAATAAATTCAATACAATATTGTTTTGTTACTAAGGTGATTGAATTGTTTAAAATGTCAAGTACTCTCACTAAGACCGCAATCACTTCTTAAGTAACAGTGGACTGCCCCTCCAAGCATGGAATCAATTACCTGAAGATGTTGTGTCTGCCCCCTCAGTCAACTCATTTAAAAATAGACTAGATAACTGGTTTAAAAATCAAAGTGGCAAATATAACTAATAAAATAAATTATAGATTATTGAATTAGCTGTATAATATGAAGTGAAGTGAAAACTTTGAACTGACTTTAAATTTTTCAACACTGTGACATAGACACATCAGCATTATGCTACTTGTAATAAATACATAATAATGTTTTCGATATTTTTTTTGGTTTCATCAACCTACACTTGATATGCAACATGCAAACTCCTGTTCATATGTATGGTTGTGAATGGAACTGAAGTTGTCCTGGTGTAAGAAAACCTGATGATTCAGGTTAATAAATGGATACAATCAAAGTTTTGAATGATCGGTTCATAAAATATTTTGTTTGCACTGAATAAAAGTTAAAAGTATAAAAGTTATTGATGCAAGTTTGTATAGTTGGCTTTAATAGAACTTGTTTATAATGTGAACAAACCTATCTAAATTACATTATAGGATGAAATATTAATAAAACATGGATAGTTCTTCAAACCATCGACATCGTCAAGTTGGTGCTTTGTTTACATTAGGAACAAGTTTTATTAAGTTTGATTTTAAGTTTAATATCATCACACCTGTATGCTAAAATAAATGCGTCAACTCTAGAAATTCTCTCCAACCGGTGTCCACCCACTGCTAGATGTTAGTATCCTCTATTCTAATGGATGCTGTTATTATGGTCTTGGGCTTTTCTAGAAATTAACATTGGTAAATTCAATTTCAGGTGAAATCCTAACTTTCGATCAGCTGGCGCTCCGTGCTCCGACCGGGCGCAAGACCGTCCTGATCCAGGGTCGCCGCAACGCGCGTGAGGCCGTCCGCCACTTCGGGCCTGCCCCAGGAGCGCCCAGGTCTCACACGAAGCCCTACGTACGCACCAAGGGACACGAGCGCGCGCGACCAAGCCGTCGCTCCAATGTGTAATCTTTTAAATATAGGGACTACAGACTATGCTTTGTTTCATTTTTTAGAACCTATTTCACCTCGTCATATCTCAACACGTAAAAAAGATTTCAATATAGGCAGTTTTGAGATCTCTATAATTAGTAGGTAGAGGTATTTAAAGTTGCAGCGGAGCGGAAAAGTTGCGGCAACGATTATGAGCGCTGATTGAAGTTAGTACAATGGTTCGTGCATTACTGGAAAATGAATCGTGTGACACTTCTCTCTTCCATACAGTCTATAGCGCAAATTATCGACGACATCGCTCATCTTTTGAACTGATTTGGAAGGTACCATTGGTTACTGAAATCAGGAATTACTACCAAAATGGTCAAGGCGAGTTGAGCCTCCTGTCCTTTAGGGATCTTATAGCCTCCCCCCTGGATATCTGAATCTGATTATGCGCTATGGGTACCTCTGGCGAGGGCAATGCCTTCAGCGTCTTCGTCGCCGGGCTGGACGCGCTGTTGGCGGCGCTATTATTGAACGAGAATACATTTTTTTAAATAATGCGTTTATTTGCTCAAAATACATAGCTTGTTTTATCATAATTAAAGTAGGTACAATTTATTTTTCTGATAGCGCTATAAATATCACCCGTACTAGTGTTGTAAAAAAAACTGAAATTCAACGTTTTTGGCAAATACATGGCTCAAGAAAATGTCTCTGTGATTATGATAGTTTAAAATAACATTACCAACATGTGAAGACCTAACATTAGGGTTTGCAACACTCACAAGGACACATGGAGTCGGACTTGGGATGGGGTATATTCAAGCACTTTAAATGATAAACCTTTTAGTTTGAAAAAAACAAATATCACAGATTTATTATGCACTTAAATTCTACAACAATCTATTAACAAAAGGCAGATATCCAGTAATTGATAAGCAGTTCGTCTTGTGGAGTCATTCCGAATATTTGTTTCAATTTTGTAACTGCATCAGACTTGGGACCTGAAGATTCCACTGCTGATTTTACTGCTTTTGCTATTCTGTGTACAAAAAATTATGAATATAATTTACCAATATAGAGGAATTTATTTCCAGAATAGAATTACACCGTATTTCAAGTTTCTTGCGCCGCTTCTTTCCTTTCAGCTGCAGCACCTTACGAAGCGGTGGTAGATTAAAAAATGACGCGGTAAAAATGTACTTACCTTAAAGTACATTTTTACCGCGTCATTTTTTAATTACTACCTACAATAAATTACAATAAAAAAAAATGATTGACTTCGAAAAGGGAGGTAGTTGGTTGCAAAAAACATAACATCTACAAATAATCTCTATTAATTGGGCAAACAGAATTTTTGTGTAACGAGTAGCGGTACCTAAAATGCTGTGAATTTGTGCAGTCCACAATAGCAAAAAATAGGTAGTCAGCTAAAATGTAACGTGCAGAGGTGTGGACACCATGTGGTATATTCACAACATTTTTGTTACATGCCTATACTTATACTTACCCAATCCATTCCAACTGCAAAGATGTCAAATGTTGATGAAGGACGGCGTCGTTGAATTTAGGATTGCCCATGGCACTTTCTATCCTATTCATTACTGTAGGACCTGAAATAAAAACATTATCTTATTAAAATTCAAGAAAATTAGGAGACACTTCTGTCTGCCGCATAGTAGGTTTTTAATTAATTAACTCTTTATTGTAAACAAACATTATAATACAAACTTATACAAAAAATATGTGAAACACAAAGGGCGTGACTTATCTCTAAGAGAGATCTCTTCCAGCAAACCCCATAAAATGACAATTTGATTCATATCAAGGCAGGCGAAGTGTACACCTATCTGCTAAATAAATATACCTACTTAATAATAGAAAATACGTACATAAATATAATATAATACATAAATATACAAATAAATAAATAAATACTATATACTAACATAACAATATAATCATAATATAATAAAGATAATACAGTGATGACAAAAAAAACTAACTTTAACTGCTGTTATCCTTATCCACTTACATTTGGGAGGCAATACTCCAGGCCATTTGCAGCAGAAATTGCTGTTCATAGTCTCCTCTAAAACGCAGATACTAGCTGTAGACGTGATCTGTTCGACATCATGACTTGGTCTCACATGTGGAATATAATCATAGTTTGTTAACGGCAATAATCTTGCTAAACCTTTCATGATTATTGTAGGATCAGTATATTTGGATTTTAAAACAATCTGTAAGCAGAAATAACTTGTCATAGCTGGGATTTTACTGTGTAAACAAATATGATATGTTTTTCGTTTGCATAGGTACTTTGATTGTTTGCTATAAGACACATTCACTAAATCTACTTTTGGTTCCTACTATATAATAATCCATATTCATTACTTACATCAATTCCTGTCAGAGTACAATACAATAAAATTCTAAACACAGTTTTAGACAACATATTCTCTAATGTCCTCAGTGGCATACATTCGTCGTCATTTGGCACAGAGCAGACATTTGACTCAAATGCCTTATTCGGGTTTGGATCTAATTTCTGAAGCAACTCCTGACTGGTGTATAGAGTTTCAGAGTATGTTAGGGCACCAGCTTTCAGCATCCATGTAAAGTGGGAGTGGAGTCTCTTGAAGATGTCTTCTTCACCTGCAAAATTGAAATAAATACCTATATTTTTAAGCAAACATTCAGATTAGTTGGAAATTGGAAGGGAAATTTGGTATTCTATGCAAGGTTTCATAAGGATTTAATTATGAAATTAATTACATAATTACGGATGTACAGGGGTAAGGAAAAGGGTCTGGAACAACCTGATAACCGAACTAAACAAGACATGTCTTTCTTGTACTATCTATTTTAAAAACGTTTCATTCACTTACCAGTCAACTGAATAAGTGATCTTGATTGCCCAAAATCATTCCTTCCAGTCTTTAGCCTCAAAGCCCTTTGTGAGCACACTTTCTGCTCCTCATCGAAAACAACATCAGCCAGCCCCTGTAATTCTTTGGCAATTTTCTGCATGTGTTCAGATAGTAACGGAGTAATGTTCAGGAGAAACATTTTGTCCTTCATTAGTACTACGATGGAAAACCACCGTTTCAGGCCCCTGGCTCTTGTATCTCTTACTTGAAACATGTAGCTGAGCACATGGCCTCGCATGTCACTGAAATAAACAATACCGCCTTCTTTGCTCCAACTTACCTAGAATGGAAAGTATTTATAACCTGACCAGAAACTAAAAAAAAAAACCATATTGCGGAATTAAATGGTACTATTTTTATCATAGCAGCGAACTCCATAACACAGATTATAAAACTACCAGTGGCCCTCTTGAGGTTTTTTTTGTTCCTGGTCGGGGTATACATACATAATATTTTCATGCTATGTTACTAGCACACACTTAATAATAAAAGCAAAGAAACTTAAATATTAGTATTTATGTCTAAAGGGTCTAGGTTTCCTGAGAGCTACTATGTCTTTGCCTCCCCCGGCAGAGAGAATCCTGAGATTTCGGAAACACCTGTGATAAGCAGCACTGTAGTTCAATGGTTGACTTACTTCACAAGTGATACTTCTGATGGCTGCTTGTCTCAAGAAAGCAGTCACGTCTGGGTTTGGTACAGATTCTCTGCTGCAGTATATAGTCCCGTCATCATCCCTCGACACTAGCACGGTCTCAGGACCTAGGGAAGTGCACCCAGAGCACTGAAATGAGGATTTTGTCGATTCCGTTGTGTTCTTTTCGTCATCCGTTGTAAAAGTACACAACAACGGTCGCGGCCCATGAGCTTCGCAAAAATGACACAGGCCAACGATGGCGTTCATTTTCTCTCCAGTCCAAGCTCCAAATCACTATCACTGCGTTTTAAATAACAATTTTCATAATTTTATTTGTAATTTTCAACAACAAAATACAAGATGACAGATGGTACCTGAATGCGAAAAAAACACAGAATTGCCAGAGACAAAATTCTATAAAGTTGATAATACACCACCACTAAAAGAAGAAAAGCAATAATCATTGAAAGTATTATGGTAATGTAGTTTAGGTCTTATTTGAAACTATAACATTAAGCGTCAGAAACGTTACAAAAAAACGTAACTGTGTTACCATGTTAGCAAAAATGCTACTATTTTTGTATTGAATGTATTTTACGTTTTGGTAGGTAAACCTACCAGAAACTAAAAATCCTCGCCATATTGCGGAAATGGTTCTATTTTTTTCATAGCGAACTCCATAACAGATTATAAAACTACCAATGGCGCCCTCTTCAAAGGGTTTTTTAGTTTCTGGTCGGGGATCCTTATCGAGCTTCACGCGGCACAAATGCGCAAAGATATATGATCCAAAGATCATCACAAATATTTACCTATTTATTCGGCCATCGAGTCCTTCATACCTGCCCTGCATCGAGGGGCCTAGCTAAAACTAATAGAAAGCTTTTACTACGTATAAATAATTTAGTGATTACTGATTACTTCTCAATGCTGGCTGCAAGCATGGTCGTGCAGGATTACTTACTAAAAGAGCCACGTTAGGCGAGGTCAGATGGTTCTGACCTGGTGGTCGGCTAGTGGTACATTTCATCTCAATCCCTCTGTACATTAGAGAGCATTTAAACACTCGGTCCCGGTTATTGTCGTTCGAGCCTGTCAGAGCTTACTGGCGGCCTTATCTTTTTGATTTTTTTAAAATAGGTTAACCACACGATAAACATAACAATGATAACACAGTAAGTCTTACTCAATTTGATAATTATATGAAACAATAAAAGTTAATCATAAAAACAATTCATTTAATCAATCAACTGTACCTATACTGATTCGTATTTAACTTCCATGGTAACATCACCAGTACTAGGTCTCTCCAATAATTTATAGTTCATCTATTCACGTTCGATGGTAACTTTTTATACTAAGATAATTATAGTTCAATTGCACTAAAGAAGGCCGTGTCACCATTCGTACATGTGATGAGGAAGTAGAATCAGTATTCAGCAAATAACGCGTTTTCTTTGCCTTAAATGTAGGAAGTATGCATTAAAAGACGATTGAATTTAATTTTTAATAACTCATTTATTCAACTGTACACTGATTCACAGTAAACTTCCATGGTAAACATCACAAGCACAGTTACCAATAATCCACTAACTATATAAGTTAATTATAATTTGACTGTGCTACACCATTCGCACGCTGACGAAAATGCCGTATCGATAAAATTAACAATAGTTATTAAGTTATTAATAATTATTATCACACCCGAGCTCTAGCCAGGCGATAGTTGAAACGGTAAAAGCGAAATCTCAAACATGATATTGAAGAGGCGAGAAAACGAAATAAACATGAGTTATATAAAATAAATTAAATTTAATATAAACAATAAACATTGTTACTGTGCCTATCAGAAAAAATTGTCTAAAAACTCGAAACTCTACAGTTTTTTTTGGTGGCAGTTTATTTCTTAGAGACGGGTTTGTAGGCTAGCTTTCTGGATTTGATCGTGGTCCACTTGTGCCGTTTGAAGTAGTAGACGACGACGGCTAGGAAGGAGAAGATGCCGATTGCTTTTATGGTCATGAGTCGGCGGTCGTCGAGCTCTGGTTCCGACGCCCACCTGAGGAACGTCGCTACGTCCTTGGCGAGCTGGGACGCCGTCGCTTTTGTGCCGTCGGTGTATTCCGCGGCCTGCAATACAGTTACCACCGTCAGTGTCGTTCAAGACAATGAGGGATTTTCCAGCTTAAGTTTCTGCCATTCCAGATAGATGGCGCTGCATCTAACAGGAATGTCAAAGTGGTAGAAGAGTTGTTTTGACATAATGTTTTATTCCTTGCATAGTATGTAGTTTTTTGTAAAAATATAGAAATTCATCATTTCCCAATGATAGAACAAGACCTATGTGCAAATATTAAAAAATTAATATCGACGATCAATTAATAAAAAAAAGTTTTTTAATTTAAATTTTATTGCCTAGGTGCATGCTAGGTACCCATATTTTGGCACATTTCGACATTCCAGTATACCCGGGTTTAATCCTGTACTTCATAAAACATGTCCTTTATTAAGGACAATTTCAACTGCAAAGATGAAATCTAGGCCATTTATAGAACAACACTTGTGCCATGAAAATGGTGTCTCTCGGAAAGTACAGGTTGTTGGTACGTCCTTCATATAGGACGGTATTGATGAACTGCGGACAAACATCTGAAGTGGTATCTAGGACATTTACCTCTTTCATTAACACTTGTGCCATGACAATAGTGCCTCCCAGGAATAACGGGTTGAAGGTATGTTCTCCATATGGGACTGTATTGATGAATTCTAAGTTAAATACCTAAAGTACTACATCTAGGACACTTACCTCATTGAACAACACTTGTGCCATGGAAATGGAACCTCCCGGGAAGTACAGGTTGTAGTTCTGTCCTTCACGTAGGACTATATTGATCAACTCTAGGATAAACACCTATAAAAAGTACTATATCTAGGACGCTTACCTCAGTGAACAACACTTGTGCCATGGAATGGCGCCTCCCGGGAAGTACGGGTTGTAGTTTTGTCCTTTACGTAGGACGCTACTGATGAACTTAACTAAAATACTATATCTAAGATGCTAAAGTACTATATCTAAGATGCTTAAGTACTATATCTAAGATATGTCCTTGACGTAGGACTACATTGCTGAACTCAGGGTAAACACCTATAAAAAGTACTTTATCAAGGACACTTACCTCATTGAACAACACTTGTGCCATGGAAATGGCGCCTCCCGGGAAATACGGATTATAGTTTTGTCCATCACGAAGGACGACACCAGCAGGCGGGTCCACGTATCCAGTCAGCAGCGCAAATATGTAGTCCTCGCCTCCTTTACGACCCAAGACGATGTACGATAGGTCCGGTGGGAATGCACCTGAAAGGTAACGCCATAAATATTTATTACACATCATAATTGTTGGTTTATTACTTGTTTATTTTAATCAGCAGATGGGTCAACATCATCAGCCTATTAATGTCCCCACTGTTGAGGCACAAGCCTCCCCTTGCACAAGGGGGTACGGGTCACGATCCACCGAGCGGGACCACGGATGTTAGATTTCAGACGCCTTCGGAAACTTTTAGTTTCCTCAGACATGCAGGTTTCCTTGCGATGTTAGAGCAGTCGGTCAATGTACGTAAGTCTTAGAAACAATCCGAAAAACTCATTGGTACATGGCATTGCATGGTTTCGAAGCCGGACCTCAGCATGAGAGTCTGACGGGTCTGCAGCGGGTCATCTGATGGTAAATGGTCACAGTCGTCTATAGACATGCCATGTGCTGCTAATTTCGAGGATTAAGGTGGAATGCCTCAAGTGCCGGTAATTGCGCTGGTTCTCTTACCATACATACTCTTGTATACAGCAATACAAGCATTGTTGCTTTGTAGCAGGAATAGGTAAAAAGGTGGTACCACCCCTGACTCCGCACAGTCATATTATCTTCAAGTTGTTCACTATACTGTCAATTCAAATCATTATCCCATTCTTGTCAATATTTGGAATTCGAAGCATACTGAAACAGACTGTCTTTACGAGGCCGGTTCCTTTCCGTTTTGGTTAGCTGTGTCTAATCACAAAGCGCTGATTTCAAGTGAGGGGATGGCGGAGTGCATGTGATTGGTTGCAGCGAACCGAACCGCGACTAGAACAAGACTCGTGCAGTCCGGCTAAGACTGCCTTTCCATATGATATGATAATTATGATAAGGGATTTTTTAAAGTTGGGGCTATATCCGCCTTTGACCACAATCTCACCAGATGGTGACGGTGAGGTCGAGGTAAATGCCTATAATAATGGTGTAATAACTAATTAATTACCGTTATTCTGCCGTGTCGTACCGGCATTTAAGAATAGCACCACCCCAACTCTTCCCGTGGTTGTCGTACGCGGCGACTAAGGGTCTTAGTGAATACTATTCTACACCTAGTAGACGGCAATAGGCTCAAAGTGGGAACTACCTATGATGAAGGTGGTTCTTCTGGCTACTCTCTCGAGGATTATGGACGTGAGAGTTATGCTATGCTTAATTACCGTTATTGGCGGCCCTGGCTGCGTTCTCGTTGGGATACGGAGACGGGAAGGGATCGGACAGCTTGCCCGGCCGCTCATAGAAGTTGCCTTCCTCATCAGGTCCATCTCGAATCATATTCTGTAAAACATAATACTCGTTCGGATTCGGATCATATCCGCCAGACAGATTCCACTTTCGTCATACGTCATTTTTATTGAAAGGGGTTTGAAGATTTCAGTTGGGGCCTGCCTGGCCAAAACTAAAAAAAATATATATCAAAAAAACTTCAAAATGGCGGCCCCGCATAATTCTTATATGAATTGATAGCTGATATCGATACCAACAAGAAATATAATATGAAATAAATGTAAAGTTTTATGACCAGCACAACTTTGATATCTTAAATCTTGTTAACATGACACTTTAGGAGATTTTGCTACATAACATTTCTTGTTTTTTTTTATATCAATAAACTATCGATTTATATAGTATTTATGCGCGCCGGCATTTTAACGTGTTTCTAAGAAGAAAAATTACAAAACTATCTATCAATAAAAATAAAATTATTATTTAAAAAAATATCCATTTTTAGGTAGAATAGATGCGTGCAAGCAAGTTCTACAATTGTGCAAATTCTCAAGTCTATAGCTTGAGTAGTTCCTGAGAAAAACAGCTGTGCCATACAGACGGACAGACACCAAAGTTTCACCATAAGGGTTCCTTTTTTACCATTTTGGTATGGAACCCTAAAATGTGTTTATATTTAATAATAAAAATATTTTTCTTAAAAAAAAGAAGAAATGATGAATACTGACGTCTTCGGCTTCTGCCTTTGCCTCCTCCTCGGTGTGAGAAACGCCGACCAGGTTACGGAAGGCGATGTACTGAAGCGAGTGACACGCCTTGCACACTTGTTTGTACACCTCGTAGCCTCGACGAATACTGCACACAGAATGAAGCATGGAATCACACAAGGCACAAAAAGCGGCTAATTCTTCACCTGGCATACCGAGTACATCAAAGCGTATGATGACGTACCCTTGTGATGACGTGAACATCGTGCAGTACTCGAATTACCTTTCTTTTTGTGCCATGGAATCACACTAGATTCACCCACTGGTTTTAAATGGATGCCACAAACTAAGTTTAGGTAAGCAAAGATAGTTTGAGATAGTTGATGGAATCAGGCGGAAATCCATTATTAATTGTAACAATTATAAGGGGAAGGACCTTCGGATTCGCTCTTCCCAACAATAACCAAATCCAGAAGGATTTAAAATCGCAAATGATGACATCGTTATCACATCAGACTCTAAGGAGGTCTGATGTGATTATCAGATTTCAGACCCTTAGGAGGTCTGATGTGATTAGGATTGAGAGTGTGAAAAGAATGGGACAATAAATGAATAGCAGTATTCCGCTAGAAAATGTGAACTTGAACTCAAATTAGACACGTGTTTCGAGGACAAGTGGACAGCTCTGATACTTTGTGATTCAATTATAGATAGGTAATAAAGATAGGTATTTGTGACCAAGTGGGCTGTAGACCAAGAAATCGTTAAATAGGATAGGTTCCACCGCTGCTTGCAGTCTAGATATTTCTTTTTCTTTCTTATTTTTTTTCTGATATTTTTCTTTCTTTTCTTATTTCTTTCTTTATATCTTTTTCTTTTTCATATTTCTTTCTTTCGCTGTGATGACGCAGTGATTAGTCGCTTTGTATTGATTACTATGGCACTGTGTTCACTACACCGGGAAAATGCAGGCCGGACGTCAGCATTTTGAACAAGCATTTGACACTCCGTTCGCAGCGTACGCAGTAATGCTGACGCAATGGACGCAAAGCTTTACCCACACTCATTCAATTACATAATACACTTTGAAATAAAACACTAATTCTCTAAAAACAGATTTCCAAAACAAATAACACTAGTGATGTCTTTATGAAATTGGAAGTCTTACTTGAATAAATTGTCACGATGTAAAAATGTCAATGGGCAACACATCAGGCTTATACCCTTTAGTACTTTGTCACTTTATGTCACGATGTAAAAATGTCAATGGGCAACACATCAGGCTTATACCCTTTAGTACTTTGTCACTTTATGTCACGATGTAAAAATGTCAATGGGCAACACATCAGGTTTATACCCTTTAGTACTTTGTCACTTTATGTCACGATGTAAAAATGTCAATGGGCAACACATCAGGCTTATACCCTTTAGTACTTTGTCACTTTATGTCACGATGTAAAAATGTCAATGGGCAACACATCAGGCTTATACCCTTTAGTACTTTGTCACTTTATGTCACGATGTAAAAATGTCAATGGGCAACACATCAGGCTTATACCCTTTAGTATTTATTTGACACATTCATATCAGTGTCAAGGAAATATAACGAAAACTTATTGCGACAGGTTTCTACAAAGATTGAAGTGTCTTCCACTGTACTACTGTACTGTAATACAGAAATTACAGAAAATTATTAATAACAACTTAATGTTGAATTTCCTTTTACATAGGTTATTGATAATGCCTACTATTTTATCTTCCAGTTTAATAGTTGTATAATATTCGGTGGCACTTGTTATTATGTCCAATTTGTATTACTAGCTCTAACGAAAGGAAACAACTGCAGAGGGGGCTAGAAAGGCAGAAAACTAAGACTTGGCTTATTATTTACGATGGTTCTTGAGTAAGTTATACCTAGCATGGTCGAGGGACCGGAACCACCCATTATGCGTCCAGGGCATCTGATGCGGGTGTGCCTCGGCTCCTGAGGCGTCCACTGACTGCTCCAGCGCAAACAGCAGCGCTCCCACGCCGCCGCCTACCGCTCCCAGAGTCGATATTAACTGGGAATGGACCAAATCATCTGACAGTTACTGGAAGCATCCTAAGGATTCAACCTTCGTTAAACATACACAGTCGCATGTTAAGGAGTGTACGCAGTTTCAAACTAATCGATTATAACGAACTATGTTAATTGAACACTGTGCCCACACATATGATTGATTAATGTTTGTGTTCAATAGTTATTTGTTAGTTTATCATATGGTTAGTAGCCAATAGATAACACCTTTATAGATCTAGAAAGAAATGGAGTTATAAATGCATTTTTATCTAGTATTGTTGGTGATTTTGTAAAACTTTGCCATGGCAAATAGTATTATGCCATTTGTGTGTATGAATATGAAGGTATAAGTACCTACTTTTTGATTCTGGAAGGCGATTCTTGTGGTGGAATGTCGAATTCGACATTAGTCCTATCTCATTCGCTCACATAACATGTGTGAGCGTGACAAGATATTCTTAGCGCTCAACTTTTGTATGTCGAACGCTGTGAGAATCGCCTTCCTGAAGTTAATTACAATGTTGCAAATATTAAGTAAATTGTTCAAATGAGATGGGATTTACTAATTTCTTTTCATATTAGGTTTTCATGTGCAATGACAATATTAATTTAAAAACAAAAATATTTGACCTCAGAAGTGTAAGTGTTCTTTGGTTGGGGTGTCACTAAGGGGGCAATGAGGGGTATAAGTGTTAGAAAAATTCCGAATTTTTAAAATAAACTTTATCACAGAAATCTAGTGGATGTGGAACCGAGTTGGACATAGTAGGTTCTGTTGCATTATAACAACCACGAAGACTCGGACCCTAGGGCTCATCCTTTGACCTATCTTCGAACACCCTTAACAACACTCTGACCCATATTTCTGTTACACAGATATGTAAAGTTAATCTTCACATCATATACTGCTTGTAGTACTTTCACAGCCATTTGAACAGCTCAACCTCCATTTACATCACTCATGAAAAATGTAGAATGTGGTTGTACTTACCAATTTTCTGCTTTTGGTCCATCCTTGCGAATTCGTGGACAGCTGACAAACCTGCAATGGACGAGCTCCGATAAATTTTCTACATACTTGTTACATAATGTGGAATAGGTTAACACTTGCCCATAATTCTTTTACTCAACACTAATCACCGGATTTCGTTCCTGCAGTCCTGTACACTCACACTATTGAGAAAAACTCCAAATAACGTCCCAGAATCTGCCTAAATCCGGAAAATACACAAGTTCCCAAAGGAGGAAGGAAACTCTTTTTTTCTGTTGTATTATAACTTTGACGACACGCTTCAGGTTATATTAAATAACATACAGTTTGGACTTATTGTTTATAATGTGGTTTAGTACCTGGGGAGCGACCAAGCCACATTTTTTGAGTAATCGTGCCCCACAAATCCTGCCTACGGCGGCCGCCATGATAGTAGAATGTCGAAGCAAAGGACGAATCGGATCAACTGACATTTCTGTAAAACTACCAAACGACTGCCATTTGAAAAAAATACTTGAAAGAAAATTTATTCAGGAAAAACAGTTCGAAATCTCACAAAAAAACTGATTTTCCAACAAATATCTCTTGATTATGCTAAAGTTGATTGACAGAAAAGCATGTCAAAATTCCATCCAGTTATCAGTCAAGAAATCAAACTGGCCATTTTATTGAAAACTAGAAAACAAAATTAATTTAGCTTCAAAAAGTTAGTTTGCAGAACAGTTGCAGTGTTGCAGAAGGAGTAGAAAAGGTGTTGGAAAAGTGACTGAAAAATACTCATTTTAGAATTTATTTCCATAGTATAGTAAAAGTTGCTAAGAGTAGAATGGCAACATTGTTAACGTTCAGATTTTTCAATTTGGTTCAAAAGAGCTGGAATCCAGAGCCGTAAAAATATGTATTAAAATATATATATATCGGATACAATCAATCAACAAGTTTTCGGACGAAAAGATGAATGTCATCTTATTCATTCTTCATTCATTCATTACATCAGGTTTCTCCCGCGCTTTTGTCGCGTCCACACCAGCTTTTTTTCGTTGTCTTGCAAATTGTTTTACAGTAGTGCTTTTCAAGTAAGAATGGTGTTTTTTATTCGAAGAACGTCTACAAAATGTGATTAATGTATCGAACAATGAAGTAAAGTCAAATAAGACGCTGCACCCCGATCCGTACTTGGCTGGATTTTGAAGAGCCATACTGCGGCCGGGACGCCTTCTTCTTTGGTTCGGATGGTGCAGAAGCGTGGAAGATTCTCCCAGATAGCATTGAAATGTGTCACACCAGCATTTTAATGAAGACTTGAAAGAGTTGTTTACATCAGACATGGCTGTATGGGCTCAGTTCCCTTTGCCTTAAAAAAACAAACAACAACACATGTGTGCGGTCTGCGGCTGCTCTTAAAACCGTTAAAAATAAATTTAACAAATAAAATCTTGTTTGTTTGTAGTGAAAATACATGAATATTAGTTATTTTCGTAAAACCTATAGTTATTTTGTAGTTAACTCATCCAAAAGGTAAGATTATATATCATTGTTTTGATTGGCATAATTAAGTACATAGTTGCAGGCCTTGGTACTTTAAGTGTCATATTACAATACTTGTGTGCTTGCTTGCAATTTCAGGTTTAAAATCTCCGTATCGAGTGCTGACACGACAATGAAAGTGTTCACTCAGAAGCGGAACCCCATAACGGGCAGTACCGAGTGGGACATGCAGCACGAAGATTACGACTTCCATCAGGAGATCGCACGATCAGCCTTCGCCGATATGCTTCACGACACCGAGAGGAACAAAAAGTACTACAGCGCGTTGCAACTGGCCATTGAGAAAATGCACAAAGCTGGGAAGAAGGCCCATGTTTTGGACATAGGTATATGTTTCATCTCATTTTCTTTGTCTTGGTATTTCAACATCCCTAAAACGACTAACTGCATTTACATACATTCCTTAAACTGTGCATTAATAATCAGAGATAAGCAGTTGTTCCTCTAGTCTAGTTGCATCATCGTTATTGTGGTAATGAATTGAATCAAGAACATGCACCTTGATATAACATAATATCTAATATATCTTATATATATTGATTATGGGATTGCACTTTACATGCAAAAACCAAAGTGTCTTTGTTTGAATAAGTACATAGTTACTTATTGTTAGTTATTGGAGCAACTAGGTGATGTACCCACTTTAATCACTATTTAAAAACCTATCTAATCTATTTTTCAGCCTATGACTCTGTTATTGTGGAAATTGAATGGTGCCCAGTTTACAAGTTATTATTGTGCTGGGGTCTGTGTAGAGTATTTATTTTGAGGATTGACAGAAATTCTGGGCAGTTCCTCAGCTCTTTATTGAAATTTTAAAATGTGTATATGTATGATTTTTTTTTCGCGATTTCCACAGTTGATCCGATAGTAGTTATATACTATATAGGTTATATTATAGATAGTTGTTCAGTTATTATTTCAGGACAAGGTTTTTGTTACAGACAAAAGAAATATTTTTTTAATATCATAGTATACCAATTTAATTTACAGGCACAGGTACAGGCTTGCTCTCTATAATGGCAGCTCGTTGTGGTGCAGACACCATCGTCGCATGTGAAGCGTTCAAACCCATGGCCGAGTGTTGCCTTAAGATTTTGGCCCAGAACAATGTTGCTGATAAAATTACTGTCATACCAAAACGATCCACTGAGTTGACGGTTGGACAGGATGGAGATATGCAACAAAAAGCCAATATTTTAGTCACTGAGGTCTTTGATACGGAGTTGATTGGTGAAGGTAAGTTACAGCTAAGTTTAATTTAAATAAATAAATAAAATCTTTATTGAAAAATTTAGTACACAATGTTTGTACAGTGTGATTTGTTTCGAGCGCCTGACCTCTAACCTAGTTAGAACCTGTGCCTTAGGGGCAAAGAACGAATATTATTTGACTTTGGGGTCAATTTTCCTTGTTATTTGCCGTATTAAATTATAGTTCAATCATTGCTAAAAGAAATCAGTCTTAAATAATCGCATATATTAGTTAATGTGTGTGATAATTTAATTTAAATTTAAGTTTAGATTACTGTGTCGCTAGTAATCAATTCCTTTATCATATTCAAAATATGAGAATGACTTGATCAAATGTTTTACATTTTTTTTTTATACTATAATATATATAAACATGTCATATAATAAATAATAATAATAATTTTCCAATAAAAAAAATATTTCGTGTTTTAGTTAATGTTTTACATTAGATGCTTACTTTTATTTTAATTTAATTTAATTTATTTAGAAAACCAACAGCTATATTACAACAGGTTATCTAAACTTAAGTAACTAGACATATGCCAATTATAGTTTCCCAAATACAAAAATCCCGGATAGCAAAATTCATCCGGATAGGCCGGATACCGGATACAAACTGGATAACCGGTGCATCTCTACTATGAATGAGCCAAATGATTGGATGGATACTGTATTGGTTTTTCGCTTTTCCTGTTTTTGAGATACGAAAAATAGAACCAAAACACCTTGGATGAAAGATACAATAGTCTCCTCCCCTAGAGGCGGACGCGCGTTCGTTCGTTCATGTTTGACTATCGAATAACTCTGCTAATTCCTTAAGTATTTATTGTCTACTTACTTTTGGAAATAGTAAATAGGTACATACGACCGATTCTTTACTGGCGCACAAGCCCTGAGGCTTATGCCAGTATTATGTTTTAAGACATGTAATTAGTTTTATTTAAATAAAGGAAAAAAAATATGTAATTTTACAGGTGCTTTGCAGACATTCTCCCATGCTCATCAAAATCTTCTAGAGAAGAATTGCATAGTGGTACCAGATTCTGCTGTCATATACGCACAAGTGGCCGCGTGCCCGTTCCTGCAGGAGTGGAACAAACTGAACGACTTAGCGAATGAAGATATGGAGACTGTACTGAAAGTTCCACAGAAGGTTAGATTGTATAAGAAAAAGTTTGCTGATTGCGAATGTGCGTCCCTGCTGACGCCAGTTTTTTTGTTTGCAACTCGAATACTTATCCTCTTCTCATTCTGTCCAAAAAGTGCACTTTTTCGCCAAAATATACCAAACTGCATTACAGTTTGTCGGCAATCTGCATTTTGCTTTTGGTTACATTAATTTTTGTTTAAGTTTTTAATACATCTTATACCCCGACCAGGAATATAAAATAAGAACCCTGTCCAGATTCTGTCAAATATGTTTTGGTATTTTTGTAGCGTTTGTTATGGAGTTTGCTTTAACATAGCATAACTCTCACGTCCATAATCGTCGAGGGGGTGGACAGAGGAACCACTTTCATCATATGTAGTTGCCACTTTTAGCCATAAGATTTGGTGGACAAAGCAGGTGGGCGACCCTATCGCCGTCTACTAAGTGTAGAATAGTATCTACAAATGTCCTTAGTCGCCGCGTACGACACCCACGGGAAAAGTTGTGAGAGTTAAGGAAGTACTTACAACATGTTTAAACTTACAATAGGAATTAAAGTCATATACACAATGTGCAGAGCTGGAGCTGACTTTAGGACCAAGCCTCTTTATCGCCTATATGGCGAGGGTTTCAGGGTATTTTGTGTCAGGGTATACTTGTAGGCACCTATAGCGGATTTTCAAACCTTTGATCCAGATTAAATCTTTAGCGATAAGCGCTAGGTGCCGGCCTTAGAAGAGTGCCGTGTGGTACCGGCTTTAAAGAATAGCACCACCCCAACTCTTCCCGTGGGTGCCGTAGGAGGCAACTAAGGGTCTTAGTGGATACTATTCAGTATTGTACATCTAGTAGACGGCGGTAGGCTCGCCACCTATTACGTTTATCCACCAAATGTTACGTCAGAAAGTGGGAACTGCCTATGATGAGGGTGGTTCGTCTATCTACCCCCTTGGGGATTATCGACGTGAGAGTTATGCTATGTTATAGCAAACTCCATAACGAATTTACTATGGTACAGTGAATTACCCTTCACCAGACTACAAGAGTACCAAAACAGACATGACAGAATCTGGACAGGGTTTTTATTTTATATTCCTGGTCAGGGTAAAAGATGTATTAAATATCATGACGAAGGTGGTTCCTCTGTCTACCCCCTCGGGGATTATGGACGTGGGAGTTATGTATGTATGTTGAGACCCTTTTCACAATAACAGCAGACCATCAGACATGATTTCAATATGTTTACCTTTGACTATATCATTATTTTATTATAATTATAACTGTTTCGGTCATTGCTGTGTGTGAAATAAACATATAACTTACTTACTTTACTTACTTTTTATGTATGATCCAGATCAAAGACTGCCCTGGCTCAGCAGCGGTCCACGACATTCAACTATCCCAGGTTCCCCGACACATGTTCTTTGAGTTATCGGACCAGATCCCTGTATTCTACTACGACTGGTCAGGTCGTACGCCGATAGACATGAAGAGGACGGTCAAACAGAAGTTTACAGCGTCAAGCAAAGACGAAGCTCAAATGGTGTTTATGTGGTGGGAGCTTAACATGGATCCTGAAGGTTGGTGTTAGAATGAAAAGTGGTTTCAATTTTTATTTTTCTATGTTGGGTATACGAAGCAAAAGTGAGTGGAAAGCCGGGGTCGTCCTTGACTGACCTTTAAAGATCAGGTTGATAACAGAGCAGATGACCCCAATCTCAAGCCAAGCAAGAGGCGTGCCAATACAGATAGTCGTGGCGCTCCATTCTCTCTGCTTACCCTGCAAGGATATGTATTTCTATATTCGGACTAGATCCGTGATTGACCACAGTTTCACCTATTGGGAAGTGATGATGCGACTGAGGATGGAGCACGCGGACTTGGGTAAATGCCTTGGCTAGTCACTTCTATAATAATCATTAGGGCCCAGGCCTCCCCTTGCACAAGGGGATACGGGTCCCATAGCCGGTGACCCACAGCTGGCCGGGTGCTGATTTCATACATTTTTTTCCTCAGACATGCAGGTTTTCTCACCATGTTTTCCTTCACCGTTAGAGTAGTCAGTAAATGTACATAAGTCTTCGAAAAAATCCGAAAATCTCATTGGTACCGTCGGCCAAACAATTGGTTTACCACCCTAAGTCTGAATGACATTTGGAATTGTCAATAAGGACTATTAGCATGCATCTCTTTGAAGGTTTCTACCAAGTATGTACCTTAATTATGTTTTCATTCCATTGAAGATTTAGCCAAAACTGGTAAACCACTTTTTTGGCATACCATACATGACACTGCATGGTTTCGAACTCGGACCTCCCGCATGAGACTCCGGCGTCCCACCCACTACTCCACAGACGCTGCGACGCTACGCCGCTCATAATGAACTGATATGTAGTTTAAAGCTTTGGGAATCCCCGTATTGTAAGATAGCCTTGGTGATAGATAGGCAATTAAATTCTAAAAAAATGGGTCAATCATTTTAAAACGGGATGCAAATATCACATTTCAGTGAAAACTATGTTAAACCTTTTTAGAAAACCATTTTCAGTTAACAAAGTTTGTTTTACGTTCCAATACGGAAACTTTCAGAGATATTCTTTGATAATTCATTGAATAATGTAAATCTAAGAATTCTTTGTTAAATTGAATGGATTTTACAAAAGGTTTCAGAGATATTTTAAAAATTGAGTCTATAAAATCTCTTGACAGTTTACTGGGCTTTGACATTCGAATTACTTTTTTAGGAAAAATCGTCCTCAGTTGTGCCCCATGGTGGACTCATCCTGACGCCAAAGCTCGGTGCGTACGTCCCCAGGACACCATACCATGGCGCGACCACTGGATGCAAGCTGTTTACTACCTCCCCAAACCCATTTACAACAAACGAAACTACGAACGCACTCTCGTCTGCTGCCACGATGATTACTCCCTGTGGTTCTACTTAGAAAACGAAGACATCAAGTTCGAGAACTACCAAAGACCTGTTTGCGAATGTGGAGTACACATGGCATTCTCAAGAACACACTTGGCCTACCTAAATGATACGTACCGCAGCAAGAAGCATCTGAGCCATTTGAAGGAGAAATTGAAGGAAATAAAAGATCCTATCGTTTTGGATTTGAACGGGAGTACTTTGCTCGGATTAGCAGCTGCCAAAATGGGGGCGAAGAAAGTGTACGTTCTGGAAACGATGAATTTGAATATCGGATTTTTAAACGATTATATCGCTGCAAATGATATTGACAATGTTGAAATCATATCGGATTTAAACGATGAGCTTTTGAGCGAGGTTGAAATTGTGGTTTGCGATCCGAATTTCAGCAACGCAATATTACCGTGGGAGAATCTGAAAGTTGCCTACCTTCTTCACAAATGCAAGAATAAACTGAGGGATGATGTGATAGTAATTCCGGAGAGCTGCGAATTTTGGGCGGTGCCTGTGGAATTCCAGGATCTGCACAAAATAAGGGTTCCGTTGGACAATTGTGAGGGAATAAACATGTCTGCTTTTGATGAGCTAGTGGAGGTTAGTTGATTACTCATTTGTTTTTGCTTATTGTTCAATAGGACATAAAACGCAAAGCGTTGCTTAGATGGAGCCACGAGCACACTCCGTAAACAGAAAAGAAAACGAAACGTCATTACTGAAGATATCACAAATTTGTCGTTAGGGGGCGTCCATTAATTACGTGAGGCATTTTTTAGGATTTTGTAACCCCCCCTCCCCTCCTGGTGAGATTTTGTGAGATTTTCCTCAACTCCCTCCACCCCTCTCCTAATCTCACGTGAGATTTTTTAAATTTTGTGTTTTGATTATGAACGCGTTGGATTATAAAAAAAATAAAAAAACAAGAACACAATTTATTCTATTATCTTTATTTAAGACTAGCAAAGACTAGTAGTTGAGATTATTCCCGTTACTTAAAGTCACTGTGATAAAATTAAATAATAAATACTTTAACAAAAATGAATAAAAGATTTATTCTAATTCAGTCCATGGAAAAATTACGTGATATTTTCGAAAATCCCCCCCCTCCCCCAGGTGAGATTGAGTAAGATTTAGCTTGACCCCCTCCCCCCCCTTGAACACCTCACGTAATTACATTAATTAAATTAAATTAATCCAAATTAGGGGGCGTCCATTGCCCCCTTATTTGGATTAATTAAATTTCTCAAAGCTATAGTAAAATTGTGATAGTATCATGGCATCATATCTCCATTTCTAAATAGCAAACCTAAAAATCTGTTAAAACAGCGTGGCGCGAGTCTGTAGGAATTTGGTGGAAAGATACGTACATGTTCATATTTGACTTTATGTACTAACTTAGAGTTATTAAACAAAACTTTTGTAAAGTCATATTAATCAAAATAATCGTTATTTATTTATCAAATTACTGTCATTGAAAGCAATAAATTTAGGTTATGTCATGTTTAGAACAAAATCATCTTAAAAGTCGTACACGTACGTCGTATTTTTGAATGTTTTTTTTGTAACAGTGCTAGTGGCGCCTCTAGTGGTAAAACATTGATTATCTATTCTTGGAAGCGAATACTATTGTATTTCGTCATGGTTAGTTTAATACTGACACCGCATATAATATTGCTCTGACAAAATTATTGAATACGCGCAAGACTTACGTACATTTACCGACTGCTCTGACGGTGAAGGAAAACATCGTGAGGAAACCTGCACACTGATATGACCAGTGTGTAAAATGGGGTAGGCACAAAAGATCCTCGAGGGTCGAAATGCCGCTGGGGTTATTCCCGGCCCCCTATCATAAGATAAGATAGTGAAAGCATTAAATTAATTCAGTAGTTTTAGAGAAAATCGCGATTATGTAAGTCACAGATGGGTTACATGAAAATAAAAATTAGGTACACGATGTCATTGCAGAGCTCCCGCACAATAAGCGACGCGGAGATCGAGGCCCAACCGATGTGGGAATACAGGAGCAGGACCCGCGGCCGGCCGCGCAAGCTGCTCCATATGGACCTGGGACGACTCCAAGTGACATACGCGAACAACGAAGCACAACCCTTGTCGTAAGTTAATTTTTCTATTATACAGGCTCGCAGAACCGACAACCGTTGGGGTAGACGAGTTCTAGAGTGGAGACCGCGTACAAGAAAGCGCAGTGTGGGACGCCCCCTGGTGGACCGACGACCTGAAGAAGGTTGCTGGCGATGGTTGGATGAGAAAGGCCGAAGACCGAGTGATGTGGCGCGCCCTGGGAGAGGCCTATGTCCAGCAGTGGACCGACAGGGGCTGATAGACAGGGTATAACAAAAACCCACTATAGAGCAGAAGCTTCTTATATAGGTGTAACAAAACCCCCTATAGAGCTAAAAGGGTGTTCAGATCTGTAGCCATAGCTTTAACTTTCATTATGGGGTCAACTCTGAAATCACGAAAATCAGCTATTTCATACATTTCGGTCGTGCAGGTTTTGATCTTTTGTATGGAACTGCGGTTTTTTTTTCGCGATTCCAGAGTTAATCCCATAATGAAAGTTGTTCAGCTACGGCTACTGAACTTAACACCCCCCTTTTAGCTCTATAGGGGGTTTTGTTACACCTGTATAAGAAGAAGCTTCTGCTCTATAGTGGGTTTTTGTTATATCCTGTCTATCAGCCCATGTCGGTCCACTGCTGGACATAGGCCTCTTCCAGGGCGCGCCACATCACTAATTAAGAAGAATAACTTGACCATCGCGTACCGTAAGTGGTCACCGTCGTCTATAGACATCACAGCTCACTGTAATGTTATTAGGTTTTCGATGCGCTGCTAACCTTGACGACTCAGTTGGAGAGCCTCATGTGCCGGCAATTTCGCTGGCTCTTATCCTTCAAACTGAAACAGCAATGCGATTGCATTCCTGCTTTGCGGCAGAAAAGTAAATTACAAAATACCGATGAAACAATTGTCTGATCTAAGTGAAGTGTAACAAAATATAGACAAAATTGCAGTAGGATCGTAAGATTTAAGACTTGGGAGGGGTCCGGTCTAAGAAAAGAGGGTTCATGGCTTGAAGTGTTTTGTATGGACTTTTTCGGTGGACTCGGCTCTTGACTGAAGTAAATACGTAGTCTGTTTAAAATGACGTCGTTACTTTTACATTAAAAAGTGTTTGCATGTTTTTCCAGTGACAAAGACATGGGAGAACAGATGTTAAACGGGTTCGTGATATGGGCGTACTGGATAGTGGGCGGAAAGGCGCTCGGCGGTGGACCCACCCAGTGGCCCGATGTCGGCGATACGGTGATCTTCGACCCTTACACCAGGCAGGCTGTCAAGATACTGGTAAGTTGTTGAAAAGGATTTAGAGACATGGGAGATGTTAAACGGCTTCGTGATTTGGGCGGAGTGGCGAAATCCATCAATCTCTTTTTTTGAGACATGCAGATGTCTTACAAAGGTTTTACTGTTTTTTGTGGTCGGCGCCTTAACTTTTTTAGAATTGTAACTATAGTGAGACATTTTAAATATGGCTATTAATTACGGATTACCACGGTAGTCCTCCCGGATAGTTATAGCCATTTTAGAAAGCTCACAGAGAGTGCGAAGCGCCCGTCGACACGGCGGCGTTTCGTCTCGCCCGGTCGACAGGCGCTTCGCAACTAGTCGAAGGACTTGTTATCAGTGAGTAAACCGTAACGTTAACTTTTGTTTCAGAAACAATCCCACAAAGTGACCAGTTCGGACATGTGGAGCTACCAAGTAGCCTGTGACCTCGAGAACGGGCAGTTCGACATCAATCTGAACTTGGTGCCAACGCCTGAGACATGAATGAATAGAGGAACGTATTTTCTAGATAAACAGCCAGCCTTTTGTTGTTATTAATAACATAGCAGTACTGGCGTACGTGTATCCTACGTTTATGAGGTAGACAGAGGAACCGTCTTTAATAATACAGGAAAATAACAAAAACAACCCCTAATAGAACTTGTGTGTGTGTGCGGGGGGGGGGGGGGGAGTTTGTTCAGTGTCCATAACTGAACTACGGGCCAACTTTGAAATCGCGAAAAAAACCCATAGTAAAAGTTGTTCAGTTATGTATACTGAACAAACCCCCTTTCGGTTCTATAGGGGTTTTTGTTACACACTGTATTGTAATGATATCATGGAAATGATATCATGAACAAAGTACATACTATTTAGACTCGAAGTAGAGTCTAATTTTAAAAGGGTGGAATTTAAATATTGGCAATACATACATTGATGTTAAATCTCAATGATTTCAGTAAAGATTGCCGTTAATTCAAGTTTCAACCTGTATGTACTATTTTATCCATATTTCGTGTAAGGTCAGATTTTTTTTTTGGCTTTTCACAATATATTGTTTCCATTTTTAGTTGATTTAAAAAATATATTGTTGTTACATTGGTAAGCGAATAACATTTCTCGCGCATACACAATTTGTTTTCGATTGTAATTAAATAAGATTAGTGTCTTTTCATCTATTAAATATTTAAATTAAAGTAGATCTATAGGTGTTATTGTAGATTTGAAAGGAGTTTAGAGGTGATTTGAGCATTTCCACCTCCAGCAAAATTCTGATTGTTGCCACGTTTCCATGTTGTTGAATTTATCTATTCTAATGTACAATGTTCCTTGTATTTGTAATCGAATTATATTTCACGTGTTTTCTTTTGATTATGGTGACTTAAATTATTTATATTTGCATGCTCATCGTTGAGTAGAATGTAAGATAATACCATCTTGTAATTATGTACCTATATTCTGGAATAATAAATCAATCTGAGTCAATTTTAAGTGTAAAGTAAAAGTAAAATACACTATTGCACAAATAGAAAACAACAAATAAAAGATGGAAAAGAAAATAGTGAAGTACAATTGAGCTGAGCAATACAATGATTTACTGGACCCGCATGCTGCATCGTCGACCTCATCGTCGCTTACCATCAGGCGAGGTCGAGGTCAAATGCGGGTTTAGTAGTCAATAAAAATATATATTAAAAAATGTATTGAACTATTAAGTTTTACGATTTTTCCATTCCTTAAACTTGGGGTAAAATCACAACATTTTAGAGATTTCTACCTTTAGTGGTAACTAATTTACAATTTTTAATCTCCGACAGAAAAGGACGTTGACGCGTATGTTTATTTGTCTGGGGCATCGTAACTCATCAACCGTTGATCCCATTTGGACACGATTTTTTTAACAGAATTTGGAAAAAATATGGACGAGGGGTTTGAGTATCATTGATGTCTGATGGGATCTGTTAATAATGGAAGGGTAATAGATAATGTAGTTGGGGTTTCAGCTCAAATATTTAATGCCATGGTGTCAGTACTAGATCTGGAACTTTGATGACCTGGTGATGACCAGGAAAAAGTAAGGGTTACAATGGTATGTCGGGGGTTAAATTTTTATTACTGAATACTTATTCGATTTTAAATATGACAACATTCCACGTAGTGCAAAATTTTTAGGCGCGAATTATACAGAGGATCAGGCTATATTAAAGGGCCCCTCTATCCACTTCGCACCTAAGATTAATGATTATAATTATACAATAAGTACACTGTTTCTCATAGGAAGGTAAATTATTGTTTTTATTGATTATAGGTATCTACTCATCTCAACATGGATGATTCTCATTTTTTTTTGTAATTCATTAAATATATTCCGCATGAATGGCGAAATTAAAATTGGGTTTCATTTAATGACACTATTTTCTGCTCCTGTCGTAATGATGGCTTCGGAAGAGATCACTTTTATTATAAGCCTGTTTAATACATTAAAATACGACTATAGTGTACCCCTGACCAAGAATATAAAAAAACCTTTAAAGTGCGCCATTGGTAGCTTTATTCTCTGTTATGAAGTTGCTTTGAAAAATAAACCTAGTATCAATTGATTCCGCAATATGGTATATGGCTACTAAATCTACCCAACCTCTCCTTCCGCCCACGCTTCTGAAGGTCTAACGCACTTACGCTGCGCTGCGCGACTCTGCGCGGCGCAGTGCAGCGCGGCAAAATATTATTTATATGGATGGATGGAGCGACGATCTGCGCAAGGTGGCTGTCAACGACTTGATGAGAAGTGCCGAAGATCGGGCTCAATGGCGCGCTCTGGGAGAGGCCTATGTCCAGCAGTGGACTAGAGTGGGCTGCTGATGATGATAAGTTTGTATGGAGCTAGACGCACAGGCGGCAGACAACTGCAAAACACAGATTCATAAATATACTCTTGTTGGATGCACATTTTCCAACAGAATCGAACGTGGAACTGTAAGCAGATGGCATTCAACTGAACCAAAGAGGTTGCGTTGATTATGGAGGTTACGAGAATAAGCCAACCAGCCTTTTTCTTCCGGAGAGCGTTCGTGGGATTTATTAACATAAGTACAGACGTGGAGAAAAATGGTCCCGTGCGTCACGTGAGAATATCCACGAATACTTACGATCAACTTTTTCCTTAATAATAATAAATAGAATAAATTTATTTCGGGCTACATAGGGCTATAATAATAAATACCTTACTAACATACATATAAAAAATATGTTTTTTATGTCTTTATTTTTTTTATTCGACTCGTCTAACTCGCCCACCGAAGGTTCCGTTCTCAAAATAAATATTTTTCGTCTTAAAACATCTTAGTTTTTTTTCTTCCCATAACTATTAAAGTTTAGAACTTCGTTTTATTTTTCTCGTAATATATACAACACCTTCTATCGATACTAATTATTACGGTTTTATTGCCAAGCCAAAAAAATATACTGTAATTTTTTATTTCTCAAAACTGTGAAGTTTTGAAACATCATTTTATTTTTCCTGTAAAGTACCTATAGATTGTCTATGAGTCTGAATTATTTCAGATTTTTCGACTTCAAGACTTCGGAGATAAGGGTCTTTTTTACTATGAAACATAAAACAAATGTAATGTACAGGCGACCACAGGTCAACCTACCTAAAACGTCAAAATTTGAGAATCTGGATACCATATTGCGTTGTCATAAGGTTGAAATTTAATTTTGACAGGTTTTTGACAGATGTTATAGTTTAGCTAGTAGTCGACTGTAAAGCCCTTTTATATGATATCCCACATACCACAGTTATCTCCCTTTCAGAGTGCGACCCCCTTTCCGATTTATTTTCAATAATAATAGAATTACTTCCTAAATTCTTTTAAGTAGGTACCTACAACAATAATTATTTTTGTCTTCCTATAGTATTATGTATTATGAGGAGTTCGTAGCCTAGTTGCAAGCACTGTTCGAAAGTGATCGTGCAGGTTAAGCGACGTTGGCGCGGTCGGTACCTGGATGGGTGACCGCTAGTGGCATATTTCATCTGAGCTCCTCCGTACCTCGGAGAGCACGTTAAGCAGTCGGTCCCGGTTGTTGTCGTTCGACAGCACTCGTTAAGCCATGTCAGATGCCTACGGGTGGCCTGAACAACTCTGACAAATAGGTTGGCCACTAACCATACGATAAGCAAGCAAGCATAGTATTATATATTATATTGGTACATTTACATTCCTTATTATTATCACTATTTATAACATTTTCATATTGTACATGTCAATAATTATTATTATAACATTTACCTAGAATAGAATATTGAAATAAAAAATAACTTCATAATATGAAAACTTGCCCCAGTTGTCTTACTTTCAGGGGTTTAAAGATTACAGTATAAACCCTACCGCTAAATGTTGTGTCAAATAATCTTCAAAATGGCGGCCACGCATAATTCCTATATAAATTGATAGCTGATATCGAAACAAACAAGAAATGTAACATGTAAAAATTTCATAAAGCGCCACGTTTCCAAGATATAAGCCATCAAGTAAGTTGTATGACCAGCACCACTTTGGTAGCTTATATCTTAGAAACGTGACCTAGGAGATTTAAGAAATGATGTAACAAAATCAATTGTTCAAAGTTTTTTTTTAGGTAAAGCTAAAAATCTTTATATCCCTTTCTTTTACCTAAAATAGATGCGAGCAAGCAAGTCTACAACTGTACTAAATTTTAAAATCGATAGCTTTTAAAATTTAACCTTAATAAAAGAGCTGCTTTGAACACAAAAAAGGAGCGGGCAAATTCTCTACATTCGGTGGGGCGGTTCGATGCACTTCGTCGAAGTACTCTGAACCATTTGCGGTCTGCGGTGTATTTCAACACTTTGTATACATACTATCGAACGTCATCATGACGTCACGAAAGTCATCTGAATGTGCGGCTGAATTGCCGGGCTCAGCCGCGAACCCGCTTACCGAGTAGAGACGGGCCACCCCAACATCACAGCAACGGGATTTGAATTTATACAACCCAGAAGATAAAATTTAATAGCGCGTTTTAGGACTTTAGGTTATAATTCTTCTTCTAGGCGACTTTTAGGGTTTATTAACAGTGTAACGGACGGACGGATACCGAAGTGTCACCATAAGGGTTCCTTTCTTACCATTTTGGTACGGAACCCTAAAAACACAAAGAAAAATAAAATACATAACGTTGATGGCTAAGTATTTAGGGATTTTTTCAGTTTGGTAGCTTCCCTTTAGCGTCGAAAACCTACCCCCTTTGGCCAAATAATAATAGGACCAGGTAAAATATAGATAGATAACACAGATAAAAAAATAGATGCAGACAACAGACTTCAGCTTCACTGGTAGAGGTCAGTTTCAGCCATTTATAATTTAGTAATACATACGCTTCTAGCTCTAGTTTGCTGGCTAGATAGGTAGCCTTCTGTGCAAAAAGTTCAGGGTTCGATTCAGGGTCGTATAGAGGGGTAATCCGTCCCCCCTCTAGGTCGCCAATATTTTTTTCTGGTCACCAATAGTTCTGGTTCGAACCACTTCGATTCCCCGTTGGGAAATGCAGCTTGTACGAGTATACATAAGCACTTTTTCGAATCTAGATGTAATTTGTGTGCTGTGTCTAGACTCTAGATTCTAGAACCAAGACAGGGGATTCTCCTATTATTTATTATGTGATTATTGTATGGGCAATTGTTATATGTCTCTCTTTAAAACAAAACTAACACTTTCCATCGCCACATTACCACGCCCTTACCTACCGCAGTATGCATCGAAAAACTTAATGCCAACTTTGTAATTCCTCAGTCGTATAAACTACACTTTTTGCCTACTTCACGCAAACTCATTTCGTAGTCACTAATGCAACCGAGTCGATTAATTAATTATTTATAGCCTATTAGAAAATCAGTTGAGCGTAGAAAGATCTGTGATAGATATTGATCTACAATTTATCAGTGGAGTAGTGGATACTTTATACAGCCTAGTATTTAGAAGGGATTGAAAATAGCTCAAAGTATAGTAAGGGCATTGTAAAATACCGTTTCGATAATTTAAAAAATAAACAATACAATACAAAACCATTTATTGCGTACAAAACCATTTATTGCGTACAATATCTTTCCCCTACAATGTTGTACATAAACTATTTTGTGGCAACAGGGAGCGTGTTCAGCTTATGCTATAGACGGAGTCCACAGCTATAATAAAAAAATATTTAAAAAATATATAATAATTATAAAAAATTGATAATAATATAAAATATTGATAATGTCAATATTTATGTGTATGTATATGTCACTATCAATATTCTTCACTCCCAACTAGGCTAAAGTGCCTGTGCCAGGAGTGGTCCACCATAATGGTCCCAAAGTGGATTTGATCCGGTGACGCTTGACCTACCACAGTCTCGTGTCCAAACCTTTGAGCCATTGTCGCTTCAAAATTGAATCTTTGAAAAATTGATACCAACAAGGTACAAAAACTAACGATACAGGTGTAACAAAAAAATCATTTTAAGCCGAAACAGGAAAATAAAAAATACATCGGGAGCTCCAAACAACCCCCAACACTGGTAAGAATCCCGTGTCTAACTATAGAATTTGCGAATAAATGTTCGTCTTCTGTTTTCCCGTAATGTGCCGATAAACAGACAGTTCAAGAAAAATCTCTTATAAATTAGAGATACTAGTATGTAGTAACTAGCAGTAACAGACCAATAAAGCTATAGAGATAAACCACTCCCTATATATTCATGTGGAAATGCAAAGCTTGTCTCAGTCAATCCACGGTTTTTGACATAAATCTTAGTGTAATGGACTATTATGGTCCGTAAACAGACCTTTGTTAGGTCTGATGAGAACAAATGTAATGTACATTTTGTGCCATTACGGAAAGACATGACGTGCGTTAGCCCTGCCTGTATAAAGGGCTATGTACATTACCTGATGTCGTCTTTGACGTTAGAGTTATCCGGAAAAGGCTGGGTTGGTATGACCATTTTTGGCAAATGCCACAGGCTTGTAGTATCTCGGAAATTTTGACTTGGTTATCAAGTGTACGAGACTGCGCGGCACAGGAAAAACTAACTGGAATATCTCATTGGCTGCCAAAAATGGACTTAAATGATTTGCTGCCTGAGGATGTAAAATATGACCCTTCTTATCAGAAACGGAGGAAAATAGTGACGTGTTTCTCTCTCTGATTGCTTTACTGGTGTTTATGTCTGACAATGACCGCTTGTCATCAAGGTGAACCGTTACCATGCACCGTCAGCTTGCCTGACGGACTAAACACATCTTATCTTTAATTTTTTATCTTTAAATATTTGGTCTACTCTAACTACCTATCTTATTTTGGAGTATTATAAATCAGCCACTCGTAAGCCTAACAACAAAAATCTTAGTCCCAAGCCCTACATATATATTTTGGTACTTACCACGTACTTGCTTACTTGATAAGAGTTAGTTTTTGCTCAATGAATCATTTATGAAATATACATTCCATTCCACCACGTACTTACGTTTTCGCGCACACAGCTGACAACTACACGTTTCGAACATACCTGATTTGCAGCCTGATGCGGTCGCGACGTGCGTTGGTCCCTTAACACATTGGGTGTCCCTCAGTAGATACACGTAGATAAAGTCATGTTTCGTCTCTAGTCTCTATCAAAATGTCGTATTCATGAAGCAATGTCTACATTTAACTGGGAGTTTTCTGCCGTTGTTACAAAGTGGAAATAATTTTCTAGGTTGTTGATCTGGGTGTTACGGGTTTATTTTTCTGTGTTAGTTATCTGGATTAGATTGCTCTCAAAGTAGGAAGCGTCAAAATGGTCGCAAAAGCTGAAATAATTATTGAAACGTCAAGAAACGCATAACCACATTAAGGGAAATATTGACGGTAATGACCTCACCTCAGCCATCTGCACCTTGTTTCGTTTTAACCAACTTTACGAGACACCTCGTATGTACCTAGGAATAACACTGACCAGAAACTAAAAAACCATGTCAAGAGGGCGCCATGCTCGCCATCGAATTCCTATTTGTTCCGTTAACGAGCATGCTCCCGTGAGTAGGTTTAGGTTATCCTTTAGGTTTCTAGATTTACTCCGGATTGGTTCTGCAATATTCGTGCCAAAACATTCCTATTACGTGCCACTTTTAAAAGTATTTCTAATTGGTCCCAAAAATCTTACAAAATAAATAGAACTGCAGGAGTTCATATAGGAGATCACAGAAACGCTAAATCCCCGGGATTAAAAAAATAAATAAATAATTAACGAAAAATACCAATAACAAGCCTCGCTATACAGCGGGGCAACGCCGCCAGCCTCCTCGGGACACTCCCTGCAGGGAGCGACCTAGGTCAGGTATTTTATTTGTAAAATAGTTAGGTATTTTGTAATTTTAGCTTAAGCATTTATTTTATTGTTATATTAGTTTTATTTTATTTTGAATAAAAACATGTAATTATAACAACCTAAAGAAGCAATAATCGCCTAATGTACTATTAGGTATCTACGAGTAGGTAATAAGCCTATTCGTGATTTATTAGGTTTTCACGACTATAACTACCTAATTGATTTATTACTTACCTTCGAGAGGTTCTATCAAGGTTGTAGCTATAAATTATCAATTGTACCTACAGTGGAATAGTCTAGCTAGCTCCTGGGCAGATGTCTCTGTCCTCTTTTCTTGAAAATACAATATATTTTAATCAATAGGTATATCGGATACGAAAGTTGTGGATGTGGGTCATATGACATGAAGTAAATTATCAAATGCGTAAGTGACTTTTTAAATTAGTTACAAATTATTATTTTTAAACTCGCCCCGATTATTGGAGACACATTTTTTCAGCATCCATAATTAACAGAATAATATTTGTGTTTGCTTTTGGAAATCCCCAAAAAGAAATCCAGATGACCCGACAGAAGTCATATAAAATTGTGTAGAAAAAGTGGATTACCACATCACATGTAAATATCTATAGTTTTGTAGTCACTGTTTTCCCGTTACGGGAGAATTAAGTTTTTTGGGACTAATCGAGAATATACCTTTTATTGGCTTTCTATACGTTTCTATTTTAGTTTCTCATTTGTTAATTAGTCGCTGTTGATTTAATTTAATTTAATTTAATTTTAATTTTCCAATGTATTAAAAAATAAATAAATATGTTTTTGGGAACCTACCTGAGATATTGATCATATTCACGATCGGATCGAAAAACTTTTATTGCGTATAGGTAGATATAGAATGAGTTGTCGGTCAATGTAGGTCCGTCTGCATTCCTAAACGGTAGTTAACGTCCAGCCCATCTTCAGTAAGTACTTACCTATAAAAAGCTAATTTTCCGGGTAATAAATGGCAACACTATAATTAGCAGTAACCAAATGCGGTTGCCAGTTAAATAGTTGCAATTTGTCATGTAATAGGTATAAATAACATTGTTAGTTTTTCCGGTATGCCTTATGCGGTTAGGAGCAGTTACCTAAGAATAGTATAACTTCGACCATTTTAAAATGACCGTTTGCTGCGCCATTATACCCCTTTTGTGGTCTTGTGAGCAGATGTTGAAGGGTACCTAATTTCCCCAACTTTTGGGAAATGTGTCCTTCATCTCATCATCATAGTAAATAGAGAAATAGTAGTAGTAAGGTACGATTTCCCTAGAATAAGATATTTGTAAAAATCCAACGAGTAAGTACCCATTTCTCGCCTGAATTTTTTTTGGAAATCATCATTGGCATTAAGGAAATCGATAAAACGCCACAGAGACCTATTTCATGAATCAAAAATCCTTGTAATTACAAGTCTGAAATGGCAATTCGGAAACTGAAACTTAACTCTGGCAACATTGAACAAAAATATTTAAAAAAAATCTTGGATCATATTGTGGATGTTTTACATTGGCAAAGTTTTTGCCGCGCTTTTGAGGCGTATTAGTGGTGATTTTTACTCGAAGAACGCCTTCAAAATGTGATTAATGTGTGGGACAGTGAAATAAAGTCAAATAAGACGTTGCAGCCCGATCCGTACTTGGCTGGTTTTTGAAGAGTTATACTGCGTCCGGGACGCTTCTTCTTTGGTTCGGACGGTGCAGAAGCGTGGCAGATTTTCCCAGATAGCATTGAAATGTGTCATACCAGTATTTTAATGAAGAATAGAAGATAATCATTATTTAAGATTTCGACTGAAGGACTCGTATCCATGGTCATGAACAATTAAAAAAGTTATTTTACATTGGCAGCATTTTGTGGCACCAAGTTCTATAGTAGTCAAGTCGTATGGCATAATGCGACAGGCGCGAGAGTGGTGAATAATGCAATGCTGCGCGCGCAGGCTGAATGTTGATGCGCAAGCGACGGCCGGCGCATACGGTAAGGTCTCTAGCACGTATAACGAGGATACAGGGGGTTCTATTCTGATTTTTGATATACAGGCTGTAAATAGAAACAATATCTCTCTACCGACGAAAACCATAGGTAGAATGTTGAAAGCGTTATTGGGGACGCCTGGAACAGTTTTGAGCCACTTTTTTACATTTTTTTATTTAATTTTTCTTAATACAGTATAATATACAATAGTGTATTCCATTATATCTCAAGTCTGTGCACATTTCTATGTAATCAAAAGTATGAGATACCTATAGATGACCTAGAAAGTCACTGTCAGATATTCGTGAACTTTGCAAAAACTGGCGCTTGGTTTGGTAATGCAATCAACTCTTATACACTTAGTTACCCATCATTACCCATGAAAACAAATCTTTGTTCACGCGTCACACCGATAGATGGCGCTGTACGGTAGTGCCTAATTTATTAAACGCAGTGTTAAGTTTTTCTTATCGAACCTTATAAGATAAGAGCTTGTATCAATAAATAGCCTTCTTGCCTTGGAACCAGTTTCATTTTTGGGATCCTTTACAATCGTGCCAGCAAGTATTTTGCAGTCTTTTCGAAGTTACACTTTTACATGTAATCCAATAAGAAACCATAACAATAACAACTGACGACATTATGGTCTAGGCCTTAAAATAATCTTACTTAAAATGTTCAAACTACCCTTACTACTGTAAGAACTTACTCCATTTTATCCAATGAAAATAAAAACTACTAAGTTAAATATCCTGGACAATCCCCATTCGTAAGGGACCTACGAAGGATCATGCATTGCTCTACCATTGCTCTTAGTTCTAACCAAAACCATGCATAACTCTATCGTTACTCTACCGTAAAACCCTAACTAATAACCATAAACGTCGTAGGCTCTCATACTACAGTGTGAATGTACCAATACAGGCTGATGATGTAGGCAGTACGAGTAAAAGTGGCTTCTATCATTACATTCAATAGGTCATTACTGCAACGCTTTAGACCGTATTCAGATTAACCTTTGCCATCGCTGCAGGCCCTAACCTTATTCAATCTCTGATATTATAAATTGAATACCTAGCTAACAGCCCGCGGTGATATTTAGTAATACCATAACATAGAATCTTTAGTCGTTAAAGCATTGAATGTTCGATTTTATCATTCCAGGATAGTTTGTATAGAACGTAAGTTAGAGAACCGGTGTGGTGTGGTTTGCTTTGCATATATCGTATCTATATAATCCACAGAAATCTGAAGTATGAAGTGAAGAAGTTGCATCAACATTTAACCCTAAATTAATTCCCGAATTATCAATGCTTTTCATACAAAATTGACCTCGGTTTCAGTGTGAAAGGTAGGCGAAAGATGTCGATAGATTGTATTCTTTTTGGTCACTGGAGTGGAGTAATTCTTGTAGGTATAATATTGTATCTTGAGCCTCCAGCTTTATGAGTGTTTTTGATACCAGCTAATAGGTAAAGTGTCGTAAGTACGTATACGTATTCAATAATCGTAGACGTCTTTACGCACGTTTTCCCGCACGAAAGATCTTCTTTTAAATCTTTTAATCTCGTTATAATAAATAATTTATTTGATACATTACATTGTTAAAAACATTACATCCCTTTCTACGCCAAAGATTACTTACAACTCACGGTTTTTTTTTAAGTTAACGTAGACTCTGTTTCTTTGTGTTGTGTGTGAGTGTTAAAAAAAAGTGGGCACAAAGTTTAACCAAAGACTATATAAGCTTTCATGATTATTGACTGAATCTCGTAACTAACTACTTATAATATAAAGGTAGATAGGTAAGGTTCTTGACTTAAGAATATTATAGATTTAGACTATGTGAATAGATACTTAGATCTATTTGTGGTTGTCTGTACTCACACGATACTTACTACGTATTACAAAACGATAACTATCGGGTATTAAGCACAACAAAAGGTCAATTGATTCCATTAATAACAGCCTTTAGAAGGTAATGGAGATACCATCGGGAATATCTCGATAATATCGTTGATTTTACAACACTAGTAAGCGTTAGGACGGTTTATCTAAAGTTTGGTACGAAATTGAAAAGTGCATTTAACTAATTTACAGCAGTTGGCTAGTCTGTCGGTCGGTTATAGCTTATATGGTGTTGGTAAAACCTGGGTAGGTACTGTTGCAATTTTTTTTCAATAGAATGTCTAGTCTACTTTTAAAACCATATCTTTCTTTAAACTCAAAATTCCAAAGATTCTACAGTACCACACTTATACCTATTTCTACCGTCTGCCGCAATGCTTGTATTGCCGTGTTCCGTGCATTTAACTAATTTACAGCAGTTGGCTAGTCTGTCGGTCGTTTATAGCTGATATGGTGGTAAGACCTGGGTAGGTACTGTAGCAATTTTTTTTCAATAGAATGTCGTGTCTACTTTTAAAACCATATCTTTCTTTAGACTCAAAATTCCAAAGATTCTACAGTACCACACTTATACCTATTTCTACCGTCTGCCGCAATGCTTGTATTGCCGTGTTCCGGTTTGTAGTATACCTAAGACAGCCAGCGTTTTACCGGCATATGAGGAACTCTATCTAAGTCTTCAGGGTTATAGAAGCGCATCCAAAGCCTGCCTGACGTAGTGTGCCTAAACTATGGCTATGTATGTCTTCCTACCATTTAAATTATAACTAGAAACTGATAGATTGATTCTATTCTATACAGAAGGCCGGGCCCTTCACTCAACCCGCACGACCTGATGAGAATCTATTGTGACTAAAGTACTCAATTCCCTTTTGAGATATTAGACAATACAAACACTATAAACAACTCATAAATCATGATCTCGGATCAATCTTGAGGATCTGTTAATGGCCAGTGACTGGAATTGTTAAGTTTTTAATTCAGAGTGCTTATTATAATTCTTATTCTTCAATGGAAGTTCTGAAGTTCTAAGAAGACTCTGCACTGACTCAGCTCAAGTGGGAGTATTATGCATTTCCCCCACACTGTCAGCTTAGCCACCCCAGTTCATCGAAGTAGCGAAGTAGGATCTCTGGCTGACAGCTCCACTGTTGCAGGCAGGTTACTTGCTGGTGGAAAGTTCATTGGTTATTACATGTTTCTTATTACAGTATCTTCGTTCCTAGCTATACCTATGCCTTTAAATTAGAGGAACGAATGGCAGTTTGTGCAGATAAAATAAAACATGATGTTATCTCATAGTAATAGGTAGTATAGAGCGTCTATTGGGAGGAGGAAATTGATTGATGTAATGTCAGTTGGTATGAAAAGGGAAAAGGCAGATCTTGCACCAAACTGGATGTTGTGCATAGTGACCAGATGTCCTGGTTCACCAATGGATATTTAAAACTCGTATATTGACGAAGTCCAATTGAAAATATCGATAGCGCGTTCTATGTTTGTATGGAAACATGGGCTCGATGTATGCAGGGTGGGTTCCGGACGGACAGCGATATCTGTCGGCATATTGAGTGGTGTAATTTGGGTCGTCGCCACAGTAGTGTTTTTGTGGCACATCTATAATATCGATAATAGGTACTCAAGTATACTCATTACCTAGCCAGAGCAACATTGTTAGAAGATATTCGCAAAGGTTCCAAATTACTATAGTAAAATTAACTATTACCTATGTCTTAATATCAAAGTAAGAAGGTAGGTATCTAGGTAACTACCTACTAAAATTTTAACGAGATTTGACTGCAGCTATAAAGTAAAACTGAAAGGTTAGTTAGCGTTTATGTTTGGATCAGGGTTATTCCGGTATAGGTATTAACAGAAACGATTTCGGTTAATACCAAAACGAAATAACGGCAACTAAAACGTTTATGTTACTATTTTTACGGTAGTTATTACGGTATGGGTTACCGAAATGATAACGGTATATTTTTAGGACAGTGTTGCCAGTGTGTACGTACGAAGACTGCGACATGCGGAATGGCAACATCGCAAAGCTCTCTCTGATTGAATATATTTTTTCATGAACTGACCGTTTCAATCGATTAGCCTTATTACGACTACCCTATTATAAACGTAATGGGAATAAACGGTTATACACATACGTTTCGATTACCGTTTCGTACCGGTAGCCGAAACTATGGGTAACTGATTTAAACGATAAGCGCCAGGAATCAGTTTTTCAATCCCTGATTTGGATCTTTCTAGAAGCAACCATCTCGGATAAAGCAATTCGCGTTTTTACCATGAGCATGAGTGAAAGACGCTGATGCCTTCAAGCTAATAGGGAGAATAGTCAAGTTTTCACTCAAGAGACATTCAAGAGAAGAGTTCAAGAGTCTTGTGTGAAAACTTGACAAGTTAGGGAGTTTGCTCGTGAGAGTTGGAGACCATTTGCTCACAATTCTTGTTTGTTTGTAGTCTCTTTATTAGTCTCTTTTGCTTTGTCTCTTAATTCTTCGTTTTAAGCAAGCATCAAATGACCAATTACTACACGACAACGGTTCCTAGGCCGGTTCCAGTATCGGTTGGTTCCATGGAACCGGTGCTTCATATAAACTCAAACAAAAACGCGCTGTCGACTACACGCACAACGGTTCCACTTGGAACCGGCCTGCTCGGTTCCTGAGCCGAGTTGGCGGAGCTTGAGCGCAACGCATGAGTTTGAATGCAATCGACTACACGGCTGGTACCAGCAAAACAGTTTAAAATGTTCTCCTAGGCACAGGGAGGGGCTCAGATGACATTTTTCATGATCATTACTTTGTCTAATACTCAACTTCTCGAAGTCTATCGAGCCGGAACTATAGTAGAAGTTATTACTGCCCGGCGAACTAATCAGTCGCACATTTACCTATACATAGGATAGATAGATATATCAAGTTAAATTAAAAACCGGAAGTTCTACAAGCAAATCAAGCTAAGTGCGGGTTTTTACGAGGTCCTCGTTAAGTCCCGACTTCAAACCATATCCTTATAAGGCAATTATTGATGAGTGAGAGAGAATACTAACTCGAAGAGATCGTTTAACATTCTCTCACTTTTTGTGCAATAACTATAATTTTAAACGGGAATCCAAGCAAGTGGATTTGTAAAGAAATGCAAGGTAGGGATATCCATGTATTACGTTATATAGCCTTATATAACGCAATACCGATTGTGGATAAAATGGCAGAGACTCGCCTAAGATGGTATGGCCACGTGATGCGCCGACCAGACGATTATGTCGTGAAGAAGTGTCTTTTCATCGCAACCACTAAAAGGAGAAGAGGCAGGCCGCGTGCTACCTGGCTAACGACTGTCAAACGTGACATTAACACCATGGACCTGACTGAAGATGACGTGTACAATCGAGGAGAATGGCGCCTCAAGATTAGGAAAGACCGATCCCGTCTAACCGGGATATGGCGAGGACAAAAAAGAAGAAGACGTTATATAGCCTTACACAGATGTGAAGAACAGTGTCATATGATATTTTTAACAGAAGATCAAAAAGGAGAGTCGACGCGTAAGTGGATTTGTCTCATTTCTCGGTAAATAGAAATGTTTGCATTAGAGAAGAGTATGGAGATGGAGATTTCATTTCATAGACGGATTGATAGTGAATGACAGTGCGTGTGAAAAAAAAATTAAAATGAGAAATAGAAACCGATTCTACTGAAGTTGGCGACTAACAAAAAAGGTACCTAAACCTAACACAAATGAACCAACTTCAGTAGTCTTTATTTTGCTTATTTTAAGTTATAGTACCGGTCACGGCGACCACTTACCATAAGTAATGTTTTTCTGCATCTGTTTCATAGACATGTTGTATGTATGACTGCTAGATTACCATCGGGGAATGCTGAAGGTAAATGTTGGGATGCACGCAAATGAATAACGACGTGTCACGCCGGATAAACAAATTAAATGTTGCTCAAGTAACTAATACAATAATAAGAAAATCTAGGCCTAGACTGGTATAGTTAGGAACAGAAGTGATTTTCTGTTAAGTAACTTGGGATAGCATAGCTGTAAGCTGTCTCAAAACGATACGTTCTAGATTTAGGCGTAGTGTGAGATTCGCCCTTGGTCAAATTGGAGTTGCTTTTTCAGACAAAATTTATAGGTTCACCTTCCGTTAAAGGGAGTTGAGGAGATTTCAGGACTAAATAAGATGGGATTAGATGGGAATGAAGACTGACTCTAGTCTTTTACCTGCTTCTCAAGCAGGTAGAAGAAAGAAGAAGTAGGGTCTCCCCTACTTCGCTACCTTTTTGAATTACGGGCAAAATGCACAATTATTTCGACTTGCGATTTTTAGATCAGTTTCAGACCAGCAATGAGCACTAAATTTAGTTTTGTAATAGCGAAGAATTGGCTCCAAACGACGTTGTATTGGGTGTTAACGTTTCGCAAGTAAATATGGCATTTTTGGGAAAGTGAACCAAATAAACCTAAACTTGCCGGACGGGTTCAAACGCCAGGTATATTTTTACTAAAATTTCTAATAAGACTAAGTATTTAGTCACAGGTTCTCTCCATAGCAGTACCAATGGCTGTTAATGCGTAGCATCCATCAAGCGTCCGAGTAGAATAATTATCTGCCGGAGCCCTAGGGTTTCGCAATCGTCGGCACGGTATCTAAGCGGTTGCGACGGCTTCCTCACCCACTGCGATTAAATACGATAACCGCGGGCTGGCCATTTGTTAAATAGACACGTTGCTGGTTGACACTTACTTAAATCCTTCGGAAACAAGAGAGGAAATATCTAAAAGTTTATTTATTTATTTATCGTTCGGTCGCCGGTCGTCAGCATTATATAATCACACTATAATTATAATGTTTACTTACTTACTTACTCCGCTGGCGCAGCGACCCGAAGTGGATCTTGGCCTCCGATACCAAAGAGCGCCATCGCTCTCTCTCGTGCGCAGTCTCGAGCCAGTCAGGCGCCCGGAGCTCACGCAGATCCTTCTCCACTTCATCGCGCCAGCGGTATGTGGGACGTCCGACCGGCCGTCGTCCGTTAGGGCGTCCCACATACGCTCGTTTAACTGCCCGATCCTCCCCCATCCTAGTGATGTGTCCGAGCCATCGGAGTCGAGCTGCTTTCGTTTCTCCTATGATGTTCGGCTCGTTCACCATCTCTTCCATCTCCCTATTCTTTCTCATCCTCCACCCTCCGTTTGCCTTCTTGACTGGTCCCAGAATCTTCCTCAATATCCTCCTCTCGGTCACCAAGAGTCTGTTTTCTTCCTTTAAGGTTAATGTCCAAATCTCGCATCCATACATAAAGATCGGTCTGATGACAATTTTGTAGATCCGGATCTTGGTATTTCTGCTCAGTAACTTGGACACCAGGGTCTTATGCAGGGCTGCGGCGCATCTCAAGGCGTTTTGAGTTCGGATATTGATTTCCTCTTCTCTTGTGTTGGTGTCGGTTACTGTACATCCAAGGTATTTGAATTTCTCCACACCTTTATATGTCGTCTCCCCCAACACTAGGTCTTCGCGTTTTTCTTTGACATAATATGTCAAAGATGTCATGTCAATTATTATTTTTACAGAGGCAAAATGTTCTTAATAATATTTAGCATGTTCGTCGTCCAGCGAGTGAAGGTAAATTGTCGAGTTATCCTGGTATGACTTATTTCGATGTCCTCCGTGAGAGTTCTATAATAGAATTAAATAAATATAATGGAGCCATTTATAAGTTTGAGAGGCTCTTCTTTTTTGTTGTCGGTTTAAAATATTAAAATTTTAATAGCCATTACCCATGTATGTGTAGTTTAGAAAATATAATATGAAGTATTTATCTTGCCAAAGAATGTCCGTAAACTTAGGCTTATTTCAATTGCTAATTTCTTCATATCTATAAATTTTCTGAAAATAAGTAATTTTATGCAAACATTTATATTGACTATCCGATAAGGAATATACAATTTCGTTTCTTATATTACTTTATTTTGATTTTATGGCGGGAGAACATTTACTTCGAGACAGTTCCAAAGACCGGTCTCTTAACAAAAATATTTTTTATCGACTCCATTTTTACATGTTACCTTTTGCCCACAACATTTTTAAGTCATATTCGGATATAAGTCAAGGGAATGTTTATTATGTATTGAAGTCTGTATCTTGTTACGTTTAGGCACTAGACAGGCGTGAATAACGGATTAACGGATTAAAAAGTATCAGGCTACAACCGGTGCTTTTGAAATGTGTACAAATCACAAACGTTAAAATGGTAATAAATTCTTTGGTACAAATCTATAGAAACTGCTGGCAACACAGCATAAACACATTATCAATTTATGGCACGGGCTTGCCACCTTCATCTCTGAGATTGGTGGCGGAGTACTGGCTCCACTACTCTTTGCTGTTAATTGTGTTTCGTATTTATTAGAGTCGTAGCGAGGTGGCTTGGTCGTACGTTATCCGTGTAGGAATTGAACGACCAATCGGTTAGTGTAGAGATTGCTTTGAAAAACGGTGAAATTATTGTAGGCAATTATTAAATTGTAATCAAGAAGTCACTATTCTACTTTCGAATCTTGTGAAGGAGCTGTTTGTTAGAGATTAGGTTTTACGTAAATATTTGGTCCGGGTTCGAAACCGTGCAGTGCCATGTACCAATGAGTTTTTCGTATTTTTCGAGGACTTACGTACATTTACCGACTGCTCTATCGGTGAAGGAAAACATCGTGAGGAAACCTGCACACTGAGATTACCAGTGTGTAAAATGGGGTAGGCACAAAAAATTCTAGCCTCCTTCCTGTAAGTTGTACAGATGCGTCCTTGATGCAAAACGTCTTTAAGGAACAGGAAGGCGACTAAGGTAAGAGGTGAGCACAAAAGATCCCTGAGGGTCGAAGTGCCGCTGGGGTTATTCCCGGCCCCCTATCATAAGATAAGATACGTAAATATTTCTGACGTAATGTCTTTCTTTAAAAATTTATGGAGTTTAGTAGGTAGGTAAATAGGTAGGTACCTATTTCGTTGTCTAGCTGTTACATGGTTTAGTTGCAATTACGCTATTATAGTTTTATTTAAAAATACCAACAATAATTTTATAATTTAAGTGCTACTGTATTAAAAGTACATTAAGTTAGGTATAACTTCGAAATCGGAGGAAGGAACCCATTAGATATTTCTGTATGACCTAATCTGCGGGTTACTGACTGATGATAATGATGTTTATTGAATGGAAACTAAAATTAGTAGGATTTCTTTCGTACAACAATAGAATGGATTAATCCTTAGAATGCTTGCTAATCCAGTAAAAAACACAGTGTCTCAGGCAGGCGGACCGGATGGGCGTGCTCTTTTTAATTTTTAATGGCGGCTTAGGATGGGTATTGAAATGGCCCAACATGGCTTTCAACTCGTCTTGCAATAAATAGATAGCTAAATAAAAGTTCAGACAGGCCCATAAGGTGACTTACAGTTGCATTACATTGTCATCTCCCTCGTTTACGGGACAATTTTCTAAGAAAAAGAGGTTAGATTAAGACCATTAAACTCAAGTTTTTCCGCCTTTTTCCTTTGGTAATTGCTGGGAACCCCACAGCATGGCGGCCGGCGGTCACGTACGGAAATCGAAGTGATTGAAAGTTTTTTTCTGAGCGGAAATTCTTCGCGCACCGGTCTTCGAGTAACATATTATCTGTGGAGAAGAAACAGTGCCGCAGGCTCCACCATAAGGGGACCTCTCTGGGACCCCCAGTTGTATCGGGGGTCCTCTTTTTGTCACATGAAACTACTGCGCGTGTTTATGCACAAAAATGTTTACACAAAACATGTCTGTTTCTCACTCTAACATGTTTCTCACTGTCACAATGTAGAAGATTTTATTTATGTAGATATTATTGTGTAATGAATGATTGTGTAGGCCAAAACACGCGTAGGAGACGTGTGTAGGCATGGTCTTATTGGTTTCGGAATAATTTTACAAAAGTTGGTTGAGTTAAATATAATTTTAATTCTAAATAATTAGATTCCGGACGCTATCTGTTACAGAGGACGTTGATTAGACTAAAATAAAAGAGAACGTTTAAGTTTTTAAGATGATTTTGATACAGAAATTATCTAAGTTGCTTGTTTCGTTTTTTGCCTAAATAATAATAATTTTATAAAATTTTCTTCTATCATAAACTATTTTGCATTTATTTCTTGAAAATAGGTAACCTTTTGGTAAAGCAATTGTAAATAAATCAGACATTATGTGTGTGAAAAAGATTAAGCCGTTGATTTTCTATCATATCTTTTTAAACCTATGATCACACTGTCGCCAAATGCAGTTATGGTTCGTTATGATTTCAGTTAAAACTTGATAAGTATTGAAATGTGTGTTGTAGGTACTTTAGTTAGTCTTAACCTTTTCAAAGTAAAATAAGGGCCTATAATGCGATGACACTCAGACTCCAGTGACAGTAAAATAACCATAATGCGGGCCCCCATCGTTACTGCCCCCGACCCTGTAGATTCCACACACTTCCTTTTTGCCGTCGGACCATGCGATAATTAGCTAGCTCTGCGAGATATTGTTGCTTTTTAACACGTGCGAAAGCCGTGCCCGAAGCGGCCGGTTTTTAATAGGGCCCTTAATAGCCTACTTCGGCCCTGGGCTGAAGAAGAACTTAAGTATTTTAAATTGGAACTTAACACCAAGTGTGGATAAGTATAAGTCGTCAAACCGTCGAACGATTATATCAACATTGTCAGTTCCCACCAAACATTTTAAAATTCACGTTATTTAGATTGCTCGTTAGAGAATTTTTATTTGGAACCGCGCATGCGATGTGAGCATTTTCTCCTAGGATATAAGAAAAAGTAGGGGCGTTCGTTCCTACATGATTTTCCCGAACACTAGTCGGACATTGAAATGTCATCTGTGGAACTATATCTGCATTTGCACAAACCATTTGACTCATTCTAGAAGAGAGGGCGCCAATAAAGTAGATTTTTTTATTAGACGGATTAAACTGACAGGTGCTAATATCAGTCTGTAAAATAATGTTGCCATGTTTAATGTAATGATGCGTTCAGTTCACTTGTGAATCAGTTCCCTTAGTTCACCTAAACAGTGAGCCAAAAAGATAACGTTAAATTATATATTGAAAGAAGATGGATTTCGCTCCCATACAAAGTGAGGCTCAGCGATTTAACTTTTTACATTAAAAAAAAAACAACGACATTAGGAATGACATTGCCAAATCATATAAAATTTAAAATTATAGTACAAAGAATTATATAATTATGTAATGTATATTTGGCAAAAGGGGGGAAAGTCAGCAAATGCTGACATACTCGGGTACCAAATATGCAGCGCTGTTTTTCATTTCCCCCCTTATCCCAAGATGTTAGTGGGAGCGATAGTGACAGTAGGTAAAAAATTATAATAATTAAAATTAAAAACTAAACATGTACACACCCCTTTCACTCTCTTCTACACAATCACGCTCACACACATTTCCAATAAACACATCCATACACACATACCTACACACCAAAACTTATTTCTCCCTATAAGCATTATTTTAAAATAGGAAGTCTGTAATTGGCAGTATGTTTTATTAATGAACTTTTTTGATTTTAAATTTAAGTGCTGTGGATTTTGTAATGAAAAAAATAATATAAAATAATACTTTGATTGGTGAACTATTGCTCAATGATTTAACTAGATCTTTGGTCACAACTCTATTTTTATTTTATCAAAAACTGACATCCCATCAGATGATCCCACCTTTAGGAACAGTGGTGGTGCAATCAAACATTATCATGGTTCTCTAAAGGAGAAAAATAAGTTACTTAATAAATAAATAAATCGTATAGTTATAGTGGCTAACTTCTGATCATAGTTGTTCAGGCCGCCCGAGGCCTCAGACATGGCTTTAATTCTGTTGTCGGTGCTCTCCAATGCACGGGATGGCTTATCTTATCTTATCTTATGACAGGGGCCTGGGATAACCCCAGCGGCACTTCGACCCTCAGGGATCTTTGTGCTCACCCCTTACCTTCCTGTTCCTTAAAGATGCGTTGCATCAAGGACGCTGTACAGCTTACAGGAAGGAGCCTATAGTCCTCTGATTTCGGGTAGGCTACCCCCAGAAAACTCATACGCCCTCCAGCCAGCGAGTCACATTCGCACAGCAAGTGTTCCATTGACTCAACGGTGTCACCACAGACTCTACAGGTGAGATTGTCTGCCAGTCGGGATGGCTTAGATGAAATGTGCCACTAACGGTCACCCATCCTGGTTCTGACCTCGCCCAACGTAGCTTAACTTGCACGATCACTTTATGGCAATGTAGCAATATGGCGACCGCTTCTTGTGGTCAAGCTTTACTGTCATAGTTTGCTTATACCGCACTAGACTAGTAATTGAACAATAAAAGCTTTCTAACGCCAAAGAAAAGTGGGCTACGAACAAACAGTGCTCAGCGTTGTTGCGTGTCCGTTTGTTTGCTCATTTGTTTACGTAGAGCTGGGTCAGCCTGGTAATATAGGAGGCAGGTTTAGTAGGAATAGATAAAGTATTAAAAGTGAGGCCTTTTGGATCGAGTATAATGTAGATAGTGTAGACTGGATGAGAAAAGCCGAAGATCGGGCTCAATAGCGCGCCCTGGGAGAGGCCTATGTCCAGCAGTGGACTGAGTAGGCTGCTGATGATGAAGATAGTGTGTCTATAGTTATTGCATGACCGTTTGTTTGCTGTTTTTTTAAAGAACTGGGTAACGCAGGGCACACCTTTAGTAGCGGTACTAAAGTTGTCAGGTCCGTTGGAACAGAAGTTTTTTTATTAGTTAGGTTAGTTAGCATTTTTTAACTACTTAGTTTTCAGATTTGTTGTGGTAAAAAACTTAAGAAAGTTTGCGTATAGCTGTATGTTGATTGTTGTATTTATTTACGTCACGCACAGGCAGAACGAAGTAAGGACTCTAGACCATGTGTCTTATATAGTCTAGAATATTTTTTTTACATTGTCACATTAAACATTTTCAAAAACGTTGGCCTCCACACAGCATGTATCGCGGAGGCCAGTTGAAAAGTTTTCCTTAGCTAATATCATTTTTTATTGTTATTTTTCATGTTATTATTTAAATTTTACATTAATTAAATTAAATTAGACAGAAAATTGTCTTATAGAACCATGTTGGGTATCACAAACTACTTTCAGGAAAATTTCAGATTGGGTAACATAATCTAATCTATTTACATTTAAATGGTTAACACTTGCGGTTGTTGGTACTTGGTGAAACTTGTAGTATATGATTAGACTTAAATAATATACTGTTTCACAGGTTTTTACTGTATTTTATTATTTACGACCGGTTTCGTTTACACATCTTCAGGTATTATAAACAAATACCTGAAGATGTGTAAATGAAACCGGTCGTAAATAATAAAATACAGTAAAAACCTGTGAAACAGTATATTATTTATGTCTAATCATATTTACATACTGTTACATATTACAAACCTTATCTACTGCTGCATCCTATAACGAAATAATGGTTTTCTTTCACCCACGTTTCCTTTAATGAACTAACCGCTTCACACGTTACGGACATTAACTTCTTCAAATGAACAAACTAAGCCTTTGCCGCTGAAAAACAACTTTCTTCTAACATGTAGAGGCAGTTCTACAGTTTTACAGCTGCACAATACTTGGTAATTTAGATTTGTCTATATTTGCAGCCCAAGATACGAGTCAATCGACTGATCAAATAGAAAGGTTAAGATGATGAGTGGTTTTAACCTTAAAGATTTAATTGGTACACGTGCGTACGTGACTTCATCATTAGTTCAAATTAGGGATGTTACGGAGGTGGTTTTACCGGAACCGGAGTCGAGACCGAAGGTTTTAAATTTCATTAATCGGAGTCGGAACCGGATTCGGAACCGGAGTCGGAGGTAGAAGAGAGATGTTCAGAAGACGTTCAAATTTTAAACCGTTTTTTATTTTTTATAGTTGAACTGGCCAATATTTTTTATGATGACGTTTGCGGCAATATTCATGTATATATATATTCAAATATCGATATTTCATTAAACAGTGTAAGAATATGATATATATATATATATATATATATATATATATATATATATATATATATATATATATATATATATATATATATATATATATATATATATATATATATATATATATATATATATATATATATATATATATATATATATATATATCGCTAAGAGTGATCTCTCTCGAAGTTCCGACTTTTCGGAGTCGGAATCCAAGCTCCGTAACATCCCTAGTTCAAATGTCAAAGTACGTGTAAATAACATTTATTTTAACTATAAGTATTTGTTTAACGACGAGACTATGTCAAGGAGAAAATATTAATTAATGAGTATGTTTAAGTACCACTTGAGCGTAGGTGGCGTCGTGGCTAGGACGTCAGACTCCCATGCGGGAGGTCTGAGTTCGAAACCAGTTTTTCGGTTTTTTCGAAGACTTGCGTACATTTACCGACTGCTCTGGCGGTGAAGGAAAACATCGTACAACGTTTTGTACAACAGAACTACTGGGAACTAGCAAATGAACTAACTAATTGTTTACATTACTAACTATTCTTTTTATTGCATTACCTTATGTTTTCATAATATATATTTATCGGAAGAGACTGGCCCCCGCAACACAGGGTATCCTAGTGTGGTTCCAGGGAAATCTGACAAAATCTGTAAAAGATACTGCCTGTATCAATAAATTTTTATTTTATTTTATTTCTTTTACAATCATTAATATTTTCACCACAAAAATGCACAGTCGTGGCAGATTTAATGGGGTGGTTTGCCATTGCCTTCTCCATTTCACACACTGGTTATCTCAGTGTTCAGGTTTCCTCACGATGTTTTCCTTCACCGTCAGAGCAGTCGGTAAATGTACGTAAGTCGTTCGAAAAAACCGAAAAACTGGTACATGACATTACATGGTTTCGAACTCGGTCCTCCCGCGTGGGAGTCTGACGTTCTAGCCACGACGCCACCGACGCCCTCAGTACATATAACTACTTATCTATCTGTAAACTAAATATTTGCACGTCTAGAAACTTACGTTGTACTTACTTGCTTGTTTGCTGGATGATCGTATGGTTATTGGCCAACCTAATGTCAGAGTTGTTCAGGCCACCCGTAGGCCTCTGACATGGCTTAACGACTGCTGTCGAACGACAACAACCGGGACCAACTGCTTAACGTGCTCTCCGAGGCACGGAGGAGCTCAGTTGAAATATGCTGCTAGCGGTCACCCATCCAGGTACCGACCGCGTCAACGTTGCTTAACCTGCATGATCACTTTCGGACCGTGCTCGCAAATAGGCTACGAGCTCCTCCAAGTTTTACTTACATGAGAAATGTTACCACAATTTTGGTTTCTTTGTTAGTGCCAGTCTTGGACTGGTCCATTGATCCATTCCTGTGGATCCACCGTTAGCTTCACGCACACAGAATTTTTCCATGTTCACGCACCTTTATAAGGGAAACTCATTACTGTATTTGTTTTTGTATGGGTGACATTAATTAAGGGCCCCATACGCCTCTACTCCTTTATAATTGGTTGGTTGACGAAGGTTGACGGTTCCCCGCTGCCTCGGACTGATTGCAATGCGATGTACACCTTTTTGTTCAATTAGGTGTATTTGTGGCGCCAGGGGCGTATTTCTAAATTTTGCGCCTTGGGCGAAAATGACCGCCCCTGTATCCGACGCGACGGTAAAAGCAGAAAATAAAGCTATAAAATAAACATGAATTCAAACTTCGAACACCATGACTACAGAGAGACGAAGGGGGCCCGTAGGATAGAGCCTCCTCATGACCACGCAGAATATAAGGAAAAAAAAACGTAAAAGACCATAACCCACTAATTTTTATATAATTCCCGCTAAAATTATTGAATAGCTAAAATATATTAAATTAAAATAAATAATTAAAATAATTCCCGATAGGAATAAGAATAAGAATAAGTTTATTTGTGCGGTAAGATGACACAGTATTCATAGTCCATACACCAGTAGGAACTTAAGCATAGGTTAAATTAAACTAAAATAAAAATAGTGAGCAACAAGTTAGTTTACAATAAACGCTGACCTCCGAACTAGGAAGTTCCGGTATCTCGGAGGACAGATTTCTTCTGTGACCAGTGCAAATGAACATGTAACAGAACAGACGTTGGCCAAGCCAAGAAAATATATTATATGCCTATAATTAAAGCAAATATATTACCTATAATTAAAGCAAATCTTAATCTCTCATAAGAAATAGTTTGGGCAACAGCCCGTAGTCGTAATCGTTGATCTAATAAAAAAATATAAACTAGGATTTAAGGGGGCGGAGCTGGGTGTAGAGGGACAGCTGCACTTGGAAATGATCAGAGGGCCCCGCTTAGGCGAAGCCCTTTCGGGTCGCCCCCTCGTCTTAGGAGAATACATCCCTGTGTGGCGCCATTTCTATAATAATTAACGAATTGCGATAAGTAATTATGGCAATTATAACAGTTTGATGGTATGTCAGGTGTTAGGTGGTGTTTACGCTACGGTGACCAGGAGCACCATCTTCTTTTGTATGAAAAGAAGTATCCTAGTGCATCCGTCTGTCTGATTTATCTAGAGTTTCCGAGAGTTTTTCAGCTGTTTAGCTGAACCGATTTTGTTCTGTTTTTCACTGATGTAAGTATAGATTGATTCCCGAGTAGTATATTTAGAGATCCGTACCCCGAAGGGGATAACAGCTACATCACAGCAAATGCGAATAAAACACAGAAAAATTAAAGGGGTATTTAAAAATACGAAAGATGTTCTAAAATATTTGTCTGAGACGAGGTACCTTTACAAAATACCTTCAATTGGCGACTGTAGGCCCGCAGACTGTAGGTTCGCATGCCGTCATCCCTAACTAAATACTTCATTGAATGCACGATCATAAAGGCCTTATACGCGTGCATTATTCGCTAACGGATATAATAAAGGCCCTATCTACGATCTAAGTGCTAAACTGCACACAATGGCGGTTTTGCGGCGTTCCTCCGTGTAAAAACTCTGGTCCCTCCCTGAATCAGCGGAGGTATGCCATGGAGCTTGAGTACGTAACTTGTTAGGTAATAAAATAAATAATTATGATTTAATTAAATTAATAGAATATAACTAAATTCAAATATATTTATTCTTGTAACAAGGTACTATATAATAAAGTAAGTACTTATATAAAAAGTACTAATTAATAAATCTTAATAACTAGTTACGTTGAATTAAAATTGTTCAATCTTCCGATATCGTCAAGTTGGAAATATTGCTGGAGCGCATTGACATATTCATTTAAATTATAAAAAGGATTGTTTTTCATTCTACGCTTGAACTCTAAAAATGGTAGCTCAGTTATTGCTAATGGTAGCTTATTGTACAATGTTATTTTAACAGAGACTCCTTGTTTTTTTGTTTTAGTCAGCCTTGTTCGTGGTACTAGAAGTTTATCCTACTATCTTTTGTTACACTGACACCATCTCTTCCTCTCGTAAATGTTTGTATATTTTTATGCACTTCTAGTATTGAGTTATATAAACATTGGTGTCACCCAAAGGATGGGGGGATGCAGCGGAGTACACTTTTAATGTTTAAACTGCAAAAAAATTAAGAAATTCGAAGATCTCTTCTAGTTGATTTACCTGTTAGGAGTGATAGGGTTCTCCCAGCTAAAAATTAATAAGTATCGAATTGGAACGAGCGTGTAAGTAAGACAGTACAAAAAAAAATTGAAAGCAAATAATGGCAACTTTCCCTTTAATGTGTCACAGGGAAATAGCCGAATTAGGATTTCCCTGAACTGGGATCTTTCCTGCGACAAATTCATTCATTGCTCAATGCACCAACGATAGTACCAAATCGCAAATCGGTAAAATAAGTATTTAACTTGTAACGATGTCGACTTCATCGTCCATATTAACCTCCTTGCCAACCTCATTGTTAGCGTTTATCTCATCTCATTTCGTGTTGGCATCTTAATGTCTTCATTTATATTTTCAAAAATCAAATCATATTCCCTTCTAAATTCCATTATTCCATTAATTTCATTGTTTTTACTTTCACTCTGTATTTTGTCCTGAACGGACGTTTCTCAAATTTTTATAAAATTGTCTCCTACTACTACCTATTTTCTACTATTGTGTTGTTCAGTTCCTGATAAATATAATATCTACTATTACCAATTTTCATTTATTACTTAATCTGCACACTGTCTTAGAACCCTGCTAGCCGGCACCTAGATGGCAGATTGTAGCAAAGTAAATTGTCAAAGGTTGCCTATTCTACTCTTTTGCCGAAAAACATCGTCGCGTCGGTCGAACGCATGAAGGTACGAACGCCCGCAGACTATTTTTCTTTCTTCCATGGTCGGCCGTAATTGGCCAAATATTTCATGGCGTCGGCTGGGCGTAATTTAACATTACGTGCTATGTCCATAGAATTGAAGTCTCTATCTACAAAATACATCAATACGACATGAATGTGAAGTCAGTCTCATTACTGCGGCGCGTGACTTCCGCGTTGTATGGCCACGTATGATGGCGAAGGGGACCCAATGACTGTTTCGGTCAGGTTATTTCCCGCCACGTCACCTCTCCTCTTCCACTGCTACTCTGTTTAGCTAAGTGCAGGGACATACTATGCCGAAATTACGCGACTTCGACTCGCTTACGCTCACAATGCTTTTTAAGTTACCTGCGATCCAGAGGCGGACGTAGAAAAACAATTCTTGGCATCGTTTACATAAATTTAATAATAGAAATAAGGCTTAGGCTTTAGAGCTTCCGCCTCCCTCAGGATCCTGACAGGATAGATAGACAGGTTAGTTTATCAATCATAATAGAGCGTCGGTGACACAGTGGCTAGGACACCGGACTCCAATGCGGGAGGTCTGGGTTCGAAACCATGCAGTGCCATGTACCAATGAGTTTTTCGTATTTTTCGAAGACTTATGTACATTTACCGGCTGCTCAACGGTGAAGGAAAACATCGTGAGGAAACCTGCACACTGGGATGACCAGTGTATAAATGGGTTAAACACAAAAGATCCTCATAGGTCGAAGTGCCGCTGGGTTATTCCCGGCCCCCTATCATAAGACAAGATAAGATCATTCATAATGAAAGTTTAGGTTCGAAACTCGGACATTTTATGTACCAATGACTTTTTCAGATTTTTCGAAATCTTACGCAGGTATCTCTTCCTCAGGCAGATACCTGAAGAAGAGAAAAGTTTTCTGAAGGTATGAGAAATCCACCAATCAGCGATGGTGAATCATGGTCCTTACCCCTGTAAGACCTGTGGTCCAATAACTGTTGACGAAACGATTTCCATCGAAATCAAGGAAGGCATATTGACTGTGGTAGAAATACAGGTGTTCTTAGAGACTAGATGGTACGTAGCTGGAAGGCGATTCTCGCGGCGTTCGACATACAAAAGTCGAGCGCTACGAACGTCTTGTCACGCTCACACATGTAATGTGAGAGAATGAGTCGACTAATGTCGAATTCGACATTCCACTACGAGAATCGCCTTCCTGGTAACAGTTAATCGTCTCTAGACAGATATTTCATGACGCATCGTCGATCGTAGGTGTATAAATACCGGTTATACTCGCATTTAGTGCAAAATAACTTATGGTTATGGCGAAGGAATGCAAGTTACCGATTGGATACGGTTCGTACTAGTAAATACCGGATAGTTAAAATATCGGTATGATAATGAATAGGTAGTTTTAGGGATCCGTATCCCGAAGGGGCAAACGGAGCCCTGTTGCTGTCGCTCCGTCCGTCAGAAGCTCAGACGGGTCTAGCGTCCAAACGGAATAAAATTATAGAATTCAAAATTTACATAATAAATGACCCAAATCCGAATATCGACTTTAAAGTAAAGTAAAATACACTTTATTGCACAAATAGAAAACAACAAACAATAGATAGAAAAGGAAATAGTGAAGTACAATTTAGGCGACCTTATCGCTAAGAGCGATCTCTTTTAGGCAACCTTCGGGCAGAGGAAATGATTTCGAGAAAGAGGTAGTAGGTGTTTTTTTTTTATTAAATAAGGAGAGCATACGAGCAAACGGCCCACCTGATGGTAAGTGGGCACCGTCGCCCATAGACAACTCACCTCACTGTATTATTATTAGAGGGTTTTTGATGCGCTGCTAACCTTGAGGACTAAGATGGATTGCCTCATGTGCCGGAAATTACGCTGGCTCTCTTACCCTTCAAACCGAAACATAGAAATGTGCAAGCATTATGGAAAAAAAATTTAAAAGAGAATTTTATTTAGGTACAACAATAACATATAAATACTAAGGTAATTAATTACCATACTATACTTACTTAAATAGATAATGATAAACATACATAAAATAATACATAGACTACATACACTAAAATATATAATGAGTACATATCTAACATACAGGAAAAGCAGAATAACAACCAAGAAAAGTTAAAAAAAAAGAAAAAAATAGAAAAAATAAAGTTTTAAATGTTGTAAAATTATTTTTTTAGTCCATACAAGTAAAGGGAGTCGATAAAAATATATTTTTGTAACCCATCGTGTGGGATATCATTGTTTATAGCTCGTCAAGTAGAATACGAATGTATTTTTTGTGGTGAAAGAATGACGTACGCGCCCGTCAAAATTGTCAATTTTAGACCACTTTTGGCGCGGAACTTGAATTATCTAGCAACTTGAAAGTTGGCTAATTGGTCATATCCTCTATTTGAGCAACAAATACTAAAACTTGATACATCTGTAATAGTTTGTCAGTTGCGAGTAAAGAAAAAGCTTTTTTTCGCTCAATAATTACAAATATTTAGTCCTTATAAATAGTACGGATCCCTACAGATATAGCAAGGCCCGACTCGCACTTGGCCGGTTTTTTAATGAACACCTACGCAAGTTTACGACTGAATGTTAAATCTAATAGGCAATTTTAAAATTAATCAAATTGAAGTATATTTGTACGTTTTATCGTAACTTTTAAACACCCCTTAGATTATCGAATATTTTATTGTAATGTAATTTACCATAACTGATGAGAGTACCTTGGGGAAGCCACCTTCCCCAAGGTACTCTCATCATTATTAATTATTTTCCTTAACTATCCGGTGTTACCCCACGGTAACACCGGATAGTTAAGGAAAATAATTAATAATTAATTCTGGCTAATGTTTATTTTAGAATTAACGCATAGAAAACACTCGACCACTAACGGTGAGTTACGGCAAAAATAAAAATAAATATTAAAACATTAAGTTTTGTACTAATCAACAATTACTAAAATTTGGAAAATCCGCTTCACCCTTTGTATATGGGTCAAACCAGATACCGCATTTCCAAAGGTGGGGTAAATATGGATAGCAATTTATGTGCAAAGCGACACACGCAAAACACTAGTTCTTCAGTAATACAGCCAGCATAAGCTTTGTTGGCCTATTTAGTGCAAAGCTAGTGCGCCTAAATAGGCCCACAAAGCTAGTGCGCCGAAATAGGCCCACAAAGCTAGTGCTAGTGATTGGATTCACAGTTTGGTCAAAATTGAACAAACTGTGAATCCAATCTGCAGACGTTCTGTAACTATAATATTTGTCATCACAATTAAAGCATTCTGCATCTTTCTCGTAACTCACTTTTTCTCTCTTCCTTTGGGATTATTTTTGCTCTGTTTTCCTTTTTCGTTTCCATGAAAAGAAGGTATTAATGATAATGATGGTTTTCTTGAATGATTTTGGTAAGGCTTATGAAATCGGATATCCGATGACACCCCATCCAGTTGCACCCCACATGTACTTTTTTACAAATAAACATTGTACTAGGTAGATATGTCGACCTTTCGATTCTCATCCACGCTGGTAGTCAATAGCTTATTTGATATTTGATAAAATAAGTAAGAATATTATTTAACTTACGTGTTTTTTTTAATTTTCTCAAACGCCGTTGCAATAAACAGCACCAGACCGATCTTCATTTGTACGCGGGATGGTAATGTCTAAAACAGCTTTTTTCCATGGACAAATCGACATCAACGTACATTGCTGGTCATCCTTAAAGTATTCTGTAAGAGGTCATCTTAATTCAACTTCATAACCAACTAAGAATTATAGCCAAAGAGTCCGATTGATCGCTGACAGTTACTGCTACTCAGGCTACTGTTCAGTCGGCATACGCAGGTCCTACATAATGGGTTCTATCTACGAATGCCCATAAATTCTGTGACGATACGTCATAAATCTCTAAGATTTGTCATTAATTTCAAACAAGTAATGGGTTATAGAAACTAATGACGCTGCGCAGGCCCGTTTGTGCGACGATGTTTTATGCGACGGGTGTCGAACCCGGGACCTCGCGGTCAGAGGCCGGCGGTTTACGAGCTGAGAGTTGTGAATGAGTTATGGAACTGAATGGATTGGAAACTGCACTATTGGCTAATAAGTACTTATTCTATTCTTAGAGCTGTCAGGATATATTTATAGCTCTGATTAACATATAATTTAATTTATGGGTTAAATTAGTATTGTACTTTTTAATGTTAATTTTTTTTTAAAGGACCTCGCAGGAATTGTACGAAAAAAAGCTGTAAATGTTTAGTATATTTGAAGGTAAATATTCCAGATAACTTCTTTGGCAAGTTGAATATTTACTTCCTAAGAGCGTCGGTGGCGTCGTGGCTAGGATGTCGGATTCCCATGCGGGAGGTCCGCGTTCGAAACAATGCAGCGTCATGAGTTTTTCGGTTTTTTCGAGACTTCCATACATTTACCGACTGCTCTGACGGTGAAGGAAAACATCGTGAGGAAACCTGCACACTGAGATAACCAGTGTGTGAAGTGGGGAAGACAATGGTAAACCACCCTATTAAATCTGCAGAGAGTCGTTCTATGTGATTAATTCCTTAGAATGATCACGACCCTCAGCAATGAGGAATACGACTTAGTAGAAGAAAAATACTTACTGCTTGAATTATACCATCCACTACCTATATCTATAAAATCGCCGAGAAGGTTTTTCAAACACCGAATCATAATATTATGCGTCTGATCATAAATTAAAAATTATAATAATATATGCACATTAAATTCACACAGTGTGTAATTCCGGTCTACATAAGGTGTGTACATGTTACGGGTCAAATAAATTATCTGGGCTGAATGTAAAATACCCAGACCAGACTTAAACAAAATCTTAGGACACCACTAAATCAAAGTGGATCGTAGCAACAGCAGGCCTTCACTCTTGGAGTGCCAAATGATATGCTATAATTATATATATTTGTGTGTAGGTATATTTTTTATTTATTTACGATATTTATATTTTTTTTATCATTTATGTGTCATGGTAAATGTAGGTATTTATATTTTTCACTTATTGATACTATCTACCTTCAATTAAACTTATTTGTGTCGTATCTTTGTCCTCTTGGACAGGTTTTGGCCAGCCATCGGCCATGGTCCAACAGAATACCAGCGCTGTAGGCATTTTTGTCTGCAGCAATAAGCTGAATTGAGGCCCTTTTCACAACAGCAGCAGACCATCAGACATGATTTCAATATGTTTACCTTTGACTACATAATTATTTTATTATAATTATAACTGTTTCGCTCATTGCTGTGTGTGAAATAAACGTATTACTTACTTACTTAAATGAAAACATTATACTTACATAAAATTTCAATTTCAGTGCAGACTCAGCTTGGGGTGGTACCACTATTTTTGGATGGCCCTTAGATAGATAAACTATTTGCGCGATTGTTTTGGTTGTTACACATAATGTCTGATCAACCACTCGGCTTATAACCTGCATGACAAAGAAAGTTTCCTACAAACACGTCCGTGGCGTAAGCGCATCTTTATACATGAGCCTTATCAATTTGTAGGACCGCGCTTACAATTTAATGCGGGGTTGCCAGCGTGGCCGGTGTTGCCACCGCATAATTACGTGGATAATATTAACATGGCGTAAAAAGTGACGTATAGCGAAGGTGTGCTTTAAAGGAATTACAAGGTTCAAGAAATCATCTTCTTTGTTGAAGACAGATGTGTTTTTAATTAACTCTCATTGAATAAAATTAATGATTTACAATAAACTAATGTGGAATCTAAAATGAATTTAGACAATTCGTCGTAATTCACGTAGATTGAGACGACAGATAAAAAATTCCAAATGTTTTTTGAAAAAAAAAACTGTTGTGTTTGCAGACATACCCTATGTTTACTTTTTATTTTTTATATTTATTTATTACAGAATTCACAGCACTTAAATTTAAAAACAAAACTGTCTATTAATAAAACATACTGCCAATTACAGATTGCCCTATTTTAAAATAAAGCTTATAGGAGAAATAAGTTTTGGTGTGTGTATATTTTGAGAACATTTTTACTTTTTTACATTGTGAATAAATTTCATTGACCTCGACTTTAGATACTTAGCCAATTAATTTAAATTATATTATATATACAGACCTACTTATAGTTTTGAAACAAATATCTCCTCATAAATTTTAAGTGACATTCATTCTCACCTGTCAAACCGACCGTGCTAGATTAAAATGTATAATGTATGTGACAAAACATGATGAAAGGACTGTCCTGTGTACAACCATTATCGATGTTTCAAAACGGACCAATTGCAACTAACCGCAGTTCGCCTGTGGCGATACAATAAATTATTGTTTTTCAGTAGGCCTTCTCGGGGGATAGGGGAAGGTGTTCCAGGAAATCGAACATCGAGTCGAAATCGCCGCGAAAGGTAATCGATTCCAGGCGAAAGGTCTAAAGTAGGGATAAAGTCCACTTATGTCTGAAAATAATACAAATGTTGTATACAGAACTGAAATCTACAGGTCGTAGAGCAAAGAGAAGGTTAAAGGTTATAATATTTTTCAGTCAAAGACTGGATCGAGCATATCTTACTTATCTTATAATAGGGGGCCGGGAATAACGCCAGCGGCACTTCGACCCTTGAGGATCTTTTGTGCTTGCCCCATTATACTCACTGGATGACCAGTGTGTAAAATGGGGCAAGGAAAACATCGTGAGGAAACCTGCACACTGATATGATTCATATCAGTGTGCAGGTTTCCTCACGATGTTTTCCTTCACGATTAGAGCAGTCGGTAAATGTACGTAAGTGTTCGAAAAATACGAAAAACTCATTGGTACATGGCACTGCACGGTTTCGAACCCGCACGAACCGAGCATATGTATAGCCTGTATACCCGAGTGTTCAGACCCAACGCTAGATCTCGTATAGGGTTAAAGCATCTTGGCTACTAAGCTATGAACCTATGCCTCTCTTCACATACAATCTATAGGTATATTGAGTGGCCTCAATTCCGATGTGGCTGTTAAATCTAAACTTTAGATTTAGCGGCTCTTCAAAAGCCTAAATAGCCACTAATCAAGTAATCACACAGAAGAATACGGTTGTCGAATAGGTCAATATATAATTGAGGACCAAAAATTACGATCAAAAATTAATTTATTCGCGAAATGTTACGAGTAATTCCTCAAAAAAGAAAGACAATGTTAAGAAATGTTAAAACTGGTAAAATGTCAAGACTCCAAATTAACGTCCAAGACGCGAAATGTCCAAGTCGAGAAATGTACAACAATCTGGTCATTTTACGATCTTGATTTTTCCGACGTATCGGAGGAAGATTTTGTTTTGCAAATTCACAGGCGAAGCGAAAATAAAAGCAACTATCTCTCGCAGTAAGGTGCGCGGATGCGTGCGCCGACCGCCATTACCATGCGTAATTGCAGGTGCCTCGTGCGCCCGCGCCGCCGATCGCCTTCCCCGTAACTTATTTGGTGTGAAATGAGAGCGATTTGAGTGCGCAAGATTTATGGCTGGCTATAATGACGTTCTAGGTAGTCGGCCGGCAAATTGTTTTACTTTACTGGGCGATTCCAAAGGTTATTGAGATTTCGTAATGTGTGGTCGATTAAGATCGATTTCGAGGTCATTGATGAACTCAACTTATCGGAAGGGTTTTAGGCTACTTTTAAGGTTTCCTCAAAATAATTGTGAGCAACGGTGAGCCGGGCCAGTAAAGAAGCCAGTAATTTAATAAATAATATTTGGCCTTATGCCATGCAAAGCGGAAATTGAAATAGATGAGTCATCGGACCGCGATAGCTCAGTTGAAATAGAGCAGGCCCCGGAAAGACTGGTCGCGGGTTCGAATCCCGCTCACGGCATTTTTCGCACTTTTCTAGATTTGAAGTTAGTATTTAGTAAGAGCTCGTAACCTAGTTGCGAGCACGGTCCGAAAGTGATCATGCAGGTTAAGCGACGTTGGCGCGGTCGGTACCTGGATGGGTGACCGCTAGTGGCATATTTCATCTGAGCTCCTCCGTGCCTCGGAAAGCACGTTAAGCAGTCCGTCCCGGTTGCTGTCGTTCGACAGCAGCCGTTAAGCCATGTCAGAGGTCTACGGGCGGCCTGAACAACTCTGACAAATAGGTTGGCCACTAACCATACGATAAGCAAGCAAGCAAGTTAGTATTTTATAATTTTGGATGTTGTTGGACCACGTTTGTTGTTCTTTCATGGTGGTCATATCATAGCGAGAAAGCACCGAACTTACGGATATATCCGCATGCGTTGATTATGGAAGAAATTGAGACAGTTTCCTGATTCTGGTCGAGCTTAATTGTTCTTTGATGAACCATTGACCATAAAATATTCTCACAGTTACGGAAATTATGGAAATGGTAGAGTGTTCAATGGTGCCGTCATCGATGATGGATGGTAAGGCAGTTGTCGGTGGGCTGGCATTAAATATCGATCCCTCATCGGTCGCCGGAGGTGCTGCCTACGTCACGATAATCATTGGTAATCCCCGAGTGGTAGGGTACGGATGAAGGGGACGATAGACATACTCCACGGTACACGGGTCGCGAACCTCAATATTTTAGTTAGGGGGGTCCGTTTTTAATTTACGACTTAACCCAATTTTGACCTCACAACTCATGTGAGAACGGAACTTCGGCTTAGTAAAACGATTCTTACACTTGACGGAATTCAGTCAACGATTTAGTCGACTAATTGGATAGGCTTCTGTTTAAAGGCTGTAATACTCGTACTAACCGAACTGAATGCGCAATTCGCGCTCTGTGTGAAAAATCTCAAAGACACTATTGCACATTCATGAGAAAACAAACAATAGATATATCAACAATATATAGATATATCAACAATATATAGATATATCAACAATATATAGATATATCAACAATATATAGATAAAGCAGCTAATTATATAATTATTACTTAATTGTATACTGACATTGTATTTTCTTTTTCATAAATGATTATTGTATTATAATTTTATTTTATGGCTATATTTTATAGACTTTATGACATGTAAAGTAAAGACAAGTAGTGACATGTTTAGTAAGTAATAAAGTATTTTGATTTTTGATTTGATTTTGTGATAATTGACAATGCCCCTTTATAGCAGCTATTTTTATTTTTCCTATTATTTTCATTTATTAATTATTATTTTTAACTATGCCCGTTTACAGCAGCTATAATTTATTATAATTATTATTTGTACGACAATGCCCCTTTACAGCAGATATATTAATTTTATTATTTATTAATTTACATAAATGACAAAACCCCTTTATAGCTGCTATAATCTTAATTTTTAAGTTAAATTTTTAAATGTAAATCGGCTGGTCTGTTTGCTCCTGTCCAGTTATGTTTATAGTTAACATGAATTGTGTTGGAATTTTAAATTTGTAAAAAGCATGACGTAACCAAGAGTTCCTGGTGTCCTGGTGGTTTTAATAAATGAGTATGAGTATAAACATTGGTTCACAATTAGGGCGGCCTTGTCGTAAAGAGCGATCTCTTCCCGGATACGACTGTAAGCAAAGACCGTTTTAAAATGTGCATTCTGATAGAAATGCTTGTCGGGATGAATCATTTCCACTTCGAGACACATCAGATTTACATGGTTTATTGGTTTATTCCTTAAGTATTTTTATACGAATAACTTTCAAAATTCTCCTAGACATATTGATGGTTTGGTTAGTTCTTTTGAACGCTGATGAGGGCGACAAGGAAATACCAATTTTAGCTTCGCAAGTACTTTACTCCATAAGCACTCCTAAATATTCCAGACTCCTAGGTAATACCAGGATGGTAGCTGCTCTATGCTGAAATAATTCATCAGAATTAAATTTACCTTCGATTCATTACAATATGAAGGCGCAATATCTCTGCCTCTTCTCGTCAGCCCACTTAGGCCACAATCCCTACACCCATCCCTGTCTCCAAGCAATATACTGAATAAACACAGCATTATGCAGAAATGCACTTCCACAGAGGTCATCAATCTTGGCAAGCATTAAGCATCGCTTCATAGATCGCCCGCGGTCGCTGCCAACGTGGCGATAATCACCCGAGTCTCTCTTCAATGTCGCTGCGCAGGCGCATGCAGGTTTATTACTAGCACAAATTAAATAAGCATTTTACGTCTATCTCATCAGCCTTTTAACGTCCCGACTGTTGGGGCAAAGGAGGCCTAGACGTAGGCAAGCGGGTTGTGACGCTAAAGTGGCGATGGGCAGGACACTTGGTTAGACGTGGTGATGGCCGGTGAACCAGAGCCATCACGGTGGCCAAGGTCGGGGAAAAGACGAGTAGGTCATCCAGCAGTTAAATGGACATATGATATCACCAACGTCGTCAGGATCGTATAGGGTGGCACAAAAGAGAGGAAGCTTATACCCTGCAGTGGGACGACATGGACTGATGATGATGATTAAAAAAATACATGGTGAATTAGATAGCTTTTAGCAGAATTTCAAAAACAAAATACGAGTATAATAGATGTAGTGTTATTCTTACTGCATGGAGTTGTCCCAGGGCAACGTTTAATAATAAAGGTACACATTGACTTTAATAGAAGTGACTGTCTGATGCATATCAAACTGGCATAGGGCGTGAACACTTCCATCACGCTGATCCGTATCGACCTTTGTATATATAAATATCAGGTAAGTACTGTTTAGTTATTGCGCAATTATATTTACAAAAACGTGCATTTACAGCTGCTTTCTAACAGTAAAGGACACGCATTGATGATAATCTGTATCCTCAGTATTAGCTTGCATCAGTCCATTGCTACAATATCAATGTACCTACCTGTGTTGCGAGACCATCTGCACAACCTACTTGCATAAAATAAAATAAATACTAATCCTGATAAATATAAACATTTGTCTGAAATGTCTATAATATGTTAAGTGTGTGAAATATCTAAATTGTATGTGTGTAAATATCTGATGCTCATTGTATAAGTTTCAAAAGGTATAACCTCGTAAACGTAGGTACTTCATGTTCTGGTATGCCGTGACCGTGTTGCCGGTGCTACTAATTATTGTGTTTTTATGTCAAATAAAGAAATTTCAAAATCAAATCAATCAATGTACCTACCAATGTAGTTTTCCAGTTTTTCATACTTACATACATTTATTTACTGCTCTAACGATGAAGGAAAACGTCGTGAGGAAACCTGTACACTGAGATAACTGTGTGAAATTGGGAATACGGAATGACAAACCACCGCCATTAAATAATCTACCCAAGAAAGTCGTTGTATGTGGTTAATTTCATAGAATACGTTACGTACCAATAAAATAACCAAATCAACAAGTGATTTGATTTGATTGATTGATTGATTTTTTGATTGATGGATTGTGATTTTAAGTAAATAATATATTTGCTGGTCAAATGTTCCTTGTGTTAGAAATCAACAAGAAAATAAAATTAACAATAAAATAAGTATAGGTATACAAAATATAGGTAGAGGAGGATTTCATTTCATGCCATTAGAACCTATGGTGTCATATTTCACCCGATGTTATCTTCAATAGAAAGTCATATCAAGATTCGTAGCGTAAGTGTCGAAAACCTTTGACCCATGGTAGTTCTATGCGACAATGGCGTTAGGGTTTGTCTACATTGTTGTTATCTTAGCACAGATTTTTAGAGGGAAGTTAGGGAAGAGCAGACGAGCAAACGGGCCACCTGACCTGATGATAAGTACTCGTACATCTCACCTCACTATAATGTTATTAGGGGATTCGATGCGCTGCTAACATTGAGGACTTAATTGGAGTGTCTCATGTGCCGGTAATTATGCTGGCTCTCGAACCGAATCACAGCAGTTTTGTTGTGGGCAGAAATAGGCAAAAAGGTTGTACCACCCCAGGCTGACTCTTGCACAGTCATACCACCTTCAACTGAGGTAGAAGCAGACTCTATTACTCTTGACATGTTCAGTGCCGTTTGGAGGAAGACGCGACAACAAGAGGAAAAATTCATTGAACTCGAACTAAAAATTGATAATTTCACTGATAGCCTTATAATTAGAGTTGGACATTCAGATAATTAATCATCAACTGTGAAGGTCTGCCGGGGAGATCGCGTCGGGGCAACGGCTCCCTGACGATGGTCTCTGTCGCGACCCGTGATGATGATCTTCGACGAACAATGAATCATCATCTTCAAGCGATGAATATTTAAGTGGCGTAGAAGAATTAATTTAATTTGCGATTCCGAATGATGTAACAACATAAATATAATATTTTTACAATTCTGTACCTCAGAAACATAACAGTGTTTTTCTACCATTTTCTGTTTCTTAGGTATCGTGGCAAATTATAATCTAGAATAGTTACTTTAATAAATTTAAAAAAACTTTAAGGATTTGTTTACCAATTTAATTTAATTTATTTATTAGGTAAACACAACAGATTACAACCATAGAAATTACAGAAAAATCAATATAAAGTTATACACAGTCGTAACCCTTAACGTGTAAACACAGCATGGTTAGGAAGTGGAAAATTGATTGTTGTACAAAATTGAGTTGGGAAAAAATACTATTGAATGTAATGACTACTAATGACTAAAAAAAAACTTATACCTATTTGAAAAATAAAAATAATAAAGTAAAGACTATAAAGTAGGTGCGTGGATAGCTCACTTGAGGACATCCTCAACCCGTCTTTTAAACACTAATGGCCTTTATACTTAATCAAATGTCCAAACATGACTAATTTTTACACAACATTGTCTAAAATTGGTTATGGCACTTACAGTTTAATGCTTCTGAGGTACAGAATTATCCCATTGTGTTTTAATACAAAGCTAATTTAAAAAAAAATACTAATTTCTACAAACTGTATAATGAAATTGCATTGGTGTGAGTACTGTGAACGTGGCAGCTTTAGATAATCGACCTGTACTCTTAACGAATCAAATGCTGTCATTTGCTTCAAGCTACACTTCTATCTTAGGTCTCTATCGCTAGGTATTATAATACTGCCTTAGGACTGTAGGAGGTCCTAGGTTTATCTAAGACTACAATTGACCATCGGGTCAGCAATAATGGCGCATTAGTGAACATTTGTTTACACAAACGCGCAATTTCCCTCTAAAAGCACTAAAGGTGCGGTTCATTTAATGCTATTGCGATGGCAGGTACTGTACCTGGATAAAATAATTGTGTTTTACATATTACCGATTTTTTTGATATATTACTTTTTTTTTCTTTCTCTTCTTATCTTATGATAGGGGGCCGGGAATAACCCAGCGGCACGTCGACCCTTGAGGATCTTTTGTGCCAACCCCATTTTACACTCTGGTCATCTCAGTATGCAGGTTTCCTCACGATGTTTTCCTTCACCGTTAGAGTAGTCAGTAAATGTACGTAAGTCTTCGAAAAATACGAAAATCTCATTGGTACATGGCAATGAACGGTTTCGAACCCGGACCTCCCGCATGGGAGTCCGACGTCCAAGCTACGACGCCACCGACGCTCTTTTAAAAAAAATTATGGCCTTGTTATGCCCCTGCTAGTGTACACACTGCAATTTGGCCAATGACCGTGTTAGAATCTTGAAAATCACTCGTACGTTTTGGCGTCTGTATTGAAAAAAAAAACAGTATACCAACGTCGAGATTATGGGAGAGTCGTATGCATCAGGAATGCCTAGTGCCTTGCATTCCAAGTGCAATTAGAGGTTAAATTGCCGAATTCACACCATCTGTAGTTTTTCACTCCCGTTTCACTGTCTTATATAACGTTCACTTATCACGGACGATTTTTAGGTAAAATATACTAGTTTTACGAAAAAATGACCGCTGTAAACCGTTTTTAAACAATAAAATAGGACGAACACGCCATGACAGCATGAACGTTCTACATAACCTCCCGATATATTACTTACTGTATTTTTTTACGTAGAATGAGACATATCCATCATGGAATTTGAAGCACCTAATTTTCCTATTTTCTTAAAGTTTAAGTTTTAAAAGACTTGTCCACATCAGAAATCTGTTAAGATCAGCAATGGGCGTTAGCCCTCCTGGTGGGGATACCCACTAGGGTATCCCCACCAGGGGATAAGTGGACCACCCAAGGTATTCTTCAGGTATTGTATGTGGTATAAAGATGTGTAAACGAAACCGGTCGTAATTAATAAAATACAGTAAAAACCCGTGAAACAGTATATTATTTAAGTCTAATCATATGAGATTCATACAACCAACTTTATCACTATCGTCTATTGTTGAAACACTCGATGTCGATAACATTCAAAGGATGATTTACACGAAAATAAACAGCCTCCACACTGCAGCGAACAAAGAATCGTTATTCTACGCAAAACAAACAGTCTTTATGCCACAGGGAAGTGCGGCTAATGATTGGCGAAATGAAACATAGCTGGAACAGGCGGTGCAAGCGAAATTATTGGTTGTGCGCTGGAACAGGTGTCTGTGAGCGGTTGTTTGGTTTCGCGGAATGTGTGGAGGCACCATTATTTTACGTTCGACATGCCTAAATTATTGTTTGAGTGCTTAGACTGATCGTAGGCTTGACGCGAAGTATCATTGAGGACACTGTAGGGCAGGTCGTAACCAGGAGTGAGGAGAGGGGGATTGGAATTCCACAATGTCCTTACACAAGGTAATGTTTTTTAGATATTATCGAATGTAATGTGTAAAATGATAGATAATTTCGTGTTTGTGTTTCAAATTCTATTAGTTCTATTATTGTTATTCTTATTAGTAGATGAATTTCATCAGATTAATGACTAGCGACAGGGAACAATGTGGTACCACCGTTGTTGTGAAGGGCAAGCACCCAGAGCCATAAAAATACATATTAAAAAGATAGGGGATGTACTCTGATTGGTCGAGGTCTCTTATTGGCTATTTGGCATGTTTTTGTGAAAAAAAACCAGTCGATATAAGCGAGTCAAATTTTAGGTGGTTTTGGTCTAGAGTTTAGACCAAAACTTTTTATAGATTACTAGGCAATTTGTTTAAGTCTTGTCTCGAATCTGAACTAATAATACAGAAAATTATAAGTACCTAGGTCGTAAAAAGCAGCGAGTATTGCGTGTGAAATTCCCCTAAAGACCTGTTCACACTAGGTAATATTTCGGTCTTCGGACACAACACAATTTACATTCGAATAAAATACTCGACGATGTTTCCGACTACATGTTTTCTAGTATAATTATTCCAGAATCCATATTTTCTTGTCTGACTATTCATAAATAGTGGACATTAACACAGCGGGACTGGATACTCCAGGCACGGATTCAGACGAGGGCGCTAATATTAAACACTTGGCATTTTAGTCATAGCCTATGATCGGAGTAGGTAGGGCTGTTTTTGGTACTTGCCACATACGGTCATAATATGGATAAGTATGCCCAATAATCCCGGGATTTCCGGGATTGAATAAATATATTATTTAGATTTTTAACGTTATATTTGTTTTGATACACATTTAAGATTGGTGGCGAAATAATTTTTTTTAAGATTCAAGGCGCTAGTGTACCTATGGTAGTGTGTTAACTTCTTCGTAAGTTCACAATTTTTAAAAAATCGTAACCCGCCGAGTAAGGGCGAGGTTTATAAAAGTAATTTACAACATTTGCTCGATAACTTAAAACGGGATCCCGAAATCATATCCATATTAATATAACCATTGAGGACATTGACCCGAAAGAGCCCTACCTACTCCGATTAGTGGTTATAGCATTAACAAACAAATTATGGCATTTTAGTCACACTAGCACTATGTAGTGATTGTCTAGTCGAGATCATTGTGGTTGTGTTTGTGGTTTTAATGACTTCTAACTCTCTTCAAATACAACCGAATTTCATCAAATTTCGCAGAGCTACGGTCAAATACGGTCAAGTTCGTATTAAACCACATCGGTTAATTTATTTTAGACCCATGACCATACAAAACAGTCACGGTAGCAGCTAATAATGGGGGAAGGAATCGAATAAAAGCCACGCCAATCGTCCTCGGATTCACTATCCAACGATCCAAATCCTTTTTGGTAATCGTTGAGGAAGGTTTTATAATCGTAAAAGAATACATTCTAATCGGGTTGTTAGCATAATATGAACATTCAGTCTTTAAATATGTAACTTATTAAAAAAACGCTGTGCATATCACGCTCTTTCTCTACTTTATATAAATTAAAATAATATTCGCACACACACACACAAATAAAAAAAATAACGAAATGCAGGGAACCCGGTCTTTCGAGTGGTTGAATTTGTCAAGTCTTTAATTATAATTCATTGTTTTTAACTGCTGATCGCTTTTTGTGCTGACGTAATCACCCCCGCCCCCGCTTGTCATAAAAAATAAGCAACGAAAACCCCCTATTGATGCTTAAGTAATACTGGAACGCCCCCTCAGGGGAGGTCATAACTTCACCAGCTACCTGAATCCGTGCCTGTGCTATACAATAATTTAAAGCATAATAAGACGGCCAATGATACATGACTTTAGCGTGAACATAGTTGCAATGGTGGAAATGCCAACGTTATGGTGTTCACAGGTGGCATACGTTGCAGGGTGTGAGTAAAGCATTGATTGCAGGATCATCGATCAATAAAAACTTTTTTGTAAGTAGTTCAACTTACAAAAATTTTTTTATCATCATCATCATCAGCCTGTTAATGTTGGGGCACAGGCCTCCCTTTAAACCAGGGAGCCCAGTGCTGATTGGTGGATTTCAAACGCCTTTGGTTTTTTTTTTATTTCCTCGGCCATACAGGTTTCCTCACGATGTTTGCCTTCATTGTTAGAGCAGTCGGTAAATGTACATAAGTCTTCGAAAAAATCCGAAAAACTCATTGGTATAAAAATGGCATGGTTTCGAACCTGAAAATTAGTATAGTCGATAACTTTTTGAGCGTAGGTGGCCTAGTGGCTAGGATGCCGGACTCCCATGCGGGAGGTCCCCGCATGGGAGTCCGGCATCCTAGCCACTAGGCCACCTACGCTCAAAAAGTTCTCGACTGTACTAATTTTCACTGAATGTTTGTTATTCAACTACAGACAGGTACATACATATATAATTGTTGTTTTACGAGAAGTATTGACCTGTCACAATTGTTAATTAACCCCCGACCAAAACAAAGGAGTGTTATAAGTTAAATTTAAGTAACCATTTTTATAAGAAATGGCTTAGAAAACTCTCGATAATATTCTCTGTTAAAATCCGCGTCCATCTAAAGTTATGATGCCACAGACAAACAGATACATAACAGAAACAAGCATACCCGTCAAACTTATAATACCACATTTTGGACAGGGGTTATAAGACAAGGATCAATATGGCACAAAATGATGACTATGATTATCTTCAGTCATTGTTAACCCAAGTTCAACCCTCGATCGACCGCGATGTCGCTATTACAACTGTCATTGCACGTGACATTTAATTCCAGACAATACCCGCATCTTTTCAAATATTAATGGGAAAATTTAAACAAATCCTAATGCCATTGTTTTAGGGCTTGAAATCGATTAAGCTTTACATCTCGATTGCAAAGTCAAAATGGCTTAGAACTTAAGAACACCTTACAAGGCAGTACCACACGAAAGTTCGTGTTGTAAAATACCAATTTACTTTAACAATATGGCGATTTACTAGGAACATTGCATAGCCTTTTAAGGTTCAGTACATTTAGGCCAGCGGCTCGGGTAATGCTAACCGATATAATATAAATAAGTGCTGTTCGATCGCGTTAGGATAGCAGGGTTGACATATCTGAACAAAGGGCATGGGTGGCATGGGTAAAGCGCAGAGTACTTATTTACCATCTCACTCACACACACGCCCTCTCACGCACACACCCTTCACACACACGCTCATACACACGCATACTTAACTGTTTAATTTATTGCATTAGCTTATGTTTTCATAATATAGATATATCGGAAGAGACTGGCCCCCACAACACAGGGTATCCTAGTGTGGGAGCTAGGGAAATCTGACAAAATGTAAAAGATACTGTCTGCATCAATATTTTTTTTACCTTTTGGTCCCAGATCCAGTTTCAGTGGAGGATCCAGAGGGGCTTTCCCCCCTTCCTGTCTAAACCTATGAGATCACTATAGGGGGAGAGGCTCGCCCTTGAACATTTATTTACTTACTATTTTTCGATTCCAGTAACCGATGGGGCCCCAATTATTTTTTCTGGATTCGTCTCTGTCCAGTTATAACAGCTTTAACTTTTGAGTTTAAGAAGGTAGGACTCAGGGTCAGATAGTAACATCATGGATCAGATGGTAACTTGATGCTAGCTGCGCAAGCGTCTCGTCGGATCGAATCCACCTGTGCTAGGAATGGTCCTAGCAGGTTCCTTGTTGGAGTAGTTATATGATGCCTGTTATGAATTTGTTCTAATCTTACTGTGCCACAGGGGCTCAATTTTTTTAAAATAAAAAAACGGAATGGTAGCGCCCTCTTCTCTAGGATGATAATGTGAGCACTGACAGCGAGTCAAGGGTTTGTGTAGTGCATATAATTTTGACAAGTTTCATACGTTTGACATTTCAGTGGCCGACTAAATGTAATGAGATGCTTACGTTGCATGCTCCAATTGGCATACGCGGTTTCCATGTAAAAGTTCTCTAGCTAACAATCTACATAGTATTGTCATTTCTTCAATGAAACTCTGCCTTTGATACAATAATGCTTTAATGACTCTCGATTGTAAGTACATTATTTAGAAAATAGGCAAACACACGTCCGAACTTCGCCATGACCCAGGGACGAATGAATCAACGCTAACAATAGGTTGAATTTCAAAATATTTGGTGGCAAATATAGATGAAAAAATAGTCTCCCGGGCGTTCTTTCGGTGGCAACCCTATATAAGAGGTCTAAATCTAATCCATTCGTCCGCTATTAATTTTACTGTCGTGCCATCTGAACTCAGATCGGGTGTTCTGCCGTTGTTCAGCAACGAATGCATTGCACTGATAGCATCACCTGATCTTGATCGCGGCGACATCTTGCGGCGTAATAAACGTTGTTAAAAGCTTGTCCTGCCGTGCTTGTGTTGTGGCATAATAATCCTGGCATTTATGTTACAATTCTAGCATTAAATGCAATTTATTGCAGTACCTACATGACTTACTTTGAAGGGTTAGGCTCGGACTACACGACAACGGTTCCAGCGACGGTTCGGTTCAGGTACCGGTACCGGCCGTGTAGTAGACTGCATTCAAACTCATGCGTTCTGCTCAAGCCCCGACCTCAGGAACCGCGCTTGCCGGTTCCATGTGGAACCGTTGTACGTGTAGCCGACAGCGCATTTTTGTTTGAGTTTATGAAGGATGGAGCATGGAACATGAAGCATGGAACTGGATACTGGAACCGGCCTAGGAACCGTCGTCGTGTAGTCCGGGCCTAAGATAAAGAGAGTAAAGCAAATAAGTAATAATGTTTATTTCACACACAGCAATGACCGAAACAGTTATAATTATAATAAAATAATTATGCCTAGTCAAAGGTAAACATATTGAAATCATGCCTGATGGTCTGCTGTTATTGTGAAAAAAGCCAAAGAAAAAATCCAAAAGAAGGGAGCCAGTATAGGTAATTACCGGTACATGAACATTCGGGTCTTGAAAACTTCGGTGTACTTCGGTTATTGATAACGATACTGGCGAAGTCGCGGAAGTTATGCGCAAGCGTTCCCGTGGCTTCGCCGTCAGACGGTGCGCAGGAACACCGGGGGGGATTTGGCCGGTAAAACTCCGGCATAAGCTCTTCGTCTCCCCCTTGCGGCGAAGACCTCTTCGCCGCAAGGGGAGACGAAGCATGAGCGTATACCCCCGAAAAAAATTAATTAATAACGATACGCGAATGTACTACGACTGTAGTAAGAGAGAGACAGAGGTAGATTTTACCAAATACCCGAAAGTTTTTCTAAGAGCTCTGTACTTCATCTATGTCCTCAAGGTTAGCAGTGCATTGAAAATATTGGAATTGCATTCCATATTCAAAATATATTATGTGGTTGCTATGGTGCTGTTACGAGTACATAGCAAACTTTGCTCGCAATAATAATCATTCAACGACAGAATACAGAATACGACCAACTGCGTTTTCTCGGGGCGGTATACTTAATGCATCTGGGGTAATTCACCAGGGTGCATTAAGTACACTACTTAGTAGACTTGATTATCCGTAATACATCAACTAATATTATTGTCACTTTTGAGTATATTTTATGCACCTAAATAACTCTAATCTAAAGCTACTACGAAATAACTTTAAAAAAAATTGAATTAAGTCAACTAAGTAGTGTACTTAATGCACCTGCAAATCACCTGAGTGAATCAAGTCTACTAAGTAGTGTACTTAATGCACCCAGGTGAATTACTCCAGGTGCATTAAGTATACCGCCCCGTTTTCTCTGCTTAATTCCAGATGTGAGAATTGTAGGCGACGAGACGGTTACCATTTAATTATTATCAGATACATTGCTCGTGTGTTCCTTCCTTAAACAAAAAAAACTGCAAAAGGGACCAGTGATAGAGAAGTCCATGAAGCTGAAGGTCCAGTACCTATCTAGATAGAATAGCACCTTCCAATAACATGATAGATGCATGTTTACAAACCCAGAGGATAATGTTTGATCATTAAATTGCAAGACACTTGTTGAGTCATAAATAAATATACACGTTTATTTACGTCGTAGTCGTATGGTGAAGGTTAACGCTTCACAAAGTACCTAGACTCTTCGAGAAATACGATATCCACCTAAAACATAAATGTGAAAAAGAGGCCAACTTCGGTACAAGAAACAGTGAGTAAGTGCCAAGTTTAAAGTTACCTACAAAAATATATATAATTCTTTCAATTGTTTAAAAAGAAAAACACACAGTGTCATTCAATAGAAGGAAAGAGCTCAAAAGTCATGTGTGAAAAATGTAGACTGATAATGCTTTCCATTTCATATCTCTAAAAGAAAAAAAAATTGTACGAGTTTTTAGACCTTTCAAGTTGCCGTTCTTCAGAATAGAAAATAACTGGTATATGTATTAAAACTTCGTGTCACCAGGTGAAATTGAGGTCAAACACGGGTTTAATCGTATTTTTTTAAAATTCTGACCCAATTTAAATCGCACTTATACAGGTTGTAATAAAAACTCCCTATAGTCCCGAAAGGGGGTGTTCAGAATCCATAACTGAACAACTTTCACTATGGGATCTACTCTGAAATCGCAAAAAATATCAGCTGTTCCATACAAAAGCTCAATACCTAACCTACACGACTGAAATGTATGAAACAGCTGATTTTCTTCGCGATTTCAGAATTAGACTCATAATGAAAGTTGTTCAGTTCAGTTTTGGACTATAGGGGATTTTTGTCACCCAATATAAGCGTCAAGGCATTTCAAGAAGCGCTAACATACGCCACCTGGCTAGGACTTACACAAGGAAGCGCAAGGATGCGTCAACCATTGTTGTAATAATAAATGTGCAGCTTCTGAATCACCTGGGCCCGAGCCAAGCGACAAATCCAGCTTATCCAGCGGTGTAAACATGTCTATATTTCATTTACGTAATAGAGTTTGGGTTTAGAATTATGTAATAAGTTAACGTTTATCTTCTGGTTTGTAATACAAAATAGTTTATGTTTCATAGCATCGTGCACCGTAATTTAGAGAATGCTAAAATTTCCTATCCAATATTATGCTTACTTATATTACTCTAGTGTTTTCCTATCCAATATTATGCTTACTTATATTACTCTAGTGTTTTCCTATCCAATATTATGCTTACTTATATTACTCTAGTGTTTTCCTATCCAATATTATGCTTACTTATATTACTCTAGTGTTTTCCTATCCCATATTATGCTTACTTATATTACTCTAGTGTTTTCCTATCCAATATTATGCTTACTTATATTACTCTAGTGTTTTCCTATCCAATATTATGCTTACTTATATTACTCTAGTGTTTTCCTATCCAATATTATGCTTACTTATATTACTCTAGTGTTTTCCTATCCAATATTATGCTTACTTATATTACTCTAGTGTTTTCCTATCCCATATTATGCTTACTTATATTACTCTAGTGTTTTCCTATCCAATATTATGCTTACTTATATTACTCTAGTGTTTTCCTATCCAATATTATGCTTACTTATATTACTCTAGTGTTTTCCTATCCAATATTATGCTTACTTATATTACTCTAGTGTTTTCCTATCCAATATTATGCTTACTTATATTACTCTAGTGTTTTCCTATCCAATATTATGCTTACTTATATTACTCTAGTGTTTTCCTATCCAATATTATGCTTACTTATATTACTCTAGTGTTTTCCTATCCCATATTATGCTTACTTATATTACTCTAGTGTTTTCCTATCCAATATTATGCTTACTTATATTACTCTAGTGTTTTCCTATCCAATATTATGCTTACTTATATTACTCTAGTGTTTTCCTATCCCATATTATGCTTACTTATATTACTCTAGTGTTTTCCTATCCAATATTATGCTTACTTATATTACTCTAGTGTTTTCCTATCCCATATTATGCTTACTTATATTACTCTAGTGTTTTCCTATCCAATATTATGCTTACTTATATTACTCTAGTGTTTTCCTATCCAATATTATGCTTACTTATATTACTCTAGTGTTTTCCTATCCAATATTATGCTTACTTATATTACTCTAGTGTTTTCCTATCCAATATTATGCTTACTTATATTACTCTAGTGTTTTCCTATCCCATATTATGCTTACTTATATTACTCTAGTGTTTTCCTATCCAATATTATGCTTACTTATATTACTCTAGTGTTTTCCTATCCAATATTATGCTTACTTATATTACTCTAGTGTTTTCCTATCCAATATTATGCTTACTTATATTACTCTAGTGTTTTCCTATCCAATATTATGCTTACTTATATTACTCTAGTGTTTTCCTATCCAATATTATGCTTACTTATATTACTCTAGTGTTTTCCTATCCCATATTATGCTTACTTATATTACTCAAGTGTTTTGGTAATAACTATACTAGTTCCTCTATGTTAACACCGAAGATAAGTGGCAATAAAAAAAAAAAGAATTAACATACAAATTAAAACTCAAAAAACTTGCATACGCATTGAATTGAGAACATCTCCTTTTTTGATAGTAGGTTAAAAAATTACAGATTTTTTACTAAGTAAATATATGATTTAGAAATTAGTATAATTGATTTGATTTGATTTAAAAAAATATTTTTAGATTTTTATTAGATATTTTTTTTTAGAGATAAGTTCACCCTTTGTTTTACAATGTCTCATTTTAATGGTTTTTATTAAGTCTATTGTTGTACAATAAAGTGTAAATAAATAAATAAATAAAATATTTAATTAACTTTTTTCATAGTATAAAATGTGTTAGTCATAATTATGACTTTAAATTACAAGGACAGACTATCTGTTATGAAACTTATGAATTTAACCGAGAAAAAAAAAACAATTAAGTATTTCTCAAAACCGTTTTGTATTTATTATATGTGTATATATTACTGTGTCTCCGCTTCCATTTATCTGATGCGGCTAACTTACTAAACAGGGGTTCCCAAACTTTTTTAGTTCGCAGCGCACTTAGAGGTTTAGTAATTTTGTCTCGGCGCGGGCGCCCTGGTCAAAATATGTAAAAACAACTTTTTATTTAAACCTCATATTATTAGGCTCACATATTTTAATATATTCTTGTGTGTCAATTTTAATATACGAGATATTTAAATTGACACACAAGAATATATTAAAATGAATTGAAAGAAAATATGAAAATACAGTAATAGAAAAAGATGCTTGATCACTCTCACATGAACTGTCGACTTGCTTTTTTATTATTATCTTTTCATTTTGCATATTATAACACAAGAAAAGCAATAAATGGTATGAGTATAAGTAATTTTAGTTTCCGGAGAAAACAGGAGCGCCCCGCGGCGCTATGTTTACCCTCCACGGGGCGCCCCGGGGCGCCGCGGTGCACACTTTGGGAACCCCTGTACCACAAGCATCATTCTGATGTTCGATACGTAGAACAAACTTACATTTTCACTTCTTAAATTACTATTCAGAACATCTTCAAGTTGGTATAGTAAGTTTTAACAGTAAACATAAAATTGTTTAGTAATCCACACCTAGATCTTCAGGAATTTTCGCAATTTGCATTTTGTTTCTAGCATATCGATATCTCGCAATCGAGATATACAGTCGTTTCCGTAAATAGAAGTTTACGAGTACAATGAGTAACTTAACACTATAGGCATTTACAGATATGAGAGCAGAGATGAATAAAATAAGGTAATTCAAATCTAGAAAAGTGTGAAAAATTATGATGGGCGATTTTATACGCAGTTTTAGCGCGAAGTTTCTCCCGCGCTTTTGTGGCATCCACGTCAGCTTTGTTTCCTTAGTCTTACAAATTGTTTTACAGTAGTGCTTTTCTAGTAAGAATGGTATTTCTTGCTCGAAGAACTTCTACACGATGTGAATAATGTGTGGGACAGTGAAGTATAGTCAAATAAGACGCTGCAGCCCGATCCGTACTTGGCTGGATTTTGAAGAGCCATACTGCGTCCGGGACGCCTTCTTCTTTGGTTCGGATGGTGCAGAACCGTGGAAGATTCTCCCAGATAGCATTGAAATGTGTCATACCAGCATTTTAATGAAGACTTGAAAGAGTTGTTTACATCAGACATGGCTGTATAGGCTCAGTTCCCTTTGCCTTAAAAAAACAAACAACAATTATACGGAGCTTGATCCAAAGAAAGAAATGAGCGAGCTTCACACTGGCACCACAAGAAACAGAGCCAGTGTGAAGGGCTCTTTATAAGACATACATTAGTGAATACAGTAGGTAATAACTTTTTGGCAAATTACAGAAACGATTAGAACTCTAATATTAATTATAATTATAATGCAAGATGAGAAAGTTACTTTAAGAAATAGAAATAGAAAAACCTTTTTTTTTCTTATCTGCAGCACACATGCAATTCCACTATTTCCACTTCCTTTCACTTTCCACTTTAAGTTAGGTTCATGACTGCGGACTTTGGGTCTTGGACCAAAAGTGCGTTTTAGAAATGTTTGTCGCTATTCGTCATATGCTTTTCTAGATTTAAATTTCCGCATCGCATGGCGTACATGCTAAATATAATAATTATTTTTTATTTATGACTAAACCCGCGTTTGACTTCAATATCACCTGTGGTGGTAAGTGACGATGAGGTCGAAGATGAATGGAGAATACGCGCTTAGTAAGTACTGGCTCTACTATAACACTGCCGGAACACATCAACGCCGCTCAAAGATATTTGCCGATAGACTAGAGCTATAGGTACCTATCTTATGATAGGGGAATAACCCCAGCGGCACTTCGACCCTTGAGGGTCTTTTGTGCCTACCCCTTTTTACACACTGGTCATCTCAGTGTGCAGGTTTCCTCACGATGTTTTCCTTCACCGTTAGAGCAGTCGGTAAAATGTACGTAAGTCTTCGAAAAATACGCGAAACTCATTGGTACATGGCATTGCACGGTTTCGAACCCGGACCACCCGTGAGGGAGTCCGGTGTCCTAGCCACTGTGCCACCGACGCTCTATAGGTACCTAGGAGGGTGGTGGGTAAGGGTGGTCTCAAACCAAGCGGACCCTGAAGGGGTCCCATCACCAGCAAGTTACTCGGGTTCGTCGCCTCGTGCGACACACTTGACCAGTAGCGGTAGGGATATTCTAAGTTCTAATCCATCTCATAAACGGAAATACATATTTCGCTTTTGGATTTTCTAATTGTAACTAATACCCTTTGATGCTAAAGGCTACTTACATTTAGTTAAACACTGTCTAATCATAAATGAAGTAAGCCATGAGCTGCATGCGTTCTATTTGCAAAGCATCGTGTCGAACACTCTGTGCGTTTGATCTCGCTAACTTATTAATGGTGGCCATCCAAAGACAGTTTGGTTGTTTATGGTGGTGTCAGTCGTAACAATGAATAATGATCGCACTATTTTGTAGTGTAACGGCGTATGATTTGTTTGGATCACTAAGGTTTATTTGCAGTTTGAGTTAAAGGTTTCCTGTTAAAAAGGGCAGATAAATTGAAGATTGAAATTGAACACTTTTATTTAATTAATTGTAAACACCAGAATACAGCAAGTACACAATACAAAGTTTAATACATGCAGCACAAAACATCCGGTGTGGTACAGTGCCAAAAAGGGTACATCAGCTCAGCATAGGGGTCGTCCATTAATTACGTGAGGCATTTTTTAGGATTTTGTAACCCCCCCTCCCCCTGGTGAGATTTTGTGAGATTTTCCTCAACTCCCTCCTCCCCTCTCCTAATCTCACGTGAGATTTTTTAAAATTTGTGTTTTGATTATGAACGCGTTGGATTATAAAAAAAATTAAAAAACAAGAACACAATTTATTCTATTATCTTTATTTAAGACTAGCAAAGACTAGTAGTTGAGTTGAGTAGTTTCTTCGGGAACTTTTGTTTCGCTGTGTTCCATAATTTTACCACTTCTTCTTGACAGCACTTTTTCGTCTTGTAGACGTGTCTTTACACGTAAGCATTATAATATTCTTGAAAACTCATCTTTAATTGTTAACGACGTTGCTTGAATAGTTGTAAAATAAAATATTTACGGACATATTATTATATTGTTTAAAACAAAGCAGGTTAGAACCTGTACGTGCGTCGCTGCTACTCGGCTCTTTACGCTGCAACGTTCGTCGAGTCGCGCGTGTCGATACCGCTGGTCGTTAGCGCTTAAACAATCGAAGGGCTATTGTGCTGCTCTGTGGGGTTCGGACGAATACGACAAACACTATTGTCGAATTTTCTCATATTTTGACTCTAGAAAAATTTATGACTTTAATTTGATTTCACTTTCACGCCATTTTACACCGTTTTTTGCTACAAAAAAATTACGTGATATTTTCGGAAACCCCAAGGTGAGATTGAGTAAGATTTAGCTTGACCCCCTCCCACCCCCTTGAACACCTCACGTCATTAATGGACGCCCCCATAACCACTCACCAAATCCCAAACAAGCTTAGAGTTTGTAGTACTATTAGTTATTCTGTGCTTGAATCAAACATAGTGCATTTGATAGATCTCGCCTAGAACTTCTTTTTCTATTATGGAACAAAAGTCCTAACAAGTCGTGTGGGATAGAAGCCTTGTTTAGTTGCTGCCTGAGGCTGTGGGCGAAAGTCAATAGAAACATTAGAAACAGTTAGTATGAAGACGTTTCTGATCTCTAGTTAGAAACCCAGGGTAATTACGGCATTAATCTAAGTAGTACTATTTAGTATTCTGTGATCTAAGTCCGCGTCGTCGTCTAGATCGATGTTATGTCTGAAAATACTAAGAGTATCTATCTAACAACGAGTATATTATCTGTAATTCTGTATTCTAGACAAAACTAATGTCATATTGGTATTCTGTATCGGAAGAATAAACAATGCCGTGGGTTTGCATTCGAATCGCTTCCTCGATTTGCCATTCAAGGAGCATACGGTATCGAATCATGTATAAGTAAAGTAGATATGTATATATCGCATTGGTAATCGTTATTATAGAGGAGTTATTTGAGAAAACATTTGGTTTTGCAATTCAATAATGTTAGTAAATACACTTCGCAGTCGTTCTCAGATAATTTTGACGGAGTGAACCAAAAGTGAGCTCAAGTAAGCTCAGAACAATAGAATGTGATGTGTCGAGCTTAATTCATTCACATGGAATATTAATCCGAGATGATGAAATTGTCTCGTTCTATCTTTGGATGTTGTCAATGAAAACCGGAATGAAATCCGTTTCCGTGTTTATCCTCCACACACGGACGGACATCTTGGGGGATTTTGTTTTATATTTGTTATCTAGAGCAGTTGTTTGCGGCTACAAAACGTCGGCGGCCTAGTGGTTAGGACGCCGGACTCTCATGCGGGAGGTCCAGGGTCGAATCCATGCAATGCCATGTACCAATCAGTTTTACCGATTTTTTCGAAGACTTACGTACATTTACCGATTGCTCTAACGGTGAAGGAAAACATCGTGAGGAAACCAGCATGTCTGAGGAAATTAAAAAGTTATCGAAGGCGTGTGAAATCCAGCAATCAGCACTGGGCCTGCTCGGTGGATCATGACCCGTACCCCCTTGTTAAAAGGGAGATCTGTCCTCCAACAGTGGGGACATTAATAGACTGATGATGACAAAACGTTTGAGTTTGACCTCCTGATAATCTGCGAAACGAGAATCTTGTCCGAATGCGAAAATGACTTAGCGGTGCCGGCTCTGCGACAGATGTGACCGGCCCACTGCGATTTCAGCTTGCTAATCTTATGAGCTATATCGATAACTTTTGTTCTATGCCGGATCTTCTCATTTCGGATTCGATCCAGCAGAGATACTCCGAGCATTGCTTCTATCTATCTAATCTATTTTGTAGCCAACGTCCTCTTAGGTGTCGATGGTGAGATCCGTCGGTTGAATGAATGTGGACTGTATGCTGGTAAGTACTTAGATATTTAATGATGATGAAATTCTTGAGGAATGAAAAACCTGGTACAATAATACGTGCAATTAGCAACTCGGTTATTATCTTTAGAGAAAACGTTGCACACACTTCCCGTGTCCGTTGAGAGGTGACAGCCCGTTCTAATATTTAAATTTTTGACATCCCGGCCCCTGCCACCGCCTCAGGTCTCTCGCGAGACGTTCGTTTCACGAACAATTTAATCTACAGCTTTATACTAATTTAAATTACAATTTACTACTAAAGTACTCTCTTGATTTTCGGACTCCACGTATAGCCGGCGTTTTCCACCCACGATCGTTCGATCGTTCGATTGCCTGGGTCGATACAATGAGTCGAGATATCGATCTTGATCGCTCCGATCCGACGCACCGATACGCATTGCGATCTGACGTTGACAAATAGTGACTTGCAGTGGTTTATAGCGGACAAATTGAGGCTACCAGTATTTATGGAAGACGCCGAGTACGTAGTCCAGAGGAGGATTATGTAGATAAGGTGTTTTATCGTTGAGATTTGCATCGCTTTCCGCTGGCTTTTTTAATAAATAAGCAGTCATTGCATCTGATGGTAAGTGGCCACCATTGCTCTTAATATCAGTAACTCTGATTTGGGGATCCTACCACATAATTTGGGGACTGTATTAGGCGCAGGCTACATACAAGAAACAAAGCGTGACCGCAAACGAATTTTATAGATATGGCGAGATCCGACTCGCACTTGCGCGGACGCAGATGAATTTTATAGATATGGCGAGGTTTTTATGCCCAAAAGCATGACAGTGCCCTTTGTGTGTTAACCTATGGTGAAAGTATGGGCGTTTGCATACAGTTCAAATTTCGAACGTCGCATCAGCGCCGCGGCTCTTGTATGTGACCCGTGTTTTACTGACTGACCCATTTCGCTATGACCACTTGGATCCCGTGGTTAATTCCATAGATGGACCCAATTGGCCGTCTTTGTCCACCTTACAACATTGATAATTGAGGACTTGGATTTTGGAAGAAACACGTATCTTCTCGTGCCCTAACAATGAGGACGTTTATTAACACTATTAATAATAGGACAACGATGTTTATTTTTATATAAAAGAATTCACAAAACACATAAGTGTGTACAAAATTTGCCACCCACAAAATGTTTCTTTTTCGAAATAACAGAACTCGAAAGTTGTTTTGTATTGAATAGGTAAGTAACTTTATTAACACTTTCATTATATCTATCAATTTACACTTATCGAGGAAGTAGGTATAGAGGGAGCTTAGAGCTTTCAACACGTTTTCTCGAAAAAATATTATAACTTAGCTTTCTATTTTTTTAAATCTGGTTGTTTGTGGCCTACAACCTACAACCTACAACGTAGTGGCAATACCATTATGTCAACGGGTTTACACCGTTATATTTAAGCCTTTTGGCACATAGTACACACATTACCATGCACATTGGTCGGCAAATAGACTTCCATACATCGTGTTAGGCGGAGCGTGCGATTGTGGAGATCACACGCGCCGCTATCTCCAATCGGTTAGGGTTGCCCTATAACTGAAAAAAATTATAATATAATAACTACAAGCTCTATATATATCTTTCTCACTCTCTCTTATTGAATCGAGTATTGTACCCGTATCACGGGGCAATTACGATTCCGGTATAGTAGTTTTTTATGCAACTGACACGTAATTACAGCCATTGTAAAATGAGGTTTCAGTTTTTGATAAGCGTAGCGAGTATCAAAAGAGAAAAAACGAGTGTTACAATGGCTAATTACGTGTACTAATAACATACAATACTTTTTCTACGACCATGAAATACCTTAATAATTGAAAATACAAACTATTGTGAAGCGTCCAACACGCAATGACAGCTCGTCAAAACAGTGTGTGGTACTATTAACGTTTCGTCGTGGGCATAAAAAAAATTACGTGACCATATTTTCTTCATAACTACTACTAATATTGTATCAAATTTCATGAAACTGTATTAATAAATTTACTTTGTACTTAATTGAGTTGACGGTATCGGTTCGCGGTGTCGTAATTAATATTACGACACCACGACGTTCATTACTAACTACCCTTAGTAATGAAGTAGTTTGTATTGCTGATTGTGGTTTCATATTGAACAAATTACCAAATGGGAGTAGAATTTTTTTATTGCCTCATTGATTGATTGTAGTGAAATACAAAGTGCTATATTTTTGTAATCTGATACACCTTCTGTCAAATATAGCTCTACCTCTCTTCAATGTACGAGTCTGAATTTAGCTCATACTCGAGATGAACGATGTTACTATTTAATAAAACATTGTTTTTTCTATATAAATACGATTTTTATTGATAATATCAACGAAGAGAGGGAAAGATCCCTTCCAAAATTTAAATCATCCTCCGGTCGAACGAATCCTCAGTATCTGCCCATTCTACACACGAGCTAAAAAAAAAAGAAAAAATGAAAGAAATGATCCAATTATTCGTCCATGGTACGTGGTAACCCTAGACACTATCTTCGATCAAAGAAGCCGCGGCCTTTCGGCGGGTTCGTGCCGCCTTCAAGAACGCTGGAGTTACATTAGGATATTTTTCACGGAAACCAGTGACATTCAGGTGGAAGCATCTCAAATTGGACTCAGTATTAATGTTGGCGGATGTCGGCGACTTTTAAGTTTCGCGCCTCTGGCCAGTGGTCATTAATTGCGTTTAAGTAAGTACCTGTTTGCACAATTTCTAAAGATTAGTAGATCAGAGTGACACAGTTTATTCGGGTTATGTCGAAGGATTTAGTGATTTAGGTATTCACTGACTAAATAAGATATTACTTACTCCAACTGAACACTTGAGGAGCTCGTAGCCTAGTTGCGAGCACGGTCCGAAAGTGATCGTGCAGGTTAAGCGACGTTGGCGCGGTCGGTACCTGGATTGGTGACCGCTAGTGGCATATTTCATCTGAGCTCCTCCGTGCCTCGGAGAGCACGTTAAGCAGTCGGTCCCGGTTGTTGCGTTCGACAGCAGTCGTTAAGCCATGTCCGATGCCTACGGGCGGCCTGAACAATTCTGGCAAATAGGTTGGCCACTAACCATACGATAAGCAAGCAAGCAACTGAACACGAAACTCACAACTAAACAATATAAAGTAAAGTTGATGAACGGTCGGCGATTAAAAGGAGGGATCAGGGTCGCGGGCGGTTAAAGTGGAGGCTTAGGCCGTCCATCGGCTGGCGACCCTGGGGAAGGCAGCAACGTGCCTCACGCTACTGTAACAGGATGAACCGGGAGGTGGAAAATACACCTCCCAGGAAGAGCCCGAGGCAAATGCTAGGAGGTCACCGGTGCGTTCCCGGAGCCCTCCGATATGCACGAGGCCGGCCATCGAGGGGGTTTTTGTGAGTAAAAATCTCACATAACCCAGTCTCTCCCCCAGGAGGCTGGGTATCTTTCGAAAAAAAAAGGGCGGCCACAGGATGCACACTGTGTCATATCAGCAGTTTTAATATCACGCGGCTGCGTACGCCTGCGGCGGCAGCTTCAGTCGGTTCTCCAACACCGCTCTATACATAAATAAAATAATCTTTATTGAAATGTAACCGTGCTTACAATAGCGAGTTTCGTAGTATATTTTGAAATTAAGTTATCAGTAATATTAGTCAATTGAAAATGATCCCATGAAGATATATCTGGCTAGGCCAGCTAGAGGTAACAATTCAGATGCCTCTAAAGTTGGTTTGTTTAATAAAACATATTATTATGATAGAGTACTCATAATTAGGTACAGAGAGCAAAGGGATTTTTCTCATTTTTTCTTAGGAAATTTGGTATTTTAAGCATCAATCTAATAAGAATAGTTTATTTGTGCGATGAGATTACAAAGGATTCATAGTCCATATACCAGTAGGAACTTAAGCATAGGTTATATTAAACTAAATAAAATTAGTGAGCAACAAGTTAGTTTACAATAAACGCTGACCTCCGAACTAGGAAGTTCCTGTATCTCGGAGGACAGATCTCTTCTGTGACCAGTGCAAATGAACATGTAATGTAAAGTTTAGAGATGCCACGAATATTCGGCTACTATTCGGTATTCGGCCTATTCGGCCACTTTTTTGGTATTCGGTATTCGGCCGAATAGTGCGTACTATTCGGCCGAATACCGAATACCAAATAATGAAAAAAAAACCACATATTACTCAAGATTGTATGTATTCTATTACCAAATTACAATACTTTAGTAAGTAAAATTGATCAATGGTAGGTTGTGATGGATAATATCTCCTAATATTCCCATATAGACGATTTTTAATTAATTGGTGTCATTTTGTAAACCTTTTAACGAACAATATTAATGTTTTATGTATTATTATGATCTGACAAACCGTGCCGTGACGTGATTTACTCGCAATTGAAACAAATACCCGCCCGTCGCTCCCGTATGCACCGTAATGATACAGGTTGCGGCCTGTCTATTACGAGTTTACGCCCTCGGTAAGCATGTATTTTGTGACGAATATTCGGCCGCCGAATATTCGGCGCTTCGACCGACAGCGTTGCCGAATTATCGGTATTCGGTATTCGGCCAAATCACTATTCGTGGCAACTCTAGTAAAGTTACTTAACAACATTTAACTTTTATGGTTTAAATTAACCGCTACATGGCTGTGAGTACAATAGGCGCCGATAATAAAATAAAATAACACAATAACAGAAAACCAGCAGCTTTTTTAAATTGCATTAACATAGGTGACTATAACGCAATAACTTAGATTTAATACGACCCTTGTCTCATTAATAAATTACATCATAAACTCGGTTTTTAACGATACTGTCATATTGTATCAAGTGGTCAGTAAATTTATTGGAGTTTGGCCACCGTTTTTCAACCTTTTTATGTGACAGCTATTTTTACGCGGAATATTTCTTATGGTAATATTTGCAAATTAATTGGTATTATTGGTTTTATGAGCGTCGGTGGCCTAGTGGCTAGGACGCCGGGCTCCCATACGGGAGGTCCGGGTTCAAAGCCATGCAATACTGAATGCCATGTACCAATGAGTTTTTGGTATTTTTTCGAAGACTTACGTACATTTATCGACTGCTCTAACGGTGAAGGAAAACATCGTGAGGAAACCTGCATGTCTGAGGAAATTAAAAGTTTCCGAAGGTATGTGAAATCCACCAATCAGCATTAGGCCCGCTCGGTGGATCATGGCCCGTACCGATGTGCAAGGGGAGACCTGTACCCCAACAGTGGGGACATTAATAGGCTGCTGATGATTGGTTTTATAGAATAGCTTTTTATTACAGTGTGTATTATTGACGACAAAGAAGTTCAATGTATCTAAAATGTTTGAATCCTGGGAAAATGCGTGTGAAATATTGTACCGTTAAATACCAAGAACTTGTGGTTAATTTTGAAGCAACAATGGCTCAAAGGTTGTGGCACGAGACTGCGTCGTAAGCGACGTGTATCGAATCCACCTTTGGACCATTGTGTTGGACTTGGACCACTCCAGGCTTTTATAATAATGTTTATTTCTATACAGCACAATCTTACTGTTCTAGCATAGGTTCTAATTAAGTTCACCTGGAATGACACAAACTGAATTCCTTAATTTTAATTTTAAAATTAATTATAGCGTCGCGTCAGTGGCACAGTGGTTAGGACACCGGACTGGATAGGACGGCGGGAGGTCCGGGTTCGAAACCGTGCAGTGCCATGTACCAATGAGTTTTTCGTATTTTTCGAAGCCTTACGTACATTTACCGACTGCTAACTAACGGCGAAGGATAACATCGTGAGGAAACCTGCACACTGGGATGACCAGTGTGTAAAATGGTGTAGGCACAAAAGATCCTCAAGGGTCGAAGTGCGGCTGGGTTATTCATAAGATAAGATAGGTTCTAATTCAGTTCACCTGGAATGACACATGAACAACATGACATCTGAATTACTTAATTATAATTAATTTTATTTATTTATTCGTAAAAAAATGTAACTTATCAGAAAATATTCCAATGCGTTACATTTGTCAGATGGAAATACACAATAGAATTAAGAAACATGTTTAGGAAGATACATAGAATTGGTAGGTAGTGTTATTTTCTACGGGGTATTTTAACACACGTGTCAACTCTGGTTTTGATAACAAAGTTGCAATGGTTAATGAAGAATTTTGGTAATGTGTGTGTAAACCACAGAAATTAGCGCCCGATCCTCTAGAATGATGATGTGATCATGAGCACTGACAGCGAGCCTAAGGTTTGGACAAACACCCGTATAATTGTGACAAGTTTCATTGACCGACAGTGAATTTCAAAATCTTTGGTGTAAACCATAACCTTGTTTAAAAAATCCATAGAATGACCAGACCCTCATCAATGCGGAATAAGTACGACTATTTCATACTTATACTTGTATAATCTCGTTTACCAAGAAAAATTACAGCTAAGACTTTTTCTGCCTCGCTCTGAGTTTCTGCCTGATTGAGATAACGATGTACTAACCAGCAATAAGCGGAATATGGCTGTAAATGAAATAAAAGCTGCCTAGAGCTCTTGTAATAGTATGATGTTATAGACCTGTTTTCTAGAAATCATCGTTCTGTAGAAGTCATTTAACTGTATGGTAATAATTCTTTGAATACGAATATCTACCAGCGGGGTTACGTAAAAATAATATTATACGATCAAAGGACCTCTAGGAGTATTTTAGATTTGCGTGCAATGTTTTTTAAATCTATTTTTTAGGCGTCGGCCCACGGATGAACGAAAAAAGAATGCTCATGAAGAATAGAACCATGCCAGCCTCTTTAGGAAACACAAGTTCTCAATCACTACACTGACACAGCACCCGATATAGCTGAACAGTTTGATCACTTTTCAGAAAGTGGCTGACTTTTAAATGATTTTGTAGAGTAGGTAGATAGTAAGTAATGCCTGGTTTCTAATGATTCGTAAGTGGTGATTACTTTTTTAAGAGATTTACGAAAAAAAATCAAACTAGTACTAAGTGAGGGGCAAGAGTGTCGGTGGCACAGTGGCTAGGACACCGGATTCCCATGCGGGAGGTACAGATTCGAAATCGTGCAGTGCCATGTACGAATGAGTTTTTCGTATTTATGGAAGACTTACGTACATTTACCGACTGATCAACGGTGAAGGAAAACATCGTGAGGAAACCTGTACACTGGGATGACCAGTGTGTAAATGGGGTAGGCACAAAAGATCCTCAAAGGTCGAAGTGCCGCTGGGTCATTCCCGGCCCCCTATCATAAGATAAGATAAGAAGTTAGGGGCATGTCGAATGATCATTATCTCTATGTAGACCCATTGGCTAGATCCATGATGGAAATAGTGAGATATTTTTTCTAAAAACATCAATATAGGTAAATATTTAAAATCATTTATATAGTGAAAAGTCTTCTCATTCAGTCTCATTTAGTCATGTTTTCCCGAAAAATATTACTTATTTCCAAGATATCAGAAATATTAGTGACTTTATCACATTAGTATCATGCCATGACACGGAAAAAAGCCATAGAATTCCAGCACTTAGCGAGCTTAAAACTGGTTTCTAACATTTCTGGAACTCTATGAAAATACCAGAAAACTCCAGAATTTTTCAAAGAGAAATTCCAGAAAAACAAAAAAAAAACAATTTGTTGTGTTTTCTTTGCCATTTTCTCTATAATCACGTCGGCCTTCTTCCGTAGCAGGGTAACACAGTGCCTAGCTGGTTAAATGTTATATAACGACATTCAACGATGCTGTCAGACGTGACCATGAATCACCTGATGAATCAAGGGATAATCGTGACTGGTTGCCGTCCTATTCCACTTGATTCTTGTTAATGTGACAAGATGGAGTACACTTTACAGAAAGAGTATAATTTATCTGTCATCATAATGTAATCTATACCAACAGTATGTTAATGCAATGCTTGCTTGCTTATCGTATGGTTAGTGGCCAACCTATTTGTCAGAGTTGTTCAGGCCGCCCGTAGGCATCTCACATGGCTTAACGACCTGACCTGCCTTGCAATATCTGTATGACCCAATGGTTAGCTGGTAGAAAATGCCGCATGGCATTAAGCTCGCCTCATGTACTATTTTTGTGCATTAAAGTGTTAAATTAATAAATAAAAATAAATAAAACGACTGCTGTCGAACGACAACAACCGGGACCGACTGCTTAACGTGCGCTACGAGGCACGGAGGAACTCAGATGAAATATGCCACTAGCGGTCACCCATCTAGGTAGGTACAGAACGCGCCAACGTCGCTTAACCTGCAAGATCACTTTCGGACCGTGCTCGCAACCAGGCTACCAGCTCGTCCTTGTTAATGCAATGAAATAAGGGAATATCTTTTTTCTACACCCATCTGGTAATTTGTTCTATTTGAAACCACAAACAGCAACACAAACTACCTCACGGTGTCGTAATATTCATTACGACTCCGCGAACTTACATCATGATACAATCAACTCATGAAGTACAAAGTAAATTTATTAATAGTTTCATGAAATTTAATACAAAATTAGTATTTTAGGGGTAAAAATTGTTTTTCCCTATTTTTCCAAGAAATAACACCCATGTTTAAATTGCAAAGGTAGCTTACAAAGGTACAAGAAACATACACAGCTGCTTTTATACAGGAACTAAAAACGACTTGTGAAGTCGAATTTTTTTAATGAAAAATAATTAGTTATATTATGGATATTGAACATAGTCGTATATCTACAGGGTATATAAACTGCTGTTCATGTTGTTTGTATAGGCCTAGTACATTTCATTTTTGTTTATTTTTTAAATAAACGTTTTCAATTTCAATTTTTAATTTCATTTTTATACATTTTATATACAGTGTAAAATGAAATACTTGTATTGACCATTTGCAGAACGATTTACAATCTATTATATTAATCATTCCATATAACAGATGTTATAATATTCATTTCCTCTTCCTTATTTATGGACTAGATTATAATGACAAATATATATTATAAACCAGAAGTGGATTCGTTAATTATCGTGACTTCTCTAAAACGTACTCATAAATACGGAATCACATCAAAGAATTTAAAGAAAGCACCGCTAATAGATTTATCTAATAGCGGTGCTTTAAGAAGGCTTAAAATAAATAAATACAATTATATTCGATGTAACCCGAAAGCCTAGTGGTTCCGTATTATTATTTTAGTTAGTTAACAGAAATCGGACTACTATAGCGCCCTCTCCTCTAGAACAATGATGTGAGCACTAACAGCGAGCCACGGGTTTGACACATAGGGCATATATTTTCATACTCTTCTCTCCTTAATTAATTACTTATTCAATCAAAGCATTTTATTTCTGTTTATTTTAATAAATGTGTAATATAAATAAAAATAATTAAATATCTCATAAATATCTTTTATAAATTAATGTAAATTATTTATTAGATAAGAAAATTGAACCGGCCTCCGCGATACAGGCTGTTGCCTAGTGTGGAGTCCAACGTTTAGCATAGTTTAATGTATCATGATCATGAAAATAAAGAGATTTTTATATTTTTTTATATTTTATATTTATACATTTGACATTTCAATGTCCGACTAATGTATGGAAAAATGCTAACAGCGCATGAGCCAACTGGCAGATGCGGTTTCCATATAAAACTTCTCTAGCGAGCAATCTACATTTAGGTTGAATTTCAGTTTTCATATGTGATATTCGTATATCTATGGTTTACTATGAAAACCAATTAACTACACTTTTCAGTGTAAATGAAAACAAACCCTAATACTTAAAAAAAAGAAAAAAAAAGAGAAAAAAAAGAAAAGAAAGAGTTGCTACGAGTATGTATCTAAAGCCCGACTTGCTTTTGCTTTTCGTATGGTTAGTGGCCAACCTATTTGTCAGAGTTGTACAGGCCGCCCGTAGGCATCTGACTTGGCTTAACGACTCTCCGCGGCACGGAGGAGCTCAGATGAAATATGCCACTAGCGGTCATCCATCCAGGTACCGACCGCGCCAACGTCGCTTAACCTGCACGATCACTTTCGGACCGTGCTCGCAACTGGCTACGAGCTCTTCAAGTACCGTGCAGTGCCATGTACCAATGAGTTTTTCGTATTTATGGAAGACTTACGTACATTTACCGACTGCTCAGCGATGAAGGAAAACATCGTGAGGAAACCTGCACACTGAGTTGATCAGTGTGTAAAATGGGGTAGGCACAAAAGATCCTCAAGGGTCGAACGAAGTGTCGCTCGGTTATTCTAACTTATCTGGAAACTTAAACACTTGCTAAAGTAAGTATATCTCTGAAAATTGGCAAATAAACACTTACTTACTGACGGTAAATGACAGAAACACGGTGGTGATTACATAAATGTGCCGTTTTAGCCGATTGGATTCAGAACACTAATAACGGCAGACGAGACCCTAATGGATAACAATCCGTTTTGGGGAAATGACATAATAAACATCACGGCATACGTTCCGAAAATATTCGAAAATGAGTGGTGTGCGCCGGCAACATGACACGGCGGCGGTAGGACGGATCTAGGTGTCACTACTTGGGGGATTCATCGAATTGGGCTAGTTCCCGGTTGGACTATGGGATACGATGTTTTTTAAAATTACAAAACATTGTAATTTTTCACATATTTACCTTTCCAACTAGGTCTAGGAGTGGTACACAACAGTGGTACAAAGGTGGATTCGATCCGGTGACGCTTGAGCCACAGTCTAGTGTCCTAGCCTTTGAGCCATTGTCGCCTATTGATCATGTTAGTAGGTCCTAGATTTCTTGAAAATCGCGGAGTCAGAGATGTATTTTTAGTGAGTCTGCATCTGAATCTGCATCGACACTCTTGCCCCGTCCCATCTTCCAGCCACGGCGGCGAAGGCCAGGTCAGCAGCGGCTTCTGCGGAGAACCTCAAGCGGCGCAAACATGCGTGATTGCATATTTGCGCCGTTCGGGTTGGAGACCTTGATGTCGTGGGGGCCTGGAGCCCACTGCTTCTACCAGGAAATAGCCAAGCGCCTCGTAGAGACACCCCGGGACCAGAAAGCTGGCCTCTACTTTACTCAGCGTATAAGCCTCGCCATACAGAGCGGGGCAACGCCCGCGCCGCCAGCTTCCGCGGGACACTCCCTGCAGGGAGCGAACTGGGCTGGTCTTTTACTTGTAAAAAAGTATTTTGTAATTTTAGCTTAAGTATGTATTTTAGTGTTATTTTAGTATTACTTTTTTTAAATAAACTATTACCTATTAAGGATCTTTTAGACTAAATATTACATAAGTTCATATAAGTAATTAAAAACGATTTACGCACTGAATACATCGGAAGTCCACAACACTCCGTGATCAAAGCATTCTAAATAGGAATAGACTCTAGGATTGAACTTAGGACTTGTTTAGTCTGCGGACTTCCGAAATCTTCAATGTGTAAATAGTTTAATTCATAAATGAACTTGTGTAATATTTTAATTTTCCTTGCTTTTAGGTTCTTCGGTGAACATTGAATAAGTATATTATTTTTAATAGAAAATAACTAAATGTCGTAAGTAAAAGTATATAATGTAAGTAAAGTATATAAAGTGAGAAATAACTGCTTTTTGTTTTCCTATTGCCTTGAAAGTGATTCATTTCATCTCATTTTGTGGTTTATGTGGAAACAATCAATAGGTTATGTTTTGTTTTAACGTCGTCTTATAGCTTGTTATCGTTAGTACAAACAATAACATTTTTTCGAAAAAATCTCTGAATGCAATTACTGATCATTTCGTTTTAAAAAAAATTCATTTGGTTGGATAAACAAGCAATAAGGCGCTATTAGATCTTTATGTTTTAACCCCCCTCGTGTCACCTGGATACGTCCCTGCAGCACAATTATTTCTCTGGGGAAATATGCTGAGTGTTGCCACACCTTGGGTGGCGGCGGACCATCTGTAATTTATTAACAGGTTAAATTTCTAATTAAACCACGCCCAACTTTTAATATCTATCTTTGCGAACGTTAGGTAATGTTCCGTTTCGGTTTGTTACGAAAAGTACTGTCGGAATGAACGGCTATGGAAACAGCATAGAGAAAATCTATAACTCTATAAAAGTGGAAGCCGTGTGTCTGTTTACTTTTTCACGGGCAAACGGCTGAACGGATTTGTACGAAATTCTGCATATAGGTTCTTGACACAATGGCTAGGAGGACACTCTTTTGAATCTTACTAATTGTAATTTTTAGTATTTACACCTTGTGTGAAACTAATGTGGTTTAGCACACATTTTTAATCGATTAAAAAAAGGGAGCTTGTCTGTTTAACAAATAATGTATATGTCGAAGCCGCAGACGAGACAGGGCATCAACCCCAGAAATAGCGTGAATAGAACCTGCAGTTATAAGAAAGGCCATTGAAATACGTGGACGTTTAACCCATGTTACGAATAACAGCTAACTTTATCAGAAAGGCCTGGACGAGTACCTATCAAACCTGAGCACGAGTAAGACACCACACACAATTTTGAATGCGTCTTCAGAAAAACAATGAAAACATACCGACCTACGTATTCATTGTTTCACATCATTTTAACATCACAACCTTACCAGAAAATGATCATCAGCACCGGGAAACCGTCCTGTTTACCATCACCACCAGCCGGGATGGAGCTGACTGTTTTCTTCATATTATAACCTCAAAACCACAGGCCGCCGCCGCAAGCTCGCTGCCACTAGACTGACTTGCGTTTTCGTTTCACGCATAACAGCGCTGCATTTTACCGTTTTTGAGGAACACTAGCGCCTCACTCTCCGACATGTATATGTTCGAGATTTACTAAACAAGTACTGTACCAATTTTGATGATTCACATTCCAATATAAACTTCCTATTCCTGGGAAGGTTTTAATTTATTAACCGACTTTATAACAGCGAGGTTCTCTGTTCGAAGTAGGTTCATTTTATACTGTTTTTTTTCTGTACATTTCGAAAGATTTCATTATTTTATCTATGGTATTAGACTGGGGCTATTTATCACTGTAAGACTGTAGGCGACCAGCTTTGATTATGCGCCTGTATTGTTGTTTTCCACCTATTCCATCCAGTTTCTTGCACAATAAATTATATTGCAGACATTTGTCTTCTGGTCTGCTATGTCATTCGTTAGATATCATGGAATTTATTGCCTTTTCCGCTTCGCATTGTTGTAATGAAATTCTTGGTAAATTGCCGTCTAACTATGCTACTTATCATACTGGATCTAGGTAATATGATCTAGCTATGTCCTTCGTGGGGTAGGCAGGGAAATAGGAGCGCCATGAATCTGAAATTTCTTGTGTTTCAATAAAGTATTAATCTATCTATCTATTTGTCTTGGCACACCACTTTCGCTTTGTCCACAGTTATTCCTCGTTTCTCCTATCGATTAAGATCTTTCAAGTTTAGTGATTTTTTAAAGATTTTTGATGTAGTTTGATGTAATTGCAGGAACGCGCTAATGCGAGGACATGGATGTCGTAACGTCAGTTGTATGAAAGGGAAAAGGGAAGATCTTCCACCACGCGGGGTGGTCCAACTATGGATGTTTGGAACTCGTATACATACGAAGTCCCAGGAAAATTTCGATAACGCGTTCTACACCGATGTGAGTAGGTACTAATCGTAATGGCGCGTCGTGCGTCGCCACATAATGAAATATGGAAAATGGTACAGAATTGGTTCCGGATGTGATGAATCATATGGTTCGTACAAAATTCTATAAATGTCCAACTTACAACATATTCTTGAGTTGGCCCAAGAATCAAATACTTACTTACCTATACAAATTTTCTAAAATCAACCCCCCCTTTGATTTTTTGTGAGTACAACCTTGGTATAAAAACTAACCTATAGATTTAAATATAAAAACAGGTCAGCCTTTAAGACAAATTCTATGAATGAAACAATTTGATTATCTGTACATATGTTTTGCGGGCAGTACATTTCATGAGCGTACGAGTTATGGAGTGTTATCGCAACACTTATCTCCATGGTGTGTAATTACCATAAGAGCAGGGGATTGTGGGGCAAGGAGTAACGTACAGCTTCTAGCTGCGTACTTAGGAGTTTCCTTCACACGCAATGATATTATGGGAAATTATTAGCGGTATTACCGTAGGTGTTGTAGCAAAATTTGTAAGCGAAATGATAATATATTGATTTTATTAGAATATGGATAACATTTCACAGTCAATTATAGTATTGTGAAATACTTAGATGATGCGGAATATATAAGGTCCTTTTTTATTAGTAATAAATATTTGGAGGAGGGGTATGTGCTGGTCATTTGTACCACTTTACACGAAAAAATCATCATGGTCGTCAAGGCGATGATGATTTTAAATAGGATTGATAGCAGTAGAAGATTTGAGGAGGTGAGGTGAGGTAGAGAAACTGCCTGGTCTTTTAATTATTGTACAAAAAACCCGAAGCACGATTCTGATCGTGCCTACACTTTTGGACAGGGAACCCCGTACGGTACCGCCCGTTCTGAATAGGAAGACAGGGTTCCCAGTCAAAAAAATCAATTGTACTTATCAAATTCTACCTAATTATCGAGGTTACCTACATGCCCATAAATCACGAGCCCACGGGCTTTGTCCACGATTGATACCAAAGGTTATCGTACAAGTTTCCACGTGTCAAAGGGAGGATTTATGTTTGTCGGTCGATGGGCGAGTGGGATGTGACAAGTGTTGCACTCCGATGTCTGTGGATCGGCCCTGGTTGCCAAATGATGTTTGACAAAGTCGCGTGATCTTGATATTGGAGGTGTGCGCCTAATTATTTTTCTGCATGTAAATTGAAATTGAAAAACGTTTATTTAGCACTGTTAACACCCGAATACAGCAAGTACACTATACAAAAGTATACAAAGATATAATAGGCATGGTCTTCAGCACAAAAGATCCGATGCGGTACAGTGCCGAAAAGGGTACACCAGCTCAGCTTAATGCTGAGGCACGCCACAGCGCTGATTTTCAGCTGGCCCTCAGTCTGCACGGACGAAGAAAGCAGCAGTGTGTGCGTGTTGTGTTTTTAATTCAGCGATGATGGTTCAAAGGTTAAGGTACAATCATGCGCATGCGTCGTAAACGTCGCCAGATCGAATCCACCGTTGGGCCATTGTGGTGGATTTGATCTGGCGACGTTTAGGCCGCATGCGCTATCATCGCTTCTGAATTGATAACAACACTGTCGCACTAAGCTATGATGATTTATTTAAAACATAGGTTTAGCTAGTTTAGCCTAGGCTAGTTTAGCCTAGTTTGAGTGGTTAATGGAGAATATTGGTAATGTATTAGGTACTTACTTGTGGTAGGACCCGAGTAATTTGCTGGTGGTGGGACCCCCTCAGGGTCCGTTCGGTTTGCGACCACCCTTCTAGTTACCTATAGAGCGTCGATGGCACAGTGGCTAGGACACCGGATTCCCATGCGGTTCGAAACCGTGCAGTGCCATGTACCAATGAGTTTTTCGTATTTCTCGAAGACATTACCTGTAGTAGTACATTTACCGACTGCTCTAACGGTGAAGGAAAACATCGTGAGGAAACCTGCAAACTGGGATGACCAATGTGTAAATGGGGTTGGCACAAAAGATCCTCAAGGGTCGAAGTGCCGTTGGGTTATTCCCGGGCCCCTATCATAAGATAAGAGAAAAAGATAGTACACCAATTTCTACACTAACAGTGGGACATTTTGACGTCTAAAGCCGCATTCACGTCCATGGACAAGTTAGCAGGGCGGTGGCAATGGGCGCTTGTTGGCGTTTACTGCAGTGTGGGATTCAAATGCTAGCGGAGGTGGCACTGAGGAGTAATCTACGAGTTGTTCATCATCATCATAAGCTTTAATCATCCCACTGGTTTGATAGTTAAATATGCTATCCGTAAAGGGACTGGAATCTATAGGTAATTTCACTGTTTTACAACGTTAAGGAGAAGGAGCTCGAAGCTTTGTTGCGAGCACGGTCCGAAAGCGATCATGCAGGTTAAGCAACGTTGGGCGCGGTCGGTACCAGGATGGGTGGCTAGTGGCATATTTCACCTGAGCTTCTTCGTGCCTCGGAGAGCACGTTAATCAGTCTGTTCCGGTTGTTGTCGTTCGGCAGCAGTCGTAAAGCCACCGGCGGCCTGAACAACTATGACAAATTTGTTGGCCACTAACCATACGATAGGTTTCTTTGGCGACTGTACACTGAATTCAACTACGGAACCTTTGTCGAGACAATTTCTCGAGGGTCCAGAATCGGTCCGGCACGATGCTATCGACTACACGACGGGACACGGTTTCTGCACTTTACCCCTACTACATGTTCTCACTTCTCACGTAAGTTAGGAGTTAGGCGCAAGCCACACAGGAGACGCGGCGCGGAGGCGACATAGTCGAATTTTGAATTTTGCTTATTTTCACTATTTTTGGCGCAACAAAACATTGAAAAGCAACGCGGAACGCTTTTATGCTTTTGAGTTATAAAAAAATGAACTTTATTGTTGCTCTTTAGTATCGGAGGCCAAGATTCACTTCGGGTCGCTGCGCCAGCAAAGTAAGTAAGTATTGTTGCTTGCATATAGAGTTCAAAATTCCTCGCTGACCGCCTAAGGTTCGCCCACCCAATTTTTTTTTACTTAAAACGTCTGTTCCAATAAAAAAAAACCGGCAGAGAAGCTGTATCTGCCGCCAAACATGGAATCATGTCTCTAAGCCTCGCGGTTGCGGAGATATTTAGCATTTCTAGTTAAAAAAATTGCCAACTTTCACGACCTATATTTCAGAAATTTCCGAAGATACCGGGATGATGTACATATTTTTTGGATTAGGCCACCTTCAACGTTCAAGTTAATTTAGTTTCGTTTCGAGATTCAAAACTAGTTGCAAAATTACAGCCGTTTTCCCTGTACATGTTTTGGTAACGCAACTTGACAAAGTTTACCCACCGCCCACCATAGGGCGAGCGTGTAAGACAGAATAGATCCATGTCAAAACACCCCCCTCTAACTCTTAAACCCCTCTCCCCATCCCTATAATAGTAAATTCGGACTACCCACCCTCTACGTAAAAATCCAATAGTATAGTGCATTTATTATTGACTGTACTAGAATAGATCTGACCAGAAAACAGCTTGTTCCACTCCTCTCATTAATGTTACACTCTCGTAGAAGAAAAATGTTCTAAGCGCAAAAAGAGTGAGATTTTCAGTGGTAGAGGTGCTTGGTAAGGGATATTGTAGTTCGCACGATTCGATCTTGTGGGGTTAACGAGTCGCCCATTGAAGTCTTTCGTCAGATGTTTTGTAAGTTTTTAACGGTTTTAATGGTACCAATTTTCTTTTAAAAACAATACTTAAATTTTAAAGATTGAAATTTATTTATTCCAAGTCAAAATATTACATGATATCAACTTCCTTAGTCTAATAAACCGCCCCGAGTCGATAGTCGATACTTAAGATTACTTTACATACTTAGTCGATGTTATGTTCTTTTTAAGCCCCGACCTAGGTTGGCCACCAATCATACGATAAGCAAGCAAGAGCGTCAGTGGCACAGTGGCTAGGGCACTGGACTTCCATATCTCCCTCGCTAAAATTATTGAATATCTAAAAAAATATTAAATTAAAATCTATAATTAAAATAATTCCCGATAGGTAATTATTTTAATTATAGTCTGTCTATGGCACAGTGGCTAGCACACTGGACTCCCATGCGGGAGGTCCGGGTTCGAAACCGTGCAGTACCATATGCTAATGAGTGTTTTTCCTATTTTTCGAAGACTTACGTACATTACACGAGTGTTCTTTGTCATGTCTGATAAAAATTGAACCAGTGGTTTCTGAAATTTGGAGTATCTTTAATGTCAGATGGGATCTCTATGGAATGGTAACAATAGGTCGGTCGAATTTGAGCTCAAATTTTTAGGGCCATTGAGCCCTTCACACATCTGATACATTGAGGACCTAATGATGACCAGGAAAAAGTACAATACAATACAAAACAAATATTTTTTATCGCACAGAGGACAAAAATACAGGACAGAAGAAAAGATACAAAATACAAATACAATTGGCGGCCTTATAGCTTTAAGCTATTTCCAGGCAACCTTTGGGTGATGATGATAAAGTAAGGGGATTAATTTCTTAATTTTTTATTATTTTACAGTTACGTAATTATGCGTTTTCGTAATCGATGGACGAGACCAAATCCAGACTAACTTGAAACACATAATTTAAAATGTAATACTTTATTAGCTTCCTGTATTGCACTTGTATTCTAATTAAACCACATGAATTTAAGCATTAAAGATCATTAGTTTTAATTTAAAAAATAATTTCCTAAGCGCACTCTTAGCCCAGTCTCGGGCACTAAATCACCCGGTTATGATAATGTGTAGCTTTAACCGGAAAATTACGGTTTAAATTGCCGACATGGCCAAATCGGCGATTTAGTACACTGGAGTGTTTTTGATGGGATGCAAATTAGATATCTATCATGTATAATTCATGCGAAGAAATGGTCGAGGTGCGTTAACGTATAATCTTACTTTGTGGTTGTCAAAGTTTGTTCTTCTTTTTTTTAATCTCAGTTTAGAGGCTTTGGTACACGACAAGGTGACCATGTCAGCCTCGTTCACTAAGAAAAGGGAAAGGAAGCTCAAGTGTTATTAGACGCAGCCCTTACTTTGAGAGCCAACTTAGCAAACAACAGTAAGTGTTTCATATTATCAGATAAGGGCTGACTTAAAATAATAATGAGCCTCCCCTTTTGGAACCTATTGAGGCCAAATTTCTTCCTCTCAATTTTCACCAGGTCACACTCCATTAGGAGGTGAGTGAGGTCTTCTATTTTGTTGCAGTTGGTACAAAACGGTGATGCAGCTCTTCCTACCAAATGCAAAAACTTATTTAACGACACAGTCAAACCATGGAGCCCAGGCTGGCATGTAATTATAAGTGTATTGTACCAAAGCCCCTTCATAATCATCATCATCAGCCTATTAGTGTACCCACTGTTGGGGCGCAGGCCTTCACTTTAGCCAATTCCTCATATTGTTCTTCTTTATTGAGTACTAAGTGGCCATTGCCAACCTTTTTGCTAGAGTTATTCATGGTATCCGTAGGCCTCTATATGAACCCGCCCGCCCGACTGTTGCCAAAAGACAGACAGTCGTGACCAACGGTTTAACATGCCCTCCAAGGCACGGAGGGCTCATAAGTAATGTGCCACTAGTGGTCACCCATCCTGGTCCTGGCCACACCTAACGTTGCTTAACTTGCATTGTAATGTAAATTACATTCGCAAAGCGCCTGGTCGACGCGTCAAAAGACCCCAGATCTGGCTCCTATTTGGCCCAGCGGATTAGCTTAGCTATCCAACGGGGCAACGCAGCCAGTCTCTTGGGTACACTGCCGGATGTGGGGGACTTAACCCAATTTTTTTATCTTTAGCTTTCTTAGCCATAGTTTAGTTTAGTTGCACAAATCAGTTACATTTTTAAATCAGTGACATATAAAATAAATAAACGCTTGTTTTATCATAATTGACAGTAGGTACAATTTTTCTGATAGTTCTGTAGATTGATGTATTGGCATGGTTGTAGTTTTATAAGCCAAAAATGGTCTATTAATAAAGGATTTTCTATTTCTATTTCTAGATATCAGGAACGATAGCACCCGTAACTGGTACGGTTGTAAAAAACAATGTAAGACATGCTAAAGCTGGTTTAGAGTTTGGAGTACCTACTAATTATCACTAAGTACTATTAAATTCAATTTAATATTTTTTATTTCAGACAAAGTCAATACAAAAAAAGTATAATAATACTAATACTATAATAGTACTATAATACGAGTAATAATATTAATCGTAAGGTATTTTTCATGTTATTCGGGGAATGCATACGAGTAATATAGGTAATTCTATATACCTAATAAAGGGAGTTTTAAATTACAATTTGATTTCCGAGAAAAATACACGCCTTGTAAAAATAATTATTCGCGGAACACCATGACCCCCATCACGCGACAGAAAGAGAGAGCTGGTTGTTTCCTGATAGAATCAAGTGTCAAAGTGGGGAAAAAATGGATATGATGGATACCATTACAGAAATTATCCATTTATTTAAATTTCTATGGATTTTTTTCCATTTTGTTAGACTATTTAGCTCTAGTGACCTAACACGAGTTAATACACGAATCAAGTTGAATTTGAAATCGTTTATTTAGCACTGTAAACTCCAGAATATGGAACACAATACAGAAGTATACAAAGATTAGTACATGCAGCACAAAACATCAGGTGCGGTACAGTGCCAAAAAGGGTACACCAGTTCAGCATAATGCTGAGGCAAGCCACAGCGCTGATTTTCAGCTGGCCCCTCAGTGACTGCACGGAAGAAGAAAACAACAGTGTGTGCGTGAAAGGGAGAAAGAAATAGATGTAAAGAAGGCCAAAAAGGGTGCACCAGTTAAGTTACGGAGAGGATATCGGTAGTTTGACGACCGCTGGCTAACGGTTCGTGTAATGGTCTCGTCGGGCGTTAATTAAAAAAGCTGTGATCGTAATAGTGAACAGCTCCCACAGAATCGTGAAACATCTCGAAGTACAATGATTCCTATCCGATATTTATAGCTCGGCGGTAATTTGTAAAGGTTAAACGCCTTATTATAAGTCCTGACTAACAAAAACTATTTATGATGGCGGGCTTTTGTTCTTGGGTGTAAGACAGCTGTGGAAGACAAAGGTTTGTTTATTAAATCCTGAGCCATGTGAAGATAAATATGAACTGACTAATCCTGTTGGTCCTAATGACCTTTACAGCGTCACCGTGGTTTTGGGGGCGAGCGCTAAGTGCGCTCCAGCCTGGAGGAGGGCTTAAAAATACTAGAAGAAGCGACTGCCTAAGGGCGTCCAAGCGGGTACGGACCTCGGCTTAGGACGTCGCTGGGGAGGGACAGATCGCGGTAAGCGCGGTATGAAGGTGCGGTGGGGGGGGGGGGGGGGGGGGGGGGGGGGAAATCATGTGATCATCATCTTGCTTCATGAGATTTTAAACTAACATCTATTTCTTTCTCCCTTTCACGCACACACTGTTTCTTTCTTCGTTCGTGCAGCACTGAGGGGCCAGCTGAAAATCAGCGCTGTGGCTTGCCTCAGCATTATGCTGAGCTGGTGTACCCTTTTTGGCAGTGAACCGCACCGGATCTTTTGTGCCGAATGTACCTTTGTTTACTTTTGTATTGTGTACTGCTGTATTCTGGTGTTTACAGTGCTAAATATACGTTTTTCAATTTCCATTTTTACCTATTTCGGCTGCAAAGAAATGCAAGCATTGCTGTGTTTCTGTTTGAAGGGTCAGAGAGCCAGCGTAATTACCGGAACATAAGGCACTCCATCAAGTCCTCAAAGTTAGTAATACCGTTTTCATAATACACTTTAAAGATATGATAAATATTAACCCCTTTAGCTTCATCGTTGTTATATAGTACGGTTACGTTAAAGGCACTCGTGATGGCTACTCCTATAAGCTCTCCTCTAAGAAGCTCAATCTTTCGTCCAAGATTATACCAGAGCAAAAACACAAGCGGTGCCAACTTTAAGATCCTTAAAGCAGCTAAAGTAGCTTAAATAGCATTCTAGATGGACCCGAAAGGAATGCTGGCCATCTAAAGCATGCGAAACCGTCGCCTCTGCGCAGGAGTCGACAACGACTCATAAGAGTATGGAGGAAAAACTTAGGTGTAAGAATGGCAATGGCGTAGTTACAAGTGACAATCTTATCTTATCTTATCTTATGATATTTATGCCGGGAATAACAATCGAGGATATTTTGTGCCTACCCCAATTTACACACTGGTCATATCAGTGTGCAGGTGTTTCCTTCACCGTTAGTGCAGTCGGTAAATGTACGTAAGTCTTTGAAAAATACGAAAACTCATTACAACATGGCATTGCTTGGTTTCGAACCCGGGCCTCCTGCATGGGAGTCCGGTGTCCTAGCCACTGTGCCACCGACGCTCTTTTTACAAGTGATAATAGACAGAATCTATCATTTTTGTAATGGAATTTAAAAATCTACAATAAGCAACACTAAAGTATAATAAGAACACTTTTACATTAACAGATGACTCCCATCCCACATGTTTTTGTTGCCATACGTAGATTATACCATTCATTGCCGGTGTGCGTGATTTGATGGACTCTACGTATTTGCGAATTGCGATTGGAACGAAAAAGTCAACGACATCGTATAGATTGACCAACTACGCAGCGTCGCATTGTTCCATGGCCAATCAGCGGTCATGACATAATATGTATCTGTGGCACCGTTTGTGGTTTGTTTTTTGTATGACGTTACACCTCCTTACCTTTCAGAACTCGTTGGTTGACAACTACTGATTTTATAGTCTCTAATTGCGTGATAAAATTGAATTGCATAAAGGAGCGTCGGCATAAAAGGTGCTACTCTCACTAATTGAGCACCAAAAAAGTTGTTATCTGGATTGTGGTGAGAGATTTGTAACTTATTTGAGGTAAAAGGATTGCAATCTGAGACAGATGCCGGTCTTTTTATGGGGACTCTAATGATAGCCATTTCTGTTTCTTATAAATGAATGTTGTGTGGTGCCGGCATTAAAGAATAGCACCATCCCAACTCTTCCCGTGGGTGTCGTACGGGGCGACTAAAGATCTTAGTGGATACTAGTTTACACCTAGTAGACGGCGATAGCCTTGCCACCTATCACGTTTGTCCACCAAATCTTATGCCGAATAGTGGGTACTACCTGTGATTGAAAGTAGTTCCTCTGTATCCCCCTCGAAGATTGTAGACGTAAGAGTTTGTGTTATGTATTATATAATTATTAAGCCTGTAAGTGGTTTGTCACTCACATCTCACCTCGCTGTAATGTTACTGAGGGTTTTCGATACCCTGCTAACTTTGAGACAGGTGAAGATTTCTTTTATAAGGAGAGCAGACGAGCAAACGGGCCACTTGATGGTAAGTGGTCACTGCAAGTAAGTATTAGTAGGTAAGACGCTGTAAGTCCCCACTGTTGGGACACAGGCCTCCCCTTGTACAAGGGGGTACGGGCCATGATCCACCGAGCGAGCCCAGTGCTGTGCGGTGGATTTTTCATTTGGAAACTTTTAATATCCTCAATGCAGGTTTCCTCAGGGGGTTTTCCTTCACCGTTAGAGCAGTCCCCTTAAGTGTAGGAAGTGCTCTCTATCTTTCAAACCGAAACAAGCAATGCAAACATTGCTGCTTTGCGGCAATGTAGAAACAGGTAAAGGGTGGTCCTAACCAGGCTAACTGCAAATAGACATGCCACCAATACAGTAGATAGATTAGATAGAAACACTTTATTGTACAGCTACTAAAGAAAGTACTGCCAAAGAGTTATGTCACTAGTAAAATTTCTTGATGCAAAAACCACTACGTCTATGGTATTTCATAGTAGAATGTAAATTAGTAAAACTTTACGGAACATAGATATAAATTATAAGTAAAGTATGCAGAGTATAAGTAGATACATAAAGTAAACAGCGTAGTAAAACTTGTAGAAACGTTAAAACGGTTTGTGAAGATACGCTTAAAGCGATAAGGCCGCCTTCTGCACTTTGTATTGTGCCTCTCTTAATGTAATGTTTTGTTTTTGTCCCGGGTGTGCAATAAAGTATATTTTATTTTAATTCATCGTCTTTACTATTTTTGAATACTTACGTGAAATCTAGACACACGGTAGTGTGTCCGCCAAGTTCGAAAAAAACACGCACTGACTGTGTTCCATCCATTTCCAGCTATTTTCGACACCCTCCCCCTCATAACTCTAAATTAGTTTGCCCTACATTCTGTACGTTTATTTCTTTTACCGAACTTCGCCTTTTTTCACATATACGTTTTTGGTCTATTAACAGAAATCTATATAAGAAGACAATGAAATGCCTTCTAACCACAGAAATAAATCTAGATAGAACGGTGAAGTGGACGGGGCACCCGTGCTCAATCTTGCAATATACTGCAAGATTTTATTCATTTAGCGCCTAGTTTTCGACGCGTACTGATCAGAGCGGCTGTGCGTAAAATACTGCGGCTGTGTGTGTAAAATACCTTATTGTGCGGTTTGTATCAGAACAACAGGAATGACAGTGAATCGATCAAAAGGAGGTATTTCGTTCGTAATCACTATTGTTATATGGTTGGATTGCTCTTGTTTGGAGAATTTTTGTTTCGTTGGATATCAATCGGCATATATACAACAGTTGCTCTTAAATATACACATTCCTAATACGAAATATTTTTTAATTTCAATTATTTTAGTACTGTCCCAACACGCTTGAAGTTTAAAAAAAATGCTATTTCGCTAACTTTTAAGTTTTTAAGTTTTAAATGTCTTGGTATAGAGCATCTTTTAGCATATGGCCCGATTTGAATTCCCGAAAATCGACCCACTCTAGTACTCACGTCACTTTGGGGGCGTGGCTTATAAAAATGTTGACATGCGCGATTCCTATAGCAGCTCGCTCGCGTCGTCGTTCTATCTTGATTTATTTCTGTCCTTCTAACACTTTAACAATAGAAATTCCATCCATCTTTTATGAACGAGTGTCTTTACGACAGGGGATTTTACATAGATTTTAATTAGCATTAAATACTTGCCTACCTATCTTTATCGGTATTATTATAGGTTGTGAGAGTTTCCACAATAATGGCCATACATACCTATTTACTATTTTATGACAAAACCCGATGAAAAGGCTAATTATCTTAATTATTTAAAGAAACGACTAACGAACGACTGTTTTACAATACACATTCTTCTGACCACAGTTGGTTTTATTTATCTTTTACTGATATTTTAAAAGTTATTAGAGAGACTACAACTAAGAAATTAATTTGTAGAAGTTGACTCGTTTAGTAATTCTTGTCTAGCAGTTTAGTGACAGAGATAAACTTTTTATGTTATTCATTTACTTAAATTTGAAATTACATTTGAAATTTTAAGTACATACTTACTACATTCCACTAAATACAACGTAACTAAATATAATCTAAACTGCATCGTTATGACGTATTTTCTATGCTACTATCCACTAACGATCCAATTTCTGTAAAGTTCCGATCGAGTCAACGGTCGATCGAACAGTAAAGTATTTGCATTTTTTATTTTATTGTTATTTATTTATTTGAGGGTAGCATCTATTTCATACGCCTTTTGCACCCGTATATTATGTATCTTATGATTTTTCCATCACCTGAAGGTTGCCTGGAAGATATCGCTTAAAGCGATAAGGCCGCCTTCTGCACATTGTATTGTGCCTCTGTTTATGTTATATATTTTGTTTTTGTCCCGGGTGTGCAATAAAGTATATTTGTAATAATTTTTTTTTTGATTTGTGTATTATAATAAAACGTTTAGTTTATACTGAATCGCAGTTAAACGGTAACAAAACGCTTCAACTGTCAAATATAACGATCGAACATAAGTTCCTCCCAAGGTACTTTTGCCCGATCGATAGTAAATCGAAAGGTACAAGGTTTCCCGAAATCTACAACCTTGGGTTTTTCAAGGCCAGAGTGAATAGGCATTTACTGGACCCGCATGCTCCATCGTCGACCTCATCGTCGCTTACCATCAGGCGAGATCGAGGTCAAATGCGGGTTTAGTAGTCAATAAATAAATAAATAATAGGTGGTAGTAGTAGAGTTATACGTCAGCAGAATGCGATTTGGTGTCCAAATAGAATTGGAACGAAAACTAAATTGAATTTGGATAGAAATAGTTACAAACGTTGTAATTTAGGCGAATTGGGCCCCAGGTTTTTTACTTGTAAAAAAGTTAGGTATTTTGTAATTTTAGCTTTTGTATTTACATTATCTTACTTACGAGTACCTAGTTGGGTAGGATTAGAAGAAAAAGGATAGTTAGCTATTATAAATTTCATTATATAGGCGTCAATCAACATGAACTGCTGTGACATTCGGAGCTCGGATTTTTTTGTCGATTTCTAATATTGAGCTGTCAAATGGCCGTTTGAAAGGCGAACAAAGTTTTGATAGATTCGTACACCGAAGGGTAAAACGAAAAAATATAACATAAGACTTTCTAGAGATTGCTGTCTGTACCAAATGGGGCAAGAAAAGCAGAAGGCGGATTGGAACGGTGGAGAACTCATTAAACATCAAAGTCACGCTAATGAAGCAATTATATCAATTGTCGGGGCTATCAAATTTTATGGGCCATTCTTGCATGCGGGGCTCCTGCAGCGGAGTATGGGACCGGAAACCCAGCCCTTTCGGATGCCAGAGACACGTTAAAGAATAAGAATAAGTTTATTTGTGCGGTAAGATGACAAAGTATTTATAGTCCATACACCAGTAGGAACATAGATAGCATAGTAGCATAGATTATATTAAACTAAATAAAATTGACCTGGATGCGACTAGCACAGGATCGTATAGGGTGGCACAAAAGAGAGGAGGCTTTTACCCTGCAGTGGGACGACATGGGCTGATGATGATGAAAAAGTAACAATAAACGCTGACCTACGACCTAGGAAGTTCCTGTATCTCGGAGGACAGATCTGTTCTGTGACCAGTGCAAATGAACATGTAACAGACGTTGGCCAAGCCAATAAAATAGAAGGAACAGATTCATGGCATATTTTTAAGTACCGAACAAAATGAAACATTTTTGACAAATTACCTGGTTTAGTTAGTATTTTAGTATAATTTAGTATAACTTCACTGGCTACAATCAGTATATGGTATCTGGATTTAGTTAGTTGTTTGCTGTCAGTTCATTAGAAAATAAATCGATTTAACCAATACCAAGGAATTATAACAAATACTTATTGCGGCAGGGTTCCACAGAGTATAGCTTGATGTGTCTTCCACTATATATAAATTTTAAAGAGATAGATATTGGCGTGGGTATTGTTTCGGGTGGCGTCAAAATGGGGTCAAAATCTGAAAGTGGGGGGGTATCATATGAAAGGGCAACAAATACAAAACCATTTTTTATTTTATTTTTGACTTATAGCTAAAAATGTTCGAAAAATGACCGTCCCCCTTATCTCCGAAGTTTACAAGCCAAAAAATCTGAAATAATTCGGACTCATAGATAATGTCCTATATTTTACTGGAAAAATAAAATAAAGTTTCTGTAGCATATAATTTTTGAGAAATGAAATATATATATATATATATATATATATATATATATATATATATATATATATATATATATATATATATATATATATATATATATATATATATATATATATATATATATATATATATATATATATATATATATATATATATATATATATATATATATATATATATAATTAGTACTGATAGAAGGTATCTTTGTGTATTCTAGGAAAATAAAACGATGTCGAATTTTTTATGATTTTTGAGAAAAAAATTGAAATTATATCATATGTCATCATGGACTAATGATTTATGATTAGTCCATGATGAATGACTGATTATGACATGATTATGATTAATGGTGGCACTACTAACAAACAATGACTATAAGAATCGAGTCAGTTGAAATTTTCATAGGTTAAGTGTTTCCTTATTAATTTAAGTTAGAATTAAACTACTTATTAGTCTGTATTATTGGCTAGATTGTAGTTATATGAAGGTACCATTTAAAAGTGTAACTTTAATTGAAAAAAAAAATATTATCAGATCGAAAAAAGAATATTTCTTTTGAGAACGGAATCCTCGGTGCGCAAGTCCGACTCGCACTTGGCCGGTTTTATTAGATATTGTTAACAAGTGAGCGGGACGTTACATTTAGTCATTTAGCGATCTTTGCTAAATGTAAAACCCCGGAATTATCGCGTCATGAACCCTATCGTAATTTCATCATCATCATCATCAGCAGCAGCCTACTCTAGTCCACTGCTGGACATAGACCTCTCCCAGGGCGCGCCATTGAGCCCGATCTTCGGCTCTTCTCATCCAGTCGCTACCAGCCACTTTACGCACTTTCGCTTCATCTAGCAGGGGGGCGTCCCACACTACGTTTGCCCAAACGCGGTCTCCACTCCAGAACTCGTCTCCCCCAGCGGTCGTCGGTTCTGCGACAGACGTGACCGGCTCACTGCCACTTCAGCTTGCTAATCTTATGAGCTATGTCGATAACTTTTGTTCTGTGCCGGATCTCCTCATTTCGGATTCGATCCAGCAGAGATACTCCGAGCATAGCTCTTTCATCGTAATTTCGTTGCAACGTAAATTTTGGACAGACGTATTCACGTAAAAATTTGCACCAGAACAGAAGACACAATTTCCGTTTTAAACAGCCATTCTCGCCAAGCCCTAAGCACGACCCTAACCACCGTCTCTCGAACTCGACTCACGCTCGTGACCCCGCGATCGGCGATGAAGTCATAAATTATATAATGCATTGGAAATTGTTTCTCGCGGTAGATATACGGCGCACCTACTAATCGGTTACGGCGCTCGCGCCCGGAGCGTCCGCACTAACGATTTATAGCCAACCGATCTCGTTTGCTGAATCGATTTGTGGAGTAATAACTTTTAGGGATTTCTATGTTAGCAAACGTTATTAAGAGTCCATGATACAACGCACCAATACATTAATTCATCTTTATATGTATGTAATGTAAGTATATAACTTATACCAAAAATTATATATTATAGGTAAGTATTAATTAATATCATATAATAGTATAATATAAAGCAAAGGATCCCCACAGCACAGGGCAACCTATTGCAGGTATCAAATGCAAATATTTCACACAGCCTAAAAAAACACTAGACACTAACTTTTTTTGAAATATTATTTGCTATTAATATATTATATATTATTGACGAGTGTCGTTGGCGTCGTGGTTAGGACGTTGGACTCTCATGCGGTCCGAGTTCGAAACCATGCAATGCCATGTACCAATGAGTTTTTCGGTTTTTTTGAAAGACTTGCGTACATTTACCGACTGCTCTGACGGTGAAGGAAAACATCGTGAGGAAACCAGTACACTATGATAACCAGTGTGTGAAATGGGGAACCACCCCATTAAATCTGCCACGAGAGTCATTCTATGTGATTAATTCCTTAGAATGATCACGACCTGAGGGTCGTGATCATTCAAAAACAATGAAGTAAACGTCTTAGAAGAAGAAGATTAATTAATATTACAGAAATAGAAATATAGAAATAGAAATATCATTTATGTAAATAGGTAGGTTCTTAAACTTAAGTGGAGGAAAATATTGTGAGACCTGCATTTTTAAACGATTTATAGCCAACCGATCTCGTTTGCTGAATCGATTTGTGGAGTAATAACTTTTAGGGATTTCTATGTTAGCAACACTATAACACAAATGCCCGACTAAAATACCCTGTGGTTAAGAGTTCAGAGGAAAAAGACTCCACCATCTGCAAAGAGTGCTTCAGTATTTTGGTCGGTCACATAGCACGCAAGGGCTCCAAAAATCTGGAAAAGGTACTGGTGACGGGTAAAATAGAGGGGAGAAGTCCAAGAGGGCGTTGCTCGAAGCGATGGTCTGACCTGATATCTGACCTTGAGATGACTATTATCACAGCGATCCACCTGAGACCAGCGCGTTTGGAAGACTGGATGAAGTTTGTCAGGGTCACGATCCTCAACACTGAGGAACCGATTGAGGAGGAGGATGTAGAGTACATGGGAGACATTAGGATTGGTTAGACACATTTAAACGAATGTCAATGAATCATAACAAAAACTTATTGTGAAAGTGTTCCATCGAGTATAGCATTTGTCTGTTTTGTACAGAGACAACACACGAATAAATGACTGTCAAACCCCAAAATCTTTATTAAAAAAAAGTCAGTACTTAACTTCTAAAGTAGTTATAAAGTAAAGGAAAACATTGTGAGAAAACCTGCATTTTTAATTATTTTTGCAAACAACTTATGGATGATGATAATCATAATTACAAGATTTTTTTTAAAACTTTACTTTTTTAAAGCACGTGTGGTAAAATTAAATAATACACCCGTAAGTATAAAAACTAATATTAGTAGGGGTAATTGAATCACGCCCATACCAATTATTTTGCTGTAAATTAACTCAAACGCATCGTTTTCAATAAATCGATAAAATACGTGAGATTATTACCGATTTTTAGGGGTCTCTATAACAATATGAAACCCCTGTCCTGTTTGTTAAACGATCTTTTACGATTGTCAAGAAGATAAAGATATTCATATAATATTTTTATTTGTTTCCTCCATATAGGTGAGTATAGTGTCGGATTTTTTACATTTAATTTCTTTAAAAGATTGGTTATCGACACTGAATCACCTGCAAGTGGTCAATAAATTAATAAGTGATACACTAAACCTGTATATTGCTAATTCAATACAGGTTACTTTAAAAAATATATACCTATACTACTTGAGTTTTGACAGGGACCCCGTCTTCCTTTTCAAAAGGGGCGGTACGCCAACAGGCCGAACAACATGCCGAGCGACACCAAAAGACAATTGCAATCTACATATCCAGTAGTAAGTAGCTAAAATTTTATCACAAAGAGAAAAAGGAAAAAAAAAGGGAAGTAAGAGGGTTCCCTGCCCAATAGTGTAGATAGATATAAATATTTTTTATTGTACATACGTATAAGGAGAGCATACGGGCCTCCTGATGCTAAATGGGCACTTGGGTAGTGAGCACCGTCACCCATAGACATCATGATTAAGAGGTTGCACCTCAAGGCCCGTACCCTAACTTACATAAATTTACCGACTGCTTTAACGGTGAAGGAAAACGTCGTGAGGAAACCTGCACACTGAGATGACCAGTGTGTAAAATGGGGTAGGCACAAAAGATCTTTCAGGGTCGAAGTGCCGCTGGCTTATTCCCGGCCCCCTATCATAAGATAAGATAAGGGGCCTTAGCTCGTACCCTCTCTCCCCCCGCGGACTAGAGAAGATGACCCCGTCGTTCGTAGACATCATGATTATTCTCTTAACCTTTAAAAAGAAACCCAGTAATGCAAGTATTGCTGCTTTGCAGAAATAGGTAATGCATAGCAATACCCCAGGCTGACTGCAAACAGTCATACATACCACCTTAAAACTAAACAAGAACACAGAACCCAGTGTTTATTTCCACCGTGCACTTCACAAACTTTTGACATAAACATTTTGTATTTACCGAGGATATAGTGGGTGCGAGTAATCGGCCCCAATGAAGCTATAAATTATTATAATGCCTTCGCAAATTATTTTCTGAACCTTGATTTTTGTTCCAGTGATAAAAATCCACCAGGGCCGGTTCAAGCAGAAAATATACGCCAACACCCAATGCGTGAAATGACCAAAAGTAACCAACTATACGAGTAGGTAATTTGTACTTTTAATATATTTTTGGTTTGGTCCCTGACCTGCTGTTTCGCCCGCGGTGCCTTCCCCCTGGCACAGCTGAAAACCAGCGCTGTTGTTCTGCCGTACAGGTCCGACCGCAGCACATTTGTTTTTTTAATGTTAGGTATTTTTAAGTTTAATCATGTATAATGCAATGTTGAATAAATTTGTTTCCTTTGTTTCTTTTCTAAATATATAATTAAATTAAAAAATTGAGATGCTCTTCTTTTTTGGCGTGGGTAAAAAATATATAAATGTTAGTCAGAAGACATTCATTCCCATTTAAAAGTCTATTAAGAATTATTAATATTAGTTTTTCTACTCCCATAGGTATGGTAATTTGTTCATTAGAACACCACAACCAGCAGCACAAACTACTTCATTACTAGGGGTTGTTACGTAATTATATAAATATTCATTACGACACCGCGAACTTACATTACGATACCGTCTACTCAATTAAGTACAAAGTAATTTTATTAATAGTTTTATGGAATTTGATACAAAATTTAGTAGTTTGAGAAAAATATATTGTATATTGTTACATACGCAAAATAAAATTATAATTATTTTCTTTATTTTTTTAATGCCAATGACACGAGACGACTACTTGGACCACGTACTGTTGACGACGGTGTTTTGACGAGCTGTCATAGTGTATTGGACGCTTCACAATAGTTACTATTTTCAATTATCTAGGTATTTCATGGTCGCTGAAAAAGTATTGTATGCTACTGCACGTAATTAGCCATTGAAAACTGTTTTTTTTCTATTTTAATAATAACTCATTTTACAATGGCTGTTATTACGTGTCAGTTGCATAAACTACTGTGTTGTTTATTTCGTTCTGATGATAGAAAGATATCCGACGTGGCTCCATACAATTGGACCTGATACGCTATTTTTGTACTATAAATAGACAGAAACAGAGTGAATAGGCATTTACTGGACCCGCATGCTCCATCGTCGACCTCATCGTCGCTTACCATCAGGCGAGATCGAGGTCAAATGCGGGTTTAGTAGTCAATTACAAAAAAAATGTTCTACTATTGCGTGATTTTCATGACCTAAACTTATATTAAATTTATTTTTAATTAGGTTTCTGCTAATTTTGGTGACTAGAAAATGGATACGAGCCCTAAAGCCCGTTCTCCTGTGACATTTAAGGTATTACCATAAAATTATAATGGTACATACTAGGAAATCTCTATTGTAAACAGTATGATGTTTAACCATTAGTAGAACCAGTGTAACTTAAGCCGGCCCAATAATAGAATATAGTAGGGATGTTACGGAGGTGGTTTTACCGGAACCGGAGTCGAAACCGAAAATTTTAAATTTGATTTATCGGACTCGGAACCGCATTGGAAACCGGAGTCGGAGGCGGAGGTACAAGAGAGATGTTCAGAAGAAGTTCAAATTTTATACCGATTTTTAAATTTTTATAGCAGAACTGGCCAATATTTTTTATGATGACGTTTGCGGCAATAAAACATATTCATGTATGTAGTCCTACACTATTTAATAAAATATCGATATTTGAATATTTGTTTGCTCACAAATCTTCCGTATAACCTCCTATTCAAAATTATCGGAGCCGAAGTCGGAGTCGGAGGTGTAAAATCAATCGGAAGTTCCGATCTTTCGGAATCGGAGTCGAAGCTCCGTAACATCCATAGAATATAGGTATTGGTTACACTCAAAATTAATACAAAGCTGTAAAAGATTGCGAGTTTTTGTGATTTATGAATGGCGTTAATGTATTCGAGTACATATGGATGTAATACTTAATTTATGTTTATGTGTTCGTGTCGTATAACTTAAAATTTACTGCTAATTTTAATTGTGTTATATTGTAGTTTGCTTTATTGCTCATATCTATTATGATAATACTGTTAAATCACAACCTGAAATGAACCATAGTTAAATGAATATTATAGATTAAAATTTTACAGATTATATGTAAATAATTACTTACCTCAATACTGGGTGGAATTGGACCAAGTCTTTCAGAAGTAAAAAAAATATCGACCCCATGCAGTCTCAATTTTCGATTTTCCCATGCACCTTTGGCGTTGAGCATTTTGTATAGATTCAAAAATTATTTCTAGTTCTTCAGAAAAAACATGCTGAAGTTATTACAAAATAAGAGTGGAGTCCTCCTCTCTCTATTCAAAATGCTCAGCGCCAAAGGTGCATGGGGAAAACGATAATTGAGACTTTGTATGGGGATGGAATTTTTTTGACTTCTGAAAAACATGGTAAAATTCCACCCAGACTTTCAAACGAAAGTGTGTAACGGCTTTAAAAAAACTAAATAAACAACCCTATAAGTGTAAATATATTATACCCTGATCTGGAAAGTATAACCCTGTCAAGGGGATACCATTAGTACTTTTGTAGTCTGCATTAAAAAAAAAGCTATAAAAATAAAGTTTAATTCCATAATATGGCGAGATAGTCCCCTGACCAGAAAAATAAAAATCCTCGCAATCTTTTTTTTGTCTTATATCCTTATAATACTTAGTTACAATTTTGATGACTCAATCCGGCCCTGGGCTGGTCGTGGCCGCTCCAGGGAGGTCCGCACCTCCCGTACACAAAATCTTCCATCGTTAATGCACACTTTATTACAATAAAATTGCAACAGTGTTGCAAACGGTGCAACATTTATTATTTTCAAAGAGTCTGAAATGTATCTTGAACTCTTTGTAACTTCGGCAGCATTGAGTTAGGTTAGTTCTCAGTAGTTCTATTGCACAGTTCTGTTGTTAATAAAATGACGGTAATTGATAACGGTTAAGCCGCGAAAGTTGAATAAAAATAGGCTTTAGTGAGAAACAAAACTCACGTGTCATGCAATAGAACTGTGTGCAACAGAACTACTAGGAAATGACTCCACATTTGATCTTAAAAAATTTTATTCATCAGACAGTATCTTTTAAAGTAAAGTAAAATACACTCTACGTCTTTTACATTTTCTCTTTTACATTTCTGATTTCCCTGGCTCCCACACTGGATATCCTGGGTGGATACTCTGTGGGCAGAACCAGCAGAACTTGTGGAAAAACAATCCTACTTGTTCGGTCAACAACTTAGCTTCAGATTTAGCGGCCAACGATAATCGACACCACTGTAATTTAGGCAAGTGGCTGACGATGTCGCAATCGCAATGTAGGCAGATAATTGCTTGCATTCACATATGAAAGGCAGAGCAACACGAAAATTTTATATAATACCCCTGTAATTACATTATTAGCTTCAAGGTGTAACAAAAAAATTGATGTGAAAAGTATTTAAAGCGAGGTAGATCGCAAAATATAATTTGATATGCAAATTTTATTCTTAAACATAATAATAGATAAGATTGTGAAACAAATAGGTCCGTCTTATATGGGTCTTAAATTTTATTCTCTGTCATATTTATTACAGTATCAGGTATCTTATTATAAAATCGTACACAGTGACCCATAAATGATGCGTTTACTAATTCTAAAGCATCTAAATAAATATAAAGAGATATATTAGCACATAAAATTATCCAATTACATCCATTTTTATCAGGTATATCTAATGAACAGTAAAATCTAGGACCTCTAAAATTGGCTAGAATATTAGGGTCGCTATCAGAACACCCACATAGCCAAAAGACCCATGTAGAAGAATGACTTAACTGGCAAATTGGAACTGGCAACAACAAATACCAAAACTCTATCTATTCGTAAAATTTAATTTGTACCGATTGGGCGAAGCCCGAAGCGTCTCCAGTTTGTACCTATGTTGTAAGCAAAAAAAAAAAGTTTTTTTACTAAAAATTTACAAAGCTTTTAATTTCGGAGCTTGCAACCCAGTTGCGAGCACGGTCCGAATGGGCGCGGTCGGTACAAGAATGGTTTACCGCTAGTGGCATATTTCATCTGAGCTCTTGCGTGCCTCGGAGAGCACGTTAAGCAGTCGGTCCCGGTTGTTGTCGTTCGACAGCTGTTGTTAAGCCATGTCAGAGGCCTACCGGGCGGCCTGAACAACTCTGACAATAGGTTAGCCACTGACCTTACGATAAACAAGTACTCTATAGATAGATATCCCTTTATAGAGCGAGGCCCGACTCGCACTTGGCCGATTTTATTTATAATTCATTTATTCATGCATAATCATGCATGAGTTACATACAGATATCATTATTTATAAGGTCGGGGAAAAAGTTTCTTCGCATTTTATATGAAAACTCAAGACATTTTATCAAAGTTTATTTACATTTAATTATAGTATACGTATATGTGCCATTTTGTTCGATGACTTTTTGCCATCTTGTAGGTAGTGACATGATCCCGTTGCTGTAGAAATTTTGGGACTTCTGATCAAAAAAACGCAACAAGTACTTTTGACAGTCCTCTTTTAATGTTAACCTGACACTGCCTAAAGAATTCTGAAGACACCGAAACAGGTGAAAATCTGAAGGTGTAAGGTCAGGGCTATATGGCGGATGCAGTAACACCTCCCAGCCAAACTCTCTTAATTTTTGCTGAGTGGCTAAAGATGTGTGTGGTCATACAATATGCGAAAATACTTTTTCCCCGACCTTATATGTACAATTATTTAGTCCTATCATGATGGACCTTGTCGGTATAGCAAGTTTGTAAGAGTAGTTCTGTTCGTATAATAATTTATAAATGTTTATCCTCAAAATATTCCCGAACTGAATAGTAGCTTTTGGAGTTAGCTAGACTGCAAAGTCTGGAACATCGGCGCAAGGTTGCCTGTCTATCGGTATTTTATAGGATACATTTCGGAGAGTGCGCATCGGAATTGCACGACCTAATTCCAGCATCTCCATTCCGCCTTCGGACTACCAGGCGCGGAGAGGGGTTCCATCCTTATGTTGTTGATATCCCATCTGCTCGTACGAAGCGATTTGCTTCTTCGTTCATTATGCGAACGGCTAAGGAATGGAACAGCCTGCCGGCGTCTGTATTTCCCGAAACCTACAACCTTGGGATCTTCAAGGCCAGAGTGAATAGGCATTTACTGGACCCGCATGCTCCATCGTCGACCTCATCGTCGCTTACCATCAGGCGAGATCGAGGTCAAATGCGGGTTTAGAAGTAAATAAAAAAAAAAGGTAAATAGGTCCCTTAGATACTTTTGAAATTGCTTTTCATTTTGGATTTTTTTTAAATTTTCAGGGAGGTGGTTGTAGACTTTTACCGCCATGAAAATAAGTGCTGTCCATTTGCATTTTTAATCTTGTTATCGGGTGATATAATTTGTTCTTATTACGTGTATTAACATTATGAGTGGTGGACACTGTGTTGAAAAAAGTATTATATCTTCTAGCAAAGCAGCCGATTTCAAAAATATATATGCATGGCATTGTAATAATTTTTGCATACTTGTGTATGCGATAGAGATCTTGGTACTCCTTGTATTGTATACCTATTATGAAGGTTGTAATAAATGCTAATTACAAATAGAAAGTACATCGTAACGGACCAAAATGGGCGATTTAAAGTTTCAATTAATAATATTAATGGTAATTATGATATTGAAACCGTAATTGAGCCGTTGATATCCGGTTTTATTATCTCCCATTAACATCGCCGATCGATGGTATCGATAACGTAGTTTTATATGCATGAGTTGGTTTTTTATAGATAGATTTTAAAGATATTAAACTCCAGTAATGGAGGCGCGGTGAAATTACTCGTATCTATTATTTTTAAGTAGTGTTTAGTTTTTTCCTAGTCGTTCGGTAATTATCGGCAGATTTTTTTATTTTGATACCTGTGAGCAATAAAATCAAAACTAAACATCATATAAGATTTGGCCTAAAGGACTTGATTTCAGGCCATTAAATATTTTAAAAAAACCACGGGTACACACACGTCAGAACAATCCATGCATACATGCATTGATCAACCATGCTCCAAACATTGGCATTTCTATACGTACATACAACCTAACAATACATGCAGGACTTAAAAAAACTGCAATAAAAAAAAATGGGTATCATAGCAAATATCTATCCTAGAAAGAGACAGGTGGAAAACTGTCCTTGTAGGAAAAAACAGCTGGAGGAAGAGAGACGGTGCTATGGTGCAATGTTCATTAAAGAGGGTCAGCGTCGTCGGGGGTGTAATCACCCCATCCCTGGGGCGATCCTGTGGTCGTCTTTTTAATTTGTTCTTGGGTTTCAGGGTTGTGAGAGATGCTGGAAATAGTAAGACGGTTTTTTTTAAAATTAGCAGACTTGCTGACAGTCCAACTGATGGTAAGATTGGCAAGTCGCCACCACCGTTGCCTATAAACATCAACATAAACACTAAACACTTCTAAACTGTATTTTTACACATAGAAGAGAGGGGGAGAATTGCCCCCTCACTTTTCACCTCCTTTAGTGAAAATCTGGGATTCTAGACACATAAATCATCAGCCTATTAAAGTCCCCACTGCTGGGGCACAGGCCTGCCCTTGCACGAGGGGGCACGACGGGCCATGATCCACCGAGCGGGCCCAGTGCTGATTGGTGGATTTCACACGCCTTCTGTTCAAAACTGTTTTTTTTAATTTCCTCAGACATACAGGTTTCCTCACGATGTTTTCCTTCACCGTTAGAGCAGTCGGTAAATGTACGTAAGTCTCCGAAAAACTCATTGGTACATGGCATTGCATGGTTCGAACCCGGACCTCCCCGCATGGAAGTCCGGCGTCCTAGCCACTAAGGCACCGACGCTTTAGACACATACATACATATCTTATTCCGTTTAGGCACTAGAACCGCGTCACAGACGGACAGACAGACGGGGTAGCGACAGCAAATAGTTCCGTTTTACACTTCCTCTCTAAAAATGATCCCTAAAAAGAAGTTACCTCTTGACTTTCCTCGCAGCGACAACCCTGGAGGTCCCGAGACATTGCCGGGAGGCGCGTCGTCTTATCAACGAATTAATTCTAGACTAACGAAGACCGGGGGCGGCCCCGCGATTAACGCTGCCACCCTCTAGCATAGACCGAGGCTACTACTAGAGTTAGGCAAGGCCGGAATAAACCGCTAGAAATTCTTCTTCTTTTTTCTTTTCAGCCTGTTGTTGTAACCCATTGTAAAGTATAGGACTCTTCATGTGCACACATCTCCTCGATCTCAAGCCATTCGCATCCACATCCTCCCCGCCGTCTTCACAATGTCGTCGGTCCACCTCGCGGGCTGCCTCCCGACACTCCTGCGTCTCACTCGGGGTCGCCACTCGAGCTGTCTTCGGGGCCACCTATCGTCTTGCATTCTGCACACGTGTCCAGCCCATCTCCACGTAGATCTTGACAAAATCTTTTAGTATCTTCTAAATCTTTCGATTAACTGTTTTTCAAATCTTTGGCAAACCTTATTAGGTCAGGAACATCAGGGACATCTTTTTTTAGCAAAAAAACTAAAAAATGCAGTATGTTTGTATATTTGGGGTTTTCCTTTTTTATTTTGTACAAGAGTGTGAAAATTTTTATTCGCTATTTTCAATATTTTTGTACATTGTATAATTCTTTAGTTAATACCCTGTACATAATAAGTCTTATTTTTAGTTAATTATCCAACTAACTAACTTAAAAACAATACTTAGTGCAAAAAATAAAATACTTATGTAAATTTTGAGATAATTATTTACTAACCCTACCGGTGTCTATATAGCCTGCAGATAAATTACAATTATTACCAATTACGCCGTAACATTAAAAACCAGTAACTCGGTAACAAATTAAAGGCTTTAAGTCTACAGCGAACTTTCCAAGATAAGTTAATAAGTAATAATTTAAATAGTTTATAATAGAGTCTGTTTATCATAAATAAATTACTTACATTGTACTATACATTTTATTAAAGCCACTTGGTGAAATAAGTTGTTTCTAAACTAATCTATAAATTATACCGAAATGAAATACCCATTTTGTATCAATATTGGGATTATTATGAAACATGAGTATACTCATCGTATTATAATACGATATAGGTTATATTATCGCTAAGAGAGATATCTTCCAGACAACCTATTGGTTGCGTACTTGGAAGGAAACTATAACTAAGTACGTGGCGAAGCTGTTGCGGACGCTAGACGAACTCGTTGCGCTTGCGCACACGCGGCTAACACGGTGTGACGGATTGGTGTGACACAATAAGTATTTGTAAGTAAAGATTAAGTAAAATACACTTTTACACAACAAACAGATCACAAAGCAATAACATTTTCATTACAGCAAAAAAACGATAAAGCATCTCCAAGGCAACAAAGAAAACTTCAGTATATTTCACAATTTTCTGCAAATATTCAGCATATCAGTGGAAAAGACCGTTGCAGATACTCTATGTCTGGCTGCCCTTGACTCAGTGGAGAAACGCGCTAAGCGCCTTATAGGTGACGAATCGCTGGTGGAAGCTAGACTGCAAAGTCTGGAACATCGGCGCAAGGTTGCCTGTCTATCGGTATTTTATAGGATACATTTCGGAGAGTGCGCATCGGAACTGCACGACCTAATTCCAGCATCTCCATTCCGCCTTCGGACTACCAGGCGCGGGGAGGGGTTCCATCCTTATGTTGTTGATATACCATCTGCTCGTACGAAGCGATTTGCTTCTTCATTCATTATGCGAACCGCTAAGGAATGGAACAGCCTGCCGGCGTCTGTATTTCCGGAAACCTACAACCTTGGGATCTTCAAGGCCAGAGTTAATAGGCATTTACTGGACCCGCATGCTCCATCGTCGACCTCATCGTCGCTTACCATCAGGCCAGATCGAGGTCAAATGCGGGTTTAGAAGTAAATAAAAAAAATATAAAAAAATGTATATTTGGCAAAAGGGGGGAAAGTCAGCAAATGCTTACATACTCGGGTACCAAATATGCAGCGCTGTTTTTCAATTCACCCCTTATCCCATTAGTAAGTTTTCACCATGGAAAAGTTAACACCATGAAAATCGGGGGCCATTTCTCGACCTTTCCTAAATCTTCACCCCAAGGTCCGAGCGGGTGGCATATTAAGACGAAGTTGGAAGTAAAAAAAGGCGAAAAAGAGTTTTATATTCTTTCTGGAATGGGAAGAAATAGGAGAAATCTTTCTCATTTAGCCCACCAGTGCAGACTGGGGTCTTGTAGAGGACACACTGCTTCCAGCTCACTATTATAATTTAATTAATTACAAAGAGTGATGATTGATGAATATTCAAATTGCTTATTAAAATTCATTGTTCTTAGAGTTAAGTGGTTGTAGAAGTTATGGTGAAGTTGAACTAGGAGGTGCAGTGAAGTTTCAGCGGTTATAGAGGAGAAAAAGGAAGCTGTAAAAGTGAACTGTGAAGTACCAGTAATTTCATTTATTTACATATAAACAGTTTACAGGAGCAAACATAGGAAACAGAAACTAACTACAGGAAGAATAATCAAGGTACGTATAGAGAACTTAGTTACATACAACTTACAAGTTAAATATGTAAGTATACCTATACCTAGTTATGTACTATCGCCCAAAATGGAACTGCTAAAAGATCGCAGTAACTTTTCTGGTCGATAATTTTTAAATTGTTTATGGAGAGCGCAGACGAGCAAACTCCACCTGATGGTAACTTGTCACCATCGCTCGTGGTCATCTGACTTCACTATAATATTTTTAGGTTTTTGATAAGCTATCTACTGATAACCCTTTACCGTCTTATCTTAGGGGTATCTTATGGGGCCGGAAATAATCCAGCGGCACTTCGACCCTTGAGAATTTTTCGTGCCTACCCCATTTTACACACTGGTCATCCCAGTGTGCAGGTTTTCTCTCGATGTTTTCCTTCACCGTTAGAGCAGTCGGTAAATGTACGTAAATCTTCGAAAAATACGAAAAACTCATTGGTACATGGCACTGCGTGATTTTGACCCCGGACCTCGGCATGGGAGTTCGGTGCCCTAGCCACTGTACCACCGACGCTCTACCTTAACAATCGGTAATAAATATGAAAGCACAAAAACAAATATGATCCAAAAAGGGTCATGAATGTATACTTTTATTCTAATATTCATATTCCGAGTTTATTAATAAAAAAAGTACTTGAAACAATAATCCGACCCAAACTCGGAAGGGTCATATTCTTACAACCTCGCGTACGGTCAACCTCAAAGATACACCTTTCCCTTCGATTATGAGCTTTATATCTACGTGTGTAAGAAAGTGGCAGATTGTACCTACGATGTGCACAGCCTTCGTTATCCCAAATATCTACACAGCGGAAAATTTCATTTCAATACTTCACCCGATACCTCATCGCAAATAACTCTGGACCCGGCTTAATATGCATTAAGGATATTCCCGAATTTTCTCCAGTAAAAATGTATGGGAGCAACCCGACCGTGGCGTATAAGTGGATTATAGCTGGCTTTCCCGCTCTAGCCGGGTACTGTGTCCCTTTTTCCCGGGCGCTGAAATTCTGTGTTCGGTTAGTATGGAATAAGTACTCTTTTTTTAATTTTTAATTTACTACTAAACCCGCATTTGACCTCGATCTCGCCTGATGGTAAGCGACGATGAGGTCGACAATGGAGCATGCGGGTCCAGTAAATGCCTATTCACTCTGGCCTTGAAGATCCCAAGGTTGTAGGTTTCGGGAAATACAGACGCCGCCGGCAGGCTGTTCCATTCCTCGTACTCACTCGTACGGATCTGAGTAAAGTAAGTCATAAAAGGGATCAGTATTATACCTATATATAAGGTCTCTTTTTATTAGTAGCAAATATTTGGCGGGGGGGGGGGGGGGGGGGGGTCATTACTTGTATGAAATTTTTCCATATTAAAGAAAAATAAACCTTATTTTGCTCCTTGGTGGCATAAACTCATCCATGTCGTTATGGATGAAACGAGTTTCATTCTTACTTCTTATTTCAGTATAAGAATAGCAATAATACATTCATTTGTAGAATTTTCAAACAAACAATTTTGTCGTTTATCTCGAAGTAAAAAAATATATTCTGTCGTTATTGTTATAACCTATAGATGACACCCTAGAAATATTTGCCGCTAATAAAATAGAACCCTATATAGGTACTAATGTGAAATAAAACTGCCTTTATTTTGAAATACTCGTAATATAACCACTTATAGATTTACTAAACTGGCTTACCTACTGTTAGCAGCCAATAAACCTCAAGAAACTCAATGTTTCTTATTTATTTATTTGAGCGTCGGTGGCACAGTGGCTAGGACACCGGATTCCCATGCGGGAGGTCCGGGTTCGAAACCATGCAATGTCATGTACCAATGAGTTTTTCGGCTTTTTCGAAAGACTTACGTACATTTACCGACTGCTCTGACGGTGAAGGAAAACATCGCGAGGAAACCTGCACACTGAGATGACCAGTGTGTGAAATGGGGAAGGCAATGGCAAACCACCCCATTAAATATGCCACGAGAGTCGTCCTATGTGATTAATTCCTTAGAATGATCACGACCCCCAGCAATGAGGAACACGACTTAGAAGAGAGAGAAGAGAGTGCACACAATAACAAACAATTTAACTACACAATAAACATTTGATTACATTTTCGTTCACAAAACAGCATTAAAATGTACACTTTATTAGTCAGTATAAACTATAAGATGTAGGTATAAACTAAACGTTAAACTTAACTACTTAATTGTAAATTATGGTTAAAACATTTGACTTATAAAGTATATTTTAGTTAATAATATAAAGTTTGTTACTACATATAATATATTATATATCTATAGAAACAAAAATAAAGTTTATTATTATTTTAAGTTTAATAAAGTTATTAAATTATTTACATTAGATTTTAGACTTAGAAATTTATTTACCGTAATGCCTGTTAACTTTAGCATTTTATTTATGATGTGTTATAAAGTTTATTGTGGGTATCTACAGTTTTTATAACGTATTCGAGATAACTGTTTTCTATAGCATCTTATTATTTATTTCTTTGGAAAACTATCGACTTCAATAAACATGACCTTACATTAAACATGACCTTACATTAAACATGACCTTATATTAAACTTAAGTTACAGCGAGTCATTTTAGTTTAGTGCTAATTGATGTCATATAGTCGTGGTGAAATAATAGCAATTAGTCGACCATTCGTCTCAGATTGAGCTTTTAATTACCGTGCGTAAAGAATCGCGAACATAAACTTTGATGAACCCTCACATTTACGATGCGCTCGTTAATTTTACGACTAATACCCAATACCAAAGTGTAAACTGAAAAAGTTTTTTTTAATTCTGCAAAATGTATATTAGGCTTCTGAACAATAACTATTGAATAGTTAATAGGTAGGGGACAAAATATACAAGACACTGATATTGAACCATGATACTAGATCACGAATAAATTATTCGCTTGAGCACATAAACGGATTTTACCAAGCAGCGATTAGTGTAACGTTGACTGGTGGGAGCCGCAGGTTACACCATGGCACATGGTGCGTTAATCCAAAGTAAACTAATGCAAAATTGTGAGAATTTTAATAATTTTTTTCAGTGCCAAGATATCCATAAAAATGTCATAATAAAATACGTCTGGAAACAGAGGTATCGACTGCTCTCCGGTATCAGGAGGTTGAAGTGACCTCCTGTCTCCAGTTGTTAAATGTTTTTACTAAGGTACCGGACACTTTATTTCCTAATCTTGTTGCACCATGAAACACTTAGTTCAGTAGCCTAGCTATTACTGTGTGCATAATATACTATTACCTACTTTACTTGATTCATTTAAAATCTTAGCAAATAAATGAACCATAAAATAATCTATCTCTAATGAACGATGAAGCGATGCATTTTATCGTAAAAATTATTTAATTGACTGTTGCGAATCATAAAACTTGAAATACTACAAGCAAAGTAACGGATTATGGATTTATGATGATCGTAATAAATCTATTTGAAAACTAGCGATGAAGTAATTGCTTTGCTGTAGATATTTCAAGTTTCATTTCAATTTTATTTAAGTATACAAACCTGAAAGCTAACGACGTAAATGTACTTCATAATAAACACTGTTAAATTTGTTTCCATACCAATGTCATGATTTTTAACACAAAAGTGTTTTACTTACTATTAAATATCCCTTCTGGAAGGGAATAAAATGGGAACACACTGGACGATAATGGTGAGGGACAGGGAACACTGGAGGAAATTGGGGGAGGCCTATGCCAGATATGGCAACTACTGAATAAATATATAATAAATATTGACATACCTATAACAATTTAGTGAAATAATGAATAATGACATGTTAATTTTATCCTAATTTAGGAATGATTGTGTATGAGTGGTAGGAATTAAAGGCTGTTTTAATTTTATTTTATTTATCCCTTCGGGCAAGAAAAAAATAGAAATAGGTTTAATTACAGTTACAAAAGTTTAAACTTATTAGACTTCATTATTTTTCTTCAAATTATTAACATTTTATAAAGTTTTTAGACTTTCCACACGAATGTAATACGAGTCCGTTTCCACACTTTCGCAGCTTTCATATTCCGTGCCGGAGACAAAGACTGTGTGATGTAAGCATATTTTTCTGCTGCGAGAGAGCGTTCTGAAATCAATACTGTCGAAAGACGAAAATTCGTCTACATAACGTAAGTTTTGTACCAGGGTGACCAATAACTTCACTTTTTGCAAACAAAACTATCTTTGAAAACTAAACTAAACAAAATTAGTGAGCAACAAGTCGAACTAGGAAGTTCCTGTATCTCGGAGGACAGATCTCTTCTGTGACCAGTGGAAATGAACATGTAACATAACTTGGGAAAATATAAAACTGACAAAATTTGAAAGAAAGACAAAAAATAACAACAAAGGTTAATATAAGGGATGGTGTGTGTGTGTGTGTTTGAGGGTGCGTGTGTATGTGCGAGAGAGGATGAGTGGGCGTGTAAGAAGGTGTGTGTGAGAGAGGGAGGGAAACTAAACTCATAGATTTCATCATCAGTCGATAAAACTCTTCGTTTAAATAATCAAATCAAAATTTAAAACTGAATATTAAAAGTGTCCACAACCATGGTTGTGGATAGGGCACACCTTACGTCGCCCAAATAGCATCGCCTACGCCTCCTTGAACTGGCAACCAACAGGAGGATGTCGCAAACGGGGCAGACCCAGGGCTACATGGAAACGTAGTCCTCAAAAAGACCTGGATGCGGCTAAAATATCCTGGGAAACCATAGAGTCTGCGGCATCGGACAGAGCGCGGTGGAAGAATATTGTCTCAGCCCTATGCACCACTAGGTGTTCTAGGACATGAAGAAGAAGAAGATTAAAAGTGTAAGTATTTTTAGAGAGTAAGTAAGTAAAGTAATGTAAAAGTTAACCGCGTTCTATAGATATACAAGTCATATATTATGTAAACGAGGAAATCTGTAATTGGCCTTCTTTAAGTTTAATAAATATGTAATTTTATAATTGTTAATAACAATAAGAATAGTTTATTTGTGCGGTAAGATTAATAACAGTAGTTGTGCGGTAAAAGCTGTAGATTTCCCTAATAAATTAAAAAAAAAGTAAAATACACTTAAAAATGCACAAATAGAAAACAACAGTTTTCTATTTGTGAAATAAACAATAGATACAAAAGGAAATAGTGAAGTACAATTTAGGCGGCCTTATCGCTAAGAGCGATCTCTTCTAGCCAACCTTCGGGCAGAGGAAATGATAATAAAATAAGTAAAGTAAAGGTTAATAATAAATCAATATGTAAGGCTTGTAATAATCACAATTGTTGTGACAATGACAAGTTACAAGTATAATTGTCACTTTTTACAAATATTTATATAATTTTCTCATTTATTACATATATTTACAAGGGAAATATTTTAAATTAGTGGTGGTAGGAATGTTACGGAGCTTCGACTCCGACTCCGAAAGGTCGGAACTTCCGATTGATTTTACACCTCCGACTCCGACTTCGGCTCCGATAATTTTGAATAGGAGGTTATACCGAAGATTTGTGAGCAAACATATTCAAATATCAATATTATATTAAATAGTGTAGGGATACATTTATGTATTATTATTTTTGTATTCCTACACTACTCTCTAAATCAGGGGTTCCCAAACTTATTTTGTCTACCGCCCACTTTGAGAATACATTATTTTTTAGCGCCCTCATTTTTTCCCCTACTTAAAAACGACTATAACTTCAAATTAAATTAATTAATTATTGTGAGCTATATTAGCGGAGATTAAACATTAATTCTAAACGAGACTTTTAAATAGCGAACCGAGTTTGAGCAATCTCTTAACTAATATTAGTTGATGTTCACAAGTTGTAGTTGAGAGTCGAGAGCTCATGCAGTCGGTGTCTAAGAGGCCTCTTAGCTAAATGAAATTACAAATCACCCCCCAAGCCTCAACACAACGCCCTCATTTTTTTTCTGGGTCTCTTACCGCCCCCCTTTAGGCCTGCAGCGCCCACAAGGGGGCGTTATCGCCCACTTTGGGAAAGGCTGCTCTAAATGAACATGTTTTATTGCAGGAAACGACATCATTAAAAAAAAAGGCTAGTTCAGCTATAAAAATTAAAAAACGGTTTAAAATTTGAACTTCTGAAAATCTTCCGGTTCCGACTCCGATAAATAAAATTTAAAACGTTAATCGTAAACGTTTAATCTTCCCGTTTCGACTCCGGTTCCGGTAAAACCACCTCCGTAACATACCTAGTGAGAGGCTAACGTAATGTGTTTTAAGTACTAGTAAGAAATAAATAACTTTTTGAATACGAATGTAGCTTTTGCTATAATAGCTCTAGTATGTGAGTAAAACGGAATATGAAGAAAAAATAGCGACCAGATTTTATAGCTCAAAATAGTGTCAGCCGTCCGTTCACCTCAAAGCCCGGAGCCAAATGAAATTTAAAGGTAATAAAATAACAAACATAAAATAGAAAATGGCATCGGGATCCACAGAATGGTAGAAAATTGCGAGAAATAGACTGTAGACAGAGTAATATTGAAATAAGCACCCTTTGTGTCTAATATTATTAAAGTTTCTATTCTAAGTTAGGAATAATAGATGGTACAAATGTTTCTATTCACTGCAGGAGTTTTTTGATAATAAAACCAATACTTAACTATAAAATCAATTATGTATAACTTATAATGACATTTAATTTAATTTATCTCGTTAGCATTTATTACTATTATAATATATTATAATCTCTTATTTTATATTGCGGTGCCCTACTCAGGGTTTCATGTATGATCATATAATATCTTTTTAAGACCAATTGTTACACATGAAAAGCAATAAATGGTATGAGTATGAGTTGCTAGACATTGTATGTAATGTAACTATTAAGAAGAACCAGTAAATATTTTGTCACAGCCTGTGTAGGAAGTCAAACACACATGTTAGCTATGTACAAGTATATATATAAGTTGTATAGTATACTGCCGGTAACCTATTAATAATTCTTCTATCGCCTAGGTTGCCTGGAATAGATCGCTCTGAGCGATAAGGCCGCCTTTGTACACTTATTCGATGTTTCCTTTTCTATTTAAATTTCTTGTTGCAATAAAGTATTAATCTATCTATCTAGATAGAGTATGCAATAAAGTATTAATCTAATAATAATAATATAGTATTTAATTACTTTATTTTTATTTTTAGAATGTTTTTTTAGTATCATTTTTTACACGCAAGAAATTTACATAGGAAAGGAAACATCGAATAAGTGTACAAAGGCGGCCTTATCGCTCAGAGCGATCTATTCCGGGCAACCTGAAGATAGATACATATCTATAGTATACAGGTTGTAACATTAAGAACGGTCAGTATGGGAAAGTCTGAAACTATAAGACATACGAAGATCTGTTCTTAGAAACCATGTCATCAATTTTAGTAACAAGAAAAACTGTATTCATACATTTAAAAAAAAAAACTGTACTCAGCCTGGGAATCGAACCCGGTTGTTTTGAAAAAAAAAATCCAACACTATTTCTATTTAGATATCGATTGTGTAGGTCTTAAGGAATAAATGTTAGTATGAAACGTGATGTTTAAAATTAATAAAACGCATTGTTTCCATATCTTTTAATTTATTTTAGTAGGTGTTCGAAATGACTACCATTATGTAAAATACAACATTCAACTCGATTAGGTCAAAATTGTCTCTATGGTGTAGTGTTATGGCTACCTACACAATCGATATCTAAATAGAAATAGTGTTGGATTTTTTTTCAAAACAACCGTGTTCGATTCCCAGGCTGAGTACAGGTTTTTTTTAAAATGTATGAATACAGTTTTTCTTGTTACTAAAATTGATGACATGGTTCCTAAGAACAGATCTTCGTATGTCTTATAGTTTCAGACTTTCCCATACTGACCGTTCTTAATGTTACACCCTGTATACTACTGGACCTATTCTAAAAATGTTTCCAGTATAGGATTATTATAGGATTCTAAAAGTGTATTTATGTAACATTGATAGAATACTACTTAGGTTCGACCGTAGGTCCAGTTTGTTTTGAAAAAATATCAATCGTAGTTCTGCTCTCGAAGGAGAGCAAAAGAAGATGAAGATCTAGCCGTACTTTTATTTTTACAAAATCACTAAAAGAAATCAACTTTCTCAAGTATCTACTAGTAAAAATAGCTTATCATTTTAATAAATAAACAATTTAAAAAACGTGTAGTACATATTTTAAAATACTATAGAAAAATACAGAAAAGGCGGTTGTTTTAGAGTTAATAGCCGCAAGCTCTCAGTTATATTTTAAACGGAACCTCGAACAAAGGTAGGCAGCTGCGCCTAAAGGTTAGACTTTAAAATAATTTAGTTGTTAATTTAGTTAGTGCTTCTAGCTATTTCGTTATCAGCCTGTATAAATTTCATGTAAAATGTGTTTATGAAAATTGAAATCGTTTATTTAGCGCTGTAAACACCAGAATACAGAAGTATATAAAGTTTAATACATGCAGCACAGAACATCTGGTGTGGTACAGTGCCAAAAAGGGTACACCAGCTCAGCATAATACTGAGGTAAGCCACAGCGCTGATTTTCAGCTGGCCCCTCAGTGACTGCACGGACGAAGAAAGCAACAGTGTGTGCGTGTTGTGTTGTATGAATGTATTTGTTTGTATGAATGTATTTATTTGTATGAATGTATTTGTTTGTATGAATGAGGATATTAGTGTGTATGTGAGGTACTGCGTGTGTGGGAGGGTGATGGCATGGTGCGGGTGTATTAAGAAAACATGCATTCTGAATTCTGATAGAGCTTTCAAAGTAACGGTTTTATTTATCAAGAGAAACCAAAAAAATAAAAAAAATAATATAAAGTTTGTAAACTTTTACATTAGTTTACAGTAACAATAATAATCTACTTATTTAAATAAAATTATAATGTCGTCATTATTTTTGTTAAAGTTAATAGATATAAAAAAGAAATAGTTTGAAATTTTTCAAAATTATGTGCGTATGGGTATGTGAGAAGTAGTTTTTTTTCACAGAGCAATAGCTGTCCATGGGCAATCATAGGTACTCTTGTTTCCTCAATTCCCATAATAGTTTTCCCAGAATCTTTTACTTGACTAAGTAATTTAAGAAAAAAAATTTTTTTTATTTTTTTTATTGACTACTAAACCTGCATTTGACCTCGATCTCACCTGTTGGTAAGCGACGATGAGGTCGACGATGGAGCATGCGGGTCCAGTAAATGCCTATTCACTCTGGCCTTGAAGATCCCAAGGTTGTTGTTGTTTCTAACTTTTTCCACAGAAATCGTATTAATTAATTCATTCTTTGAACTTTTCCATTAACTTAGCACTAAAATACTATTACAAATATCGGAAAAAATACAATGGTTTATAAAAAATATATTATTGTAAATAAATATGTATTCATTCGTGCTAAGATAGAAAAGAGTAGGTATGTGCCATCCCCAGCGATTCTAGGGATCATGCGACAGCAAAATAAACTAGAGGAACGAGAGAAAGTCCAGTGAAAGCAATAAATACCACCGAAAAGCCAACTCACCAGCGTCTGAGCCCGAGTTCACCTGTCGGCGCCGACAATATCCAAAGTTCAGGTAGGTTTTGAGCGTCACCGTATCACCACCACAATAACAGCACTGCGAGGGGTCCATATGAGGCAAAAGTTCAAAATGTATGGAAAATCCGGTAACACGCGCGTAGTGGTGTTGTCTCCAGGGCTGTGGTTCCGAGACTGCCTCAGCGAGTGGCAATCAATGATAAGAATTACCCTCACTGGACATAACATTTAACAACAATGAAATCTAAAGCTACCTACAAATACTGTCGCTAATTACGAAAACAAACTTACAAACTAATATGTGTGGTACGGATTGTACAAGGTACTTATAAAAAATAAAATGAAGGCTTTTAAAGTCCTACTTCAATATTGCTTCGAAGCGTGAACGAACAACTTGTTTTTTTCTCTTTCTTTCGCAAGTTCCTAGAGAAATTATACTCAAACAATTTAGCGGGCACCAACAAGACTCCAGTAAGTGGAGGAAAAAGTCAAGTCAAGTTTTGTTCGCTCATTTATTTTTATTTTTGGGTTGTTCGGTCGACGATTTGGAATAAATATGTACTTACTTTGTGTTTTATGTAGTCGTATCTAGTCGTTGGAGCGTCGGTGGCGCCGTGGCTAGGACGTCAGACTCCCATGCGGGAGGTCCGGGTTCGAAACCATGCAATGTCATGTACCAATGAGTTTTTCGGTTTTTTCGAAAGACTTACGTACATTTACCGACTGCTCTGACGGTGAAGGAAAACAACAAACCTGTACACTGAGATAACCAGTGTGTGAAATGGGGAAGGCAATGGCAAACCACCCCATTTAATCTGCCACGAGAGTCGTTCTATGTGATTAATTCCTTGGAATGATCACGACCCTCAGCAATGAGGAACACGACTTAGAAGAGAAGAGATCTAGACCACGTGGAGGCCAATGTATGAAATTATGTAAATACTTACCAACTTAACAAACTTGAAAAAATAAAAAGGATTAACAATAATGTCCAATTTATTTGGTATACATTAAATAATAGAAAATCTTTAAATTTGTACGGATTTGTGCTTAATTATTTTATTTTAAAACTTGTATCGTACCAACGTATCCATTCTACGTGAACTCAAAATCACCTCACGACTGTCCTCCGAGTGCCTTCACATTGACATTGCCAGAAAAGACAGTGACAACCTCGAAAAACTCATTGTGACCGGAAAAATGGAAGGGAAGAGGCCTCGAGAACGTAGTCCGATGCGCTGGTCCGACCAAATCCGCACCACCCTTGACTCTTCAGTTCACGATGCTCTCCACACCACCGGGGACAGAAATAAATGGAGGAAGATAATCCGCCAGAAGGTGGTCACGACCCTCAGCATTGAGGATTACGACGCGAGAAGGAGGAGTAATGTACTGCTTCGCTTATCTTTATATAAATTAAAATGCGCCACAAATGAGCCAAGTTCAGTTGATCACTTTCACTAACATTAACTTATATTTTGATTGAACCTATAAAACCTCATATAATTTTCAAAGTAGGTAGATAACTAAATTAATGAGCTTTACCAGAATTTACATTTAACTTTTCCATTCGGTTCAAATTAAATTAAAATTTTCTTATAAAGCTACCAAACCTATTGCATTATCATACAATAGTGAATAACAAAATGGCCAGAGTCGTTATGCAAACTGCATAAGTACATCCTACGATTAACATTGTATCGTTTAGTGAATTGTAATCGTCAACGTATTCAAATTTGCATCAAAAACACGTGCTAAAATTGAGCCAAGTGAGTACTTTTTGAAAACCTAAGTAAATTTAACGTTTCGTGCCATAAATAACTGTAAGAGTATTAACAAATACCGTGTAACATTTTTAAATTTTGTAGATTATTTTTGTAGTTAATTACGATACTTATAGAATTTATTCTTTGTAAGGCATGTGTCTCGTTACAAGTGTTTATAATTGATACATTTACAATATTACCTTTATACTTAATTCTTGAAAGACAAAAATTCTACATAATTATTATGCTTTTAATTTGTTGGAAATTATGTTGATTTTAAAAGTAGCGTCAGTAAAGTCTCAAATTCATTTATTTAAGACTTTTTTTTTTCGAAGACTTGCGTACATTTACCGACTGCTCTAACGGTGAAGGAAAACATCGTGAGGAAACCTGCATCTCTGAGGAAATTAAAAGTTTCCGAAGGCGTGTGAAATCTACCAATCAGCACTGGGCCCGCTCGGTGGAACATGGCCCGTACCCCCCTTCTGCAAGGGGAAGCCTGTGCCCAAACAGTGGGCATATTAATAGGCTGATGATGATGAATACTTCATGGAAGAAAATATGCAAAAAATATATATTAAATTATACAATTTAATTATCTCTTGACAACTTCTCTACCGTACACCTTAATTATTGGAATGACAGAACATTGCTATATTAAAATTCATGTCATTTTGCGGTCCTGGTTCTCAGGAATGGGCGTCAAGAACCACCAAATCATTGTTTCAATCGCGCAAAAAAAACAGATGTAATTTAAGAACAATGATGACATAATAATAAATTACTTACCGCCTATTCAGAATACACAATGAATACCTACTGTTAGTAAATCGTTGAGCTATGATAGTCCAAAGGTAGTCCACCTCTTACATAAGTTGGCTACTACTGTTTGTGAAGTGACTTTTTGTTGTTGTAAAAAGGTTCTAATTTGGACTCCGTTCTATTCTATTGTAGCTTTAAAAATAGAAATCATGATTGTATCCTCAGAACAATAGAATTATTGTTCCAATAAAAAGCTAATAATACATTTTTATGGGGTAATCCCCATAAAAAATAACCTCTCCCCTGCGTTCGTTTCTACATTGGCGTAATTGTATGTAAATCAGCATTCTAGATTTCACTGTAATCAGTGAAATCTAGAATGCTGCTTGATTTACTACTATTTCAGGTATTTTCATTTCAATTAAATCTGTCGTTTTCTCAAGACATTGATTTATATTTATTTATAGGCAATTCAAAGTCATCTCAACCCACCAGAACTGTCAAATCGGCGTTCCACCAATGTGGGGCCTATTGTGACTATAAGCGTTGAGAGCATTGGAGGCGTAGTGGCTAGGACACCGGACTCCCATGCGGAGTAGTCCGGGTTCGAAACCGTACAGTGCCAATAAGTTTTTCGTATTTTTCGAAGACTTACGTACATTTACCGACTGCTCTGACGGTGAAGGAAAACATCGTGAGGTAACTTGCACACTGAGATGACCTGTGTTTAAAATGAGGTAGGCACAAAAGATCCTCGGAGGTCGAAGGTCCGCTGGGGTTCCCCCCCCCCATCAATCCTGTATACGTGTATTTGATTTTCCCGCAAAATTAGTATCAAAAATTAAAAAACCTTTGATTGGTCCCAACGCGTAATGCGGGTATAGTTATACATAAAAAAAAACAGGTTTCACAGGAGCAAATCGTGAATTTCCAGTAACTCGATACTTACCGATACAGACCTTATAGACAAATATAGAACTTAGTGTGGTAAACATTTTCTGACTGCTACTGTACAATACAGCGTGTAGCAGTAGCAGTGTATAGTAAGCAAAGAGACTGAGCGTATATTTCCCAGGAGTGGTTATGTCGCGGAATTATAAAGAAATATCTCCGAGTGCGTTCGTGGCGCTTCTTCTTCAGACACTACGCCTCTGAGGCGTTGATGCTTGCCCAATTTTAGATATTTTTTAATCATTTTAATAACGTGATCATTTTAATAATTTACCGTTGAATCACCGTTGTGGTTGAATATCTGATCAACAGAACGGTTTCTTTTCCCCCTTAATCGAAAACAGTCTAACTAAATGGAACGGACAACCTCAGCCAAAATCCCTTTTTAGGGCGACTCTCATTGTTCTCCTAGTTAGCTTCCTTAGTTTTTTTTTATAGCGGAAAAGGACAACATTGGTTGTCATATGTAGTAGTACTTTGTGTAAAATCAGGAATAATAACTATAATGTAGGTAGGTTGCTTAATGATATAATAGAGGGTATTTCGAAGACAATAAAGACAGTTGGTTTTAACACGTCTACCGGTGTGTGTCATTTTGAGCCAGTAAAAAAATATAAAAAATTACATTGGTGAAACAAAGAGTTTCACAAAGGTCTTTTCCGATAAACTAACTTCTTTCTTTTAACTTTAACTTCTATAATTTATAATTTAAATCTTTCTAGGCTGACTGCAAGTTTATAAAATATTATTTTAAGATAAAGATTCAGCCATTTATCTTTTTCAGATTCTGCCGTAAAGCAGCAATGCTAGCGTTGTTGTGTTCCGGTTTGAAGAATACGTAAAGTTCGTGCTACAAAAAGTTCTATGTCTGCATATAAGTAACATTAATCATTCACCAATCAATTGTAATTTCTAATTGTATCGGTATTGGTAAACAAACATTTGGCTCACTTTACGATTTGCTATGCCGACTCGTGTGCAAGGTTTTGTGCTCAAATTACAAAACAACGGTTTGTTTTCGGTTTCACTCGAAAACTGCATGTTGTTTTGGTCTTAATATCACGTTTGGGATTCGAGTTTATTTTTTAAACTGCAGATTTAAGTAATATACCCTATTTAATAATAATGTTGGTCAAATTGTAACGATGTCGACTTCATCGTCCATATCAACCTCCTTGCCATCAAATTCAACCTCATCGTTAGCGTTTATCTCATCTCATTTCGTATTGGCATCTTCATTTCTTCATTTAAATTCAAAATCATGTTCCCATTCAATTTCTAAATTTCATTATTCCATTAATTTCATTGTTTTATATGTACTTTCACTTTTTATCTGTATTTTGTCTCGAACGGACGTCTCCCGTTCACTCTTATTTCCTACTACCTATTTTCTGTGTTACTATGTGTTCTTTTCCTTAAAATATATTATTTAACAACCAATTCTTCTATTACTTCATCTGCGCACTGTCCTAGAACCCTGCTAGCCGGCAATAGAGGACAGACTGGCAAAATAAAATGGCTGCTGATATCTATCTGTATAGTGTTGCAATTGTTGTTGAAGTTTTGATAACAGTTATTTGTTTGACAAAGATTGCATTTTAGACAAGTAAACGAGGGTTTAGTCCAATTAAATTTACTTAAAATTCTTAGTCCGAGAGGATCTTATCAGTTACTAAAAAGAAAAGGAGACAATATGTTTCTTTTTGTGGCAATAAAGTGATTTTCTTTCTTTCTTTCTTTCTTTCTTTCCTAAACAATTGTTTTTTTAAACTTTTTTGGTATCTTGATGATCTTTCTAAGATTTCAGTTCTATATCTATAAACGAAAATCATGTATACGGAAAACTCTACAATTTTATCAACTCGTCGAACTTAAGGTAGAAAACAAAATAAATTCGATTTAGCGCGGAAATGAAAACTGTCAAACCTCATAAATCCGCATAGATCAGAAAAAATCCATTTCAGTTGAGCCAAGAGACGCTATAAGTAGGATTTGGCGCTTGGAAATCCAGCAAAAGGGAAGGCAGATGTGCCAGAGAGGGAGGCACGATGTCGAGTAAATGAAATGCATGTACATAGGCGATCTATATAGATAGAGCATTAAATACAAGTGCCCAGAGTTATTCGAACGGGAGAGATGAAAATGGGAAAGGCGTTGGAAAAATAAGCGAGTAAATAGGGATGGATCTTTGGTTTTGGTTTCCGTCAAGATTAAGCTTAAGACCAGAGTAGTGGTGGAACGTGACATGTCTGGGTGTAGTCCAAACATCAAGGCAAGATGTGCGTTTTAATTTTTAAGTTCATCGTAACGATACGTGAGTGTGTGAGTGTAGCAAAGCGATAGCAAAGACGTCAAAATATTTATTAGTCCTGGACTACATGCACCGGTTCCACCCGCCGCCCCACTTGAAGTCAGCGCAGTGATTGGCTGCAGCGAACCGAACCGGCGCTGGAACCCGCTCATGTAGTCCCAGCCTTATCTTATCTTATGCCAGGGACAACCCCAGCGGCACTTCGACCCACAGGGATCTTTTGTGCTCACCCCTTACCTTAGTCTCCTTCCTGTTCCTTAAAGATGCTTTGCATCAAGGACGCTATACAGCTTACAGGAAGGAGCCTATAGTTCTCTGGTTTCGGGTAGGCTACCCCCAGAAGACTCATACGCTTTCCAGCCAACGAGTCACATTCGCACAGCAAGTGTTCCATTGACTCAACTAGTCCCAGCTTTAGCATTACACCCTCGATCCGGGCCCGAAATTTGTAGAATTCTCTTACGACAAAAGCTAGATCTCTGTACCCTTGGTTTTGGTCAAAATAGAAGCCGTCACTACCGTAAGGTTCGATCCATGAATACGAAAACGTGTTCAGAGCGCGCGGTCGGCTCCGGATTCGCCTTGTTTACGTTTATTTATATTGCTAAGTGGATTGCAACTACTTGGCGGTTTCTTTGAACGCAATGGACGTTTAAGTCCGGCTCTGGATGAATGTAAATTGGAAAATAGGAGTTATGACAGTTTGCGCGTTGAGAAATAGCTAGGTGTTTGGAATTATGTAAATGGTGGCGTTTATACGGGTAGAGAAATGATAGGTCTTTTCATTTCAATTCCACTAGAAATTAGAGTATCCGTCATACTCGTACCATACTCATTCTAAAGCAGTATTTAAAGAAATAGAAATCTACTCTACTGAACTCGGCTCTTTTATATTTTGATGATCTTTGGAGGGGGTGTCAGTTTGTGTGCGTGAGATAGTGTAATTGTTACTTCTTCTTTCGTGTTGATGATCCGAATTAAATTTTTCCCGACCAGAAGGCAGCCACATCGATAGCCCTCTGGTTGGCCTCGAAAAGGTCCTCCCGCGTGCAGGTGGTCGGACACGCGGGACAGCAGAGCAAGTGCTCCATGGTTTGAGGGGAGACACCACACTCACACTTTACTTGATCGCTGGAAAACCCCCAGTTGTGAAGATTATCTCCGCGACAGCCAACCTGGGTTCGCAGGCGATTAAGCGTTCTCCAGGTTGGCCACGGGAGTTTGAAACCCGGTGGTAGGTCTTCTTTTGGCGGTATGAAACCTTTGGGTGGGTATTTCTCCCGCCACAGCTTGCATCTTACTTCTGGCGGGTTCTTTCCTTTTAATTATAAAAATATCTAATTTAGCCAGCCGTACGGTATTTCTATAAGGATGCCTAAAATTTTCTGTCTGTCTTTGTCTCTCCATTAACCTCGCTCTATATTTTAATTTAAAGCACGGTATGCTGTATAAAGAAGGAAATCTGTTTGTGTTTTGTTCATATGTCTGGCTTATTCAGAGAGATGCACCGAAATTAAAAGATCTACGGCGATTTCGACTAAAATGTTGAATTTGCAACTTAAAAAGCCGTAAAGAGTTTCTAAAAGGAGTGCCGACATAGAACAAAAGACGTCTGCCCCAGCACCCATTAATAAAAACTTCGCAGCGAAACTTTAGCAATATTGCGATAGTCCAAAACCTTCATTCATACGAAGTCACGGAACTTAGTCCCGTGTTATCGCGGGTGCAGCTTTTTTCGAGCTCACTACAAGTATATATTGGTGTAATCTTGTATTTTGCATGTTCCTGTTTTAGTTCTTTTTAAACTGTACTTTGTAGCCGTCGTTAATATGAATCATTAATAATTTCCTTTCTTTTCGTTGTATTAACTATTCTTATTAAAAACAGACAAAGACCTACGGAGTCGAAACGTGGACACTGACGGTACGATTGGTTCACAAATTGAAAGTCGCTCAGCGTGCTATGGAAAGAGCTATGCTCGGAGTATCTCTGCTGGATCGAATCCGAAATGAGGAGATCCGGCATAGAACAAAAGTTATCGACATAGTTCATAAGATTAGCAAGCTGAAGTGGCAGTGGGCCGGTCACATCTGTCGCAGAACCGACAACCACTGGGGTAGACGGGATCTGGAGTCCAGACTAGCCGGCTGGATGGAGCGACGATCTGCGCAAGGTGGCTGGCAGCGTCTGGAATAGAAGAGCCGAAGATCGGGCTGAATGGCGCGCCCTTGGAGAGGCCTATTTCCAGCAGTGGACTAGAGTGGGCGCTGATGAATGAAAGAAAGAAATTATTTCCAACACATACAAACAATTAGGTACAGAAGATAAAAATGAACATAATTTCGAACAAATGAATGATGAATTTCACTAACTTTATAATTAAAATATTTACCTAAGCATATTTTAAAACTAAATAAATGAGTAAGCATATAACAATTTTATTTATTTCTAAATGCATGGCTTTCCTATACACACAAACATAATCTTCCCATGCCTTCGAACAAAGTAGCACCATCCAATCGCCTCATTTTTCTCAGAGACACGACACGCGGATAATATATAACATATCTTATCCACATACGGCTCCTCCCTAACTCTTTCTACTCGCGTGCCGATTTCCCCCGTTTTCCCCATTTTTCCGATACCTTTCTCCAATAGTAGGCATGTGTGGAGGCGGGGCTATTTATTGTGAATTCTTTCTTTGTACATTCTTATCTCACATTCATTACTTACATAGTTGCGTTTATGTGAGGTTAAAGGGTAATTTTAAATGTTTTTCGTTGGTATTTGTTCAGTGTGATCTGGGGAAATAACGGTTAAAACATTTTGCGAATTTTATTATTTCATTAAGTTTTGAAATAGTTTGTTTGTTGCATTAACAGTTGTTAAATGGTTAAAAGTTATGGGGTATACGTACCACAGAAATAGAACTGGCGGGAGTTTCAAACTCTTTGGGGTACTTTTACTTATGATTAAGTCGTATGGTGCGTTTTCAAAATTGTTGTACATTTTGGTATAAAATTTTGACATAAATGGAACATTTTCCTTTTTGTTCCATTTATTAAGTCCATGTTTTACGAGTATGTACACAATTTTGAATATATCCAATATCTTTGTACTTATAAATATATTCAAAATTTTGTACATACTTAATATTTCTAGGGAACAATGAACATACCTGTTGAAACTTTTACAGACAGGACTCGAGTGTATTCCAACCTTAACGCACGAACACCTTAACTTTCAGACATGTTTTGGCCCCCATCACCCCCCCACTTTCTGTAAAACTTATGAGAAAATTCTTTCTTTGACAGCACGCCTCGCTAACTCAAATTGATTTCAACAAGACGTGCCTACTAGGGTCTGATGGTAAAAGGTTTGAAACCAGAAACCGAAGGAGCTGCGGATGTCAAAAATAGTGAGAAATTAAAACAAAAAACAATCATGATAAAAATACGTGATTGTAAATATGTTAGTTTTTATTTATTATGCATTTAGTTAAACTGGGTGTAGGTACTTAAATAAATATTAAAAATAAATTAGTTTATTTAAATTGATATTTTTAAAAACCCACGTGTTACGCCTCTCGTAACACATTCTCGGTATTGGCATAAAACAAACAATAAATAAACAAAATTATATTTTTATTTTTCTACGTAATTAGCCTTAATTTGGATACATTTATAACAACGAGCAATAAGCTTTTCAATTCCTTGGAAAAAAACCTTTCTTCCTTGTCTGGAAAATGATCGTTTATTGCCAGTTTCATCATCGGGAAATCGTTTCCCACGTAGATCTTTCTTCAAGTTAGGAAATAATAATAAATAACTAGGGGCCAGGTCTAGGTAGTAGGGTGGGTGATTAATTTCTTAGTACCTACACTTCCGCACAGCAACCTTGGCAATCTGTTCCGGGCTCACGGGCGCGTTGTCATGCAGAATCAAAACACCGCGGGCTAGCTTTCCATGTCTTTTTTTAGGTTTCTTTTAATCATCGCAGAGTATTAGCATACTCTGACCCATTTATAGTTTTACCTGCTTCTTTATATTCAATTAACAGATTTCCCTTGCAATCCCAAAACACCGTGGCCATCACCTTTCCAGCAAATTGAATCACTTTACTCTTCTTTGGGTGCTCTATGCCTATTTGTGCCACTGCATGAACTCTTGTTTGCTTTCAGGGTCATAGTGATGAACCCAGGTTTCATCGCCGGTAACAATCCGAAAGATCACTTCGACAGGGTTCTCGCCGCAGAGCTCCAAAAGCTCCTTACAACAATCGACGCGCATTACTGAAAGAAAAGCTTGTTTACTTCAAACAAGAACTTGTTTCAATATGAGCATATAAATTCGGCTAATTAACTTCAACCAGGATCTTAATCGTATCTATCAAGTAACTTATTCAAATGAATATAAATTACTTTATATGCTCTAAATCAAACAAGCTTTCTTTTAGTCCACTTGCTTTTGATGGGCCGTGAGCTCCGCGGCACCTATCTTGCACTGAATTTTGACAGATTAAGACGGTCATGTATCAACTGATAGGCCGGTTAACTCCGCTATTATTTTCACCCTGATTCCAGCGTCTTCTAATACAAGTTATTCGACCTTTTTCACGTTTTCTTCAGTAGTGTAGTCGATACTTTCCCTACCTCGATTAAATTCACTTGACCACTTTTGAACCTGTGACAATGAAGGTGCAGACGCTTGGTAAACGGTCACCTTCTCTTCATGGATATATTTTTGACTTTATCCTTGTTTTATTAGGAATTTTATCACAACGCGTTGTTGGAGTTTCGTCAACATTGTCGCGCCACTCATTATGCTCGTCTTCTAAATGCGATTGCAAGAAAACAAATGAATGAAATTAGCTAATTTTTTATTTTTATACCTTCAGGAAGTGACATTAACTCCGTAAATTACCATTATACCGAAAACATATTGAATGCCCTACGTACTCGTATCTCAATCTCGCCTGATGCTAGGAAAAGTCATTTGCTAGTAATATATTTAGTATTTTTTGCTAAAACCAAGCTAAAACGGTGTCTAACTAATATTACAAACAAATAAATAATAATAATTTATTTATCCATATTTATTTATTAAAAATGATTATTAACAATAAGTATGTATACTTTCTCGCAAATAGAATGACGAAACGTCTGTTCCATTTATTAGTACACATTTCGTTATCATCAAAATTCCAATATTATTTTGTGTTATTTATTCGCGGTTCAAAAAAGTACCCTATAGGTACAATTTTTATTGCAGTAAGCAGCTGGGTTTATGGCTTAATTAATTTTATGGGTGATGATGAATTTGTGATTGAAACCGAATCTGAAGTTCACTAGTGCGAACTTTTAGCAATTTAGTTACGAGTTAATAATAGGTATGTTGACAAAAGTATATATCGCTATCTAATTTACGAGATATTTACAAAATTAGCAAGCAAAGTTTCAAGAGTTTAGACTAAGTTCTTTTAGTTAGACAATTGAATTTTCCGTATCAAAGATCAATACTGAGAATAAATTAAACTTGAATTCTTTTTCGGAAAGCTGTAATAAAATAAAATAAATCCAAATTAAAAAAAGAAACGGGGCGTTCTCCCCGATATCCCCCTCACCTTTTCCGGGTCAACACCAGATCCTCAAGATTCCACATATGGGAATGACACCATGGTCAACATTTGAGCCCAAACTTGGACTTCCTACTATTACCACTCCAGAGTTACCTACTCTAAGATCTTGGAAACCCCTGGTCCAATTTTCATCAGACATAGCTAAGAACACTTTCAACAAAATTTTCTGTTAATTAAATTAATCCGCGTCCAAATCGGATCATCGGTTGTTGAGTTATGATGCCACATACAAACCAACAGACAACACGCATATGCCTTAAACTTATCTTATTCAGTCTCCCCCTCTAGAGGCGGGAGCGCGTTCTTTCCTTCATTTATAACCCAATCCCCATTCGTAGACTTTCCAGGTAAACACCTGGAAAGCTGATTTCAGCTAGGCCTAAACGCACTTACGCTGCGCTGCGCGACACGTCGCGCCGTGTGCGAGGAGAAGCAACCGCCGTGTTTTGAATTTTGTCATGCTTGCAGCCATAGATTTCTACCCTGACTAGATAGTTAACTGTCATTAAAAGTAAAAAGGAGATTAAATCTTATTGCCATACTCACAAGGTTGAAAACTGAATAGTCTCGTCACAGACGTGTTGCCGCGCAGTGCCGCGCAGTGCCGCGCAGCGCAAGTGTGTGCAGAACTGCCGCTCCCGTGCAGTTACCTGCAGTTGTAGTTACGGGATACACCATGCAGTGCAGCGTAAGTGCGTTCAGACTTAGAAATAATAATTTAGAAATAATTTTGAGATGTAACGTCTACCACATGAAGTAGTAAAGTAAACGTAAGATATGAATAAATAAGTGGTATGCAAATCCCCCAGTAGTCATGATTCATTAATAGATCATACATACAAACAGACACGACCTACAATGAAGCGCCTACTTACTTATATTTATTTATAATAATTTGCTTATCTGACTGTTTGCTCATAGATGAGTGAAAACTTTAAGAAATTAACACGTAAGATCAGAAAAAACGTCAAAAGAAAATTATTTTACGTAGATGTGCAATTTCAAAAGTAAAACAAGACTAAGAAGTTTTTAAAATTAAAACATCATCATTAGTCAATGACCATAAAACAATTCAGTACATATAATCCTGATTAGGCTGACCTGGTCACCTTGTGTACCTCAGCATCTAAAACACAGATAAAAGCTAATTTTTATTTATTAAGTATTTAGTCATACTAAATAAATGGGTCGTCTATATAGACGAAAGTGGTTGATTTATTTGATGAAACAAACAACTGAGTATCTAGTGAGCTAGATGCTCAGTTGTTTAGAGCACGGACCTTATGTAAAAAGGGTTATTATAAAAGAAATGACTACTTAAATAATAAGAGGCTTGGTCCTAGATTCAGCTCCAGCTCTGCACATTGTGTATACGAGTATGATGGTATTCATAATTATTGTAAGATATATTTATTTCAAAAGATGTGCTGCTGAAAGTTTCTTGCGCCGCTTCTTTTCTTCAGGCTATAGCACCTTACGAAGCGGTGGTAGAGTAAAAAAATGACGTTGTAAAAATGTACTATAAGGTCCTTCTTATCTTATTCTTCTTATATTATGATAGGGGGCCGGGAATAACCCAGCGGCACTTCGACCTTTGAGGATCTTTTGTGCCTACCCCATTTTACACACTGGTCATCTCAGTGTGCAGGTTTCCTTACGATGTTTTCCTTCACCGTTACAGCAGTCGGTAAATGTAAGTCTTCGAAAAATACGAAAAACTCATTGGTACATGGCACTGCACGGTTTCGAACCCGGACCCGGGACAGGAGTCCGGTGTCCTAGACACTGTGCCACCGACGTTCTATAAGGTAATTACTTACAATAAAAACATTTTGATTTTGATTTTTGCACAGTCACGGAACGCTAGGTCGGTAGGTAGGTAGGTAATTTACTCGTACCTAAATATAAATCTTTTGCCGACTGTCCACCCAGTACTATACTGGCTCCACGCAAGGTATTGACCGTACTTGTATGCGTGTAAGTATTTGCACTCTGCTACCGCATTCCGCTCCCCAAACAAATATTGTAAGTGGGACCGAGGAGGCTTTGCACTTACACCCGCCTTTTTTGCTGCACGCAGCAACAATACCTATATCTTTACTGTAGATATTGCCTATTTGGTTTTGGTTTTTGGATTAAATCTCTACTTTTTCTGCCCTAAAAGGGCGCCATTAAAGTAAGTAAAAAAGTAAGTAAGTAATATGTTTATTTCACACACAGCAATGACCGAAACAGTTATAATTATAAAAAATAATTATATAGTCAAAGGTAAACATATCTAAATCATGTCTGATGGTCTGCTGTTGTTGTGAAAAGGGCCTCAACTCTGCTTATTGCTGCAGACTAGAATTCTTCCAGCGCTGGTATTCTGTTGGACCGTGACCGATGGCTGGCCAAAACCTGTCCAAGAGGACAAAGATACGACACAAATAAATTTAATTGAAGATAGGAAGTATTAATAAGTGAAAAATATATAAGCCTACTTATTACTTGTTACTAAAAGGACTTTAATAGCACCAAAACCTAGTATCTTGAAACATCGCATGTATTTACTTTCACGATAGCAAACTTATACAATAGTGGTGTCCTTTTAGACGTTTTTTGTTAAAAATCCTTCTTAGGAAGATATATATTTTTTCGGTCTAGAACATATTTTATCATTAAAGAACATTTATAATGAAGTGGGCTATATGGATAAGGGTTGGTTGGTTTGATATCATAAAAACCGATTTCAACAACCGTATATCTTAGTTCGAACGCAGTTTCAGATTCTATAACTATTTTGGATTTAACAGTGACAATTCCTATCACGTGCGGAAACACATCTGTCCACTTGGGTAACTACATCACTCGTCTACGACTCGTGTCGTGAAATAACACTCGTTGCGACAATTTGGCCATTGTGCACTAGTTAGACAATGTATACTATACTTCACAAGTCTATGCTTAAGTTTAACAGTGACAATACTTTTTCTATAATCATTTGTACTCAGGGAGGCAGTGTTAGTACAAAATGACACTTTTGAAAGTAACGTAAAGGCAATTATTGACACTGTAGTGTTGTCCGTACTCAAACAGACATGAAGCATTTCTTTTTTACACACATTAGCTTGTTTAAACTCGTGTATTTATTTTGCTCTTCAAAATTTGTAATAGATAGTCCACGGTTTTACTGGCGATGTGAAAACGTGTGCCATTCTAGTGACAGCGGGCGCTAACGAAAAACCCTGAACTCAAACACTTGAGTGGTTATTCTGCTTCTAAGGTGTATTCCTCATTGCTGAGGGTCGTGATTATTCCATCATCCTGACTGACCCATTTCGCTATGACCACTTGGATCCCGTGGTTAATTCCATCTCCTTCTCCGTCTAAGTCGTGTTCCTCATTGCTGAGAGTCGAGATCATTCTAAGGAATTAATCACATAGAACGACTCTCGTGGCAGATTTAATGGGGTGGTTTGCCATTGCCTTCCCCATTTCACACACTGGTTATCTTGGTGTGTAGGTTTCCTCACGATGTTTTCCTTCACCGTCAGAGCAGTCGGTAAATGTACGTAAGTCTTTCGAAAAAAACGAAAAACTCATTGCATGGTTTCGAACTCGGATCTCCCGCATGGGAGTCCGACGGCCTAGCCACGACGCCACCGATGGTCTTGAGTGGTGATACATGTGGCCAATCTATTGTCAGAGTTATTCAGACCTCTTAAAGAACTCTGTCGGACGACAGCAGCTGGGACCGACTGCTTAACGTGGTCTCCGAGGCACGGAGGGGCTCAGATGAAAATTGCTAGTAGCGGTCACCCATCCTGTTTCTAAACGCGACCAACGTTGCTTAACACGATCGCAACCAGGCTACGAGCCCCTCGATAAAAACGCCTGCCTTCAGAAATGACGTCACAACCTCAAACCACTCCAATCAATGTCTGTATCGATTCACCCGACCTGCCCCAAAATCGATTCCCCAAAAATCTAATTACTCGCAGGCGTTAAAGAGCACCCCTCGTATCGATTATTAGCGACCTTGGGAAAAAAAATTAAGTCAAAGACTGACCCAATTTTGGCGAGCGTCCCCTCATTGCCAAGTTTAAACCGGCGTCCATTAAGTGAGGAATGGAACCGGCGTCGGGTAGTTGAGAAAAAGGTCTTTAATGAGTCGGAGGAAGCTGCGCGTTTAAGATTTGTTTAGGGACCGCCTGGTTTTGATACTTGCGCAATACAGTCGACAACTAGTTAAAGTATACCATCTGTCAAATTTCATCGATCACAACTCCACCTTTTTTTTTCTTTAATGAAATAAAACTAATTACATTTCTTAAAACATAATACTGGCATAAGCCTCAGGGTTTGTGCGCCAGTAAAGAATCGGTCGTACGGTACGTACCTATTTACTATTTCCAAAAGTAGACAATCAATACTTAATTACTAATGTCAGCGTAATGTAATATGGTTTCTTTCAGATTAACAAATTTTGACGTTTTGGGTAGGTTGGCCTGTGGTCGACTTTACTATTTATTGGATATTCTGTGGGAAAAGTAAGGCGGATACAACGTTCGAAGTTTGAACTGTATGCAAACGCCAATAAACACTATTGATTGTCGCAAAACATTTATAACGCGGAAGAGACGCCGTCATGCTTTTACTTGAAATTAAATGTGAACTTTATAGACGTTTGTATACAGTTCAAAGTACGATTGTCGCGTAGCCCGCGCGCGACTTGTAGGCGCCAGTACTGCCTGCGACTAAAATTATAGAAAGACGTTCGGACGTGCATTCCAGTGGTTCTAAAAATTGTATGAAACGTTAATTAATCACATCAGGCACTCGCGAATACTCGCCATGCCCCGTATTTCCCAGAAAAATGTTCGACTGATCCATCTTCTAAAGGTTTGAATAAATGATAGGCCCTGAAAAAGGCAGCAGCAGCTGCCTCCCATCCTAGATTCAACATAGAGTCAGAGATATGCAGTCGTATTCGTGTAGCACTAGAAAGAAAATCGGAGTTTACGGAGTACTAGTTAGTATTCTGTGGTTTAATCTCCGTCCAACCGGGTGTTTATTTCTTTATTACAATCATTATGTCTGGTTCACAGATTGTTCCAAACACCAGGCATTTAGTTATATGTAGTTTACAATTAGCTACAAGTACAGTCGGCTTCTACCTTCTGTCAAATTTCTGCAACCTGAAATGAAATTTAAGCGTTAGCCATAGACTTCAAATTCGAATTGTAGAATTTTGACAGATGGTTTACTTTAGCTAGAGGCTGACTGTACAAAGTAAACCTTATAAAACATCAAAGGCTTAAACTTAACGTAAAGATCAACACACGAATTTAAAAACATTGTAATTTCTTTGCAAATGCAAATACTGTCCCATGGATCTGAAAACACGTCGGTATTCTGGACTGCGGTTAGAAACCTAGTATATTGTATTACGAGTACTTATTCTTACCAAGGAGTTCTTGTGCTTTGAATGGTATTAGGTAAAATGTATGTTTATTTCATTAGATGAAGATCTCTTAGTCGCGGTATAATTAATAAAAAAGAATTAAAAAGGAGTTCGTATCAACGGTCGCGTGCCCCAGAGGCCAATGTCCTTTAGACAAGATCGCCCCCTCTTTACGTCCGTCTCTTTCTAATTAAGCATTTAATCCACGACTCCGTCCCTTTCCACTTGAGGGATGCTAATATCGTGTTACTTAAAACCCCACTGGGACATTGTTCGGATAATAAATTTCCAGAATTATTGCTCTTCCAGTTATTCGTCAAAGACTTTTTTGTTTCTGCGGAATTGGAATGACCAGGTTGTTTTTGAACAACTCTAGGTTGTAACTGAGAACTAAAATCACTTTGAGGATTTGAAGGCTTAGTTAAAAACTAGATTAAATGTTTTTATTTCAATAAATTATTAAGCAGATTGCAGAGGCCAATCTAGATTGATTCAAATGTGATTTTTTTTATTTATTTTAATACAAAATGTTACAGGCAAGTTAAAAAGACACGAGATTTATTGAGAGACTACAAAAGATAAAATATTTACAGGAATATATTTATACTAAAATAATGAATACAAATACAAATATAAATATACTGTATTGCACACCCGGGACATAAACAAAACATACAACATAAAGAGAGGTACAATATAATGTGCAGAAGGTGACCCTATCGCTTTAAGCGATATCTTCCGAGCAACCTTCAGGTGATGGAAAAATCATAATATACGGGTGCAAAAGGCGTATGAAATAGATACTACCCTTAAATAAATAAATGACAACAATAAAAAATGCAAACCTTTGCAAGCTGCAAATCAGTAGTAATAATATTACATAAATACTATAATATATACAGAAATATAATACTTAATATATAATCAAAAATATAATAAATAAATAACACACATCAAAATACAAATATGTCAGCTGATGATATACAGAAGATGTCAGCTGGATTGGGCAGCATTTCGGAAGTTACGTCACATCTTCTCGTCGCCCATACCTCAATGTCTAAAGACAAGAGTCTTTAACCAGTGCGTCCTACCAGTAATGACCTACGGAGCCGAAACGTGGACACTGACGGTGCGACTGGTCCACAAATTGAAAGTCGCTCAGCGTGCTATGGAAAGAGCTATGCTCGGAGTATCTCTGCTGGATCGAATCCGGAATGAGGAGATTCGGCATAGAACAAAAGTTATCGACATAGCTCATAAGATTAGCAAGCTGAAGTGGCAGTGCGCCGGTCACATCTGTCGCAGAACCGACAACCGCTGGGGTAGACGAGTTCTGGAGTGGAGACCGCGTTTGGGCAAACGTAGTGTGGGAGCGACTGGATGAGAAGAGCCGAAGATCGGGCTCAATGGCGCGCACTGGGAGCGGCCTATGTCCAGCAGTGGACTAGAGTAGGCTGCTGATGATGATGATGAAAATACAAATACAAAATAATTTATTTACCACAATAATTTTACAGTTGTTTACGCTTAATTACTTTTATGTTTTGTTGTAAAAACTTTCTAAAGGACGAATGAATGTATCGTGTAATTTTTTATTAGGTAGTATAAGATTTTGTTCCCAGTGAGTTCGTAATACAATTTTAATGTTAGAAGTTTTTGATATACGACAATCGGGTATCCGATATAAACGTGAGTTAGCAATAAAAGTAAAGCATGTCGAAAAATATCGTTTAGTAGCCCTAATATCTTCCACGCGGGAGCACCCGGGTGCGCGGCGCCCTATCGGGGAATTTTCATCTGAATATTTTCCTTTCTCATTGTCGTTATCTGAAAAATATGTTTTTCGTACGGCCATGCCCGCTCCGCGCGGGGAGGACGTTCCGCTCCGCTTTTAACGTGAAACGAAACGCAATCTGTTCGAAATTCAAATGTGTCCCTCTGATTTCAAAGTTCGAATTCTTTTCTCCGCGAAAAATGTCACGTTTCTCCTGAAGATAAAAGAAAAATAGTAAGCGTACGGTACATAAAATTCTTGCTCTATTTCGAAGAGTTTAGGGTAGAATTTTGTTTCTCGTGTAACGAAAGGCGACGGGTGGTAGGCGGAATATGGGAACCGGAAGCCGGGGGGTGGAGGGTGGAGGGGGAATTGGACGGAAGAGAAGTGAAGGCAAATAACTTCGCCCTTCTGTACACATGTATAGGGAAGCGTGGAGGGCGCACAAAAATTCTCATAGCCTCCAAGTTTCACAATGAAGCGTTGAGTATTTTTGTCATTTGTCGTTATAAAATGTCTCGTCTAAGGAAAAACTCGAGCAGAAATGTTTCGCGCACTCGAGTTATGAGAGATATGTCGGAGCTTCACGGCGAATGAATGTTTTCAACTTTAAATAGTTAAATGTTCGTGATTAAAGTTTATTTCGCTTCGTTACACTTGTGAATACTCGTTTTTACATCGACGAAACGTATTTATTTGTTCGTAAAATTAAATTTTCAGAATCGAAAGAAAGAATTCAAAAAGAATTCCTACCTTTACGATGGTTTAGTTATCTTTGTTGTCATGGTGATAATATTTGGACAACCGTAATAGGTAACTTTGGCGCTTATTCGGTATAGGAAAGATTTTGTATAGGACAGATTTCTTTAACGGCAGATTAGCTTTACTTCATAGTGAAGAATTGTAGGATCCCTGAATTGAATACTCTTGTATTAATGATTAGTAAAACTACTTTTAGGTCATTTTTTTTAAACAAGGCATTGGCAACACAGGCCGTCAGCCTAAACATTAAGCGATTTAAAACAGTTTTTAGTTTTTCAGCATCAAAATGTTGTGGTGTAGACACATTTTAACACTCCTAGGAGTTATGACGGAAATTTCAACCGGTCTAGTCTCTGGCGAATTCTCATGGTCCGCCGCCGAATCTCAGAGTGAAACTACGCAACGAACCACTAACGAGAAGTTAATTTTAAGAGTTCTACATTGTCACTGTTACTGAAGTTTGCTAGACAAAACTACACCGATTTTAGCTATCAAAATCACCAGAAAACAATTTTTGAGCAATAAAATAAACACCGTAGAATCTTCTCCAGCGACTATCCCGCCAAAACCCCTAGAGGTCAAATAAGTATTGCGTTTCTGAGTCAAATAAAAAACTTCATTGTACTTACACGGATTTCCACGGAATCTGGGTGTTCCATTATTCTCGCTATCAAAGACGTACAAATAAACACCGTAGAACCTTCTCCAGCGACTATCCCGCCAAAACCCCTAGAGGTCAAATAAGTATTGCGTTTCTGAGTCAAATAAAAAAGTTCATTGTACTTACACGGATTTCCACGGAATCTGGGTGTTCCATTATTCTCGCTATCAAAGACGTACAAATAAACACCGTGGAACCTCCTCCAGCGACTATCCCGCCAAAACCCCTAGAGGTCAAATAAGTATTGCGTTTCTGAGTCAAATAAAAAACTTCATTGTACTTACACGGATTTCCACGGAATCTGGGTGTTCCATTATTCTCGCTATCAAAGACGTACAAATAAACACCGTAGAACCTTCTCCAGCGACTATCCCGCCAAAACCCCTAGAGGTCAAATAAGTATTGCGTTTCTGAGTCAAATAAAAAACTTCATTGTACTTACACGGATTTCCACGGAATCTGGGTGTTCCATTATTCTCGCTATCAAAGACGTACAAATAAACACCGTAGAACCTTCTCCAGCGACTATCCCGCCAAAACCCCTAGAGGTCAAATAAGTATTGCGTTTCTGAGTCAAATAAAAAAGTTCATTGTACTTACACGGATTTCCACGGAATCTGGGTGTTCCATTATTCTCGCTATCAAAGACGTACAAATAAACACCGTGGAACCTCCTCCAGCGACTATCCCGCCAAAACCCCTAGAGGTCAAATAAGTATTGCGTTTCTGAGTCAAATAAAATGGTTCATTGTACTTACACGGATTTCCACGGAATCTGGGTGTTCCATTATTCTCGCTATCAAAGACGTACAAATAGGTTCGCATGTACGCGAGTAATTTGTAAACCGTGAACAGACCAATTTGACTTCAAAAGCCGCGCGAGCCGTACTCGACTCGAAGAACCATATTATCGCCCATAAAATCTTTTACAAGCAAACAATTATTGGATCAGGTAATGTATTAACTTGGAAATTAAATCCTTGCCTAATATCGTCGTTCCCTTTGTGGTCGCAAATTCTTTGCCGAGTCGAAAATCAAAGCTTCCGAATAGCGAAAGTTGGTTGCCCTTTGAGCAGTTGCGTTATTATTTTCTCGAGAACCTCTTTTATGTAAAAGAACGCTTCAGATTGTGAGGGTGGTAAAGGGAAAAATATGACGAAGAGTTTTGTACTGTAGAATTATTTAGGTCTCTTTTATTCTCATGGGTTTAGAGTGGGACGGGCGAGGGTATAGTCGAGTGGCTTTCGTGTTAAGAGTCTCCATACACGGGTACTCGTTACGTCATATCCCGAGGCGGGCGTAGGAGGTATTTCGACAAGTATTTTTTTATGAAAAATGTAACCGCCTTTGTGACAATGCTGGATTTTTTATGCAACTGTTGTGGACGGTAATGAGATGGTTGCCGGTTATGATGGCGAAACTGCGTGTCCACATTGTTCTGGGCCTTATTGGCAGCACTTACGTGGGCCAGGAGCGGTTCTACGCCAACGTGGTACGTGACTTTCGGTAAAATATGACTACAATTCCAAGGAGGATACATAGCAACATTTATCTGTACGATCATGATATAGAGTATGTAGAGAATGTAAATCATAAAAACTTTAATAATAAATATACCTTCATGTTTCTTTAGATTCACTGACAAATAGGGATGATCAGAAATAACAAACTTAGTAACAAACTTTTTAAAATTAGCAAGTGTTTTTCCCCCTCGGGGATTATGGACGGAGATGTATACGCGACACCCCCGGAATGCCGGTTTCTAGTGATGTAACAAATACGTTGGGTATATTATCTATAAATATATGCCGTTCCCAGGGTTCTATTTGCCGTTAGATTCTGTATAGAATAGAAAGAGTGCTAAAGTTGACCTTCCATTGTAACGGGCACTTTATCGCATAGAAAGCCTATTCACATTGATTTACTTCAAAGATTCTATCAAATAGAATATAGAACAGAAGAAGTGAGAACGTTCCCTAAGATCATCGTTCCTTGTAATTCTAATCTACAGAAATCGAATATTCGATGCAATGTGCTAAGTGCCACGAGCGAACACCGTAAACAGAAAAGCAAAACGAAACATCTATTTTGAAGATATCACAAATTTATCGTTATTTGGATTAATTTAATTTAATTTCTCAAAGCTGTAGTAAAATTGTGATATCATGGCATCATATGGCCATTTCAAAATAGCAGACCTAAAACATCTGTTAAAACAGCGTGGCGCGAGTCTGAAGGATTTTAGTGGAAATATCTACGTGTTGATAATTGGCTTTATGTGATGATTTAAAGTTTATTAAACAATAATCTTGTAAAATCATCCAATATTAATCAAAATAATCATTATTTATTTATTAAATTATTGTCATTGAAAGCAATAAATTTAGGTTATCTTATGTTTAGAACAAAATCATCTTAAAACTCGTACACGTACGTCGTATTTTTGAATGTTTTTTTGTAACTGTGCTAGTGGCGCCTCTAGTGGTAAAACATTAATCGACTTACCATCAGTTGCACATATTATGTACACAGTTTATTAAAATAGATTCTATCCCTCTATATGCCATAGCTCTAGATAGAGATGGCAGACATAAGGAAGCCTTAGGTAAGAGCGCTTTTGACATGTTACCTTAGATATCAAATGATATGACATAATATGAAAGAGCTTTTGCTTGAGTACCTACATTTATCAGCTCTTTTAAGTATTTTCAGCTCTTACTTTCTAGCTCTTTCTCTTTCGTAATATCTGTATGATATCTACAAACTTTCATATCTAAACGATACCAAAATGACACTTATGAACTTTTGTTTTTCAGTTATAATATTGTATATTTTTTCCTGAAAAAGCTCGTAAACATATAAAAGTGTAATTATAGGGATGAAGTAGACCGTTTGACGTGTGGAAGTAATAACAGCAATAATAAACTCCGGAAGAACGGATGTTTTCCTTCACGGATCAGCTGATCACTGGATAGACCAATTAAAACATATTATGGATGCAATAACGCATTCTTTATTTTTAATACCTCCAGTAACATTGTATTGTTACTAAGGGTAGCTTATTTTTTTATTTTTTGTTGTTGTATTTATAAGGGAAATCTACAGCTATTAACAATTATAAAATTACATATGTATTAAACTTAAATAAGGCCAATTACAGATTTACCTCGTTTAGGCTAATAATGTAGAATTAACACGAATATGTCATACATATTTACCACGAGTATTAAATGTTATATGTGAGTACTTGTTAATCAAGTGCTGGCTAAGTGACTAAGATTAATGTGGCGGCGTGAGTGTTTGAGGGTGTGTTGTGTATGTGTGTGTGAAAGTGTGTGTGAAAGTGTGTGTGAAAGGGTGTGTAAATACCAGTGCAGCATTATGGATTAAACATATATATAATATTGTTATTGGTATTATTATGTGACAAAAATAATAACAATTACAATCCTCAATCACAGTTCCATATGCATGATATAAGTAGTCACGGTCGATTAATGACATTTTATATCACTATACTTTTATTTGAGGCTTTGGTTGGAGTTTCTCATGTGTCAGAAATTACGCTGGCTCTCTTACCCTTCAAACCGAATCACAGCAAGCAGCTTTACAGCATAAATAGGTAAAAAGGTGATATCAGTACCCAGACTTACTCTGCATAAAGTCAAAAAACCACTTTCAAAAACCACAACCTTGTTTTATTCAAATCAAATCATTTTGTTTATTGTAAGTAAGTACCTTAAAGTACATTTTTTAAAGTCACTTTTTTACTCTACCACCGCTTCATAAGGTGCTGTAGCTGAAAGGAAAGAAGCGGCGCAAGAAACTTTCAGCAGCGCCATCTTTTGAAATAAATATATCTTACAATAATTATGAATACAATCATATACACAATGTGCAGAACTGGAGCTGGATTTAGGACCAAGCCTCTTTGTCATTTGAGTAGTCATTTATTTTATAATTACCCTTTTTACATCGTCTAATGTGGGTCTTAAATTTTTGCTCTGTCATATTTATTACAGTATCAGGTATCTTATTATAAAATCGTACACAGTGACCCATAAATGACGTGTTTACTTTACTAAGTCTAAAGCTTGGGACTGCAAGTTTGTTCTTCTGTCATATTTATTACAGTATCAGGAATCTTATTATAAAATCGTACACAGTGACCCATAAATGAAGATTCAAGTTGAGGTTGTTCCATTTCTGATCCAGCGTACATAATATCCGTGAATTTCCTCTCAGAATATTACTGGCGCGTCTCCCTCATTACGAGCAAATCATTACTCGGTGAAACCGTATGGAATCAGAGGGATTGTTCGCGCAAACACTTCACCCACCACCTTGTCGTCTAGCCGATAAGGTTGGAAATAGCTCGATAGCGAACCGAGATTATGATTTATCGTGATAGATATGTCACCCTAGCCGTATGAAAAATATACGTATTGAGGAAATAAAATCTGAGATTTCTTAAGAGGTTTTTAATATTGAGAGGATGTTTGTTATGTGGAGGCGGAGTAAGAGAGATTGCACGTGGTTGGATGTCTTCAGATACTAATATTAGTCTCAGACGTTTTTGGTTTTGTCATGGTTTTAAACGTCATGGTTTTGGGAGAATTATATGAGACAGTTTTATTTATAAATTGCACAAAAATGTGTACGCTTTCGGGCAGAATATGGTGATACTGAAACACAATGTAACATCTGTATTACCTATATTTACAAATAAATAATATTTCTATTTCTAGAAGATTTATTGACCCCTTTTTCCCCGGTTTTGTACGCTCATACAGTGGTTCTTAACTTAGTAACTTTGTCACTGTACCTTATTGGAAATAATCATACGAATGTTAAGAAATCGTAACAAAAATTTATTGCGACAGGGTTCCACAGGGTACAACTTGAAGTGTCTTCCACAGTAAGGTCACAGATGATTGTTGTTGGCATTTTGAATTTTGAGACCTATGAGGAATTGGAGCAAGTGGCACAAAAATCATGTTTCGTGACTCTACCTAAGAGTAAGAAACAGAATCCAAAATATGTATTTTAATTTAAAATGTATATTATATGTAGATATATAGAAACACTTTATTGTACACAAAATCAGGATATGTAAAAACTACAGGAATAATAGCACGATATGTACAAAGGCGGCCTTATCGCTTAAAGCGATCTCTTCCAGACAACCTCTGAAGTTAATTGGACATTAAAAAGATTAGCGACAGTGTAGTGTGAAGAAAGAAAAGGTTACTATTACTTAATATACAGTAAATTTAGTAAGATAAAAGTAATATGAATATTTTTTTATTATTATTACACAGTCAAATATTTTATTTTAATATTTTGGATTCTGTTTCTTACTCTTAGGTACAGTCACAACAGCCCTGTAGTCTCGGGCGAAGAATAGAGCCACGGTAACTCCTGCCTGTCGTAAAAGGCGACTAAAAGGAGGGATCAGGGTCGCGGGCGGTCAAAGTGGGGGCTTTGACCGTTCATTGGCGGGCGACCCTGGGGAAGGCAGCAACGTGCTATGGCCGCACGTTGCTGTGACGGGAGGAACCGGGAGGTGGAATGTACACCTCCCAGGAGGAGCCCTAGGCAAATGCTAGGAGGGCACCGGTGCGTTCCACTGGAGATCCCGGAGCCCTCCGATAAGCACGAGGCCGGCCATCAAGGGGATTTTTAGTGAGTGGAAATCTCACATAACCCAGTCTCTCCCCCAGGAGGCTGGGTATCTTTCGAAGATTTCCCCCCGTTATAAAAAAAAAGGTACAGTCACAAAACATGATTTTTGAGCCAATTCCTCATAGGTCTCAAAATTCAAAATCCCAACAAAAACCTAAAACAGTCAGATTCTTTTCATACTTGCTGTTAAACATTCTACGTTGCTATTTTAACTTTTCAAGTTTAACTATTGGTTGTTAGTTGAAAAGTGTCCGTTCAGTGCATTAGAGTTTCAAGAGATTAGGTATCGTGAAGAGATTTTTACGATTTGTCGTAAATGTCACCGCCAGGGTAGAGTCACAAAATAAAAAATAACAGTAGAAAATCTACGTCAGCGTTCACCGTGCGATCATGTTGTACGTTGTACGCCCCGCACGCGCCGCGTCGCTGCCGTCGCCGGTTAGTCGTGCTCGTGCGGTTCAGTTTAGGAGTAAAAAATAAGTTTCTCCATAACGTTTGTTTCTTTGTTGTCTCCTTATTGCACTAATATGAAATACACAGAAAATAAAAAAAAACATTAAAATATGTACAAAGGCGGGCTTATCCCATAGGGATCTCTTCCAGTCTATCTCTCTCTATCTATTCCTACGTTATGTTCTGGGTCAGGTCAATTATTTCAATCCAGATACTGACTGATGTGCAAAAGAAAGAGTGAGTATTTGAGTATGCTCTCTGATTGGGGCCTGCGTCAATATTTAACTCCGGATTAAATAGCATATTGTCTATGCTTTTCTACAAAATTTACATCGGGTTAGAGTTAACGCAAGAGTTAATTGTTCGTGCAAGAAGACCTAAAACGTAATAAAATTATCGGAAAGAGAATTTGATTTTTCACCTAATTTGAAAGTTTTGAGATTTAATACAGCATCCATTGAGATGTATTGTATCACTATATTATATCTTAAAAGAGTTAGCGGTTTTGATTAGCAGTGTTGACCTTGCACTTTCGCGTACGGGGTTGCAATTTGATATAATAGTTGTACACACCAATGGCTTACATTTAAGAAGTGTTGCCAAATAATTATCTCTTTGTCTACTTTAGTTTCTCTTTACTTACTTCTCGGTTCTTGCACAATTTAGGATTAGAAAGCAATATTCTGCTTGTTGCCAAATTGGAAAATCAATTGACCAGCTGTAACTTTTAAACTATTCATAGAATCAAAAATAGGAGTACGACCATTTTGTAGAGAATTTATTAAGGACCATATCCGCCATAGATCGTTTTATTGTATCTCTATCCATTTTCGTACAATTTTGAAAAATATGAAAAAAGTGTCATATTTTTCAAGGTGGCGGACGTGTACCACCGTGGCTACACTTCTTAAAAGTAAGCTATGGGTGTGTACAAGTATCGTACTAAATTGCAACCCAGTACGCTTCTCTGCAAGATAAGGCTGAAATGAGGCCAAGAACCGCCGTACTAATACACGAATGTCAAACCGCAATGACGTTTTAATTATGGACCGGTGAAGTACAAAGCGCGTGTAAACAGTGGCGCTCGGGCGACTGTGTGGGTGCCGTACTAACATTCCAGACTGTTCTTTTGTTTACTGTGATATAGTTCCGTTAAGGTCAGTCGCTGCACTGTTGTAAATAGACGCTAATCGATTCTTGCCAGATTGTAAAATATCGTTTAGTTGTGGTTTACGGCTCCAGAATAGGTTGTTACTTAAACTTGTTACAAAGCTGTCGTGAATTGCTTTTATAAGGAAAAGGCATTTAAATGGCAACACTAACAGTATGTTATGGATAAGGTTTTGTCGTACAGGCTATAACGCTTGCTTATCGTATGGTTATGGTTATGCTTTGACCGTTCATTGGCGGGCGACCCTGGGGAAGGCAGCAACGTGCTATGGCCGCACGCTGCTGTGACGGGAGGAACCGGGAGGTGGAATGTACACCTCCCAGGAGGAGCCCAAGGCAAATGCTAGGAGGGCACCGGTGCGTTCCACTGGAGATCCAGGAGCCCTCCGATAAGCACGAGACAGGCCATGGAGGGGATTTTAGTGAGTGGAAATCTCTCATAACCCAGTCTCTCCTTCAGGAGGCGGGTATCTTTCGAAGATTTCCCCCCCGTTACAAAAAAAAATGGTTAGGTCAACCTATAGTCAGAGTTATTCAGGCCGCCCGTAGGACTCTGACATGCCTGAAAGACAACAACAGGGACCGACTGCTTAACGAGGAGCTCAGGTGAAATATGCCATTAGTCACCCATCCTGGTACCGACCGCGCCCAACGTTGCTTAACCTGCATGATTGATTTCAGACTTCGCTCGCAACTAGGCTACAAGCTTCTCCATAATAGCGCCTATTACAAATTTTGAATTTTGTTTGACTGGATTCTAATAATTAGACAGGTTTCTGTTTACAAGTTGTAAATCGCAGACTAATATGATAAAGGTTGGCTGGAAGAGATCCCTATAGAATAAGCCCGTCTTTGTACATATTTTAATGTTTTATTTTTTCTGTGTTTTTATAAAATATTAGTACAGTAAAGAGACTACAATCAAACAAACTATTTCCTGAAATTATTTACACTTGATTCAATTCACAATCAAGTGTAACAAAGTATATTTAATCCATTATGATATTTTTTTAATGACAGATTGGTTTAGTGATGTCCGAATTGCATTATCGATACAATTCTAGTAGGTAAGTATACCCTGACCAGGAAAATTAAAACCCTGTCGCGAAGACGCCTCTGGTATTTTTATAATCTATGTTATGTAGATCGAATTGATAAAAAAATGTTAAATGTAATATGTAAAATATATTAAATATATAATTAAATAGAAGTTAAAAACCGGCCAAGTGCGAGTTGGACTCGCGCACCGAGCGTTCCGTTCTCAAAATAAATAATTATAGTTTTGAAAAAGTTATGTTTTAATTATTTTTTTCCTCAAAAAAATCTAAATTAAGCTTATTTAATTTTCCCGGAATACATATAATACCTCATATCAGTACTAATTATTTTAGATTTTTTCTATAATTTTTTTTTATTTATCTCAAAGTTATAAATATTTGAAACTCCCGTTTTATTTTCCTGTAAAATATGGAGGGTTATATATGACTCTGAATTATTTCAGATTTTTCGGCAGTTTTTTGGTCATAAGTAAAAAACTATAGCAAATAAAATAAAATAAAAAATAGTTTTGTAATGCATAGCCCTTCCATAAGATACCCCACTTGTCCCAGTTGCTTCAGATTTCGACTCCCATTTTCAATAAAAATAAAATTATTTCCAAGTTTTTTCTACATGAGATAGATGCGGGCAAGCAAGTTCTACAACTGTGCCAAATTTCAAGTCTGTAGCTTTAGTAGTACCTGAGAAAAACAGCTGTGTACAGACGGACAGACAGACAGACACCGAAGTCTAACCTTAAGGGTTCCTTTTTTACAATTTTGGTACGGAACCCTAAAAACAATAAAACCCATTTTCAATTTTTAAACTTTTATACCTAAGTAATTAAATTGAATTAGGTAAGTTAAATCTAAAAGATAGGAGCTTTTATATATTTTTTAACTGCTGTGCTTATAGGATTAATTAATTATAATCAATTAATTGGACATGGCGATTCTTATTCGTTTATTCGAATAAATTAACGATATTCGATTCTATTAATGATGTAAACGTTGATAGGCGCATGTTATTTTTATATTGGTCATAAATAATTTAATGATCTTTGGTCTGTTTTAAACTTAGCACGAACATTATTACGATTTTTAGAGATCCGTACCACGAATGGTTTAACCAACGTCCCCACTGGTGTCGACGGTGGGATCCGTTGGTTGAATAAAAGTGGACTGTACGCTGGTAAGTAGATATTTTATGATGATAAGACTTTTTACAAATTGAAAGTCGCTCAGCGTGCTATGCTCGGAGTATCTCTGCTGGATCGAATCCGAAATGAGGAGATCCGGCATAGAACAAAAGTTATCGACATAGCTCATAAGATTAGCGAGCTGAAGTGGCAGTGGGCCGGTCACGTCTGTCGCAGAACCGACAACCGCTGGGGGAGACGAGTTCTGGAGTGGAGACCGCGTTTGGGCAAACGTAGTGTGCTAGATGGAGCGTCGACGAGCGACGAGCGCAAGGTGGCTGGCAGCGACTGGATGAGAAGAGCCGAAGATCGGACTCAGTGTCGCACCCTGGGAGAGGCCTATGTTCAGCAGTGGACTAGAGTAGACTGTTGATGATGATGATAAGAAATTCTTGACAAATGCAAAACCTGGTAGGTACAAAAACGTGCAATTAGCAACTGGTTATTGATTTGACAGAACACGATGCACACACTACTCGTGTCCGTTGAGATGACAGCTGCATCTTAATATTTTGATTTTGACATTTTGGCCCCCGCTACTGCCTCTTGCCCCTCGCGAGTCGTTCGTTTCACGAACAAATGGGAAAACAGATATAAGATTTAATAATTTTCACGTAACAAAAAAGGGGTTTATTCATAAAAATAATTTTTTGTGGAATTATTCTAGAATAGGTAAGTGAATAATAGTATGATTTACTTAAGTTCAAGTCGCCATCCTGATTTAAAAAAACATCTCTCTCTCTCGAGAGAGATCTCTGAAAAAATCGATTTAGAACATCAATTTTTTTTAAAATTTAATTAAATTTATTTATTAGGTAAACACAACAGATTACAACCATAGAAATTACAGAAAAATCAATATAAAGTTATGAGCTAGGTCGTAACCCTTAACGTGTAAACACAGCATGGTTAGGAAGTAGAAAATTGGTAGTTGTACAAAATTGAGTAAAAAAATAAATAATTTCGCAAATAAGAATAGAATTCTAATGTTTATTATAATGGTGGTAGTTACTGGAACTATCAATAAATAATAAAATGTCTTTATTGTCATGTTATACACCCATAGTGCCTACAAGTTTTATAAAAAGATAAGTAAAATCAGAAAAAGAACAATAAAAATAATAATTAAAAGAAATGAAATTAAAATAACCAGAAAACAGAAAATTAAATTAAAAGTAGAAGTATAAAAGGGAATGTTTTAACACAATAAAATAAAATACATTAAACATAATAAAAGTGAATTTCCTACTTTTTATTCGCAGTCTGGTGCATCTTCAGCCAGTGTCCATAGAATCTATTTCTATGGATATCCTGACCGACAACTTTCAAAAGTCCGTTATTTGTGTCACATACCCTCTGCCAGAACATGGCGACCCTGCTCCTAATACTATTCCATTTGTAATTAAGTAAACATAATCTGTTTTTACCATAATTAGCTTCCAATTCATTACAATATTTCGTCCGATCTACTCTACCTACCCAAAAATAGGCATTTGATTTAGAAACACGGCTAAAGACCTCTGCGTACAAAACACAAGAAATCTACAAGTCAATTAGGCAGTATTAATATTTCACGTGTTACACAGTTAACATGTTTACATCGAAGGATAATTAAAGTAAACTAATGGATGTGCCTTTTCATCTAGATTTTTGTGATCTAGACTTTATAGCTCATCAAGTAATATATATATATATATATATATATATATATATATATATATATATATATATATATATATATATATATATATATTCATAGAGAAATGTCGACGTAAGCGCCCGCCAAATTCGTTAATTTTAAACTACTTTTGTTCCCAGGTCTATCTCATAAACCGTGTTATCTAGAATCTTGAAAACCAGTAAAGTATTAGCGATATCCTCTATTTCAACAAAAACTCCTAAAACTTAATATCTGTACCTAAAAGTTTGTAAGTTGTGACGAAAAACGTTTTTATTCAACTCTATACATTCATACAATCTGAGTTGAAGCCCTTTTCACAACAACAGCAGACCATCAGACATGATTTCAATATGTTTACCTTTGACTACATAATTATTTTATTATAATTATAACAGTTTCGGTCATTGCTGTGTGTGAATTATACATACTACTTACTTACTTACTCATACTTAAAAATAGTCCTTATACTCGTAGTACGGATCCCTATAGATATAACGACGGCCGACTCGCTATTGGCCGGTTTTTCCATAATTTAGTCCGTTTGTAAAGTAAACATCACCTATCTAAAACGCAAAAATTCGTAACTCCGAGTAACAAACCATCGATTCCACTAATGAACGCTAGTGATGGTGAACTTGAACCTTGCACCACCATGACCCCATACCGTTATTAACCGGTATGGCCAGTGTAAATGGCTATGGCCATAATTCACTTATGGCCGTAGAGTCACGTGTCGCTTTTGTGTAAGTACCTAATACGTTATCCGGAATAGGGAGTGATTGAACTCGGGTATGACAGAAGTGATGTCAGACCCAAAAAGTTGACTTCTTCTTGTCGTGTGGTTGTTGCTAACACATTGTCAACTTGTTCAGGCCGCCCGTGCTTCTGACTTGGGGTAACGACAGCAGCCGGGACCCACAGTTTCACTTGGCACGGAGAGGCTTCAGATGAAAATGTGCCACTATAGCGGTCACCCATCCCGGTTCTAACCGCGCCTAACGTTGCTTAACTTGCACGTGCACTTTCTTACCATTCGCGTACTTAAACTCGTTATCGTCGTGGTAGTCCTTCGTTACGAGGATGACTTCTGCTGATCTTCCTCGTGTTGTCTCTGGTGCGTCTTAGAATGGCTCTACAACCCGATCCTGGGGTTGTACTCGCAACATAGGGTAGGTTGTTAGTATTTAGCCAGATTTGGCATGAAAAGTTAACTTCATTAAATTCAAGTAAGTATTTACAATATTGAGAGCGTCGGTGGCGTCATGGCTAGAACGTCGGACTCCCATGCGTGAGGTCCGAGTTCGAAACCAGGCAATGCCATGTACCAATGAGTTTTTCGGTTTTTTCGAAAGACTTACGTACATTTACCGACTGCTCTGACGGTGAAGGAAAACATCGTGAGGAAACCTGCACATTGTGATAACCAGTGGTGAGTGAAATGGGGAAGGCAATGGCAAACCACCACATTAAATCTGCCACGAGAGTCGTTCTATGTGATATATATATATATATATTAGCATACATTTCAAGTCACATAGAATAAATTAATAATCATACTAAAATTAATAATTATAAACGTTGCTTAGGGAAATACAGGATAAACTTATTGTAATTAACAGTGTGTACGGTAGACGTAATTTAAAGCAAAAAAAAAGGTTATTTACTTATACAGGGCACAAATAAAGGACCTCCGACTTACAAACTAGGTCGAAAACCTGTAAGGCTAATAAATTAAATTACTAGTGTATAATATGATCTAATTGAATAGCTGTATTTTTTCTGAGCTGCGGGTATATGTATATGTATGTGTATGTATATGTCACTATCAATATTCTTCACTCCCAACTAGGCTAAAATGCCTGGGCCAGGAGTGGTCCACCATAATGGTCCCAAAGTGGATTTGATCCGGTGATGCTTGACCTACCGCAGTCTCGTGTCCAAACCTTTGAGCCATTGTCGCTTCAAAATTGAATCTTTGAAAAATTGATACCAAACAAGGTACAAAAACTAACGATACAGGTGTAACAAAAAAATCATTTTAAGCCGAAACAGGAAAATAAAAAATACACCGGGAGCTCCAAACAACCCCCAACACTGGTAAGAATCCCGTGTCTAACTATAGAATTTGCGAATAACTGTTTGTCTTCTGTTTTCCAGTATTGTGCCGATAAACAGACAGTTCATGAAAAACCTCTTATAAATTAGAGATACTAAATTTTAGAAGACGAATAACACACAAAATAGGTATAACGTTTAAGTTAAGTTTAGAGTGCTTTACATTGCATAAATTCTTTTACAGCATAAAAACATTTGTCGATAAGCCATTAAAAACAACTGTGTTTTAAACATTTTTATAGGTAAGTCATGAATATTTTTGGGTAATCGATTGAAGACTCTAATTGCCTACAGATAACAGCTGTCATGTATAGACTTGATTTCATCTTTGGCAACACCAGTTTGTCTGAGAATATGGCGGGAAGGTTCCACAGAGTACATATAGAAGTATCTCTGTAAGTATACATAGCATACATACGAGACATTTTCCTTACAAGGGGTGGCCAAGACAGTATCGTCTCGCGGGGGTGCGGGTGCGCCCCGCCCACACATGCAGTGATATGTGGCCCACCCTTTCTCCCATTCGCGGATTTTTCCCATTTTTCCGGGAACGGCCTACTGATATGCGGTATACTATAGATAGGGTTAGGTACATGTGTGATTATCAGACGGGAGTTTTGGACTTTAGTCGCAAGGACCTTACGAGGCGGTGGTAGAGTTAAAAAAAGATAAAATAAGATAAGATTTATTGTGTAAAAGTTTAGGTAAGAATTACAAATATTGCAGATATAGTTGCATACACATGTCACACTAAACTTTACCTTTACATATACACCGAATTCACTAATTATAATGTTTATACAGATTTTGAAAGAAAAGAAAAAAGAAAAAGAGACTTTGTAAAAATATACTCTAAGGTAAGTTCTTACAATAAAAAAAAAGAATGAATGAATGAATGAATACTCTTTATTGTACAAAGACTGAGTTTGCTTTGACGTGGCGCATACGAGCATGGACGCGACGTTTGAATTTTGAACTGTTTTGAACTGTTGATATCCCATCTGCTCGTACGAAGCGATTTGCTTCTTCGTTCATTATGCGAACGGCTAAGGAATGGAACACCCTGCCGGCGTCTGTATTTCCCGAAACCTACAACCTTGGGATCTTCAAGGCCAGAGTGAATAGGCATTTACTGGACCCGCATGCTCCATCGTCGACCTCATCGTCGCTTACCATCAGGCGAGATCGAGGTCAAATGCGGGTTTAGTAGTACATAAAAAAATATATATGTAAAATGGTGATTTTTCCCATAAACCAACGAACCAAGCATAGTGACAAAACCCACTAACTTACAGTAAAATATTTACGATTCGTTTCCCGTTTAGACACGTTTTAGCACATTATCAACAAGTTTATTGTGGCTGGCACACTGGCACAGCACAGATGATGATCGTACAATCGACCACAGGTCAACCTACCCATGATGTCAAAATTTGAGAATCTGAAGTGTATCATAATGCGCAGGCACAAGGTTGAGATTGAATTGAAAGTTTTTGACAGATGGTATACTATAGCTTGTGGTCGGCTGTACGACTGAGTGTCGAACGCAATGTAGTGTTGGTTACCCAATAGTTGATGCGCCTGAGTTTAACAGCTTGACATTATTCCGGGCCCACGCTTTGCAGGGATTTGTTTTGTTGTGTGGGTCGTTTGAATCGGTCCAGTTGTACGAACACTTGACTAGCAACTGGCACGAATTTCTGTGGTTCGATTCGACCTCTAAATTGTAGGTAAATTAGTCTGACACTACGAGGTTAGTAGAATTATATAGGGTTTCTATGTTTCTAGACAACACAAGTCTACACTTTGCAGGTATTTGTTTCGTGGCATGTCAAATTAGTCAAGTTGTTAGAGTACCTTACCTGTAACTTGCATGTACATTCTCTTTTTATGACCCGTGAATGGAAGTATTATTGGTTTGAGTTATAAACGTGACTAAACTTTAGTGACCCTGAGAAGAGCGTCACTTAAAGTGGTGTCAATGCACTGAGTGGTATCAATCAAGGGTACCTCCTCTACTGGAGACTTTAAAAATACTGGCATGCCAGTGACCAGTAAATCACAACGGTTTACCAGTCAAAAAGTAATTTTTTTTACAAGTACCGTAAATTACATTTTTACTAAGTCGACAATTATCACGAGGGGGTGTAGCAAAAACCCCCTATAATGAAAAAAACAAGTTTTTCATACATTTCGGTCGTGTAGGTATTGAGCTATTCTATGGAATAATTGTTTTTTTCCGCGATTTCAGAGTTGGTCCCGTGTGAAAGATGTTCAGTTATGAATACTGAATACCTACCCCTCTTTCGGTTCTATAGGGGATTTTTGTTACAACTGTATACGGGTAACAAGATGTAGAAGCGAACGAACGACGTAGATAGACACATACTACGCCACTGGCATGCCACTCTTGTGAACTGGCATGCTAGTGTCCAGTAAAATCCGAACAGAGCATCGCAACGGTTTACCAGCGATTATCACCTATGTAAACGCGATGTGGGCGCGAACGAACGGCGTCGAATACGCTTATCGATGCTTTTCGAGTGTACACACAATGCTTTTCGACTATTTCGCAATTTTGGGCGTCTGTTGTGCCTAATGGCGTGTTGTGGTTTTGTAATGATTTTGCGACAGATTGTGCTGTCAATTACTTTAGGGATGAACAAAAGAACAGATCGAAATAATTACTTACCAAATGTAAAGACATCATAAAAAAGTTTATTCCTTAAGATTATTTTGTTATCAGAAAACTAGAAAATATAGTTAGGGGTCGTCCATTAATTACGTGAGCTCAAAACGGAGTGGAGGAATCCGACAAAATCTCACCAAATCTCATTTAGGGGGAGGGTGGGGTCAATGTAAATCTCACGTCAACTTACTACCCTACAACGTACTACCCTATTTTTGTTACTAATTAAACCCGTTATTGATAGAAAACTATCATTAACTCTTTACTATAGTGGTATGAAAGTCACCTCACGACTGTCCTCCGAGTGCCTTCGTAGAATTCTCGAATATTTCGGTCACATTGCCAGGAAAGACAGTGACAACCTCGAAAAACTTATTGTGACCGGAAAAATGGAAGGGAAGAGGCCTCGAGGACGTAGTCCGATGCGCTGGTCCGACCAAATCCGCACCACCCTTGACTCTACAATTCACGACGCCATCCACACCGCCGGGGACAGAAATAAATGGAGAAAGATCATCCGCCAGAAGGTGATACCTGAAGGTGGTCACGACCCTCAGCATTGAGGATTACGACGCGAGGAGGAGGATAGTGGTATGAAGCAATTCATGAACTTGTCGAACACATATATTTTTTTTTTAATTATGGGGGAAATCTGCTAACAAGTTCCTGTTCAAAAAGTTTGTCCGTGAACATCTGCGACGTTCCAGCCAATAAGGTGTTTGTTGATATGCTTGTTATCTTTTTTTTTAAGGGCAATTGGTGACCATTACTGCCAGCGTCATGCTTGTTATCACATGCATGCATGCATATTTATCAGATATTTTTTTCTCTGTCTTTCATATACTCTTATGTATATAAATATATGTGTATTTTATATGTATTTGTGTCTGTGTATATGTAAGTATTCGTATTTATGTACTTAAAATTGTTATGTAGTAGCATACGTGTAGGTATATTTTTATATATTATATGAGTAGGTATTTTATAGTATGGTAAATAATAATAATTATTAAATATCTTCTGGATCTTCTGGGATGTAAGGGGGGTCACCAACATCTAGACCTCCAAATGCCAAACTCACCTGCACGTGGTGCATCCTGCCGATTAGCGAACGAGTCCCTGGCGACCGACTAGTGGCGGTATAACTACTCAAATTCTGGCTGGGTTAAAATACCAGAAGCACGATGACGGGCAGCAGCGTCATCAGGGCAAGTGACCCGGCTACTGCGATCGCCAACCCGCAGGCCTAGCGTGGCGATTATGGCATTACCTCCCATGGATAGCGCGCGCATGGTGGCTGGCAGCGACTGGATGAGAAGAGCCGAAGATCGGGCGCCCTGGGAGAGGCCTATGTCCAGCAGTGGACTAGAGTAGGCTGCTGATGAAATATCTTCTATTTAATTTATATGCACCCGCCTTGCAATATCTGTATGACCCAATGGTTAGCTGGTAGAAAATGCCGCATGGCATTAAGCTCGCCTCATATACTATTTTTGTGCATTAAAGTGTTAAATTAAAAAAATAAAATCTCTCGTGAGGAACCTCCACATCTTACTAAATAGAATAATAATAAGAAGAAATTACACTTTTTGCCACAAAAAAAAACATATTTAGTTCACTCCATAATACTATTGGCAATAGGCACCAGGGGGGAGGTAGGCGGTCCAGTTTTTTTAAAAACACCTAACGTAATTAATAAAGTATTTTGCTTGATTGATTGATTGATTGATTGACAGCTTCATTGTTATTGTACTTGTAACATTTCTACTGTGTCAGTCAAGTCAACAATATAAATATTACTTAGGTAGTTTTAACTAGAGATGTTACGGAGTTTCGATTCCGACTCCGAAAGGTCGGAACTTCCGATTGATTTTACACCTCCGACTCCGACTTCGGCTCCGATAATTTTGAATTGGAGGTTATACCGAAGATTTGTGAACAAACATATTCAAATATATATTTTATTAAATAGTGTAGGGCCACATATGTTTTATTGCCGCAAACGTCATCATAAAAAATATTGACCAGTTCAGCTATAAAAATTAAAAAACGGTTTAAAATTTGAACTTCTTCAAGTTAAGGCCCACTATCTATCCCAATGACTCCTTTTTCTTTCCTTACTTTCCCACAAATTTGGTTTCTAGTTATATTTTAATATTATGCTGTATGTATATATGTACGCATTGTATCATACTAATTTTGTGCAAGAGTATTCATTCATTCTTCTGAACATTCTTTCTTCTACCTCCGCCTCCGACTTCGGTTCCGATTCCGGACCCGACTCCGGTTCCGACTCCGATAAATCAAATTTAAAACCTTCAGTTTCGACTCCGGTTCCGGTAAAACCACCTCCGTAACATCCCTAGTTTTAACCAGTTTTAACCGCTTTTAATTTACCTTTCCATTATTCGAAACGCATGTTCAATATTAATGCATTTGCAAGTTACTCCCTATTGGCAGACTCAACAGCATTGTAATTTACAAACAGTCAGACACAACCCAAACAATTACTTTACCTGCATTCCTTGTGCTAACGAAGTTGCATAGATTTCACGCCTACATACATAAGGAGCCATAGGGATGGGCAAAGTAGGAAGGCAACCGAAAGTAGGCTACCTTGGTTTTTTGTAGCACATAACCTGTAATGATTGTTTTATTTTCATTTTTATCTTTATCTTTATCAACCATTACCAACCATAACCACAACCAATGGTTATGGTTGTGGATAGGGCACACCTTACGTCGCCCAAAAAGCATCGCCTACGCCTCCTTGAACTGGCAACCAACAGGAGGATCTCGCAAACGGGGAAGACCCAGGGCTACATGGAACCGTAGTCTTCAAAAATAACTGGATGCGGCTAAATATCCTGGGAAACCATAGAGTCTGCGGCATCGGACAGAGCGCGATGGAAGAATATTGTCTCAGCCCTATGCACCACTAGGTGTTCTAGGACCTGAAGAAGAAGAAGAAGATTATTGAAGTCAAGTCATATCAGGTTTTATCATTAATTGAGACTTTACGTTCAAATTGCGAGTATTTTCGCTAAAAATACTTCGGAAATTACTGAGAATTAAAGGAAGTTTCTACTATTTGAAAGGTTCGAAAATGAATTATTATTTATGTAAATTATTTAATTTCAGTAAGTAAATTCCTATACATTTTAATTGACAATTAATTGTCAACATTCAAGAATGCAACTAATACTAGAGGTCTAAGAAATAGTAATTCGCCGACAGCAGTGCTTACTGTTAGTTTCCCAAAAGCGTGTGAAATCCACCAATAAGCACTGGACCTGCTCGGTGAATTATGGCCCGTACCCCCCTTGCATGTAAGGCCTGTGCCCCAATAGTGGGGACGTTAATAGGCTGATGAAAGAGGGAGTGGAGAAACGCGCTAAGCGCCTTATAGGTGACGAATCGCTGGTGGAAGCTAGACTGCAAAGTCTGGAACATCGGCGCAAGGTCGCCTGTCTATCGGTATTTTATAGGATACATTTCGGAGAGTGCGCATCGGAATTGCTCGACCTAATTCCAGCATCTCCATTCCGCCTTCGGACTACCAGGCCCGGGGAGGGGTTCCATCCTTATGTTGTTGATATCCCATTTGCTCGTACGAAGCGATTTGCTTCTTCGTTCATTATGCGAACGGCTAAGGAATGGAACAGCCTGCCGGCGTCTGAATTTCCCGAAACCTACAACCTTGGGATCTTCAAGGCCAGAGTGAATAGGCATTTACTGAACCCGCATGCTCCATCGTCGACCTCATCGTCGCTTACCATCAGGCGTGATCGAGGTCAAATGCGGGTTTAGAAGTAAATAAAATAAAATAAAAAAAGAGTGCTAACTGTTAATTTCTGTGCCAGTTTGAAAGCCACCATTTCGGATTTGTCATCCTTGGCGATTGCAAATCCTTCTGGATTTAGTTATCGTTGGGGAGTACGAATCCGAGGGTTAGTGGCGGGTTTTTTCTTACCCCAATAATTGTAATAGCTAAGTAATTAAGTAATAGGTTTGTAGGAAGATTGTATCGAATTGTACTATGTACCTACTCGTATACAAACAGAGATAAAACAATGTAATGCGAGGAACTATGTCTTTATTTTAATATTTATGTATATATCAAGAGATGAGTCAAATCACTGCGTCATAGTATTATTGTTCATCAGAACATTAAAATAAAATAAATAAGATCTAAATATGGCGCAACAAAAACAAAATTAATTGTGTCTTTGGTTTTGGTCTTATACCTACGTGCTCATCACTTAAATTTCAATAAATCACAGACAGCGTGAGAAACAAGTGAGAACATTTGGTTATATCTATGGCGCTGTATTAATTAGAAATCGATGACCTTTGGTAATGATTACGCTTCCCCCGCGGGGTTACATTTATGTTTCTATCCAGAGGGGTGAGGAAAGCCTCGTTAGTCTGGTCAAGCGTTGAGGTACTGAATTTCAATGAACTTTATTTATATCGACTCAAAATTGTAAATGGAAAATCATGAGAATGTTATAGGCGGTCGAGTGTGGGATTCGGTTAACTGTTTCTTGATAAATGATTCGTTATTTTGAAAATCGTGTAACTAAGGCCATAAATCATCTCGAAATTTTATTGTGTTATATCAAAGTCATTAGCTAAAAACTCGACCGATTATTTTTCACATACTTTCTACAAACTCTACTACTGTACTCTACTACAAAACACATACACACCTTTACGCTATTTCCTAGGCGGGGTAGGGAGAGAGAACAGAGCGCCACGAATCTCTGCCTTGACACGCATCTCTTATTGCTTCCTCTACAGTCATTCCATCGTCATCCATCAGCAGCCTACTCTAGTCCACTGCTGGACATAGGCCTCTCCCAGGGCGCGCCATTGAGCCCGATCTTCGGCTCTTCTCATCCAGTCGCTCCCACACTACGTTTGCCCAAACGCGGTCTCCACTCCAGAACTCGTCTACCCCAGCGGTTGTCGGTTCTGCGACAGATGTGACCGGCCCACTGCCACTTCAGCTTGCTAATCTTATGAGCTATGTCGATAACTTTTGTTCTATGCCGGATCTCTTCATTTCGGTACAGTCTTTCGTTCACAAATGCTCGCCATTGGGGTCGCCTGCTCTACTATAACAGTTTTCTTATTTATTATTTTTACCGGCACATAAGGCCTTAGTCTTCAGGATAAGCATAGCAATATTTTAGTGAACTGAAATGTCTTTGAGGCAACGGTGATCACTTACCAAAAGGAGTCTGCTCGTCTGCTTTCCCTTAACATAAAAAACTACTGTTTCTTTTATGCCTTTCATCAGCATCATCATCAGCCTATTAATGTCTCTACTGTTGGGGCACAGCCCTCCCCTTGACCAAGGGGGTACGAGCCATGATCCACTGAGAGCGGGCCCAGTGCTGATTGGTGGATTTCACACACCTTCGGAAACTTTTTATATCCTCAGACATGCAGGTTTCCTCACGATATTTTCCTTTACCGTTAGAGCAGTCGGTAAAAGTACGTAAGTCTTCGAAAAATCCGATAACTCATTGGTACATGGCATGGTTTCGAACCCGGACCTCCCGCATGGGAGTCCCATCCTAGCCACCGACGCTTTATGCCTTTACTAATATTTAATATTGATTCTGTATTCCCTTTATTATTTTAAGGTACGTGTTCACCCGCAGCCGGGATGGCGATGTTATGAAAATGCATTGTTGGGAACGGGGTATGAATTGAACTGACCAAAGCATTAGGTACTATCCTTTTCTTGACAACCGAATTAATGTATGTAAGTATGTACAATTTTTTTTACAGATGTATGCCAGAACAGGCTCGAGTGGGGACCCCGAATAGTGATGCAGAAGTGTCGGGATGCAGCCCGCGAGGTGGACTGACCATATTGTGATGACGGCGGATTGGGAAGACCCAGGAGAAAGGCATGCACATGAAGAGGCCTATACTCAACGATGGGTTGTAACCTAGGCTGAAAAGAAGATGCTAGAACTAAGACATGCCATCGTAAAGAAGTGCAAGAGAACCTGAATGCGACATTGTTTGAGCCTCATAAACGAAACAAGTTATAATTAAACTTACCTATGTAACCTCCTACACAGGTACGTATGTAAGTTACGATATTATTGTAATTTTACTGCCTACTTATATTGTAATATGTAAATTTTATGGTTAGTTAGGTATTAAAGACATTTCTATTCCCTTGCTTGTGTTGCAAGCAAGGAGTAGTTTAACAAAAATCGGTTTATACTAAGTGTTAAATCAGACGCTATAAGAAATACAGAACAGGGGGCGAAATAAATAAATACTCAAATAATAATAGTGAATGAATAAATACTCTTTTATTATTATTATTTATTTATAACCTCCACACATAGACGCTTTCACGCTATGTCGTCCAGGACAAGAACGTCGTTGGCACAGTGGCTAGGACACCGGACTTCCATCGAAACCATGTAGTGCCATGAACCAATGAGTTTTTCGTATTTATGGAAGACTTACGTAGATTTACCGACTGCTCAACGGCGACGGAAAACATCGTGAGGAAACCTGTACACTGAGATGACCAGTATGTGAATGGGGTAGGCACAAAAGAGCCTCAAATGTCGAAATGCCGCTGGGTTATTTCCGGCCTCCTATCATAAGATAAGATATAAGATGTCGTCCAGGACACCATACATATTGGTGTCGTGTCGGTGTTATCTTCTAATATGAAAACGCTTATACAATGTACACGTTCACAAAATGACAAAAACCCCATTCTAATTTTAAATCCTCCTTTCTAAATAGGCCCCGCTGCCTTTCAAGTACACCCTGAAAATTGGGAACATGCACTATCTCCGGATCGGACGTCGGAGGGCCGGATCCGGCGTCGCGTCGAGTACCATCCGAGTACTCAACGAGTACCCAGTGAGTACTATGTGAGGACCCAGTGAGAACGTCGTGAGTGCAGTGGAGGATGCTCGAGTGTCAGCGAGCGATGGATGGGGATTTTTTTGAATATCGCGTGAGACTTTGTTGACATTGTACGAGACTTACGAATATGTACAATGGCGAACACATCAGGGTATGTCCTTTGGTACTTTTATCGACACGTTCAAAGGGATTGTCATGAAATCATCAATCGAAAACTCGCAATAAGTTTTCCCCAGGGTATAACTTGATGTGTCTTCCATGGTGTACATTGAAACAATATAGAAACGATGCGAACTTTGCTGTATGGTTGCCTTATTTTATGATCGGATACAATGTTCAGGTCATTGGTTAACCATTATTGGACTAAATACGAAATACAATCGTCGGGAAAATATGTGGTCGATTCAATAACATCTATGTACATTCGACTACAAGCTATAGTACACCATCTGTCAAAAACCTTCGATTAAATCTGAACCTTATGCTTGCGCAATATGATACATTTCAGATTCTCAAATTTTGACGTTTTGGGTAGGTTCGACCCGTGATCGACTGTACTATGACGATCTGTGTAAATTATGTTTCTGATCTAATAGCCTTATTTGGATATATTTATTGAAATTTGAAATCATACTAAATTCGATGTCTTTACATAATAAAAGGTTTACATTGGAAACGTGTTCTCTTTTATTTAATTTTCTTTTTACGGAAAGTTATTCATATTCATGTACGGAATTCCTAATAAAATATTGTCGAATAGTCCTACTTACTCGATTGCAACAAGAAACAACACTAAAGTACATTGTTAAATTTAAATTTAGAATAAATCCGGGAACCAGTAAACAACCCGGAGGCTCCTAAGCCGTGATTGGTCATTTCCTGATGCGAGGTCACGAGCGCGCCTGACTTCGCACTCATCGTGAAAAATGCACCCCCCCGCCCCACACGAGGGGTGGTAGCATGTCTGCAGTGGAAGACACATTGATTGCGACAGGGTTCCACAAAGTATAGCTTGTGCTATACTTTGTGGAACCCTGTCGCAATGTTTTTGTGATTCCTTGACAAACGTATTAATGTGTCAAATAAGGTAGTGACAAAGTACAGTGAAGTTAAGTAAAATAAAGTAAAATACACATTATTGCACAAATAGAAAACTACAAACAAGAGATAGAAAAGGAAATAGTGAATAGGCGGCCTTATCACTAAGAGCACTTAGAGCGTCGGTGGCGTCGTGGCTAGGACATCGGACTCTCATGCGGGAGGTCCGAGTTCGAAACCATGCAATGCCATGTACCAATGAGATTTTTCGGTTTTTTCGAAAGACTTACGTACATTTACCGACTGCTCTGACGGTGAAGGAAAAACATCGTGAGGAAACCTGCACACTGAGATAACCAGTGTGTGAAATGGGGAAAGCAATGGCAAACCACCCCATTAAATCTGGCACGAGAGTCGTTCTATGTGAATAATTCCTTAGAATGATCACGACCCTCACCGATGAGGAACATAACTTAGAAGGAATCACTTAGAGCGATCTCTTCCAGGCAACCTTCGTAGTATAGAAAACTCCTGAGTACTTGTACTGTAGTGTTAGTCCAGGAGCCCAATTCCACTGTTTTACATTTGTCGTTTTTTTTACGTTTTCATATCGATCCAACTTTAACTACAAATCGTATTCTGCTTACACCACGCTGATACGAGTACATATGAGCGGGCCGATCGATCGTTGACTTGATCGAAACGTAACGTTATTCGAACGGTTCGTGACTAAAGTATTTTTTATAAGACGGACTACGGACCTGTGTTGCCAGTTTTTGATTAAATAAAAATAGTGTTGTGACCAAAGATCAAGTTCAATCACTGACCAATAGTTCACTAATCAAAGTATATTTTAGTTTCTTGTATAATGTTGTGATTTTTTTTGTAAATTAAAAAGTTAAATCGCTGAGCCTCACCTTGGCCTTGTAGCGAAATCCATCTTCTTTCAATATATAATTTAATGTTATCTTTTTGTCTCACTGTTTGGGTGAACTAAGGGAACTGTTTCACAAGTGGACTGAACTCATCATTATTACATTTAATATGGCAATATTATTTTACAAAGTGACATTAACACTTGTCAGTTTAGTTCGTCTAATAAAAAAATGAACTTTAGTGGCGTACGAAAATCCTCAAGTCGCTGCAATTTAGTTTATATTACGTTGTATTAGTTTAGTGGAATTTGGCCCCTGGAAGCATCCTTGCTGTAAAACAGTGAAATACTTGGTATAGGCCATTCTGTACCCATATCACGGGGCGGTTTCATACAAATCAATATACATTTTTCAAACATTTCATTTGAACGATTGAATAGTTCAATACCTACAAAAATTTTTTCGTGTCTCCATTATGAAAGTTGTACAGTTATGGACACTGAACACCCCCCATCGGTTCTATAGGGTTTTTGTTACACCCTGTATTAGTGCAGACAAAGTCGCTGACAAAGCCTACAGTGTTATAAATAACAAAGAAATTTGAGATTTCATTCCAATATCTAAAATGAAAGTATTCGCACCTCATCCCTTCGCTCGATCCCAACAAATGCCAAAACACCCCAGGTGGGGTGGGGTGGGGCAAGTAAGGGGTTACAGCCTACCCCAAACCTTTTGTGTAGCACTCGGCGATTTTTCTTCGCAGCGGGTTTCTAATGGAAGATCTTCTTATGATCCATCTGTCATGTCGGATTTATGTATACTTGTCGAGAGTTTACTGGAGTTTTGATTTTCGCTGTGCTTGCTATAATATACTTAGGTAGTAAGTACCTAGGTACTTGGGTACTTGGGTACAGTGCGTGAGTTTTTATAGAAAAGTCTTCGGGTCTTGAAACTTCTGTTCATCTGATTCTTCTGCAGTAAGAGTCAGGTTCAGAGATCGATTTTACTCGATACCCGCGGGATCTCCGCTCACAGACTTTACTACTGTTTGTTTGTTTGTTAATCGTTGTGACCAACCTATTGTCAGAGTTGTTCAGACCGCCCGTAGGCCTCTGACTGGCTTAACGACTGCTGTCGAATAATAACAACAGGGACCCACCGTTTTACGTGCTCTCCTATAGGCACGGAGACAGACTTACGTATGTGGGAACACGCTATGTGAGGACATGGAATGATGTAATGTCAGTGTATGAAAGGGAAAAAGGAAGATCTTCCACCAGGCGGGGTGTTGTGCATGGTGACCAGATGTCCTGGTCCAACTATGGATGTTTGGAACTCGTATATATGCGAAGTCCCAGGAAAATTTCGATAGCGCGTTCTACACCGATATGAGTAGGTACTAACCGTAGTGGCGCGTCTTGCGTAGTCACACCTACTTAAAAACTTACCCAGTCACGCAAAATTTACACAATACACACTTTTTTCGAACATGGCGGACACACCGCCGCGTGTCTAGATTTATGCCGTATAATAATCGTTTCCAAACCTAAGACCCATAATTTCATGAGCTACCAAGGCACTCGAGCAAAACAAGCAGATTTTCGTCAAAAATTTAAATATTCAAACGAAAGTCCAGTGCCACCTTTAGGACCCCCTGCATTTTTAAAGTGGAACAAATGAGAGGGTTCGGTTACCACGGGAAAATGTACCCTTTTGTTTTTACCTACTTAAAACATGACCAACATAATTTGGCCCCCACCACATTTCAGCTTAGAAGCAAATGTACAGGATAAAGAGCTCACGTGTAATTTCAGAGGTCTTTATAATTTGGGCCGACGTAGAACATAGAGTGGACGTGAAAATAAGGTAAAAGAATTTCTGCAACGTAAAAGAATACGCGAATTCTGACTGGGAAACTGTATGCTGTTGTTTTCTACCTATGTTGTTTTATACTATTACACAAAATAGTACTTAGATGTTTCATTAAAAAACATACCTGAAAATTAAAATATTAATAAAAATTAAACCTTTTCAGTTCATCAAAATAAATTTCACGAAAATATTTATGCATAAATATGGAACAAAATCATTATTTTTCTGTGACTGCTGAATTTTGGGCTGAAATAGCTGTTCGAGGAAGCGAGGCGGTGAGCGAGGAAAAAATCCACCAATAGGATCGCGCCATTATCACGTCATATCACGAGACGATAAAATGGAGTGATCCTGTCAGCGGATTTTTTCCTCGGTCGTGGAAGGCCGTGCCCAAAGGTAAAAAAGGAACTCTTATGGCGAGACTTCTGTGTCCGTTCGTCCGTCTAGGCTGCCCCTAAATTCTCATTTCGTTTGTTTTACTGACGAACCCCGTGAGTTGAATCCGGACGGATTTTTTTGGACCAATCCGGAATAAGTAAAAATCTTTAGGACGGAATAAAACTCATTGTACAAAAATGTACTTATTGTACAGGCTATCTTAGAGATAAGTATGTATCTCTGAGAAACAAAACATTCTGTGTTTAATGTTGATAAATATTCTCAAAGAACTCAGCTATTTAGGCTAACTAACAGTCCATTCACGCTAGGCACTAGAATGTGCGGATATGGACATACGTATAAACAGTTGTACCATTGAAATTTGCGTGTCTTTTGCTTGTCTTTTGCTCATTCCGTCGTTCGAAGTGAAATGTGCGTGCAAAGACGTTAGACTCGATGTTTCCTTTCCCGTATTGAATTCTAGATGTGCTTTCTTGTGTACATTTCAGACGTGTAGAAGGCTTGTCGTCGTAGATATAGACTCTGAATGTCTTATGTCTCGATGTCATGGAGTGAGATAATGTTATAGAATATATAAAACATGAATATTAACCGTCCTTGGCGCATCGGCGAGCTAATTCGATTCCAGTACGTGTATATGGGAACATTGTTAAGATGCGACCGTCAACGGTTTGTCAGTGTACTGAACAAACCTAGATTGGTTTATGCTACACTGATCATGTAAAATTCTAATATAATTATGTAAATTTTCAATAAATATAAAACGTAAAATAAGCAGAGATAATGATGTTTGCACCATCGTTTTATTTATTTCTGCAAGCTTGCATTGCTGTGTTTCGGTTTGGATAAGAAAGCCAGCGTCATTACCGGCACATGAGGCACTCCATCTAAGACCTCAAACAGCGCATAGCAAAACCCTCTAATAACATTATAGTGAGGTGACAACCAACAACCGCTGGGGTAGACGAGTTCTGGAGTGGAGACCGCGTTTGGGCAAACGTAGTGTGGGACGGGCGTCCCTGCTAGATGGAGCGACGATCTGCGTAAGGTGGCTGGCAGCGACTGGATGAGAAGAGCCGAAGATCGGGCTCAATGGCGCGCCCTGGGAGAGGCCTATGTCCAGCAGTGGACTAGAATAGGCTGCTGATGATGATGATGGTGAGGTGAGGCATGGGATACCGCATCCCATCAGATGGACCGTTTCTTTTGTTCTTATACAATAAAGTTATTACTTTTTTACAAAAATACCGTTCAAATTAAAGTAAGATAAGTGACACGCTAGTTTTTATTTCATACAGAAGGGATATAGATAGATAGATAGATAGATAGATAGATAGATAGATAGAAACACCAAATAGATAGATGGATATACCAAAATACCTAAGCTAAAATTACAAAACTACGTACCTAAATAAATTTTACTAAAAAATACGTACACGCTTATTGCCAAAGCGACGACCAATCTATCCAATTTTCCTGCTCCACCGAGAATGGTAGTAATTCGTCTCTACCTACATTTCAGAAACTTCCTTAGTAGTTTCTAACACTTAACATAGCTGAGCATTATTTCCTGCTAACGCGACTGCGTACGTGAAAGAGGGTAATGCGTTTGGCCGCTGTTTTGTGTGCGACAGCGAATCGCTTTTACTATGCAAAGCACACAAGGAAACTGCATTTATCTCCAGTCTAGGTGGTTCTTGCAATGGAATTGTAAGTGATGTTAACTCCATTCTTAAACGTAAAATACCTAAGACTGATGTGCAAGCTAGATTAGACTTTCTTGAAGAAATGACGTGCGCGTTTCACTGTTAGAGAAGTCTTTAGAACTATGTACAGTATGTTAAGAAGCGAGCTAGCTAAGTATGTCACAGAACTACTTTAAGGATGACTAGTTTCCCATACACTATGTCACATAACATTAAGTATGACTAGTTTCCCATACACTATGTCACATAACATTAAGTATTACTAGTTTCCCATACACTATGTCACATAACATTAAGTATGTCACATAACTACTTTAAGGATGACTAGTTTCCCATACACTATGTCACATAACATTAAGTATTACTAGTTTCCCATACACTATGTCACATAACATTAAGTATGTCACATAACTACTTTAAAGATGACTAGTTTCCCATACACTATGTCACATAACATTAAGTATGTCACATAACTACTTTAAAGATGACTAGTTTCCCATACACTATGTCACATAACATTAAGTATGTCACATAACTACTTTAAAGATGACTAGTTTCCCATACACTATGTCACATAACATTTAAACAATTTCTCTGTTATATTCTTAATATTGTTATCTTTATTTATTTTACAACCGGCCTGTTCCTGTAATCTTTCTTTAATAAGTGAGTAATAATTCTTTTTAAGTACCATATTTATATGAGTATTCATTCATTCATTCATTCATATTTATACTGTTTTTTTACAAGTGGAAATTTATTATAAGCATATTTTTATTTCTATATTATAAGTCTGTTGTATTTGTCTGTAAATTTTCCCTAAGAGAAATTAAAGAAATAAAGAAATAAGTTAGTTTACCGAAAAACGCAGGATTTAGTGTGAAGTTACATAAGTACTTACTTATATTATTATAAATTCCTGTCCTATTTAACGGTATTTCGAAGCCTTTGCACTGAAGGCAGGTGCAATATTAACAATTCCAGGAGTCCAGAACGTCGTCAGACATTGGCTACAGTGTTTTAATAAAAATTAAACACTGTCTGCGGTCCTGGAGCCCAATTCTCCTTTTTTTTTAACGTTGTCGTTCTTTTCAAATTAACTAGCTACCTATTACGTTTTCGTATCGATCCAATTTTAACATCAAATCGTATTCTGCTTACACCACGATAACGGATGTGAGCGGAGCAATCGACCGTTGGCTTGATCGAACGGTTCGTAACTAGTGGCATGCGAAAAACGTCAAGTCGCTGCGGTTTTGTTTTGCTTTGCGGTTTTTTAGGGGTCCTATACAACGTACTCTCAATATAAATATATTGAGAGTACGTTGTATAGGACCCCTGGTACAAGTACCTACCTACCGCCTGAAAAGCCTTCAAAAACGTTTCCACGCGAGTGGAAAGCCGGCGAGAAATAGATAAAAAATTAAAACAACCAGCGTCGAAACTGAAAAGGAGTTGTCGCCAACCTGCCTTCCCCATTTTGGGAGGTTTTACCCTATTTTTCGTCGAGTATGTCTGAAGTTTCGTCATATTTTCTGGCGTTTCTTTTTATGTCTGGAGCAAGGAATGTTGGGAGGTTAAAGCGAAGTGTGGGTTGGGTTCAGTCTGGTGTATAATAATGCATGCAAGGTAAAGAGCAGACTGAAGAATACTTGGCTACGGAGCTGGTATAAACGAGTTTCTTATAAAAAAGATGTAGAGAACGTGGTGTATGGACAGTGACTATTTAAATTAAAAATTAAGAAACCCTGAAATGATAACATTGCAGAGATTCCCTTACTTTCATATACTCAGGTCCACAAGCTTCCAGCGGTTATGAGCGCTGTCTAAAACGCAAAATGTACATGTAACAAGAGCGTCGGTGGCCTAGTGGCTAGGACGCCGAACTCCCATGCAGGAGGTCCGGGTTCGAAACCATGCAATGCCATGTACCGATGAGTTTTTTCGAAGACTTACGTACATTTACCGACTGCTCTAACGGTGAAGGAAAACATCGTGAGTAAACCTGCATGTCTGAGGAAATTAAAAGTTTTCGAAGGCGTGTGAAATCCACCAATCAGCACTGGGCCCGTTCAGTGGATCATGGCCCGTACCCCAATGTGCGAGTGAGGCCTGTGCCCCAACAGTGGGGACATTAATAGGCTGATGATGATATGTAGCAAAACCCCTAAAACGCATAATCTCCACTACGCAAAATCCCTAAAAGGAAAAAGCTAAGTACATGATTAGACTTAAATAATATACTGCTTCACAGGTCTTTACTGTATTTTATTACGACCGACTTCGTTTGCACATCTTCAGGTATTAATACCTGAAGATGTGTCACCAAGTACCAACAAACGCAAGTATTAACCGTAAGTTCCTACTGGTGTATGGACAATTCTTTGTAATCTTACCGCACAAAAATCTAAGTAGCAAAACCCCTAAAACTCATATTCTCCACTACGCAAAATCCTTAAAACGCAAAAGTACTAGGATCAAACGACTAAAATGCTTTTTAGACATTGTGCAGTTTAGGCAATTCAAGTTTTAGGTATTATGCTACACAGGCAAATTGCTTTTCAGACATTGATTTTAAGCATTTTGCGTTTTAGACATTGCGCTCATAACCCGCTTCCAGATGTGGGAAGTAATAACCAACCAAGATAATAACCATTTGAGCTCAAACTCGAACCACTTAACTGTTACACTTCCAGAGAATCCATCTGACATCAGACATCACAAATACTCCAAGATCTTGGAAACCCGTGACCTATTTTTTATCTATTATTAATACTACTAACAATTTCTACTGAATGTAGATTTAGTAGAATTGTGCAGAAACATGCATTATGAAAATCGACTAGAGAAATAGTAATTCATTATATTCGTTTATTTCATTCTAGTGAACGATCACGATTCACAGAATCGACGCTTGCGCGGTGGAGAGGAAGTCAGCCTGCGCGGAGATAGTTACTTGGAAATGAATAAAAGTACATAAAGACCTTCGCACATCGCAAGAGAACTTGTCGCTACGGGTAGCGTTAAATCGCGCGTCTTGATACACTGGAAAAACAGCTTTTAGTTTCAGTTCAGTGGTACAGTTAATTTGATAGAAATGATAAAGATCTTGGTTGAAGTGAACAATTTCTTGGTAACAAGTGAATAAGTCTACTTGATCATACTGATTGTCTTCAACTGAATAAAGTTCATATTGCTACAATCTGCCCTCTAGGTGCCGGCTAGCAGGGTTCTAGGACAGTGTGCAGATGAAGTTATAAAAGAACTTTGTAATAGTAGGTATTTTAAGGAACAGAACAACACAGAAAATATATATAGTAAATGTAGAAAATAGGTAGTAGTAGGAGACAAAAAATAAAACGGAGAAACGTCCGTTCAGGACAAAATACATAGATAAAGTGAAGACAATGAAATAAATGAAATAATGGAAGTTAAAAATGGAATGGGAATATTATTTGAATTTTTTTTTAAAAAAAAAGAACAAATGAAGATGCCAACACGAAATGAGGTGAGATAAACGCTAACAATGAGGTTGAAATTGATGGCAAGGAGGTTGATATGGACGATGAAGTCGACATCGTTACAGCTATAGCAGTAGCAGGCGACCGCGATGAAATTATCGCGTTTTGTGTGTCAAACCCTTAAAAACGTTTGTATTAAAATTAATACGTTACCGGTCCCTAACCACGGGTTTGCATGGAACGGGAATAAAAAAAGTGTTCCGAGAATGAAGTTGTAAAATGCCCGTAATTAAATATTCCATAGGTCTGTCGTAATTATACAACAGGTATAAGTCTGACAATTGCAAAAATGCATGCAGAAATCTTGGAACAATTTGGCGACAAGTAGAGAAAATAAGACATGTAGAATAGAACAGAATAGAATAGATAGTATTTATTTGATCAACACTTAACAACACAGAGGTACATTACAAAATAGGTAAGTAAACACATGTAGAAGTGCAAGTGGAGAAAGTAAGAATAATTGAAATTATAAGTGATCTAGTGACAAGGTAATGTTAAATTTCGGGGGCTAACAAACCGGTGAATCTGTACACCAAAGTAGATACGAGTGTAAAGTCACTTCGAATCACCTTACGATCTGCTAATTTAATAAAGATATTCATTGGTTCTTCCATTGCAATGGTTATTATCTTACTTTTAGAATTTAGCTTAGTGTCTGTGATACAATTTCTGTTGTGATATGTATGATTTTTGTACATATACATATCGAGATAGTCACATCCTAGGAGGCTATAGTAACAACAAAATAAAACATTGGTTTGAGAACCACCATAATTAAATGTCAAATAACTGTGTCTGTCTGTTTGTCTGTGGCATCATACGAGTACGTAACTCAACAGCCGGTGATCCAGATAATTAGTAGCCTTAGTAAAAACTGAATGGAGTATGATGTCAGATGAGATCTCTGGAACATAACAGGTGGTTCGAGTTTGAGTTGAGCTCGTGTTTAGGACCATGGTGCCCTTCCCACATCTGGATCCTTGAAGACCTGACCAGGAAAAACTAAGGGGATCTCCACAATGGTACTCGTAAAAAAATGCCATTAAAATTCGAAAGTAAAAACAAACGTTTGTACAAAGAAATCTTGGAAGAACACAAAACACTCACTACAGAAGGTTGCCTGGAAGAGATCGCTTTAAGCGATAAGCCTTTGTACTATTCCTGTAGTTTTTACTTTTCCTGTATTTGTGTACAATAAAGTGTTTCTATCTATCTAACTATCTAAACACTCGTGGACGACGACATATTTCAAGGTTTCTGCACAGAAGCGTTTTTTACTTTCACATTTTAATCGAAATAGGATATCTATCTACTTCATTTTCTCTACACGATATTTATTGTAAAATATGCATTTTTGTTGTACAAGTACGTAACAGAAAAAGCCCCTTTTACCCAATACTTAGTAACGTTAGCACGAACATGAAAAGAAATGGGCGAGGCTTGCGGGCTACTCCAAAATTACCGTTTCAATTTTGCAAAAGCTTCATTCATTCGACCCAAGTGACACTTTCAGCGCTATCAAAATCGTACCCTATTGCTACATTTCTACGATTCACAGTAGATTGATGGTCATCAGGGCATCTTCAATATTATAGTGTTCATGGTCTTATAGATTTCCCACGACGGTCAGCGAAGTATAGCTGTGTGTCCACTCAATTTCAAACTTTTGTTGTTAAGTTTTAAAGTGCGTTTTACAGTGTAATTCAGTTAGTTTCACAGTAGCCATTTCTCGTGCAGTAGACCACACAGAGCTAAACCTTTTTGTTTGATTACGCCCTTTGCGTCTAAGGTGCTTAGAATTATTTATACAGGTGTCTATTTGTGGAAAACTGTACGGGAGAAGCTCAAGACCGAGTATGGGTGCAGTAATTAATGGTTTGCAGTGTTACTCGCTGGCATTTCATGGTTGGTTGGATGGGAAGTCTTGTAAGGAAACTGTCGCTGCTCATTATGAAAAAGTTGTTAAGTGCTTTGTTTAGATACGGCTGTCAGTTGAGTGCTTATTTGTAAACTAGCCGCGGAGTAAAGATGGGAGCATATGGTGTAAGTAAATGTTGGTCAAGTTTAAAAGTTGTTTTTAACCCCCGACCGATTGAGGGAGGGCGTGTTATAAGTTTGACACGTTTGTCTGTTTGTGTGTTTCTTTTCACATGTTTAGGTTCATGGTGCGACTCCGACATCTGAAACCTTGAGGGTCTGATGATGACTACGAAAAAGTAAGTGAACACAACAAAGAAGATGGAAGATTATCAACCCGCCGAAACTATAATAGTTGGATGAGGTCTTCTCGAAATAAAGTTGTAGGGAATCGTGAAACATTTCAAGAGAAAAAAATAATTAATGATGGCGGCCATATAATAAATGAAAATTATGTGGAGCTAGGCATTTTAAAATAGCCATGTCGAGACCGAAGGCCGAGCTCCGCATAGGGCGTATCAGGACCTAGCAGGGCGTACAGGCGTCGCAGGTCTAATCTGGAATCTCAAGGACCTAATAATGACCAGGAAACGTAAGGGGTTCTCCACAATGGTAAGAAGGATTTTTTATTTTTTTAAATTTAGTGTTATTAAATGGGTTTCATTATCATCAGCAGCCTATTAAGGCACTGTTGGGGCACAGGTCGCTCCTTGCACAAGGCGGTAAGGGCCAAGATCTAACGTGCATCATGTGTTAATCAGCAAGACATCCTAAGGTAAGTATTCTTCTTTTTCTTTTCAGCCTATCGTGACCCATAGTTGGGTATAGGCCTCTTCATGTGCACGCCATTCTCCTCGGTCTCTAGCCTCTAAGTTAAGTATTGAAATCTTCTAAAATGGTCCGCATTGTATCTGCTTTCTGTTCCAGGGTTCTGATGGTCGATCGTCTAGGTGTCTCTTTTAACATTTTAATTCTATTACTATTTCTGACTCAATTAAATCTACCACCCCGTAAATCTATCCAGATAGTCGTTCTATGTGGTTATTTCCATGGAACGCTCACGACCAATTAGGAATACGACTTAGAAGAACACTTTTCGTGTTGGCGATCATTTGTGTAAATACGTCTTTGTGCTGCCTCTAGTCTTCGCATTTTTTTATCGAGTGTGCAAAGGGCTTAAGGTTTAAATGGCTGTGAAAAAGCCTGCGTTCGTTTCTCGCTTTGCGTACAGGTTTACGCATTGCCCGCTGTTTTTGCTGAGGCCACCACAGTCGTAAAACGCTCAATTGGAGAAATCAGAAAATATAACTGTGTTGTGATACACTTTGTGGTTGTCACCCTTCTTGGGACTGTTTTTAGGCAAATTTAGAAAATACAAATTATCAAGGAGAATAGTTCCATTAGTATTATGCAGGGATGTTATGGAGCTCCGTAACCGTAACCGAAACTATCGGATATCCAAAATAATATACAAAACCGAAACCGCATCTAAAATAAAGTTTCGGATGTTATTTCGCCTAATATTTGTCCTACAAATGAAAAGTTAAGTTGCAATTTATCGTATTCACTAATTTATCGTAATTTGCCTTTGTTTCCACTTAGTTATACATTTCTGTAAAAAAGTTAAGCAAACACAATATCCGTACCCAAGAAAAAATCCGAAATATTACCATATCCGTAAACGTATCCAAAACCGAAAAAAAGTAAATTAATATCCGTATCCGTATCCGAAACCGAAATGTTATATCCCTAACATAACCCTAGTATTATGTGACACTTACCTTTTTGTCACTGCATCTACTTTCCAGGAGTTTTAGTGTCTTTTGTTTTTCTATCATATAACTGGGCGATAATTTATCTTCAATAGTTTCAAATATACCTGTCGGTGGTTCCTCTGTCTACCCCCTCGGGGAGAGGTTGGCGCGATCTATGTACGATCGCGTGGACAACGGTCCCCACGAACACCTGCGGAACATCGCCCCTTTGCACGCGCGCCCTCCTGATGTGAACGCGTGGTACCCACTCCCGCGCAAGTTAGTGCGCCCCCAGTCGCCCTGCGTCGACAGGTTGGAGCGACGTGACGGCGCGCGGTGAGCGTAGGGTACAGACACCGGTCGTGCCCCCCCCCCCCCCCCCACTCCTATATATAGCCACAAAGTCCGCTTCACATAGTGGCACCAATTACCGGAGATGCTGTATCACTCCGAGCTTCTGCCCGGGCACGAGGTTCGCCTCAAGGCCCGCACTCCACTCACCCCCCTCAGGGTTCGAGTGACGACTCGCTTGCTTGCCCCCTCGGGGATCATGGACACAAAATATGTATAGAATAGAATAGAATCACATTTATTGCCAAATACATTATAACATATTTTACAAAAAAACATTAAAATTTAATGTAGATGCAGATACTTATCTACTACGTAAGTATCTATATATTTTGTGTTATAGACGTGAGTTTATTTCTGTATATATGTAAAGCAGCGCATGGTTTTAAAACGGAAGCGGAATGAAACCAAAGAAATCTAGAAAACCGAAAAATAGATATCAATTAGCCATTCTATCAGACATTAAGACGATCCATAGTGGATCTGGTCTATAAGTAGATCTCTTGAAGAACGGTTCTGCGGATCAAATGCACCGTGCATTCTTGGAAGGAAAATTCTGTCACAAAATAAATAATACGACTCCGTTTCATCAATATATATATATTGATGAAACGGAGCACTCCTATTGCATACCTACTACCTCTTTCTCGAAATCGTTTCCTCTGCCCGAAGGTTGCCTGGTTGACCATTTTTACCTGGTTTATGGGATTAATCACTATTATTTGTAAAGATTGAAGGCACACAACCTATGTATGTTGATTTTTCGACTAACCGTCAAATCTTTGGCGCCTGGAAGAGACCGCTCTTAGCGATAAGGCCGCCTAAACTATACTTCACTATTTTCTATCATTAGTTTGTTGTTTTCTATTTGTGCAATAAAGTGTATTTTACTTTACTTTTTACTTTACTTTACTTTGTGTTTTTTTTCTTGTTACAATTTAGATAGATAGATAGAAAATCTTTATTTGGTCTCACTTTACAACATTGCATTTCACTATTGACCATCTTTTAAAGTATTCAACAATCTTATCCCTTTACTCTTGCTTGCCAATCTACAAACGAGACACAAATCCCTCAATCAATCAGACTTCAATCCTCGGCCAAAACTGCATTCAACATATAAGTAAGACCCCTTAAGTGATATTAAAGGCCATTTGAGGGTCTCCCATAAGTGACGCGGTAATCCGCGGTTATTGAGTGAGCTCCCGCCGATACAAAGTGGTCGGTAAACTATTAATGCACTTCGATTGTTTGTCAGTGTTTGCATATTATATTGTTGAAGCCTTTGTGTTATTTGTGGATATGTTGTGTGTGCTTCATTATGCTGCACCGGGAAATATGCTTTTAAAAACAGACTTCGCTCACACTTGCTGTCGGTGTAATTACTGTTGCGCTAGTCTGAATCTGTTCCCTTTATCTCCTTCTTAGCTTATTGAGGAGGAGCTCGTAGCCTAGTTGTGAGCACGGTCCGAAAGTGATCGTGCAGGTTAAGCGACGTTGGCGCGGTCGGTACCTGGATGGGTGACCGCTAGTGACATATTTCATCTGAGCTCCTCCGTGCCTCGGAAAGCACGTTAAGCAGTCGGTCACGGTTGTTGTCGTTCGACAGCAGTCGTTAAGCCATGTCAGATGCCTACGGGCGGCCTGAACAACTCTGACAAATAGGTTGGCCACTAACCATACGATAAGCAAGCTTATTGAACATACCGCACTGTACCCCTATAGTATAATTATTAATGTGTTATTACGATATTTTTATCATTTATGTGTCATGGTAAATGTAGGTATATATATTTTTCACTTATTAATAGATACTACCTATATTCAATTAAATTTATTTGTGTCGTATCTTTGTCCTCTTGGACAGGTGTTGGCCAGCCATCGGTCATGGTCCAACAGAATACCAGCTCTGTAGGCATTTTTGTCTGCAGCAATAAGCTGAGTTGAGGCCCTTTTCACAACAACAGCAGACCATCAGACATGATTTCAATATGTTTACCTTTGACTACATAATTATTTTATTATAATTATAACTGTTTCGGTCATTGCTGTGTGTGAAATAAACATATTACTTAGTTACTTACTTATGCTTCATTGCTTTTTAACAAAACCCAAGTCCGGGTTCGAAACCATGCAACGTCAGTGTACCAATGATTATTTAAGTTTTTTAGAAGTCTTACGTACATCTTCAGACTGTTCTAGCAGTTATAGTATCGTGACGATACAATACTCTAACGCACTATCGATAGTGTGGGTGTTTTCGACTGAAAACTATCGGTTATTTATAAAGCTAGAACGTCCCTTTTTCAGCCGCGTCACACCGCCATCGATACAGTCTTATTAGAGAATCTTTGCCCCTGGTAGCACCAGCTCCAGTCAAACCTAATCTAAATAGAAAGATACTTTATTCACTAACAATCTAATGCAACCAGTTCTGAATACGCCGAAGATAGCAGATCGCCATTACTCCTTATTTATAATGCCTGCATTTGTATGACGTGGGCCCGCGCAGATAATGTGCTGCTTTTTAATGAAGCAGTCACATTATACGCAGTACGCAGCCACAGTGCACAGAAGGTACAGTAACTCTTGGCTTGTATGTATTTAACATTAAAACAATAAGGATGGTAAACGGGCTATTATAAAGAGTATGGCGGATTCTTTAGCCTTAAAAGGTTCTACTAAAATTTTGCAGTATAAAGGAGAACTTGGAAATTATGCACAGACAAGAACCCTGCGAAGACATGTTGCGTATTGTTCCGGTGCACATTTTATATGTTGCAGTTTGGCATAAATATAATTATGTTAAATTTAATATTAATGTGTAGTAATAAAATAGTAAGTAATGTAAATAATTTAATTTTGATTTATAATTTAATTATTTTATACGACTTATCTTGCAAAGGGTTTTGTTGCTTTGAGATGAAATAAATGCAATTAATCAATTACAATTAAACATTTGCGTAAGAAATATCATTATCATATCATTAATTTGTAAATATAGGTAATGCAGATGTTACATTGTGTTTCAGTATCACCATATTCTGCCCGAAAGCGTACACATTTTTGTTCAATTATTAAAAATTAGCAAAATAATGATAGAGGGAACAAAACAAAAACATTAAATTATTCACTGAAATGTTTGAGACATTTAAAAAAAATACATAATATTTGCTACAATAAAGATAGGTTTTTAATTAATTATAGTATAAATGTCTATTTTAATTAAATTTTGATTTAACGGCTAATTAAAGTCACATAAAGTCTTTTACTACTTTTTATGGTCAAACGAGATTTGACCCCTTTTTACAGAAATGATGGGATTTTTGTTTTCAATGTATCATTCGCTACAACATATCTGTACAAAGGTCAGTTAATTTCGATAAACTTTCCTAAGTTTTACTTACCTACTTTAAGGTAAGTATAGTACCTACATTACTTTAATAGCTCAAAACTAAAAATATGAGAAACCATATACCATTGTTAAGATCCCTTTACTTTTTCCTGGTCATCATCGGCTGTAAGAAAGGCAAGTTTAAACTCGACCCACCTGTTACCATTCCAGAGATCCCCTTTGACATCAAACATACTTTAAGTTCTTTGAAACCTCCGGTCCAATTATTTTCAGACATGACTAAGAACACGTTCTCTATTAAATAGAAAAACCTGCCTCCAAATCTGATCATCGGCTGTTGAGTTATGATGCCACAGCCAAACAAACATACATAACATGCGTCAGCGTAATTACCGGTACACGAGGCCCACCGTCCAAGTCCTCAATATTAGCAGCGCATCAAAAACTCTCTAAGAACATTATAGTTATAGCAGAGTCTGTGGTGAACAACTGGAAACCGTTTCACATCTCCTATGTGAACGTGACACTTTCGCGGCAAAAATGATGGGTCTGCTAGGCTCTGCCTATCCAGACCCAAGGGGATTCAAATCCCTCCCACTAAGACGCATAGTCTTGCTCATGCATGACATATTCGGTGAAGTAGTCAAGGGATAGGTACAAGGGGTTGTACACAAAAGATCCCAATGGGTCGAAGTGTCGCTGGGATTCCCAGCCCCAATCCAAAGATAAGATAAGATATAGATGAGATGTCTATGTCACTTACCATCAGATGGCCCGTTTGCTCGTCATCCCTTTACATTTGGTCGGGGATTAAGAATTACTACAAAAGAACAGGAGTTACTCTTTCTAAAGTACAGGTCTACTATTCCTGCTCGCTTGCTGTAACCGTGTATAGTAAGTATAGCTTCGTTACATCGTAAATCCATAAAATTATGCATGCTTGTAATAAAGTGATATAAAATAATCATCGGGATTGTAGATAGTATCGCCTTTTCTACGCCCGCATGTTTTTGCTGTACTGTTGCTGACGAAACTGTTATGCTTCATTTATTTTAAGCATCTGACTACTAATTAAGTAACCGCGCTAGTCTGTCCTCTAGGCAGCACTTAGAGTCTAGGTGCTGCCGGCTAGCAGGGTTCTAGGACAGTGTGCAGATGAAGTAATAGAAGAACTTGGTAATAGTGGATAATATATTTTTCAGGAACAGAACACAGAAAATAGTAAATGTAGAAAATAGGTAGTAGTAGGAGACAAAAATAAAACGGAGAAACGTCAGTTCAGGACAAAATACAAAATACAAAGAAAGCAATGAAATTAATGGAATAATGGAATTTAGAAATGGAATGGGAATATGATTTGAATTTTGAAAATATATATGAAGAAATGAAGATGCCAACACGATATGAGGTGAGATAAACGCTAACGATTAGGTTGAAATTGATGGCAAGGAGGTTGATATGGACGATGAAGTCGACATCGTTACAACCGTAGTTCAAGAAATCTACGCTCACAATATCGTCAAAAATTATATAAACCTGCATGTAACTTAACATTAGTATCCAAAAACTCGTTCATAATGTGCGTCTAGCTTCCGGATGAATTTAAATCAATGAAAATTAATAAACTTAAATTTACTCTGAAAACATGGCTCGTGGAAAGATGTTTTTATAGCGTCAAGGAATTTTTGGACGATAAACGATAATTTTGTGATTGCTGATTGTATATTTATATTTTTATTGGATTATTATTAAATAAATATTATTCACACAGCATTAATTAGTGGACATTTTGTACATTTAATATTATTGACATTGTATAAATTTTAATGACATTCTCTTTTACTTTTCTGTTTCTTCTCAAAATCTGTATAAACATTATTAACTTGTGAATTCGGTGTACATGCCTGTAAAGGTAAAGTTTAGTGTGACATGTGTATGCAACTATATCTGCAATATTTGTAATTCTTACCTAAACTTTTACACAATACATCTTATCTTATCCTACCATATAGATTTTCGGGTAAATCGTAACCGTACAACCTACTTTTTTCTAACAGTTTTATGTCAAAACTATGTTAGGCACGAGTTGTTTTCAGATCCCGATATTTCGACACAGTTGCATGCGCCATCAAATGGTCGCGGGTAGAATGACGTGGGATTTTTTCAGCACGATGCATCTAGAAAATGGGTTTACAGTCAATTTTAACTAATTGTCTACCCCCTCGGGGATTACGGATGTTAGAGTAACGTATGTTATATAAATTTTTATTGGCAGAAACTTACGTTTCCCGGTTTTTCCTATACATTTTCATGAGGGTAGCAGTTATGTGCAAAGCTTGTTTACTTCAAACGAGAACTTGTTTCAATACGAGCATATAAAGTCGGCTTGTCAACTTCAACCAAGATCTTAGTCGTAACTATCAAGTAATTTGTTCAAATGTAAACAAAATACTTTATAAGCTCTAAATCAAACAAGCTTTCTATGTGAAAATCACTTCGACGCGACCCTTTACTTTGTATCCCGACTGTACTTAACTAAGGTAGCGAGGTAACCAGCGATAGCCATCGCTTATGAATTATTAGTGATGTCAAAACATTCCCTATGCCGTGAAATTTATCGACAACAGCCTGCGGGGCGAGCACTGAAAAATCGACAGACGCATCCGACGTCCTTCATCAGAGATCAAGATTGCGCGTCGTCTTTCGAATGGAATATCTATCGATATTATATCGAGTACTCGCTCTTTATTAGCTGTATGGACTACTCTGACAAGTCGTAGCAATCAGGTTCAAATATTCAAAGATACAACATTTTTTTCACTATACCTGAAGTTGTGTAAACGAACGAACGAACGTAAACGAATATTTCTAGGGTGTCATCTATTGGTTATAAGCTGTGATCGGAGTAGGTAGAGCTCTTTCGGGTCAATGTCCTCAAAGGTTATATTAATATGGATATGATTTCGGGATCCCGTTTTAAGTTATCGAGCAAATGTTGTAAATTACTTTTATAAACCTCGCCCTTACTCGGCGGATTACGATTTTTTTAAAATTGTGAACTTACGAAGAAGTTAAAACACTATCATAGGTACACTAGCGCCATGAATCTTAAAAAAAAATATTCACCACCACTCTTAAATGTGTATCAAAACAAATATAACGTTAAAAATCTAAATAATATATTCATTCAATCCCGGAAATCCCGGGATTATTGGGCATACTTATCCATATTATGACCGTATGTGGCAAGTACCAAAAACAGCTCTACCTACTCCGATCACTGGTTATAAGTTATAACAATAACGATAGGATAAAATTATTATTTTTTACTTATTAAATTTTCGAGAAAAACGACAAAATTGTACAAATGAATGAATTATTGCTAAATGAAATAAGAAGTATGAATGAAATTTCATTCATAACGACATGGATGAGTTTATGCCACCAAGGCGCAGAATAATGTGGTTTATTTTTCTTCAGTTTGAAAATTTTTCATACAAGTAACACGGTAATTTAGCTGGTAGAAAATGCCGCATGACATTAAGCTCGCCTCATGTACTATTTTTGTGCATTAAAGTGAATAAAAAAAATATATTAAATAAATAATTTTTTCGTGTAAAGTGGCACAAATGACCAGCCATACCCCCCTCCAAATATTTGCTACTAATAAAAAAGGACCTTCTATATAGGTATAATACTAATTACTTTTATGTGACTTATTTTACTCAGATCCGTATAAATGTAAAAACTATACCTTTACGTAACTCAGGAAGTATAGTGAAAGTATTTGACTAATTGGAATTGAAAATCGATTAGTATGCCAAGCCTGAGTTGCTAGTATATGGCGTGCAAGCGTGCGCTGTGCGTTGGATTATAACGGATTATGCAGTGCAGGTGAGTATATACAAAAAACAGATCAAACAATAGTACTCGTACCTATATATAAAGATACGGAGCTATCTTTATTTTCTTGGTAACAATATGAAAGAAAGAAGAACATTTGGAAATTCACTAAATTATACTGCCTAAGTTCGGAAAAAAGGGCGACAACGCGACGCACTGACGTTTCTTGCATAGTTGTTACATAGGAACCATTTCGAATCTTTTTGACTCAAACTAACTCAAAATCTATTTGACCTACAAAATTACAAGTAATTTATATACATATTTTTATAGACACAAAATAACAAGTGTGTCTAATCTAATAGACATACAAAATTACAAGTGTGTAGGTCAAATAGATTTTGAGTTAGTTTGAGTTTGGTGGTCGCTCCGATCTAAGGTCATCTTTTAGGTCGCTCTGATCAAAACTGACGAAACCAACAGGTGATGGTGGCAAGTGATGGAGCTAATTCCCCAACACCACTGATCAAATCGTAACGATTGAAAAGTGTCAGACATGTTTTTTTAACAATTAATTAAAAAATAACTACAATTCGCCAGCCAGTGATATTTGGCCAAGGAGTTTGTCATAAAATTTGCATCCAAGGGATAATAAAAGTAAAACAATGAGGTTGATAACAAGCCGTTGACTAACAATTTTTGGACCGCCCCATGTTTATGTTATGGCATATTGTACGTCATACCTCATAAAGTGTAATTTTTAACTCGGAAATATAATTTAATCTGCAGTTTAACCTCATACTGCTATCCAATGTAACCGGATCCCCCTGAGTGGTGCATCTCACCTTTCGGTTTTCAATCATAGCGGTTCACCAGTAATTTGACTGCCCTTCAGGCTCTCCCACGGACCAGATGACCTCATTGACTAAGTGCGAGCGGTTGTCACCTTGGAAGGGATTACTTACAAGTTCAGTTTCCAGTCGACTGAATCTGAATTTTACATCCTTGTATTCGACATTGCTAACAGGATATAGATTGACTATACATCTTTGCTTCCCATTGCTTCGCCGAGGAATTTAGGGTTAGTAAAGATGTTTCCGAATTGTTTTGAGCCAGCTTTAGAAGCTCATGTCATATCGTTATTATTGTTCTCTGCGTCTCCATCAATACGACAAGCTTTTAAATAAACAAGTAACAGAGAAAGTGGCGTTGAAAATTAAAATTATTTGGGGGTAGAAGGACCCGCCGCTACCATCGGATATCCCATCGGATCGCTCTCCTTCATGTTAACCAAATCCAGAAGGATTTACATTTGCAAAGGATGACAAACCCAACCTACTAAGACTAAGAATTGAGGGAGTGTGAAATGAATAGGACCTAAAGAATAGCAGTATTCCGCTAGAAATCGACACGTGTTTCGTCTCTAAACGAGACATCGTTAGGACAAGTTCAGATGTCAAGAGCATCGTCATTAACGATACGTCGGGAAATGTCAAAGTCGTAAAATGTCAAAACTCTAAAATACATTGGACACAATTTCGTCTACATGTCGTCCCCGATTCGTTCCCGTGTCACTCGTACATTGTGACTGGACGTTTTGCGATCTTGACATTATCCGAGTTGGACGTCTTGACATTTTACGACTTTGACATTTCCTGACGTATCGGTCATTAATAATTAAAGTAACGCCTAATTCCATCAACTATCTTAAAGTGACGTTGAGTTGTGCATACATTTTTAAGGAACAGAACAACACAGAAAATAGTAAATGTAGAAAATAGGTAGTTGTAGGAGGCAAAAATAAAACGGAGAAACGTCCGTTCAGGACAAAATACAGAGAGAAAGTACAAAATACAAAGAAAACAATGAAATTAATGGAATAATGGAATTTAGAAATGGAATGTGAATATGATTTGAATTTTGAAAATATACAGAAGAAATGAAGATGCCAATACGAAATTTTACGACTTTGACATTTCCTGACGTATCGGTCATTAATAATTAAAGTAACGCCTAATTCCATTAACTATCTTAAAGTGTCGTTGAATTGTGCATACATTGCAGAGGGTTATAGTGACCAGACCACGTCCATAGGATACACTGGCATGAAAGCCTGTGGGGGCACGAAAAAGCCAGACCATAAAGGTATGTCACCCTTCACCCACCAGAAATCAATATTTCCAAAACAAATACCACGGACTGCGTAACCCAATAAAACATACCCTCGGGCGCGACGACGCTCCGTTCGTGGTGAGTCTGTAACGGGAGACCCAAAGCGCAGTGTCGCATTACCTCCATTATTTGACATACAGCCGGGCGACACTTTTTATTTGTTTTACCCTCTTTGCGCTGCGCGATGATTCATTTCGTGATTGTGTTTCGGAGTTTCAAACGTATCAAATGAATTTGGAATTCCGAAAACAGCGAAACGAAGCCCCGAAAACATGTATGCGCCGCCGCCCTCTCTTCAGCTTTACCCAATGTTTCCATTGTTTCAGTATGAGGGGTGAGAAGAGTCACCGGCACATGAGACACTCTATCTAAGTTAAGGTTAGCAGCGCATCGAAAACTAATAACTTCAAAGTGAGGTGAGATCATGAGATGTTTAGGGCGACGGTGATCACTTACATTCAGATGGCTCGTTTGGTCGTCTGCTCTCCTCATACAATAAAAAACTTATATCAAGAGACTTCGTACAACTTATGGTCACTAATAAATTCATACAAACATAATTCTGACAAATAGCGAACTACTTATTCCAGTAGCAGTGCCGGTACTCAGGAAACATTACTTACCTGTCTATTTTATTAATAACTCTTTTACTTTTACTAACCCATAAAATATCATAAACAAATTACGATGGCCATCATAACTAATGCGTGCGCGTACGCAGACATGACTGCAGCGCCCTCAGTGCGTCTGAGAAACGACATCCGGGGCAATTAACGTTACCCTAGGGTCCTCGCTTTGGTTCCAAAATAAAGCCCAATTTTGATTGGGTTCTATCATGATTTCTATAGTGTTTATTGATAGATAAAGACAAGTATTTGTACATAGTGTCTTTTGGAATGTATATTGAAAACTCGAAACAAATCCATTGAGAAAGATTCAAAACCCAATTCTTCAAAATAGAGTTCAGAACTGCAGTTTCAGGCTTTCGGAAAATTATAATGCACTTGGCCAAAGCAAAAGGTTTGACATTTATGACATAATTTATATTTATACTTACCTGTTTCTTTTTCAGGTTCTTTGGACACTAGGCTACAGGAGAAATATGGTTACGGATACTGGGATACGAATACCATGTTTCCACATAACCAACTACTACCTCCTCAAAGCAAAATACCTACCCAGTGAGAAAATACAAATTTGGGTTTCAAGTAATCCCTTTTATTTATTACAATTTTAATGAAGGTGCTGACTCTTAAAGAGCCATACTCTTTAAGAGTCAGCTTTAAGAGGTATGTACCATTCGCGGTATTTTGGATTATGGTCAAATTATATTCGGATTTGGGCAAATATTTTCGGTTCCATAATATACATTATACATACCAATATTTGGTTCAGGGAGCTCTACAGTAAACCCTGCCCAATGACCACCTCCTGTGCTGTGAAGATGTGTCGGTAGATTCGAACCTGCACAATTTGTCAAACCAGCTACTGTGCAGATAATGTTATCAGATCACTAATGTGGAAATGCGTTTCGTGGTGCATTAATTTTGCAACGTTAAAGCTGAGAGGTCCGTGGGCGCGGAAGCGGAAGCGGATAGTTACGGTTGAGTAAAGTAAGGGAAGGAAGCTTGGATGAAGAAATAATTTGGGATCATTTGGCGCAATTCTAAATAGTTTACATTCTACAGGTTACAACAACAGTAACGATTAAATATTTATTTACAATAATAAAATCAGTTTGTTTTCTTATAAAATTTTCGAGATTTTTTGTTTTTCACTTCGCTACGTAAATAATGAAGCTATATTGTTTTTGGTAACCTACATGTCTGAGGAAATTAAAAGTTTCCGAAGGCGTGTGAAATCCACCAATCAGCACTGGTTCCACTCGGTGGATCATGACCCGTACCCCATTTTGCAAGGGGAGCCCTGTGCCCTAACAGTGGAGACATTAATAGGCTGACGGTTATTTTTTGGATTTATTAATGAGCCTCCTCAAATTATTTTTATCTAATAAAACAGAACCCTATACATAAGTCCACGTAACATAGGTCATTTCAGTATTTGAATTGAATAACCATCGTCCGTATTATTTAACCCTTACTCGCTAACGCTTCTTTAATAGAGGTGCTACCTAAACCCTGCTAGAAAAATGAAACTCGGTAATTTATCATTCTATCATACAAATTGCTAATAATTTCCTTTATGTTTTTTTTCGACGTTATGAAGTTTTTCCATACCAGTTCCGGTGTAACTTCAGGGTGGTTACTTTCGTTCTTTACAAGAGTCCAATAATAGGTTCAATTCCACGTTGATAAAATGAGCGTACAATTTGATTGCTTTACCCTTGACAAATTCATGCGAATGTCAAAGAATTACAACAAAAACTTATTGCGAAAGAGTTCCACAGAGCTTGCTTGATAAGTTTTCCACTGTACCTATAAATTGTTTGTCATTTTTAGGATTTGTCTACAATTACTACAACCTCGGGATCTTCAAGGCCATAGAATAGGCATTTCTGGACCCGCATGCTTCATCGTCGACCTCATCGTCGCTTACCATCAGACGGGATCGAGGTCAAATGCGGGTTTAGTACTTAATAAAAAAAACTCACTTTTTAACTTTTAAACTACAAAAACGGGTCTTAATCACGTCGTTACTTAATTTAGGTAAACTGGACTGTAGTTATCTTTGTTCGACGTAAATAAAAAATCTTTACATTGAAGACTTATAAACCGGTGTGTAGAAAAGATTTAAGAATTTGTCAAATTAAACTGTTCGCACTTAGTTCCTGCGGTCCCTTTGGCCTTTGCAAAAAGTTGACCATGTCGTGCACTCAAGATTTTTCCAAAAAAATCTCGAAAATTTCACTGAGAGTGTGTCTTAGGCGCTTTTACTGGGTTCCGTTAAGTTAAAACGTTACCTGTGAAAGTTTTAGGTATTCTCGGTCTCCGCATCCGTTGTAACTTGGGAGAGGTCATGTCGAATCAAGTTTATGTCCAGGCATTAGATTAATGTAGGTTAGGCTGATGACAAGTACACTTTTCACCCTCCATCATCAGCAGCCTATTAATGTTGCCACTGTTGGGGCACAGGCCTCCCCTTAAACAAGAGATACGGGCTATGATCCAACGAGCGGGCCCAGTGCTGATTGGTGGATTTCACAAGCCTTTGGATTTTTTAAATTTCCTCAGACATGCAGGTTTCCTCACCATGTTTCCTTCACCGTTAGAGCAGTCGGTAAATGTACATAAGTCTACGAAAAAATCCGGAAAACTCATCGGTACATGGCATGGTTTCGAACCCGGTTTCGAGTCCGGCGTCCTAGCCACAGGTCACCGACGCTCACCCTCCATATCGATTACCAAATACCAAGGAATTTTTAAGTACCTCCAAAACATAGAGGGATTTATAAAAAGGTTGACAAATCCAACCGCGACACGCGTTTGATTTCAATCTCGCCTTGTGGTAAGTGACGATGAGGTCGAAGATGAAGCACACGGACTTAGTAAGTGAGTACCGAAACAAGTTGACAGCTCAGATGTCAAAAGCAAGATTGTATTCTTAACCATAAGAAGACGGCATGCCTTCTCAAATTGTCCACTCCCCATCCTCATAATCGGCAGCATATTATTGTTCCCACTGTTGGGGCACAGGCCTCCCTTTGCACCAGGGGTATGGGCCATGATCCACAGAGCGGGCCCAATACTGACTGGTGGATTTCACACGCCTTCGGAAACTTTTTATTTCCTCAGACATGCAGGTTTCGTAACGATGTTTTCCTTCACCGTTAGAGCAGTCGGTAAATGTACATAAGTCTTCTAAAAAATCCGGAAAACTCATCGGTACATGGCATTCAGCATTGAATGGTTTCGAACTCGGATTCCGCATGGGAGTCCTATCCACAACGCCACCGAAGCTTCATTTCCCAAAATGGCCACATTTAAAAAATTTAGATCTGAGTAAACAAGAGTTTTAAACCCTAACTAAGGTGTGTAATACAGAACCCTAAGTGCAATTTGTTCGCAAATACGACTGTCATTTCCCCACTTGCAGGGTTTCGCCAATTTCTTGGACTTGGAATGCGTACATGTTACTAAGGTCCGAAGGACTACAATGTACGGTAAAAAACTCGTGACCACGTTTGGTACTCAGAATTCTTTCAAATTATGTTTAATTCCACTAATTTTCGGTGCAGTGTTGGTAAGGAGGTTTGTATTGGAAAATTACAGTACAATGTTGGCATTGTTGTGGAATTTTGTGGCGTGTGTGGCGCCATTGGTTGTTTTATAATCTGTGTTAAGAAGTTCGTTATGAAAGAAATAGTACTTACCATTTAATTCTGCAAGAGGAGCTCGTAGCCTAGCCTAGGTTAAGCGACGTTGGCGCAGTCAGTACCTAGATGGGTGACCGCTAGTGGCATATTTCATCTGAGAGCATTGCTTCGGAGAGCACGTTAAGCAGTCGGTCCCGGTTGTTGTCGTTCGACAGCAGTCATTAAGCCATATCAGATGCCTACGGGCGGCTTGAACAACTCTGACAAATAGGTTGGCCACTAATCATACGATAAGCAAGCAATCAGGAGGAAATAAAATAGTTTTCGAAGGCTGAATCTGCATGTTAGAAGAAATAAAAAAGGGTTGTGAAATCTACCGTTTGCATTGGGCCAGCACGGTGGAATTATGGCCCGTATTTAATATATAATTAATGGACAATAAGAAAACATCAGATAATATTAGAGTTTTGGAACAGCAACATGGTCATCAGTATGCACTAACTGATGACTAAAGCAATTTGCCGGCGATAAATAAATCATCTAGGACGGCAATACTTGCACTCCGCTGTGCAGCACTGATCTTATTTTAAATGGTTTTAAATGACTGTGACCTAAAACAGATGATCGGAGGTAAATCGTGTATTAACCGCTTAAGTTATTGGGCGATATCCACATACTGGATCGTTAATATTTAATATCAAGTTTTTTAACTCTCAAAAAGAGGTGTTATACATTTTTGATGCGTATGTCTGTTTGTCTATATTGTATATGTGGCAGATAATTTTGTGAAGAGTGTTCTTAGCTATGAAAATGAAATGAAAAGAATTATTTTATATTCCAGAAGAATTATAGATACAAAAAATTATCAGTAACGTCTTCTAATACAATACAAATTACAAATTAAATACATTAAATTAGATTCAACCTGGAATCGATGTACGACTTCGTGCCTTTGGCAGTTGAAACCGCGGGACCATGGGGCTCCGAGGCCAAGGATCTGATTCGCGCTGTGGGGAGGCGAATTAAGGAGAGAGGAGGTGATCCGCGTGCTGGCCACTTTTTGGTACAGCGCATCTCCCTCGCCATTCAGCGAGGGAACGCCGCGAGTATTCTGGGTACTTTTGGCCAGGGGGCACTTCGCGGGGGGCTGTTTGACTGAAGTTATTTTGTATAATTTTTGTTTAGTTATAGTATGACATTTTACTAATTTAAGTTTAAGAGATTATATGACTATTATTTTATAAATAATAAAAAAATTAAATTAGATTAAAATTGTTAAGTTAAATTAAATTGAATGAGAATTATAAATAAAGTCAGTAAATTAACAACAACAACAACAACAAAATATCCATGTTGTCGCCAAGTTATTGGCACATGATAAGTGACCCCCAAGTGCTATGTCTGATAACAATTAGACCCCGGTTTCCAAGATCTTTGATTCTTAGATTTGATGTCAGATGGAACAGTATCAGTTGTAGGTGGTTTAAGTTTGAACTCAAGACTTTAGGACAATGGAGCCCTTCCTACCTCTGGAACTTTAAAGCCCTGACGATGACCAGGAAAATGTAAGACAGAATCTACAGTAGTCTTGGAGACTATTATTAAATCTCTGAACCTGGAAGAACCATACCGAATCACGTAATTTGGTGTGTGTTCACTTATTTTTCGGCACTTTATTGCTGGTAATCAATTATAATTATATTATATATTATATAAAAGTTATACATATATAATAATGTAATGTAATGAACGACATAAAATATAATTTTGACATTTATAACAATAATAAATTAATAATAAAATAACAAATATATATTGTTAAGGATTACTTAAATATTTGTACGCTTGAAATAGCAGATTTTTGTATGGCCCTAAAATGTCATACGTAACTAGGGTTGCCACCTTTTTTTGGGACGAATAGAGTATTTTTTCATTTCGGTAGAACAAAAATAAAGTACACAGCATAAAAAAGAGTACTTATTAATTTTTACTTATTTATCTTTAAAAACATATCTTTTGTTACTTTTCGCAACATTTAACAAATATTTGTCTTTCTAGAAGATAGTTACAGCCTCTGCAATCAAAATTGAAATTAAAATAGAAATATATATATTTAAATTATTTCAGCTCGTTTTTATTTCAGTTTAGGGTAGCTTTGTTCCTTTCGTCTCTCCAGTTCACATTCATAAGGGAGAAAACTCTCTCAGTGAACTCTGTAGTGGCAGGCACAGACAAAATATATGAAATGAATTTGTATATATTTGGAAAATCTTCACAGTTTTGTGGCTTTGGATACCAATTTATTTAGTCTTTTATGAGTCTTTTTTTTAACCAGTAACAAGCCAGTAACAGTCAGAGTTACGTAAATAGAGTATTTTAGCGTACTCTATTGGTATCGTAGATTATAAAGTACACCTACACGAAAAAGAGGACAATACTCTGTTTTAGAGTACGGGTGGCAACCCTATACGTAACACCTAATTTATAACCAAAAATCGGACAAATAAATGTATTTCATTTCATTTCAAAAAGTCTGAAATTCATCCTCTTGAAATTCTAGATGAGAGTGCGCTACAAGTAAAAGATCGCATTAAATATACACTCATACTCATACTCATACCATTTATTGCTTTTCATGTGTTACAATTGGTCTTAAAATGTATATTATCTGGTCATACATGAAACCCTGAGTAGGGCACCGCAATATAAAATAAGAGATTATAATATATTATAATAGTAATAAATGCTAACGAGATAAATTAAATTAAATGTCATTATAAGTTACACATAATTGATTTTATAGTTAAGTATTGGTTTTATCATCAAAAACCTCCTGCAGTGAATAGAAACATTTGTTAAGAAGATACATCTTTAATCTTTTATTGAATATCGAGTCTTTTAATTCGATGTCGATGAATTTCACAAATCACCTTTGCACCGATTTATGATTCAATTACTTCGTCTGTGTTTTCCTCATGAGCAATAGACGTAGGAATCTATCCATTAAGAGTAAATGCAAAATTAATTTCCTGAACATAGTGACGGTGTCCCCTATATGCCGGCTACCCCTTTACTGAGAAATAATCAGTGTAAAGGCTAGATGCAAAAAGAGTAACCAATTTGAGAACTGCTCCGCTCTTCGGGTCTGGGATCCATCAAAAATCGATTATTGCAGATTGCTGTTTAACAACCGACCTTGGGCCTTCACTCTTTGGTACTGGGCTAGTATACTTAGGTATACCTAGTATTCTACAAGGTTCTCCCAAACCTTTTTTGACTGTGCCTCCCTTAGCGGTTGGAAACACTTTGCGACGAGGCCATCTTCTAAGAAATATCTGCTGCTATAGGTAGAGAGACAGTAAGGCGAATCTCACATTGCACCGCGTGAAGTGGTAGAACTAAGTAGTACTGGAGTCGCCGTGAGACGACGCGGTGCACGGTGTTACGTGAGATTCTCCTAAAATTTAAAATAAATTAGTAAACAAATTTCAATGTGATGTCAGTGATCGGAGTAGGTAGAGCTCTTTCGTGTCAATGTCCTCAAAGGTTATATTAATATGGATATGATTTCGGGATCCCGTTTTAAGTTATCGAGCAAATGTTGTAAATTACTTTTATAAACCTCGCCCTTAATCGGCGAATTACGATTTTTTAAAAATTGTGAATTTACGAAGAAGTTAAAACACTACCATAGGTACACTAGCGCCATGAATCTTAAAAAAAATATTTCGCCACCAATCTTAAATGTGTATCAAAACAAATATAACGTTAAAAATCTAAATAATATATTTATTCAATCCCGGAAATCCCGGGATTATTGGGCATACTTATCCATATTATGACCGTATATGGTAAGTACCAAAAACAGCCCTACCTACCTACTCCGATCAACGGTGATGATGAATGAGTGATCACACTTAACTTTTCAAATCGGGTTTGAATTTTCAACCGTCCTTATAGCCACTACGCCAACGATTGTTTAGAAGTTAATTAAAACAATGTTATTGTTTATTTTATCCACAATTATGCAAAACAATTGTTTATGCCAGGTTTAAATTCTATTACCATTTAACTCGATTTGTTTTGTTTCTAAATGAAAACTTTGAGTTACAAATTTTCGGGTATTCAAGCGATCGAATTTCAGTATTGGCCTCTCATTACGGGAGGTTTACCCTATGAGCTTCTATAAGTTTTGCAAAGCTTCCCCTACCATTGAAAAAATACTTGTATGATTTAACCAACCTTTTGATTCCATTTCAAATGACTAATAAGTCAGTAATATGTTTATTTCACACACAGCAATGACCGAAACAGTTATAATTATGATAAAATAATTATGTAGTCAAAGGTAAACATATCTAAATCATGTCTGATGGTCTGCTGTTATTGTGAAAAGGGCCCCAACTCAGCTTATTGCTGCAGACAAGAATGCCTACAGCGCTGGTATTCTGTTGGACCATGATCGATGGCTGGCCAAAATCTGTCCAAGAGGACAAAGATACGACACAAATAAATTTAATTGAAGATGTAAATAAGCAAGCAACTTATTAATACTACCGCTTATCGTATGGTTAGTGGCCAACCTATTTGTTAGAGTTGTTCAGGCCGCCAGTAGGCCTCTGACAAGGCTTAACGACTGCTGTCGAACGACAACAACCGGGACCGACTTCAGATGTTTCAGAGGAGTTCAGATGAAATATGCCACTAGCGGTCACCCATCCAGGTACCGACCGCACCAACGTCGATTAACCTGCACGATCACTTTCGGACCGTACTCGCAACTAGGCTACGAGCTCGTATGTATAATGAAATCGATTCGTGTCATCTCCAGATGTTGTACATATTTCCGAAATTAAACATAATTACGATTAACCAATTAATCGAGCGCTCGATAATTAATGCGATCGATTTCATTTTAATCGAAATGTCGCCGTCATCAACCGTTAATGACGAGCGGTGCACCGGTAATGACAAGTAATTAACTTCGTTATGAACATCGGTTTACACGTAGACTTGACACTCGTGACTAAAAGCATGTCAGGTGTAATATGTACCTTTTTTCCTTTATTTAAATAAAACTAATTACTTGTGTCTTAAAACTTAATGTCTTAAAACTTAATACTGGCATAAACCTCAGGGCTTGTGCGCCAGTAAAGAATCGGTCGTACGTACCTATTTACTATTTCCAAAAGTAGACAATAAAATATAAATACTTAAATTCATTAAGGAATTAGCGGAGTTATTTGATAGTCGTAAATGCGAGGCGCAGTAGGCATAGTAATGCGTCGTAGTTACCGCATCTTACTGATAAGATGCGCCTATCCAATTGGATTACCTACATTTACAGTCTAGAGCTCTTAGAAGGGGATTGGGGTATTGGGTAAAATCTGTCTTTGTCTCAGTCTTATACTGCAGTTTTAGTTCATTCGTGGATCGCTATGGTTTAGATGTAAATTTAAAAAAAAACAGAACCAGAGCGTCGGCGGTCTAGTGGCTAGGAAGACCGCGCGGGAGGTCCGGGTTCGAAACCATGCAATGCCATGTACCAATGAGTTTTTCGGTTTTTTTCGAAGACTTACGTACATTTACCGACTGCTCTAACGGTGAGGAAATTAAAAGTTTCCGAAGGCGTTTGAAATCCACCAATCAGCACTGGGCCCGCTCGGTGGATCATGGCCCGTACTCTCGTGCAAGGGGAGGCCTGTGCCCCAACAGTGGGGACATTAAAAGGCTGATGATGATGATGATGAAAAAAAAAAACCAGAAGGCCTTTCTAAAAAGTCACTCACTGTATGCAGTTAGTGAATATTTTACATTTCAGCTTATGTTAACATAAATTGTAGGTATGTAAAGCTTTTTTAATTGATTGAATCTACAACTGTCCCCCTAACAGTACGAAAAATATGGAAATAAGTAGATATTCTTCTTAATTTCTTATTTACAATAAAATGTTTTTACACCGACATTGGGACAATTTTGGTGCTTGTTAGAATAAGTTTTTAGTTATTGACTGCATTCAATTAGAAACTGGTTATAAGAGATGTTTTTCTTTATTGAATAAAATTATAATAAATACAAATGCAGGATTCTATTTATGAGACGGCAAGTTGGTGGAGACCTTTTTGTTTGAACGTTGAAACGCAAAAACAAGGCGATAATGTACCATATTCATCTTACGGTTTAACATTTAAGAAAAATATTATTTTGTATTAAATCTTTTATTCTTAAGTCTTAGTGACTTAAGAATAAAAGATTTAATACAAAATAATATGTAGTAGGTACTTGATAGATACGACTAAGATCTTGGTTGAAGTGAACAAGCCGACTATAAAGTAGGCATTACAAACTCATATTGAAAGAAGTGTTTATTTGAAATAAACAATCATTTCTTTCAGTGTAGCATGATTTTGATCTTTTTAGGGATCCATACGCTGGAGGGGTAAAAGGAACCCTAGTACTGTCGCTCCGTCGTCCGTCCGTCTGTCACGCGGGTCTAGCGCCTAAACCATAGTATTCTATGAATGAATGAATACTCTTTATTGCACAAAATTAGTGTGATACAATGCGTACAAAACGAATAATACAATCTAGGCAGTATTATAGCTAAAAGCGATCTCTTCCAGACAACCTTTATGGTAACCTCTATGGTATGGCTCTAGATATTTAGAAGTTGATAAGTTTAGGATAAGATAAGTTTAAGATTAAGTTGAGGTAAGTACATTATTATGTGAAATTGTAAAGATCGTATCTTATTCCGTTTATTATTTATTAATACTTAAATAATAAATATGAAACTTTAAAGTTCGTATCTTATTCCGTTTATTATTTATTAATACTTAAATACTAAAGATGAAATTGTAAAGATCGTATCTTATTCCGTTTATTATTTATTAATACTTAAATACTAAAGATGAAATTTTAAAGATCGTATCTTATTCCATTTATTATTTATTAATACTTAAATAATAAATATGAAACTTTAAAGTTCGTATCTTATTCCGTTTATTATTTATTAATACTTAAATACTAAAGATGAAATTGTAAAGATCGTATCTTATTCCGTTTATTATTTATTAATACTTAAATACTAAAGATGAAATTTTAAAGATCGTATCTTATTCCATTTATTATTTATTAATACTTAAATAATAAATATGAAACTTTAAAGTTCGTATCTTATTCCGTTTATTATTTATTAATACTTAAATAATAAATATGAAATTTTAAAGATCGTATCTTATTCCGTTTATTATTTATTAATAATTAAATAATAAAGATGAAATTTTAAAGATCGTATTTATTCCCTTTATTATTTATTAATAATAAACGGAATAAGATAAGATCTTTAAAATTTCACATAATAATGTACTTACCTCAACTTGATCTTAAACTTATCTTATCTTAAACTTATAAATTTATAAATATTGTTAAATGTCTTTTATCCCATAAGGTAATGGTCGATGAAAAAAAATACTAACTGAATTCATTTGACTGAATTCAGTCACCACTGAATTGAAGGGCTAATTACACTTGACTGAATTCAGTTATACTGCGAGGTACAGTCTGTCTAATTAGTCGACTAACTCCGACTGAATTTAGTTAAGTTTATTAAGCGCTATAAGTGACTATAGGATTTAGATAGGTCAGCAACATCGAATAAGGTCATTGGCAAGCAAAAAGTAGCCAATAATAGCATGTAAACAGCTAACACGAGATAATTAGTGTAGCAGCCGCCGAGTAAGACCTCGTTCGTGGAGACGCGGAACTGACGCGGGGCGTGACGAGGAGCGTGAAGCGGATAATAGGGTACTTGATATCTTAAAATGCATTTAAAAAAAAATTAAGAAATAGACATAAATTGATGGTCCAATGTCAAAACAATCAAAATCAAAATGTTTTGTGTATAATGGCGATGGCCATTACGCTCTGCATCACGCGCCGCACAAGCTCCGCGTCTCCGTGAACGAGGCCTAAGGCCGCGTGGCGAAGCAATTGCGCCGGCGCCGGCGCCGCCGCCGCTATAAAAGATGAACTAAAAGATGGACGAAGAGATGGACTAAATGATGAAGCAGGCGGCGATGCCACCGGCCTTAGTGGATTAATTTAATCTAATTAAGCCTATTTAATTTTTTATCTTGTTTTATTTAATTAAGCCCTGTGGCTTATGCCAGTATAATGTTTTAAAATATAATTAGTTTTATTGAAATAAAGGAAAAAAAATTGTAAAGGCGTAACGGAGAGAGAAACAGCAAAGTACCAGGCCTTTTTCGAAACCGAGGCAGGCCTGAGAAACAGTAATCCAGCAGGATTTTTTCAAAACTGATGGAGATGAGATGATTATAAAAAAATATTACCTAACGGAGGCTAGGGCGGTAAATAGGCGTAGCGAGCGCAGCCTTCAAACTGACCCATCCGTGGCGGTTTCGCTCCGACATGTTTCGATGACTGCGGCTTGTTTACTCCATTCTACGTACTCGCAGAAGAATGAATCACTACTCAGGACCGATGAATCGATCATTCACTATTTCACTAGACTAATATTGTGATTTGGCCAAATCCCTGCTTTCAGCTATTTCCCTGCGACATATCTATTGTTATGTGACCCGCCAAAAGAGGCATGGACTCCTTGGATAGGCACTTGTGGTCCACAGAGTGGAGGCACTGGACTGTGAATGTGTTAATGTTAAAGGCATCCGAACAGAGTAAGAGCATAACATTATATATTATATTAACTGGTGGTATATGATTATGTGCAAAGACAGCCAGGTTGGGTACCTTTTTACCTATTTACGCCACAAAGTATTGATTTATTCCAGTAATCCCCACCAAGAAGTCCCCACTGGTGGGGATTTCTGGAATTTCCAAAAAAGTTGTCCAATTTTCCCCACCAAGGCCTTAGAGTTCAGCGGGGAAAACTGGACAACTTTTTTAGAAATTCCAGAAATCCCCACTAATTTTAATTGCTAATGGAACTCTAACGCAAAAAGTTTTTATTGTGATTTCTTGATCTTCTTAAGAATGTGTCAGATCAGGTAAAGCGACAAAGTACCGCAGTATATACCATACTGGTGTCTGATGTGTTGACCACATACCTACCTACATGAAGTATAATTCCAACAAAGCTGATCTTTCCTTCGTTCCCTAAACGTCAAGCCTGTTATTCTCCGAAGTGAATTGAACTAATCCATTACAGTGTTGACGACCCCACACAAATTGCAGCCAAATGAGAGTATTGGTGACATACCAACTTATTAATGCCATTGTATTTTACAAACCCCACTACAATTTCAACCTTAAATTCCAGCACATGAAGTAGTGCAACAGTTTTGTAGCTGCAAACTTAACTTGGCGTTACATAACCTCTATTTACAGTCATCTTTACATACTTTTGTGGGATTTAGAGCTTTAGGATTTAGGTGGTAAGGTACTGACGATTTTGTAGCATAGTAAAGATTAAACGGTAAGATATCTTACACAGGGCATGTGTTAGCGCCAATGTGGACTTATGCTGATGTGGTGTCGGAGGATGTTGTAAATACGAGCATTACAGTGTTTTATAATGAACTTAATATAATTAAATTCCGCTTTAATATACAAATAACTTCCCATAAAAATATTTTTTTTTATTATATAAGGAGAGCAGATGAGAAAACGAGCGAGCATCTGATGGTAAATGGTCATCGTAGCCTATAGACAAACAGATAATATACGTGTCGAATTTATAACACCGCTTCCTTTTAATCGGGGTTTAAAAACTCAAAAGACTAAAGCCCCAAAGACAAATGGATACGAGAATCTTGAAGATTTTTTTAATGATACGGGCCATACTAAAGAGCAGTTAAGCCAATTCCGACCCCTATAATAAAGTGTGACCCGTCGGCTGCGCCAGCGCAGGCGGCGCTGTCACTTGACCCCGGGTAAATTCATTATGCTATTGTTGGGAAGTGGGTAAAAAGTGGTGATGGGAGAGAGCCCATTTTGCTGAGTGTAGTAGAAGTTACCAGGGACGTAGATGAGATAGATACACAGAAACACTTCTTTGTACGCACGATATGTACAAAGGCAGTCTGTATCGCTAAAAGCTATCTCTTCCAGGCGAGGTGACATAGTCGATCAGGGTGGCCATTTGTCGATCATTTAATTTTAATCATTAATGTTTGCTTCAAAAAGTCATCTACGTTCATGCTTCGCTTACTTACTTCGCGCACAAGCCCTAAGGCTTATGTCAGTATTATGCTATAAGACATGTAATTAGTTTTATTTAAATAAAGAAAAAAAAACTTGAAAGCAATTTTGAAGGTACTTGAAAAAGTTATAGATACAAACTCAAGAAAAGACGGAAGGACTGCATCGTAGAAGATATGAAGCAAATGAAAATAGCACCTAATAACAGACAGAGATTTGCCGAAAATAGAGAGGCATGGAGAAAGACTGTGGAGGAATTCGGCATAGAATAAAAGTTATCGACATAGCTCATAAGATTAGCAAGCTGAAGTGGCAGTGGGCCGGTCACATCTGTCGTAGAACCGACAACCGCTGGGGTAGACGAGTTCTGGAGTGGAGACCGCGTTTGGGCAAACGTAGTGTAGGACGAGTCCCTGCTAGATGGAGCGACGATCTGCGCAAGGTGGCTGGCAGCGACTGGATGAGAAGAGCCGAAGATCGGGCTCAATGATATCAACGAATGTTTGTTACCCCGATGCACGTTAGAGTGTAAGTTCTTACGTTTGAACAAAAAATTTTCGCCGTAAGTTTGGTGAACAAGGTGGCGAGAGGTAGAATACTATCCTATCGTTTCCTAATATTTAACTTCTGTTTATTAATATTTCCGTTATTTATATGTTCCGGTAGTGTATTATTAGGGAGTGATCCCTGGCACTCAGGGGATGCCTGAAAATCAGCGCCGCAGTGCTAAAAGCGCTGCGGCAACAGGCTGAGGCAGTCCCCTTTTTCCGGTGCTGCACACCACCTTCATCAAACTTAATTACTTTTGTTTATTTTAATATTATTTTTATCTTCTGTACCTAATTGTTTGTATGTGTGTATTGGAAATATTTTTTTTTGTTTCTTTCTATCCAGTAGACCTTAGTCGCTTCGTACGACACCTTCGGCTAGAGTTGGGGTGGTGCTATTATTTATGGCCGGCACGAAAGATAAAATTGTGTATTTTATCCCTAAAAATAAACTTAAAACGATAGCACGACATGTCGAAAGCTACGTTCGAAACAGACTTTGATATATGGTGTTGATATTTCGATTAAAACAATTAGCAGGAAGTGCATGCGTTGATAAAGCCCGCTCTCAATTGAAATTGATTGAACCAACTATTTTTGATGCGAGAGAATTAATCTCGCTATTTTAGGAATTGCTAATTGCTGAGTAACTCCATGTTATTTTTACGAATTGTTATATCCTTTGTAAAAAAATTGTGAGAGAGAAATTCAATTCAATTATTTATATGTGAACATAGGTAAGAAAGGTAGATATTATACTACTTACAGTAGAAATTAAGTATCTCTAGGCTTCGTCAATATTGACAAATTCAGGAGTGTGCGCTAGTAGTCCGATTTCTGTAACAAAAACATTTCAATAATATGTTAATTATTAATATTCAAATGCCAGAAATATATAAATATAACAGTGGCAAAGGTACATATAATACGATTCCTTGCTGCTTCCCTTTTGAATCAATAAGTATCCATACCTTCCTCAAGAAGTAGAAGAAGTTAGAATCTTACTCATCTTGGGATATTTCTTACATAATTTTTGTCATATGTAACTATATGGTCTATTAATGAAGGATTTTCTATTTCTATTTTCTATTTCCTCACTTACACGAGAGTTCACAACCAACTTTAAAAACAACATTCAATCACTTTTCAAAAAGCAAATACAGCGCCTGAACAAAATTGTATAGCAAGTCTATGATAGCAAGCAAGAAATACCGGCTTTATCCCGGCTTACTGCCTAGTACAGATGCCTTCTCTTTCGTACTCACGAAATATATTCGCTCGCTATCTCAGTCCCACGCGGAATACGGTGCAACGGTACGGTGTACCCGACTCAGGCCGGCTTGCTACAATCCCATTTTGAGACGGCGTCGCTGTGTTCAAACACAAACTATGGATGCGAATGCGATTTAATTTGGTCCGCTTACTATTCATTATGATTTTTATGATGATATTAACAATGTCATTTAGTTTTGAGGTTAATTTTTAGTATTTTGTTGTACAACAATATACTAAAAATTAACCTCAAACAAAGTGACATTGTTAATAAATCACGAAAACTATACAGTTTTTGTGATTTTTGTATTGTTTTTATTCAGTTTGTTTGTGTTTGTTGAACTCCGTTGTTATCTATACCATTCTATACGGTGAGAAATGGCTACATTAGTGCATATTGAATGTTGTCTCACAGATTATTTGCTCGGAGATAAAACGTCTTTTACCAGGCGAAGTTTTGGGTAAGTAAGTTTTTTGGTCGGGCTCCCTTGCGAAAATATTCACCCTTCGCCACTGAAATATAATGTAAGAGTATATTATTAAAATGATACTCAAATTCTGAACATCGCTTTAGTAAGATCACACAATGAGATCACTGGACTACCTGAAAATAAGTCGTAAATTATGCCTCTTATGGTACTAGGTATATGTACATGCGTATGTTTACCGTCTGCTCTAATAGTGAAGGTAAACATTGTGCAGAAAGCTGTACACTGAAATAACCAGTGTGTGAAATGGGGAATGCAATGGCAAATCATCCCATTAAATCTGCCAAGAAATTCCATGTAGTTCATTCCATAGAATCAAAGACAATCATTGAGGAATACGCTAAGAACAACCGAAATGTTACAAGGGCGGAGAAAGCTGAGATATACGTAGCAATGATAGATAGAGCAAGAGATGAGAAAGGTGACAGATATCATGTGATGTCAACTAATGTGGTGTTTCTCAGTATTTGAAACAACAGGTCTTGACACGTAGAAATTAATTAGAAATCACTAAAGACAAGGACGGATATAGCAGAGATACGCGAAGTAATAATAGATAGACCAAAAGATGATAAAGCTGCCATAAATCATGTGACATCAACTAATGTGGTATTTGTCGGTATTAAAAACAACAGGTCTTGAAATGTTGTAGAAATTAATTAGAAATCACTATATACAAGGACGGAGATGGAAGAGATGCACAATGATAGATAGACCAGAATATGAGAAAGGTGACATAAATCATGTGACATCAACTAATGTGGTATTTATCAGTATTTGAAACAACAGGTCTTGACACGTAGAAATTAATTAGAAATCACTAAAGACAAGGACGGATATAGCAGAGATACGCGAAGTAATAATAGATAGACCAAAAGATGATAAAGCTGACATAAATCATGTGACATCAACTAATGTGGTGTTTGTCGGTATTGGAAACAAAAGGTCTTGAAATGTTGTAGAAATTAATTAGAAATCACTAAAGACAAGGACGATATAGCAGAGATGCGCGAAGTAATGATAGATACACTAAAAGATGATAAAGCTGACATAAATCATGTGACATCAACTAATGTGGTGTTTGTCGGTATTGGAAACAACAGGTCTTGAAACGTAGAAATTTATTAGAAATCACTAAATACAAGGACGGAGATGGAAGAGATGCACAATTATAGATAGACCAGAATATGAGAAAGGTGACATAAATCATGTGACACTAGCTAATGTGGTACCGGTATCTAAAACAACAGCTCTAAATTAAGCCCCTAATGATATGGAAAATGCGTTTGCGTTTCTCTCTAGATAAACACTGTATGACATGATGATTTATGCAAGCTGACATTACACAGAGCATCGCGCGACATGTGGAATAGTGTCGCTAATTACTTAGGTACAGTTGTCAGAAAAATATACTTAAAGTTTTTCACGAAAGTGTGTTTCGCTTTAAACACATTCGATTAATTTCCAAGTGAAAGTACTTTTTTTTTACTAAATACATTGATAATGTTTAGCACCTATAAATCAGTCATCAGTTCATCACCCTACTCGCACTCGTCAATTTATTTTTATTGTAATGCATGTACCACAGCATGTACTTATAACAAGAGCAGACGAGTAAACGGGTCACCTACCTGATGATAAAGTGATCACCGTCGCGAATAGACATTTCACTTCAGTATCATGCACAATTAAAACGAAAGCATGAGGTACATGAGGCATCGAAATCTCTCTAATAATATCATAGTGAGGTGAGATGTGTATGGGAAACCATGATCACACCATCAGGTGGACGTTTGCACGTTTGCTCTCTTTATAATCAGTCACAACATGTTCGAACTTAGAGAAGCCAGAAGGAAGAATCCACTGCGAGGGAGCAGTTTACTGCAGTCCATATTTCAAATCTAGGAGTTACGTATTGAAGCTAAATCTAATTTTATCGTCATTTTTACATGCCCGTTCAACGGCAAAATAAATAACAAAAACGAAGGTAAAAATCTCAATCTTACATTTCCCATGTATGACACAAGGAGAAATAAGCAAGAAACTCGATACGGAGTAGTTTTAGCAAGGAGCGAATGAGCTAACAATGCTACTTGTTTTACCAAGAAAAGACATTCTGTATCTTGATGAAGAAGATACGAGTGCACAAAAACACGAAATGAACTAACTAAAGGAAGACAGAATCGCAGTGATCTTTCAACTGACTTGTCTATTCCTATAATTAGTACAGTAAAAGCTAAAGGTAAGTGTTAATCTATTCTTATTGTGTTTTTGTTGCTAATAATTGAGTGGTAATAATATAGGACATGGTTATGAAACCTGTACTTGCAACATTGTTGCCAAAGACTGACACTGATGTCGATCGAATAACGTAGGAAGTGAATCTTCGGGAAACAGATTTTGAACCTTCAATTCTCTCGAAAGACATTGCAAATATGTTTGTCTGGAATCCTACGTATTTTAAGTCGAGATTAATGCGAAAATACTGTTATACCCGTTGCAAATAAAAGACAAATCGGATCTGTTATATTTAACATACGACGTTTAAAAAATGAAGATGCTGAGGATAATTGTGATATTAAATGAAATTTATGGGTTTTTAAGTTCCCGTTTTACAGAAAATGGTGCATGTAACGTGTTTGTGAAGTAACAGTGTATTGACATTTTTGAAGAATTAATTGACGAGTGGATATAATGACCGCGAAACACAAAGTGCCGAGTATCATATCGGCAAATATTTATTCTACCGATGCACATTTGAGCGAAAAACAGAATGAAAGACTTTGTTTTATCGAACAAAAGCGAAAGTACGTACTGTTTCGTCGAAAAACATTAGGTACTGCGAAATTACATAACTGCAAAAAAAGGTCCAGCATCAAATTAATGCAGGAAATTTTGAATTTAGCTTTTACGGTTAGCCAAGTGGTTCTATAGTGGTTTGCTTGACGAAACGATTCTGATTAAAATTTTACAGATTGTCGTTTTGTGTCACTATTAACAAAACAAGATAATTATGTAACATATTGTAAGGAATGACATATTTGTGGATTTAATAATAGTAGTAGATACTTACCTCATCAACTTTAGAAACAGGATTATACAACTCTTATTTATACCGCATTTGTGCCGCGCCAAGCCGTGAAAAGGTATACAAGCGTCCTTTTAGATACACGCCAAAATCTGTAAAAAAAAATTTGAATCTGGATTTTGAATTTTTTGAATTTTGAACCGACTCCAGACTGAAGCTCGATCACACCTACCATTTACTAGCATTTTACAAATTCAACTTTCTTTTTTTACTTTCAACTTTATCTGTTATCTACTTGAGAGCGTCGGTGGTCTAGTGGCTATAGGACGCCGGATTCCCGTGCGGGAGGTCCGGGTTCGAAACCATGCAATGCCATGTACCAATGAATTTTTCGGATTTTTTCGAAAACTTACGTACACTTACCGACTGCTCTAACGGTTAAGGAAAACATTGTGAGGAAACCTGCCCGGTACCCCTTGTGCAAGGGGAGGCCTGTGCCCCAACAGTGGGGACATTAATAGGCTGATGATGATGATGATGATGATGATCTACTTGAACCTTTCAATGTATATGTATGAGAGAACTTAAAAACTTTAATTTGAACAAAGTAGGTATTGGTAGAGTGCTGTGTTTAGGCGTTTTACATAAATATTAATGACAGATTGTGTAATCCGTGTTTCTATAAGGAACTTGAACGAATAATTATTCGTTGAGCGCTTCGCCTATAAATCTTGGACCGTTTTAAAGTAGAGTCAGCAAGGAAACAATAGAATTTATTGAGCATAGCTAGACAGAATACTTATTTTCAGATTTTACAAATATCACACATTAAATGCATTTCTGGTCAAATGTGAAAACAGAATTAAAATTCGTTGATAAATAAAATAATACAGGCAATCAAAAATCATAACGGTAGAAGGAAACGGCAATAAGTTTTATGACGTAAGTATTCTCTAGCGCCATATAAGGAGGTCCAGGGCTGATATAAAGGACTATTTTGCTAGAAAAGGATAGAACATCTGTCCAATACTAACTTTAACAATTAATATCTCTGATGTTAGTTGAGATATCGAAAAACTAATTTTAGATCCTTCTTTAGTATGTCCAGGTCCAGGTAAGTTGACTGATGCAATAAAATCGGTTAATACCGTACTGGTTACCTATTGTATTTTTTCTTCTTATTTGTATTCTTCATTGATGAGGGTCGTTATAGAACAGCTATCTTGGTAGATTTAATGGGTTGGTTATATCTGTGTGCAGGTTTCTTCACTATGTTCTCCTTTATTTCCTCTACCGGATTCTGTACAGTGAATGATTGAATGAATTATATTTTGACAACACATCAGGCTTTAGTACAAGGTAACACTTTAGAACTTTGTCGCTGTTATGTGTCTACTTAATTTGACACAATAATTCATACAAATGTCAAGAAAGCACAACAAAAACTTATTGCGATAAGGGTTGCACCGATCCAGCTTGATGTGTCTTCCACTGTAGGTACTACCAAGTATTCGTTTAGGTTAACTCTTTAAACTTTGGGCCACAAAAGATTCCAACAATAAAGCTCGTAAATTGCTACTGATGTTTCTTATTAACTCTTTATTCAATTCAATTCAATATATTTATTTTTCAGATAACTAGATCCATTGTGTTAGTGTACTTCAAAACTATGTTAGTAAATATATTCAGCAAAAATTACGAGCTTTTACACTTCGATCAGATGCTGATCAAATATAACATCATTCGATCAGCACCCGAACGAAGTGTTTAAGGATAGGGGAATCGTACTTTTCCGCTATCACGTTCAGGATGCTGTTGGAGCTGCTCCGAAGCCTGCAAAGCAGAGACGCAGTTCTTTTGCGCATAATGGCTTGAAACCCATCGGTATGTGCGTGCGCAAACATGCCGGAGGCACTGCAGAAACGAGGCAACCCCATCAACATCCTGAAGCCATTATTATACTGTATACGCAGGGCATTGATCGATTTTTTGGTGTAATTGCTCCACAAGCTGCTCGTGTAGCAGGTCTGGCAGTAGGCTTTAAAAAGCGTGATTTTAACTTGATCACTACAACGAGCAAACCTGCGGGCCAGCATATTACACCTCACCGCCAATGCCCTGCGTTCCCTTTCAATGTCAACTTGATCTTTAAGGTCATCGGTAACATAGTGTCCTAAATACTTAAAAACGTGAACCCTCTTTAGTTCCGTACCATTTAACAATTTAAATTTTATTGTACACACACAAAATATGTTACAAACTTATACAAAAATATGTGAAGCACACAGGGCGTGACTTATTATCTTTAAGAGAGATCTCTTCCAGAAAACCCCATAAAGTGACAGATTCGTTCTTTGGTGAAAATTAAAATCGAAAATATTATGTCGTTTGATTTGCTTTTGTATACTTATGTCAGGTAGAGCTGTACATTCGAATTTAAGTTTGATAGCGCCTTCACTGAGAAAAATGTTTCGATAAATGTAACCAAAGTTTGCCCACCATGTAGTGACGTGAAACAGTGATTACAATGTGACTTTATCTGTAGTAGTTATCGCCTGGGTAGTTACCACCCTCTTACCTAATTCTGCCGCAAAGCAGCAATGCTGGCATTGCTATGTTTCGGTTTGAAGGGTAAGAGAGCCAGCGTAATTACCGACACACGAAGCCCTCCATCTAAGTTCTCTAGGTTAGCAGCGCATCGTAAACCCTCTAAGAACATTATAGTTACATGGACCGTTTGCTCGTCTGCTCTCCAAATACAATAGAAAAAAACTATTGTTAACCATTGCTGATTTCAGATGAACTTTGATACAGACTTGAAATTTTTTTTGTTATTTCTGAAATAACTGAAGTAGTTTAGTTATCCCTTTATGTCAGTTTTTTTCGGTATTAAGAATATTATATAATACCCGTATTATTAAGAATATTGACATATGCGAGTACCTACAATGGCAATTAACAATTAAAACATACTACTATCAAACAAGACGAAAAGACAAACACCGTCCCTATTTCTTATCAGTGCATGCATGCATACACACACCCACACACACATATAAACACACACTCCCTCTCTCCACACACCTTATTACACGCCCACTCATCCTCTCTCTCTCTCTCTCATACAAACAAACACACATAAACACGCGCGCACACGCACACACACACATACACATACACGCACACACACACAATATGCTTTCCCACCACCCCTTAATTTTTTAACCTTTATTAATTCAAATTTATATTTTCCCATGTTCTGTTACATGTTCATTTGCACTGGTCACAGAAGAGATCTGTCCTCCAAGATACAGGAACTTCCTAGTTCGGAGATCAGCGTTAATTGTAAACTAACTTGTTGCTCACTAATTTTATTTAGTTTAATATAACTTATGCTTAAGTTCCTACTGGTGTATGGACTATGGATACATTGTTATCTTACCGCACAAATAAACTTATTCTTATTCATGACCCTCAATATCTTTTTGCTAAGACAGTAACTGACTTTTTGTCTTTCACAGTTGCTTTCTTCCAACCATACACGCCCTGTAATTTAGCTGTCAAACTACCAAGTGATGTATCGTTCGAACGTCAACTTTGAGCCCATTGTATTGGAGTGATTACTCTCCAATAGGCTGGCTATTAAACGAATTATCTAGTTTTTACTATGACTTATAGCGACTCGCAATGAAATATTGATTGAAGTTTTCTTTAGTGACGTGCCAAGAAAGTTTTGGTCTTGGTCTTGCAGGAATCAGATTTACAGTCATAGGTAATCTTACGATGTCTTTCGTGATATTTTGCACATCTCTTTATGCTCTCTATTATATTATTAACACAATTAAGTAACAAAAACAACTAACATAGAGATGAAAATTGCCAGGATTTTTTCCTGAAAACTTCCGGAACTTTGGAAGTTTTCAAAATGTTTTACTTCTAACTTTATCTGCTTGACACTAGATGACACTATAAAATAAAAGGTATCAGTCTGATGAACGATGTTTTAACTCTACGTGTAATTTTTTTCATATTAAATAATATTCATTCGATTTATAATAATTTTTATTCTATTATTCGGTCTAGCGAAAGGCAAGAGCAAGAATCTGATAATTTTCATAGATAAAATTATATCTACACTGCACTGAAGGCCCGTGCCTGTTATTCTAAGAAGAAAACGATTTGAAAACATCCAAAGCTCCAGAAGTTTTGGAAGTTTTCAGTAAAACTTCCGGGAATATTCCAAAATTTAAGAAAAGTTTCAGAAAACTTCCGGAATTAACAACTCCAGTGTCACGTATCTTGTGTGTGGTGCTTTTGTATCTTAGGTCATGGGTGTAAGAACACCATAACCAAAAAATAAAAGGTTTCCATCCCTAGTTTTCTTTTTACCGTACCGACAAATTTACTGGCGATTCGATTGGGAAATAGATTGCTGTATTGAGAGTACACCGGTAATAGATATTTGTCTGCAGTCCATCATTGAGATTTATTACAGGCTGCCAAGTGTGAAAGCAAAAACTACTTGCTTGCATCGGCTATTTCTAGTTATAAGTAGTTTTCGGTTTAAAATAGACAAAGTAGTATTCGATTTTCATTATCACAGAGTGTGACGGTCGCCTACGTGCTGTTGGAATGCAGTGAGGTAACCACCTACCGGGCGGGAAGCCTCGGCACCCAGGATCACTTCCCGAAGTAGTACAGAACATTAAAGGACTGCTGGACTTTCTGGCGAGGTTGGGGTGGCTGAGTATGTAGCTGTTCCCATCACACGCAAAATAGGCGCTGAAGACGTCGAGTTGCGGAAACCAGCCCGTTATTACATTACACAGATTGTTAGGGTTTCAGATGCTTGTCTTGGCTTGGCTTGGCACTTGATGGTAAGTGGTCACCATCACCTATACCTAGACATCTCACATTATTAAAATGTTATTACAGGGTTTTCAATGTGCTGCTAACTTTGAGGATTTAGGTGGAATGCCTAAAGTGCCGGTAAAGTGTGGTACCACTTCAGGCTCACACTACAGAGTCAGTTATACCACCTTGTACAGTGGACCAGAAAATGCACCAACTGCTCACAATTCAACACAACAAGCTATACCCTATATACCCTTTAGTACTATGTCGCAGAGCGTCGGTGGCGTCGTGGCTAGGACGTCGGACTCCCATGCAGGAGGTCCGAGTTCGAAACCAGGCAATGCAATGTACCAATGAGTTTTTCGGTATTTTCGAAAAACTTACGTATATTTACCGACTTCTCTGACGGTGAAAGAAAAAATCGTGAGGAAACCTGCACACTGAGATAACCAGTGTGTGAAATGGGGAAGGCAATGGCAAACCACCCCATTAAAAATCTGCCACGAGAGTCGTTCTATGTGATTAATTCTTTGGAATGATTACGACCCTCACCAATGAGGAAAAACGACTTAGACTCTTCTAAGTCGTGTTTCCTCACATTGTCGCTTTAACTTATTTATCAAATTATCACAATCATACGAATGTCAAGGAAATCATAACAAAAACTTATTGCGACTAAGTATAGCTTGATCTATCTTCCACTGTATTACGTCTATATATAGGGTCCTATTTTATTAGCGGCAAATATTTCTATAGGTAATAACCTATGATCGGAGTAGGTAGGGCTGTTTTTGGTACTTGCCACATACGGTCATAATATGGATAAGTATGCCCAATAATCCCGGGATTTCCGGGATTGAATAAATATATTATTTAGATTTTTAACGTTATATTTGTTTTGATACACATTTAAGATTGGTGGCGAAATTTTTTTTTATAGATTCATGGCGCTAGTGTACCTATGGTAGTGTTTTAACTTCTTCGTAAGTTCACAATTTAAAAAAATCGTAATCCGCCGAGTAAGGGCGAGGTTTATAAAAGTAATTTACAACATTTGCTCGATAAAAACGGGATCCCGAAATCATATCCATATTAATATAACCTTTGAGGACATTGACCCGAAAGAGCCCTACCTACTCCGATCAGTGGACTAATAACAATACACATAGGACAAAAAAAATTTTTTTGCTTTCAAATTTTCGATAAAAACGACAAAATTGTTTGTATGCAAATTCTATAAAAGAATGAATTATTACTATTCTAATACTGAAATAAGAAGTATGAATGAAACTCGTTTCATTCATAACGACATGGATGAGTTTATGTCACCAAGGCGCAAAATAATTGGGTTTATTTTTCTTTAAAAAGGGACATTTTCATACAAGTAACAGGGATATTTTTTCGTGTAAAGTGGTCCAATGACCAGCACATACCCTCCAAATATTTGCTACTAATAAAAAAGGACCTTATATAATTGAAGGATGGCAAAGTTTTTCGTAGATAAAGAATGGAAGCATGAAATGCTTCCATTGTTAAGTTGCTATAGAAATGCAAGAATTTCTTATTCGTACGAGTATGTATGTATGTTCAGAAGCGACACTTTGCACCTAATATAATTAAACTTAACGGGATTGGATAAAGGCTTAAAGGTGCAGTGATACTCGTCAATCAAACTTCAAAATCTATAATTACATACAAAAAAATAACGTTGCATGAGTCCGCACTATACAGTATGTTTTCGTACATCGACCCGATGCGACCCCAAAAAACACGTACAGTAAAACGGGTACATCGCGCCAAATTCCGACGGTTAAGATAATTTCGGATTTGGCACGTACAATTAGAGTCAATTATGGGAGTTGTATGGTAGTTGTATGGCCAGTTTGCAAGAATAAAATGTCCCATAAAAAATATAAATGTGAAAAAGGGGCCGAGTTTGGTACCAGAAGATAGCGGGGTCTGTCGACTTCGCGGATAGAAGAATTGTGATCTAAGTGGGTGCTAAGTTCAAAACCACGTTAAGGGTTACGACCTAGCTCATAACTTTATATTGATTTTTCTGTAATTTCTATGGTTGTAATCTGTTATGTTTAGCTAATAAATAAATAAAATAAAATAAAATTAACCTTCAAATAATGCTTCTTCTTCTTCAGGTCCCAGAGCACCTAGTGGTGCATAGGGCTGAGACAATATTCTTCCACCGCGTTCTGTCCGATGCCGCAGACTCTATGGTTTCCCAAGATACTTTAGCCGCTTCCAGGTCTTTTTGAAGACTTACGTTTCCATGTAGCCCTGGGTCTTCCACGTTTGCGAGATCCTCCTGTAGGTTACAAAATAATGCTTGCTTAATACCAAATCCCTAACTTGGTAAGTTTTCGCACAAGAGTCATTAAAAAGAAGGAAAGAGGGAGGAGTTCAAGAGTCTCGAAAGTAGCTCAAAATGTAATCGTGTATATATGAACACAGTCAGTGCGTTGTCCGGTTTTTTTAACTTGTCGGACACACTACCGTGTGTCCAGCACGGTATATAATTATGGTGCGTATTGTTACGTCTGTACATATTATAATAAAATCGTAAAGGTGCGAGAGGTTGTAATTGAAATGTAGGTACCTGTTACATGATGGAAGATGTAACGATAATGAAGCATTATGTTTATAAGTTGTTATAATGATGATATTATATACCTACTTTTGTTAGAAATCTCTAAGACGAAGGAATGAATGAATATTTATTTGAATTCAATACCAGTGCTGGATTAACCAATAAGCTAAGTAATCAGTTGCTTAGGGCACCACGTCTCGGGGGGCACCAAGTCCAGAGCCAAGAAATGTGAGCGTTGCCCGGCAGGCGCGGTAAAATAGGGGGTCACGGACGATGATCACGGATCTATGACGGAACTGCGTCGAAATTTTGAGCTCGTTTCGCTCGCTCCCGTCCTAGCCTTCTAATCTAATCCACCATCTGTGTCTGATCTGGCTCGAAAATTGGAGCTCGCTTCGTTCGCTCCCGCTCTAGCTTTCTAAACATGTATCATGTTTTCTGGGGGACTCCTCTTCTCACAAGTCACTTAATCCGGCACTGCTCATTACCCACTTACATGATAACAACATAATTATTTAGGGACGAAGACCCACCACTCTTCACCTTCGGATTCACCCTTCCCAACGATAACCAAATCCAGAAGGATTTACAATCACAAAGGATGACAAATCCGACCTCCTAAGGATGTGATAAGGATTGGAAAGAGTATGAAATGAATAGCAGTATTCCGCTAGAAAATGCGAACCTGAATTCAAATTCGACACGTGTTTTGTCTCTAATCGAGTGAGTGAGTCCTTCTTCCCCAAATAATTACTTATTATAATTAATAATGGCTTTCTGCAAAGTACCGCCTCATTCCATAAACTATGATAATAATTATATTTTACTACTTTCCACTTCCAAAAACGATGGTATGATGACGCCGGGGATAGGGAAAAATGGAAAGGAGGAGGGGAGGCCTTTGCCTAGCAGTGGGGCAGCCTATAGACTATTAAAAAAACCATAACTAATAAGTTAACATGCATAAATGGTTCGGCAAAAGGGAATAAGGAATAACTAACGTTTTTTTTTATTTACTTCTAAACCCGCATTTGACCTCGATCTCGCCTGATGGTAAGCGACGATGAGGTCGACGATGGAGCATGCGGGTCCAGTAAATGCCTATTCACTCTGGCCTTGAAGATCCCAAGGTTGTAGGTTTCGGGATATAAAAGAAATAATTAACTAATAAGGAGTTAGGAATAACTCAGCTATGCTGTGACGATGACTATAGCTACTAGACACACCGGGATCTAACATACTGAAGTATAATGAGTATGAATCAAGGTACAACTTCAGGGGATTAGCTAAACGCCGAGACAAATTGATTTTAAATGTCGTCGTTCAATAGTGGTGGGTTCCTTTGGCACAGCTGTCATAGTGCCAGTAATAAGCACTTCAACGGAATCTGTATGCCATGCCATGGATTTAAAATAAATTCCAACCAACTTTGGAGGTGACATGTGATAAGTGAAATGTGACCAGTGATAAGTGACCAGTGATAAGTGACAAGTAATAAGTGACGTGTGATAAGTGAAAGGTGATAAATAAGATGTGACTTAACCTAAGTTACACGGAGTTTTTCACTGTGAAACTTTCTGTAGAATCAAGAGTACATCAACCTAGCTGTCGATCTACCGAATCGAGAAGTTACTCCAAACTCCAATAACAATAACACAAGAAGATATTTACTAGTCCGAAACTCCGAAATCTTACTCCGCTGGCTCAGTGATCCGACGGAATTCGATCTTGGCCTCTGCAACCAAGATCAACCAAGATGTTCACTTTTTTTTAGCCATCTACAGCCAGTTGTTAGACGGGATCTATATAGGTAACTTATCAGTGCATTTTTCCAGCAATAGATGTGGATGTGTGGATGTGTGTAGGTGGGACCGAACATGCTAGCTAGTTCTTCTTCTTCTTCCAAGTCGTGTTCCTCATTACTAAGTGTCGTGATCATTCTAAGGAATTAATGACATAGAACGACTCTCGTAGCAGATTTTTTTGGGGAAGGAAATTGCAATCCACCCCGGGTTTGCCAAAACATCGTGAGAAAAACTGCACACTAAGATAAGTGTGCAGGTTTCCTCACAATGTTTTCCTTTACAGTCAGAGCAGTCGGTAAATGTGTAAGTCTTTCGAAAAAACCGAAAAACTCATTTGTACACGGCATTGCCTGGTTTCGAACTCGGACCTCCCGCATGGGAGTCCGACTTCCTAGCCACGACGCCACAGATGCAGAGATCTAGGATCGCAGCGAAAACCCTCTAATGAGGGGAAAGTGAGGGGAAATAGCCAGTTTGCTCGTCTGCTCTACTTATACAATTTTTTAAAATGAGTACCTCCTCTGCCCTGCAACAAACTCCAGTAAAACCTGGAAGCATCACTCTGCATCTATTCATTACAGCCCGGGCGACGTGCAATCACCAATTCTATGGACGCGTAATGGCCTACCACCGCGTAATTATACGCGTATTACCAACATTACTAGAAACCTACGGGCTATGGAGGATAAACACCAGCAGCGTTGCCCACTAAGTTCCATAGAATAATCGCGACCCGATAACAGTCGACTATAAAAAGAATACTCTTCATAATGTGCCGATTATTTCCAATTTTGTACGGAATTTTACCTCCCAACCCCGAAAGAACCGGTGTTATAAGTTTGTCTGTGGCATTATAATTTAACAACCAATGATCCAAATTTTGACGAGAGTATTCTTAGCTATATCTGATAAAAACTGAATCTGGGGGTTTCCAAGAGCTTGGAGTATCTTTGATGTCAAACGGAATCTCAGGAATGGTAACAGGTGATTTGAGTTTGAGAGATGACCAAACCAAGAAAAGTAACTAAGGGGATCTCCACAATGATACGTCGAAGGCTTTTTTAATATTTTTAATTCAGTGTTATCAATATATTATAGAGCGTCGATGGCGTCGTGGTTAGGACGTCGGACTCCCATGCGGGGGGTCCGAGTTCAAAACCAGGCGATACCATGTACCAATGAGTTTTCGGTTTTTTCGATAGACTTACGTACATTTACCGACTGCTCTGACGGTGAAGGAAAACTTTATGAGGAAAGCTGCACACTGAGATAACCAGTGCGTGAAATGGGGAAGGCAATGGCAAACCATCCCATTAAATCTGGCACGAGAGTCGTTCTATGTGATTAATTCCTTAGAATGATCACGACCCTCAGCAATGAGGAAAACGACTTAGAAGAGAAGTGAGAGTTATCAATAGGATTGATAATTCGACTAGTAAAGTGACTTTCTCACCATACTAATGTACTAAATGCTCTACAAGAGGTTAGTTAAAAATTTTTTTTAAAATAATTACTAGTAAGTGTCGAGTGGCAACCCCGAGTGGGACGCAGAAGTGTCGGTAGGCAGCCTGCGAGGTGGACCGGCGACATTGTGAAGACCCGCCGTCTTCAGGAGGAGAATGGCATGTTCATGAAAAGGCCCAGCGATGGATTACCATAGGCTGAAACAGAAGAAGAGAAAGTCACGTAAGTACTCGTACATACTGCTTTTATTAATGTAAGCTCGACAAACGTTGATCAGGCAGATCGATATATGATTATTCTGGGGTTGCAATCTGCCATCAATTCATAACCCGTGGTCAATCACAGTGATGATAGAGTCTGCAACAGTATGTACGGGTCCTGTCAGCAATAAGTCTTCCTTGTCTTGGAGCTTGAGCTTTCTTTTCCCACCACTTTCGTGACGATTTCTGTCGAGTTCATTGGTTTAGCCAAGCTTTTTACTCTACGAATAATATGTTAATTCATTCGTTTGTTGGAAGATTTTTCTTCAAAAATAAGATTCGCCTTTGACTCTGCCTTTCAAAAAGATCCGCGGCCACCAATGGATATTTACTTGGTCTCTGCACTGCAGTAACGTACTATTTCTTTAGTTTCCTTCTTCATAGTGGTATTACTCATAGATGAGTATCAAATATACCACATAGAACGATTCTCTTGGTAGATTTAAAGAGATGGTTTGCCACTGCCGTCCTCATTTTCTACACTGGTTATCTCAGTGTGCAGGTTTCCTCACGATGTTTTCCTTCACCGTTAGAGCAGTCAGTAAAGATACGAAAATACCGAAATACTTATTAGTACATGATACCTACTATGATTTCTTGAGTAATAAACGAAAAATATAGATACATACAGGGTAGGCAGAGATAATGTAGTGCCACGAATATCTGTCTTGGCATGCCTCTCTTGCTTTCTCTACACTACAGTCATTCGTCGATTCACGCATGCTCGCCGTGGGGTCTTCTGCTATGTATATTCAAATCTAGCATCATCATCATCAGCCTATTAATGTCCCCAATATTGGGGCACAGGCCTCAACTTGCACACTGCACTGGACCCGCTCGGTGGATCATGGCCCGTACCCCCTACGGGCCATGATCCACCGAGCGGGTCCAGTGCTGATTGGTGGATTTCACACGCCTTCGAAAACTTGTAATTTCCTCAGACATGCAGGTTTCCTCACGATGTTTTCCTTCACCGTTAGAGCAGTCGATAAATGTACGTAAGTCTTCAAAAAAATCGGAAAAAATCGGACATCCCGCATGGGAGTCCGACGTCCTAGTTCTACCGACGTTCTAATCTATGAGCACCATTAATCTGATCTTTAAAGGTGAGTCTAAGACGACCCCGGCTTTTCCTTCCACTCACAAAAATATCCAACATAACAAAACTAAAAAAACAATTTAATGATCACAAAACATGTGCGTTCACTTTGAAATCGAATACAACCTCAACAAAACAACGGCAGAGCTAACACGCTTTCACGATTGTAACTCGACACCACGTCTACACCATCTTAGTGTCGACGAACCTGTCAGCGACTTTGAATTTAATTATCTCTTCTTTCATATTGTATTGTTTTCTTTTTCTCTGTCGTTACAGAGAGAGAGAGGGGCTGTGACCCCCGATCTCTGGTTCTTTCTTTGTCCAAAGATCAGTGGATCATGGGATCTCAATAACAAGTTAACGGCAAAATGGGCAGCTTTTATTTCATCTTACTATACTTTTTTACACAGAAATAAGAAACATATTAAAACATGTACAAAGGCGGGCTTATCCCATAGGGATCTCTTCCAGCCAACCTTAAAGTATAAAGTGTTTCTATTCATCTATCTATCTAACCTTTTAGTAGGGTTTACGATGATGCTACTAAGCTCGAGGACTGAGTGCCTTATGTGCTGTAACGCCTGTGTCTTGTATGGCTATCTTACCCCTCAAACAAGAACACAGTAATGAAAGTAATGCTGCTTTGCGGCAGAAATAGTGATACTTAACCATAGACTGGCTCTACCATACCTACCTCTCTAGTCATACTACCGCCAGTAAAATTAATACAGTCTGTATAACCTAAATTTTCTTTAAGGACATCGCCCAGTTAACGCCTCAGAATCATGAAATAAACACATTAATACCTTTTTCAGTTTAGAGTGTTAAAACAGTTTCCATGACCATCCCCAATAAATCTCTTTAAAATTACAGATGCAAACAGCGATTACCTGCTTACGAAGGGAATCAAAATGCCATCGTGGGCTATCGGTGCAATTATCTTTAACTTTGTAAGTATAACGAAATTTAATCTTTGCGCCATGTAAATTAAATTAAACTCTTAATTCTTTTTGAAGATTTGTAAAAGTGAATGAGATTGTAAAGTGATTCGGATTATTTACAGATATGAATCTTCATACTGCAGAACTTTTTCGTTTCGTATGTATTCAATAAAAAAATATAAAATAAACAAAGTGCCTCGGATAGGTGGGTGAGATCGGCGAGCTTTTTTTAAAGGCGGATTTGGTTTGGATTTCATATCTCCCCATCGCTTGTTACAGCTTTCATTTTGTATAAAATTCCATAAAAATCGTGAAGTTTAATTAGTAAATTAAAATTAATTTCAGATAATAGTTTTAATTTTTAGTGAGAAACCTACAAAATATAACTAAAATTTTGCCATAAAATTCACTTACCGAATCTAAATTTTGAACCAAGAATAATTATTATACTGAATTAGTTATGTTCAGCTAGGGATCGATATTTAAGTATTTGCAAAATAATAGTTAGTAATTGAGGTGAAATGTTTTTACATTTTTACAGGTGGTATAGATCGTTTTTACAATTTTTTAGAGGTGGTAGGTGCGGTAGGGATGTGCACGATCGCCTGGGTTGATAAGTACCACTCTTTCATCTCTTTTCACTCTTTCTTTCTTTTTTGCAGCAGAAATCTGCTACAAAGCAGAAATGCTTGCGTTTCTGTGTTTCAGTTTGAATTGTGAGAGCCAGCGTAATTGAGGCACATGAGGCACTCCATCTGTGCTCAAAGTTAACAGCGCATCGAAAACCAATAATAAAGTGAGATGTCTATGGGCGACGCTGACCACTTACCATCATCTGCTATCCTCATGTCATAAAAAAATTAATTAAATATATCTACTTATATTACCGATAAAACCGCAAACAACATGCACAAACTTAATGAATAATTCTTAGAATAAAATTAATCAATTTCAATTTATTTTAGTTATACTTACACAAGTAGGTACATGTAAGAGATAGGTATATGAAGATGTAACCTGACTCAGGGCTCAAAAGATGCACTCTCTCACCCTTATTTAATATCTGGCTATTTGACTCCCAGCTAGGTTTCCCTGTGTGTGGGATATCAGGAATCCATCCATAGAGGAACGTGTCTCGCTCGATACATTTTTAATTCCACTCAATCACTGCACTTGTATATTTACTTTTACTTTTAAATTACTTGTAAGCACCACCACCGGAAAAAGATAATTAGAATGTCGGTATAACATAGAAATATTCACACTTTGGTATTATTGTATGCATAAAAACAGACACTCGCTCACACTTGCTGTCGGTGCAGCTACTGTTGCCCTAGTTTGTATCTGTTCACATTCTTCTTCTTCTTCTTTCGTGTTGATGATCCGAATTAAATTTTTCCCGGCCAGAAGGCAGCCACATCGATAGCCCTCTGGTTGGCCTCGAAAAGGTCCTCCCGCGTGCAGGTGGTCGGACACATACACCTACACATATTTATTTATTTACGATATTTATATTTTTTTATCATTTATGTGTCATGGTAAATGTAGATATATATATATTTCACTTATTAATACTACCTATCTTCAATTAAATTTATTTGTGTCGTATCTTTGTCCTCTTGGACAGGTTTTGGCCAGCCATCTGTCATGGTCCAACAGAATACCAGCGCTGTAGGCATTCTTGTCTGCAGCTGAGTTGAGGCCATTTCACAACAACAGCAGACCATCAGACATGATTTAGATATGTTTACCTTTGACTACATAATTATTTTATCATAATTATAACTGTTTCGGTCATTGCTGTGTGTGTAATATGTTATTATTTTATAAACCGATACTAAGTTTGAAGTGAAATAAATATTGCCTAGTTTAAATAAAAGATATTTAGTAAACGAATAACTAATCAATATTCTCCAATCAGCCGCCACTGTCCAAAATTACCATAATGATTGATACCCGCTAATTTATTTAACTATGAACTGCCAACCAAGTCGCGACCTCATAAGCTCATAACAAAAGCTTCCACATTCGGTAGCCAATTGACAATTTAAAACGACCGCTGTGACACTAAGTCATCATTGGTCATTATAATGAACTTTCATATGAGATTGCGATAAGATAAAGGTGCAGGCGAGGCGGGGTTAAGTGTACTTTACACTTAAAACTAAGCTACCAGTAAGCTACAGTCCGTGAGCTCATATATTCGGGTATCGAGTATAATTGGTCTCTGCCTTACTACAGTCTTAATACATTCATCATCATCATCAGCCTATTAATATCCCCACTATTGCATCTTCTTGCACAAGGGGGTACGGGCCATGATCCACTGAGCGGGCCCAGTGCTGATTGGTGGATTTCACACGCCTTCGAAACTTTTAATTTCCTCAGACATGCAGGTTTCCTTACGATGTTTTCATTCACCGTTAGAACAGTCGGTAAATGTACGTAAGTCTTCGAAAAAATCCGAAAAACTCATTGGTACATGGCATTTCATGGTTTCGAACCCGGACCTCCCGCATGGGAGTCCGGCGTAACCACTAGGCCACCGACGCTCCGCTTAGTACATTCGCGTACCAATATCTTTGACTCTGGATGTGAAAATTTCGGTCGGTCGGCTGTCGCTACCAGGATGGGTGATCGGTAGTGGCATATTTCATCTGAGCTCCTCCGTGCCTCGGGAGCACGTGAAGCATTCGGTCCCGGTAGTTGTCGTTTGTCAGCATTCGTTAAGCCATGTCAGAGGCCTCTACGGGCGGCCTGAACAAAACTCTGACAATAGATTGGCCACAAATACGATAAGCAAGCAAGCATTAATATTGCGAAGTTGTACAACAAAAGTGGTTTAGTTATGAATACTGAACAGCCTGTAAAAGCAACTGTCCGTGTTTCTTGTACACTCTGTATTTCTGCCCTAATAAGGGACTGTTAATAAATGCAAAACGTGATTTTCGAGAAAATCGCAAAAACGCGTCCAATTGGATTTCTAAAGTAAAAATAATAATCAAAATGTGTTTATTGCAAGTAAGTACATTATACTATAAGGTACCTTATACTATAAAGTGCCTTATACTATAAGGTACCTTACCTTATACTATAAGGTAATTAAACTATAAGGTACCTTACCTTATACTATAAGGTACCTTACCTTATACTATAAGGTACTTTACACTATAAGGTACTTACTTGCAATAAACACATTTTGATTATTTTTCTTACTTTAGAAATGCAATTTGACGCGTTTATTGCCATTTTCTCGAAAACCACGTTTTGCATTAGTACATTTCATAGTACATTTCATTTCATCTTCAGGATGTTCATGTAAGTTTATTGATGGAATAAAAAAAAATGTCACATACCCGTACAGCACAGAAGCTATATTTTCATAGCTCATACTATGGCAAAGCTTTGACCCGGTGCGCTCGAATGCAATTCATCATAAGACCCCGCCCTGACGCGTCGACAGCGTCGCGTGACTGTGCCGCGGACGTAATCACTAAGCTTTGTTAGATGGCGCTATCTCATCGTAGGCTGCTACACGACCCGCCGCGCTGATGGTAAGTGCTCGCCATCCCCCCACTGCTACATATACGAGTTCCAAACATCCTTTATAGGTAAAATATTAGAGGTAAAATATAAAAAAATTGTTAACAGGGTTGGTGCCTACCCAAATTAACTCTGCACCGAATCTTGGTGACGATTCTAATTTTCGTAATCACTAAGCTTCGTTAGATGACGCTACCTTAACATACGACCTATACGGCGTCACGCAAATCCAGTATCTCTCATCCCAACCCATCTAATTGATTCTAATAATGATGATGCCAGGTTCCTATGGCTCCCAGTTGGAGCTAAAGGTCGCTGATGTCTTTCTCCACGTCTCCCTGTCTTGCGCTACCTCCCTCACATGTACCCCATACTTTTTATCTCAGTTATCGTTTTCACAGATTTCTCCCTCCGGTTGTGTACGGTCGGGCGACCTCCTCCTACCATTCAAAAGCAAATTGTCTTGCCTTCTCAATGTATGGCCAATCCAATCCAACGCTATCAATTGATCCTAGTAGTTAACCCGAACTAACTTACCATCATCATTGTTCATCTGATCACTCATCAAAATCCCATAACAATTTTACCGCAATTTCGTCTAGATCAAATCGTATGGTCAGATGGTCACCCTTAATTAAAACATGAATGCCGGTGGTAATTTAGTTGATGAGAGCAATTTATGAATGAGCAGAATAATTAGGGCATTAGTGGCAGGTTATAAATTATAACCGGCATTAAACCCGGTGCTTTAGTTGCGAAGCTTGCAACAAATTGTGTTATAAAAAACAAGTTTCAAGTTTTTGTTTTGCTTTTAGTAATCTGAGTTCGAGGCGTCCTTTTTAAATGACAGACAGCTTTGGTCGGACGTGTAGCAAGGTCTTTTAAGTATAGACAATTGATAATTGAAATCATGATAATCATCATAATTGGCAAATGATCAAGTAATATTTTATTCTTTTTATAAGTTCTGAAAAAAGCTGTAAATTTAAGTAAATAAATTAATGATAACAGATTTTATGGTTAATACTTGCGGTTGTTGGTTGGTGAAACTTGTAGTACGTGTAGACTTAAATAATATACCGGTTTCGTTTACACATCTTCAGGTATTTGTTTATAATTATAAACAAATACCTGAAGATGTGTAAACGAAACCGGTCGTAATTAAAAAAAATACAATAAAAACCCGTGACACAGTATATTATTTAAATCTAAATAGATTTTATGTCTACTTCATTATCATCATCAACCTACTCTAATCTACTGCTGGACATAGGCCTCTCCCAGGGCGCGCCATTGAGCCCGATCTTCGGCTCTTCTCAACCAGTCGCTGCCAGCCACCTTGCGCAGATCAATTGACTATGTTTACTTATGTCTACTTATATATCTTTACATACTTATACAGCATCTGTAGGGAATCTTAGGAGTATTTCCTAATAATTTTATCTAAATAACTCGACTTTTACTTTGCTCGATTGCTTTCCTTACATTAAAAAAAAATGTGTTTAAATTCGTAAAATCGTAACGTCAGAAATAACGTTCGATTTCCAAAATATCCGTATGTTTACGACAGGCGACAAGTCACACACGCGTGTCAGTGAATCTCGGTGACGAGACGTCAATGTGACGTGTGAAGTGGACGTCAACGTCAACATTAATTAAAAAGCCTTTCTCGTCATTAGTCAAATAATAATAACCAGTGTTACAAGGATGGTGTTAACAGATTCAGATCTTTATTTATAATATTAAATTATACGTCACATACATTTTTTCATTACAAACCATTATTATTTAAATGTAAAATACACTTTATTGCACAAATATAAAACAACAAACAATAGATAGAAAAGGAAATAGTGAAGTACAATTTAGGCGGCCTTATCGCTAAGAGCGATCTCTTCCAGGCAACCTTCGGGCAGAGGAAATGATGAAATAATTTATTTAAATTGAATTTCTTATTAACCATAATAAAATAAATTTCAATTTTAATTAAAACTAAGTGTTATTTTTTATATTTTTTAATCATGCAATGTGTGTTGGCCTACCAGACCTTACTGACGTTGAAGAACTCTTCTAACAAAGAATATAAAATTGTAGACTAGTATAATATTTAATCTAGACACACGGAGTGTGTCCGCCAAGTTCGGAACGAAAAAGGGCAACGACAGACGTGTGTTATATTACAGGAACTATTACGAGCCACACATTTTCTACCCACCTATAACTCAAAATCTATTTGATCTACATATTTGAAAATTTGTATGTCTATTAAGACCTACCCTGTTACCCCGAATCCCTAATTTTATAAAAGTAGCTCAAATAGTTCCCGAGATATTTACAGATTTGAATAACCAAAACCCGACTTAAATAACAAAGCAAAGACCGGTGAGCTTTACGTACGTATACAATGGGAATTGAAACGGATTTCAACTCGTAAAACAATATTAATACGGAAATACTCGTAAGTAGTATTGTGCTCGTCAATCTTTATGGCGTATCTGAATATAGGCACGAGTCGCATTTCATTTATACATTTCCAATGAACACATCCATGTACACACACACCAAAACTTATTTCTCCCTATAAGCATTATTTTAAAATATGAAATCTATAATTGGCAGTATAATTTTTTTTGTTTTTAAATTTCAGTCCTGTGGATTTTGTAATAAATAAATAATTTCAGTACATGTTTTAGGTGTTAGCGGGGTGTAGAAGAGCGTGGGATGAGTACGGGTCGCCGCGCGGTATAGAGGATGCCCCGCTCCCTCGCTCTTCTACACTCCGTTAACACCTAAAAACATGAGCTGGAATGCGACTCGTGCCTAAATTCAGATACGTCATAAAGATTGACGGGCACTCTACCCACCTAATAAAGGTACTTTCAATCTCATTTCTAAAATGAATTACATGAAGTCGGATTCAATAGAACTTGTTCATAATGTAAACAAACCTATCCTTGATTTATAACATTAGACGATGAACCATAGTTTAATTCACGCGGAATTCACCTTTTTCGTATCCTAAACTATATTATACGATGAAATCTTAATAAAACATGGATAATTAATCAAACCATCGACAATGTGGTGGTTTGTTTACATTATGAACAAGTTCTATTGAATCCGACTTTACGTATAAATCTTATTTAGTACTTCTTCATCATCAGGCTTTATTCATCCACTGCTGGATATAGCCCTCTCCTATATATGTCCATGTAGCCCGATTTGCAGTGCTTCTGAGCCAAGTCACTCCAGCTCTAGCCCTGATGTCGTCTGACCACCTCGCTGCTGGACGTCCCACTCTCCTGCTGCTCGTGCGCGGTTTCCACGTAAGTACTCTGTGGGTCCCCCTGTTGTCGGTTCGCCTAGCCACATGCCCATCGCCATTTCAGAGTCGCTATGCGTTTAGCTACATCTGTGACCTTTGTGCGCAGACGGAGGTCTTCGTTTCGTACTTTATCTCTTCGGGAGACTCCGAGCATAGCTCGCTCCATGGCTCTTTGGGTAACTCTGATTTTATGGATGACCTCAACCGTTAGGGCCCACGTTTCCGAAGCGTATGTCAATATTGGGAGTACAAACTGGTCGAACATTTTAGATTTTAGGCACTGCGGGATGGACGACTTTAACACCCTCTTTAGCTTTCCAAATGCAGCCCAGCTCAACTGTATACGTCGATCTATATCTTTTTTGATTAATTTAGTACTTAAGTGGGTAGTATTTCCTTCTTCACATTGCTTTTAAAATTATTTAAAAATTTCAATTAGAATATTGCAATAAATAATTACCCGTCATCCATTATTAGAAGTGAAGTTACCTTTAGCCACACATTTATTATTTTAAAAACTAATTAATGACTGTCAAAAAATCTATTTGAAAATCTATATAAGCTTCATTTATTTCTTAGGGTTCCGTACCAAAATACTAAAAAAGGAATCCTTATGGTGAGACGTCGTTATCCGTCCGTATGTTTGTCACAGCTGTTTTTCTCAGGAACTACTAAAGCTATAGACTTGAAATGGCACAGTTGTAGAACTTGCTTGCCCGCATCTATTTCAGGTAAAAATAATTTGGAAATAATTTTATTTTTAATGAAAACAGGGTCCGTAATTGGGGGTCGAAATCGGGAAACTGGGGCAAGTGGGGTATCATATGAAAGGGCATTAGAAAACTATTTTATATTTTATTGTGCTATAGTTTTTCACTTATGGCCAAAAATGTGAATAAACTTACCGTTCCCCCGTTCCCCCTTATCTCCGAAGTTTGCAAGCCGAATAATCTGAAATAATTCAGGGTCATAGATAATCATCTATATTTAACAGCAAAAATAAAACGGAGTTTAAAAAATTTATAATGTGAGATATTTAAAAAAAAAACGTCAAAAAATCTGAAATAATTAGTGCAGATAGAAGGTATCATACGAGTATGTATTCCGGAAAAAATAAAATAAAGACTAAATATTTATAATATTTGAGAAAAAGAATTAAAACATTATTTATAAAAACTAAAACTATTTTCTTTTTTTTATATTTGAGAACGGAACCCTCGGTTCGCGAGTTCGACTCGCACTTGGGTTGTTTTTTTATTCTTTGTGCTGTTGATGTAATATGAGACAGTGTCAAATACACTTGTGGCCATCTTCATCTCTCTTGTTTGGCTGTTTGACTAATACTCGTGCAGGTAACACTTTGAATAATCTATTTTAGACTTTCACGTTTAACTTTTAAACCGATGTGTATTAGAACACTCAGACTTATTATGTGTTACTCCCATTAGGAGCCATCCATAAATCACGTCACACGAATCTCATGATTTTTGGAGCAGGTCCTTGTCACACGTGGTCACATTTGTGTGTGGTGTGACGTCACATATTTTGCAATTTCAAATTTAGAAATTATTCAATTAAAACAGCACCTGTAAAGTTATTTATATATTTGTATTTAAATATTTTTTTCAAAATCAACAATAAATCAAACATTTTAGAAAATTGACAAAACACATCAAATCAAATTCAAAATCAAGACAAAGTTTGATCATCTTGTTTCCATTGACTTTCAACCCACGTTTAGACGATGTAGTTGTGCATTTTATTTTTATTATTATGTATATTTACCTATTTATTATTCACATTAAATATAATATAATATAACACTAAAATAATACTAAAGCTAAAACTAAACTAAGGCTAAGAAAGCTAAAGATTAAAAAAATGGGTTAAGTCCCCCACATCCGGCAGTGTACCCAAGAGACTGGCTGCGTTGCCCCGTTGGATAGCTAAGCTAATCCGCTGGGCCAAATAGGAGCCAGATCTTGGGTCTTTTGACGCGTCAACCAGGCGCTATGCGAGGTCCTTGAAGACGCGGTGCGCTCCCGGGCCCCAGGGTCCCAATGTTTCAACTCCAAACGGCTCAAATATGTATGTTTCACATCTATATGTTTATTTATTACATATTTATTTATATTATAAATTTCTATACATTTATTTACGCATGTGACGACACGAAGCTTATGATTCGTCGTCCCCCCCCCCCCCCCCCCCTTGTCACACGACGTCACACTTTGTTGCCTGCCCCTTAACGTGTGACGTAATTAATGGAAGGCCCCTTATAAATTATCATAAATAATTTATCACGGCACGTTGATATGTGTATAAGCTATAAAATAATAAACTGCCTACTTACTCTGAAAAATATTAAGAGAAAATTGCCCGTTCCGAATTAGACACAAGATTTATTCGTTTTGAAATTTTTAATATCTACAGAGTGTAATATAATAGAGCACTCGGCTGCAGCTTCGCAGGTGTGCCCGACGTGGATGGTAGGTCGCGGTCGAGCACTGGCATCGACGGGGCCGTGCTGCGGCTGTCGGTATCTGAGCCGGTCGCGCGGGCGGGCGCGGTCTGTGCGGCGGTCCCGGGCGCGATCGCGGCCGCGGTCGCAGCCGAACCAGCAGGGCCGGTCTGCGTCGCGGCATCGCGCACGCGGGTGCCGGCCAGTAGCGCTCCGGAGACGGCTACCGCGGCGAGCGCGGCTTTCCAAAGCCGCGGGACGCGGATCGTGGACGCGGAGCTCCCGAACTCCCCCTACAGAAAACTGAAATAATAAAATAATCAGCTTTTTCATACATTCGGTCTTATAAGTAGATATTTTTCTTATCTTATGATAAACCGGGAAATACCTTACCGGGAATAATCCCAACGGCACTTCGACTCTTTGATGATCTTTTGTGCCTACCCCATTTTACACACTGGTCATCTCAGTGTGCAGGTTTCCTCACGATGTTTTCCTTCACCGTTAGAGCAGTCGATAAATGTACGTAAGTCTTCGAAAAATACGAAAAACTCATTGGTACATGGCACTGCACGGTTTCGAACCCGGACCTCCCGCATGGGAGTCAGGTGTCCTAGCCACTGTGCCACCGACGCTCATATTGATCGTATAGCTTTTATATGACAGCTGTTTTTTTTCGCTATTTCAGAGTTAGCCCCATAGTGAAAATTGGTCAGTTATGGATAATGAACAGTCCCCTTTCGGCTCTATAGGAGGTTTTTGCTACACCCTGAATTTCTTCGAAAACTTTCGCAAGTGTTCAAATGCTAATGCAACTTTAAATAAGTACTTAGGTTTATACAAGGTGATTATAAAATAAAATGCCAAATAGAAAATATGTTTGAATAGCTTCTATCAGATAGATTTTCGAATGAGGATTAGATATGTTAGGTATTTAGATAAAATTAGTAATTATTCATAATCATAATCAGACTATTAATGTCCCCACTGTTGGGGCACAGGCCTCCCCTTGACCAAGAAGTACGGTACAATGATCCACCGAACGGACCCAGTGCTGATTGGTGGATTTCAAACGCCTTCGGGAACTTTTAATTTCTTCAGAGATGCAGGTTTCCTTACGATGTTTTCCTTCACCGTTAGAGCACTCGGTAAATGTACGTAAGTCTTTGAAAAAATCCGATAACTCATAGGTACATGGCATTGCATGGTTTCGAACCCTGACCTCCCGCATGAGAGTCCGGCGTCCTAGCCATTAGACCACAATTATTGAAATAACATATTATATAAATAAAATATGTTATAGCGATAAGGCCGCCTTTGTACCTATATAATACTATTATTCCTGTAATGTGTACTTTTCTGTAATTGTGTACAATAAAGGTTTTTTTTTCAAGCTTTGGTAAACAAACCTCTCTGTTTCCAAATTTATGTTACCAGAGGTTACGACTACGACCCCACTAACTTGACCCACTAGTGGTACAGTATCTCGATATAATGGGCTCGTGGTCCCACTGTCTGGTGGGATCATCAGTCAGCCGTAATGCAGTTGCTCTTGGTCCCACTAATGTGGCCATCAACAATATTACAATATTTTAGGAACTCAACATTAATTGGGAAATAGTAAAGCCAACATAATTAACGGGTAGTTTACTGATGAAGTATAATAATTAAAAATTATATAATTATAAATTTCTTATTTCGCAATAAAGTGCCTGTTTTTTGCCTTATCTGGGAAACTATTTATTTATTTTTATTGACTACTAAACCCGCATTTGATCTCGATATCGCCTGATGGTAAACGACGATGAGGTCGACGATGGAGCATGCGGGTCCAGTAAATGCTTGAATAGGCAAGATCTTGGGATGTTCAAGAGTATTCACTCTGGCCTTGAAGATGCCAAGGTTGTAGGAAAGACTCGGAAACACTCGAATTCATTACACTTGGAAATAAAAATAGAGTGAAACCACGAGCCGTAATCTACAACTATTACTGGTAGTCCCACTGCGCAGTGGGACCGCGCACCTACATTTTTAGGCTAGTGGGACTACGAGTAATGGTGAGATAATGTAGGTGGGACCATGAGTCACACATCGTTACCAGCTTCTAAACATATATGACCGTGTATGCACGTATCATGTCCGTCCAGGAACGAATAAACGAAACAAATTGAAAATCCAAGCATATTCCAACGTAGGTGCAATTCTTACAATCTAATTAATATGACACAAGCTAATGTTTTTTTAATAACCGCGCCATGGGAGCTGCCCATTGCAATTATTCTAATGCATACGGGTATAATCCGACAACTAGGGCCAGGAAATCTTGGTTTGGGTTTCGGCCTCGGAATCGATACTGAAAACCTATTAGAAAACCGCTGTGTCAGGAATGGCTTTTTGCGAAAAATATAAACGGAGAATAAACCAATAATATTAATAAAATTTCATACTTAAATTACTTACTTACTCCGCTGGCGCAGCGACCCGAAGTGGATCTTGGCCTCCGATACCAAAGAGCGCCATCGCTCTCTCTCCTGCGCAGTCTCGAGCCAGTCAGGCGCCCGGAGCTCCCGCAGATCCTTCTCCACTTCATCGCGCCAGCGGTACCATACTTAAATTATTACTTAAATTATTACTTAAATTATTACTTTGTAATAATTACAGCTATAATTATGTACTTAAGTTAGGCAACTTGAAATCAGCGCTTTGTGATTGGTTACGGACCGAACCGTGACTAAAACCGGACCCAAGTTATATTATTTAATATTACTTTGTATATATGTCATGGGCCAAGTTATTAATGATGGCAGTATTTCTAATGCCCGGGCAATATGAATAATGACAATTCGAATTGGGCAATATGTCACAGAAACCTAGTGGATGCGAAACCGATTCGGATATTGTAGGTTATGTTAGGTTGCATTATGACAACCACGCAACAAGTCCCGCTTCCTTCTATTTCTCTTTGCGCCCTTAACGACACTTTGACCAGCCATAGTTATTAACCAATCAATCAATCAATCATTTATTCGTGAACATAGGTAATAATAAGTAAATATACAGTTTAATGAGTTGGTATCACTATGCTCCGTCTAGGCATACAAATATTTTCAATATTTGCAATAATATTATCGCATTGCCGCCTCATTTTGGGCATTATTCAAACTATCTGGACATTATGAATAATAATTAAACACTTGGTATAGGTAAACAATTAACTGACAAATTCGAAGAAAATCAGTCAAAAATCCAATTTTTTTGGGATTGGACTAACCGTTGTTCTTATTGGAATTTCAGCTTAGTTGAATGAAACGAACATCAGTATAGGATTTCTGCACAATCTTACGAATAAGAATTCAGCTTCAATTTTGGCTTCGAATAGTGAACCTTGACAATGGGCACTCTATCAACAATTTTAAATTTGCTGCTATAATCCCTAACTTTATTAGGAAGTAACATTTACGAAGAGTTTCAGGAACCGCAAAATAGGTTTGCTCCGTAGATGTTTCCGGTTAATTTATTTCGTTTCCTAATTTGTTGAGTAGCTTGCGTTTTCTGACTTTTCGTGACGTGTTCTCTTCCGTAGAAGGGAATGTATACTATGTTATTGCGTTTGCTGATTTGGAATTAGTCATTAGAATTATCTATTCTCTAAATATGATTATAATTATAAAACATAAACAGAACACATTCATTCATAACATTCACAGGTTAATACAGTAAAGTTATTACAAATAACACAAATTATAAAAATATAAATAGAGCTCTGGCAGGGCTCTTTGGCTGCATGGGCTTGGCTGGCAGGGCTCTTTGGCTACTTGGGTTTGGCTGGCAGGGCTCTTTGGTTGCTTGGGCTTGGCTGGCAGGGCTCTTTGGCTACTTGGGTTTGGCTGGCAGGGGTCTTTGGTTGCTTGGGCTTGGCTGGCAGGGCTCTTTGGCTGCTTGGGCTTGGTTGGCAGGGCTCTTTGGTTGCTTGGGCTTGGTTGGCAGGGCTCTTTGGTTGCTTGGGATTGGCTGGCAGGGCTCTTTGGCTGCTTGGGCTTGGCTGGCAGGGCTCTTTGGCTGCTTGGGCTTGGTTGGCAGGGCTCTTTGGTTGCTTGGGCTTGGTTGGCAGGGCTCTTTGGTTGCTTGGGATTGGCTGGCATGGCTCTTTGGCTGCTTGGGCTTGGTTGGCAGGGCTCTTTAGTTGCTTGGGATTGGCTGGCATGGCTCTTTGGCTGCTTGGGCTTGGTTGGCAGGGCTCTTTAGTTGCTTGGGATTGGCTGGCATGGCTCTTTGGTTGCTTGGGCTTGGCTGGCAGGGCTCTTTGGCTGCTTGGGCTTGGTTGGCAGGGCTCTTTGGTTGCTTGGGCTTGGGTGGCAGAGCTCTTTGACTGCTTGGGCTTGGCTGGCAGGGCTCTTTGGCTGCTTGGGCTTGGCTGGCAGGGCTCTTTGGCTGCTTGGGCTTGGTTGGCAGGGCTCTTTGGTTGCTTGGGCTTGGTTGGCAGGGCTCTTTGGTTGCTTGGGACTGGCTGGCATGGCTCTTTGGCTACTTGGGATTGGCTGGCAGGGCTCTTTAGCTGCTTGTACTAGACTGCTAGGGTTCTTTAGCTGCTTGGCTTAGAATGATCGTTGGCTGCTCGACTGACAGGGCTCTTTGACTGCTTCGCCGACAGGCCTCTTTAGCTACTTCGCTGACAGGGCTACTTAGCTGCTTGACGGACATAGATCTTTAGTTGATAGGCTGACAGGCCTCTTTGGTTGCTCGGCTGACAGAACGCTTTAGCTGCTTGGCTGATAATTGGCCTGGGGTATAGCGCGGCCATTCAGTACTCCTGCTCCATCGCCGATTGGGCATTCTTGGTCTGCGAGCTTCCAATGTTAGTTGGTCTTTCCCTGCCCTCTCTTGCGCTCCCCACCTCACCGCCGGAATCCACAACTGTGACAAGTTAATCTACCTGTTGGTAACCCATACGTTTGACACGACTATAAAATATGAAAATTCCCATCAGTAGTCTCACCGCAAATGACCGCTAAGAATAGCAGTTTCCCTACAATAAACGTATTTACTATCATCGGCGCCAGTATAAGTTGGCCTTTGAACTGGGCCGTAAAAAAGAGCGGTTTGAGGTCTCGCGAGTCTGGGTATCGGTAATAAGTGTGGGATATACGAGGTCGTGTTTCGTCACGCAAGTTGTAAAGTCCAACTGTCCGACCAACAATATATTGGAGCTACTTTATAATACGCGCTATGGAGATTAAAAATAGCACGAAATAAAGATGCGCCGAAAACATGTTTTGCTCCATCCTCTTTCCCGCATCACCCAATCTGTTTAGACTTCAGAGCAAATCAAAATTTTGGATCCGAAATATTGAACTAACTTATCGGTGATAAAAGGGGTGGAGGGGGGGGGGGGGGGGGTCGGGGAGAATTTCGCACATTTTTGACCTTAAGTAAATAACTAAGCCATATAAAATAAAATAATGTGGAAACAAAGCCCTTTCATACTGGCCCTTTCTTACCAGTTGCCTCACTTTCAGATTTAAACAAAACGCGATGCGGGCAGTAAGTCCTATAATAGTGCCAACATTCAAGTTGATGACGTTAGTAGTTCCTGAGAAAAACAACAAACGGACGAACGGAAGGACACCGAAGTCTCACCATAAGGGTTTACCGTTTAGGTACGGAACCCTAATCATCAGTAATGTAAATAGTAAGTAAATATTAATTTATGATTAGACTTAAATAATATAATGTTTCACGGGTTTTAATTGAATTTTATTAATTACGACCGGTTTCGTTTACACATCTTTAGGTATTTGTATTTTGTAATACAATAAAAACCCGTGAAACAGTATATTATTTAAATCTAATCATATACTACAAGTTTCACCAAGTACCAACAGCCGTAAATATTAACCCTTTAGTCACTGAGGGGCCAGCTGAAAAAGAGCGCTGTGTCTTGCCTCAGCATTATGCTGGTGTACCCTTTTTGGCACTGTACCGCACCAGATGTTTTGTGCTGCATGTATTAAACTTTGTATACTTCTGTATTGTGTTCTATATTCTGGTGTTTATAGCGCTAAATAAACGTTTTCAATTTCAATTTCTTTAAATATTTATTGAAATTGAAATCGTTTATTTAGCGCTGTAAACACCAGAATACAGATTACAGAAGTATACAAAGTTTAATTACATGCAGCACAGAACATCTGGTGTGGTACAGTGCCAAAAAGGGTACACCAGCTCAGCATAATGCTGAGGCAAGCCACAGCGCTGATTTTCAGCTGGCCCCTCAGTGACTGCACGGACGAAGAAAGCAACAGTGTGTGCGCGTTGTGATGTATGAATGTGTTTGTTAGTATGAATGAGGATATTAGTTATTTAGTTTTTAAGCTCGGCTCGTCCGAAAATTCATCCGTATAACCCATAATTCTCGCTTACACGTAACTTTAACCCAGTAGTTTACAGTTAGCCATAAAGTTGTGCACTCAATTATTAATGACTTCGGCTATGAGTGTGGGGTCTATGGGCGCTTAGGTACTTGGTGAGAAGCAGTTCTTGCGGTGAGCATGCTGATCTTAGAAAGAGCATCTAAATGCTCTTAAACCTAAACCTAAACCTAAGTTTAGGTTTACATGCTTTTTAAAAGTTCGTACTCTATTATAATACATGGGTTTAAGAGGGTTTAAGTGGAGGTTGAAAAGCAGTTTTTGTTTGTTTGTTGTCTCTTTATTGTACACATACAAAGAAAAGAAAAAAATACACAGAAAATAAAAACATTACAATATGTACAAAGGCAGGCTTATCCCATAGGGATCTCTTCCAGACAGCCTTAGCAGTTGTAAGAACAGATAATTTTGTCGAGAGTAGTTTAGAAATATATGATAAAAATTGGACCAGTGGTTTCCAAGATCTTGGATTGGAATATACTTGAAGGCAGTTGGGATCTCTGAAATGGTATTAGTTAGAAGGTTCGAGGTTCGGTTCCTCACCACGTTGTGTCTGGGGACGAGAGTACTAGGTACAACTTTCCTGCGAGTGCTTTCTCGTGCAGAATCCTCGACCTCTGTCTCCTGTACCAGCCTTTTCTTTTTGAAGTCAACCAACTAGACGAAGATGTATAAACAGGGTATAGTTAAAATGCATAATCTAATAAAGTGATCCCTGCAGGATTTCTCGAACGTCCAGTTCCCCGAACGTCCAATTCCTAGAACGTCCAGTTCCCCGAACGTCCAATTCCCCGAACGTCCAATTCCCCGAACGTCCATATCCCCGAACGTCAATTTCTCTGGTCACACAGATTTTTAAGTCAATACGTCCAATGTCAAAGTGACAAATGTCAAAAAGGACAATAAAAAAAATATTGGTGCAGACAGTATCTTTTACATTTTGTCAAACTTCCCTGGCTCCCACACTAGGATACCCTGTGTAGTGGGGGCCAGTCTCTTCCGATAAATATAAATTATGAAAACATAAGGTAATGCAATAAATTAAATAGTGAAATATGTGAGGGTGTGTTGGGGGGGGGGGGGGGGGGGGGATGACATCTCAAATGACAAATGTAGTGCTATGACTGGAAATCTCTAGCACAAAAGACTGCCGACTCCCTATGACAGGTAACAGTCACTATAAAACGAACTCTTCATTTCGAATCCAGGTTCGCTCATCACATAACGTTACCATTCATATCAATAGAAAGAGTCCATCTAAATATCCTAGATGCGTCCGAACTAGCTTGACGCATGCGCGTCACAAACACATTACCATACAATGGCGGCGGGTCGTGTAGGCGCGCGTGTTACCTCACCACTTCAGAACGAGCGCTCGAATCCATCACCGGTTCAGCGCTCACACCTTCGTGATAGATAACAATCCGTTTTAATCTTGCTTTGTTTAAAATTTCCGCGCTTTTGTAGTAGTTTAGAGGTCATAGAGCAGAAAATAAAATCAGTTTTATTTATCAACCATGTCATTGCATTGTAGCGGGGAAAAGAGAGGGGAAATTAGAAAGAAATCTTTATTGGTTTGTACAGAGTTCAAGTTAACATATTTGTAATCGGGGAGGCGGTTTAAGACAAATTAACTAACTGTCCAGTCTAGAATTTTCACTCACACCACATAATAAACTTAACTGTCACAGAGACAAGGTAAAAGACAGAGCATGTTTATTTTAATTAACATCTAACCCGCGTTTGACCTCAATCTCTGGTGGTAAGTGACTATGAGGTCGAAAATGGAGCACATCTTCATTTTGTTTTGGGAAATGAACATTTTGAGAAAGGGAAATGGATTTTGTAAAGGATATACAAATATATTATATTCTTTATTGCACATTGGGAAAAAATACAGGACAGAAGAAAAGATACAAAACAATTGACGGCCTTATAGCTTAGCTATTTCTTCCAGGAAACATTTGGGTGATGGAGATTTTGTAAAATACAATGTAAGCGGGTGCATGAACGATTTAAATAATATAGGATATTAGGAACCTGAAGGGTTTGGTCGCGTGTCGCGACTGTGGAGTCTAAACCAACGGGTTCAAACTAAAGTAGCCACGTTATAGCTGTCACTGGACGACGCTGTCAATCTAGCGCTACCGGCATTGAATTCTATTGTGCATTGACCAAAATGTGTTCATCGCGATGCGTGGCAAATTCATTGGTAGCCAATTGCTTTAACGCAAAGAAATTTTAATATAATTTATTTATTTTTAGCAAATTCTTACTGTAAATACGAGGGGCGGCTGAAAAGTTTTGAGCCTAAGTACCTTTAAGTATGACTAATGACTCGCGCTGCCTATCACTAATTGCGAGTATCCTAAGTAGTATAAATACCGACTTTCATGTCATTAGCGTCATTACGATTTCTGTAATTGAACCTTAAACATCACCGTCTGAGTCGCGCATTGTGCGAAATTTGAATACAGAGCTGTCATAAAATTCCTGACAAAGAAGAACAAAACGCCGACAGAAATATTTGAAGAGATGTCTACAGTTTATGGAGAGTCTGGACCTTCATTTGCCACCGTAAAACGTTGGAGCCGAGAATTCAAGCATGGCAGGGAGTCGCTGGAAGATGATCCCAGGTCGGGGCGTCCAAACACTGCCGTTACCGATAGCTGAAGCCATAGGCATTAGCAAGGAACGAATCGGCGACATTTTCATAATCATTTGCACATGAAAAAGGTCTGTGCTCGATGGGTGCCGAAAATGCTCACGCCGCTGGACAAGCAACGTCGAGTCACAACTTCGCAGGAGTTTTTGGACATCTGTGGCGATAATCCTGACGTTTTTTTTACTCGCATTGTCACTGTTGATGATGTTGATGAAACATTTTTTGTCTTTTTTTACCCACAACACTATCGCTCCCACTAACATCTTGGGTTAAGGGGTGAAATGAAAAACAGCGCTGCATAATTGGTACCCGATTATGTCAGCGTTCGCTGTTTCTCTCCCTTTTGCCAAATATGCATAAGGGACGTTACGGAACGGTTACAACTTCCGATCCCGGACTTACGAGCCGAAGCCGGAGTCGGAGGTGTAAAATCAACACCTCCGACTCCGACTTCAGTTCCAATAATTTTGAATCAGAGGTTATACCGAATATTTGTGAGCAAACATATTCAAATATCAATATTTTATTAAATAGTGTAGGAATACATAAAGGAATATGTTTTATTGCCGCAAACGTCAACGAAAAAATGTTGGCCAGTTCAGTTTAACTTAAAAAACGGTTTAAAATTTAAACTTCTTCTGAACATCTCTGTTCTATCTCCGACTCCGGTTCCGACACCGATAAATCAAATTTAAAACCTTTAGTTTCGACTCCGGTTTAACCACCTCGGTAACATCCCTAGTTTATACCATTTGCTATTTATAATGGAGTTACAATCTTTCACAAATTGTTTATATCGGACTGTCAATGAAACATTTGTATGGGAAATCGAATCCCGTCCTTGTCACAAGTGGTCACATTTGTGTGACTCCCCCTCCCTTTATCGATGTTTGCTCACAAATCTTCGGTATAACCTCCGATTCAAAATTATCGGAGCCGAAGTCGGAGTCGGAGGTGTAAAAACAACACCTCCGACTAGTTCAGCTATAAAAATTAAAAAAAACGGTTTAAAATTTGAACTTCTTCTGAACATCTCCTCCGCCTTCGGAGGCGGATTTTGATTGGAGTTCCGACTCCAATAAATCAAATTTAAAACCTTCGGTTCCGACTCCGGTTCCGGCAAAACTACCTCCGTAACATCCCCAGTATAAACGATAGACATAAAGGTCCATTCACACCGGCGGTAACTAACCGCGGCGTCTCGCAACCGGCCTAGAGATCGAGCACATTTTAAATTCAACCATTATCATAATGCGCCGATCAATATTCGATGTTTGCTCCGTCGAGTGAGAGCCACATTTACATGCTGATTGCATCCCGTCCCGTGTGTTACGCTCTTTATTAGGATGACCATAAAAACTGGTTATGGTCGGGACAATTTATAAATATAATAAATTTTCAGAGGGATAGATGAACGATGTCCAATAATGGGTGTAGGAGTGGGATCGGTCCAAGATGGGGCGATATTAATAATCACTCACTTACTTTGCAGAGCTGCTGTGGGTCGTAAAATTTTATTGAAATTAGAAAAAGGATCTGGTTCTGGTATGAAGAGAATCTGTAATACCTCATTGGAAAATCTGCTTTCCTTAATATTATGGGTTGAAAAAAATATACTCTCATAAAGCTGTGGAGCATAAGGTAAGTGAATGTTATTGCAAAAATGTTTCAACTTCCTTACGTAGTAGCATGTTTGTACTGGAAAAATGAATTTTATTAAACTTCTTTCGATATTGGCAGCTAGAAGTAAAACCTACGCGCGCTGTCAACTCGTGCCATACACAAAAGTGGAGTCGATACTTAAATAAAATTATTAATTATTTGAATTATTGGTTAAATTTTAATTCAATTATTTCATAAGTACGTTACACCTTCTAAGAATAAGGATTATCCAAATACATGAAGGTGGTCTGACTCTCCTCAGAATTAGCCTGGGGTGGTACCACCCTTTTAACTATTTCTGCTGCAAAACAATACTTGCATTGATATATTTCAGTTTAAAGGGTACGCAAGAGAGCTATCTTCATCCACTTCATCGTCCTCAAAGTTATCAGCGCATCGAGAACCCTCTAATAACAGAGTGCGGAAAGATATCTGTGGGCGACGGTAATCAACTAATCACTTATCATCTGGGCCTTATTTCACGAAGCAACAATTCTTGTAAGTACAATCGACCACACGTCAACCTACCCAAAACGTCAAAATTTGAGAATCTGAAATGTATCATAATTTGCAGGCAAAAGGTTGAGATTTAATTAAAGGTTTTTGACAGATGGTATACTATAGCTTGTGGTCGACTGTACAAGCCTAAAATGGCAACATTGACGCTGTTTTTCAAAATTTAAATTTAAATTTTTTTATTCCTTTACCACATATTAATTAACATTTCACATTAAACTATAACCTCCACATTAGGCGTTGCCTGTGTAGTGCTGATTACATAGGTACACGCATTGACCACTTTACAAGCTGTATCTAATATGCAGATTCCAGAATTACAACTTGAAATTACAATTTAAGTTAAAGTTTATGATGTTTATTTTATACTATTTACTTTGGTTATGTGGGGTTTCTATTAAAGTTGCCATTAAAGACTTGATCTCAAAGATTGTATCTTCATAATTTGGTATCTTAGTAATCCGTTTTGCTCGTTTGTTCACCTTATAAAACAATTTTAAAAAAATGTAAATTTATCCGTGTAATTTCTATAGAGTTGGTTACCGCAATCTCAGCACACTTTTATAAAATGTCGCATAGGCCTAGTTAGTTAACAGTCTGTGTGTCTGTGTATATTTTAATAGTAATACAAGTTTTGTATGATCCGAGTACGTTCCGAGTTCGTTGACCACTGCGTCTATATTGGGACGTATCATTAATGCAAATGTAAAATAAAATAATTTTATTTAAAGTGTCTGGTTTCATACGCGGAAAATGTTTATTATCCCTGCTGATAATACTTTAATGTTCGTTGCTTGCTTTGCTTTGCTTGCTTTTCGTATGGTTAGTGGCCAACCTATTTGTCAGAGTTCAGGCCGCCCGTAGGCATCTGACATGGCTGCTTAACGTGCTCTCCGAGGCACGGAGGAGCTCAGATGAAATATGCCACTAGCGCTACCCTTCCAGGTACCGACCACGCCAACGTCGCTTAACCGGACCGTGCTCGCAACTAGGCTACGAGCTCCTCCTCAATGTTCATTATCTTAAGCATCTACTTTACAGGATTCGCAACAAATTATTACAAGTATTTATTACTCATAAGAATTTATTTATTAAACATACCTAGGTACTTGTATTACATAGATCACAATATCTAATTAGCAATATTCAGGCGAAACCAACTCTTGTATATAAGTAAGTACTTACATTAATGGTGTTAAAATTGAATCATAAACTCTATCGACATCCATAATTCATTTGTATGAAAAATCGAAATAATGGTAACTATTTTGAAAACTACTAGTTTCGGTATATTTAGAAGGTCTTAATCATGAAGAGCGTGAAACACTCACATAAATGAAAAGCAATAAAGCATGCTTCGAATTACCTAAAAAAAATTTCTTTTTATATTTTTAACTGTCCTCTTTCCGAATTATCCTTAAAAATGGTATCGATTCGAATGACATAGATATTTTCTTGATCTTATTGGCTTTACGAGTATGACTCAGATATTTTCTTCTATTATAAGATCAAGAAAATATCTGAGTCATTCGGATCGATACAATTTTTTTAAGGATAATTCGGAAAGAGGACAGTTAAAAATATAAAAAGAAAATTTTTTTTAGGTAATTCGAAGCATGCTTTATTGCTTTTAATTTATGTGAGGCGAGACGCCACCGCGGCGACAGGCGTTTCACGTTCTCCATGATCAGGGCCTTCGAAATATACAGACAGTTAAAAATATTTAAAAAAATTTTTTTGGTAAATCGAAGCATGCTTTATTCCTTTTAATTTATGTGAGACGAGGCGCCTCGGTCCTGAGATTCTTTGGCTTCGACCCTGTCGAATCTAGAGATTGCTATTGAGCTGATTGAGATATATTATTCAAGTTTTCCGAGAATAAAATTTTCCACTTTGTACATAATATCGTACAATTATTTTATGAACGGCATGTGGCAATTTTATTAATCACCGCCATTTGTTTCGAGCAGGGAATTAATTCAATTAATCTCAGCAATATGGAGGCAATTTCGCACGTTGGTTGTTCAAGTGCTCGGGGTAAAATGGTAATATGATTTATGAATATTTTATGTGCAATTAAATAAAATGACTGGTCCCAGAATCTTGCTCAATATCCTCCTCTCGGTCACCAAGAGTCTGTTTTCTTCCTTTAAGGTTAGTGTCCAAGGAAGACGGAGGGTGAATGATTAGAAAGAATAGGGAAATTGAAGAGATGGTGAACGATCCGAACGTTATAGGAAAAACGAAAGCAGCTCGACTTCGGTGGCTCGGACACATTCACTAGGATGGGGGAGGATCGGGCAGTTAAACGAGCGTATGTGGGACGCCCTAACGGACGTCGTCCGATCGGACGTCCCAGATACCGCTGGCGCGATGAAGTGGAGAAGGATCTGCGCGACCTCCGGGCGCCTGACTGGCTCGAGACTGTGCACGAGAGATCGGAGGAGAGTATCGGAGGCCAAGATCGACTTCGGGTCGCTGCGCCTGCGGAGTAAGTAAGTAATTAAATAAAATTATTTATCAGGTTACCTTATTTTATTGAATCCTTCGGTACACGTACTTTTTTTTACTTTTTTACTTGGAATATACGTGAAAAAGGCATCGTTTTCTGAAGTCCAAGAAGCACTTTGGGATGATAATATCTATAGGCAAGTATCTTTAACCATAACACTTATTCATAAAGAGTTCAAATCGCAGGAAAATATTAAAAAAAAAGTGAATACACTACCTATAGTTCCTGAGTTAAACCTACGATCTGTAGACCCTTTACGTATTTAAAGCTCACAAATTAATGAGTGATGGTGAATATGCGAAGAGCCGGAAGACGGGGCGATGACCTTGCGCGTCAACAGCCCAGTCGTCAATGCAGCAGACAAACAGACCGATTGTCATGGTGCTAGCTATAAGCTTTAGCGAAATACGTCAATGATACAAACAAAGAATTTTGAATTCGCCCAACAAATAACTCTAAATTAAAAATTTAAGAAACCCCGACTCACCGTTGTAGAGATCTCCTAACTTTTTCTTGGTTATCTTTTTCAGGTCCTCAAAGTTACAGATGTAGGAATAGCATAATGGTCCTAAAGATCTGAGCTTTTAAGTTAACGAACCACCGAACTGTTTCGTACCTACCAGAGATCCCATTTGACATCGAACATACTTCAAATAAGAGATTAAGATCTTCATCAGCAGCCCACTCTAGTCCACTGCTCTTCGGCTCTTCTCATCCAGTCGCTGCCAGCCCCTTGCGCAGATCGTCGCTCCATCTAGCAGTCGCGGTCTCCACTCCAGAACTCGTCTCCCCCAGCGGTTGTCGGTTCTGCGACAGATGTGACCGGCCCACTGCCACTTCAGCTTGATTAAGATCTTGGAAACCCCTTATCCAATTTGTATAGGACTTTAACATAAAAATTTAACTGCCAAGTTAATTTTTTCTGTTAAATAAAAAATCCGCGTTCAAATAGAATCATTGGTTGTTGAGTTTGAAGCCACAAACAAACATGCATACAGACAAAAAGACATTCCTACTTACCATCCTTTTAGTCGGAATTGAACTTGTTTTACAATTTCGCCCTGAATGTTCTGGCTAGTAGGTACTCTAAAGCTTGTCCCTCGGACTGGGCCCTTGTGGACATCGTCAACATTCTAAGTACACTGAGCTAAGGCAACACGGTTTTCTCACGCAGCAGTTCCGGTCGGACCCTACGTGTCCCGGTTTACGGGACCCCTCTTAGCATAGTCCCGGCCTCCGGAGGGACCACCTTGAAACTGAAAGTTAATAACGGATGTTTTGAATCTTTGTTTGACTGGTGTTATTACAGATCTTGATCCGTTTTTGTTTCGTTGACCTTTTGTAAGATTACATTCTTTTGTAGCGATTGTATGAAAATCTTTTTTAACCCCCGATCGATCGAGGGAGTGTTATAAGTTTGACACGTTTGTCTGTGGTATCATACCTTAACAATGGATGATCCGATTTGGACCCTAGCTTAGAAAACTGAGAAACCACTTGTTTCCAAGATCTTGGAGTATCTTTGATTTAAGAAAGGGTCTCTGGAACGGTAATACGTAGATGATTCGAATTTGTGCTCAAATGTTTAGGTTCGTGGTGCGTCTCCGACATCTGAAACCTTGAGGATCTGTTGTTGAGTTTCACAATATGAAACTGGAAGAATTGGAAGATTATCAGCCCGCCGAAACTATAATAGTTAGATGGGGTCTAAAGTTGTAGGGAATCGTGTGACATTTCAAGTGAAAAAAAATTAAAGATGGCGGTAAAAAAATAAATGTAAACTATATAGAGCAAGAAGAGGCCGAAAATTGGCACAAGTTTGCATGATATGCTGTCTGTATTCAACCGGTTCCGGCAAGTTGATCTCTATCCTATAGTCCTAAATCTTACCTGGAGTTACTAACAAGTATACTTCAGCGTTCCATTGTTTATCTCCGGCCTCATAGTCACTTAGGCGAACGAATCTCACATTCATCGCGCACGGATGAGGATCAAACCCGTTTATGATCTTGATTATAAAAAAGCCCAACAAAATAAAATGAATTTTCTCCGTATTAAATGCTAAAGCTATGGTTACAATGTAAAGAAGATATCACCAATAACATAGGTAATTAATTCAGAAGATATAGGATAGGGGCTTTGATAAAGTAAGTTGCAGTAAGTATAGCCACGATATAAGAATTAATGGATTTAAATTCATCACGTCTAGTGTAGTTAAGATAACTGTACGCTAGAGTTATCACATAAAGATAATGTGAGGCTGAAACCTAACCCAGCCGAAAGAGATCCTTAATTATTGAGATATTTCCTAGATTTCCCATACCTAAAGATCTATTAACTACAGTCTATTCATTTAGAACGGGAGAAGTACGCCGCTCTGGAGCAAAACTACGTTTTTGTCCCATTTGCGGTTGAAACGACAGGTTGTTGGGGGGCGGAGGCAAAGGATTTTGTCAGGGAGGTCGGCCGTCGCCTGAGAGAGAGGGGCTGTGACCCCCGCTCCGGGTCGTTCTTGGTGCAGAGGTTGGCCGTGGCGATTCAGCGTGGCAATGCCGCGAGCGTCATAGGGACCTTTGCGCCGGGGTCGACACAGGGCGGAATTTTTGACTAAGGCTTTTCATAAATCTTTTTTTTTTTAATATATTTTTTTTTATTGACGAAACCTAGAGATTTGACATGTCTATTCATTTTGGGATGATCCTTTAGAAGTTTGTTTGACGTATCATATAGGGATGTCAACACAACACGCACACACTGTTGCTTTCTCCGTCCGTACAGTCACTGAGGGGTCAGCTGAAAATCAGCACTGTGGCTTGCCTTAGCATTATGCTGAGCTGGTGTACCCTTATTGGCACTGTACCACACCAGATGTTTTGTGCTGCATGTATTAATCTTTGTATACTTCTGTATTGTGTTCTATATTCTGGTGTTTACAGCGCTAAATAAACGTTTTCAATTTCAATTTTATGACTTTCGGTTCTCTAATCATTACCGATTCGATTCTTTTAAAAATAGATAAACTAATTCGATTAATTAATTTACAAAAAAAGGGGTAGACAGAGGAACTATCTTCATCATAGTTAGTTCCCACATTACGCCGTAAGATTTGGTGGACAAACGTGGTAGGTGGCGAGCGTAATGCCGTCTACTAGTTGTAGAATAGTATCCACTAAGACCCTTAGTTGCCTCGTACGACATACACGGGAAGAGTTGGGGTTACATTCCAATTGTTAAAAAGGGTATCTATTTAAAAAAAATGCAAATTATATTTTGAATATCGAATTTTCTTTGCTGCTTTTTGTTGTTCATCATTTTGCTGACTCCAGTTTGCGTTTTAGAGACCCAAAAAAATGACAAAATAAAGCGAATTATTTGAAATTGACAAACTTGTGAATTTATTATTGTGTCTTCATAATTCAGATATATCGGAAGAGACTGGCCCCCACAACACAGGGTATCCTAGTGTGGGAGCCAGGGTAATCTGAGAAAATGTAAAAGATACTGTCTGCATCAATAAATTTTAATTTTATTTCTTGATTCGGCTTCAGGATTTTGAGCGTGAAGCACAAACGAACGAGTCGCTGCAGCTCCCAGTATTGGTATGGCTACTGTGACAAGAATCACAAAAGAACGTTATGGAAGAAGTGGTGTGGAAGCAAATAAGTTTGAAGATTACAAGAAATCGATTGGAGATTTTTTACAATAATTCGATTCAATGAGTCAATCTCTATTCGATTCGACGTTAGTATGTAACTACGGCGTTATTAAAAAAATATAGAATCACGATACCATCCACACCGCCGAGGACAGCAATAAATGGAGGAAGATCATCCGCCAGAAGGTGGTCACAACCCTCAGCACTGAGGATTACTACGCGAGGAGGACGATATTTCTCTAGGTTTCCTGATTAATCTTTGTACGGTATTCAATAATTTTGAGGGTACTTTATTAATCAGTCATAGTAATATGCATGAACTTAAAGTACGTAGTTAATTACAGTAATTACAGCATTGATGTGGTTTTGCACAGTTTTTAACTGACGGTTTGAATATAAAGTTCCTCAGAATACCATTTAGTAACAATGTTGCGCACGCGCAGCAATAAATACAATGGAAGCGTCATGTGAAGGTGATAATAATATGTGAAGTGGTCACCGTCGCCCTTAGACACGTCACCTTATGAAAATATTACAAGTGAGTTTTGGATGTGCTGTTATACTAACCTTGAGGACATACGTGGAAAGTCCTTGGTTAATTACGTTGGCTCTCTTACCTTTCTTTTTTCTTTCTCTTGTTATACGATCTATACCTACGATGAAGGTGGTTCCTGTGTCTACCCCCTCGGGGATTACAGACGTGAGAGTTATGCTATGCATTACAAACAAAACTCTCATGAATTGGCTTAGTATGAGAATGTGTAATCATTTAAATGTATTATTTCATAATATCAATTATAGTACTTCATCCCATGCGATTGAATCCAAACTATTGTTTTCCACCACAGCTTCAGTCTAGAACGATAGAGTTTGATGAGAGCTTTCTAAAAAACTTAGTCATACAGCGCGCACCCGGGCGGATGCCGAGAAATCTTGAGTCAAAGTTGGTATTTTTAGAGGTGAACTAAACTTTTGTTTTCCGGGCTCGTTTTTGGGGTGTATAGAAAGGTCCTATTTTATTATTACTGGTCAAATAACTAACTAGGTTATACTCGTCATATGGCACTTCTACTATAAGGATTTATCAATTTGTAGCGCTTGCGCATCGCTTCAAGAGAGTTGTGGTATTTTTGCAATAAAAATAATTCAGTTGTCTTTTTAGTTTTGTGTTAAAAGGTCAGTTTTTGCTGAAGAAACGTGCACATGAGCTGCCACAAAATTGTTGAGATGTTCTCATTTATGTACAGTATTAATGTAATTTTCTTTTTGCGGCAAGAGAGTCCATCAAATGAGTTATGGCACCACATTTTAGTAAAGAATATAAAAATCGACAGCGAGCAACGGCTCTAAAAAGTAAAAAGTACACTTTACTAGACTATTGATCACTTTAAATAAACTATGCTAAACGTTGGACTCCGCATTAGGCAACAGCCTGTATCACGGACGCCGGTTCAATTTTCTTATCTAATAATTTATACAAGGTATTTATGAGATATTTAATTATTATTTTTATTTATTTATATTATACATTTATTAAAATAAACAGAAATAAAAGTTTTTATTGAATAAGTAATTAATTATGGAGTGTTGTACGGCGATGCGCGTGAGTGTGCTAGGATGTCCTAGTGTGAATGTGTGTGGGTGAGTGTATAATGTGGTTTAATGAGAGAGGGAGGATATTTATGGTGAGTGCAGTCAAGTGTGCTGTGGAAGTCAGTGATAGAGTGATCGTGAAACAATATTTTCGGTATCATCATAGGCTAGCGTAAGTTACCAATGTAAAATTTGCAAAAAAATTACAATGTTTGTAAATTCGGGAGTTAATCTTTAAGTTAAGTTTAAGCCTTTGATGTTTACTTTGTAGGTAATTGTAAACTACACATATAATTACTGAATGCCTGGTGCTTTAGAACAACAATCTGTGAACCAGACACAATTATTGTTATGTAGGAACGCGCTATGTGAGGACATGGATGACGTAACGTCAGTTGTATGAAAGGGAAAAGGGAAGATCTTCCACCAGGCGGGGTGTTGTGCCTGGTGACCAGATGTCCTGGTCCTACAATGGATGTTTGGAACTCGTATACATACGAAGTGCCAGGAAAATCGGTAGCGCGTTCTACGTAGTGGCGCGCGTGTTGTGCGTTGCCACAGTTATAAAGAAATAAAGAAGAAAATATGATGGAGGACATTTATATTTTTCAATGTTTTTTATTATTATTACTATTTATTTAACACTTTAATGCTAATTCCAGCTTAAGCTTAATGCCATGCGGCATTTTCATATTTTTTCCATTTCATTTTTTGTTCCTATACGTAGATTTTACCACACACAGGCGATGAGAGAACTTGATAATCTATTAATACCGAATTGTTATTAATAGACGTTCGTCCACCAAATCTTACGGCGAAAAGTGGAAACTACCTGTGTCTGAAGGTGGTTCTTCTGTCTACCTCCTCGTGATAATGGACGTGAGAGTTTAGTCTTCTTCTAAGTCGTATTCCTCATTGCTGAGGGTCGTAATCATTCTAAGGAATTAACCACATAGAACAACTTTCGTGTCAGATTTAATGGGGTGGTTTGCCATTTCCTTCCCCATTTCACACACTGGTTATCTCAGTGTGCAGGTTAGCTCACGACGTTTTCCTTCACCGTCAGAGCAGTCGGTAAACGTAAGTAAGTCTTTCGAAAAAACCGAAACACTCATTGGTACATGACATTGCCTGGTTTCGAACTCGGACCTCCCGCATGGGAGTCCGACGTCCTCGCCACGACGCCACCGATGCTTTAAGAGAGTTTAGTATGTACTCGTATTAAACAAAAATGGCTTACCACTTCCTCGTATACAACATATTTGCCTAATCGGAATTTTCTTTCCCATCAACCGTTACACGTTCTCAGTAAACCATTTAAGACCCCGGGATGTGAACTCTACCCCCGACGGGCAGCAGTTTGTCTCGCAGACTGAACAAAGAAATCTTGATCGTCCTTATAGAGACGCGTGATAGACAACTCAATGTGGCACGTCGTCCAATGGCCTGCGTCGGCGCACCATTGTGTGAGGATGCCTAGAATTTACTATACGTAAATCAGGTACTATACAGGCCGTAACAAAAACCCCCATACAGCCGGAAGGGAGGTGTTCAATCCATAACTGAATAACTTTCACTACCTAACCAAACAACCAACCATCTAAAAAGTCAACATTTAAAAATCGAAAAAAAAACCAGCAGTTCCATATAAAAGCTACCTACCCACATGACCAAAATGTATGAAATGGCTGTTTTTTTTTAACAATTTTAGAGTTGACTCCATAGTGAAAGTTGTTCAGTTATGTATCCCTTTCGGGACAAAAAGTCATAAAAATTCCAAAAATTCTAATGTGTACTGGGTTTTTGTTATCAAAAACCCAGTATACATTAAAATTTTTGTCAGTCAATCTCTGTTTTTATCTGTAAGAGTACTCGTATGTGAAATTTTCAAATCTATTATGATATTCAGTTTTTGAGCTAGAAGCGCATGACAGACGGATGGACGGACGTACGGCTGAACGACAATGCCCTTTTACAGCAGATAAATTAATTTTATTATTTATTGATTTACATAAATGACAAAGCCCCTTTACGACTGCTATAATCTTAATTTTTAAGATAATTTTTTAAATGTAAATCGTCTGGTCTGTTCGCTCCTGTCCAGTTATGTTTATAGTTAACATGAATTATGTTCTGCATTTTAAATTTGTATAAACATGACGTAACCAAGAGTTCCTGGTGTCCCGGTGGTTTTAATAAATGAGTATGAGTATGAACGACAATAATTGGGCTCGTTAAAAGCCTATGATCCATTGATGTGTTTTTAGAGATCTGTAAAACGGAACTATATTGCTGTCCCTTCTACCTATTAACCTAATTATCTTATATCTTTTAGTAATCTAACTTAACCAGTCATAAACTATAATACATTCTAACCTCTAATTTGCCTAAAATGTAAGGGCCATTTGGCCACAAAAGACAAACTTTCTAATGAAAACTTTCCTTAGAAAGTTCAAAATTTAAAAGTTACAACCATAATCTACAATCAAGTCTGCAAAAGCTGGATTCCAAAGCTCAGTGTAGGTTTAAAATAGCTTTTGTAAGAAAGCTTAAGATACCTGTATCGTTTGGTGCCGTAATCAACAATCAAGCCTACGTTTCCACAAACATGACCGGCCTTATCTTAAGTACAGTGGACTCCGAGTAACTGTGACATTATTGTCAACGCGGCTTGTCTCGAATCTAGTTAAAACTCCAGGGCCGGATGGAGTATGTTCTCGGGGGGTTAAGAATGGTAGATTTTACAACAACAGTTGATTCGATTTTCTTGACAATCTTAGTAAAAGCAAGCATAAACTCCTATAAAAGTAATACTTAAAATTCCCTTGCTACGAGTAACCCATCGAGTTACTCGTAGCAAGGGAGTGGAGGGAGGGAGTGGAGTGGAGACCGCGTTTGGGCAAACATAGTGTGGGACGCCCCCCTGCTAGATGGAGCGACGATCTGCGCAAGGTGGCTGGCAGCGACTGGATGAGAAGAGCCGAGGATCGGGCTCAATGGCGCGCCCTGGGAGAGGCCTATGTCCAGCAGTGGACTAGAGTAGGCTGCTGATGAGTAACTCATGGCAAAAAAACCGAGAAAAATTTCTTCTTCAAAGTCTATGAAAATATAAATAAGCCAAGCTCAATCTCAAATCCTATATATATAGTTCACGTCAGGTACCTACCTAAATTGAAATTTTAGAATTTTGTCTGTATTTCCTATTTAGGTAAAATAAATGAGCTGGCAACATCTGTCGCAGAGCCGACAACCGTTGGAGTAGACGAGGTCTGAAGTGAAGACCGTGTACAACAAAGCGCAGTGTAGGACGCTCCACTGCCCGGTGGACCGACGACCTGAAGAAGATTGTTGGCGATGGATGAGAGAGGCGAAGGACCGAGTGATTTGGCGAGCCCTGGCGAGGAATATGTCCAACGGCGGATAAATGTATAGAAGTATTTTTCTGTATAGAGGGGGTCGCGACCTCCCAAGCCGTCTAAACTACGCCCTTGTCGCGATACTAGTGAATGCCACTATGCAATAAATTGCTCTATCTAAATGGTTGATACAGCCGGCTCGCTAGAAATACCAGCCCACGCACTTACGAAATAACGATGAAACTTTTTGTTGCCTTTAGAGTTTTGGACACAGTTTTGACTACAGGTATGCAGTCGAAACGGGGCAGTACCGAACACCGTTGCCTCCGTTTGGAGTCCTGAGCCTCAACCAGAAAGTGGCAATAGCCTGCAGCCGATCCGGCTCCGCACGTATCGACTTGTCGTTCCTGCGGATTAAGTCGGTGAGGTCGAGAGGGTGGCGCGGGTACTGGGCAAGCCCGCGTTTTTCCTTAATTGCGTCCCAGGCGATGCAGCGTCTGTGGAGAGGTTTGCCTTCGCGACGCTACTTAAATCGTCTGCAATAGACGTTACAGGCCTATGATGATGCAGTAGTTATACACGACTTCTAAGGTTCTTTATACACCGTTTTAAAATGGAAAATTTTCTTCAATTGGTTATTGGTGGTTCCATATCGACCTTAGTAAAACACTTATTAGGCTTTTAAGTAGATTTTCCTTATTATTCTACAGGTTGAAAGCTTTTAATGAAAGAGGAAATTTCAATGTCCATCCACAGACGTTAAAATATGAAAGTTAGAACATCCACTCGACTATGGCTTTCAGAAACTCATTCTTTATCATAAGATTATTGACGAACTGACATTAAGATTCGCTAAACCAATCAGTTATTTTACTATATTTATTTATAGGTAAGTACTTATATAGCGGTACTTGTAACATGTTTTTTAAATCTAATGGAATATGAAGGTATTAGGTTCTTGTCCCTCACTTATTCTTACAACCAGTTTCAACAACCTTCTTCTAAGTCACATTAATTTCATTCATCATGGATACCTACAATTGTATCTTCGTTCACGTCAAAAAGAACGATGGTTCTACAAACAAGCCTATCTCTATAAAAGACAGACCTATCACAGATAACTTACAAAGAGCTAACACTTTAAAACTAATTGATTTATGATCTTTCATATCGCAATTGTTTCTATGATAGATCACGTACTCAACATTGCGCAGTGACAATTTATTCGGGATTTCGTAATTGATTTCTATGAACAGCTCTATGATGAATTGATCTACACAGAGAAAAATGTTTCGTTACATGTAACCAAAGCTTTGTCTACCTACGTGAAAACAGTGACGTCAAAACGATTTGTAACATGTACAAAGCCACAATTTCTAAGTAGTAAACCACTTTTGGTAATTTCAAATGAACATTAATAATGACATGACAAAGTTTTGTTATAAATAAATTAGATTATTTTTCAACCGCTTTTTTCTAATTCATTTACGTATTAAACATGGCTAAATACTTAAAAATGGAGAGAAGCATGTTGGGTATTAGAAAATTTGTTAAGGTGAGAAATGAAGATATTAGAAAGAAAACAAAAATTACCAGCATAATTAAAGAGTGAGAACCTAAAATGGAAATGGGCGGGTCACATACTAAGACTGGAGGATAATAGATGGACGAAAAAAGTCATGGAATGGTACCTAAAAGAAGGGAAAAGGAAAAAAGGAAGACCCTATAAACGATGGGATCAACCTTTGCAAGAAAATGGAAGCACACTGGACGAGAATGGTAAGGGACAGGGATCACTGGAGGAATTGAGGGAGGCCTATACCGGAGATGGCAACTACTGAAACAAATAATAAATATTGACATACCTATAATAATTTACTGACATAATGATAAGTTAATTTTATATTAATTTATGAATGATTGTGTATAGTAGTAGGAATTAAAGGCTGTTTTTATTTTATTTTATTAAATGCTTAAATTGCTTAATAAATATAAAAATTTTGTTATTTTTGAAATAACTGAAGTAGTTGGGACACCTCTTTTTGTCAGGAAATATTCTCACAGCCGTTCACAGCATGTATTTTATTGCCTTTTGAATTCGAATCAGTCTCAAATCAGACTAGAAATGGGACAAAAATTCCTAATTTTCAAAAATATGCTCGACACAACATGTCGTTACGTGACATAACAAAGTCCAGCGAGCCACGTAACGCCACAGGGCACAGGTGCAGGGTAGCATTGCGCATGCGCAGGTAGAAATACCAACCCCTTCCGTGCGTCAGGGGTCGCCAACTTTGACTTAGTACGTCCATTTAACCGTGAGTTGCAAGAAACGTGCAAACGTGTGTTTTAAGGCTTCCTTGGGTCTCGTGTCATTCTATCGAAACAAAAGGCGTAGAAAGGGATAGCATGTATTTTAATGAAGACTTTCACAACTGATGGTAAGACATCGAGATGTTTAAAAGAGAAATAGATACAAAATCAAAATGTTTTTTCATGTAAGTAAGTGCCTTATAGTACATTTTTACAACGTCATTCTTTTTTACTCTACCACCACCGCTTCGTAAGGTGCTATAGCTGAAAGGAAAGAAGCGGCGCAAGAAACTTTCAGCAACACATGTTTTGAAATAAATATATCTAACAATAATTATGAATACAATCATATATGTACAATACTAAAAGCCTCCTCTCTATTGTCTCCATATCAGAACATGCATCTGTATTTTAAAAAAAATCTATTCAGACACACCTTTGGCCTGAGATGGCCTTCACGTCTCGCTAGGTACGGGAGTATTAAAACATGAACTATCTAACCAAACCTAAACCTCCTCGTCTATGATCACAAATACTCCGTGACAGCATAGTCCTGTGAGCCATGTAATGTCGCACGGCAAAGATGCAGGGTAGCATTGAGCAGGGATGCCAACTTTGACTAAGGCTCAATTTACATTGCCGCGGAATGGAAGGGATGCGAATTTTCGCAACGTAATTGTACATAGCATAAAGAACTTTATGTCAATCGCGTAACATACAAACTAAATACGAGCCAAAAAAGAGTTCGCGCGTTTTCCGGGGAATCCTCGCGCATTCTCGCGAATTCCCCTAGCGGTAAAGCGTATTTAGTTTGTATGTTACACAATTGACATAAAGTTCATTATGCTATGTACAATTACGTTGCGAAAAGTCGCTTCCATTCCATTCCGCGGCAATGTAAATTGAGCCTCAATGCACTAGTTTGGGAAGTTTAAATTTGATAAAGGTAGAAAATAAGAAGCGAGAGTAAGGCAAGTAGAGGAAGCATTTACTGGAGGATCGCCTCATCTAAATTTCTGCATAAAGTTTTTGGGTAAAACGAAATGAAATTGTACTTAATCTTAAACACATACTAGTATTTTAATACAAAATTCTTTCGTTTCCTTTATTAATAGACCATTTTTGGCTTATAATACTACAACCATGCGTATACATTTTTAAAATGATATGGCTGTAGTAAACATATGATCTTTTAAAAGGGCCAAGTTCAGCTGAGTGTCGCTAGATGTATAGATACTTATAAATAAAATAAAAATATTTATTCAGTAACAAAAAGGTACAAACAATTTTTTCCAATTGTGGAGGCCCTCTTTTAAGTGTGACAACACATGTGTCAGAGGGCCACGCTCTTCCGTACCTCTTTATTTGTGTACCTATTTACGAATATAATAATAATAATAACGTGTGAGTGAGAGAGAGAGAGAGAGGGTGTGTGTGTGTGTGCAAAAGAGATGTATGGTGTTCCATGCCAAAATGAGTGAGAGATGTTAAAAGAAAAACTGCGTTAAAAATATCTTGGGATCGGTGTAAACCACGTTTCATTTAAGGCAAAAAGGGGAGAAATACTAGTATTTAAGGAGATTCTCGATCTCCTCATAGTTACCTGTACCTCTACCGACGCTGGTTTTGAACTTGATCACGCTATATAACACACAAATGTACTTCCTAATGTTACAATTAGGTACACACTGTAACTCTGTACTAATTAGTATTAAGTAATTAAGTTGGTGTGATTAATTTACCGAAACACGCGTTTTTGTGTTCATTATTTTTCATATCTCAGTAAAAATATTTGACTAATTGTAAATTGGTACAAAATCCATCAAAACGTTCCAAATTACTTAACAATAGCTACCAAATTGTTTTCTTTGCTGTAGGGTTGCCTACTCTGACTTATGCGTACTACATACTTAGTTACAATACGAGTATTTGATGATTGTAATAAATTATAGTAATAGTTTTAAGTAGGTAATTAAAGAGCGTCGGTGGCCTAGTGGCTAGGACACCAGACTCCCATGCAGTGCCATTGCCAATGAGTTTTTCGTATTTTTCGAAGACTTACGTACATTTACCGACTGCTCCGACGGTGAAGGGAAAACATCGTGAGGAAACCTGCGCACTGAGATAACCAGTGTAGAAAATGGGGTAGGCACAAAAGATTCTCAAGGGTCGAAGTGCCGCTGGGGTTATTCCCGGCCCCCTATCATAAGATAAGATAAGTAGGTAATTAAATAATTAAAATAATCATGACTTACTTTTTTTTAAATACGGTCCCTACTCCTTGTAGGTATTGTGATTTATAAATAGTAAATAACATGAATTGGAGTTTATAGAAAAAATAACAACAAATCACAATTATTTTGTACACTTATTATATTTAAGTTAAAGAGATTATGTGACTATTATAAATTTATAAAATATATTAATATATCCATTTATTATTTATATATTATTTATTATTTTGTCGTTATTTTCTTTTAAAACTATAGTAAATATGTTATTAAAGAATAATTTTAAAATAGTTTCATTCAATTGATATAATGAACCAAGTAAAACATTACATACTAAGAATAAGCTGAACACGCTCCCTGTTGTCACAAATTAGTCTATGTACAACATTGTAAGGGCAAGATATGTACGTGTAATATGTATTTCTGTGCAATAAATGGTTTTGTATTGTATTGTAATATTAAGTAAGATTTAACAAATCAAAAGAATTAATTTAGCAACCCTATACTTTTAAAATTACTCATTCGAGAAAAATGTTATGCGCCGCTGCCTGTGGTTAAGTTTTTTTTTAATTTTTTACCTCAGATTTGATAACTAGATAATAGTGAGATGGACTGTCACGAGTATGTTAAGTCTATATCATAGGATTATTATTATACAATATATAAGCCTTCACACTTTTTGGGTTCCGTGATTTTAGTCAAAATTATAGTAAAGGCGTCATTCAATCGTTTTTAAATGAAAGGGTTAGAGGTTTCGTTTCGAGATTGGTTTAGGCTTTCGTTTTTATGTTCCTAGTAAGTACACACAAAACACACGCGTAGTGTTCAAAACACACGCTGATGTCTTCCCGAGGTCTACAAGATACAAGAACCGTCTCTATTTGCCAAGTTCCAGAGTAGACTTGTATAAAAAGAATTCCTTCTGTATGGCAATTTTAGTGTATTATAATCTGCCTAGTCGCCTTAAAAATGGTCCTGCTAGCCAATTTAAAACTAATATTTCCAAGTGGCTTCTAGACAAATGTTATTACTCCATAAAAGAGTATCTCAACGACACTAACAAATAGCAGAAAATATTTGCATACCGTTGTCGGTGGAACATATGATACCTATGCTTTTTACATCACCTATATTTTTCACTATGTTCTGGCAAATAAATTTCATTTCATTACAGTAATCTACAAACATTTTTTCTTCACGTTGAGAGTATATCTGAAGGTTTATCTCTGTAAAAGTAATCAAAATTAATTAATTAATTTAATTGTAAGTCTTTTCAAGTTTAATTAATGCAATGTTGAACAAATGTGTTTTCTTTCTTTCTTTCAAAACAATGTTTGTTTGCTTGTTTGTTACAAATAAACATCAAAACAATATTTTGTACTAGTTCTAGACGAGATCTGTTAAATGCACTGTGTTTGGCTGGAGGTCAAAAAAATTGGGCCCAAGCTTGCCTAAACCTTTTTAATTTGGTAGAGTCTGTATTTAAGACACCAGTTTTAGTCGTTGAACATTTTCATCATCATCATCATCAGCCTATTAATGTCCCCACTGTTGGGGCACAGGCCTCCCCTTGCACAAGGGGGTACGGGCCATTATCCACCGAGCAGGCCCAGTGCTGTGCGGTGGATTTCACATGCCTTCGGAAACTTTTCTTTTCCTCAGACATGCAGGTTTCCTTACCGTTGTTGATGTTTTCCTTCACCGTTAGAGCAGTAGGTAAATGTACGTAAGTCTCATTGGTACAAGACATTGTATGGTTTCGAACCCGGACCTCCCGCATGGGAGTCCGACGTCATATGGCTATAAGAGAGTCGGTGGCATAGTGGCCTATGCCACCGACTCTCTTTTTATCCTACCTAAAAAAAATCACACGCTTCTGCTGATTTAACACCACTGACTATTATTATTCGTTCCAAAAACGAAATCCCATGAACGAACACTATACATGTTCAATTTCGTAACAAAACTATTAAAAAATCGGTTGGACATTTTTTATAGCCCATAAAAACAACCGCTTGTTCGGACCGATTTATTATTTGTAGGGTAAACGTTGGAATTATGAAATTCCGTGTATTTCCCATAGATTAAGCATATAAATTGTCATTAACGGTTACTTTTCAGATTGTTAATGTCATGTTTTCTAATATTGGTGGGCGGATGCTTCAATTTTACGCGATTGTCTATGATAAAGAGGTTGTTCAACGGTTTTTATAAAACGTGTGGGATGGGTACATGCCCACTGGTGGTACATTCTTATTTCAAAAATTCTTCTTCACCATAAGTGTACGTATGCCTTTCCAATACAGCTCTTAATTTCCATGTAGGAACTTAGGGATAGATAGAGAGAAACACTTTATTGTACACAAATACAGGAACAGTAAAAAATACAGGAATAATAGCACGATATGTACAAAGGCGGCGATATAAAGCGATCTCTTCCAAGCAATCTCTGAAGTTAATTGGACATTAAAGAGATTAGCGACAGTGTAGTGTGAGGATATGAAAAAGGTTACTATTACTGAATACACAGTAAATTTAGTAAAATAAAAGTAATATGATATACATAAATAATTATGTAGGTATACTGAAATAGTTAAATGCATAGATATACATTATATAAATAAATATATAATAACTAAAAACATATAATAGATACTTACTTACTTACTCCGCTGGCGCAGCGACCCGAAGTGGATTGGCCTCCGATACCAAAGAGCGCCATCGCTCTCTCTCGTGCGCAGTCTCGAGCCAGTCAGGCGCCCGGAGCTCACGCAGATCCTTCTCCACTTCATCGCGCCAGCGGTATCTGGGACGTCCGACCGGACGTCGTCCGTTAGGGCGCCCCACATACGCTCGTTTAACTGCCCGATCCTCCCCCATCCTAGTGATGTGTCCGAGCCATATAATATATAGTAACAAATTAATTAATAATTCCAATTTTCCTACCGCCGCTGGGTACTTGGGTAGTATATTGTATATTTGTATATGTATTAATTTTCAACCATTTGGAACATATTAGAGCACTGCGGTTGCGTCAACATAATATTATACGTATTACACAAGCGTTAAATTGAAATTTTTGCTTGGCTTGACTAGCACTGTTAAGCGAAGAATAAAATTACATCCAATAACATCATAATAAGACGAAAAAATATATAATAATAACATAATTATAACTTATAGCTGCTGTAAATGGACATTGTCAGAAAATAATAATAATATTTTTTTTTAATAATAATAATAGTGGTAGTGTAGTACTAAGGATGGTTTTCCACCAAAGCTATGCGTAAAACGAGGTGGTGAGCGAGGAAAAAAATACACCTATAGAATAGAGTGACCGCTTCGCTTCCTCGCACAGCTCTGGTGAAACGCCAACCGAATACGAGAAACCTTGCTGGAGACAGGAATACTCGTAGGTAAATGCGTGGTACCATCCCAGGCTGACTCTCCACAGAGTCATACCACCATAAACTTAAATGGCAGTTAGTTTCGAGGTGTAAGTTTGACAGATCCCAGCAATTTGATAGATCTACTGGTTCCTACTGGTGTATAAGGAGGAGCTCGTAGCCTAGTTGCGAGCACGGTCCGAAAGTGATCGTGCAGGTTAAGCGACGTTGGCGCAGTCGGTACCTGGATAGGTACCGCTAGTGGCATATTTCATCTGAGCTCCTCCGTGCCTCCCGGTCGTTGTCGTTCGACAGCAGTCGTTAAGCCATGTCAGAGGCCTACGGGCGGCCTGAATAACTCTGACAAATAGGTTGGCCACTAACCATACGATAAGCTAGCAAGCAACTAGTGTATGGACTATAAATACTTTGTCATCTTACCGCACAAATAAACTTATTCTTATCTTAACTCTTCTGTTCTGCAATCAAAAACCCAAAGGAAAAATCACAAATCAAAACGAACCAAACGTTAGTCATGGGAATCTAAGACCATAGTAATTAATTAGCAACGTTTATTAATGCTCCATGTGCCGCGTGGTATAGGCTTGGTTAGGAGGCGCCATCTTAGAAAAAATTGAAGTCAACGACCGCTATGTCGTCACCTCTGGTTTCGAGCTACAAGTTGCTATGTGGCGTTTTTGTGTGACCTTGTAGTAAATGTGGAGATTGTGTTTTAGTACTATGCGTAAGGAATTAAGGATATATAAGGTGGATTTTAATTTTTTTAAATAATCTTATGGCGAAAAGTGGACACTATAACTATACCTACATGAGTAACTTCAGTTACCCGAATGATAGGCTTCACTGTTTCCTAAATTTTTTTTTTAATTTATTGACTACTAAACCCGCATTTGACCTCGATCTCGCCTGATGGTAAGCGACGATGAGGTCGACGATGGAGCATGCGGGTCCAGTAAATGCCTATTCACTCCGGCCTTGAAGATCCCAGGCTGTTCCATTCCTTACCCGTTCGCATAATGAACGAAGAAGCAAATCGCTTTGTACGAACAGATATCAACAACATAAGGATGGATGTATCCCATAAAATCATTCTTTTTTCGAGAGCCAAGAAAATTGTTTTCTCACTTCGCTGTACATTGATAATTTTCTACGTTTTATTTATCTACTGATAATAATATTCCTTATCAAAGCGGTAATGTACAGAGATGTCCATTTTTTGCATGGCAAATTTATATTAGATGGTTATAGGCTGACTCTGCACAGAGTCTACTCATACCTACTACCTCTAGTCTACTCTATCTTGAACTTAAACCAAGTTTGGCAATCAGTTCTGAGGAGTAACTCCCTCCCCTTCCATTCCTGCAATTTGATGGATCTTCTCCCCCTAAGAAAATATTGAACTCGACTGGAAATCCAGGACCGAGTCACAAAATATAAAGATATACAGAAATTACGCTCCGGCTCCGAGCATCCGTGATTTTATTCACCTACACTCGTAGGGTAGGCATGGTAGCGCTAGGGCAGCTACGTTTTCCATTTTAAAAGAAGAGCCTTGTGTAAAATATTTCGTTTATTTTAAGTACAAAAAAAATAATGCCTACCACATTTTGCGATTGAATTCGTCTGATTCGATTTGAGATCGCTTGTACGCAGAGTCCGCGTGTACGTTGGCCAATATCTGGCGTTTGTATTGAGTGGACTTTCTGTATCTATACGCTCTGATTGAAAGAGCGTCGGTGCACAGTGGCTAGGACACCGGACTCCCATGCGGTAGGTCCGGGTACGAAACCATGCAGTGCCATGTACCAATGAGTTTTTCGTATTTTTCGAAGACTTACGTACATTTACCGACTGCTCAACGGTGAAGGAAAACGTCGTGAGGAAACCAGCACACTGAGATGAACAGTGTGTAAAATGGGTAGGCACAAAAGATCCTCAAGGGTCAAAGTGCCGCTGGGATTATTATAAGATATCATAATATAAGAAGAAGTACAAAAAAATAATGCCTACCGCATTTTGCGATTGAATTCTTCTGATTCGATTTGAGGTCGCTTGTACGCAGAGCCCGCGTGTACGTGGGCCAATATTGGGCGTTTGTATTGAGTGTACCTTCTGTATCTATACGCTCTGATTAAAAGAGCGTCGGTGGCAGAGTGGCTAGGACACCGGACTCTCATGCGGTAGGTCCGGGTTCGAGTTTTTCGTATTTTTCGAAGACTTACGTACATTTACCGACTGCTCAACGGTGAAGGAAAACATCGCGAGGAAACCTGCACACTGAGATGACCAGTGTGTAAAATGGGGTAGGCACAAAAGATCCTCAAGGGTCGAAGTGCCGCTGGGATTATTCCCGGCCTCCTATCATAAGATAAGAAGAAGAAGTATAAAAAAATAATGCCTACCGCATTTTGCAATTGAATTCGTCTGATTCCATTTGAGATCGCTTGTACGCAGAGCCCGAGTGTACGTGGGCCAATATCTGGCGTTTGTATTGAGTGGCCCTTCTGTATCTAAACATTTTGTGACCGAACTGACTGGAAAAGGACGTCTCAGACGGTGGTTTACTTGCTCGTCATGTTTTTGTCGCGCGGCGACACATGTCGCGCGCGGCGACTTTTTTGTCGCGTGTTTATGACCCGGTCCGGTCCGTGTGCGCAAGCCCTTATAGCGCCGACTGCTTTTTATCGCGTATTATCTTGGACCATAAAGTTAATAAGGATAGACTCCTCGGGCCAGTCGCTCTTCTTAAGGTCAGTAACGCATCAACACCATCTCTTTCAGCATTAGCTGAGCCAGATGCCTATTGAACTTGGTATTATAATAATACACCTAGTATTATGGAGTGAAATAATATTTTTTTGTGATAATCAAGTGTTTTTCTTTCTTTCTTTCTTTCTTTCTTTCTTTCGTTCTTTCTTTCTTTCTTTCTTTCTTTCTTTCTTTCTTTCTTTCGTTCTTTCTTTCTTTCTTTCTTTCTTTCTTTCGTTCTTTCTTTCTTTCGTTCTTTCTTTCTTATGTTACTTGTATTTATCAGCGACAGTGGCAGTATTTATCAGTAGTTGTAGATTTATTAAAAAAATCGGTGGTAGATATTTACTTATGGGTGGTAATATATCTTCTTGTCGTAAGGTTAGTGGCCAACCTTTTTTCAGAGTTGTTTAGGCGGCCCGTAGGCCTCTGATATGGCCTACGACTGCTGTCAAAGAAGCAGCCGGGATCGACGGTTTAACACGCTTTCTGAGGCGCAGAGGATTTTGTGAAGGTTCTCAGGTGAAATTGTACCGCTAGCATGATGGAGATTAAGGAGATAATTTTGTTCATAATAAAATGAAAAATAAATGTTAATCGTTTCGTACGTACTGTATCACACTGATTATGAGCACAAAATTGTATTCATTCATTCTTTCAATGATAAAAGTCGAATCAAAAAGTTAGTCATTTGATTTTCACACGTATGGTTGATTCTGAACCATTCTTTCTAGATGGCAACTGGGAATACACGATTAATTTTGACCGTGCCCAACATTGCTTAATTTTCACGATCACTTTTGGACTATACTAACAACTAGGCTACGACTGCTGCGAGCCCCTCGTAATCATTACATTACCCATCACGTTCATGACCGTTGGTCTTGTACCTTCAATAAAAGTGCAGGCTTTGATACCCACTCCTTACAACATAATTGTCCAAGAGAATCGCCAATTACGTGTCGAGTTACACGAATTCATTGAATGATTTCGTATTTTCGAGTTGAATGGTCGATAAATTGTTTAAAAAAGTAAAGTGGCACATTACTGTCCCTTTGTTCGACGCGTATTTACATACCACCTACTGCGTGTGTTCGGGAAAGTGCCGTTTTTGGAGAAATAGCGTCTCTTTTCGCTTCGGTATCACACTTAATTAAATGGATTTAAACAGATAGATAAATGTATTTGTTAAAAAAATGTACTCTTATTTTATTTAGGTATTTTAATTCTACATACATAGAGTAAGTGCATAGCTATGTCCTATGTACTTGCACAAAAATCTCAAACATACATTTTTAATTATCATTGTTAATTGTATTTATTTCATCTGAAAGCAACAAAACCCGTTACAAGATAAGTCGTACAAAATAATTAAATAATAAATTAAATTAAATAATTTTTGAATTATTTACATCACTTATGTAACACATTAAGATTATATTTAACATAATTGAACAGAAAAATACCTATAATAGTACAATAGTGTACAGTCAATAAAAAATAAAAAGTGTGGATACAATGTCAAAATATATTTAATATGTGACAGACGCTAAGGAGTCGTATATATTAGGAAATGAGATAGTTTAATTACCTACCGGGATACCGGGAAATAAACAAACAAACAAAGCCTCGTAGAGACATCCCGGGACCAGAAGGCTGGCCTCTACTTCGCTCAGCGTATAAGCCTCGCCATACAGCAAATTTATATTACAAAGAAACCTGCAAATTTACATGTTTCAACGGTATTTCAATAGGGTATTTGACTTTAAAAAAATTATTGCATTAATCAACTTACATTGACATCCTCAGGATGTATCTGAAATCCGTTTATCGATATCTCAACTAACATCAGCTATATTAATGGTTAAAGTTAGTAGTGGGGGATGCTATGTCCCTTTCTTGCAAAACACTCCTTATGATGTAGCCAAGGAATGCTTGTATGCCGCTACATAACAGTGACGTCACAATTATCTATTGCCGTCTCTTTCTACCGTCTGATTTTTGATTGCCTATAGCTATTTTATTATTCAACGGATTTTAATTCTGTTTACACATTTGCCCATCAATTGATGTCTATTTTTTATGAAATGTATTATTAATGTATATATTTTTTATTTGATACTTGTCAAATACCCTATCATCCATCTATTGGGAAATAAAAGATGATAAAGAAAATAAACTTTACAGTCACTAACTTAACTTAACTTTAACCACCAACCAACCATATCTGGGAATATGGCGCGTAACTTTTAATAATTTATGGCTTTTACACGAGTGTTGTCCATAATGGTTTCGCCGATTTAATACCTGTTATAAATAACAATAATAATACGCATTTCTAAATCTCAGCATATGGTAGCTTCACTAGGTATTGTCGCCTACAACTGTGATAGAGTCAAGTGAGTTAATGGCAATGCACCCATGTTTAAAAGAAAATAAAAATCGACAGTAAGCAACACTAAAGTCATACTCTTAACTGGTGGCTCAAAAGGGCTGGAACTCAGAGCCGTAACACTAAATTAAAATAAATAATTAAAACTATTTTAAATGATTCTTCTATCGCCTAGGTTGCCTGGAAATCTATCTATCTATCTAAATATTTTAAAAAATTAAATACTTATACTAGACATTGACAGATGTTATTTCTTTTTTCGAAGTTTTTTAGCCATAAATGCCTAAATTTTACAAAACACAGGCGCCAAATTCGACTTGATATACTCTAGGCATTACATACATCATTATCATCATTCATCATTATTACATCTTACATTCTACCTAATTTTGTTTAACCTTCAAGTAGAACTACAGCAGTTTGCAATGGCAACACATAACCCCATCGATTTAAACAAAAGGGTATATCAGTCCATACATTTTTCACCAAAAAATTTCACTTTGAATTGAAAAACAGATTCGCGAATTCGCGAAAAGTGTGTGAAGTTTTACAGTAGAATATTAATTTTGAAATAATGTTTACAGAAAATAATTTGGATCATCGGTTTTTGAAATCGGAAAATGGAAAATAGTAATAAACATGGTAAAAGGTGAGTCGAGCCTCGAGTCTTAAATCTTAAGGTGGGTACAGGTCGATTATCTAAAGCTGGCACGTTTACAGTACTCACACCAATGCAATTTCATTATACAGTATTTAGCCATTAGTTGGGTGGGCTCTGTATAAAAACAATGGGATAATTGTAGAAATATTATATTTTTATTGTGATGCATGAAATAGTTTAAAACATTATAAACAATTTCACGAGATTGTCCTCTTAAAGTTTTGCCAGATCCAATTGTTTCCTTAATAGTAGTAAAAATAAAACAATAACAATCTCAGTTACGCTCATAAGTTTGTCCGCGTGCGAGTGAGACACAGACTTTTCATGTTGCGTATGCAGTGTGACGTCATGCCGCGTGCTTATTCACAGACACTACACAAACGCAATGTGTGAATGTGTTGTACGTGCCAGCTTTGGATAATCGACCTGTACGGACTTGAGCAAGCTTGGGCCGAGCAGCCTCGCCCACGCACATCTCTGAGGCTATCTCAAAGTCGGTGAGCCGCTCAGGGCGAGGCAACGCGTTCTCAGCCTCGCGGTGGTGCGACGCACAAGATGGCGTCAAACGGCACAACAGCAGATTGAGTTTTTATTGCGAGAAAAAAATTGCGAGCCACGTACGCATTTCAGCAAATCGGCTAACAGAGCGTGCCTCGACCCTGAGCTGCCTCGCGGTATTTTGTCTTAGCTCCCCTCCCACCCTGCATCCGCACTGGTGCCTATTAAACTGTTTTGAAACTGACTGTACAAAGATACCAAGGCGGGTCCACATTACTCCCCGTCGAAGCTTCCTCGGTTGTGAAACGTGAGAGGTGTCGCGTTCAGAGCTTTACAACCTAAAGTTCGTCGGGTCACAGTATTTATGGGCTGAGAGACCGCTGGCTATGGCTATCGGTCATAGGTTAATAAATTGTTTTTGTGTTAACTATTAAACGCAATGTGAAACCTTTCCTTACTCTGTGGGAGTCTTAGTTAAGGCGACGCGTCGGATCATGGGCGTTACGTTCAATTCCCAGAAACTCCAGTCAGTGAAATCCATTGCCTTAATCTCCAATTACCTGAATGTCTAATTCCTTGAATGTCCAGTTCCCCGAACGTCCAGTTACCTCTCTTTAGATGACGACAAAACTGAGGCTCTAATCATATAACATAAAATTTTACACACTAAACTCATTACGTTCTTCAGATTATTAACACTTAACTTCCCACACTCACACACCCACTCACCCTACACTACAGATGCACACTTACATTATTACACACTCCCACACAACCTAACACCCCCCCACCCATACTCACTCTTACCATTATCTTTACTAAATTCCTTTATGATTAAATTTTCCAAATTCCTTTTAGGTTAGGAATATAATTTGTAATTTGCTTGCACAGAAAATGCGACGGAATCCCGACTTCCAAGATACAGGTTTTCGGCCTAGTTTGTAAGTCGGAGGTCCTTTTTTGTGCCCTGTATAAGTAAATAAACTTTTTCATTTTCATTTCAGTTCCCTGAATGTCCAGTTCCCCGGTCACTTAGATTTTTGTCCAATGTCAAAGTGACAAATGTCACAATGACAAATTGTTTGAGGTATTATGAGTTGTATGGAAGTTGTACGGAGGTTTGGACGTTCGATGAACAGGACGTTCACATTTCATTGTCTGTCTTTTCATATTATGGTTATGTCTTTTTTCTCATTCCCTTTGTCATAATTATCTTGTAAGAATCTATCACTTAAAGTATCACTATTTCCACTAAGTCTACCACTCTTTTAATCAGTCCATTCTCTCCCTCGTCTATATTTGGTTGATGATGATGATTACTTACTTACTTGCCATCACATGTTAAACTGTTGTACTTCATTTGTACTGGTATCCTAGATTTAGTTTAGTGAGTAGTAACATCAGATCAGAATGACGCTACATCTGGCATAAACATTTTACAAATTAGAATTAATATAGAATCTACCATCGTAAGAAAAGGTCTGAAAAAAGCGCCTAGTGATAGAATTACAAGTTTAACCGGTGTAGAGTTACTACGTTATCTGCTGTCGTAATATTTATTGAGTTTTTATAAGAAAAAGAAACTCTAACTAAAGATTATGATCTCATAAGAGTGTAAAATGTAAATTTTATGAAGTTGTAGTCAATTTTTGTAGGTACAGTAGACCACAAGCTATAGTATACCATCTGACAAAAACCTTCGATTAATTCCCAACCTTATGACTGCGCAATATGATATATTTCAGATTCTCAAATTTTGACGTTTTGGGTAGGTTGACCTGTGGGCGATTGTACCTATATTGAATTACACAGATAACTTGATAATTTAAAAATAATGTCAAATAATTAGTAGGTTATGTTGCCGTAGGTGGATGAAGGTGTGGTAACTAGAAATAGGTGAAAATGGTGTGAATTAATTTTCCATTTATTACGTATAAATTCTATTATGAGATTGACTATACAGGCTGTAACATTAAGAACGGTCAGTATTAGAAACTCTGAAACTATAAGACATACGAAGATCTGTTCTTAGGAACCATGTCATCCATTTTAGTAACAAGAAAAACTGGATTCATACATTTAAAAAAAAACTGTACTCAGCCTGGGAATCGAACCCGGTTCTTTTGAAAAAAATCCAACACTATTTCTCTTTAGATATTAAGGATATTAAGGATGAAGTGTACAAAACAAGCTACGACACAATTGAAGACCTAAAAGCAGCCATAGAGACAATTTTAACGCAAATTCACCACCTGAAGATACAACATTCAATAGTAAGATCGTTACCTAAACGAGTTGAATGTTGTATTTTACAAAATGGTAGTCATTTCGAACACCTACTAAAATAAATTAAAAGATATGGAAACAATGCGTTTTATTAATTTTAAACATCACGTTTCATACTAACATTTATTCCTTAAGACCTACACAATCGATATCTAAATAGAAATAGTGTTGGATTTTTTTTCAAAACAACCGGGTTCGATTCCCAGGCTGAGTACAGGTTTTTTTAAAAATGTATGAATACTGTGTTTCTTGTTACTAAAATTGATGACATGGTTCCTAAGAACAGATCTTCGTATGTCTATAGTTTCAGAGTTTCCCATACTGACCGTTCTTAATGTTACACCCTGTATATTGTTCCTATAAGAAATTGTACAATTCCTATAAGATTTTTTTTATTATTAGGTAAACGGGTGAAAAACCTGATTATGTGGTCACCGTCGCCCAATATATACGTCACCACACTGTATTAATATTAGAGGATTTTTGATGCGCTGCTAACATTGAGAACTAAGATGGATTGACTCAAGTGCCGGAAATTACGTTTTTAATATTCCAATAAGGATTTTTTGTTGGATAGAGTAGCGTAGCGATCTGTTGACCCAACCTCCCCAGATTACGAAGTGATTACAAATCTAAAATAGAAATACCATACTGTACAGCGTCAGTGTAGTTTTTTTTTACTTGTAATTATAAGGATTGCTGATTCGTGAAATAGCGCCCTTTTGTGAATTTCAGCATAGCTATCGCATAGGATAAATACAAAGGTTCGATACTTTAGACATTGAAAGAAGAAAAAAAAACATATATCAACGGTTGTCAAAAAAAATTTGCAGAAAATCAGCCCTGTGGCTTGCCTCAGCATTATGCTAAGCTGGTGTACCCTTTTTGGCACTGTACCACACCGGATGTTCTGTGCTGCGTGTATTAAACTTTGTATACTTCTGTATTGTGTTCTATATTCTGGTGTTTACAGTGCTAAATAAACGATTTCAATTTCAATTGTCAACAAAAAATCTGTCAAATATATTTTATTAACAATAAAAATAACTATCTATTACAAATATTCGAAGGTCCGCGTTTATTATAACTAACTTGTTGCTCACTAATTTTATTTAGTTTAATATAACCTATGCTTAAGTTCCTACTGGTGTATGGACTGTGAATCCTTTGTAATCTTACCGCACAAGCCGTTTCTTTCGAGCCGTCGCGAGATAATAAAATAGTATAGAAAGGACCCAGTGGAAATCTGGGGTACATATATTTTGGGGTACGTTTATCTATGATTTAGAGAATTATACATGTGAAATATGTTTGCGCATCGTGGTGTTATTTAATTAAGTGCAAATTGTTACACTTCAGCAGCGACTGGAGCGACTGGATGAGAAGAGCCGAAGATCGGGCTCAATAGCGCGTCTTGGGAGAGGCCTATATCCAGCAGTGGACTTGTGTGGGCTGCTGATGATGATGTTACAGTTCTTTCTTTACCTCCCGTTTTGATTACTTCGCATCCAACATCCTCCGCCTTTCTCTGCTCTGAAACCCTGCTTCTCTTTCACCCACTCCTGCACCGTGACTGTCTCACCTACCTACCGATCGACAGTCGCGGCGCAATTAATAACTCGTAATCGTCACTTTGGGGTCTCAATCTTAACAATTTCAAGAACTGGTTAACTAACCCTCATTAAATACATCTCATATAATTATCGTGGATAAAAGAAATTGTCAATTCTCTTGCAATTTTGGTAATTAATAATAGGTATGTTGAAACTGATCGTAATACCAAACAAACTGGAGATATTGTAGAAACACGTTTTTATTCTGCAGCAAGGCAATGGGAAGACATTTCAAGAAACAAAACAAAATATATAAAAAACCAAATATGCCTGCCAGTTTCCACAAGGTATCTACCGAAGGCATTTCATAATTATATTAATAATACTCTACTAGTACTAATAGTACTCTTTTCAAAATTTTAAGGAATCCCACCTCTCCCCCCTATTTGCGTGAACGCTTTAATTTCTTGCGGTCGGGTGATAAGCTCTCTAGGTCCCACATTAGTTCCCTTCTACAGTTTCCTCGCACCCCCCACAAAACCGACTTCTTTAACTACTCCTTCTCTGTGCATGCGGTCAGGTTGTGGAATGCTCTCCCTCCCGGCATTCGTGAAAGTCAATCCTTTCCTATCTTTAAGAAACTTGTCAAGGAACATTATTCTTCTCTCCTTTAGTTTCATTTTGTCATCACTGTATTATCTTAGTAATATTATAATTATATTTTTATGTTAGTATATAGTGTTTATTTATTTATTTGTATATTAATGTATTATATTATATGTATGTACGTATTTTCTATTTTGTACTATTAAGTAGATATATTTATCTAGCATATAGGTGTACACTTCGCCTGCCTTGATATGTATCAAATAGTTATTTTACGGGGTTTGCTGGAAGAGATCTCTCTTAGAGATAAGTCACGCCCTTTGTGTTTCACATATTTTTTTGTATAAGTTTGTATTATAATGTTGGTGTACAATAAAAAAAAAGAGTTAACATAAATTAATAATAACGAAGACGTTTTGTATTTAAAAAAATGTAATTTTGATATTACCGCGTTTGACTTCTACCTCACCTGGTGGTAAGTGACGATGAGGCCGAAGATGGAGCACAGTAGTAAAAGTAGCACAGTAGGTAAGTATATACATAGCTCTTCTATATATGTTTTATTAATGGGCTGTATATGTTTGTGATATATGTGTAGTAAGTAAGTAAAATACACTTATTGCACAAATAGAAAACAACAAACTAAGATAGAAAAGGAAATAGTGAAGTACAATTTAGACGGCATTATCGCTAAGAGCGACCTCTTCCAGGCAAACTTCGGGCAGAGGCAATGGTTTTTAAAGTATAAAGCTGTCAAGTTCGCGAAAAATTAATAGGTCTGAGTGCACATTGCGAACTTTCGCACCGGAATTCATAAACGCCGAAGCAAAAATATTTATTTGACGTCTGACTTTACATAGAACGGTGGCATAATTTTATAGGCAGCATCACGGAAGCGTCGCCTTAATACCTCCAGCGGAGATTACCTCTTCGACCCGTGCTATTCCAATATTTCAATGCATTATTGTGTGAGGATTGCGAAGGCAATCGAGCTTTAATTACAAACCTAATCCCGCATACGGAGAGCTTACGGTAAAGCCTTAATGGTTCTGTTCATACATACATACCGTAAGCGTGAGGTGCAAGAAACGTCCTTAAAGGCTTCCTTAATTTTCGTGTTAAGGAAGGAGTGTTATCTCTATCTAGAGCTATTGGAGTGAAAAGGAATAAAGCACATAGTTTATAGAGTTAACTTTATGGACGTTTCATATAGCGGTGGGCGATTATGAGATGTACTAATACTTATCATATGAGTGTCGGTGGCACAGTGGCTAGGACACCGGACTCCCATGCAAGAGATCCGGGTTTGAAACCGTGCAGTGCCATGTACCAATGAGTTTTCGAAGTCGAAGACTTACGTACATTTACCGACCGCTCTAACGGTGAAGGAAAACATCGTGAGAAACCTGCACACTGAGATGACCAGTGTGTAAAATGGGGTAGGCACAAAATATCCTCAAGGGTCGAAGTGCCCCTGGGGTTATTCCTGGCACCCTATCATAAGATAAGATAAGATTATCATTATCAACTTGATTTTATTGCTTAGCTGACACTGATCCATAGTCCATATTAAAAATAACTCAGAAAGAAGCTGATAAACAAACAAATACCCTAAATCACACACCCACACACACACACGAACACACACACACACACACACACACACACACACACACACACACAAACACACACATAGACACACAGAATGCATTTCCACCACCCCTTATATTAACTTTTATTATTGTTCTTTTTTTTCTTCCAAATTATGTCACTTTTATATTTTCCCATGTTCTGTTACATGTTCATTTCCACTGGTTACAGAAGAGATCTGTCCTCCGAGATACAGGAACTTCCTAGTTCGGAGGTCAGCGCTTATTGTAAGCTAACTGGTTGCTCACTAATTTTATTTAGTTTAATATAACCTATGCTTAAGTTCCTACTCCATTGTAATCTTACCGCACAAATAAACTATTCTTATTCTTAATTAAGTTTTTTTATGTATGCAGGCAGGTTTAATCAATATATGTCTATGTGAATTTCTAAGTCGTAGTACCTAAATACAAGAAGCAAATTGAATTCGATCATGATCATCGACATGATATCAGTCAATGCGCATCGACAACGCATAATCGAATTGTCCAATCAAATTAATAGATACGTCATCTCCCGCCATCTTCACGGTTCCAAATTCAAATTACGAATTCGAAAATCGAACCGAAAAAACGACGTTTTAACGGACTTTTTTTGTTAAAAAAACACAAGGTGCAGAGTTGAAGAGTGCAATGGGTACGCATGCACCTGCATTTTTTACGCTATTCAATGGTTATTCTTAAATTTATTGTAACAGGTGTATTTTTAAGAAATTTATTCGTACAGATATGCTGTTTGTCTAATTAAATTCTTGCGTGAATATGTTTTATCAATTGATAGTCCATTTTGAAGTTAAATTATGATTTTAGGTGGTCATAAATAAGACTAAAGTGCTTTTATAGTGCATCTTTGCAGGACATGTTTTTATTTTCTATAATTTACGTCTGCAGAGACTTTTTTTCATGATAACACATTTAAGATGATACCTACGTAGATCAAGTTTTTAAACACAAGTAAGTAACTATTATCTTATCTTATCTTATAGCAGCAGTCTCACTCGTCTCATTGTAGGGGTAAGATGACACTAAGAACCTACACAAGATGAGACTGGCAGACAATCTCACCTGTAGAGTCTGTGGTGACAGCGTTGAGTCAATGGAACACTTGCTGTGCGAATGTGACTCGCTGGCTGGAGGCGTATGAGTCTTCTGGGGGTAGTCTACCCGAAACCGGAGGACTATAGGCTCCTTCTTGTAAGCTGTACAGCGTCCTTGATGCAGGAACAGGACGGAGACTAAGATAAGGGGTGAGCACAAAAGATCCCTGAGGGTCGAAGTGCCGCTGGGGTTATCCCTGGCCCCTTGTCATAAGATAAGATAAGTAACTATTAAGTACTTAGGTATCGATATAAGTTTTGCGAATATTTTCAGCTTAGGCATTACAATTATTTTTTTAATAATTTTTTTTTAATAAATTATTTTTTATATTTATGTGGTCACATCGGTCACGCCCACGTTTCAACGGGCACGGTTTGATTGATAGCAGCTTGGTTGTTTCAATTATTTCGGGTCGTTCACACTGGAGCTTAGCGGTCGTGCAAAGGGTATATATGAAATAAATAACAATTAAAAACGTGCTACAATGACTTAGAGGCAAGGACACCCGACACCTATACCGGAGATTCGAGTTCATGTCACGCCATAATGAGTTTGGTTTATTAGTTGCACGAAACGTCCTTAAAATTAAGTCTTCATTAAAATACATGGTATCTCTATATTTCTATATATATTATAGTATTTACGTAATATTATTACTACTGCATTGCAGCTTGCAGAGCTTTGCATTCTTTATTATTATTATTTATTTATTTGAGGGTAGTATCAATTTCATACGCCTTTTGCATCCGTATATCCGTATCATATGATTATTCCATCACCTGAAGGTTGCCTGTAAGATATCGCTTAAAGCGATAAGGCCGCCATCTGCACATTGTTTTGTACCTCTCTTTATGTTGTATGTTTTGTTTTTGTCCCCGGTGTGCAATAAAGTATATATGTATTTGTAACTCTTTCGTCACCATGGCTCTGGGTAGCTTTATAGGTAAATATTTATTTTATAGGTAATAAGTACCAGGGGTAAAATAAATCTCCCGTGGTACTACCAGAATGGTTAGTATTACCTACTACGGGAAAGAAAATACCGTGGTACTACCAGTAGTACCATCGGTAGTACCACGGGTAAGCCGCCGAAGTTTCTAACAACTCACGGAAAGAATGTCAAATATTATTTTGAATCTGTAGCACTGCATAATTAAGCATACTTTGCCCTAACTGTTAATTTAAAAACGCATATTATTTGGGCGATTAAGTAGATTATTTAATTAATTCGACTTATTTATTTGGGGTTTGTTAAAAACCTGATCTATAAGGAAAACATTTTGGTGTCCTTCACCTACGCCATTTGGTATTTCGTAAATATTTTTTTCTTATAGTATAAGTTAATATAAATAAAATATATTCGTATGTTTTTAATCGTCTACAGCAGCTTGTTTATTCCTAGTTTCTTTTTTTGGAATTATGCACATTCTTATAAGATTTATTTAACAAAAACATTTGTTACTCTCATTTCGTAATTTGTTTATAAAGAAACCACAATTAATAACATAAAGAGGTTCATTCATTGTGGTCGTGTCAAATAGCGTTTTAATGAAATATTAAATATCAGTTTTCGATTGGGTTATGTAAATTTTACATTGTTTTATGGCACTGTATACAAGAACTCTTTGGTATTAAATGCACTATATTTCACTGGCAAACTACTTGGTACTATAGCCATAAATACTAGAGTAATATTACTATTATTATTAGTAGTATTACTTATAAGCTCTATTAAAAATATTATACTTATGTAAGCCAGCACTTTATTGACCAAAAAATCTTAACCTTAACATCAATATACATTTTGGAGATTTGTAAATTTGTTAGGAAACATACACACTTGTATAAAAAAGCAGAGGACCTACACAGTACGCCATTTAATACTCGACACCAGAAAAGGTTTGCTCTGCCAAAATCAAAATTAAATCTACACAGTTCTGGACCGTTCGTTATGTCAATAAAAATATATAACAAAATTTCAAAATGTATCGACATCGAATTAAAAGACTCGATATTCAATAAAAGATTAAAGATGTATCTTCTTAACAAATGTTTCTATTCGCTGCAGGAGTTTTTTGATGATAAAACCAATACTTAACTATAAAATCAATTATGTATAACTTATAATGACATTTAATTCAATTTATCTCGTTAGCATTTATTACTATTATAAAATATTATAATCTCTTATTTAATATTGCGGTGCCCTACTCAGGGTTTCATGTATGACCAGATAATATACATTTTTAAGACCAATTGTAACACATGAAAAGCAATAAATGGTATGAGTATGAGTTTGCTTTGAATTGTAATTTGACAGATGAATAAATATGTACAAGTAACTAAGTAAGAAAGTTAAGTAAGTATAAGTAAGTAATATGTTCTCCGGTAGGTAAAATAAGGGTTTTGGTTCAACCTACGATGTTTCGATGACTGAAGAATGAATGCATTATTGAACGAGCAACCGAATGTAAGAATGAAATGATTGATCCATGACGTATATCCGAGTAAGTGAATGAGAAAATAAAAGAGACGGTAGGAAAGAGGGAAGGTGGACGGGTTGTCAGTATTATTATTAATTAGCTTATATATCGTTTTCCATATTGATTGCACACCTACTACTTCTTTCTCGAAATCATTTCCTCTGCCCGAAAGTTGCCTGGAAGATCGCTCTTAGCGATAAGACCGCCTAAATTGTACTTCACTATTTTCTTTTCTATCTTTTGTTTGTTGTTTTCTATTTGTGCAATAAAGTGTATTTTACTTTACTTTTATTTATTCATCAGCAACCTACTCTAGTCCACTGCTGGACATAGACCTCTCCCAGGGCGCGCCATTGAGCCCGATCTTCGGCTCTTCTCATCCAGTCGCTGCCAGCCACTTTGCGCAGATCGATCCGACAGAGTCGCTCCATCTAGCAGGGGGTGTCCTACACTACGTTTTCCCAAACGCGGTCTCCACTCCAGAACTCGTCTACCCGGTTGTCGGTTCTGCGACAGATGTGATGTGACTTCAGCACACTATTCTTTATTACAAGCTTGAATTTTATGTCCGTTTTGTTCTATAGCTGCCCGTCTGTCCGTCCAACAGGTGCGTACGCGCATCGCTCCAGGCGATTTTGACACCATACAACTTGCCCTCCTTTTCGCCACATGTGCCTTAATAAACCTTCGGACAACCAAGCAGACTTACCACTTCTTCAAAAATATTTTCAGCCTCTATTTTTATAGATATAAAGACTTTTATCGCGATAGCGTTGGAGATACAAAAGGCAAAGTTAACTTTGTGCAAGAATAAAGTAATCGACAGTTGACTTTCTTGTTGCGTAATACGAAATTAACTCGCTAAGTTAATGATGTAAGTAATTACTTACGTACTTACATGTGTACAGCTACTTAAATTAAGTTGGTAATGTTTTGTAAACCATTTTGTGAATCCGGTCTACCAAATTACAGCAAGGCGAATCATTTGAGCTGGTTGTTTCAGTTACCTACAAACCTATACAATTATAATTTTATTATAAAGCTACCTTATGTCGTCGAGTTAGCAGCTTATCGAAAATCCTTTTCCGCTGCGGCAACAGGCTGAGGCAGTTTCCTTTTTCCGGTGCTGCAGGCCACCTTCATCACACTTAATTACTTTTGTTTATTTATTTTTAGAATATATTTGGTTAATATTATTTTTATCTTCTGTACCTAATTATTTGTATGTGTGCGCTATTGGGAATAAATTCTTTCTTTCTTTCCTTTTGCGATATATTGGTGAAATGAATGTCTATTGGCGATGGTGACCACTTACCACCAGATGGCCCGCTTGCTTCGTCTGCTCTCCTTATACAATTAAAAACCGGCCAAGAGCGAGTCGGACTCGCGCATCGAAGGTTCCGTTCTCAAAAGAAATAAATACGTACGTGTACATTAGTTTTAGTTTTGAAAAATAAGGTTTAAATTTTTGTTCCTCAAAAATTATAAGTATTAAGACTTTATTTTATTTTGCCGGGAATACATATAATAACTACTATCAGTACTAATTATTTCAGATATTTTTGTCGATAAAAAAATTTTTTTTTTAAATGTCCTGTAAAAGATAAAGGATCATCTATGAGTCTGAATTATTTCTGATTTTTCGGCTTACGAACTTCGGAGATTAGGGGGGAGGGGGGACGGTCATGAACGGCCTGAGATAGATGCGGGCAAGCCAGACTGTGCCAACCAAAAAAATTATAATCTATTTTTTTTATTGTATGTACCTTAAAGTACATTTTTACAACGTCACTTTTTTACTCAATCACCACTTCGTAAGGTACTATAGCTGAAACAAAAGAAGCGGGACAAGAAACAATCAGTAGTATATTGCATTAGAATGGTTTCTGAAAAAACAGCTGTGACATACATACGGACACCGAAGTCTCACCACAAGGCTTCCTTTTTTACAATTTTGGTACGGAATCCTAAAAACTGGAGGTACTTACACAAGTAGGTACTAACTTGTAAAGATAAATAAAAGCTTCTAATGAATGGTATTTCGTAAATAAGAAAGAGCTGTCGTTCAGTTATGTGACTGCAGTTCTTACTATATTATTGTTGGACAAACACACACCCACATCTGAGGCACCATCTCTTCCGCTGGTGTTAAATTTCATGTACTCATGTTAACTGAACGAGTACGTATATACGCACAAACATACAAAAGTTTATTCTATGCCGTGCTAGCAAATAATAGGTTTTCTAATCAAACTACTTGGACAAACTCTTTAGTTACTCGAAGCCGGATCGGCTCTCCATTCAGAACAGTTCTAAAAGGTAAGGAGAAGGAACATCATCCAGTAAAAGAAGCTCTACAGTAAAAGAAGAGTAAAACAAAGAGTAAACCTAGATTTAACCTACAACATTGAGCTTTTGTATGGAGCAGCTGATGTTTTTCGCGATTTCAGAGATGGCACTGCTTAAAAAAAATTATTGACTACTAAACCCGCATTTGACCGCGATCTCGCCTGATGGTAAGCGACGATGAGGTCGACGATTGAGCATGCGGGTCCAGTAATTGCCTATTCACTCTAGCCTTGAAGATCCTATATTACTAGGTTTCGGGATATACAGACGCCAGCAGGCTGTTAAATTCCTTAGCCGTTCGCATAATGAATGAAGAAGCAAATCGCATTTACGAGAGCGTTGGTGGCATCGTGGCTAGGACGTCGGACTCCCATGTGGAAGGTCCGGGTTCGAAGCCATGCAATGTCATGTATCAACGAGTTTTTCGATTTTTTCGAAAGACTTACGTACGTTTACCGACTGCTCTGATGGTGAAGGAAAACATCGTGAGGAAACCTGCACACTGAGATAACCAGTGTGAGAAATGGGAAAGGCAATGGCAAACCACCCCGATAAATCTGCCACGAGAGTCGTTCTATGTGATTAATTCCAGAGATATTCATGGTTATAGTTAGTATAGGACAGATGCTTTGTCCCTTTCTAGCAAAATAGCTTTTATATGCAGCCAGGACCTGCTTGTATGGCGCTAGAGAACAGTTACGTCATAAAACTTATTGCCGTTTCTTTCGTTCTGATTTTTGATTGCCTGTAGCTATTTTATTTTTCAACGGATTTTAATTCTGTTTTCACATTTCACCGTCAAATTACAGCTATTTCTTATTTTTTAAGAAATGCAGTTAATATTTGGAAACTACCCTATTGTCCTGATTTCTCGTTACTATTACCAGACTTCTTCTGCGTGCTCTGCACTGCTTTTTGGTGGGTGCTAGTTGTGCTTCCGTTATGGTTCCATACTAAATGAGCTCGTTGCTCTTAAGCAACTTGGAGCAGAATTGCCGGAACGGTCCATTCAGATTGCTGTTTACTTTATGTCTTTAGGATAAGATGTGATAGCTTTGTAAGAGTCTTGTGGTACCCATCATTGGATCTTCAAGTTCCATTGTGAAATGTTCTTCATCTAAATTACATTTGATTGAGAAATAATGTACCTAACCATTTGGTAGGAATAGTACAAGTAGCAATTACCAGGAGATCGATTCCACTAAATACAACGTATCTTAACTTATCTTATGATAGGGGGCCGGGAATAACCCCAGCGGCTCTTCGACCCTTGAGGATCTTTTGTGCCTACCCCATTTCACACACTGGTCATCACACACAGTGTGCAGATTTCCTCACGATGTTTTCCTTCACCGTTAGAGCAGTCGGTAAATGTACGTAACTCTTCGAAAAATACGAAAAACTCATTGGTACATGTCACTGCACGGTTTCGAACCCGGCCTTTGAGCATGGGAGTCCGGTGTACTAGCCACTAGGCCACCGACGCACTAAAAAATACAACGTAACTAAATAGAATCTAAACTGCATCGTTATGACGTGTTTCGTATGCTACTATCCACTAACAATCCAATTTCAGTTAAGTTCCGATCGAGTCAACGATCGATCCAATAGTAACGTATTTGTGCATGCTAATAAAACGTATAGTTTATACTGAATCGCAGTTGAACGGTAACAAAACGCTTCAACTGCCAAATATAACGATAAACTGTCCTAAATTAAAGTTTGGCTAGAAAAAATTCCTATGGGTTATCCCACAGGGATTTTTTCTAGCCAACCCAATAGGGAAAGCATAAAGATAATATAGGTGTCAAATACCTTAATTAAACTTAAATAGATTTAAGCTTAATATAGGTATTTATTTCGGGTTACTTTTTGTCTTTTCCTGTTTTATTTTATTACACTAATACTTAAGCATGTTAGTTTTACTTATTTGTTAATTTCATTCTTTTTATTATATTGTGCCACTGTATTTTTTATTTTTTTTAAATCCGGAAATGTGGGAAAAGATCGCCATGCACTGGGTGCCACAAGACGGACAGCGGCGCCGAGGCAGCCCAGGCATAGGTGGAAGGACGATATCGACCACTTCCAAAAAGGATGGTATAAGGACGCCGAGGATAGGGGAAAATGGAAAGGAGGAGGGAGGCCTTTGCCCAGCAGTGGGACAGTCTATAGGCTATTAAAACAACTTAATCTTTCTCTTTATTATATTATATCTCTGTTTTCTTTCTGTTTTCATTGTGTAAGTTTCTCAACATTGTAACCTGATAACTACAGTCTTTTTCCCGCCACTGTATCGTTCTATCATAGATTCCATTCATTCTACAGAATGGCTATAGGAGTGCGTCAGCGCATTGGCAACCTACAAATGGTCATGTCGTTTCAATCGGCATTGGGCATTCAGTCAGGCCTTTCTCCACGACGGCTGTGGGTGGGTGTAAGACGCGCGCGGCTTCCTTGTTAGGTGTACGGTCAGATGTGTCAACATTGATTTGATTCAATCAAATGCCTTAAGAAGGATTGCGTTTGCATTCTTTGGAGTACCAAAGACCCAATGCTGATTGGTGGATTTCATACACCTTCGGAAACTTTTCATTTTCCTCAGATATGCAGGTTTCCTCACAATGTTTTTCTTCAACGTTATATATACGAATACATATACTAATATAATTAGATACACTAATTTAATTCTTACATACAAATAACATAATAACTCAGCTCAAAGTCTAAAGTGTTAACGTGACTAAAGTGTTCTTAACCAGGGTCTAATAAAATTGGAATTTCTTGGAATATATTTCATGTAAAATGGGATCTCTGTATACGAGTAGGTAACAGTAAGGTGATTCGAATTTGAGCTCAGATGTTTGGGACCTGGTGCTTCCCATATCTGATACCTTGACCTGATGATGACCAGGAAAAGTAAGGAACTCCACAATGATAATTGATATGTCAGGGGTTTTTAATTATTGTTATTATTTTAAATCTCAGTTTAGAGGCTTTGGTACACGACAAGGTGACCATGTCAGCCTCGTTAGAGTTACTAAGGAAAGGGAAGGGAAGCTCAAGTATTATTAGAGGCAGCCCTCACTTTGAGAGCCAACTTAGCAAACAACAGTAAGTGTTTCATATTTCATATATCAATTTATTTTTTTAATTTATATTATAGTTATAGTAAAACAAAAATCTTTTGCTCAGTGTACCTACGTCGTTCCTAACAGCATATAAATGCGGTTTTGAATACGTTATTGAATAGCTGAATCACACGTCCAATGGCTGTTTGATAGAAAATTGCCATAGAAACGGTCGAAGAAAGGCTTAGATGGGGAATTCTATTAGGTTTTCTCACTGGTTATTTGATAAATATTGTAGGGCCTATAACTGTTTCTTGTATGTTGGATTAGGTTCTCAGGAGTTTCAGGATGATTGATAATATTTTGAGGATGCATTTTTATTTAATAAAAGAATCTTTTGATAATAATTAATAGATTTGACATTAACCTTATGCCTTGTTTTATTACGATTTATAACCTATTCTTTTTCATGGCGTAAAAATTTTTTTCATGCCAAAATAATGTCGAAACATGTATGATCTATTCCAACAATACTACTATCTTATATGTACCGTGTTTCGTGCGATTTTTTATTTCATTTCAGTCTTCCAGCAGCCGCAGAAACTTTTTATAACGCGTTGAAAATTATTTCATATCTTCTTTTCTTCTTAATTTTTTTTTCAAGACGAAAAATATTTCTTTAGAGAACGGGACCCTCGGTGTGCGAGTCCTACTTGCACTTGTATATAAAAGATGTCCCCAAATTTTGGGATTTTATGGGGCATGATACAGTGGTTCCTATGCTCTCCTCCTGTCCTCTGTTATACTCCTATATTGAAAATAAAAATGCAAATACGTTTATTTGCTTTCAATACAATAATGATACAATAAAATTATAACATGAAAGCAAATGGGTCCATGTCTCAGCATAATGGCTGATGACGGGGTGCCGTCAGCCGCTGGTATTCTGCCATGCCCGACATAACACAATAATAGAACACACTCTTCTCTTTCTTCTTCTTCTCTTCCTGTCACCCCCTGCTGGGGTATAGGGCTCGAACAATTGCTGTCCACTGATTGCGATCCTGCGCGGCGTCTTCGAGTTCCTTCCAGGACATTCGGATTGTGGCTGCCTCGTTTTCAATTGACCGGCGCCATGTGGATTTCGGACGACCAGGCCTGCGTTTACCTGATGGGTACCATTTCAGGGCCATTTTTGAGGGATGATCGTCCGCCCTTCTGAGCACATGACCTAGCCACCGCCACTTGCGAGTGAGGACCTCCTTGGAATGGAACACACGGAATAACAAAATTAACAAAAACAGAACAAACACACAACATTCGTTTTTAATATGGGGACACCAGCGTCTCAGGATTGCTTTATCAACAGCGTCAATATTCTGTCCTGCAACTTATGAAATTGCATTTCAACCAATTATTACCTCGCTACATGCTGCATAACCTCACCCTCAGGTATTTAACATACCTGGGTCTAAAGCCATTTAATATTCTTTATTCTTCTTTTTTCTTCTTTATATTGTGCAATAAAGAGTATTCATTCATTCATTCATTCTCTAAATGCATTTAAGTTTATATCATATCATTTATTCATAAACAAACATTAATTGTGTTTGTATATTTACATGCCAAAAATAATAATGAAACTCTTTCAGTGTCAACCTTAGCTAAGTTATAATCACGTTATAAAAAAGAAATTTAAATTACATTTTTTTAAATTAAAATCTATGTCATAAAAAAACTGAATCCAAGAGTTAGGTTAGTCACTTCGATACACCATTTAAAATTTAGGGAACCCATTTGAATAATAATGAGATTGAGTCACGAGGAAGCCCCGAGTTAGGATTACCCAATAAACTAAGTCAGTTTGAATACAATGGTACAATAATTAAATTCACTATTATAATCAGTATGAGAAAGGACAATAGGTGACACTTGGATTCACAGTGAGTCACTGGTTAAATGACGGAGTGAACTTTTAGTAAAAGAAGACAAGATATGCGGGAAACGAATACTTTCCCATTGCTGGTGTAAGAGTAAAGACAATAGATCACACTTGGATTCACAGTGAGTCACTGGTTAAATGACGGAGTGAACTTTTAGTAAAAGAAGACAAGATATGCGAGAAACGATCACTTTCCCACAGCTGTTGCGGTTTGTATATTTCTCGAACCAAAGATTTTGAAATTCACCCTATGTCACCCGCTTTCTCGAAACCGTATCTGGTAATTGACGCATGCGCTGTGATGTCCCCAAACATTCATTTGGCCATCGAAATATCGTCAAATGTATGCAACTTAACTTAACTTGTCAAAATTATACGCGCATTTGTCCAAACCCAAGAAGTTATGGATAGTCTCCAAGAAGTCCAAACCCTTTAGCTCGCTGTCAGTGCTCACATCATCATTCTAGAGAGGAGATGGCGCGATTTCTGTGGGTCGAACGAAATGATGTGATAGGCTTCAGTAATATTGTTAACCTTAGGTGTTTATAACAGTAGACACCATTTTCAAATTATTGAAAGCTGTAATTGTTTATCAGACTCCCATTAGTAAAGTCAGTATTTCATAAAATTTATGTATTTTACATACATACATACCATCACGCTATGTCCCTTGCTAGGTAGGCAGAGATAACGGACCGCAACGAATCTCTGTTTTGGCACGCTTCTCTTACTTCCTCTACAATCATTCGTCGTTTCCCGCATGCTCGCTGTTGGGGTCGTCTGTTCTGTATATTAAAATCTAAGATTTTAAACTGATCTGTTAAACTGTTAAACTGATCTTTCTATAAAGGTCAGCCTACGACGACCCCGGCTTCTCCTCCACTTACTTTTGCTTCGTATACCTGTTTCGTCATTCGTTCACCACTTATTTTATCTACCCGTATACGCCCGAACCAATTAGCATGCCTTTTTTTATTTTCATAAAATAGATCGCATAATCGCAAAATTGGCTATTGACACTTGATTATCTCTCACACACACCACACATCACACACACACCCTCTCACGCACAAACACCCCCCCCCCCTCACCCCCACACATACATACACGCATTCTTAATTATTTGCATAACCTTATTTATGTCATCATAATATAGATATATCGGAAGAGACTGGCCCCCACAACACAGGGTATCCTAGTGTGGGAGCCAGGGAAATCTGAGAAAATGTAAAAGATTCATTGTTTTTTTTTATTTTATTTATTCATGATATGTAATATTTTCATAAATTACATACTCGTAACTATTCTCTATTCTACGAAGATGACAGTGAAGGCTAAACTAACCAATGAGTCAAGATGACTCAGGGATAAACTAATTCTTGCACCGTACCAGTCCCACTTCCCATTGACCTTACTGCACTCTTCAGCTTGTTACCGTAATAGGTCTAGTGTCATGTAAGTCATGAGTCACATGAGTCAATGGTGCAATGTTTAAATTGAATAGAGAAGTCTGTTTTCGATCATTCATTGCCGCTTGTTACCCGACTGCCCTGGGAGGAGGGTAATGTTTGCCTAATAGTATGTATGTCTGTTTCTTCGTTCCCTCCTGTAGCCGGTTTGATAGATTTTAATGTAAGAGGTATTGTTAGATTCGTCATGATCACGGGAGTGTCATAGGATACATTTCATGACATAATTTCCACGGGATGAGGATATATATTTTTTTATTTAGTTTCACTTTGAAATAGCCGTATCTTATGCATGACTATAGGAAATTGTATATTTGACGAACTCTGTTATCTACATTTTCATCTACATTTACATTAAGTATATTTAGTTAGTTATTAGGTATTTTGGTTGATGGTTTTTGGATAAGTCCGCCTGCGATATTTTTCATCAATATTTAAGTTATCTTTAGTTAGTTAGTTTTTAGAATTAGTTTTTATTTATTTAACTATGGAACACGAACACATTTCATAGCGCATTTAATATTGCTGAAACGGGATTCCATAGCTTGTTGTTATCTTTTGCTTATACAAGATTCTAGGGCTTTTTTCTCTTTTTAGTTTTCGATGCACGTGTCATAAACGGTTCTCATGTTAAAACCCCTATCATTACGTGGCCGTTGCATAAACTACTATTATTGCACGAACGGAAAAGAAACATATAATAACCTGTATAAAGGCGGCCTTATCGCTCAGAGCGATCTCTTCCAGGCAACCTAAGTGTTGGTTAGCAAGGTTAGCAGCGCATTTACTCCTCCTCGCGCCGTAATCCTCAATGCTGAGGGTCGTGACCACCTTCTGGCGGATGATCTTCCTCCATTTATTTCTGTCTCCGGTGGTGTGGATGGCATCGTGAACTGTAGAGTCAAGGGTGGTGCGGATTTGGACGGACCAGCGCATCGGACTACGTCCGCCAGGCCTCTTCCCTTCCATGTTTCCGGTCACAATGATATTTTCGAGGTTGTCACTGTCTTTCCTGGCAATGTGACCGAAGTACTCGAGAATTCTACGAAGGCACTCGGAGGACAGTCGTAAGGTGATTTTGAGTTCACATAGAATTGATACGTTGTTGGTACTTTGATATATATCCTGGGATATCCCACAGGACTCCTAAGGGAAGGCTCTTCAATGAAACACTTGTGTAGCTTATCAACGTCTATTGAGGAATGAATGAATGGAACTTATATTTATCTACCCTACATATATCACAGGTACGATGTGCTGTCTACGGTATTCGGAGCATTTTTCTCCAGCACCACATTTCGAAGGCATCACTTCAAGTAACGCATTTAAAATCCTCTAAAAACATTAAAATGAGATGTCTATAGGCGACGGTGACTTTGATCGCCTGTTCTCCTTAAACAGTAAAAAAAATATAGGCACACTTTCGACACACCGTTAACCGCTGATTATTAAATTACTATTCGTGTCAGCATAACTAACTAAAACTGGAAAGAATTTCGTGGGCGCACCGTCGTCGGCGAGGTGCTACAAAATTAGTTTAGCATTCAAGACGCTCTGACAACGGTGAGCATACGAATTGCTCGTTAACTCGAGTTAACAGTTAGAGGAGAGTTAGCTAACACTTTGTGAAATACAGACGTAGGATTTGACGAACAAAATCATACAAAATTGTAATAAGAAATTAAGTAACATTGTCATCTCAGATTCTGGTCGAAATTTTTGACAGCTACATTGAAAGAAGTTCCTGTTATTATTATGAATGACCTGTAATCTAAAGAGTAACATTGTTGATAAAGAAATGGTTTAACATTCAAAACGCTCTGAGATTGGTGAGCGTTCATAATAGTATAATCGTTCATTAGTATATAATCGACCCCTAGCTAAAGTGTACCGCGCCGGGTAGGTACATTAAGTACAGGAGATCGATTCCACTAACTACAACGTAACTAAATAGAATCTAAACTGCATCGTTATGACGTGTTTCGTATGCTATTATCCACTAACGATCCAATTTCAGTTAAGTTCCCATAGAGTCAAAGATCGATCGAATAGTAACGTATTTGTGCATTCTAATCAAACGTTTAGTTTATACTGAATCGCAGTTGAATGGTAACAAAACGCTTCAATTATCAAATATGACAATCGAAAATAAATTCTTCGGAAGGTACTTTTGCCCGATGGATAGTAAATCGAAAAGTGGCAGTGGTAGAGTTATGCGTCGGTAGAATGCGATTTGGTGTCCAAATAGAATTGGAACGAAAACTAAACCGAAATTGGATAGAAATAGAACTACAAACGTTATACATTAGGCGAATTGGGCCCCTGTACAACCAACAGTTAGGTGTAAGAATAACCTAACTATATATCTTTATTGTAAAATTACTTAGTTATTTGTAAATCGTCCAGTAAGTACCTATTTACACTTTACTGTACTATTACTTGAGTTTATCTAAAATTCGAAAAACTCATTATTTTAATAACATTTTGAACTAATTTCAGCGGTTTCAGCCATCGAATTTTTATATATAGTAATAAATTAACTAAACGATTTCATCACAAGAAGCATTATTCGCTATCGCCTACGACCGTGTGTCCAAACCCAAGCTTAAACAGCCGCGTTGTTGTAAAACGCCCGATTTCGAGCGAATGAATAGTCTCGCTTTTACAACAAACTGTAAGACCTCAGTTTTGTATGGAAGCTGTGTCGCAAGACATGTGAGAATTCACTCTACGTCACCTCTCTACAATAAACAAACAAGTTCAGGAGCGAAGCTCGGGATTGCAATTCTCGCAGCGTTCGACATACAAAAGTCGAGCGCTACGAACGTCTTGTCACATTACATGTGAGCGAATGAGATAGGACTAATGTCGAATTCGACATTCAACAACGAGAATCGTCGTCCAGGATGGCGATTCTTGCAGCATCCAAAAGTCAAGCGCATACAGAAGATAAAAAATAATATCAAACAAATATATTTAAAAAAATAAGTAATTAAGTTTGATGAAGGTGGTGTGCAGCACCGGAAAAAGGGGACTGCCTCAGCCTGTTGCCGTAGCGCTTTTAGCACTGTGGCGCTGATTTTCAGGTATCACCTGTGTGCCAGGGATCCTGACGTCACTCCCTATTGATTCTTCGTAAAGTTCTTGTGGATAGGACACGCAAATGAAATAAGCTCTCGCCCGCCCAGTGAAATGCAGGTGTGATGCGCGGCGTTCGATCGAGTGCGGATATGTTAATACCTCATGCTCTAGGTTTCCTTCCTGTGCGGAGAAGATTGTTATATTCTGATAAAACCACCTCCCTTATCTCAATTCACCTATGCCACAGGACAAAGACGAAGTCGGAGTCGGAGATCTCATTCCGACCTCTGTGGAGTAGGAGGTGAATCGGAGTCGGAAGTAGGGGGTCGCAGAATCAAGTCAGAGTAATGTTAGAATTGCAGAAATCAATTTTAATTTGGAAAAGAAATATGTATCGTTTGGAGTTGAAGCTCTATACTACATAGAGATGTTACAGAGCTTCGACTGTTCGGTGCTGAGTTTCACTTCCGAACTTATTTATTTTTCCGCCTCTCACTTGGGAATTTTAGAGTCGTGCTAAGATTTCTAGAATCCTATTGAAAACTTGGCTGAGGGCAGTAAACTTTACGGGGGCTATTGACGGCGGGGTCTATTATTGGGGCTCGCGTGATGCTTGAATAGAACATGCATAAATAATTGAATTTTATTAGGCATCTGATGCGATTAGTATTGCTGATTTCATTATCACGGTATAATTGACATACTTTCACATATTTTAAAGGTGTGAACATAACTATCGCCCCGGCAATGTATCGACACCTCCGCACAAAAAGCTAGCGCTAAAAAGGTAGTGCTAAAAAGGTTGAAGGCAACTTATCAACACCTCGCAAAAAAGCTAGTGTAAAAAAGCTGGTGTCTTCTTTTGTTTGTGAGGCTTATTTTAGTATGTCGCCGAAACACGTTAAAAAAGTCAGTATACAGTACAGTGTCCCGAAACGATGCAATAATAAAATAAAGTTTTATTGAACTAATGTTTGCAATTTTATCTTATAATAACCCTAGTCCCCACACTAGGATTCCCTGTGTTGTGAGGACTAGAAGACTACTAGATTATATAAGTATAGTGGGCAACCTCTGAATGCCGTTGCTAAGGAGTTGCTAGGCAAATTAGGCCCACGGCAATCGGACCGCTTACAGCGTTGACATCCGTCGTGTCTGACTAGAAACGAATCTTAACGTTCGCTTTGATATCGAACATGCATGGTTCGTAAACAAAGATTTATCTGGGTATTATGCGACAGTGTTCGGGCGTATTTTTTTATATATTTTTTTAACCTAGCGCATTGGGATTTGAAAAATAAAAACATCCATGATTTGCACAATATATAGGTGTATGTATATTGGAGCGCCGGTGGTCTAGTGGCTAGGACGCCGGACTCCCATGCGGGAGGTCAGGGTTCGAAACCATGCAATGCCATGTACCAATGAGTTTTTCCGATTTTTTCGAAGACTTACGTACATTTACCGACCGGTAAAGGAAAACATCATGAGGAAACCTACATGTCTGAGGAAATTAAAAGTAGAAATCCACCAATCAGCATTGGGTCCGCTCAGTGGATCATGGCCCATACGCCCTTGTGCAAATTGAGGCCTGTGCCAACAGTGGGGACATTAAAAGACTTATGATGATGATGTATAACTATACTAAAACTATACCTTTTATGTTAACAGGGTGGGGGGATCTTCATAAGATACCCGGCCTCCTGGGGGAGTTTTTTTTTTGTGGATTTTTGCACCCTGAAACTCTCTCAATGGCTGACCTCAAGCGTTTGTCGGAGGGCTCCGGGATCTCCAGTGCAACGCACCCTAGAAGTTTGCTAAACTATTAAACTTTACCTAGCACAAAAATATGCGAGAACAACATATTATTCAAACATTTTTTACAAAGACGGATGTGCAAGGTCAATATTGATTGTTAGTAAAAATATCGTGTCATTGATAGATGTTGTTGACCTCAGACGCGGACAAAAGCTTGTAAAAATATCTAGAGGTATGTTTGGTGCCATACATTATGACTCCGCGCCTTGACCTGTGACACCATCTAACTCGGTTTATTGAGTGCGTATTAGTGTTGCAAAACAATCGATCATACATTCTTAACCGACAGTTTTAACTGAAAATGTAAAGTATCAAGACCTTTTATTGTTTAGTTTGGTTTATCATCATCATCAGCCTATTAATGTCCCCACTGTTGGGACACAGACCTCCCCTTGCCCCCCTTGTGTACATTAATAGGCTGACGATGATGTGAAAAAGAATCGGTCGAGCAAACGGGCAACTTTATGGTAAGTAGTCACTGCAAGTAAGTATTAGTAGGTAAGACGCTGTAAATCCCCACTATTGGGGCACAGGCCTCCCCTTGTACAAGGGGGTCTGGGCCATGATCCACCGAGCGGGCCCAGTGCTGATTGGTGGATTTCACACGACTTCGGAAACTTTTAATTACCTCAGACATGCAGGTTTCCTTACGATGTTTTCCTTCACCTTTAGAGCAGTCGGTAAATGTACGTAAGTCTTCGAAAAAATCGGAAAAACTCATTGGTACATGGCATTGCATGGTTTCGAACCCGGACCTCCCGCATGGGAGTCCGGCCTCCTAGCCACTAGACCACCGACGCTTGTTTGTTTTACATTTTACTTCAATTGCTGTTGGTTTTCCAATACAAAAAATTTAGTCAAAATTTGCAATGGTTTCGAATTTAATACTTTGGATAATATCGATAACATTGGAATATCAATATATCTATAGTATAGTAGTGCCCTGTGCCCACATACATATGGACACTTGAATACAGGTTGTCATTCAATGGATACCAGATGACGGCCACCGGCGACGAAGGAGGCCTAGGCGAGCTTGATAGTTTCCATCAGGGTTGGCAGAAGGATGCTGCAGACAAAGAAAAGTGGAGAAAATTACGAGCATTTGTCCAGAAGTGGAATATCCAATAGGCTCCAAAAAATTAGTAATTATTGATAGATAGATATATAGAAACACTTAATTAATACTTAATACTTATTGATTTATTATACGAGTAGGTATTTTATAGTATAGTACAATGCTTGCTTGCTTATCATATGGTTAGTGGCCAACCTATTTGTCAGAGTTGTTCAGGCCGCCCATAGGCCTCTGACATGGCTTAACTGCTTAACGTGCTCTCCGGGGCACGGAGGAGCTCAGATGAAATATGCCACAAGCGGTCACCCATCCTGGTACCGACCGCGCCAACGTCGCTTAAACTGCATGATCACTTTCGGACCGTGCTCGTAACTAGGCTACGAGCTCCTCAGTATAGTACAATTAAAATAATAATTAATAGTAATTCTCTTCTATTTAATTTATATGCACCCGCCTTACAATATCTATATGACCCAATGATTAGCTGGTAGAAAATTCCGCATGGCATTAAGCTCGCCTCATGTACTATGTTTGTGCATTAAAGTGTTAAATAATAATAATAATTTATGGCTTGGAAGACATTCTAGCCGGCTATAATAGTATCCAAGTATCGAATATTGAATGCGTCTTAAAAATTACGAAATAGTCCTAAATTGATGGTCGAATGTGAAAACAGGATTAAAATTCGTTTAAAAATAAAATAGCTACAGGCAATCAAAAAACAGAACGGTAGAAAGAAACAGCAAAAAGTTTTATGACGTAACTATTCTCTAGCGCCATACAAACAGGTCCTGGCTGCTTACAAAGGACTGTTTTGCTAGAAAGGGACAGATCATCTGTCCAGTACTAACTTTAACCATTAATATCTCTGATGTTAGTTGAGATATCGAAAAATTAATTTTAGATCCTTCTTTAGTATGTCCATGTGAGTTGATTGATGCAATAAAAAAATTAGGTTAATACCGTATTGTTTTTTGACGTAAGCTCATGTCAATAAAAAGAAATTTTATGCGCTAAAATATTCAAGGTACTTATATGAAAATATGGTGATCACCGGTAATCACCTATAGTGATTGGTGGTTCAACTAATATTTATTTGGGGTGTGATATCCCATGTCGTAGCATAATTCTTTTTATCTTTATGCAGGGCACTAAACAGGTGGATCGAAGAGGAATAAGAAGTATCCATAGATCCACGTGTGGATCGAAGAGGAATAAGAAGTATCCATAGATCCACGTGTGGATCGAAGAGGAAAAAAAGGTGTCCGTGGATCCACATGTGGATCCGAGCTGTGGATCCAAGTGGACGGAGCGCACTAAACTTGATAGTTAGTTAGTAACCGATAGGGTGGAAAATTGTACCTCTTGTCGAAATTGGCGCTCTATCTAAGATTCTCTCCGATGGAAATCTATGGTAGTGATGTTTTAACATTATCGATAGTAGATTATGTTTCTTCTTTTCTTCTAAGTCGTGTTCCTCTCATTGCTGAGGGTCGTGATAATTCTAAGGATTAATCACATAGAACGACTGTCTTGGCAAATTTAATGGGGTGGTTTGCCATTGCCTTCCCCATTTCACACACTGGTTATCTCAATGTGCAGGTTTCCTCACGATGTTTTCCTTCACCTTATGTAAATCTTTCGATAAAACCGAAAAACTCATTGGTACATGACATTGCATGGTTTCGAACCCGGACCTCCCGCATGGGAGTCCGACGTCCTAGCCACGGCGCCACCGACGCTCCAAAATTATGTTTGACAACCCTAGAAAAAGCGTAGGTATTCCACCCCATCAAATCTTGACCTTTCCGCTGGGTTATTTGATCTCGATTTTATGGCAAAACCGTTGTAACTTAACATTTTCAATTTTATCGGTATATTTACATATTTCATCGGTTTGCATAGATAAAAATTTAATTTTAGATACACGTTAGGCCTTATAGAAAGCTCACGTAGGTTGATCGTAAAATTTTATAGATGTCGGGTTTCCCTGGCTTAGATGCCAATTTGTAAGTAGATCTTTCTGAATCAACTTTTAAAAAATTTACAAGATTCGATTTAAAAAATGAAAGGTGTATTGTCAACGTCTGTTCTGTTACTTGTTCATTTCCACTGGTCACAGAAGAGATCTGTCCTCCGAGATACAGGAACTTACTTCCTAATTCGGAGGTCAGCGTTTATTGTAAACTAACTTGTTGCTCACTAATTTTATTTAGTTTAATATGACCTATGCTTAAGTTCCTACCGGTGTATGGACTATGAATACTTTGACATCTTACCGCACCAATATGCTTATTCTTATTGTAACCTCGTATTAGAGTAATCATTTGTGTCGTGTCCTAATAACAAGATAAAAATAATGAACTAACTAAAAGTAAAATACTTTATAGTTAAGTCGTGTGAATAGATACACGGTAATATCACTTAAAAGGCATAGTAACTTGTCAAGTTAGCGACTGATTTGACATTACGTAATTCATAAGAATATTATTGCGTCATCGCTCCGTACAAAGCGAGCGAAAGCATACAAAGTAACGATAGAGTTAGAATATCAAGCGTTTCCTATAGATTATCTTTTTTTTTTCAATATTTATAGGCCATTGTAGTCGGGCAAGGGACGTTATTTCGGCCTCGGCCCACGTGCTATGAATTCCAAATTGTCCTCCGTAAGGTTTGTTGAACTCGTTACGGACAGATAAACCGACAACCTCGTAATTTCATATTTTCGACGTACATGCGTCTTACACCAAGCCGTATTTCCGAAGGAGTAGAATCGAGAATGAAGTCGGTAATTTATTTAAAAACGCAAATTTAATGTGGTTCCGTTTATTTCTACATACAAATCTGTGATTTTAAAATCGCCATACCTACGTTTATTGCAGATAAAATTATTCGTTTGACATTTATTGCTGCATTTCAGATTTTTACAGAACGTAAAACTAGATGAAATTGGCAGTAAACTCGTAAATTATCACTGTTCACTGAATATTATTCGGAATCTTAGTGGAAATCGTACAGTTGTTGCCTGAGTTAGCAACTGTTATTTCAGCATTTAAAGTGCACTGATTTCCCACTCGAAACAGTTATTTCCCACCGCATGCATGCTACGATTGCCCACTCACAATCAGTTTCAGAAAGGTAAAGTAAGTATTAAGGTCCACAAAAAAGTAGCTCAGCGTGCTATGGAAAGAGCTATGCTCGGAGTATCTCTGCTGGATCGAATCCGAAATGAGGAGATCCGGCATAGAACAAAAGTTATCGACATAGCTCATAAGATTAGCAAGCTGAAGTGGCAGTGGGCCGGTCACATCTGTCGCAGAACCGACAACCGCTGGGGTAGACGAGTTCTGGAGTGGAGACCGCGTTTGGGAAAACGTAGTGTGGGACGCAGGTGGCTGGCAGCGACTAGATGAGAAGAGCCACAGATCGGGCACAATGGAGCGCCCTGGGAGAGGCCTATGTCCAGCAGTGGACTAGAGTGGGCTGCTGATTATGATGAAAGTAATTCTATAAAAAGAGTTCAGAAAAATTACGAGATAAGATAAGACATCAGTTTTCTTTTGTGTGGGCAATAAATGTTTTTTGAAAAAAATTAATACCTACCAATGTCAAAAGTTGTTCAGTTAATGTAGGTATACGAACGTCCCCGTTTTGACTTTATATTATACGGGGTTTTCGTTAGATTTCGTTGGGTATGTTCCCTGACATGATATTTGCAAAAGACATCAGCGCAAAAGCAATTCTACTCTAAACCTAATGTTACTGGCTGTGCCAACTTTGTTACTGGCTGTGCCAACTTTGTTACTGGCTGTGCCAACTTTGTTACTGGCTGTGCCAACTTTGTTTATGTTCTGTTCTTTTTATAACTTCATTGTCTGTCTCTCATATTTTTGCTTTTGATTTTTTCTCATTCCTTTTGTCACAGTCCTCTTGTGAGCATCTACCACATCTATCATTTAAAATATCACTATGTATTTCCACTAAGTCTACCAGCCTTTGAATATTTTTTTTTTGTGCATAATATTTTATTATTTTTCGTATGTATTTAATTTTATTTATACATTAGAATATTTACATAAAATAATACTAAAGCTAAAACTAAATTAAGGCTAAGAAAACTAAAGATAAAAAATTTGGGTTAAGTCCCCCACATCCGGCAGTGTACCCAAGAGACTGGCTGCGTTGCCCCGTTGGATAGCTAAGCTAATCCGCTGGGCCAAATAGGAGCCAGATCTTGGGTCTTTTGACGCGTCGACCAGGCGCTTTGCGAGGTCCTTGAAGACGCGGTGTGCTCCCGGGCCCCAGGGTCCCAATGTTTCAACCCCAAACGGCTCAAATATGTAAGTTTCACCCAGATTGGTATATTTGCGCCGTTTGAGGGTTTCTGCAGCAGCGGCCGCAGAGCCGGCTCTATAAGAAGTGGCTGGAAGGTGAGACGGAGCAAGGGTGTCGACGCAGGTGGCGTCCCACACCAAAGGCCGTCCCATCTTCCAAGGTACTAGGGTCATTCCGTCGGGCCTCTTGCCATCGTCGCGCGTCAGTCCGCTCGGTTCAAGAACAGCTGGCGCTCCGGCGGAGGAAAGTGCTCGGCGTATGATGTCGTTGAGCTCGGCATGGCGGGGAATGCGACCGGCGCTTCTGCAACAAGAGAGACCATGGTGCCCGAGCTGGTCGACGGCTGCGCCGCAGCGGCAGAGGTGGGGGACGTTGCATGCAGCGCCGAGACGCAGGCATACGGCGAGACGAAATGTGGTGCGGTCCAGTAAGGTACCGATGTTGGCCGACGGGAGAACGTGCAGCCAGAGCCCTGATTCCCACTCCCCAGCGGCTAGTAGACGAGCACGCTCTGCAGAATTGGTTGACGTATGAATCAAGTTGTTCCGTACCAATTTGCAGAGGGGCTCGTCCCAGAGCCTCTGAGATGTGGGGGTAGTTGGGGGGTCAGTATTGGGGCAAGCGGTCACCCAGGCGCTCCTAGCCTCAGCTGCGTAGGGAATGTCAAAACTATCTAAACAGTTTGTGAGAATATTACTCACCAAGGGGCGCGCACTGTGCACTGAGGACAGGAACGCCGGAAGCGACACACTTGAGATCGTACGGATACCCAAGCCTCCGAATCTAATAGGCAACGATGCCTGGGTCCAGGAGTTGGGGTCAAGGTCGATATTTAATATGGAAGCCAGAACTGGTTTTACAGCATCGTCGAATTTGGACAGGAGATCTGGAAATTTCCACAGCTGGCAACATCTCAAAGTGTACATAAATTTTGGCACAAACAGGCAATATCGAATCAAAAAATAGGCCATATGTGGGTTAATTTTATGCAGTCTTTCCGAAACATCACCAAAATTTTGAATTTTGTCAGTAACAAATTTTGGAAAGGACTCATCTAGGATGGGGGACCCCAGGAGGCGAAGGGAGCTGCGGTCTACTAAAGTTATATTAGGTGCCAGGGTGCTAAAGTTTGAAAAAATGGTGTCTTTGTTCGGACAAGTATCGGCAATAAAAAGTTCGCATTTTGAAAAATTTAGTTCGAGGCCGATGGAGTTGAGTTCTTGAATAAGTAAGCGTAAATCATCTAAAACCGTTGCAGCATCACCCCCTAGGGTTCCGTCGTCCAGATACCATACGTTAAATTTGGATTTCAGCCGTTCAATTACAGTGTGGATAGCCAGGCTAAAGATGGCCGGTCCGAGAGGGTCACCCTGTTGACAGCCAACCGAAGATGATAAAAGGTGACTCTTATATAGTAATTTAGAGGGCATACTGTAGCATTGCCAAAGAAAATGATAGATTGATGGGACTTTTGACTTAATTTGGGTCAAAAGGGCGCCCCTATCGACCGAGTTAAAGGCGTTTTTTATGTCCACTTTGAGAAGTACCTCACCTCCCTGACTGGCTAAGTAGGTCCGGAGAGCATGGACGGCGGCTTCACACCCACCTTTGGAGCCGAAGCCGAGTTGCAGCGGTTGGAAATGACTACATAGAAAGTTCGTGGAGGCTCTGCAGCAGATTTTAGCCACGAGTCGCCGAAAGGTAGTACCAACTGCGATGGGTCTGATGCCGCCGTCCTTTTTCTTGAGGGCGCAGAGATTAGCGCCGTAAAGGATGTCCAAGATCTCTTCATGGACTTGACCGGCGAGCATTAGGTTCGCCAGGGCAGTTAGGTCCCCCAGCAGCGCCTCGCCGGCTTGACCACAGCCCCCGCTGATTAGGTCTTTCAGGTGCTGCGGAGTTAGGCCGTCGAGACCTCCAGCGGACCCGCTGTTAAAGGACAGGATAGCTTCGCGCACGGCATCAGCGGAGGTCTGGAGGGGGGTTTCAGACTGTGGCGCATCAGGGAGGCGGAGGTTTGCAGCAGGGAGCGGATGTTTATTATGGAGGGCTGTAAGAGTATCCGAGTTATCGGGGGCGACCGCATCGTTGGAAAACAGTAGGCGAGCGGCCCCTTTTATATCTCCGTCACTTAGCTTCGCTTCCACTAACCTGTAGGGGTTGCGAGTGGCGGAGGCGGGGTTGTGCTGTGTACGGGGGCCGTGGCTACTGTAGGAGTCCACGCAGTTCAATTTGATGCGTGCAGTCAAAGACAATTTTGAGCTTGGGTCCTTGCTTATATGTAGAATGCGGTAGGTAAAGGTTAGTAGTTGCTCCCAAGCCTGCTTCGTGTTTTTGGATGTGACTGCACGGATTTCTGAGCCGAGCTTTTGTGCTACTGAGGTCCTGGCGCCACGAGGTATGCGCTTTAAAATCGGTGCAGAAGTTTTGAGTAGGCTCAAGGTTTCATAGAACGGAGGGGCGAAAATAGGGTCTGTATGTACCTGTGGGTTTAGCGAAATGGGAGCTGTGCTAGGCAATTGGTCTCGGATTATGTGGCATTTCCCGGTATGGATGTTTAGACCCCTCTGTCCTTTAAAAAATCGAGAACATACGGGGCACTGCGTGGGGTTGTCCAACGATGCGGTCGGCTGGCTACTGGCGCGCACCACATTCTTACTTAGCATAACCTAAATACTTACTAAATAGACACTTAAAATAAGTACAAACACGTAAACCACTCGTAGAAAAAAGAAATTATGAAATATTGAAATTTGAGTTTTTGAAGTGTTGATACTGGTTGAGCGCATGCGCGGACTGCTAGAGCCCTGCGCGTAGCTACGGCAACCGCATGCGGCGGCCAATCATCATCGTTGGCGGCTGGCGTTGCCAGGCAACAGAGCTGTCTTGGATGGCGTCCTGTTGTCACTGCTTCGTTCGGTTGGGTGTAAACAAAAACACGAACAAAACAGCTGTTCAGGCGCGGTGCGTGTGCTGCCTACATGCGAGGCACATCCTCCAGCGGGGCACCTTCAGCACACAGGCTCCAGGACATGAGGGCTATTATATGCAATAAAAATTTAAATTTTCGCTTTGCGGCGGAGAAATGACGTCTACTCCGCTTTCTTGTTACTTTTATTTTAATCGGTTCATTATCTCCCTCATCTCTACCTAATATCTATAATTCCAATGCCATGTCTGCCATATTATTAGCATTTTATCCTGTACAAAAACAAAAATTGCAACAAAATAACAGAGAATTAAAAATTTGCGGGTAGAGAGCGGAAGAGGGCGAAGCGGCTCAGTTGATACTCGTACGTACAGTCGCCCACAGATTAACCTACCGAAACTGTCAAATTATGTGAAACTGACACAAACCATATTACGTGGACATAAGGTTGGGATTTAAACGTTGACATTTCACAGATGGTATACTTTAGCTAGTAGTCGACTGTACCTAGTAATAAGTAGGCAAGTTGCAGTAGAGGAGGTAAACAATAATTTGTTTAATAGCGTTACACCAAGACAATAGCTTTTTGTTCGTACAATGTACGGTGCGTTGGAGATACCATGGGTTTAGGGAAACAAGAAATAAAAACAATGGAATTTCTCTAATGTTATCTACTTCCAAATCGTATTTCTCATTGATGAAGTTGGTGATCATTCTATAGAATTAACCATGTAGAACGACTCTCTGGCAGATTTAATGGGGTACCATACCATTGCCTTCCCCGTTTCCCACACTGGTTATCTCACTGTGCAGGTTTCCTCACGAAGTTTTCCTTCACTTCCTTATAGAGCGTCTGAGGAAGTGAAGGAAAACCAGATAACATTTATTGTAGATTATGGTTTTATGTTTCTTTGTCACATTTCCAGAATGGATGCGAGCTGATGGACGCGGAGAGTCAACACCAGAGCACGAGGCTAGCCACTAAGATGTTGGGTCGATGACATCCGAGGATACGGAAGACTGGATTGGATGGAGCGGTCTTAAGATCGTCGCGATTGGAGGAGAGGGAAAGATAGGCTACCATGATGATGATGACGTTTTTTTGTCTAGTGTAGCACACTCTTACCTATTGCATTTCTATGTTTCGGTCTGAAGGGTAAGAGCCAGCGCCAGCGTAATTATAGGCACAAGAGGCATTTCATCTAAGTCCTCAAGGTTAGAAGCGCATAAAAACTTAAATTTAAAAAAATAGGTTCCTATAGTATAGAACGAGCTTTAGATTAGAAGTACTCCTGAAATGAATGCACAACTATATTTAAAACTACTTTGATCAATAAATGAAAAATCTATATATTTAAAAAAAAAACTTTAAGGATTTTGACATTTATTATGAAATGTTGACTTTCCTCTGATCTTATCTACATTATCTTTCCATTTATCCATCTCTTAGTAGGTACGAGTAAACCAATGTTGTTATTTTTCCCAACGTCCACCGTAATAAGCAACATTTGGTCATCGTAAAAAAGCAAAAGCTTTTCAAATGACAGTGACCGCCCACGGCACATCCGGTATTTTGTTACATTTATACTTCCCCGCTGGTATGCGTCAGGATTCGAACTGATGACCCTCTATGAAGGATAGGGAATAGAAAGAACTAAGTATAGGTGCGTATAAGAGTGTCGGTGGCCTAGTGGCTAGGACGCTGGACGCGGGAGGTCTGGGTTCGAAACCATGCCATGTACCAATGAGTTTTTCGAAGGCTTACGTACATTTACCAACTGCTCGGTGAAGGAAAACATCGTGCGGAAACCTGCATGTCTGAGGTAATTAAAAGTTTCCGAAGGTGTGTGAATCACTGGGCCCGCTCGGTGGATCATGGCCCGTACCCCCTCAAGGGGAGGCCTGCGCCCCAACAGTGGGGACATAAATAGGCTGAGATGAGATGATGAAATATAGGTGAAAAAGTTAACGAAGCAGTGCCATGTACCAATGAGTTTTTCGCATTTTTCGAAGACTTTACCGACTGCTCTAACGGTGAAGGAAAACGTAGTGAGGAAACCTGCACACTGAGATGACCAGTGTGTATAATGGGGTAGGCACAAAAGATCCTCAAGGGTCGAAGTGCCGCTGGGGTTATTCCCGGCCCTCTATCATAAGATAAGATAACTCGGAACACTACATCAGATCAAGTACAGGTGAAAAACTTAACGAAAGGAACTCTTGTATGTAATAGTTCTACAGTTTACAGAAAGTTTAGTTTACTTACTCCGCTGGCGCAGCGTCCCGAAGTGGATCTTGGCATCCGCTACCAAAGAGCGCCATCGCTCTCTCTCGTGCGCAGTCTCGAGCCAGTCAGGCGCCCGGAGCTCACGCAGATCCTTCTCCACTTCATCGCGCCAGCGGTATCTGGGACGTCCGACCGGACGTCGTCCGTTAGGGCGTCCCACATACGCTCGTTTAACTGTCTGATCCTCCCCCATCATAGTGATGTGTCCGAGCCATCGGAGGAAGATTCTGGGACCAGACAAGAAGGAAGATGGAGGGTGGAGGATGAGAAATAATAGGGAGATGGTGAACGAAAGTTTAGTTTACTTACTTACTTACTCCGCTGGCGCAGCGACCCGAAGTGGATCTTGGCCTCCGATACCAAAGAGCGCCATCGCTCTCTCTCGTGCGCAGTCTCGAGCCAGTCAGGCGCCCGGAGCTCACGCAGATCCTTCGCCACTTCATCGCGCCAGCGGTATCTGGGACGTCCGACCGGACGTCGTCCGTTAGGGCGTCCCACATACGCTCGTTTAACTGCCCGATCCTCCCCCATCCTAGTGATGTGTCCGAGCCATCGGAGGAAGATTCTGGGACCAGACAAGAAGGAAGATGGAGGGTGGAGGATGAGAAAGAATAGGGAGATGGAAGAGATGGTGAACGAAAGTTTAGTTTAATTCAATTAAATTGTATCTGGCTAGGATTTAACTATGTAAGTTCTTAGTCAAAAAATGAGCATGCAAACAAACTTTTTATTGAGAATTTCTAAGGTACGTCTATGGTTATGATGGGTGGGTTAGGTAGGTATGAAAGTAGCTTGGTAGTATACTATACTTAAGAAAACATTACATGATGGAAAAGATAACCAACTATATTCTATAGTTTACTAGTCCTTGTTTGTGTGTTTGTAGTCTCTTTTTGTACACAAAAAAAATACATTGAAATATGTACAAAGGCTTAGATCCTTAGCTTAGATCCTTGCTTATTGTAATATTGATACTATGTCTATATAATTCTTTTAAAATATTAAATTGTGCTGATTGGTGGATTTCACGCGCCTTCGCAAACTTTTAATTTCCTCATACATGCAGGTTGCTTTAACCAATAAAAAAATATATTAAAAGAACAGCTTATCACAATAAGGACGCACTACATTCCTTGCCTGCGTTCTTGTCCCAGCAAAGTAATGTTTACTAAACCGTATTACCTGTTAACTTATAATTAAAAGTTAAATAACATGTCATTAACGTAAAATTAGTTTCCTTCTTTGAAATAGACGAAATGAAGTCATTTACAACGCAACGGTCACTTCATTTGCGTTAACCCTCGTAAAACATAATATGTTTGTGTATAGGGTGAATTTAAATTACAACAAAAGTAATAAAGTAGAGTTTAAGGCTCAATTTACATTGCCGCGGAATGGAATGGAAGCGAATTTTAGCAACGTAATTGTACATAGCATAATGAACTTTATGTCAATTGTGTAACATACAAACTAAATACGAGCCAAATAAAGAGGACGCGCGTCTTCCGGGGAATCCTCGCGCATTCTCGAGAATTCCCCTAGCGGTAAAGCGTATTTAGTTTGTATGTTACACAATAGACATAAAGTTTATTATGCTATGTACAATTACGTTGCGAAATTTCGCTTCCATTCCATTCCGCGGCAATGTAAATAGAGCCTAAGTGTCGTTTTATAGAGTTGATCATGCAGGCGAGCATGTGTGAAACGTCGAAAGACAGGAGGAAGAAAGAGAAGCGTGCCAAGAGTGGCCAAGACAGAGTTTTGTTACGCTCGGTTCTATCTGCCTACCCCGTAAGGGACGTAGCGTGAAGGTGTATGTATGTATGATCATTGACCACAATTATGGGCGCCTGTTGTAACATTTAAAAACCGGGCGAGTCGGACCTCGTCATATCTACTCGTAGGTATCATATTCGTACAAGTTTACCTGTTTTCTTGTCAAAGTTGTTTTACTTATATGTATTGTATCGGAATAATACATAATAGGCAAATAGGCTACCTCTTTAAACTTTCCTTTCCTTTTAACTACCCTGGTTGTTATTCTGCTTTTCCTGTATGTTATGTACTCATTATATATTTTAGTTTATGTAGTCTATATATTATTTTATGTATGTTTATCATTATCTATTTAAGTATACATATATATCTGCCTATTTATTTTATGTACTTAGTATATTATATGTTATTGTTGTAAATAAAATTCCCTCATATAACGTTTTCCATTAACCTTGCACACCTACTACCTCTTTCTAGATATCATTTCCTCTGCCCGAAGGTTGCCTGGAATGCACTTAGGCCGCCTATAATGTACTTCACTATTTCCTTTTCTATCTCATGTTTGTTGTTTTTTATTTGTGCAATAAAGTGTATTTTACTTTACTTTTACTTTAATGTGGTTTGCCATTGCCTTCCCTTTTCACACACTGGTTATCTCAGCGTACAGGTTGCTTCACGATGTTTTCCTTCACCGGCAGAGCAGTCGGTAAATGTAAGTAAGTCCTTGGAGAAAACCGAACTAGAAGAAATTTTAGTCTGTGGTTACCACGTGGTTACCGTCGCCCGCCGCAAAGACATCTCAAGACCTATTTTATTTTATGACACCCTATAAGATGCGCATACGCATCTAAATAGAGAAATACAGGAGCAAAGATTTAATCTCGTAATCACGATGTGTAATATAATAACTTAATAACACTACAATACTCCTAAACATTACTGCCTAGATAGTACTTGATTACTTAATTATATGCCATGGAAAATACTAACAATAAGTGGAAACAAATTTAAGTTACATTTTAACTTAAAGTTACTGGTATTATTCTTTCAACCAGATACCAACTGTTAAATTAGTGTACACCCCCGTCCATGTTTTAATTTTTTTTGGAATTTACACTTTTATGAAAACTCAAAGAATTGATGATGGTAGTGGTAGATCCTAAAGTGAAGGATCGCCTGGGGTGGTACCACCCTCTTATCTATTTCTGCCGTGAAGCAGAAATACTTGCATTTCTGTGTTTCGGTTTGAAGGGTAAGAGAGGCAGCGTAATTTCCGGCACATGAGGCAATCCATCTGAGTCCTCAAGGTTAGCAGCGCATCAAAAACCCTCTAATATTAATACAGTAAGGTGAGATGTCTATGGGCGATGGTGACCACTTACCATCAGGTGACCCGTTTGCTCGTCTGCTCTCCTTATTTAATAAAAAATAAAAATAAAAAATTGAAATTAAACGACTTTCAAAATATATTTACTGAAACAAAGACAACAGAAAGAAAACACATTTATTCAACATTGCATTATACATGATTAAACTTAAAATTATGCCATTAAAACCAGGAAATACGAAACTCGTTGCCACATTACCGAAAATGTTAACAACACAGATGGTATCTCATCCTATATAAATAAAATGAACCACCCAATAAATAGAACAACAATAGACAATTACTACTACGGAACTATCACCAGATCACTCCTAATGTCCACAAATTGTGGTCCATATAAGTATATAGTGATGGACGAAGAGAGCAGGCAAGACCAGAAACCACATTGGAATTGGTCTTATTAGTTTTAAAGCGACAATGACTCAAAGGCTGGGACACTAGACTGCCGCTAAAAGTAAGTAGTACGATCCAGCATTAAGAAAGAAAATAAAGAAAGAAATTAGGCAGAAATGAAGTCGAGGAAGGTGAAGATCTATAAAATGATGAGATGACTTGAAATTGTTCTATGGAGTATTGCCTCCCATCGCCCCCATTAGCTTCAATATTAGTTTTGTTGTCTCCGTATATCAATACAATACACGGAAAGCACGTTAAGCAGTCGGTCCCGGTTGTTGTCGTTCGACAGCAGTCGTTAAGCCATGTCAGAGGCCTATGGGCGGCCTGAACAACTCTGACAATAGGTTGGCCACTAACCATACGAGCAAGCAAGCAAGAAATACAATACAATAATTCTTTATTGCACACAGGACAAAAATACAGAACAGAAGAAAAGATACAAAATATAAATACAATTGGCGGCCTTATAGCTATAGCGGCCGTATATCATATGAATCTTAAATATATCAGAAAGATAACAGATGTCTCTTGAAGAACATTTTTGAAATCAGAAACACGGCAACACTGGAGCTTAGCGGTGGTCGGTTCTGGACAAAACAATCTTGGTCTTAATTCCTGAAACGTTTATCCAAGACCAAAACTGATTTAGTCGTCTCTAATACTACGGATTGTATTGTGGGGATTCAAAAACTACACGGGCCATGAATTCTCGAACAATGCGTTTAGATTTCGGGCATCATTGTATCGTTTAATACCTCGACAAGTTTTACTTTGCCGTCAGTAAACAATACGCCAAGGAGAGATAGTAAATATTGGTAAATCTGTAGAAAAAGAAGGCGTAAATATCGAGGTTAAAATAACCTTATCGGTTCAAGAAGAAACCGTAGAAAACAAATTACGGAACCAGAAAAACCAGCACCAGAAGTCGAAACTAGGAAGGAAGATCATAATTTGATAGGAGACGAAAGAGAACATTTAGAAGATAAACTTCAAATTTTAGAGCCACGATTTAGAAATTATTTCCATTATTTTTCAAAATGTTATCTGACGACAAAATTAAATGCTCAATCTCTCTCTCAAATAAGAGTTATATGTCATGTACCTTTTGATTCTTCATCTATAGATTTCAGTGTGTATTATGTTCTATATACCCCAGTTTTAGTTAAGTTTACTTTTCCTTTTAATTTTGAGATTACCCATTTTGAAAACGCCTCACCTTTCTTCATGTCACTTTCAATAGCTGTTGCCATCATCAGCTTCCACATATCACTTATTTGTGATTCTAGTTTATATGTAATGAACTTTTGCGGTGAATCGTTTTAGTTCAGTAGATGCAGCGATATGTTTGCCGGCGGTGTATCGGATGAAATTAGGCGAAATTAGACATCGCCCCGACCCGCTACATCCTTGTTCGCTCTGTTGCTGGCCTGCAGTATACCCACAATCACAACATGATTTTGTCGATTCGTAGCGAAATGACAAAGTCGTCAAATGTCAAGACTTCAAATGACGTCCAAATCGCTAAATCGTCGCTAAAGTGTCCAGATCGGAAAATTGAGATGACCTGTAAATAATAACATAACATTATTTTAGGTGCCAAAAACTTGGTACTTTCAAAAATCATCGTCGGAATGGAATAGAAAATAATGATTACCGTCGAATATAACTATGATAGGTATGTCTAATCATATGCACACTTACAATTTGTTTTTAAGATAAAGAGCTCAGATATTAGTCTTCAATAAAAAATATAAAAAATTCTCATTCAGTCCCTTGATTCGTTTCATTTATCCTCGCCAGATTATTGATAAAGGTTAGACATAACTTTAAAATAGTGCGAATTTATGCTACTACCTAAAAATTGGTTGACTCTAGTGTAACATATTGCTTCTTTTCCCTTCCGACACATTTCCCTTTGGATCCCATATCCATTTCCTGAATCCAGCCCTTTGTTTTTAATCATCAGCTTTAGATCCACCTTTACACTTTAGCTGTAACTTTTTGGGGGAAAACGGAACCCTATAGCTGTCCCTCTGTCGTCCGTCCATCTATCAGAGTCCACGACCTAGACAAAACGTTTATCTGAAAACCATCCATATACGTGACCCGTCATTGTATTGCGACATTCGAATCAGGAAATGACTCTATCGCAGGTCGCTGCCTCTACTCTACACATCGGGTTAACTGTTGTACTAGATACGTTAGATATATCCTTCATCTAAATATTTACTGTGTTGATAAAACAGGGTAAAGTGGAGGGAAGAAAATCGCGTGGTCTACACAAGATGGTTAGACCCCATAAAGACAGTGACGAAGTGTTCCCTGGTCGAGTATTCTCGTAATGCTACCAACCGATGAGAAAGCGGCTGTGCTAAAGACGTCGGAGCAATCCATATCCACGATCACTCTGCCAAGAGTGACCGACTATAAGAAAAGATGATAAAACAAGCAACCTACGGGGAAATTTTGCAAGCGTAGAAGACCCAGGGCCACATGGAAACGTAGTCTTCAAAAAGACTTCAGCGTGCGAAGTATCCTGGGAAACTATAGAGTGTGCGACATCAGAGCAGAGCGAGGGGGAAGAATATTGTTTCACAGCCCTATGTACCACTAGATGCTCCAGGTTCTGAATAAGAAGATGATGATGTTATACTAAAAGAAAAGAGTTTGGGTAGGGGCCACAGGAGTAGGAAGTCGGAGTCTCAATTCAGGAGGTCTGAGTTAGATCGCTGGACTTTATCATTAGCCTCACAGGCCTCCCTTTAATCAGGGATATGGGCCATGAACCAGCATTCGGGCCCAGTGTTAAGTGGTGTATTTTAATACTTATTCCCCTTAAATACACAGGCTTCCTCACGATGTTTTCCTGAACCCGGCAGTCGCATGTGAGTATTTCGTGGAAAGGAAACCCCGTGTTCTATCAGTGAAGACATAAATATACTTACTGATAATGATACTATAGGTAATGATGATGACGATCATGATGATTCAGCATATTTGGAACCTTCCTTAAATAACTTTGGAAAGAGAATACTTTCTCAAATGTGTATGCCTAAATTGCTACCTCTAAATTATGTCGTAAATAATTCCATAAATATCACAGAAAACCAAATTATGTGTGTCAAATGATATTTATTGGCAGTTTGTTATTTATTTTGATTAAGAAAAAATGGAAAATTATTAAAAATCGATTTATAATCGAAATTCTACTTCTTAGATATTCATTTGTGCAAATAAAAATGATTTAGCGATCTGTGGTGTCAGTAAACAGTTATAAAGAAGAAAAAAATGGCTGGATACTACAAAAGCGGTACCTATAAATAAGTATTTGGGCATAAGTCATGGCCGCAAAAATTGTAAATTGGACATATTACATATACATAGTACTAAAATAATTATAGTCGGACTGTGCCCTAATAAATACAGAGTATCCATGAAAGACCATGCATGGCACTTTTTTGGGTCTATATGCCTCGGGTATTTTAGAAACTAGACCTATTTGTAGGATCTTGGGTAGTACTCCTTCCGAAGCTGGAAAAGCCCTGGGCCTTACGAGGCTATGTACCGAACCGGAGGTGAACGTTGGGCTGATGATTTGACAACGGACGAACAAACGTACAAATTCTGAACACATAGGGCTAATTTTTTTCATATTTTTTTTGTTATTATCTGCATTAAACGACACAGATTCTATATCAGTTTCTATTTATCTATCTATCTATCAGCCCGTATCTGTCCATTGCTGGACATAGGCCTCTCCCGGAGCGCGCCACATTACTCGGTCCTCCGCCTTCCTCATCCAATCATCGCCAGCAACCTTCTTCAGGTCGTCGGGCCATCGGGCAGGGGGGCGTCCCACACTGCGCTTTCTTGTCCGCGGTCTCCACTCTAGAACTCGTCTACCCCAACGGTTGTCGGTTCTGCGACAGACATGGCCAGCCCATTGCCACTTCAACTTGCTAATCATATAAGTCATGTCGGTAACTCGCGTTTTGTGACGGATGACTTGATTTCTAACTCTATCCATCAATGAGATACCGAGCATAGCCCTCTCCATAGCTCGTTGAGCGACTTTGAATTTTCGGACTAGCCCTGCCGTGAGTGTCCACGTTTGAGCGCCATATACCATAACAGTATCAGTATCAGTACATATATCAGTTTAAAGTTATGCAATATATTTTAAATTAACGTAATTTTGGGCTGGTCACACTTAACGTTTCCACCCTGTATAGATCAGTGGCTGCACATCAACATTTCACGGAATGATGGACATGCATAGAGGCACACATTAGAGTAGCCATTGTGTAGTAGCTTTTTATTTGAAATTGGGTATTGATATATCAAAAGGATTTTACATACATTTATTATTACAATTTGAACTTGTATACTAATTTATTTTAACAGCTTATTTAGGTAACCCCCCCCCCCCCCCCCCCCCCCCACCCCCCTTTCTTGAGTCCCATAGAAAATAGTCTGTTTCCTGTTTTGTTCTTCTGTGAGATAGCGAAAGTTACTCGTACATTGAAAAAATAACTTGTTTGATTCAGAGCAAATAAAGAAAGAAAGAAAGAGATAATTTATCTCCAATAGCACACACATACAAACAATTAGGTACAGAAGATAAAAAGAAAAAGTAACTATTTTCAGTTGAATACGACGAAGATCTTAGTTGACATGAACCATTTCTTGTTAGGTGAACAAGCCGGCTTTAATGCTTATATTAAAACAAGTGGTTGTTTGATGTAAACAATCTTTTCTTTCAGTGTGGGTACAGTTTCTGTGGTGTATGTACCTATTTGAACAGCTTCACACCAATATCGCTAATCAAATTTTAAAAACTTTCCCAATTTATTTAAGTACGCCTAAAACAGGACGATGAATTCTAACCGAATTTTTAGAGTATTTGACTAGTCCTACATATTCATGCGTAGTTGTGTCGCTATTTCGCCTATACAGATGGTATATTTTTTAATCTTTCCTCAATTTCACCTGGTGGTAAGTGCCGATGAGGCCGACGACGGAGCACACGAATTTAGTAAGTACTGGCTCTACTATAAACGCTGACGAAACGCATCAACGTCCCTAGAAGCGAAGACATTTAACGTCAGACTTTACATAGATAGGTTGCTAGCCAGGTGTCCGCCTGGCTAGCAACCTATCTATGTACAGTGAAGAGGTCCTTCCACTAGCAAGTTACTCCGAAGACACGCATACCCAGTGGCGGTAGGATCCATCCCATACACGGAATAAAAGTATACAGAAAAGGGTAAATTAATACATGCATAGCACATGCTGAGCATGTGTCCTTTTAATGTTGCATTGTTTTTAATTTCCAATATATTTTAAGTTTAATTATGTATGTATAATGCAATGTTAAATAAATGTATTTCTTCTTCTTCTTCTTTCTTCTAATAGGTATGACGCCGGCAGTATGAGCTTCGATAACTCAGTAGGTTAGAGCTACACAAACTCCCCAGGGACCTGCTAAGCTTCCCCTCGACACAACAAGAGAGAGATCAGCGGGAACCTAGGGAGTAACACACACCTCACTACTCACCACATCACACCACCAACACACTCTCACACCACACGTACACTGTGTACATATTTTAGGTTAGGTTGTAAATAGTAGGTTTAAATGTAAACATTAGATATTGTAGGAACACGCTATGATGAGGACATGGATGACGTAACGTCAGTTGTATGAAAGAGAAAAGGGAAGATCTTCCACCAGGCGGGGTGTTGTGCCTGGTGACCAGATGTCCTGGTCCAACTATGGATGTTTGGAACTCGTAGATATACGAAGTCCCAGGGAAATTTCGATAGCGCGTTCTACGCCGATGTGAGTAGGTACTGTATCGTAGTGGCGCGCGTCGTGCGTCGCCACAATATAATTGTATATAAAATTAGATAGGTTAGAGCTTTCTCGCCAACCTAGGCTAAGTTAGGCTAGAATTAAGCCCATCTATCTCCCCCACACCCACCTTCGCCTCTTTTCGAGGCAGTCCATGACCGGGGGGTAGTTACCCCTCCGAGATTCAGCCCGAGTTCGCCCTAAAACCCGTTCCTGGCCCGTGGGGCTCTGACGACCCAGTCGTTTAGAGCTACCACAAAACAGCAAGGTCGCAGGTTGATTCAACCACTTTCTCCAATTTATTTAACTGCGCCTACCATGGCATATAAAAACCAATACCACGTCGTAATCAAAGACAATTTATCAGAACGATCGTAGATACACATCAAACAACTGCATAATGTTGCCGAAACGGAACGGGGGCTCACGACAGCGCCTCAAGTGGCCGAGTAATGACACGAACGCGTCACGATCGACGATCGCTGACGAACACGGGTCGGTCGTGAATACAACACACGCATCAAAAACTGAGGAGTCATTCTCAACAGTTTTGTTTGATATTTTAAGCGGTTAAAGCTTTGGTAATGATGATAAAAATGGTAGAATTTCTATTCTACCGTTTTTATCATCATTAAATGGCGCAATAATGAGTGCAAGTTAAGCAACGTTGGACGCGCTTAGAACCAGGATGAGTGACCGGTATGGAACATTTTCTGAGTCTCTTCGTCCCTCAGAGAGCACGATAAACTGACGTATATGACACGATTGCTGACGACCACGGGCCGGTCGCAAATACGCGTGTGATGCATCAAAAACTGAGGAGTCATTAGGGGCTATCCATAATTTCGTCACACGTTAAGGGGGAGGGACGGGGTCAACAAAGTGTGACATCGTGTGACAGGGGGGGACGAGGGGGCACGAGTGATAAGTTCGTGACGTCACATTGGTTCAAAGTCCATACAAACAAGACGATTAAATTTTGTATCGTTCATTTGATTTGATGTTTTGTAAATTTTTTAAAATGTTTGATTTATTGTTGATTTTATGAAAAAAGATTTTAAAGCGCTGTTTTAATTTAATAATTTCTAAATATGTGACGTCACACCGGGGGGGGGGGGGGGGGGGGGGGATGGCACGCAGGTGACCACCTGTAATGGATAGCCTCTTATCAACAATAACAAATCTGTCAAAAAAGTCTAAAGAATACTTCAAAATTAACTGATGACAGTAAACAAAATAATCTTGTTTTTCTGAAGTATCAGCATCAGTCAGTCTTTCTTCTCTTTATATTTGGATAGTCTTCCTTTGCTAGAGTACTGGTCCATACTGGATAGTCTTCCTTTGCTAGAATACTGGTCAGTACTCTAGCAAAGGAAGACTATCCAAATATAAAGAGAAGAAAGACTGACTGATGCTGATACTTCAGGAAAACAAGATTATTTTGTTTACTGCCATATTTTTGATATTTACTGATATTTTTGTCTTGGATTACCTCAACATGCCCTAAGAGAAAATCTTCTTTGTTTTGGTAGCTTTCTTTCTCTCTCTCGCTCTCTGTCTTCTTCCAGTTCTCCGCCGAGAAATTTGGGGTTAGTAAAAGATGTCTCCATGCTTTTCTATCTTGCGGCAGATCGCGAAGTTCATCCTTTCACAATCTGGATGTGCTCGGTAATCTTATACCTCTACTATTAACTACCATCCACACACATAATACCATGTAAATACACACTCACCATGCCTATATACTAATTCTTTGTTGCTTTCTTCGTCCGTGCAGTCACTGATGGGCCAGCTGAAAATCAGCGCTGTGGCTTGCCTCAGCATTATGCTGAGTTGGTGTATTCTTTTTGACACTGTACCGCATCGGATCTTTTGTACTGCATGTATTATATCTTTGTGTACTTTTGTATTGTGTACTTGCTATATTCTGGTGGTTACAGTGCTAAATAAACGTTTTTCAATTTCAAGACTTCCCTTAACGTAAAAGAGATAACAATATTTCGGGACTAACGCTGCAGAATAAACCGTCCAAATAAAGACATGCAACAGAGTAATGTGACTGCTGGGGGCTGAGCGATCCGCTCTGACCTGGAAATTATCCAAATAACCTGCCAGTTTCAGGGACGATTCAATTTTCGAATTCCATTCAAAACTGGAGAACCGTTCGTTCTTTTTGAATTTAAAAATTGAATTTCCGATCTCTAATTGAGACGTGGCAATGGTAATTGTAACATCAACGTGTCACTTGTTGTGATCTCTACAAAGGATACCTACAGCCGATGAAATAAAAAACATAATGGTGAGAAAAGAGACAGATGTTTTCTTAAAAATTCAAGTAAAAATAACCCTTTTGTTAACTTTTACGAGGACTTTTAAATTTGGTTATACAATAGGCATTAATGACGGTTAACCTGGTGGTAAAACGCCGTTGTCTGTAGAGCCTGTTGGTATTACCACGATTACCTATTTATGATAAGCTGTCAGTTTTGAAAAGGGAACTTCCTCTTCTTCTGTCGTGTGGCTAGACGCCAACCTATTGTCACAGTTGTTCAGGCCGCCTGTAGGTCTCTGACATGGCCTAACGACTGCTATCGCATGACAGTAACCCCGACAGTTTATCGTGCTCTCTGAGGGACTAAGGGACTCAGAAAATGTTCTACTAACGGTCACCCATCCTAGTTCTGACCGCGTCCAACGTTGCTTAACTTGCACGATTACTTTCGGACCAAGCTCTTAGTCAGGTTACGAGTCCGTCACGAAGTCTAGAAGGACTCTTGAATAGTCCGTTCTATGTATACTAAGTTCATCCAGGCTGGAGGGCATCCTCCAGGCTGGAGCGCACTTAGCGCTCGCCCCCAAAACCCCGGTGAAGCTGTAAAGGTCATTAGGACCAACAGCATTAGTGAATCGAAAAAAAAAAAGAAAAAAAAAATGTGTACTCAACTATTAACTAAGAAGAGCGTCGGTGGCCTAGTGGCTAGGACGCCGGACTCCCATGCGGGGTCCGGTTTCGAAACCACGCAATGCCATGTACCAATGAGTTTTTCCGATTTTTTTGAAGACATACGTACATTTTACCGACTGCTCTAACGGTGAAGTAAAACATCGTGAGGAAACCTGCATGTCTGAGGAAATTAAAAGTTTCCGAAGGCGTGTGAAATCCACCAATCAGCACTGGGCCCGCTCGGTGGATCATGGCCCGTAGCCCCTTGTACAAGGGGAGGCCTGTGCCCCAACAGTGGGGACATTAATAGGCTGATGATGATGAACTATTATCTTATATTATGACAGGGGGGCCAGACACCCCAGCGGCACTTCGACCCTCAGGGATCTTTTGTGCTCACCCCTTACCTTAGTCTCCTTCCTGTTCCTTAAAGATGCTTTGCATCAAGGCTATACAGCTAACAGGTAGGAGCCTATAGTCCTCTGGTTTCGGGTAGGCGACCCCCAGAAGACTCATACGCTTTCTAGACAACGATGATGAACTATTAACTTAAGAGATCTTGTATGCTCACAATTTCAGTTACAAGTTAAAAATACTTTCTAACGCATTAATGAAAACAAACATTTCCTCTGTCAGACACCTCTATATTCCAGTTAAAACTAATTTAACTATATAAATACTTAATAACATTTCGAACTCGTCGTAAAATGGCAGTTGAAAAGATTTCTATTTTCGTTTTTACAGTTTAAATTTTTTTACTACCGTCGCAAGGGCCTATAAAACATGGCTTACGTTCGTAATTCACGTCACCTTATTAGTAGTGCCAGCAGAACCACTATATCAAGACCGACACTCGGTTTAAACGTTTCTTTGTTTAAGTTTACATTGTCTTTGACGAGAGAAACGTGGAAGCTCAAAGAGAATTGGTCATCAAATCACCTTAATGAAGATTCATGACCCTTTAAAAGTGACACTTAATTTTGGGTTCGGAAGGTGAATGAAAATAGTGACACGTTAAAAAGAAATGTAAAAGTGTTTATATTTAGAGTTAATAGTAAAATTAAATTACGTCACTATACGAGGGAAAGTTATAAAAAAGCTAAAAAAAAGCTATTAACGGGTGATAAGCTGGACGTAAGTATAAAAATATAGTAGATTGTCCAACTAGTGTGGAAGGATCAAATTGTTGCTACGAATGTTATTTTGCACCGTGGCACTTCCCGCAAAGTTTTCAGTCGATAAATAGACTAGACGTGTAGATATTTTATGTATAAGTATATAGTTATTTATTATAGTTATTTGTAAGTGTATATTATATATTAATACAATCTAGGCGATCTTATCGCTAAAAGCTCTCTTCCAGACAACCTTTTGGTGGAGTAGCTTTGGTAGAAAAAGGTAGGTTGTGCTCCGTTTACAATTATATTATTTGTTTATAATTGTAAACGGTGCACAACCTATCTTTTTCTACCAAAGCTACTCCACCAAAAGGTTGTCTGGAAGAGATCGCTTTTAGCGATAAGATCGCCTAGATTGTATTATTCGTTTTGTACGCACTGTATCACACTAATTTTGTACAATAAAGAGTATTCATTCAATCATAAATAGACTCATTTTAGAACAGGTGTAACAAAAACACTTTTAAGTGACTTTTGTTACAGGAGGAGCTCGTAGCCTAGTTGCGAGCACGGTCCGAAAGTGATCGTGCAGGTTAAGCGACGTTGGCGCGGTCGTTACCGGGATGGGTGACCGCTAGTGGCATATTTCATCTAAGCTCCTCCGTGCCTCGGAGAGCACGTTAAGCAGTCGGTCCCGGTTGTTGTCGTTCGACAGCAGTCGTTAAGCCATGTCAGATGCCTACGGGCGGCTTGAACAACTCTGACAAATAGGTTGGCCACTAACCATACGATAAGCAAGCAAGTGCTCTTAATTACTTTTAATGCTGTGATTTCGAGAGTTGTAATACAAAAAGATGAAAGCCAAATAAAACAGATTATTTGAGTATTCACATAGTAAGTCACATTGTATTGTAATTGAGATATAAATACCTAAAGAAATTGATACATGTATTTAGTTAGTTTTCTATTATTACAATTGAAGTTAACAAAATGATGATGATTTGATAAAGTTTTGTTATTTCTGAAATAACCGTAGTATAAGGAGGCTTAGTATTGTTTTCTATAGATATGTCTATGTTTCCTAAACCCCATAGTACCTACATGAAAAGTGTCAGGAAAAGTGTAGCCCAGTTCGAAGAGGCCCGTCTAGCTATTCTTGATACCAAACGCCATGCAAGGAAAACCCGCCCAAAGCCTTCCTACCACTACACATACAACAGTGCCGGACAACTCTATTGCGATCGCTGTGACCGGGTCTTCAAGAGCAAGTTCGGATTCTCCAGCCACATTCGAGCGCATGCTAGGAACTGAATGGGGTCGCCGTCGTCGGTTTCGACGAGGAGGACTATATATATAGTACCTACATTACGAGTACATTAATAAAAAAAATAAAAAAAATGTATTCATGCAGACAGTGTCTTTTACATTTTCTAAGATTTCCCTGGCCCCCCACTAGGATACCCATACAACACATCATCATCATCATCAGCCTATTAATGTCCCCACTGTTGGGGCACAGACCTCCCCTTGCGATACTGGCCATTATCCGAGCGGGCCCCGTGATGATTGGTGGATTTCACACACCGAAAACTTTTAATTTCCTCAGACATGCAGGTTTCCTCACGATGTTACGTAAGTCATCGAAAAAATTGGAACAACTCATCGGCACATGGCACTGCATGGTTTCGAACCCGGACCTCTCGCTTGGGAGTCCGGCGTCCTAGCCACTGTTCCCCCGACGCTCATACAACACATGGGTACAAATAAATATCACGTTACGTTACCAAATTGATTTGCATTCCTAGCACATCCGAACGACACGTAAATACTTACATACTTAAGTTACATATGTGTTCTCACGTGTATGTGTGAACGCCAGGACAGCGTCTTTAAAGTCGTAAAACCGTTGACACTTGCCGTATAAAATATAGGGTGTAACAAAAAGATCACTCACGAGGAGATTCAGTGCCGATAATTGAACTTTTCCCTGAATTCACACACACCATCTCACGCTCACCCCCCTCACACACACACACACCCTCTCACGCACACACCCCTCACACACACACCCTCTCAGGCACACACCCCTTCAAACAACCCCCCCCCCCCCCCCCCCCCCCTCCACATACACACACGCACACACCCTCACATACACGCATACTTAACTGTTAAATTTATTGCATTACCTTAAGTTTTCATAATTTATATTTATCGGAAGGGACTGGCCCCCACAACAGAGGGTATCCTAGTGTGGGAGCCATGGATATCTGAGAAAATGTAAAAGATACTGTCCGCATCAATACATTTTTATTTTATTTTATTTTTATTCCTTAAAAATTGGACTTTCCCTACATTCCCAGCTCCAGCTATTCACTATTCACAGCAATTTCCCAGCTCCAGCTCTGCACATGGTGTACATATATGATTGTATTCATAATTATTGTAAGATATATTTATTTCAAAAGATGTGTTGCTGAACGTTTCTTGCGCCGCTTCTTTCCTTTCAGTTACAGCACCTTACGAAGCGGCGAATGACAATAAACAGCTGATGATTTTGGGGGTATCAGAGTTGGTCCCATAATGAAAGCTGTTCAGTTATGGATACTGAACACCCCTGTTTCGGCACCATAGAGGCTTTTTGTAACACTCTGTATACACTCTCATAGCTACAGTGTGAGTGTGAGATCTTTGCGAGATCGTTTTAGAATACCGTGTGCGAAATGGTTTAATTTAAGAGTCAAGTAAACTCCAAGGTTTTGTTCGATGTCTTATGATTCTGATCTACTGCAGTATTTATGACAGTTTCAAGATCGCGAAGACCAGTTGATCACCAGAGCTTTACGAATCGATCGCGGAAATATGTTAAGGAGTTTTGGTTACGTAGTAACTATTAAGTAATCTGTGTTTTTTTTACTACTATTCCCGCATTTGACCTCGATCTCGCCTGATGGTAAGCAACGATGAGGTTGACGATGGAGCATGCGGGTCCAGTAAATGCCTATTCACTCTGGCCTTGAAGATCCCAAGGTTGTAGGTTTCGGGAAATACAGACGCCGGCAGGCTGTTCCATTCCATTTCCATTTTCATTTGGTTAGTTAGTTTCACTTGACAGGAATGATAATAATTAAGTGGAAATATAGCAAATGGCTTGTTGACGAACATAAATGTCATCATCATCATACTTGTGGTTGGCACTTAGTAATTATGTACCATCCTAGAGTCATCATCCGAGCGTCAATGGCGTCGTCGTGGCTAGGACGTCGGACTCCCAAGCGGGAGGAGCGGGTTTGAAACCATGCAATGACATGTATGTACCAATGAGTTATTCGATTTTTTCGAAAGACTTACGTACATTTACCGACTGCCCTGACGGTGAAGGAAAACATCGTGAGGAAACCTGCACACTGAGATAACGAGTGTGTGAAATGGGGAAGGCAATGGCAAACCACCCCATTAAATCTGCCACGAGAGTAGTTCTATGTGATTAATTCCTTAGAGTGATCACGGACCTCAGCCATGAAAAATACGACTTAGAAAAAGAAGAAGTTTAATTAGATATTATATAGAATGAAAACCTATTTTTGGATACATGGTATTTTTCCGTACCTTTTATTAGGGAGTGACCACCTACCTACCTACGCTATAGATATACCCTACCCTACGCATATCTGCAGAGTTGATCGCTTGTAGTCTTACTATGTTCTGGTAGATCGCCGACAATACAAGTTTGAGCACCCCTAGTTTAGATGGTAGAGTCGGACGCTCTCTAGTTATGCATTGCAAGAAATTGTTAGACTGTCAGAAGTTAAACTTCAGTAATATGTAAGTAAATGAACTTAACGCTGTTTGTGTGACATCCCTACTAAATTTCGTTTTAAAATACTAACCCACAATCCGTAATCCACAATTATTACCGGTAGTTCCACTATGCAGTGGGACACGAACCTACATTTTCAGGGAAGTGGACTACGTGTAATGATGTTACAATGTAGGTGGGACCACGAGTCACACACCTTAAGACAAGGCAAGTTTTAAACTCTGTTTTACAACGGTAATCCGTGACTCAATATATCTATCTACACTGAAAAAAATACATGAATTGTTTACAAATTTAGTTTAGTTTATGTAAAGTTACTAAATAAACTTTCTAAAACTTTAGCTTTTTATGTAAAAGTATAAATATTTGTTTGATGTAACATGTGAATTTAACAAATAATATTAAGTCATTAATATACACAAATAAAAATTAAATGTAACTTATAAAATGTCTTAGATTAGGTCCGTGTGGTGGAGTACCAAGGATGCTGGCGGCGTTGCCCCGCTGGATCGCTATACTGATCCTTTGGGCGAGATAGCCGCCAGCCCTTGGGTCCCTTGTCGCATCAAATAGACGCTTGGACAGCTCTCGGAACAGTGACCAAGCTCCAGCGCCCCAGGGACCAAGGGTCTCTACACCAAATGAAAAAAAGTTGCAGCTATTTATTAGTTAAATGGAGTTAAGTTAACAATTCATGTATTTTTTTCAGTGTAGATATATATATTGAGTCACGGATAACCGTTGTAAAACAGGGTTTAAAACTTGCCTTGTTTTAAGGTGTGTGACTCGTGGTCCTACCAACATTGTCCCACCATTACTCGTAGTCCCACTAGCCTGAAAATGTAGGTTCGTGTCCCACTGCATAGTGGAACTACCGGTAACAGTTGTAGATTACGGCTCAAATTAGTGGGATCACGAGTCGTAAGTCGAAATTAAAATAACCAGAAATAACTATAATTTATAGGTGTTTTAAGTTTTATACTTATTTGAATAGAAATTAACATTGTAACACCATTACTCGTAGTCCCACTAGCCTAAAAATGTAAGTTCGTGGTCCCACTGCATAGTGCGACTACCGGTAACAGTTGTAGATTACGGTTCAAATTAGTGGGATCACGAGTCGTAAGTAGAAATTAAAATAACCAGAAATAACTATAATTTATTGGTGTTTTAAGATTTTATACTTATTTGAATAGAAATTAACATTGTAACACCATTACTCGTAGTCCCACTAGCCTAAAAATGTAAGTTCGTGGTCCCACTGCATAGTGCGACTACCGGTAACAGTTGTAGATTACGGCTCAAATTAGTGGGATCACGAGTCGTAAGTAGAAATTAAAATAACCAGAAATAACTATAATTTATTGGTGTTTTAAGATTTTATACTTATTTGAATAGAAATTAACATTGTAACACCAATACTCGTAGTCCCACTGCATAGTGCGACTACCGGTAACAGTTGTAGATTACGGCTCAAATTAGTGGGATCACGAGTCGTAAGTCGAAATTAAAATAACCCGAAATAAATATAATTTATTGGTATTTAATTTTAAGATTTTATACTTATTTGAATAGAAATTATTTATGGAGATTTAAAAAACGATATTCTCAAAATACCTAGAACACACAAATCGGATCAGTAGATCGTAAAATGCCTAAACTATACTTTCCAATTTCTAATAAAGCCTTAATTAAACATCGATAAAAATTAAAAACATTAAATTATAGAATCCAGGTTAGAAAAGGCTACTATAAATTTAAATTTTAACGATTGCCCGGGTGGCTCGAGAATGCCTAATTAACAATTTTAGTGGATATTTACGACTGGAGCAAGTCTACCGATGCTAAACTTAAGTCAAATGTAAATTCGTGTCCATTCACCTGTTTGTACCAGGTTTTTGAATGGTGTCATTATACATTTCATTTTTTAAGTTAGTACCTAATACATGAGAGTACTTATATGAGAGGAAGGGGGGCAGAAAGAGGGGGCTATAATAAGGTCACATGCACTGACAATAACTCTAAATAAAAAAATTAAGAAATCCTCGACGTACCTACCATTGAAATTGAAATCGTGTATTTAGCGCTGTAAACACCAGAATATGGAACACAATACAGAAGTATATAAAGTTTAATACATGCAGCACAGCCAGCCACAGCAAGCCACAGCGCTGATTTCCAGCTGGCCTCTAAGTGACTGCACGGACGAAGAAAGCAACAGTGTGTGCGTGTAGTGATGTATGAATGTGTGAAGGTCCCCTTACTTTTCCTAGTCATCATCAGGCCCTCAAGGTTTACAATCTGCCCAGCTGTAGTACTTAGAACTTCTAGCAGCTCTGTGACTGCGAGATCGATTTATCAAAAGTGCTTCAGTCTATATTCTTATCACAAGAATTCAATGACGCAATTCCTTGTCGCCTATCAGTTGTACGCAAAGTATTATTTCGCCACTCTCTCTCAAGTTTCCGTAGTGTAGCGGTTATCACGTGTGCTTCACACGCACAAGGCCCCCGGTTCGATCCCGGGCGGAAACAGATTTGTTTTTCTTATTTTGTTTTAATTCATTGTTTTATTTTATTATGTAATAGAGTGAATGAGTTTTTTAATGATTTTTTGAGGACCAAACAATCATAAAAAATATTAATTCATGGTTTTATTGCGAAATAAACATATTTGTTTTAAAATTTTTGTTATTAAGGTGCATCGTTTAACTACCGGAATTCCATACTTTGATGTGAACCTTTGTTCGTGTTTACTATTTCTTCAACTTAAATCTCATGATCTAATCATCACCAATCACCATTCACCTTTAAATCAAACCCGAAACCTATTCACTACTACGTTAACCCTTTCTTTAAATTCTAAAAAAAAAATGGAACAAAATACTTCTAAAAAATTATAAAGGCTTGTACACACGTGCACTACGACACCCGCATGACTTTCAATACCGAAAAATAGCTCGAATAAAATTCATTTGCATAAAAGAATGGGACTCCACATCGAGGGGCGCCAAAAACAATTAAACGCATTGTTCTTACTAAAGCTATAAAACATAAAACAAAGGAGCGCAGTTTGTACTATGCTTTCGAAAGGTAGTTTGAATAATGCGGGTAGGTATGTATAGTTTTTTGGAAGTCTTTCATCACATGTTATTTGGATTTATCATAATTTTTTTGTTCCCGATGTTTGCGTCTGTGCTTAGGACGCCGGACTCCCATGCGGGAGGTCCGGGTTCGAAACCGTGCAATGTCATGTAGCAATGAGTTTTCCGATTTTTTCGAAGACTTACGTACATTTACCGACTGCTCTAACGGTGAAGGAAAACATCGTGAGGAAACCTGCATGTCTGAGGAAATTAAAAGTTACCGAAGGCGTGTGAAATCCACCAAACAGCACTGGGCCCGCTCGGTGGATCATGGCCCGTACCCTCTTGTTCAAGGGGAGGCCTGCGCTCCAACAGTGGGGACTTTAATAGGCTGTTGATGAATTAAAAAATACTATATCCGAAATTAAAAAAGAAAATTATTCTAACTTATGCACACTAACTTAACGCAATGACTTGTAATATTTCTATGAGATTATAGCAGTAAGTTGCCATCTTTTATGATGAATTATCGGTTAAACAAAGGAGCGCAGCACATGCGCAAAGAAAACGGGAGAAGTACGCCGCTCTGGAGCAAAACTACGTTTTTGTCCCAATTGCGGTTGAAACGACAGGTTGTTGGGGGGCGGAGGCAAAGGATTTTGTTAGGGAGGTCGACCGTCGCCTGAGAGACGCGAGCCTGAGAGCTGTGACCCCCGCTCCGGGTCGTTCTTGGTGCAGAGGTTGGCCGTGGCGATTCAGCGTGGCAATGCCGCGAGCGTCATGGGGACCTTTGCGCCAGGGTCGACACGGGGCGGAATTTTTGACTAAGGCTTTTCATAAGTCTTTTTTTATTTTAATTTATTGTATTTTTTTATCGGTAAAAGGACTCTATTATCAAAATAACAAATATCTTGCATAGTTTTGAATGAATGAATACTCTTTACTGCACAAAATTAGTATGATACAGTTTTATTAGTTTTATCTAGTTCAACAAAAAAACGAATATAAGTACCTACCTTCCATATTCTGGTTATCTTATCTTATGATAGGAGACCGGCACTTCGACCCTTGAGGATCTTTTGTGCCAACCCCATTGGTCATCTCAGTGTGCAGGTTTCCTCACGATGTTTTCCTTCACCGTTAGAGCAGTCGGTAAATGTACGTAAGTCTTCGAAAAATACGAAAAACTCATTGGTACATGGTACTGCACGGTTTCGTACCCGGTTATTCTGGTTAGATTTACGACTTTCCTGAGGACATTTCAATGAGATTACAGTACAAGTTGCCATCTTTTATGATGGTACAAAATGTTGGTAAAGGGATATACCTTTTATTAAAACAACAGAGCTCTCTTACTTTAAATATATCATGCAAGGTTTTAATAGTTTATCTGGTTCGACAAGAAATAAGTACCTATTCTGGTTAGATATAGGATGGTTTCACGATTCAAACCAATTAAAGCATCACAGCTGCAATTTTTAATTTAATTAAACCTCTTTAGACTCACATAACTCAATAACAAAGCAGTGAGTCAGTTATATTCGTAATAGGTTTCCTTATAACTCTAGGTTTTCACAGTATTAGTCTATTCACCCTAGTTTGCGGTCGGTTACAGCTTTTCTATTCTAATTGGAATGATCGGGGTTTTACAAAACTGAGAAATTTACTACATTCTAGGAATTTTGTTTGTAAGGGAATGTTGGATTCATAATGTTCTATTATATTTTGATTTTATTATGATCGTGGTGCACGGGATCATAAACTTTCCTGATCGAATGGGAAGACGGATCATAGGGATCGAACGGGAATACTGATGTTATTTCTTCTAAGTCGTATACCTCAGTGCTGAAGGTCGTGATCATTCTAAGGAATTAATCACATAGAACGACTGTCTTGGCAGGTTTAATGGGGTGGTTTGCCATTGCCTTCCCCCATTACACACACTGGTTTGCTCACGATGTTTTCCTTACAGACGGAGCAGTCGGTAAATGTACGTAAGTATTTTGAAAAAACTGAAAAACTCATGACATAATATTGCATGGTTTCAAACCCGGATCTCCCGACGTCCCAGCCACGACGCTACGAAGACGCTGAACCGATATTAACACTGATGAATATCAGTATCAGTAACAGTTTAAACCCAAAAATTATATGCTTAAAAAATTATAAAGGAAGCAATGGTATCGGTATAACTCTATTATTAATTATTATAAACTAATAGGCTTATATTATTTTATACTTATAAGATTTCAATAAGTCACCATCATCGGGTGCCATCTTCAAATTGAAGTCTGGAGGTCAGCAGGCAATATCGCTTGCGATCCCATGCTGCGTCTTTCAGATCGCGGTAGCTCAGTCCGGTCCACTCCTTGATATCATCCAGCCATTTGCGCCGAGGGCGTCCTGGACCTCTCTTTCCCGCGATCTTGCCTTCAAGGATCAACCTTGGAACCCATATAGCGATCATCTTTGCTGGTAGCTGAAAAAAGAGGTCTTCAATAAGTACCAACATATACTATACCTGTATTTCATTAATAGGTAAGCTAAAAAATTAGTTTTCGATTTAAATAAAAACTAAAACCGTGCATAATCCTTAAGGGATGTGATCATGTGATCACACACACACACACACACACACACACACAAACACACAAACACACACACACTAGCGCCGTCAATCGAAAAAAATCATGTATTTTATTCAGAACTAGGTACATTTAAAAAAAAAAAATATCCGAAAGTAGAATCCTGTTTGAACCCCAGAGTTAACCCTCTCCAACCGTTTTTAATACCATATTTCGTGCACGAATTCTTCCTACTTTGCATACACTGTTAAATTCTCCCCCGGTACAATTTTTTCTAGGCACTCTAGGTCCACTAGAAAAAAACAGTTGAGGGTTAAAGTTTTTCTGACCTAAAAATTGATTGTCATTTTTTCGAACATCTGCTGGGTTTTTTTCGAGTAATTATTGTCATTGGGTTATTTTTATTGTTGGATTGCGTTTTACAGGATTCCTTTTCAATTTTATAATTTGCATTTTATAAGTATACTTGGTACGATTATCGTTATAATTATTATTTTAATATGTTAACATCTGCGTGCTTTAGAGAGTCAATTCAATTATTATTTTATCGACTTTTAACGTTTAAATTAATGTTTTAATTATATTTTAAGAATAATTTGATAGTTCTAAAAGGTTAGACAATAGACTGACAAAATGTTGTTCAGTCAGTGTCATAAATGATACATATGTGTGCACATATAGTCTTATATTGTTTGTTTTCGTTGGTTTTTTTAAGGCAAAGGGAACTAAGAATCGGTGAATCGGTGGCGGCAATTGGCGAATTGCTCAGTTGTTGCCGGCATGGACTCCGGAGTACGAAGACCCATGCCAGCACTGGTTTTCAGCACTCACCATCTCTAATGCTTTAATTACATAGGGTACTGAGCATAAAATAAAGATCTTAAGATTATAAAGTATATTAAATTAATATCCAGTATGTGTGAGATGTATGAAAGGGTGTATGCATGTGGGAAAGATGCGTGTGAGTGTGAGTGTTATGTTGTGTGAGGTGGATGTGTATGTGGGTTAACCCAATTTTGAGTATCTTTATTTTTCATACGGCCGTTTTTTTAGCCATACAGCCATGTCTGATGTAAACAACTCTTTCAAGTCTTCATTAAGACGCTGGTGTGACACATTCCAATGCTATCTGGGAGAATCTTCCATGCGTCTGCACCATCCGTACCAAATAAGGCGTCCCGGACGCAGTATGGCTCTTCAAAAGCCAGCTAAGTACGGATCGGGCTGCAGCGTCTTATTTGACTTTACTTCACTGTCCCACGCATTATTCACATCTGGTAGAAGTTCTTCGAGCAAGAAACACCATTCTTACTAGAAAAGCACTACTGTACAACAATTTGCAAGACAAAACGAAACAAAGCTGACGTGGATGCCACAAAAGCGCGGGAGAAAAAGAAAAGTCTTGTGAAAATGGTAAAATTAATATTGGTATTTTTTTCTGTAAAGTTCTTCACATATGTTACACCGTATTACAGGGTGGTGCTTACTATGACAACCTGATTTTTTCTCAGCTGATTAATTTAATTTCTTAGGACAACGGTCATACAAATAATTGAATGCGATTCAAAAACATCCGATGTTACGGACGCGCTACATTAAATTCGTTTTAGTCCGTCGTGTACCGTAAATTAAACTTTAACTGTATGCAATAAAACTAATCAAGCAACTAAATTACCTGTTCCTATTCCCGTTGGACAAGTTTATTATTGGCACACTAAAACTGTACGTGAGACTGTTACGTTTATTATTTTACGAATAGTGTCGCTGTACTAAATTGACAATAGTTTTGGTTTAAAACTATAGATTATTACTATTTTAAATAAAGATTGAGTGTTTCAGCACGATATAAAAGAAAAAAGACGTCAAAAAGACGTAAAGACGTGTACGATTGTATATTCTCTGACAAATAAATAATTAATGTTCTATTTAAACAATATAAGTATTTTGTAACGTTACAAAATAATTCAGTACGTAACTGGCAGTCAAACGTCTTGTCAAACTGCGAATTTAAATAAGAATTAGAAATATTCAAATTCGCGAAAAAGAAATATTGTGTTCTATATTTGAATTAGCTTCCGGGCGCGTTTACACTGGGAATCTCTTCAATCGGTTTTGAAATTTGCATACGCCCTGCGAATCGCCGTGAGAAAAGTTTGGGGTTAGACCAGGGCAGGAGTTTACAATGGACACGCATTTTTTTTACTATTTGACAAACGATTGATTACTCACGTTATGTTAATTCGAATATTTAAATTTCAAATGCGTTCGATGGAATGCAAAGAGCGAACTACGCATCGGTTATCCATACAAGATTTATTCTGTTCTCAAGGAGTTTTGTATTGAAATTGTATATTGCTTGTAACATTGTGTTAATGTTAATGTTGATTTACGATCTATAAAGTAAGGATTAAAGGTAGCTTGATGTTCGCAGAATTTTATGGGCTATGCATAAAATCTGAGATATAAAATAACTGTTCTGTCGTCTCTCTGCCTGCATATCGTTTTATGTAAATGATTTTAAGTGAGTTTATGCTAACATCTAGTACCTAAGTGAAATAACTTTTATGTTATCTATCATAAATTGTGTATCAGATGTTTTATGGGTCTTAATAGGCCCTTAGTATTAAAGTTACCATCAGGTGGCCCGTTTGGTCTCGTCCATATTTTTAATTTAAAAAAAGTTTCTGATTCCATGCGAATCGGAAGTGAGACTGTGTTTATATATACCTAAGTTGCTTGCTTGCTTATCGTATGGTTAGTGGCCAACCTATTTGTCAGAGTTGTTCAGGCCGCCCGTAGGCCTCTGACATGGCTTAACGACTGCAGTCGAACGACAACAACCGGGACCGACTGCTTAACGTGCTTTCCGAGGCACGGAGGAACTCAGATGAAATATGCCACTAGCGGTCACCCATCCAGGTACCGACCGCACTAGTAGTAACTGTCTAAATTTTACTTATATTTTAATTCAATTATTATTTTATAAACCAGTGAGATTTATGCCTGAATAAAGTTATTATTATTATTGTTCTATAAACAAGTTTTAACTATAAGGAAATTCGAAGTTTAAGTGTATGTTAGATAGATAGAAACACTTTATTGTACACAAATACAGGAATATGTGGCGGCCTTATCGCTTAAAACGATCTCTTCCAGGCAACCTCTTAAGTTAATTGGACATTAAAGAGATTACCGACAGTGTATGTTTAATTTATTCTTATGTTTAAAATTAATAAATACTTTTTAAACTGTAACTTTGAATCAAAATGCGACTGAAACAAATGCGAACTTTTTAATTTGAACCTTCGCCTTTAGGCATAGGTAGAAAATTAGCTTAATCTCCATTGAAGTATACTATACTGAAACCTCAGAAGTCTTAGATTTACACAAACCTGTCTACGGCTCTGTGTTTTCCTTCGTATACTTTTAAGTTCAAGTTTCTTCAAAATACTTCCAAAAGACGTGGGAACCACAGACTCTCCACACAGGCGTGGTGAAAGGCGTTAGTCAACCACTCATATTTATTTATTCTAACGCTCTGTGTGAACGCTGCTTTATCTATGTAGGCGCTCGGATTTGTTGATTGCTTTGCCGCCATCTTGTTTCGCAACTGTCAAAACATTTGTCAATCCTTTTTCGGCGTTAATTCTTTACGTTAAGGTTGGTAAGGTAATTTTTGTACGGATTATTGAAGTTGTCGGTTAAATTTAACTATGAATGGTTAGTGATTGATCGGAGAACGGAATGGAACCTTCGGGTTGAGCTTTGAGCTACTGGTTGCATAATGTGATTAAGTGCTTACTCGTATTAATTTCAATTTATTTTAAGATCAAGTCGGTCTGATCGAATGCTCAGAGAATAAGTAGTACCTACATTGGTATAGTATAAGTAGTATAACGCATCGGTAGCGTAAGAACCTATTCCTTAGTAAAAAAATTGCATTAATTTATCAGTTTAATTATACAGTGATATTTTACTGAAATTCATTTTGAGTTATTGTGTAACTTTTTAGAATAAGTATTGAATGAATGAATAGTGTGATACAGTGCGTACGAGACGATTAATACAATCTAGGCGGACTCATCGCTAAAAGCGATCTCTTCTAGACAAACTTTTATTTTTTATTGTTTGTATTGTTATAATTGTTATGCTGTACAATAACCTGTAATAAAATAAATAAATTCCAATTCCAATTTGTTTAATATGGCCTCATCGTTTTATCGATGATTTTTCCAAGTTTTATCATTAAAAAAATTTTTAACCTTTTTTTTAACTTTAGAATATTAAAATGGCAGGTACTAAACATGGAAATTGCAGGTACTAAACATGGAAATTGTTTTTGCGTTTTTCCTCGGTTGACTCATAGTCTTTTGTTCCTGACATAAAATAGAATCGGTTGGCATTAAAAAATTTTTTCGTGAAAAATCGCTTTTTCTCGCTGACTGTACCATTCTTTCAAAAATCATTAAATCTAGTTTTAAATAGCTTCAAAAGTTAGGGAAGGTCTCCTAAGACCATTTTCTCGTAGCTCCAACGGATCTGGCAGCTGCCCTGAGTGCCCCGCCGAAACTTTCCATCCTGTATATTTGTATTTTTTTATGTATTTTATTGTAGCAAAAAATAAAAATAATTTTTATTTCATATTCATTACGTACTTACTTACCTACTTATTTGATAAAGTTTCGTTATTTCTGAAATAAGCGAAGTAGTTTTGTTATCCATTTCTGTGTCAGTGTTTCTGGACATTATAATCTTATCTTATCTTATGATAGGATCCGGAAATAACCCCAGCGGCACTTTGTCCCTTGATGATCTTTTGTGCCTACCCCATTTACACACTGGTCATCTCAGTATGCAGGTTTCCTCACGGTGTTTTCCTTCACCGTTAGAGCAGTCGGTAAATGTACGTAAGTCTTAGAAAAATACGAAAAACTCATTGGTCCTTGGCACTGCACGGTTTCGAACCCGGACCTCCCGCATGGGAGTCCGGTGTCCTAGCCACTAGGCCACCAACGCTCTGGACATAATAATACAGTAGTTATTAACTTCAGCTTAAAAATCCCACTTTTTTTTAAGAAACCCGAATAACGGTCCGTTTAAAGAAAGATAATTTTATAGGGTGTGTACATTACTTACGTATCACCACATAAGTCCCACCCACGTCCCACATACGCGAAAATACGCACCCCCACATAAGGGTGCCCGCAAAATCGCCCTTTGCCAATCAATCGAGACAACCCACCATTGGTTACTCCATACGACCCCTATACCAACGACCACCGTAACCAGACCTCTACTAACACAACAAATCTCTACAAGAGCAATTCTGTTTTCAAGGGTGAAGGAGTTCAAGTTATGCTAGCCATAACACGTGTGCAATAAAAATTTAATTTTTCCCGATTTCTGCTTTTCGGGGATCGTGACGTCTCCCGGGAATTCGTCCAATCAAATCAAATTCACGATTGACGTTCGGATTTCGAATTTTTTAAATTTGTTATTTTGTAAATGGAATAAAAGTGTTTCGTAACGTCTTACGTAATCCGAAACCTTGGGGAAAATGTCAGAATAACCGTGGTTGTACTCTTTGCATAATTATTATGTAATTATTTTTTTCTTAACCCTACATTTTCAGTTAAACATTTTAGAGGTGTAGGTATATATAATGTCTACATAACGTCTTCTAGACGTCTTAATCGACAAAATGGACGTTTAAAGTGCTATGAATAAATTAATGTGATTAATTTTATCTATTAATATCATGACGAAAATTATACTAATAGGCTTTTCTAGGTAGACAAACAAATTACAGAAACATTTTAATAAATTTGTAGCTACAACGATTCCGACATCCTGTATAATTTAAAACTTTACATGCATACATAACTTTACGCTAATCTCTTGCGGGGTAGGCAGAGATAATGGAGCGCCACGAATTATCTTACTCTACAGTCGTTTCACGCATGCTCGCCGTTGGGGTCGTCTGCTCTTAAAATTTTTCAGACCAAAATATGCATAATAATACACGAGTATTTAACTTTATTTTCGTAAAATTGCCATACAACCTTTCTTCATACCACGGCAACACTGTAAACAATTGGATATATAGGGCAAAAATAATCTCTATTTTATTCTACAGGTATTCAATAGGTATCATAAACTTCTCACGATAATGTAAGTAATGTTTATGATCACAGATTTTGTTTTTAAACCACCTCGTACTATATTAAGAAATCGACAGCTTTTAACCCAAAAATTCCGAACATTTAATCCAAAAACTTATTTCGCACAAAAATAAAACCAATAAAACGATCTAAATAAAGAAATAATTCCAGTTATTTTCGTAAAAATATGAACACTTACCGAATACTGCAAACTTGCACGTACACGTTCGTATTTCTCTATACTTCCTTATATCAAAGAGCGAAGGTTAAAAGTCCTTTAGAACTTTGTTTTTCAGGACCATGTTAATGTTGTGATGGGTCTGTTTTGGAGCACAACGCAGACCGTTGCGGGGGACCCGAACAAAAAGTCCAATTGTATAAATCTGGGCCGGTTTTTTTTATTACAACTTTTTTAGAGCACATGTGCGTTGAACGGGACAAACCGCTACTGAACCACATGTTGGCCTTACTTCTCTACAGTTTTATAATAACTACAGTAAGTACTTATAAAGACAACCTACGTACTTACCTACCTTATCGTAAAATTCGGTATTTGACTTTTTTTTAATTCCATCAATCAACTTACATGGACATCCTGAAGAAGGATCTGAAATTAGTTTTTCGATATCTCAACTAACATCACAGATATTGATGCTTAATGTCCGTACTGGAGAGATGCTTTGTCCCTTTTAGCAAAACAGTTCATTATATAAGGTCGGGGGAAAAGTTTCTTCGCATTTTATATGAAAACTCAAGACCTTTTTTTTTAAGTTTATTTACATTTAATTATAGTATATATGTGCCATTTTGTTCGATGACTTTTTGCCATCTTGAAGGTAGTGACATGATCCCGTTGCTGTAGAAATTTTGGGACTTCTGAACAAAAAAACGCAACAAGTAGTTTTGGCAGTCCTCTCTTGATGTTAACCTGACACTGCCTAAAGAATTCTGAAGAGACCGAAACAGGTGGAAATCTGAAGGTGCAAGGTCAGGGCTATATGGCGGATGCATTAACACCTCCCAGCCAAACTCTCTTAATTTTTGCTGAGTGGCTTAAGATGTGTGTGGTCTAGCGTTATCGTGATGAAAGACCACACCCTTTCTATTGATCAATCCCGGTCGCTTTCTCTCAACTTCTTGCTTTAATCTCATCAGTTGTTAGGATCTACTACACAGTGACGTCATAATGTAATATTGCCGTTTCTTTCTTCCGTCTGATTTTTGATTGCATGTAGCTATTTTATTTTTCAACGAATTTTAATTCTGTTTTCACATTAATTTGACAATAAATTTATGTCTTTTCCTTAATTTTTAATAAAAGTATTTAATATTTGTTACTTGGAATATACCGAATTGTGTAATAAAATAACTATATATCTGCCTACATACTACAAATGCTAGGTAGGTATACTTACTAAATTACACTATGCTAAAGCGCCAAAATGGAGGTTTTGGGAAATAAAATTTCTATATAAATACCTACTTTAAATCTCATTTCCCAAAATCTCAATTATTCAGCATTTATTCCTTTCACTGACGATATATACATTGTAATAGGTATTTTATAAAATTCAACGCTGTAAATGCATTGCAGACGGTGCAGCGTCTGTGGTTAGGTTTGTTTTTGGACAGATAATGATGATTATTTCGCTTCGGCCGCCATTTTTATGTTCGTACAACCAGAAATTGATCGGATTTTACGGCAAGGCAAACTACGCCTATGTTTCCTGAAACGAAAATGTACCCACTGACGATATGTACTGTATGTGCATATAAGTGTATTTGGGTTCAAATAGAACACGGTTTTTCGGACACTGCTATGGGAAAAAACATGGTATAGCTATGGTTATTTGAGAAAATAAATAGACCAAAAGCGTCGGCCGGCATCAGATCACCGGCGATTACCCATGCGAGGGGAAGCACCCTATTCCGTCCACATTCTAACCCTTTCGGCCTATTCATTGTCTAAAACATAGAGGTACGTGCTCCGGCATTCACCTTGGTTTAGTTTTTTTTATTCGTTTCCTATTATTTTATAGTGTGACCAGTCGGTTATAGGTTTTGTAGAGCGAGTGGCTGGTTTTGATACAAGTTTTCATTATTATTTTTTGTATGTTTATAAGGAAAGCAGACGAGAAAAAGGCTTCTTCTGAGTCGTATTCCTCATTGTTGAGGATCGTGATCATTCTAAGGAATTAATAACATAGAACGACTATCGTGGTAGATTTAATGCGGTGGTTGTAAAATGTACCAGACATTCGCTTTCTTGATTTACATCTGGGTCGAATATCAGTATGATACTCATCATCATCATCAGCCTATTAATGTCCCCACTGTTGGGGCACAGGCCTCCCCTTGTACACGGGTGCGGGCCATGATCCACCGAGCGGGCCCAGTACTGATTGGTAAATTTCACACGCCTTCGGAAACTTTTTATTTCCTTAAAAAGGTTTCCTCACGATGTTTTCCTTTACCGTGAGAGCAGTCGGTAAATCTTAAGGGTAAATCTTAATCTTAATCTTATCTTATCGGCAGGTTTTCGAAAAAATCCTAAAAACTCAAAAATATGGCATGGTATCGAACCCGGACCTCCCGCATGGGAGTGCAGCGTCTAGCCACTAGGCCTACGACGCTCTATGATACTCGCCAGTAAAGAAATTGTTTGACAATACTAAATAATAAATAATACGCTTTACTGGATGTAACAAAACCCCCTAGGTATAGTCCCGAAATGGGAGGTGTTCGAATGTCTGTAGAGGAAGCAAGAGAAGCGTGGCAAGACCGATATTCGTGGCGCTCCGTTCTCTCTGCCAACACCGCAAGGGACATAACGTGAAAGTTAGTATGTACATGTATGTATGTCTATTCTGTTACATGTTCATTTGCACTGGTCACAGAAGAGATCTGTCCTCCGAGATACAGGAACTCCCTAGTTCGGAGGTCAGCGTTTATTGTTACCTTTTGCTCACTAATTTTATTTAGTTTAATATAACCTATGCTTAAGTTCCTACTTGTGTATGAACCATGAATACTTTGTCATCTTACCGCACAAATAAACTTATTCTTATTCTTATGTATGTATGTAAACCTCGTCGAATTACGAATTAACAATCGACCAAGACGCTTCACCCGCCGTACATTGCCCCTTCAGCCCAATGCGCAACGCTTCCAGCATGACGTATCACCTCTGCATATTAATTCAGCGTTTAATTCCGATAATAATAATACCCCGGACCCCTGCTCTTTGTTTTAGAACGTTACCCCGCGTTGTGAGCGTTTATAACAAAAAATATGCGTTTTGTTCATCCAACAATGCACCGAGAATCCCTTTGAGATGGATTTTATAATTAGAGGATTTGAGCGTTACTTCATTTTTGCCATGCCAGCGGCCACTGTAACGTAATCGTTTTTCAGGAATTAATAGGCTGTGCCATAGATAAGTAAGTATCGAAATAAACCGATTATCAACGGGGACGTTCCTGACAATTCGGTAAGTATGTATTGTACGTATGTATACACATTTAGGTACCAAGAATATTAAAACCCTGTGAAGAGGACGCCATTGGTAGTTTTATAGTCTGTGTTATGGAGTTCGCTATGATAAAAATAGTTCCATCTAATTCCGCAATAAGAATAAGAATAGTTTATTTGTGCGGTAAGATTACAATAAGTAAGTAAGTAATACGTTACAATGGAGACGTACGTTACGTTACGTTACGTGGTACAATGGAGTAGGAACTTAAGCATATGTTACATTAAACTAAATAAAATAATAATAATAAGCTAAGTTTTTAAATTTTTATATTACTGGTCATTACTGCACCTGCGTTCTATGCAAGGGGTTCCGTGTTCGATTCCCTGTCTTGAATGTATTTGATTTGCACCCAAAAGTGCATTTACTTGGGGTCTGCTGGAAGATATCTCTCTTAGAGGTAAGTCACGCAGTCACATATTCTGTGTGTGTACAATAAAGAGTTAATTACTTTTCGAGTCTGGTTGTTCTAAAACCAAAAAGGTTTATAATATAAAAGTTCTTTGCAAGGAATTTCTATATATGTACAGTGAAAGACACATCAAGCTATACCTTGTAGAACCCTGTCGCAATAAATTTTTGTTTTGCTTTCTTGACATTCGTATGAAAGTATCAAGGGTAAAGGCCTGATGTGTCTTCCACCGTACTTTGTCTAAAACAGACACAGAAATAAAATATGTTTATGTAATATTTACTTTAACCAATCTCATTGAAAACAGAGAAATGAGAATGCTAGATAAAGTCTCTTTCTAGATTGAAAGGTAAAAGGAAATTTAAAAGAAAATAATCACCTATTTGACAGACAGAAAAATAACAGAAAAAATGTAACCAAATCCCTAAACTAAACATTAAACTACAATATGTAAGTATAGTGATGAACCGATGACTCAAAATATTGATACAAATACAAAATGTGCGAAAATTCCTTAGATAACTATCTTAGAACCTACGACCCACATTACTTAGAACAACACTCGGATAGTTCAGACTTCGATACACTCATTCTACCAACCAATAATGGACGAATACTAAGAAAGAAAACCAGAAAGGAAAACCAATTTTTGAACTATCAATCAAAAAACCTGCAAGCTTACGAAAATGAATGTCCATATCAAGATAAAACAAAAACCAATGATATCAGAAAATACTACAGAGGGAAATACCTAAAACAAGATAGACTGAATAAAAATGATGAGAAGCGAACAAAGAATGGTAGTGGTGAATGCTCCAGTCCTAACGTCAAATCTACTTCATCCAAATGGTCAATACTAAAACACAGAGTAATACCTTGTTTCTCTAACATATTTGTACGTAACAACAGCTGTAAACATATGACGAATATTAAGGAAAACGTAGCTAAAAGGGTATCTGTTGATAACAGTTGTCAAGTGTACTGTGCTAGTTGTGAATCGAGAAGAATGAGGAAAAACGGGAGACAAAACCAAACGGCTCAACCAGTATATTACGCGGTAGAAGGCAACATACAAGTACCTATTAAGTTTGGAGCCACAAAAGTTGTACAAGTACCATTAGCACTAAATTCTAATTCCAACAAAGTAAGAAACGAAAATTCTAATCACAGTTTATCCTCAACAACTGAATGGGAATCGATGCAACAAGAAAAGGAAAAGGCAAGAAAGAAATTCAAGAAAAGATTGGAGAAAGAGTTAAAGAAAGAATATATCAAGCGTTTAGCTGAGAAGGAGTTGGTAATGAACCAGGCACAGCAATACCCTTCTAAACCGGAAATATGTCATAAGTGTCGATACCCTTCGAAAATGGAGTTATGTCGTACTTGCATGCCTTCCTCTTGGAGTCAGGATATAAACGTAGTTAACACTTCGACGAGTTTTGATGGAATTTACTACAACCATATGCCATCTCGATCTTCTGGATTTTGGGATTCAGTTTTTGAAGAAATCCATAAAAAATACCAAACTCAAGCGTGTTGCCAAGATGCTGGTCATTATGATGGTAAGCCCCATTGTTGTAGAGATTGTAAACTGCCAGATATGAATAAGCCTTATCGTACTCACCCTGACAAACTTCCAGCAAAATCTCGTCTTTCTCCTGATCAATTCAAATTATCAAACGTGCCCAAAAAAACGTCTCCTAGAGGACCTCTCGCCCAGAAGCAAGCGAAGAGAAAACAGAATACAGCTAGGCAAGGACAACGGCAAGGACGAGCGCATGCGGAATGCGAGTGTTCCCCGAGTGGCAATAGACGACCCATGCCCCCTCGAAGTCCGCCGCGAAGTCCGCCACAAACCCCACCACGTAGCCCACCACGTACACCTCCGGGTTGCGAGTCTCTATCGAAACAAGGACTGAAATCAGGGATACTAGGGGACATGCCGGACGAATTGAGCAGACCATGTCAACAACCCCATGACCAAATAAAAAGAGCCGTACAAGACAAATACAACGCCGAAATATTATGCATTCACAATCCTCCTTGTGTTTTAATAAACGGGTGTCTTAATCTGCCTACAGTGCCATCAACACAGATGCATACATTTGTTGCAAACACAGGTAAGAAAACTGGGTTTTCGTACGTTCGGCGCAAGCTGTGGAGTACAAAGAACAAGGAATGTGAGCAGGCTTGTCAGTATCAGCCATCAAGTGTTCTCGTGCAACAGTGTCAAACGTCAGTGTCCAACGCAGACAAAGAAATTCAGAACAGTTATAACCAACCGTGTGGAGGTTGCTGCAGAGCGAGACACAACCGAGAGAACCATAACGTCGAACAAATCGAAGAGATAAATTGCCTTTGTAAACACAAACACAGACCACGTGATAAGAAGTGCATCGAATTGACGAATAGAGACAATATGAGTCGTCAAACAAAGCCTAAAGACGAACCGAAGTTGGGAAATTATCATATCCTGTATCAGCGGTTACCCGAATGTTGCGAACCGAGAAGAAATCAAGATATCCCGACACCAATCCCTACGGATTACAGGCATAACTGTTCAGAAGTTCACATATGTACGAAAGATTACGTCGAATTTCCTACCAGAGACAACATCAGTACTCAAGTGAAGCCTGAATGTGATCCAAAGCTGGAAAACTTATGTGTCCATATCCCAATGTGTCAGAAATTTCCTAAGTGTGTCATTGAGAGGCAAAAGTATAACGAACTATTACAGAAACATAATGAACATAGACCTGGTCGCAGGAAATCTGAACTATATGCAAACTACGTAACAATGAATGTAAATGAAGATGTTAGACCGGACTTACACGTACCCATGTTCTGTGATCATATACCCTTGTGTGAAGAGTTGTCCGAATGTGTAAGTGAAGATAGAAAATTGCCTTACGAGTACAGATCAAAATGTCGAATTCCAAAAAGAGATTTCAAAGCACTGACTGCTAGAGAAACCATTGGAACACAAGTGAACCCGAAATCTAAGATGGTCTGTCGACACGACCCGCCTTGTGTGAAGATACCGAAATGTATTGGCCAAGTTTTGAGCGAGAACCTACTCCCTTACGAAGCAATACCCGAGTGTCTTCATCGGCCACGATGTGAAATGATTCCCGCATGCTGTAGGAAGAGTCCCAAAGATATGGTCTCAGTTAGTTCCCAATATCCTGCCTCCTGTCGAATAGTCTAGGAGACAGACTGTAACTAATGTTTGATTTAGATTAGATGGTTAAAGGGCAAAAGTATCCAGTGACTGTAAAATTGATTAGATAATGTGTAGGATATTTTTATCTAGTAGTTACCTACATGATTTCATTTGCACATTTGAAGAGTCCAGGGGTATAGGGGTGATAATTACTAACAAATAGTCTTTTGATGCCAACTATTAGAAAATTTAAAACCTTCAAAACTATAATGCTCTCAGGTATTATGTACTATTCCAAGTACAAGAATACTGTTAACTTTTACCTAAAGTTAAGTTCCATCGAGTTTTCGATGCGCTGTTAAACTTGAGGACAGACGGAGTGCCTCATGTGCTAGTAATTACGCATGCAACCAAAATAGTTACCACTCCAGGCTGACTCTACACAGAGCCATACCACTTCTAAAAACTGGATACTTTTGCCGTAAATTATTAGGAGAACCACATTTTGTTGCTAGGAAGAATACACCATAACGACTAGTAAAGGTCATCTGTCTCCTAAATTATACGACCAAGGATCCCCAGATCGCATACATGTTACTGTGTACAAAAATAAAGTGTTCAAAAACCAAGTGGTCAAGAAACAAGACGTGAAGCGAGCAGAGGGCAAAGTGAACATTAGTGATCAGTGATCGTGAACTCAAACCGAGTTTAGTGCAGTGTTCATTCAACCTGTGTCAATTAAAAGTCAGTCAAGTTTTTGTGTCTCTTTTTGTTTTCGGAGTGGTTAAACAAACATACTAATTGGTTAACTATGGTTTCGGAAACTACCATCATTTTGTCCCTCCTTTTACATATGAAAACCATGATTTTAGTTGAGCAGAAAAAAATCAAGACGTTTTTCGCTCAATAATTACAAATAGTCACTATAACTCTACTTAAGTCTCGTGTCATCTCTATCTAGAGCTATGGCGTAGAAAGGCATATGTTTTTCAATGAAGACTTACCTTTAAGGACGTTTCGTGCAACTGACGGTTAATAAACTCTTGATTGAAAGCTTCAATAAATAAGTAGAAAAAACAATATAGGTAGAATTTAGAAAAAATAGGTAGTAGGAAGATACTTAAAAAATTACATATTTTTTTTACTCTGAGTGATTAGACGGCGAAAGCTTTATTGGAATGGAGCAGGCCTCGGAGACGATGGTTGTGGGTTCGAGTCCCTCTTATAATTTTACTTTTTTCTAAATTTTAATTTTCGCTCTGCTAGTAAAGTAACTAGCAGAGCTATATACTAAAATACATAACTGGATTACTAAAATGATTCTTTTGATTTCTACTTAGTTCATTAGAAGAATATTAGGAATGGAAATTTAATCCCTCACACGTTCCTTAAGATGCAACGTTAAACCGTTTTACAGTCATGTGTCTTATTCGTGCAATATTTTACTGAAATCTTATTACCATCAGATCAATCGTGTTGTACTGTCGTCAAATTAAAAAAATTATTACTTACGCACACTTATTTGTGCTATTGAAGGTTTTCATACAAATATTGAAAGGTGAAAATAATCAAAGCAAAGGTTCTAATGTATTAGTTTTATATTGGCGACAGTAAAACAGAATTACTGAACTAATTTAATTTAATTTAAATGGAAAACCAACAGCACTTAAGACAATATATAAACCAAACTAACAATAAAGGGCCAATTACAGGTCTTCACAAATAACTTAATTAATTAAATAATTAAGCAAATAGGTGCCATTTTAAACACTATTCTAATAAAATATTTCACAAGTACGACATGAAAGTGTAAAATATTTTTTAAAAGAATTGTAACGACCCAGAACCTACTTAAAATTCAAAGAAAATTATGGTGACCATAAAAAGTCGGCTCCGTTCGACTGGGTCTATAAACATTTCAAACTTATAGTTAAGGCAGAAGAATTTCCTAATCTATAGGTACCCACGATGGAATTTTATCATTCTACAGAACCAGTCGAACGGGAGAAATAAAAAAATACATCTCTACAGATGGTTATATTATAGATAGAATATAAGTCCATACGAAATTAAACTTTATGCTTTAAAGTTATGCCTGTTTAGTTTTCGGTTAGTTTTAGAGTTATGCCGTTATGACATTAGAGAGGTGGTGATCAAAAACTAATGAGTCAAGAACGATGAACCCAACCAGTTTTGGTTTCTATGTGGTTTTGGTATTTGTAGAGACTCTATTACTTTACAGGATGTATTAAATACCAATTGACCATTTGCAGTGCCGAAAACTGAACATGAGTACCATGAAAGATTAAGATAATTCTGAAAAAATATTCAACTGATTAATTTGTGCAAGGACACGAAATCGAAAGTAGGACAAAAATGGAATTAGACAATGGTTTCAATTGAACGAATGTTAGAATGTCTAATGTTAGAAACAATTACTTGGTTTACACTGAATAACCACAGATTTTGTATTGAGATATGTTTATATAGTTGTACAATGCTGACAGCTGTCTCCCCATTACGTACCGTGGCGTAGTGTCACCGGCCCTGACTGGAAACCAGCGCTGCGGCGGTGGATACCATCTAGCCATATCGTCACAGCATAATGCTGAGTCAGAGACCCTTTTGACACATATACATGTAAACTTACTTTAAGTCATGGTTACTTTTAAGTAGTGAAATGTAATTATCGTGTTACGTGTGCAAATAAATTATAATTCATTCATTTTTCATTCATTTGGTCATTTTTCAATTTGGACGTTTGTCTACCAAACCAATGGAACTTCTGGGACCTGCCCAAAATTTCCAGTAAAAAAAATTAAAAATATTTTTTGAGCCAGGAAGTAGGTAATCAATAATATTTTTAACCCCTGACCGATCGAGGGAGGGCGTTAAAGTTTGACACGTTTGTCTGTCTGTTTTTCTGTGGCCTCATAACTTGATTTGGACCCGGTTATTTTCATTTAATATAAATTTTGATGAGAGTGTTCTTAGCCATGTCTGATAAATATTGAATCAGTGGTTTCCAAGATCTTGTATCTTTGATGTCAGACGGGATCTCTGGAACGGTAACACCTAGATGGTTCGAGTTTGAGCTCAAATGTTTTGGACCATGGAGCCCTTTCCGAACCTCAAGAACCTGATGATGACCAGGAAAAAGTAAGGGGATCTCCACAATGGTAAGTTAAATTTTCAATTACAGCTATGTTACACCCTGTATATGTAATATATAAAATTAATTTGTAGTCCAAAGGCTTCTGAAGTTGTATAAGATTAGCAGCCGGGATCGACAGCCTAACGTGCTCTCAGATGTACTCAGGCTCAGATGAAAATGTGCCACTAGCACGTTGGGCGCGGTCACCCATCCTGGTCCTAACCGCGCCCAAATTTGCTTAACATGTACAATCAATTTCGACCCATGCTCGCACGCAACTAGTCTACGAGCCTCTCAAGTTTAATAATTGAACAAGGTTTCTGGAAATTCTTATGAAAGGATCATGTTCTACAGGTTATTCAAGACGTACAACCCTGATATCAACTTGTTTAACAACTAAATTAGCAATAAATATGAATAAATTGCTATTCAATATCAATAAATAAAAGCAAAGTTGAAAAATCTTGTAAACCGTTAGACAGAAACACCGATGCAGCCAGGTAATTATTGTAATAAACTGCGTTGTAACTTTCTAAAAGCTCCGGAATCGAACCTACACACCCATCTATATGGTAATTACCGGCGCGTCTATAGGTACAAGTTTTGGGCCCCGTCGTACAAGGTGGAACAAAATGACGGTATATAAATAAAATATGACGAGAATATCTGTACCGCTTACTGACCAACTTAGCCCCCTAGATTTAGGATTAAACCTCCAACTTGACAACTTTTACATTTTGTAATAAGTAATATCACAGTATAATTTCATTTTACTTTATTTAGACTGAAATGGATTATTAATTAATATCATTATTGACATATTTTTAATATACCCCATTTTATACAATTTATTTGTGACATATGTGGCGACGCACGACGCGCGCCTCTACGATGAGTACCTACTCATATCTATGTAGAACGCGCTATCGAAATATTCCTGGGACTTCGCATATATACGAGTTCCAAACATCCATAGTTGGACCAGGACATCTGGTCACCAGGCACAACATCCCGCCTGGTGGAAGATCTTCCCTTTTCCCTTTAATACAACTGACGTTACGTCATCCATGTCCTCATCATAGCGTGTTCCTACAATATCTAATATTTACATTTAAACCTACTATTTACAACCTAACCTAAAATATGTACACAGTGTACGTGTGGTGTGATGTGGTGAGTAGTGAGGTGTGTGTTACTCCCTAGGTTCCCGCTGATCTCTCTCTCGTGCCGAGGGGAAGCTTAGCAGGTCCCTGGGGAGTTTGTGTAGCTCTAACCTACTGAGCTATCGCAGCTCATATTGCCGGCGTCACACCTATTAGAAGAAAGAAGAAGAAGAAGAAGAAATACATTTATTTGGTGGTGGAAGATCTTCCCTTTCCTACAACTGACATTACGTCATTTCATCTCCTCACATAACGCGTTCCTACACTAGTAATGTAATATTTCTCAATTTGTTTTGTACTATTTCGGACACAAATGTATATTTGTTAGCGAATACAAAAAAATAATGAAATGACTCAACTTCTCTGCGTCTGTTTCCCGAAACATACAATCTTGGAATCTTCAAGGCGAGAGTGAATTTAGGGTTACGACCTAGCTCATAACTTTATATTGATTTTTCTGTAATTTCTCTGGTTGTAATCTGTTGTTTACCTAATAAATAAATTAAATTAATTTACTGGGTCCGGTGCTCCATCCTCGGCTTCATCGTTTCCATCACGTGAGATTGTGGGTAAACGCTGATATAACAAAAAAAATATAGCAGTTCACTTTTGATGTTAGATAGATTCGAGTAGATAAACACTTTTTGCACACAAGATACACAAAGGGTAGGTTGACCTATTGGTCGACTGTACATTTATTGTTGCTCTAACGATGACTGAAAACATCGTGAGGAAACCTGCAAGAATTAGCCTATATATCTGTTATTTTTCTATGAATATTGGAATTTGATTGCGTCGCTTTTTAACCCTCGACCGATCGAGGGTGGGCGTGTTATAAGTTTGACACGTTTGTCTGTGGCATCATAACTTGACAACGGATGATCAGATTTGGACTCGGTTTTTTTATTTAATAGAGAATATTGTCGAGATGAGATGTGGTTTCCAAGATCTTGGAGTATCTTTGATGTCTGGAGCGGTAATAGCTAGATGGTTAGAATTTGAGCTCCAATGTTCAAGTTCATGTTGCGTTTCCAAAATCTGAAACCTTGAGGATCTGATGATGACCAGGAAAAAATTTGTGAACTTCAATTTCACAATATGAAACTAGAAGAATTGTAAGATTATCAGCCCGCCGAAACTATAATAGTTAGATGGGGTCTTCTCGAACTAAAGTTGTAGAGAATCCAAGAGAAAGAAAATTAAAGATGGCGGCCAAAAAAAAAGAAAATGATGTGGAGCTAGAAATTTTAAGATAGCCATGGCGAGGCCGAGGGTCGAGCTCCATGTAGGGCGAAACCCGGAGCGTCCCCCCGCCTTCAGGCGCCGCAGATCTAACCTGCTGAATGTTCTTAGCTATGTCAGATGAAAAATGGATCAGTGGTTCTAAGATCTTGCAGTATCTTGGGGTGTTGGAGTAGGATGGGATTTCTGGAACGGTAACAGTTAGGTGGTTCGAGTTTGAGCTCAAATGTTTATGACCATGGTGACCTTCCCACATCTGTTACCTTGAAGGCCTGATGATGATACCTTCAAGGTAACAAATGTGGGAAGGTCCAATTCTTAATAGCTGTTTCCTTTAGCCAAGGTACAGTGGGCAACACATCATGGTAAACCCTTTGTTACTATGTCGCTTTAACTAATGTGATAAATTCATACGAATGTCAAGAAATAACTAAATCGGATCATCGGTTGTTCAGTTATAATACCACAGGCAAACACAAACTCATACCTACTTAACTTACCCCTTCATTTTGGTCGGGGCTTAAAAAGGTTGTTAAGAGGTCTCTATGTTGTTCAGAATTTAGTTCTTTTATAACCTATAGACTGTCCCACTGCTGGGCAAATGCCTCCACTCCTCCTATCCATTTTTCCCTATCCTCGGCGTCCTTATACCATCCTTTTTGGAAGTGGTTTAGTTACTTATGCTTTGTAAATTGTACTTCACTATTTCCTTTTATATCTTTTCTTTGTTGTTTTCTATTTGTGTATTTTACTTTACTTTACTTTGTTGTCACTGTACAGTGGACGAAACAGCTAGCTACTTTGTTGTCACTGTACAGTGGACGAAACAGCTAGCTAATCGTATACTCTGTGGAACCATGTCACAATAAGTTTTTGATACGATTTCTTGACTTTCGTGTGAATTTGTTAAATAATTTAAAGCGACTGTACTACAGGGCATTCCAGGGCCTGATGGGTTGTCCACTGTACACGTATGTATTTAAAGCGACTGTACTAAAGGGCATTCCAGGGCCTGATGGGTTGTCCACTGTACACGTATGTATTTAAAGCGACTGTACTAAAGGGCATTCCAGGGCCTGATGGGTTGTCCACTGTACACGTATGTATTTAAAGCGACTGTACTAAAGGGCATTCCAGGGCCTGATGGGTTGTCCACTGTACACGTATGTATTTTGCCACACCGTGTAGCTATGTAAATTAAATAGTCCCCTGTAGACATAAATCTATTTGGATTAGTGAGACATCAAATGAGTTACCTCATTTGGGCGTACACATAAAATTATACGACCAATATTTTACGTGCTGGCGAATACAACGTTTTTAATTATGCTAAATTATGATTATGACAGTGGCCATTTGTAACTGGGTTCGACTTTTACATTTGGCTAACTGGTTTGAATAAAGAATTTATTATAAATTTAATCTTATTAGATGAAAATATTTTGAGAGGGGTATTGTGTTGGTTTAAATTATGTGATTACCTTCTTTCTGGGAAAACGGAGCCCTATATTGCTCTCACTCCGTCTCCGTCGTCCCAGCGCCTAACGGCATAAGATACAGACTTTAAAATTTCACATAATACGAGTATGTCCTTTGACCCAAATCCAATACCTTATAAAAGCACCAAGAGCACGGTATGAAGTTCCTACAGGTGCATCATACGTAGGAACTCTAACCTCGCTAGTGGTATCACCAGCGCCACGACGTAGGAGCCCGGTATAGGTAGTTGTCAATTTTTGATAAATTCTATTATCAGGTCTATCTCATAAACGGTTCTATCTAGGAACTTGAAAATTGGCTAAAGTATTGGTGAAATCTTCTATTTGAAGAACATATAGTAAAACTAGATACATCTGTGATAGTTTGTAAGTTGTGAACAAAAATGTTAAAAGTTATTTCACTCATTACTAAAAATAGTACTTATTTACGGATCCCTATTGATATGGCGAGGCCCGACTCGCACTTGGCCGTTTTTTTTCGAAAATGTTTTAAGCAAGTACCTATGTAGGTACTATATATATACCTATTTGGTAATACGGGTGGGTCTGTGGTCATGTTCTATCATGTCACAATTTATCACAGTTCTATATAAAAGACATCAACGAGCTCATTTTGAAATTCAATTTAGAGTTAGATAGAATAACTGTATTAATTTCGTGTTAAGTATAAGTTTCTTAAGAAGTTAAACTTATATTCTATCATTAAACAGTATTAAAAAAATATGAGTCTTCTCTTTACACACTGCTTTAATTACTTTTTTGCATGGAGGGTACCCCATTACGACAACTCAACACATCAGTCGCCACAATAACACATAATGTTCTGTTCTGCCTTACACAAATCCTCTTCCTTAGTCAGCGGAACGAATTGCTGATACTCATATCTACAACACAGGTTTAACTAGTGTAGATTCAGCAGCGCCATTTTGTATTTATGTGGTATTCATCATAATGTTATTTAATGTCAACTATGTCAGCTTTCTTGTGTGCAAGAAAGTATTAATTTGGCGGCTATCTCGCTGAAAGGATCGGCATAGCGCTCCAGCGGGGCAACGCCGCCAGCATCCTCGGTACCCTACCACACGGGCCTTACTTACTTACTTACTCCGCTGGCGCAGCGACCCGAAGTGGATCTTGGCCTCCGATACCAAAGAGCGCCATCGCTCTCTCTCCTGCGCAGTCTCGAGCCAGTCTGACGCCCGGAGCTCCCGCAGATCCTTCTCCACTTCATCGCGCCAGCGGTATCTGAGACGTCCGACCGGCCGTCGTCCGTTAGGGCGTCCCACATACGCTCGTTTAACTGCCCGATCCTCCCCCATCCTAGTGATGTGTCCGAGCCATCGGAGTCGAGCCGCTTTCGTCTCTCCCATGATGTTCGGCTCGTTCACCATCTCTTCTATCTCCCTATTCTTTCTCATCCTCCACCCTCCATCTTCCCTCTTGGCTGGTCCCAGAATCTTCCTCAATATCCTCCTCTCGGTCACCAAGAGTCTGTTTTCTTCCTGTAAGGTTAGTGTCCAAATCTCGCATCCATACATAAAGATCGGTCTGATGACAGTTTTGTAGATCCGGATCTTGGTATTTCTGCTCAGTAACTTGGACACCAGAGCCTTGTGCAGGGCTGCGGCGCATCTTAAGGACCACACGGGCCTAATCTAAGACATTTTATAAGTTACATTTAATTTTTATTTGTATACATATTCTCTTGTATTTTATGTTTTCTTTCTGTAATTATAATATAACTTTATGTCAACTAAAAAATCTAACTCTAAAGCCTGATGTACCTGAGTAACTCTTTCCCTCAATAAACGATTTATTTATTATTATTTATTGTAATTTGGTAAAATTATGGTTGGACAGTAAGCAGGACACCCCCAAAAAATACATAACAACTTATCATTACCATCATCTCCACGGAAAGAAAAGCTTGTTTACTTCAAACAAGATCTTGTTTCAGTACGAGCATATAAAGTCGGCTTGTTAATTCCAACCAAGATCTTAGTCGTAACTATCAAGTAATTTGTTCAAATTAATAATCATTACTTTATATGCTCTAAATAAAACAGGTTTTTTTCAGTGTCAATGGTATTTGTTTACGTAAATTCATATCATAAGTACTTACTCATTGCATTAATTGTGGTAAATATTATAATAGACCGCTTTGAACAACCTATCTTAATTCTACACTAGTAACTTATAGTTCTAACACCTAACTAGTCAGTTGAACCAAACATCCTTAAATTTAAGTCTTCATTAAATACATACTAACCCTTTCTACGCTATAGCTCTAGATAGAGATAGTACGGGACTAAAGGAAACCTTAACATTAGGGACGTTTCTTGCTGTACGATTATAAATTCTTCTTACATCTAACTTCATCCTTATCTCTAAGTTTTTCTTCTTCCTTCTTATTTCTTCTCACTTCTAAATCCTTTCTTCTAAGTGCTCCTTTCTTCTCTCTTCTAGAAACTCCATATGTCGAATAAAGCTGAAGTTTGGCTATCCAAGAGCACGGTATGAAGTTCCTACAGGTGCATCATACGTAGGAACTCTATACCTCGCTAGTGGTATCACCAGGTTGGCGTCTTCTAGAACAATCTGGATGGTTCTTTCTTCTATCTTCTTGATTTCTTCTTTACTGGATTCTTCTTTGTTATGCGGCAAGCACGATTTCTAAGTTGGACGTAAGTATAGTTACTAATAAAAAATGTCTTTAAAGTTAAGTACGTCTACGTAACCCTATCATGTGCATACCAGACACACTCTTGGTAGATTTTTAATACTCCAGCAGCAAATCATAATCAATATCTCTGAGACATCCCAAAACAGAAACATTAACACAGAAAAAAAAAAACTAAATTACCATCTGAATAAAACAGCTGCCGGGTATACAGCCCTTATAATTAATTTAAACCGTAGGTATCCACAATTATCATATTTTATCCCCAAGACGGGATTTGCAGATAAATTTCAACCCTTTAAGGTATGCAGATAAGTTTTCAACCCCTTCAAGGTAAGTATGGTAATTTTTAAACACCCTGAGAACTCCGGAAGTTGCGATTTGCATAAGAAATTGAAAAATAAGGGCCAGTAGTACACAGTAGCGAATTTTTTGTTATTAAAATGCTTGGGAAAGGGATTTGGCAATCACTTCCGTGAGAATGGACTTGTAATATCGTAACGTGAGACTTAAAGTGATATATAAATAATTGTGCAAGAATTTGTACATGTTTTATTAAAATAGAACATAAAGTTATTAATCCAAACTTATCTTATGATAGAAGGCCGGGAATAACCCCAGAGGCACTTCGACCCTTGGGGATCTTTTGTGCCTAAAATTTATTCCTGAAATTTTCTAATAATTAATTTTTTTAATTATCTTAGTGAGTTAATAACGAATCAAATCTTTACAGTTAAAAAAAAAAACAACAACGAATATTGCAACTCTCTAGTCTTCATACAAAATTAATACATTGAACGAACGAAGGACAGAAATTTTCAAAAAAAAATTTTGGTCATCACTGTTATTTGAAGTACCTATTCCTGCCGCAAAGCAGCAATTCTTGCATTGCTGTGTTTCGGTTTGAAGAGAACCAGCGTAATAATTAACAGCACATGAGGCACTACATCTATCTCCTCAAGCAGCAGCGCATCAAAAATAAAAGCTGGCCCGTTTGCTCATCTTTAAATTAAATGGATAATGGTTATCATACGATTATTTCAGAGTACTAATTCATACAAAAACACGAAGCCATTCAAGTTCAGCTATCAGGTATTGAATACCATACAACTATAGTATAGGTAGAAGCTTAAGGCCAGCACACATGTTCTAAAGTTCATTTTTAATGAGCCGTGACGTAAGCTCAACAACTGACATGTCTGCACCCCGCTTATAATTACCAGCAACGGGTGGTACCTACACCGAAACCAGTTGAAACTGCCCTTTAACATTTACCCCACAAATACAGTTTTTAGAACAAAAAGGGAGGAGTCACGGGTCTTATTAACATGGTGCTCACGTCGTCATTAAAAGATGATATCTGACTGTCTTATTTATTATGATTATTAAAATGTTATAATACCCTTTGTACACAAAGGGTCTGGGTATTAAGCACCATGTGTTAAAATTTAGAGTCAAATTCCTTTAAGTATTTTATGATAGTAGCGCGGAATTAACGTCTTTTAGATATTTCGTTAAAAAAATTATGGCGGTATTAAATGTTAACATGAGCAGTTATTATTATTTAACATTCGTGTTTTAAGTAAATATTAGGTGAGAATATGACGGCTGTAAGTGTTTTAGGAGGTATAAAGTCGATAAGGTATAATATATAATAATACATGCAATATTATATTGCATTTCTGCGTAATTAGTTCAAAAACATAAAGAGGAGTAGGTACTTATGTGTCGTTTTACACTAAAACGGAAAAGAAAAATAATGTAAGTAAGTACCTACCTTCCTAAACATACCTAAAGATGCGATTTCATTTCGATCAGTTTAAGGATGTGTTGTCGAAATCAGTTTGAAATTCTAACTCGCAACACTACATTTAATATTGTGAGATAAGGGTGTCTGTCGGTGGCACAGTGGCTAGGTCACCGGACTCCCATGCAGGAGGTCCGGGTTCTAAACCGTGCAGTGCCATGTACCAATGAGTTCTTCGTATTTTTCGAAGACTCACGTACATTTACCGACTGCTCTAACGGTGAAGGAAAACATAGTTAGGAAAACTGAGATGACCAGTGTGTAAAATGGGGTAGGCACAAAAGATCCTCAAGGGTCGAAGTGCCGCTGGGGTTATTTCCGGCCCCCTATTAAAAGATAAGATAATATTGTGATCGATTTACAAAAAAAAGGTCACAACACAAATTTTAAACAAAGCAACATGTCGTAAAAATAGGTACACAAACATTAAGGTGTGCACAGATGAGAGCGCCGCCGTCTTACAAATCCCACTCATTTTAAGGATTTGCAGTTGAAATTAGTTCGCAAATCTCCAGCTTACCGCCCGCTACAGATGTAGATGGGAAAGGGATGTAAGATAAATAACCCTAGCGAGATTCGGATGAGTTTTGTGTTGTTTATTGTAATTTCACGATGTAGGGTGTATGTAGATGTACCTATAGGGGTGACAATGTGATAATTATCAAAAATAGATCGAATAAAGGAGAAATTGAAAAACATTTATTTAAAACTGTAACACGGTGCCTAATGAGCGTCGGTGGCCTAATGGTTAGGACGCCGCCGGACTCCCATGCGGGAGTTTTTCGGATTTTTTCGGAGACTAATGTACATTTACAGCCTCTTTTAACGGTGAAGGAAAACATCGTGAGGAAACCTGCACACTGAGACGACCAGTGTGTAGAATGGGGTAGGTACAAAAGATCCTCAAGGGTCGAAGTGTCGCTGGGTTATTCCCGGCCCCCTATCATTAGACAAGATAAGATAAGATGGCGGACTTAAACACGTAAAAGGGAGAAGAATATAGAAAACTACGTGAAAGTAACACTAATCAAATTTGCAAAGAATAATTTTAGCTTAGATTATGTACGAACAACTCAATCGGAGGACAAAGCCACGCAACGGAATATAAGTGCGGTTACACACGACACTGCGTATAACTCAAGTAGCGAAATGAAAACGGAATCCGGGGAAAATGTTGAGTTGCTTCTAGTGATGTGCGGAACCGGTTTTGGTCAAAAAACTAATTGGTTTTTTAATACGAACAGAGTGAGGCAATTAATTATGTAAGTAAGTAGCGTCTGTGGTACAGTGGCTAGGACACCGGACTCCCATTCGGGACGTCCGGGTTCGAAACCGTGCAGTGCCGTATACCAATGAGTTTTTCGTATTTTTCGAAGACTTACGTACATTTTCAGACTGCTCTAACGGTGAAGGAAAACATCGTGAGGAAACCTGCACACTGAGATGTCCAGTGTGTAAATGGGGTAGGCACAAAAGATCCTCAAGGGTCGAAGTGCCGCTAGGGTTATTCCTGGCTCCCTATCATAAGATAAGATAAGTAAGTAATATGTTTATTAACCCCTTCTTTTGAAAATGCGGGAATTGTATCAAGCCCAAAAAGAGCATCGGTGGCCTAGTGGCTAGGGCACCTGACTGCCATGCGGGTTTGAAACCACGCAGTGCCATGTACCAATAAGTTTTCGTATTTTTCGAAGACTTACGTACATTTACCGACTGCTCTAACGGTGAAGGAAAACATCGTGAGGAAACCTGTATACTGAGATGTCCAGTGTGTAAATGGGGTAGGCACAAAAGATCCTCAAGGGTCGAAGTGCCGCTGGGTTATTTCCGGCCCCCTATCATAAGATAAGATACCAAATCAAGAGATAGTTGATCTAAGCCTAGTTTTCACCTCACTAGTTGAAGTATCGTTTGCGTGTCAGAAAGCAGTTTCATACTGTATCCACGCCCGACGCAGCGCTGCGAATGTCCAATAAATACAAGTTTGACGGCTGTGCTTATATTGTATAGGGACCATTATATCTGAACACCTACAAATGTATAGTGCTCTTACTGTAAATTATTCAGATTTGCAGAAATTATGAATGGACAAGGAGTTAGTCTTAGAATCGTTCAATAAATATCGTTAAAATATTACAGGTTGTAAAGTACTAAATTGTAGTTAATAGGAGATAATCCTGCAATGTTTTGCGACTAGAGGCGCCATTAGCACAGTTAAAAAAACCATTGAAAAATACGACGTACGTTGTACTTTGATAAATAAAGAATGATTATTTTGATGATTTTACAAGATTTTTGTTTAATAAACTTTAAATTAGCACATGAAGCAAAATATCAACATGTTAACACGTACCTTTCCACGAAATTCCTTCAGACTCGCGCCACGCTGTTACAACAGATTTTTTAGGTCTGGTCAAAATGCAAATAAATTAGATAATTTAATTTATTTGTAAAAAATAAATTAGATAGATAATTTATTTATTCTTCAGATTTTTCTCCAACGGTGAAGGAAATCATCGTGAAAAACGCGACTGCCATAGTAAGCTACGGCGTGGATATTTCAACTCCTATCCATGGCCATTAAAAAAAGGATTGCGTATCCACTCGCTCGTTCATTTACCAGCCAGCTACTTGTGCTTTACTCGTATTTTAATTTTTAACCTAAGCCACCTTGTGCAATGGGATGCTTACCTATGCCCAGTGTCCTAATAAAAACAATGAATAAAATCCTGAAATAACCCTATTTTTGTAGGCTGGTATTAGTTATGCCGGTTCTTAAAACATTGGTCAAGTTTTAGAACGCAACCGAGTCGTTGTTGCCAACTTACGACGACATGTCAAACGTAAAAGCGGCCTTGTCGCAACAGAATTAATTGATACCAGCGTAAATAATTCAGGAACTGGTAAGGTAAGTGCAGGTTTAAATTATCATTTATCACTGTGGGTGCGGGAATAATAGTTTTAATTTTAAACGTCTGCAAATAAAACTTGCTGGGAATTTTATTCCTTTTAAAGAATGGTGTGGAATTTGCATTGTTTATTGTTTATTGGAGCCTGATACATAACTTGGGTTTTGGCTTCGGTTTCTAAATCATGCTAAAAGTTTTAGCGAACACCGATGCTTAATTAAATTAATTTAGGCAAAAATTCCAGGATTGGATTTCGATCTTGGATTTTTTAAATTTTACATTGAAATTTCATCTCCCAAAATGTAAGTTTTATTAGAAGTATTAGAAGTAAAAATAACTGAATTGATGGTGAAATAAGAAAAAATACTGAGATAGAATTAAAGTTACTACATTAAAAAAATATACAAGTAAGATACTTAATGATGTTATTCGTCAAATGTGAGAGAAACTGAGAATGTCAAGAAGTCGTACGAGAAATACACCTGATCAAGACTCCACGGTGATGGGCGATTTATGGGGAGAAAAAGTTGCATCACGCCAAAACACTATGCATGCATGAGTACGTTTATGGCGACGACATTTCCCGCGCGTTCCGTATTCAAATTTTATTGGCGCTATTAAAAAAATTATGGGACTGTTGGTAGAAGAGTATATTTTTAAATATCCAGCCAGTAGCTTTTAGTGATGAAATGAGAGATGGACAACCATAAAATTAAAAAACTAAACCGTTGATATAGACAGAATTACGTAAAAGTTTAAGTTTAACCACTTTACCTATTTTATTTAAAGATAGAGAAGAGATAGAACTTTGAAAATTGACCTTTCGCAACGCAACTCCAAACACTTTTTACATGAAAACGTTCCAAAACTTGCAATAACTTCCTTTCGTCATTTTTCACCGAAAACATCAAGTTTTCTAGACTCTCCGAATCCGTGATTAATTTACGAGGCACTAACATATTTCGCCATAACAGAGGAACGATAAAGAAGGATTAATGACCCTCTTACGGAACCCTAAAACCTCGTAAGGGCACAGTTAACCGTTCGCGTAATTATGTGTGAAGTCGCAGTTTAAATTCTCCAGTTGCTTTGTTTCGCTCTGCCATTTTATTTTGAGTTATGACTGCTTTCTGGCGAGAATGCACCGCCATTTGTACGGTTCGCTAAAACGACCTAAAATGCAAACAGTCGTTTTCGGGTTATTTCAGGGAGGCGTTTAATGGCTGCATTTTAATGACCGTTTTGTATGCTATATGTTACGTTTATGGACGCTAATAAAAATGTTTTAAAAACTTATGCGTTTTTACAATGTTTCTGATGGGAGGTTGGCGGTGAATGGGTTAATTTGGTAGTCCTTTCATATGTTATACGTTATAAATAATCGTTTAGCAAATGTTTAGATTTGTTTATCGAAAAGAATTATAGTACTTTTAAGTTGAAAGCTATAGCAAACTATGACGGGCTTAAAAATTAAAAAGTTCGCCCATAGACTAAATTACCTAGCAAAAACACACATAATAATTATGATAAAACACCAATTCACTATTTAGTTGTCGTAGGTGGCGGCGTGGCTAGGACGTCGGACTTCTATGCTGGAGGTCCTGAATTTGAAACCAGGCAATGTCATGTACCAATGAGTTTTTCAGTTTTTTCGATAGACTTTACGTACATTTACCGACTGCTCTGACGGTGAAGGAAAACATTGTGAGGAAACTTACACATTTATTTCTTATTAATTCCTTAGTATGATCACGACCTCAGCAATGAGGAATACGACTTAAAAGAAGAAGAAGAAATATAAAATAAAATCGAAATATGAAAACAAAAACTATAATATACAATATGAGTATATGACACTGCAAATGACCAATTTTTTTCACCTGCCCAGATCACTATGGTCGAAACTGAACCGCCTGAGGGTCGGACAGGAATGATGTGGTGAACTCATGCACAAATGGGGCTTTAGAGCTGACCCCGCGTGCTCCTGCGGGGCCGTGCAAACAATGAGCCACCTAACGGAGGACTGCGAAATATGGGCCATACCAGGAGGAATCGACAGATTACACTTGCTGGTCGACGTAGCCATAGCATGGCTGAAGAATATTTTGCCTTTGTAAAATAATAGTGTGATTGTGTGATGCTGACGACCGAACGATAAATAAATAATGACCAATGTACCCACATTTTTTTACAGTTCCACAAAATTATATTTTGTGATAATACAGACACAAAACAGACAACATAACGTAACATTCCTCAACATTTATCTCACGAAAGCATTTCTCATTTCAAGAACACAATCGCGAATTTCACAGTACACCATCAGGAGGGCTAACAACGGAAATACTCCATTATCATACCCTCCAACACATAAACACACACATACACACTCTGGCTACTAGTTAGGGGACATGGGGTGTGGGAGGGATTACCCACGGGGGTAATTTTTACCCCATCATCGAAGCGTCGCCACCCACTCGTCTCGTCATTCGATTTTTGAATTAGTTATAACCAATTTCGTAATTCGAATTTTGGTGTTTTAGTTAAAAGTGAGGTTATTTAAAAAATCTACAGTGCACCTGATGAGATGTGAACATTTTATCGGGTAAATATGAAATAAAAGAACTTAAGTTTTAACGGAAAAACTAAGCTTTAACTATCATTTCTACATTGGACTTCAGTGCGATACAATTTTTTTTTGTTTCAATTTGGTGAATAATGTATCCTGTGTTTTAAATCGATGTAAGTACTCGTATGTTTCATATAAAATGCGTTTTCGAATATAGATATTATCATGTACACTAGTTGAAAGCCATAATAATCTATGGCAGAATAAGCATGCATAGCCGTTAAAAATTGATTCGTTTGACAATAGGATATAACACGCAAAGCGTTGCGTAGATGGAGCCACGAGCACACTCCGTAAACGTCATTTTTGAAGATATCATAAATTTCTCGCTATTTTGATTATTTTAATATAATTTCTCAAAGCTATAGTAAAATTGTGATGATATCATGGCATCATATGGCCATTTCAAAATAGCAGACCTAAAAAAAACTGTTAAAACAGCGTGGCACGAGTCTGAAGGAATTTGGTGTAAAGGTACGTGTCTACATGTTGAGATTTGGCTTTATGTGCTAATTTTAAGTCAAAATAATCATTATTTATTTATCAAATTATTATCATTGAAAGCAATAAATTTAGGTTATCTTATGTTTAGAATAAAATCATCTTTAAGTCGTACACGAACGTCGTATTTTTGAATATTTTTTGTAACTGTGCTAGTGGCGCCTCTAGTGGTAAAACATTGCAGGTTTATCTCCTATTGTGTCACTTCACTCTACCATGACTCTATACGCGAAATAACTTCACGTAGAGCTACCATAGAATGTCTATTCATATGTGCTACTGTAACTACTTTTTTTTCGATTTCTTTAGGCGATGATTATCCTCGGTATGTCGATGTTTTTTGTCTCTATCTAATCGCCCCATTTTACGCTATTTCAGTATTTCGTTACACACTGTATCAAACAAAACTCATCGCCTTTTAATTTTCCTGCGGTCACGTTGATCGCCGCGTCATTACGGCGTATTTTTTCAAAATTCGAACTGTAATCGACGTAATAATCTCTGATAACCACAATTACGCACTTATTCGATTTTCGAACTCGCACAGTTCGCCCAGTCGCCCGCCGTTTTGGGGTGCGTGTTGCTCGTGTTGATTTGTGGTATAAGTTTCATTATGTTGAAGATTTTAGGCAATTTATATAACTGTTCTTATGGGAATTGTAACAAATGTTGACCGTAGTAAGTTTTGGTTGTACGATTTAACTAAAAATAGAGTATATCAAGTCGATTTCTCCGTCTAACTTGGGTAAAAATTACGCATGGCAACAAATCACAGTAGAAAAAAAAGAAATGACATGAGTTTTTTTTATATATTTAGTTTTACGGCTCTGGATTCCCTAGTATGACTTTAGTGTTGCCTACTGTCGATTTTTATTTTCCTTAATTAAAATGGGGTGTCATAACTCACTTGATTTGATAGATTCTAGTGAACTTCTATCGAAAAATAGGCAAATGTGTAGAGTTTGAAAAATATATGTACTTAGATAAACAAAAGTTTATGACAATATTTTTTGTAAATCGTATAATATAAGATAAAAATATGTCAGAAATAGGTTAAAGAACTATTTACAACCCACACGTAGCTTCTATTAGGCCCAAAAATGGGAATACAGTGTCATTAAAATCAATAAAGTGTCATTCAAATATTTATTTTTATTACCATCCTTTTCGCACTTACCAAAACGAAATACGATAAAACAGCACAACACTACTCTACTCCACTCACATTCGCACACACACTGCTAATTTGTTTTGACATTTCAGAACGAACGACCACTTTTCCCGCCTACAAGTTGTGCAACGATCGAAAGGGGATTCCGAACGAAATCACCAATTGCAAAAATAAAATTAATTCCTACTTTCGAATCCACAGGGGCCAAATTCGTTTGACCGATTTAAATTTGGAACAGAGCTCATTGGGTTTTATTGTAAGGAGCGAACGCGATTGAGTTTTCGCATATCTATTATATTCCGGCCAGACCCTTTTTTGGGTTTAATTTTTTTTTGCCCTTTGTAGTCTAAAACGTTGGATATTTGAGGGCGATCCCCTACGAACGCGTGCCGTGTGAGATATTGCATTTCGTTTCATATAAAAACTTGTATCGCGGCGGATCAATACTTTTGACTTTAGATTTTCAGTTATAATTGAAAAAAAAAATAAGGCTATGGAGGGAACGCGCAGCAATGATAATTGAAGATTTCTAGGCACAAGTAATGAAGCGTTAGAAAGCAATAGGCGTCATTAGCAACTTCAATAGAGGTCGGCTGATCGACTAATTATTACAAAATACGTAACACCAGGGTCCCTGGGGCACAATGCACAAAGAAGTCTATTGTGCAACGCAACAATGGCGTGAGTCACTCATGACGAACGCAAAGACAATGACAGCCGACTCTCTTCTCAACCCGTATAAGGTCTACGCATTTATTGAGGGCATTAACTATAATAAAGGAAAAACAAGGCACCAATAAACAAAAAAAAAAGGATCTGCAGTGTTTCAAACAACAAATAAAACACTTACGCTTAAAAATTCTACCAACGGGTTGAAAGACCTGCAACAAAAGAAGCAACAATCAGTACAAAATTAAATTTAGAACGTTATCTGAATTTAAAACTGGCCGCAAAACAAAATGCACCGTGGATGGAAATAAAAAATAAACAAAAGCGAATCAATCGCGCGCCGTGAAAAGAAAAACCATCAATCAGTTCAGCCAGCAACATTCAAATGTGGAATATTTTTTGTGCCAAGTTCAAAATCCCCGCGACCTTGCCTCGGTCAACTTCGGATGCTTTATCCTAGTCAATATTTTATACCACGTTGTTTTGTAGGTACAATACTTTTTTGCTCACCCTAAAGCCGAATGCACAATTTCACATACCTACTTACTGAGTTAAAAAGGCGTAACGTTTTATAACTAGACGTTTTTAGCATCAAATTTACTATATTTTTTTCAATATATCTAAACTTATCCTTATCATTATCACAAACAATTTGCACTGAGATGCAAATTATACTACAATATTATGCTGTACGTTAATGTCATCTGTGTCACTTTGCTTGCTCGTCACTCCAGCGGACAACATCTTATCTTATCTTATGATAGTCCGGGAATAACCCCACCGGCACTTCGACCCTTGAGGATCTTTTGTGCCTACCCCATTGTACACACTGGTCATCTCAGTGTGCAAGTTTCGTCACGATGTTTTCCTTCACCGGTTGTTATAGTTAGAGCAGTCGGTAAATGTACGTAAGTCTTCAACTCATTGGTACATGGCACTGCGTGGTTTCGAACCCGGACCTCCAGCATTAATTACCTTAGTTATTGTTGTAAATAAAATTATCTTATATAACGTTTTCCATAATGCTTGTACACCTACTACCTCTTTCTCGAAGTTTTCAGATTTCCTCTGCCCGAAGGTTGCCTGGAAGAGATCGCTCTTAGCGATGAGGCCGCCTAAATTGTACTTCACTATTTTCTTTTCTATCTCTTATTTGTTGTTTTCTATTTGTGCTATAAAGTGTATTTTACTTTACAAATGACGGCTTATCATTGTCAGAGACCGTTCGCAAGTTCCTTTATTAGAGTCGCCTCATAAAGGAATAAATATGAGTCATGTTTCGGAGTCTTGTTTTTTTTTGCATGATTCTGCGGTTTTTTTTACCACCGTGCAACGCCCTCCGCAACCTGCATGACCTAAGCCTTTGTTGGGCTTGTCCTTTACAGCATTACTCCTTACTGGTCGCTGGTTGTAAAAAAATCTACGCCCACAACAGGCCCGATGGTCGATAAAGCGTTGCGAATCGATTTTGATGATACTTGGTGAACAAACGATCGAGATTGTAATGGTGACGATAAAAAACTTATTCACGGTGAAAAATAGTCTAAATCAATAGTCGTGGAATGACGTCACGGATATAAAAACATTAGATCAAAGACATTACTAGCGTGAAGTCTTGACAATAGCACCTCAGATCTATTTTTGATCGGTATAACTGTCAAAATTCACGCATTCGTCTTTAGTGCGATTCAATATTTCGATTTGATGCATTACGATATGATGCATTAGATAATAGTAGTTTTTGCGACGGCCACGTAATGATAGCGATTTTAACATGAGAAGTGTTTCGTTCGAGTGTTAAAATCGCCATTACATTGCATACAATACTTTTGCTACGACCATTAAATATATAAACAGAAAATACAAGCCATCACGGAGCCCTCAATAGACGCCTTGACAGCTTGACATGATATTGGTAACTATGGAAACCGTAGACATGTTTGACGTATTGGTAGGTTGACATCGGGTAGGTGTCGAGTTTTTTTTCATGGCTATAGTACTAAATAGTTGGCCAGTGAAATGTAGTGCATTTACCTAATACGAAAGATTTCTTGTATGCAGTGCCATACTACAAAGAAAAAATTACATATTACGAGTAGGTACAACCGAAAACCGTTATTTAATATTTCATTAAAACACTATTTTCACGCGACCATGACGAATGAACCTCTTCATGTCATTGATTGTGGTTTCATAATGAACAAATTACGAAATGGGAGTAGAAAAAAGATATTGGATCGTCTAGAATTTTTATAGACGATGAGAATGTTAGGTTTTCCAACCACGACAGAATTGTTTCACAGAAGTCGTTAGTTAGTTTAATTAAATTGTATAACCGCAAATCACCGAACAAGATCGTTAGGAATTTTCCAAATAAATGTGTTATAAGTTAAATGAGCCTTTAATAGTACCGAGATATTTTTCCACAGATAAAGATATACTAATAGGGGACGCCGTTTTAAAATAAGTGGTAACATATCTGAACATAAATTTATCTAATGAGATATACTAACGTACATTCCCAAGTAATATTAACCAAAGATTTTGAAATTCCATATGTAGATAGCTAGCTAGAGACATTTTATATGGAGACCCGCTTCTGCATGCCAGTTGGCACATTATCCCATACGATTAGACTTAAATAATATACTGTTTCACGTGTTTTAATTGTATTTTATTAATTACGACCGGTTTCGTTTACACATCTTCTGGTATTTGTAACGATGACGATGATTGATGTGTAAACGAAACCAGTCGTAATTAATAAAATATAATTAAAACCCGTGAAACAGTATATTATTGAAGTCTAATGATGTACTACAAGTTTCACCAAGTACCAACAACCGCAAGTATTCGGGCATTGAAATATCAAATGTATGGAAATACATATAAGTGCTTTTGTACAAACCCTTTGACTCACTGTCAGTGCTGACATCATCATTCTAGATTTCTATGGTAATAACTAAAGAAACTGACTATACGAGAGATAATAAATATTATATTGTATTGTACCTCTCTTTATGTTGTATGTTTTGTTTTTGTCCCGGGTGTGCAATAAAGTATATTTGTATTTGTAATTAACAACCAATTAAGCTAAAAATAACCAAATAAATAGTTTAGTTTAACGCAGCTACAAAGTCTCAGAAATACGTAAACAACTATGATTTCGACCTTAACACGATTCAATGATATAACCGGTTTTGATTTTATTAAAATTAATGTAGATTTGAAGTTCGCCAACATTATTTGAAAAGTTGAAAACATATCTTGCTGATAAGCATCAGTATATTTGAATATCCATAAACAGCAAAAACAGCTAGGCTAGTGTCGATTCAAATTGCCAATTAGTTATTTTACTTATTGCCAAGTTGTGCATTTTATGTATATATAATACTCGTATGTGTAGGAAAACGGGAGAAGTACGCCGCTCTAGAGCAAACCTACGTTTTTCTCCCATTTGCGGTTGAAACGACAGGTTGTTGGGGACGGAGGGCAAAGGATTTTGTTAGGGAGGTCGACCGTCGCCTGAGAGAGAGGGGCTGTGGCCCCCGCTCCGGGTCGTTCTTGGTGCAGAGGTTGGCCGTGGCGATTCAGCATCGCGAGCGTCATGTGGACCTTTGCGCCGGGGTCGACACGTGGCGGAGTTTTTGATTAAGGCCTTTCATAATCGAAGTCTTTTTTTTATTGAGGAGATTTAGCATTTTTAACTGTGATTTATGATTGTTTATGAATTGAAGATTTGGAAACTATAAAAAAATGTATTATATTGTCTATATTTATAGTTGTTATTACTCCTTATAAGTTTATTTGTGCGGTAAGATGACAATGTGTTCACAGTCCATACACCAGTAGGAACTTAAGCATGGGTTATATTAAACTAAATAAAATTAGTGAGCAACAAGTTAGTTTACAATAAACGCTGACCTCAGAACTAGGAAGGTTGCCTGTCTATCGGTATTTTATAGGATACATTTCGGAGAGTGCGCATCGGAATTGCACGACCCAATTCCAGCATCTCCATTCCGCCTTCGGACTACCAGGCGCGGGGAGGGGTTCCATCCTTATGTTGTTGATATCCCATCTGCTCGTACGAAGCGATTTGCTTCTTCGTTCATTATGCGAACGGCTAAGGAATGGAACAGCCTGCCGGCGTCTGTATTTCCCGAAACCTACAACCTTGGGATCTTCAAGGCCAGAGTGAATAGGCATTTACTGGATCCGCATGCTCCATCGTCGACTCATCGTCGCTTACCATCAGGCGAGATCGAGGTCAAATGCGGGTTTAGTTGTACATAAAAAAAAAAAAAGGAAGTTCCTGTAGAACATAAGAAAATATAAAAGTGCGAAAAATTGAAATAAAGACAAAAAAGAATAATAATAAAGGTTAATATAAGGGGTGGTGGGAATGCATTGCATTATACGTTCAGTTAGTTTTATTTAATGTTAATGAACGAAGCGGGAATTACATACTCATTGTTCAAGATCATAATCTCGCTTCATATTTTGTTTCTTAAATTGCAATTTGTGTAGGTATAAATAAACACAAACATAATTTACTGGAAGATTTTTAGTATGTCAGAATATAATGGCATTTAGGGTTGGTGCAGTAGATGATATTGCGTTTGATTTTAGGGGTTTCTCGATTTGAAGTTGAACCTACGTGTATCGAGAAAATATTTGCCATATCGATTTCTATAAATACTTACTAGCGGACGAGCGTTTTTTGCGACGGGCATAGGTAAGTAATTGGGATCAGAGCTTAAAGTTTTGTTACATATGTATTATTATTATGTATTACTCTGGGTTCTGATTATTTCGTGATTTTTGTCACAAGTTTGTACATTAACAAAGTCGATTGATTTTATGATAAAATTGGCAATAATTATAAGAATATGTTAATATATTTGAACAGTATAGCGATATAGTGGTGTTAGGTATATAATTGAGCTCACATATGCTTTGGTGATAAGAGACTGTAAATATGTGAGTTTTTGAAATTATTAAAATAAAATAAATTAAATAAATCAGAAAGTCGTTATTTTGACGAAATCTTCAGGACATAGGTTCTAACTTCACTTACCTACCCGAAAGGACTCAACTCTAAAATCGCGAAAAAGACTGCTGTTTCATAAATTTTGGTTTGTTTGTAGTCTCTTTATGGTACACAAAATTAAAAAACATTAAAATATGTACAAAGGCGGGCTTATCCCATAGGGATCTCTTCCAGCCAACCTTTGATTTAGGAGAGTTTAGACTACTTTTATGGTGGTACTAATAAGTATAGTATGTAGGTATTGAGTTTTGGTATGGAACAGCTAATTTTTTTCGCGATTTCAGAGTTGGTAGTAAAAGTTGTTCAGTTATGGATAGGAACTGAACCCCCCTTTTGGCTCTATAGGGGTTTTTGTTACAGTATAAGAACAGACACGCACGCCCTTTATTTTATAAACAAAGTATACAATCCCACGGTCCGTGTTTTTCAGAGTTGTTTAGAGAAAAAAAACCCAGTACGTTATTTCTCCCTCGACCGGTCCAACGAGAGCAGATGCTTTAAGATTCCATTTGTACCATACCATGCCAAGAAGTCAATATTGTTGTTTTTGTCTTATAAAAACAGTCCAAGAATGTGTCGGGCACGCACATGATAGGGTTTCGTAGCTGTTCACTGTTTGTGTTGTTGATTTCACATACCTATCTTATCTTATGATAGGGGCCGGGAATAATCCAGCGGCACTTCGACCCTTGACATCTTTTGTGCCTACCCCATTTTACACACTGGTCATCTCAGTGTGCAGGTTTCCTCACGATGTTTTCCTTCACCGGTTGTTATAGTTAGAGCAGTCGGTAAATGTACGTAAGTCTTCGAAAAATACGAAAAACTCATTGGTACATGGCACTGCACGGTTTCGAACTCGGACCTCCCGCATGGGAGTCCGGTGTCCTAGCTCTTTACATACCTATATAATTTGTTCCAAATTAACTACACTATAACTGTGTCGAGTTCTATTTCAGAACATAACTTTTATACAGGGTCTGTTATAATTATCTTTGAAAGTAAATACCCACTTACTACCAGGTAGATAGATAGATAGAAACACTTTATTGTACACAAAATCAGGAAAAGTAATAACTACAGGAATAGTACCACGGTATGTACAAAGGTGGCCTTATAGCTTAAAGCGATCTCTACCAGGCAACCTTATACTAGGCAACCAGGTACTAATCATTCAGATTTTTTGTAACAGTATTTCATGAGTAACAGGGAGACGCCCTTCTGTGATATTAAGACAGACATACAGACATGAGGAAACTAGAAAGGTTCATAAGTTGACTACGAGGCCCTAAAACAAAACTTATATAAAAAAAAAAAAATTAATTAGGGTAGTTTTTATTATAAACAATTATGTTTTGTTATAAATAACTGTTTGTAATTTATTAATTGTATATCTTCCACGTGTATTTAAAACTATGCCTATATCCCTTATGAAGAGGTCGTCACAATTCACTTTGTAACAGTTTGCCTTAAATAAATAGATTTTTTATTTTTTATTTTCTGTGAAGTGTTTATCTTATTGAGTTTAGACGCTAGCTAGACCCGCGTGAAAGACAGACGGACGGACGGTGTAGCAACAGCAATAGAATTCCGTTTTCCTCTTCGTGTTACGAATTCCTAAACACGAATTAACGCTGATCTGTACTAAACTGAGTTAATGAAGCATTATAAAAAAGAATTCTCTATCAAACAGTGATTCACAGGATGTGAGGTAAATTCTTTAATACATTAGTCATTATAGGACTCATAATTATAGACAATAGAGAGAAAAACATATAGTTATCTCACCTCGCCCACTTGTATTTTTCTAAGGTTGTAAGTACATGACTACAGAAGCTCGTAGCCTAGTTGCGAGCACGGTCCGAAAGTGATCATGCAGGTTAAGCGACGTTGACGCGGTCGGTACCTGGATGGGTGACCGCTAGTGGCATATTTCATCTGAGCTCCTCCGTGCCTCGGAGAGCACGTTAAGCAGTCGGTCCCGCTTGTTGTCGTTCGACAAAAGTCGTTAAGCTATGTCAGATGCCTACGGGCGGCCTGAACAACTCTGACAAATAGGTTGGCCACTAACCATACGATAAGTAAGCAAGCAAGTACATGACAGTTTTATTTAGTAGTTATTATTAGGTTTTTTTTCGTTAAATCTAAATAAATTTAATTTTAGACTTTTGCCACTTCTTAGTGTCTTTTAGATTAAAAATCCGTTTTAATGGTGACGGTTTTTAGTATAAGACACTGTAAGAGTTTCATATCAAACGCACCATTCTTAGATTAGACCATTTCCAAAGTATAATAGTCTAATGCTTCTAAGAACTGGTATTCACTAAGATAATAATTATTAACTTTTACCCTAGGTTAGGTGTTTTATATAAAGAAGTAGAGATGTATAAAGAAGTGTTCAGTTATATAATATCTGACCAAAATCATTTCGATTACCTATTATTAGAGAAGAAACATTGATATTGATATTGACTTTTAAAGGTAACACAATAATAATAATAAACACACAACCAACCATCACACACACACACACACACACACACACACACACACACACACACACACACACACACACACACACACACACACACACACACACACACACACACTTTTATTAACCTTTATTACTGTTCTTATTTTTCTTTCTTCCAAATTTTGTACTTTTAGTTCTGTTACATGTTCATTTGCACTGGTCAAAGAAGAGATCTGTCCTCCGAGATACAGGAACTTCCTAGTTCGGAGGTCAGCGCCTATAGTAGGATAACTGGTTGCTCATTAATTTTATTAAGTTTAATGTAATATATGCTTAAGTTCCTACTCCACTGTAATTTTACCGCACAAATAAACTATTCTTATTCTTATTCTTATATTGAATAGTCTTACATATTTCGAAAATTGAAAAAAATAGGCAGTGGAAAGGAAAAAAAGCTGAAGCGCAAAAATTGCGAAACCTCCATTTCGACGATATGTTTTCATAAACAGGTTAGCAATAAGAGCACATGGTCCACCTGATACCAGTCTTAATTTTAAGAATAGATCATAAAAGGGGACTTTAATATCTTCTATGGAACCGCTCATAATTCCGGTCAATAAAAAACATCGATCTAACCCTTTTCAAAGGGCCAAGGTATGCAATTAAATTAAAATATAACCTATCCCCAATTTCAAAAGCAAAATAAATAGATTATAACCTATTTTCGAGCAGGGTTAAAAAAAAAAGAAAAAAAAAGAATACGATACCTGCACTTAAACTCGAGCAGAGTGGTCCTGTCAGTGGAGACGTAAGGTAAGGTTGGGTATACACTGTGTTTCCCAATATCGTAACAAAGTTAGGTACCGTAATGAAATAGTTTTAATGTTAAGTAGGCAGAAATTGAAAACGTTTATTTAGCGCTGTAAACACCAGAATACAGAAGTATACAAAGTTTAATACATGCAGCACAGAACATCTGGTGTGGTACAGTGCCAAAAAGGGTACACCAGTTCAGCATAATGCTGAGGCAAGTCACAGCGCTGATTTTCAGCTGGCCCTCGGTGACTATAAGTTCAGTAGTGGCAATGTTAATGTCATTATCATAATAATCAGCCTATTCATATCCCCACTGTTGGGCACAGGCCTCCCTTTGCACAAGGGGGGTACGGGCCATGATCCACCGAGCGGGCCCAGTACTGAATGGTGGTTTTCACACGCCTTCGGAAACTTTTTAATTTCTTAGACATGCAGGTTTCCTTACGATGTTTTCCTTCACCGTTAGAGCAGTCGGTAAATTATGTACATTTGGTAACTACATGGTATTGCATGGTTTCGAACTCGGACCTCCCGCATGGGAGTCCGGCGTCATTTAACATACAATTATAGATATTACATTATATTATTTTCAATTTAATTTTTTTACATTATTACAGAAAATTCCAAAGCGTTTTAATTCGTACACAATATGGCACAATGTGTGTCGACCAGGCATTTCGTTGTGTGTCTTTATAATATGTAATATTATGTATTTACCTATATAAATTTAGTTTGTTAAAATTTTCTTAAAAATTATAACCCACACACTGCAGTGTAACTCAACCCTAATTCCACTCGTATCTCAACGTTTTCAAAGGATCGTATTATTTACATTTTTTACCTTAAAAAAGGAACAAAAAACGGGTAAAGAATGAATTCGAGCGCTCACCAAATGTCCCCGCAGCCACAACAGGTTGGGTATGGACTTTTTTCAAATTCGGTATTCGTATTTCCGACACACTGAGATCTGAAACGTAAGAAGGATTTACGTAATCTTACCGGCCTCTATCGAGCTTCGTAAATTTTTTCGGGAGGCAACTTTTTAAAATCTGTCTTTTAAGGTCGATTTACATTGGTCAAGCTTAAAGGACTGCTGACCTTTCTGGCGAGGGGGTGGCTCGAGTAAGTAGTAGTACATATCATAGGCTCATAGGCCAAAATAGGCTCTGAAGACGTCGAGTTGCGGAAACCAGTCCGTTATTACATTACATTGGTCAAGCAAGTGTTAAGCGAAGTAGATAAGTAAGTACAGTGAGTAAGGACAGTGGTGTAAACCAATCAGACAGTGGCGAGTACTGGTAATCTCAATAGGGTATTTGACAAGTATTAAATATTATTATTATACATTTCATAAAAATAAGAAAATAGACATACATTGATGGTCAAATGTGAAAACTGAATTAAAATCCGTTGAAAAATAAAATGGCTATAGGCAAACAAAAATCAGACGGTAGAAAGAGACGGCAATAGATAATTGTGACGTCACTGTTATTTAGCACCAAACAAGCAGGTCCTTGGCTACATAATAAGGACTATTTTGCTAGAACGGGACGGAGCATCCCCCCACTACTAACATTTACCATTAATATAGCTGATGTTAGTTGAGATATCGATAAACGGATTTCAGATCCATTTTCAGGATGTCCATGTAAGTTGATAGATGTAATAATTTTTTTTTGTCAAATAGCCTATTCTTTACTCGTACTCGCCACTTCGTTAAACACTTGACCAATGTAAAATATTCCACAAGTGTGACTTGAATAAGGTAAAATAATTTGTATGGAAACCGAGTCATACGTACGTAATAACTATTAATAACGTAACGTTGCCCCTTAATTATTATCAGATTTTCAAACTAAAGCTCATGTTTTTCTGTTCCTTTCCTCGTTACTAAGGTCATTGACATTAAATAAAACAAGTCACATTCACAGGTGGTCATTTAGGTATAATTATACCTATAGTTATAATCTCAATTAGAATAACACCGAATGAAACGAAGATGCTTCGAATAACATTTTTTTAATTTACTATAAGCGTTTCCTACACCCACGGGTATTGAGAACCGACAGAAAAACAGGCATCAGCGTTCCCGTAGTAAACAACTCGTTTATATTCGATCCAGTCTGTATATACTTATACAGATACAACTGGTTGGCTTGAATTGTGAGTAATTGGTACAATTTCTCGGCTTGTACAAATGTTCAGTTTGTTTTAATTTTGATGATATGAATTAGCATTTATTAGAGGAAAACTGTTGGTGGAATGATACAGGTCTTGTAGAAAAAAAAAGAAAAAAGGAAAGTATTTTTTGCAGAATTATTTTTAATGAATTATTCAAATTTCTGTCAATTTATTAAAAATTAAAAAATAGTCATAAATTGAATTAAATGTCGTTGAAAAATATAATAGTTACAGGCAATGAAAAGTCAGAACGGTAGAAAGGAACGGCAATAAGTATTATGACTTCAGTGTTCCCTAGCGCCATACAAGCAGGTTCTAGCTGCATATAAAGGACTGTTTTGCTAAAAAGGGACAGAGCATCTCTCCAATACTAACTTTAACCATTAATATCTCTGATGTTAGTTGAGATATCGAAAAACTAATTTTAGATCCTTCTTTAGGATGTCAATGTAAGTCGATTGATGAAATAAAAAAATTAGGTTAATACCGTATTGTTAATAATAAAATGACAGTTTTATGACCAACAGACGCAATTTTTAAAATCTTGGTTTTTGTTTTTTTGAGTTTTGGCCCATGAATGACGGAAATTTTTGTTTTAGCCATTCAAATTATTGACACACAAAAAATAATACGGCCAATACACTGTTCGATTCAAATAGTCAACTGAGCAAGAAATCAATGAGCACTTTCTGGGACATAATCTCCATTAAACGGAAAATTATTAAAAAAAACCCTGTGTGATGAGAAAACGGCAGAAAGCGGTCAAACTACAGACAATTTCATGTATTGACAACCTCACATCTAAATTGCTCTCGTAAGTGCAATTGCAACTTTGTAAGACGTATCATATTTAAGTATAACCACTTTGAGCTCAAAGCAGCGATGCCGCACACGATATACTCGCAGCCCATTTTGTGCACAGGTTTTATCTGAACACATCGTGAAAAATAGGACGAGAAAAAGTCGAAAGCTTTTGGAAAGCCGACCGTTAAGTCTGCAAGTTCATCTGATTGTCGATCTCTACCGCTATTCTTACTGAAGTAGGAACTCTAACTCATATCATATCACAGGTCGCTCTGTAACCATGTCGACTTCATCGTCCATATCAACCTCCTTGCCATCAATTTCAACCTCATTGTTAGCGTTTATCTCACCTCAATTCGTGTTGGCATCTTCATTTGTCCATCTATATTTTCAAAATTCAAATAATATTCCCATTCCATTTCTAACTTCCATTATTCCATTAATTTCATTGTATTCCCTTTCTCTCTGTATTTTGTCCTGAACGGACGTTACTCCGTTTTATTTTTTGTCTCCTACTACTACCTATTTTCTACATTTACTATTTTCTGTGTTGTTCTGTTCCTTAAAAATATAATATCTACTATTACCAAGTTCTTCTATTACTTCATCTGCACACTGTCCTAGAACCCTGCTAGCCGGCACCCAGAGGGCAGATTGTAGCAGCTCTATAGACTTGTTTTAGAAAAACTAGAATATTCTTCATAATATCCTCCTTCCTCCAGATGGCGAAAAGTATTCTAGTCTGGATACTGGATATAATAAATCATTCCATCTGTTATTCTTTGATAAGATTTTAAGCGTGTTCCGTGAAATCAAACAAGGCGACCTAATTAGCAGTGGCACAACAAACGGGCTGCGTTTGCGCACCGGCGGAGGAAAATAAAAAGGAAATCCAAGATGGCGTCGCATCTATCAGCGGGGGAGCGATTAGTCCCCGTCATTCGCCAGCCACGCCTGCGCCATGATGGATTGAACGAGAGGGTTGCGAGCTTGGTGTGACCACCGCACTCTTATTTATTTTATTTCGGCACGCTCGTGGCCAACTCCAAATGAATCGCTCTTGTTCGATGACAGGTGATAATACAGAATTGGGTCACTTTGCAAAAGGGTCTTTATAATTTCCATAATTTTAAGATTTCGTGACTGCTTTGTCCATAATTCGTCGTGATTATGTCAAACTGGTTTACGAAATTGTCCTTAGCCAGTATATTTTTAAGCCCCGATCAAACGGAAAAGGTGTTATAAGTTTGACGCGTATGCCTCTTTGTCTGTGGTATAGAAACTCAACAACCAATGATCCGATCCAGTGGTTTCCAAGATCTTGAAGTACCTTTATGTCAGATGGGATCTCTGCAAAGGTACAGCTAGACGGTTGGAGTTTGAGCTCCGATGTTTAGGACCATGGTACTCTTCCCATATCTGCAACCTTGAGGACCTGATGATGACCAGGATAAAGTAAGGGGATCTCCACAATGGTAAGTCGGGGGTTTCTTAATTTTGTAGTATATGTGGGTATAAAGTAGACATCTGAAAAACTTAATACCTAATTAAAAATATAAAACTATAAGTACCTACAGAGGAGAACATAAAAGGAAAGAAATAGTTGAAGCTCTTAGCGTACGTCGAATTTCAAAATAAAAAGTATGCCAGCTTCAGATACCGCTAATTAATTGAATTAATCTAATAACTGTGTCGACCCGTTAATTAAAACTTTTGCCTTGCGTAATTGGTTCAAGTTTTTTTAAATTCCATTTAAACTCACCTACCTACCGATACAGACGATCACGTACTAAATAATTTAATAATATATCATTGATTGTTAGGCATGACTATGAATAAAAAGTGTTCAATGAGTGTTGCTGACAGAAAAAAACGATGGCGATAATTCTGTGTCTATTGACTTTACCAGTTCAAACAGGTTTCGTTTTTAAATTGACTCGTATTCGAAAATGGAATTACGTAGCTGTCAATCTTTGTATACAGTCAACAAAGAAAGAAATTTTGAATTTAACGGTCAGTTAGTGCTTTAGAATACCGGAGGAGTGATAAAAAATAAACATTTGAATAATGACATTCATTGATCTGATAAAGAAAGAAATATGTATAAGAAAAGGATGGAGCACTTTCCAAAAACAAAAGATATAAATCCTTCTTGTTGCGTGCGTGTGGTCTCCGCTGTTACGTTAATTATCACCTATAAAATTTTATTGAGGAAGCTACGAAATTAAAGGACAGAATGCATATAACTCGGGGAATTTAAGGCGACAGAACATGTGTATTAGCGCTGTTATGTGACTAATGACATTCTGCATTTAGCAGGGTTATTTATATAATGATTATGTAGTATATGTTGACATGTATGCAACTGTTGTTCATCACGATAATTTGTGAACCATCAAAATGAACATTAACAAAAATAGAAGTTGGATTCCTAAAATACGTTGGTGTACTGAAATTTTTTGATCTGAGGACATCTACTCGTATAACATGTCTGTACGCGATAAATTTATTTTTAATTTGGCTGTTAAATAGGAAATATTTCAATAAAAAACTTGGACTGGTGTCATTCAATGCCTACTCATAGTTCATAGCCATTTCATAGTTTTATAGGTTCGCCCGCAGTTACATATTACAATAGATACTGTATTGTACAGTTAGTACTTTTTTCTTCCTTTAAATATGGCCTCTGCTAGTGTACACACTGCAATTTGGCCAATGACCATGTTAGAATCTTGCAAATGACTCGAACGTTTTGGCCTCTGTTTTGAAAAAAACAGTTCACCATCGTCGAGATTATGGGAGTCGTATGCATCAGGAATACCTAGTGTCTTGCATTCCAAGTGCACTTGGAGGATACGTTGTCGAATTCACACACTGTAATTTTTCACTCCCATTTCACTGTCTTTTATAACGTTCACTTATCACGAACGATTTTTAGGTAAAATACACTAGTTTTACGAAAAAATAACCACTGTAAACCGTTTTTAAACAATAAAATAGGACGAACACGCCATAACAACATGAACGCAACAACTTAACCTCTCTATAGTACTTTGTCGCTTTAACTTTTTTGACAGATACTTATGTCAAGGTATAATAACAAAAACATTGCGATAGGATTCCACGGAGTATAGCTTGATGTGTCTTCCACAGCTTGCAGTAATTTTCATGAATACACGAAACTGAGGTCATTTATATGAATAACTAACTATAGATCTTATGTAAAACATAAAGATGGAAACTATAATACTCTTCAGGATCGTAAATTATTTTATAGACATAATAAACATCGCGTCCCTTCATCCAAGTGTTTGTTAACGTTAGTTTTTAACTTCGCACATTACTCTATACCCGACGTCGGTGTTGCAAGCCAATACTAATTATGATGTAATTTGTAAGGAGTTTTTAGTACGTAAATAAAACATGTTGTGTGAAATAAACCTGTTTTAAAACTTACCTATGTCTCGCTTGATTCACTACCAACATAGCAAAACAATGAAATTATTATAAACTACATAATAATCTTTGAATGAAAAACACCACAACAGTAGTTTTTTTTTTAATAAATGGCCCCTGCTAGTGATTTACACTGCAATTTGGCCAATGACCGTGTTAGAATCTTGAAAATAATTCGAACGTTTTGGCGTCTGTTTTGAAAAAAACAGTTTACAAACGTTGAGATTAAGGAAGAGCCGTGTGCACTAGGAATGTCTAATGTCTTGCATTCCAAGTGCAATTGGACCTTTCACTGTCTTATATGACGTTCACTTAACACGGACGATTTTTAGGTAAACTACACTAGTTTTACGGAAAAATAAGCACTGTAAACAGTTTTTAAACAATAAAATAGGACAAAACGAAACATTTAAAACACAATACCAAAGGCCATTAAATTAAAAAGAAAACCGAAACATTCCATTTTCAAAACTATGTATTTAACCCGTTCACTGTCTCGGGTGCTGTCCTACAACTGTACGCAACTAGCACCAAAACACAATGAAACACTGCTTTGCATAAGAATAGGTAGAACAGCTGTGTCCGCCGAGCCATCTGTGTATAGCGTCTTGCGTATTACCATACGTTTTGTCGAGTACTTACACGATAAAGAACTTAAGATGACTTTTTAATTTTTCGTTTAAGACCTTCCTTGTAGTAGCAGTCACGATCCTTCGTGTTATTAATGTTCATTAATGTCATTTTAGTGCTTAATAAATTAATATCAGCTTAATTTATATTAAGTAAGTAATTATTATGTTGTTCCTTTTCTGTATAGTGGAACTTGGAAGACACAAGTTATACTCTGTGGAACCCATGTCGCAAAAGGTTTTGACAAATAGTTACGTTAAAAGGTATCAAATACGTTACAGAGACAAAGTCGATCAATGCCCTGCGTATACAGTATAATAATGGCTTCAGGATGTTGATGGGGTTGCCTCGTTTCTGTAGTGCCTCCGGCATGTTTGCGCACGCACATACCGATGGTATTCACGCCATTATGCGCAAGAGAAATGCGTCTCTGCTTTGCAGGCTTCGGAGCAGCTCCAACAGCATCCTGAATGTGATAAATACGATTCCCCTATCCTTAAACACTTCGTTCGGGTGCTGATCGAATTACGTTATCTTTGATCAGCATCTGATCGAAGTGTAAAAACTCGTAATTTTAGCTGAATGTATTTACTAACATAGTTTTTAAGTACACTAACACAATGGATCAAGTTATCCGATATATAAAAATATTGAATTGAATTGAATTACAGTACTGTTGGTTTTCCTATGCAAATAAAATAATATACTAGGATTACTTTTACTATGTCCAGACTTCTAATGACATAATAAAGCACGTAGGTACTAACCATTAACCCTAAATAGTTTTACGGAAGACACTACCGACAATGCCCGTCAGAAATTCGTAAAAAATCAATTAAAAAATAATATTGACAGTGACAGAAAGCAAATTAAAATACATACCCGTGTATTCAAATGACTTGCGGATATTATGAGGACGCACATACGGACAAACACTACAAAAACATATTGGAACTTGATGAGTTGTGAATAGAATATAATAAGTGTTAAAAGTACTAAATAATAAAAACGTTTACGCATACAGGATAATTGGAATTATTATTCATTCACTCAATCAAACTCTATAGAAACAAAGCTACTCAAATGAGGTCATTGACCTGTAAAACACAATAATACTAAATACATATTTTCGACAAGTCATTCCCAGTTGTATCTATAATTACATTTATGAATTATACTTATACCTTTTTCTATAGTTCTTCGTATCCGAAGTTAACAATATTTTTCCAGTTGTGGTACTTATAGTGCTTTATTCGAAATACTACGTAATCAACGTTGTGGGCAGAGCTTTTCTCCGAAGTGTCTAGTCAGCGCTTTGCATACTCAGGGTTAATTCACATCTGACAGCATGCATCGCAACTTGACGGATAGTATTCATTGATCATTGTCCAAATAATGAATTGAAAATTGTTTTAAAAAACAACTTGTACAGTCGCCTCCCAGTGTGTGTTGGGTTTGTGGTCCAGGCAGATGTAACAACCCTAAAGGAAGACAATCCCACTGCACCGGTATACCCCGGTAACTCGGTTAGTAACTGATACAAGGGCTACTGTCCTCATCTGTGGATTTCTTGCTAGCCGTGGCTAAGAACTACAACTACCCCATTTTACACACTGGACATCTCAGTGTGCAGGTTTCCTCACGATATTTTCCTTCACCGTTAGAGCAGTCGGTAAATGTACGTAAGTCTTGTAAAATACGAAAAACTGATTGGTACATGGCACTGCACGGTTTCGAACCTGGTCCTCCCGCATGTCAGTCCTAACCACTGTGCCACCGACGCTCTGTAAGTTTAGTAACTGTAGTATGTATAACCATTTCAGAAAACCAAATTAACTAATACCATTATTACAAATTCTTTATTGGCACAATTAAACAGCTCTACAACAATATAAAACTTATATTATTGACCTGTATATGGTGTTCAAACAATCTTCTCTGGCCCTCAACCTAGGTCTAACCTGTATAATATAGTATCCCAGTGGTTCTTTAATAGTTATTACTGCACCATATTCTGTTAAATGTAAATTATCCCTTACAGTGGTTAAGTTGGCGTGTTCTAACGAAGTCGGGGATAAATGCAAACTTGTAACCGCGGTGCCGTTTACTATTTTTTTCTGTTAGCAACAATTACATAATTAGGCACTTGGAAATTGAATGTAGATACGGGTACCTAAAGAAAATGATGCCAATTACAGATCGACAACTTGTACGTTAGTTAGCGTTCTACAGTAGCTATATAAAAAAAAAACTAGACGAATAAACACCGACAGATGTTCGTAATTAAGAGTGTTATGTTTGTTTTATGTTATAATTATTTTTACGTTTGTCTGTGTTACTCGTAATGTAATAAAAGTGTCCTGCTCGGTGTTATTCTTAATAACAATATTCACCCTGACCTGAAACTAAAAAACCCTCGCCATATTACGGATTTAAATGGTACATTTTTTTTTCATAGAGAACTCCATAACACAGATCATAAAACTACCAATGGCGCCCTCTTAACAGGTTTTTTTTAGTCTGTAGTCAGAGTATACATAAATATTTGTTAAATTATCACTCTTTAAAATGCCATTTGCATGTATTCGTTATATTATCATCGTGTCTTCCAAGTGACAAAAGGACGTGTTGAAAATCAGCGCTGTGGACTCCGTCCATAGCATAAGCTGAACACGATCCCTGTTGCCACAAATTAGTTTATGTACAACATTGAAAGTATATTCATATTCATGTTCATTTATTTCAGTAATGATCATACATTGTCAAAAAATAAATAACTAAATGTTAGCATGTCATGATCAATATTAATAAAATTTCTTATTTAAAGTAAGTATAATATCAATAAGTTAAAAAAAGTATTGCAGAATATAAATCTACAGTATTTTAAACATCATTCGTCAAGGAACTCGTTGACAGAGTAATAGGGCTTTTGGATCAACCATTTTTTAAATTCAATAACGAAACTGTTGTACGTTTTAGTATCTCGGATAGGAGCTGGTATTTTGTTGTAAATTCGCGGACCAGCGACGTGCGTGGACAGCTGGGTATTCAGTAGTCTACTGTCAATCAATTCGAGGTCCTGCTGCCTCATTTTTGTCAGTCTCTTGCCAACCCATTTCTTAGTAGGATACTCTCTTAGATTTTTTCTGACATATTTACCTATCTCAAGTATGTAGAGCGATGGTACAGTGAGGATTTGAAAATCGATGAATAGATCACGAGCCGGTGTATAAGGGCTATTGTAAGGGCAAGATATGTACGTATAATATGCAATAAATTGTTTTGTATTGTATTATAATACGATGTTAAAATCAACAAAATTATTTACAATTATTGTTGTAATGATGAATACAATCATTACTACCGTTCGGTCCAGATTTCTAGGAATACGAATGTTGTATGTAACGGATATACAACCTACACTGTACTTCCTTTTCTATCTATCTTTAGAGCCTTTGGCATACAAAGTGACTAAGGAATTACTATTAGAATATAGAAATAAAGTTTATAACGAGAGAACCACGAATGTTTGAAGGGAAATTAACTGAACACACATTTGCCTACTTCATAAATTCATGATAGTATCTTGTTCGACCATTATCCATACCACACACTGAGTCCCTTGAGCCGAACAGCTAAGAAATAAATTACGATAATCCAAAAATTTACGACTGACTACCATCATTCACGTCCTAAGACCGTGAACGCATTAGAATATTAAAAAAATATATCACTAACATTCTTCTCACATAAATTACTAACCATGCGTGCACCTCTATGGAATAAGCAACGAAACAATGCACCAAATCTTAATAAATGATCACATTCAAATGGGGTGCAAGACATACGAATCTCACGTTAACCCTTTCATGCAAACACCTGGTCGATACGATGCCGAGTCAAAAATTTCTTTTATCGCATTAGCATAATATTTATAATATTTACAATGGGATGCTTTATTCAAAGTAGCCGTAGTACGGAGTTTAATACACGGTAGTCTTATTGTATCGAAGATAAGGGATAGATAACAACGGTGCACTTTATGGCGGTGGTTTGTACGATGTTTTTTTTGTTATGGCTCAAGTTAAGCGGCTGGTGAGTAACGAAGCTGATTTGAATTTGATTCAAATTTGTTTAAAGTCATAAAGTTACTTTTATGTGTTCTTGATTGGAGTGTGGTAAATTTTTAAATGTATCGGCGATCGAAAATACATTTTACGGGAATTAGTTTACGACTTGACCTCACAGCAATAAATTTCCTAACTTACGAGTATTATCTACGTTATAAATAAGCGAAGCATCGGTCGAATAACATTCTTACAATAGTTTAAAACTACGCAAAAAGGATAATAAAAATGAAAGTATTCCAACAAAAGCTTCTTTTTCTTTTTACAATTTAATTTAACCGGAGCAAGCTATCCGTTGCATCTTACGATCCACTTTCGAAGCCGACAAAAAAATCCTTTTAACCCCACAATAGATAGCCTTTTGTCTAGAAACCGTCAAATGATACGCATTAGGTTTTTTGCCGCGTTATGAATACATTTAAAACAGGAAGGATGTGAAAGTCGAGGGTATTAAAGACACCGTATGGCGGTGAAGGGTTAGGGGGTATGTTTAGACCGGGTGTGTTGTACAAAGAAATGAGGATAATGGGTGAAACATTGCATTAAGGAATGAATTATAGCCGCTCTCCACTGATGGTGGTTTATATTTTATAGCTAGACTCAGAACAGTAGTACTAGATTACAAGTGTTAAAAACTTAGTCATATTATATATGTTACTTGTTACCGACGGCGGCGTTAGAATAAGTTTTGTACATAATAGATTAAGTTTCAGAATAAAGAATTTAAATTGTTGTGTACTAACTTAGCGATAGGCAACGTAAGATAAGAAAAGGTTAATTTTGTACTAGAGCTCTAAGTAGGGAAAAGTTTGTGAAACTATGTTTTCATGGAATTTATATCCCTCTGTATCACTAGTTGCGACACCGCTATGGGGGATATAAGTAGCGCATTTTTGCCGTGAAAACACAGTTGAAATCCAGAAATAGCCCAGTTGGAAAAAGGGAAAAAAGGAAAGGATCACAATAAAGAAGCCTTCAAGGAAACCGCGACTTTCATTCTACAGTCCACTCCTCCACTACATTACTACAAACGAAATTATTAATAAAAAAAGAAACTCCCATGCGAGGTCCGAGTTCGAAACCATGCAATGCCATGTACTAATGAGTTTTTCGGTTTTTTCGAAAGACTTACGTACATTTCCCGACTGTTTTGACAGTGAAGAAAACATAGTGATGAAACCTGCATACTGAGATAACTAGTGTGTGAAATGGGGAAGACAATGGCAAACCACCCCATTAAATCTGCCACGAGAGTCGTTCTATGTGATTAATTCCTTAGAATGATCACGACCCTCAGCAATAAGGAAAACGACTTAGAAGAGATAACTATGCATGCAGGCATATAATAATAATCATCGTTCTTTACTTGTTCATAAAAAAGAAACAAGAATGTAAAAAGACAACAAGTAGAGAATAAATTAGCGAAAAGATAGAAAGAGAAGTCACAGAGAATAAAATACAAAACATTTAAAAATGGTATCATGATCCCGATCTATTTCATGATTCCCTTCATAAGTATAAATGTTAAGTACTGAGACACATTGAGATCAGAACTACGAGTGGTTAGTGGTCAGTAGTTTTAAGTTTTATTTTAAACCTCAGTTTAAAGGCTTTGGTACACGACAAGGTGAGCATGTCAGCCACGTTAGGGTCACTAAGAAAATGGAAGGGAAGCTCATTTATTATTAGAGTCAGCCCTCACTTTGAGAGCCAACTTAGCAAACAACAGTAAGTGTTTCATATTATCAGATAAGGGCTGACTCAAAATAATATTGAGCCTCCCATTTTGGAGCCTATTGAGGTCAAATTTCTTTCTCTCAATTTTCACCAGGTCACACTCCCTTAGGAGGTGAATTTTAAATTTAATTTCTTAATTTTTTAAAATATCTTGTTACTTTAATACCATTCTTGTTAAATTAATATCTATATATTCTATAGTTATTCTATATCTGTTTTATTTCTGGTTATTTTAGTACAGTCAGCGTCAGATAGATGTTAGCGTCCAAGGTAATCAAAACCATCTAAAGAACACAAGTTCAATTTTATCTGCGCAGTCAGAATTATCATATTGTTGTAAGCACCCAAAGTGGTCAATATATCTGAGCAACACAATCTCCAATAATATGTACGCAGCCAGGGTGTTCATTATTATGTTGGCGGGCAAATCGTTCAAAGGTAACTATGCATTATGTATGCATCTAAGTTTAGGACACGAGCCGAACGAAAGAAAGGAGTATTGTAAGTACTTACAAGCAAACTCTTTTGAGTGGGTACTTGAATCGCCATATAAGTAGGTACAATTAATAACAGATTTTATGATGATTACATAATGCATAGTTACCTTTGAACGATTTGCCCGCCAACATAATAATGAACACCCTGGCTGCGTACATATTATTGGAGATTGTGTTGCTCAGATATATTGACCACTTTGGGTGCTTACAATAATATGATAATTCTGACTGCGCAGATAAAATTGAACTTGTGTTCTTTAGATGGTTTTGATTACCTTGGACGCTAACATCTATCTGACGCTGACTGTTCTTAATAATGTTGTGTATGCCTATAATTGGCACAAGTATTAGAAATTAAGTCTAGAAATTATATATGATTAATGTACAATACTAGCCGTTGGCGTTCCTTAATAAAAAAATAAAAATGAAAACTTACTTAGCATAGGTATAAGAGAGGCCTATGTCCAGCAGTGGACTAGAGTAGGCTGCTGCTGATGATGATGATGATAGGTATAAAAAAACTGCCATTAAAGCAGCAACCAAATAGCACAAATAAAAAAAATAAAAAATAAAAACTGTTCAAGATCCATACAATGATTTAACAAGAGCACTTGAAATGGTGTTGAAGAGAAATTTCGGCCAAAAATAAATGATAGATAACTAATCAGGTATAACTTTGAGAAGGGTTCTTTGTTCATCAATCAATTTCCTTATCAGAGATAAGATAACTTTCTCTTTCCTTTGTTTTCGCATATCTGAATTATCTATCGACGTTCGCGTTTTCTTGGAATGTTTATCTTTTTTTTTATTAGCCTTGATTCTGCCACTTCTGGGCAAAGGTCATCCTAAGTCTTTTTAGACATCTCTGTTTTGTGCCTCCTCTGAGTTATATTTTTAGTACCCTTAATATCACACGTTTCATATATGTATAATATTTTCAACGTTATTTATGTATGTATATAACAATATAGAGCGTCGGTGGCACAGTGGCTAGGGCACCGGACTCCCATGCGGGAGGTCCGGTTTCGAACCGTGCAGTGCCATGTACCAATGAGTTTTTCGTATTTTTCGAAGACTTACGTACCTGCACACTGAGATAACCAGTGTGTAAAATGGGGAAGGCAATGGCAAACCACTCTATTAAATCTGCCACGAGAGTTGTTCAATATGATTAATTCCTTAGAATGATCACGACACTCAGCTATGAGGAATACGACTTAGAAGAAGATAACAATAGAGTACAATCTCTATTATTTTATATTCCTTGCTTATAGTCAGGTTCATAAAATAAGAAAGGATATATAATATAATAGATTTAAATTTAATTACATTTATATTAAAACATAATGACATCACAGATTAATCTTTGCCCTATGACAATTCATACTTAAATGAATTGTACTATAGTACATTACCAAGGTTACATCTATAGTTGTAAACATCTACCGATTCGCCAGTTACAGCGAAATATTAATATGTTGCTGGTCAGTTATAATTGAAAAAAAAAAAAAACTGGTTACGGTACAAGTGTATATGTCGTTGCCACATAGCGTAATGGCGGATTGCAGCAAGTGCGTAGCCATTTCCAGATATTGTAATCGGCGACCCCCAGAAGACTCATTCTCTCAAGATTTTTCTACACCGAGTTGTGTCACCATTTCCAATGAACCTCTTAGAGTGTTTTAAGTTGGTTTTTGACCACTCCGCCATATGCAGATCCTTGGCTTTAGCCTTAATGGATGTTTTGATGGTACTCATTGAGAGTCCAACAAAAGGCTCAGGCCCCGTAAAAGTAGTTTTTGAGCCCTTTTTAGTCAGCTCATCAGCACACTCATTTCCCTGCACCCCTACATGGCCTGGTACCCAGACTAACCGCACCTTGTTGTGTCGACAACACTATCTGTCTAAAAAATTACCCTCTTCGTGAAATGCAGATTCTTAGTTAGCACATAATTGTTAAAGAGTCATCTCTTTTATTGCCCCAAAACATTAGTTGATTTGCTTTAAGTGTCGATATACAACATTGTATCAGAGAATATTGTTAAATATAGTTAATATTTTGTAAATAACCGGTCCCGGTTAATTTATTTAAAAATAAAATAAATTTTGTAGTACTGAGTGCTATAAATCTCAATTTAATGAAGTTATAAGCTCAGTGAAATAAATTATTCTTATTCTGCCAAGTAGCGACACGAAGTATCATTAATATACATATACGTACGTATAAAACAGGGGCAAACTACCAGATGGCGCTAGTTTAATTGAAGATTAATTAAGATCCACTTTAGATTCAATACCATTACGCTATGTACGAAATAATGATCCGCACTTCACGAAGTGGCTAAAAATCTTAGACAGACAGTATATAACTCGACCGTTACAAAATCTGTCTAAGAATTATTAGCATTTCGTGAAATGCCTACGCACTTCGTGAAACGCGCCATTACGCTATGTGTCTACAATATATAAATAATATTTATCAGGTATATAAATTGGATTTTGGAATAGTGGATATTCTTTCTTTATACCTACATATATACATGTGTTGATTTACACGCTAAAGTTATTAAGTAAAGAAGTTATAATATACTTACTTAGTACGTTTGAAATAGTCCGAATGTATTGATTTATAATATTTTGTTGTAAAGTTCGTTAAAGTAATACAAAAAAATAATAAAATATTTACCTCTATTTAATATGCCATTCAGTTTCTGATGATCACATCACAAACACAGAATCTGAAACAAGGAAAAATCAATTTTATTGTTATAAATTAATATGCATTTTATTTCAAATAATATTCGCTTTAATATTTATTATAATTTTCTTCAATCATGTCCACTGGTCAAGTAATTATTAAAACGGTTTTGCAAACATTTGCAGGTAAAATAAAAATCATAATTATTGAGAAATAGTCTAGTAAAATTAAGAGTAAAGGTAAAGAAAAAAAATGAAATTAATTATTGTAATAATATTTTAAACTGATTGAATTATAGCTACAGCTGATTCTGATTGAATAATATATGAATTTGAATAAAAATAAAAAATAAATAAGTGGAAAAATTTGATTCTGTGCCTAAAAAGATGTTCAGCAATTATAAAGTTATTAAAAGATGACTAGGTTAGGTTTATTTGGTCTACATAGTCCAACAGAATACCAACGCTGGAGGCATTCTTGTCTGCAGCAATAAGCTGAGTTGAGGCCCTTTTCACAACAACCGCAGACCATCAGACATGATCTAGATATGTTTACCTTTGACTACATAATTATTTTATCATAATTATAACTGTTTCGGTCATTGCTGTGTGGGAAATAAACATATTACTTACTTACTCTATTTCTGAACTGAATATTTCGAGAACTTACAACGTAAGTTACCTGCAAGTACCCACACTATTTTTTTTATATCTCAATTTAGAGGCTTTGGTACACGACAAGGTGACCATGTCAGCCTCGTTAGGGTGACTAAGAAAAGGGAAAGGGAAGCTCAAGTATTATTAAAGTCAGCCCTCACTTTGAGAGTCAACTTAGCAAACAACAGTAAGTGTTTCATATTATCAGATAAGGGCTGACTTAAAATAATATTGAGCCTCCCATTTTGTAGCCTATTGAGGCCAAATTTTTTCTTCTCAAATTTCCCCAGGTCACACTCCATTAGGAGGTGAGTGAGGTCTTCTATTGTGTTGCAGTTGGTACAAAACGGTGATGCAGCTCTTCCCACCAAATGCAAAAACTTATTTGCAACACTATTAAAGGACAATGTATGGGCGTAGAAAAATGTCTATTCTAAAAATGGTTATCAGAATCCGATCGACATATTGTTTCAAGCGTGTGGTCGATTCTCAGACCAGAGGCGGCACATCAACGAATGATTGATACTAATTTGTTCGCCATTTTATTCGTTCGAAAAGACCTGATTCCGTGACTAGAGCACTTTGAATTCGCGGCAGTCAACAGTTTTAGTGCCGGCTATGCTGTTATAGCTGCTATTTAATTCCCTTGTCAGACAGACAGTACTTTTATATGACAGCGATTAAGTATCCGTTTTAAAAAGATTTTATTTTTCATTTTATTCACTAGGGTTAATACCTAATAACAATTACTTCTACTTACGCTATGTTATAATTACTATATGTTATATATTACTATAATTTTGTATGATACCTTAATCATAATAATATAAGCCCTTATTGCTGTTTTTTACACATTTTCTTATATCTATCTTATATCTATACATTTGTTTTCTTTTTAAATAATTAATTAGGTAATCGGTGTTCGGATTATCATCCGTCCCCTTCCTCTATAACAGCTTGTCTTCCGACATAGGCATCCTCTAATGACTTCCATTCTTTCCGAATAATCATATACATATTTAACTAATAATTAACTATGTACAACTTTATATTAATTTAACGTTTGGAGGAAGAGCGGGGCCTCCTAACACAAGTATCATCATCAGATGAACACAAGTATATATTTACTTAAAAGGAGTGTCCCAACTATGTATATCTATATATAAGGTTGTAAATGGAAATAAATACATTTTTATTTGATTCAATCTTTATATTTCAAAAACTCTTTAGTATTGTAAAAACATCTTTTGAGCTAACCAACATTTTAACTCCTGATTAAATTTATTAAATGGAAGATTTTTAAATGTATCTGGCGGTTTATTAAATATTTTAACACACATTGACTAACAGTTATTAGAGACAATTATTAATTTAGAACCGGTTAGATATAGCTTATTTTGGTATTGTAGTCGTAAAGTCCGTTTTGAAATTTGATTTTGATATGTTTATACCTTATCATCAGTTCACTCTTCCTTTACACTCCAGATAGAGGAGCTCGTAGCCTAGTTGCGAGTACGGTCCGAAAGTGATCGTGCAGGTTAAGCGACGTTGGCGCGGTCGGTACCAGGATGGGTGACCGCTAGTGGCTCCTCCGTGCCTCGGAGATCACGTTAAGCAGTCGGTCCCGGTTGTTGTCGTTCGACAGCAGTCGTTAAGCCATGTCAGAGGCCTACGGGCGGCTTGAACAACTCTGACAAATAGATTGGCCACTAACCATACGATAAGCAAGCGAGCAACTCTTCCTTCACTATCTTTTTTTTAAATACAATTACCATGATAAAATATACCTATAGGTGTTAAAATTAGCATTTCAATATTTAAATTTTGTACGAGTAGTTTTCAACAGAACAAAAACCTAACGAATGTATGACTTAAAAACTTTATCACGCAGAGGTGTCAACAAATCTTATTTAGCCATCCATCTTTGTCTGAATTCAGCTTATCGTCCGCATATATCGGCGTGTCGTCGAGGCCCATACATTATTTATTTATGCAAGGAATTTGCATCGAGTTTTCAAGGGTTAACTGTTCGCTGGCTCAGTTACTGTGATCATAGGTATTGAATACTAACGAATGAGTATAGTTTTTTACGGGGATTGGTTAGTACATACTTACGTAATATTGTTTGATAATTAAGTTAAGTACTCGTGCTTCTATTTATTCGCCTATACCTATTTTTATTTCAATTCATACAACTCACACACTTAAAAATAATTGTAAATATATGTGTACATACGGATTATTTATGTATAATTAAAATGTAATGTACGTGTCCATAATACATACAATATTATTTCTCATTGAATATTCACTAAAAAATTATATCAAATATTCGACTTTGAATATTCCAGGTCCAGATTTATTATCCTCCTCCTCCTCCTCGCGTCGTAATCCTCAATGCTGAGGGTCGTGACCACCTTTAGGTATCACCTTCTGGCGGATGATCTTCCTCCATTTATTTCTGTCCCCGGCGGTGTGGATGGCATCGTGAATTGTAGAGTCAAGGGTGGTGCGGATTTGGTCGGACCAGCGCATCGGACTACGTCCTCGAGGCCTCTTCCCTTCCATTTTTCCGGTCACAATTAGTTTTTCGAGGTTGTCACTGTCTTTCCTGGCAACGTGACCGAAATATTCGAGAATTCTACGAAGGCACTCGGAGGACAATCGCGAGGTGATTTTAGATTTATTATCATACATAGGTATTACATACATACATCGTGTGTGTAAATGTTCGCAGGGAAATAGCCGAATTCAGTGAAATAGCCGAATACCCTAGGAAATTGGCCAAGACTGGGGAGAAATGTTGCTGTCAGGGTTCAGAGCACCTTTGGCGGAAGGTGGAGGGTAGGTTCCCCGGGGTTAGCTACCCTTTAAAAAGGTTTAGGATGACGGTACTTACGTACTCGCAATATTTACAGCCCCACTTCACCCCTCCAACCAATCTTGTAACTTATTACATGATAAACTGTTTTAATCCGCCATCCGTCACTACTGACGACAAATAAATCACAAATCTCTAGAGTATTCGGCTATTTCACTGAATTCGGCTATTTCCCTGCGACATATATATTAGCACAGTCATCCATTTATGTTATTTTTTTTAATTTAATTTTAAATTTTTGACATAACGCTTTTCTGAATATCAGTCAGTATTTAATTTAAAAAACAGGAGTTGTTCGCCTTGAACGTACTATAATATAGTCTCCGTCCGACCACCCTTACAAAGGAACTTTGTATCTCAAAAATATCAAGTTTCTAAACTCCACTTCGTAGAATGAATGCAATATGGTATGGTAAATTCGTAAATTGATATTTGAACACCAAATTCTCCTTTTTTCCCGCTAGTTTTTTTTAAAGAAAAAGGTGTCAGCTGACAAGAACCGTGTTGTGTTCAGGTTTATTAGGAAACAAAATCCTTGATAATACCTTTGCATTATAATTATAAAACAGTAAAACTCATACATTATTGTTTAATATTAAATGTTACATTAATTAATCTGATGGATGAGTGATGCATTTTTAAAAATTCAGTTTTAATAAATAAATAAATTCTTTATTCAGGCACTATTATTATAACTTATACTTATAAAGGATCATTTACTTAGAAAATTTAAGTCATACATGTACAATGTATTGAATATGGACCTGATAATATCATTTTTGTTAAATAAACTTAAAAATCACTGTCTACCCTAACTTAACCCAACCAATTAAATAATAAAAAAATAAAAAAATCAATTTTGAAAAGACAACCCAAGACGCTCGAGAATGGGAAATTATATTACAATAGTTTACAAGTTTTAAATCCACAATAAAAGTGCACGGGAGAACACTTTAATGTGATTGTACGCCATTGTGTATGGTGGGCTATGGATTTCTATTCCATTGTATTGTGAGGAAGACAGTAATGAATTGCTTGTTACTTTACGATGTTAACCATATTGTGACAGCCAACATGGAGCTTTTGATGCACGGCGAAACTTTTTGAAAGGTTCTTTATGGTTAACAAATAGTGGGTTTTGGTGTACGAGGGGGCGTTCTGTTTTAAGAAATGAAGTGTCTTTGTCTTCCATACTATATATTATATCCATAGATAATATACGCTCTATTGTTTTACTTACTGTTATTGACATAAATTAGAACTATTTAAAACAATATAGTATAGTTGTTTGTTTGTAGTCTCTTTAATGCACACAAAAAAAACATACCTACACATAAAATAAAAAAAACCCATTAAAATATGTACAACGATGGGATCCATAGGGATCTCTTCCAGCCAATCTTTGATTTAAGACAGTTTAGACTACTTTTATGGTGGGTAAGGTTTGGAGTACAAAAAATAATAATTATAAATAAATTACAATATTTAAATTCTGTTGTAATACATATATAAATATAATAATAAATAATTATATACACTAATTTAATTCTTACATACAAATAACATAATAATTCAGCTCAAAGTCTAGTTGTTTGTTTAAAAGTAAACACATAATTGACTATGTTTAATAATTTAGCTTTAGTATAATGTTTATCAGCTAGTACAGAAAGAATTAGTAAACATAAAATAACACCATAAAACATAAGGGTCATAGATTCAATAACCCTTAAATTGAAATATGAAATTAAAAATAATGTTGTAATTCTTGATAGAACAACAATAATTTATTAAATATAAAAAGGTCAGAAAGTTCCTAAAATCATTTGTACATGTCATGCAGCGAGGTCGATTCTCATAGCAATAAATAATAACAGTCTGTTTCAACAATGCACTCGAAAAACCGAATACGAATCCTTGTTAAATTACCTGTCAAACGCCTGACATCTAACCTTTTACGAGCCGAATAAAAAATACATTTGGATTATTTTAAGTTCTTTTGAGGTTGAGGTCAATTAATAGGCCCTTTATAAGAAAAATATTACTTACTGAAATTGCTGTGCTGTCTTACTGTGAAGGTAATTTATATAATTTATTATTCCTAATAGAATTTTCCTAGTTAATTCTAATTTAAAACCAGAACACACTTGTGCTATTATTAGCTCGAGTTTACGATTGGGTCATCACTAATTAATTATATTACATATTATTGTAGTGTAATTAAATGTAGCATACATTAAACTTATCATTTCACATTGAACACATTAAGTTGTCAGACATCGTTCATATTATTATTAACTAGTAATATTATTGGTTTTGTAAATTATATTGGTCACAGAAGAGATCTGTCCTCCGAGTATAGGAACTTCCTAGTTCTGAGGTCAGCGTTTATTGTAAACTAACTTGTTGCTCACTAATTTTGTTTAGTTTAATGTAACATATGCTTAAGTTCCTACTGGTGTATGGACTATGAATCCTTTGTAATCTTACCGCACAAACAAACTTATTCTTATTTATTTATTTACACTTTATTGTACAACAATAGACTTAACAAAAGCAAATAAAATGAGACATTGTACAAAGGGTGAACTTATCTCTAAAAGAGATTTCTTCCAGCAAACTTTAATTAGTTTGTTACCCACCAAATAATTCACAAAATAGCTATAAATCCTGCGCGTGAACAAAATCTGGATCGAATTAATTCTAATCACAAGGTGGCCAAAACAAAGGAAATAATTAGATTCTAAACTACAAAAAAGAAACAAGCGGCTCGTAAGACGGCATAGTAACGAAACAAGCGGCTCGTAAGACGGCATAGTAACGAAACAAGCGGCTTGTAAGACGGCATAGTAACGAAACGTAAACATGACTAAACAGTAACCGAGTAACAATACAGAAGACCTTGGTACGGTCGGGCACATAGCTACTGTCAAAACTATGAACAGCAACAGTAGTGCCAATTAAGAATTGAAAAAAAAGTCGCTAGTTTAGGGAAAATTGTGCCCAAATATCTAGTTTAATTGCAAATGTATGAAACGCCTGCAAAAAATGGCGCAGACATAGTAAAAGAAACAGCTAGAACTAGCGACAAAGTCGCTAAAGTGGCAACACTAAACGGCAATGGGGCATTGCTTCGTTAACTGTAACAGTAGGACTTATATTTTTAGTATACCCGGTACATAGTGTACCAGGTATACTAAAAATATAAGTCCTACTACAACAATACAATACAAATATTCTTGCACACATGACAAAAATACAGAACTTCTGTTCTGTATTTTTGAAAAGATACAAAATACATATACAATTGGCGGCCTTATAGCTTTAAGCTACATCTTCCAGACAACCTTTGGGTGATGGAGTTTTTGTAAAATACAACGTAAGCGGGTGCAAGAACGATTTAAATAATACCAAGTAATAGAAATACAACAATATAAAGAGACCTGGATGAGGCTAAAGTATCCTGGGAACCATAGAGTTTGCGGTATCGGACAGAGCGCGGTGGAAGAATATTGTCTCAGCCCTATGCACCACTAGGTGCTCTAGGACCTGAAGAAGAACAAGAATAGAATACAACAATTATACTAAAATATGTGTTTTTAATCACCGACCAAAAGAAAGGAACTTGACGCCTATGTCTGTTTGACAGTGACATTGCCATCATAACTTAACCACAGGTGATCCGATTTGGACGCGGATTTTTTCGTTTACCAGAAAATTTTGTGGAGAGTGTTCTTAGCCATGTCTGATAAAATTTGGATTAGGGATTTCCAAGACCTTGGATTTATTTTAATGTCAGATTGGATCTCTGGAACGGTAACAGGTGGTTCGAGTTTGAGCTCAAATGTTTTGGAGCGTGGTGTTCTTCCCCTACATTTGGAATCTTGAGGACCTGATGATGACCAAGAAAAGTAAGGGGACATTTACAATGGTAAGCCGAGGGTTTCTCAAAAATTTAATTAAGAAAAATAGAACCTCACTCGCCTCCTAATGGAGTGTGAATTGAGAGGAAAAAATTTGGCCTCAATAGGCTCCAAAATGGGAGGCTCAATATTATTTTGAGTCAGCACTTATCTGATAATATGAAACACTTATTATTGTTTGCTAAGTTGGCTTTCAAAGGCTGACATGGTCACCTTGTCGTGTACCAAAGCCTCTAAACTGAGATTTAAAAAAAAGATCATAGTGAAGATGATGATGTTGGATAGTCGTTTATTTCATTCTATACTTGTTTTATACATGGTAAAAGAATCATGGATGAACTCACTTAAGTATCATACAAAAATATTAAAAGACTTGAATTCTTTGATATACCTATTAACAAAACAAAGTTTATGGGTATCAAAGATCATCACATTATAGATGTTTTTTGCTGCTTCAGTATCGATTTCAATATTACAATTCAAGTGAACATTATTAAGGTGGCATCGTAAACTGGTGTCATTTCGTTCTATTCTGGGCTGTGACCGCAGATGACTCATTTTGCCAACATTATTGTAACAAACATGTTTTCCTAGTTCACTCTCATATGATTGGGCAAATGTCTGACATTCGAAAGGACAGTACATTTATGGAAAATCTGACAAAATATATACACATCAAGATATACTCGATGGAACCGTGTCACAATAAGCTTTTCTTGTGATTTCTTGATATATATTTTTTGGGCAATCAAAAGCTATATAAGGCAAATAACAGACTGCCTCGTAATTACTAAAGTAGCGAATAGACACGGTTATTAAACTAGGTGCTAAAATAGGAAAGATACAAATTAAAAAAATTGAAATGGAAACATACATATAGGAACAAGCAATAGTGGGTTTTAGGGTGTCAAATGAGTTGAAGCGACAAAGTACTAAAGGATATGTCGTCCATAGTACATATATAAATACAACCACCATTATATATTAAGTCCTATATATTTTTTAAACTGAGCAGGTAAAAAATTTTGCATAAGAATGTACCTATATAACCCGTTATACGAAATCAGAACAGGTTGTTCTTATTTCGTATCGTTATCTATAGCATTTTATTAGTATTTTTAAACATTTATTAAGGTAAATTATAACTGGCGACGGTTACGAGAGACACATATTACTATCTTTAGTATTTTCCCTCCTCATATTAACTCTAAATATTTTAAAACGTGACTTGACGACAGAACTCGTTTCTACTCCAGGCAAACATTTGGTTCACACATTATATTGGTCTCAAATATACATACTTACATACTGTATGTACTTAATATAAACGTAGCTGAGAGCATCGGCCCACACATAGCAATTTTGTAGCTACTAATATAAAATACCTCTGAGCCTAACACACCCATTCAAATAATCATGTAGTGAGGTAATGAACGCTAATGAACACTAAATATACAGCGAACATTATAGTAGAAAACTGACGGTTGATAGTGAAAAATAATACGTTATTAACTATGTTTTGATCGTACGCACAAGTTCTAAATAGATTATTATCGACATGCGCCTTTTACTGAACACGATCGTAACTTTACTATATGTAATTATATATTTGCCGTTATTTGAAATATTTAACGGGGTTTTATTCAATAAGATACATACAAATAAATCAACAAATATTTACACTATCACAAAGAAAATTGAGTAGATTTAATAGATCATATGTTTACTACATTAAGCCATATCATACTTAACATTTTGCATTATTAAATTACCTTTAACGGGTTAAGTAATATTAATATGATTGAAAAATCAATTGCATAAATAATATAGTATTCTTATGACACTGCAAAGTTTTATCCTGAAAAAATAACATAACAAACCTATGCAGTTTTAGAATTATATATTTATGGGTTTAAGTTCCTAATGGTATATTTTTTCTGAGAATGTATAACCGTACGTAATAGGTTATATTATAATAGATCAACTCAATAATAAGTAACCGTAGTTTGTAGAAATTACCCCACTCAGTGGCTTCGTAACGATTACTTCTGTTCTTGGCAGTAATAACTAATAACACAGAACACGGTGCCATTTATAACATTATTGGTCATAACAAGCTGATATTTTGTATTTTGTGGTCATTTGAAGTCGTCGAGAGTTGTCAACGCAATATTGCTATAACAAGGATTGTCCACAAAAATGATATTAATCTAGTTGTTTACTACTGGAATAGTTTTATAGCAACATTCGTGCTTCATCCCAATAAATTACTAAAAGTAGGTCCCCACACGCGATAATTTAATGTTTTCACAAGTTATCTATCTCGGTACTATCTTTTATCTATTTTCAATTGTAGCAAATTAACTATAATTATAGCATTCAACTCGTGTAATTGTTGTCTGTGCAATTTTTATCATTAAACCTCATTCGCAAACTGCAAGACAAATATATATTATGGTATTGGATTGTGATAATTATAAATTTCTTTGATAAAAAGTTCAAAAACAAATGTTGGTAAAGTATATTAATTTTATATATTGTCGCAGGGAAATAGCAGGATTCAGGGAAATAGCCGAATCCCCTAGGGATTTGGGGTTTAGCGATTGGTCGTCAGTAGTGACGGATGGTGGATTAAAACTGTATAACATGTAATAATGAGTTATGAGATTGGTTGGATGTGGGGGAAATATTGCGTGGACGTAAGTACCGTCCTTTACCTTTTAAAGAGTAGGTGGTAAGGAGGAATAAACCCAGAAGAACTAGCCCTCCCTTCATATCGTCCACCTTCCGACAAAGGTGCTCCGGACCCTCAGAGCAACAGTTCTCCCCAGTCTTGGCCAAATCCCTAGGGGATTCGGCTATTTCCCTGAATTCGGCTATTTCCATGCGATATATACATACCTATAATAATGTATATTATTTACCACTAACCCGCATTTGACATCAATGCTGCCTGATGGTAAGTGATGGATGATGAAGTGACGATGGAGCATGCGGGTTTAGTAAATGCCTATTCACTCTGAACTTAAATATCCCAAGGTTCTAGATTTTAATGAGTATAATGAGTAAATTGATATTCATGACCAGCAATTTAAATCATACTAACTGGTCACCATTTTACAAATAAGTGCATAATTTTAATATCGTTTCTAAAGCCAACACGGAACTTTAAACCACCGGATGAAGAATATCAGAAAAGGGGAATTAATATTATTTAACTGATGCTACTGATGTATGTAATGTACAAATAATCTTCTATGCTCATATAGTATAGTATTTTTTAAATTTAAATTTAAAAAGTAAATACAAATATACACACATGTATAATACACAGACCATTACAATGTTTACGGCACAGATGGTAAGTACTCGTATATGTTCAACAAAGTTGCCAGAATGCATTTTAAAACAAACAAAAGATAATTGCGAAAACGATCATGTCACAGCATTAAGTTTATTTAGGTGTTGTCGTAAAAATAATTACCGCGAAATGGTGCCAACAAACTTGAGTGGTTGCTATTGCAACTAGCAAATACTAGAATCACAAGGCCAGGATGTATTATAGTTTAAGGTCTGGAGCCCACTGCCTCTACGGGGAAATAGCCAAGCGCCTCGTAGAGACATTCCGGGACCAGAAGGATGGCCTCTACTTCGCTCAGCGTATAAGCCTCGCTATACAGCGGGGCAACGCCGCCAGCCTCCTCGGGACACTCCCTGCAGGGAGCGACCTAGGTCAGGTATTTTATTTGTAAAATAGTTAGGTATTTTGTAATTTTAGCTTAAGCATTTATTTTAGTGTTATTTTATTTTGAATAAACAGTACAAAATCATTATAGTTTAAAGTTTATATTAATATAATATTTAATTATGAAACGAGTAAATTGTACATGCAGGATGCAATCTAAGCTTACATGCGTGAAAATGTAACTATTTACAATGCAGATTTTTTTATATTGACGATAAGGTTAGAAAAACTTTAGCAACGGAATTTAATAACACAAAATAAAACAAAACATTTAAATGAAGAAACATAATGAAGTAATGAAAACTAATTAATTGAAGTTAAGAAGAACTCCACAGACAGAGTGCCACAAGACGGACAGCGCCGAGGCAGGCCCAGGCGTAGGTGGAAGGACGATATCGACCACTTCCAAAAGGGATGGTATAAGGACACCGAGGTTAGGGAAAAATGGAAAGGAGGAGGGGAGGCCTTTGCCCAGCAGTGGGACAGCCTATAGGCTATTTAAAAAAAAGAAGAATTCATGAACAGGGATTATTATAATTATTCGAACATTCGTGTATGTAGAAAACCCTCTCACTTCATCGTCGATATTCGACAGAAGAAATTTATATTATGCTCTTCTGTAACTGGTTTACCGTTGCGTACACATTCATAATTGTGAGCTAGAATGATGAAGATTTTGGAGCCGTCTATTATTATATGTCGCAGAGAAATAGCCAAAACCAGGGAAATAGCCAAAACCAGGGATTTAGACAAATCCAAGCAAACTGCGCTTGCTACGCCTATTTTGCGCTCTAGCTTTCAACCGAACCCATCCATGTCGGTTTGTGTTTCCATAACTGCGGCTTGTTTCCTCCATTCTACATACCCTCAAAAGAAAGAATCACTATGAATTTGTCTAAAAACCTGGTTTTTGCTATTTCCCTACGGCATATATACTACAGTGTTGGCTTAAATCTGAAGTATTTTAATTAAATCCCAAAATGGCACGTGTCCAAACTATTTACGAATAAAGTTGTCAGTAAGAGAAGTTTATGAGTTAAGATGAAACATAACTGAAATTTATGAAGTGACAACGAAATAGCCATTTGCACCTGAAAATATGTAAGTACTCGTATACTATGTGGCTGTGTTGCTAGTATAAAATTATAATAAGTATAGCATATCATAACTCTCACGTCCATAATCTCCGAGGGGGTAGACAGAGGAACCATCTTCATTACAGGTTAACAAACGTGAAAATTATAATAAGTAAGTATTTACATATGATTATAATAAATTATGTATATAGGTGAGCGATGGCGCTCTTTGGTATCGGAGGCCAAGATCCACTTCGGGTCGCTGCGTCAGCGGAGTAAGAGTAAGTAAGAGTATATAGGTACATACAACCAAAGTAAAATAAGACAACGTAGAAATTTAGATCATCATCATCATCAGCTCATGTCGTCCCACTGCAGGGTATAAGCCTCCTCTCTTTTGTGCCACCCTATACGATCCTGTGCTAGTCGCATCCAGGTCTTCGATGCGACTTTGGTGATGTCATCCCCCAATGTAGATCATAAAAAATGACAATTCATTCAAAGTGCATAATGTTTTTATGATATGACTTGTGATCGTCCTTTTTCCGAACTTGGTGGACACACTTCCGTGTGTCTAGACTAGATATAGCACTACTATCTTAGGGTTATTTATTTATTTTAGCGAACTTGACAACTTTATACTCGCTTTATGCTTTTAATCTCCAACTGGTCACACGAAACTCGCCACACGTGGGACCAGATGGTGAAACTAGAAATAAACGATATCTTATAGATCCTTTGCCCGATCTCCAAATTATAATCGGTTTTTTTTTCAAAATCGATTTCAAGCCAAACCAATTAACAGACCCAGTGCACTGAACGAGCTTCAATATTTTGTAATACTTCCTAGTGTCCGCAGGCTAAAGATAAGAGGTGCCCATAAATAATAATTAGTAGCCGGGAATCGAACCCGGGCCGCACTTTGAGACTAACGATCTTACCTGTCGCCTGGGGCGTATTAAAATTAATAACAACGAACGACCGGCAGATTTATATCTTCATGCTTGTAAATGTATCGAAGGCTATCATTCACCATGTTATCATTTGGGTTATATTCGGCATAAGTGTCAATCACAGTATTAAGAATAAGATTGATATGAGGGTATGATTGATAGTTAGGTGAATTTAGTTGTAGTGGAGTGGAGGTGAGAGCGGTGAGAGAGAGAGGTGGTGTTGAGAGCGTCGTCGTGGGTAGGACGTCGGACTCCCATGCGGGAGGTCCGAGTTCGAAACCAGGCAATGCCATGTACCAATGAGTTTTTCGGTTTTATCGAAAGACTTACGTACATTTGCCGACTGCTCTAACGGTGAAGGAAAACATCGTGAGGAAACCTGCATGTCTGAGGAAATTAAAAGTTTCCGAAGGCGTGTGAAATTCACCAATCAGTACTGGGGCCGCTCGGTGGATCATGGCCCGTACCTCTTTGTACAAGGGGAGGCCTGTGCCCCAACAGTGGGGTCATATAGACTGATGATGTAGAGAGAGTGGTGGTGTTGAGAGCGTCGGTGGCGTCGTGGCTAGGACGTCGGACTCCCAAGCGGGAGGTCCGAGTTAGAAACTAGGCAATGCCATTTACAAATTAGTTTTTCGGTTTTTTCGAAAGACTTACGTACATTTACCGACTGCTCTGACGGTGAAGGAAAACATCGTGAGGAAACCTGCACTGAGATAACCAGTGTGTGAAATGGGGAAGGCAATGGCAAACCACCGCATTAAATCTGCCACGAGAGTCGTTCTATGTGATAAATTCACGACTTCAGGAACACGACTTAGAAGGAAGGAAAGTAGTGGAGGTATTTACAGTTATTCAGAAATCTTTTTTGCAAAGTAATTTATAGTCTAAGAAAATTATGATTTTTCTTGGATTATGAATTTTCTTCTTTTATCATCATCTTCTTCATCTATGTCTTCCTTAAGAAAAATACGAAATTATAATATCGTTGTAATATCAAAAGAATTAAATAAGAAAACTTGATCAAGCACATTTTGTAAAACAAAAATATACCCCAAAGCATAAAGATAAGCATTCAAGTCACGATAAACCCAAGGCTAAATAAATATATACGATTGATCATGGCCAAACTAAATTAATAATTCTGCGTTTACAGTCTTATATTTTTCGTGCAACACACCCAAATTATTTCGAGATAAAACATGCATGTGGGCGCCCGATTACATATCTCAGAGCTGTAGTCCGCTACAAAATTACTCGTATATTTTAATAAAACATATCCCTACGTGCTTCGAATTCAAAACAGATGTTTACGTCTCATTATCCAGTTATTACAACGTGAAAGTGATGATTCCGTTAACTTTTTACACTGAGATGGGAACACAAATAATATCTTTTTACACTGAGATGGGAACACAAATAATATCTTTTTACACTGAGATGGGAACACAAATAATATCTTTTTACACTGAGATGGGAACACAAATAATATCTTTTTACACTGAGATGGGAACACAAATAATATCTTTTTACACTGAGATGGGAACACAAATAATATCTTTTTACACTGAGATGGAAACACAAATAATATCTTTTTACACTGAGATGGGAACACAAATAATATCTTTTTACACTGAGATGGGAACACAAATAATATCTTTTTACACTGAGATGGGAACACAAATAATATCTTTTTACACTGAGATGGTAACACAAATAATATATTTTTCTAACTGGATTTTTCATCGTCATTTTTTACTCGTTTCCGATGCTACAATTATTGGGAATTAATTTTCACCACGCAGTGCTGTGGTCGTGTTTTTGAACAATTTATAAAATAGTAATTATCTGTCATGGCAAGTATTAGCGGCTTTGTTGATGACCGTTAATAACAGGTTGAAACAAATGTTGCCAACCTACACAGCTATAGGCGACTACATTATAGCCTCTAACCATGGCATGTTTTCCTACCTAATGCACATACCTTCAAAATCATTATTTATCTACTCTTTTCATTTAAATGTGAATATTATACTCGTATATAACGTCACAGTTAAAAGTCGAAATCGTAGGTGTATTTACAGAATGTTGTTGTTAGTTAAGTACCAATACATTTTGCCTTGTACTAGGCGTGCAAATTATTATAAGAAGCAAAGGTATAAAGGTAAAGAAACCCCGAATGGTATTAACTTCGGAAAACGAACGACCAGCGCCCTCTAGCGCCCTCTTGCGGGTGAATTTTAAAATCAGTGGCATTGACAAAATACGTTTTTATCTATAGTTATTTTACGAAACTTTTTGGTTTTAAACAGCCATCAGAAGCACTGATTATGATGAAAAATTAGATTAGAAATATTGTTTTAAAAGTTTTGAACTTATACTTAACAATAAATTGTTTAGTAATAATTATTAATCAAACTACAATGCACTATAAAAATAAATTCATTACAATACGAGTTTGAAGTTTCAGAGAATATTTATCATGTTGTACGCCATGGTGTACAACATGAAATGTTTTAAAACATAATATAAAACAAGGCCCTTTTTTTGCTTACTGAGAATGTTAATTTCAGGTTTCAACACTTTCAACTAACACCTAATTTTGACTAGTTAAAACTAGTTCTAACCGATTTCGGGTTTTGATTGTAATATATACATGTACATATACATGTTTACTTAATTTGATATTGTAAGGGATTATGTTCTATATGAAATATTTTATCCTAACAGTAGAATATTTTTAGTAAGTAATTTATAATCTTATCTTAGGTATTTTAGTGTTATTTTAATATCTCTTTTTTATTGACCTATAACCAACCTATTTATGCATTTTACATTGTACATAATTATAGCGAAGAAACAACAGATTCTCTATATACTATATACGCCTGTATTGGGCTACCATAGCAACCGAGATAAGGCACGGTATTATATGTACAAAAAACTACTTGTTGTGTCTGTTTCTGATGAGCGTTTAAAATTAGCATGGTATCTTCTACATATAACGTCTGTAGAACGTGTATGAAATACACCTTTTTGTGAAAACAACATAAGTTAAAGGTGAAACCGATAAACGAGCGAGGAGATTACGAGAATTAAGGCGAATATAATTAACGACTTTTAAATATATGACTCTCTTCTAGTCTTTTTTCAATATATGAAAATATATGTATATAAAGGGATGTAAGGGGGGTCACCAACATCTAGACCTCCAAATGTCAAACTCACCTGCACGTGGTGCATCCTGCCGATTAACGAACGAGTCCCTGGCGACCGACTAGTGGCGGTATAACCACTCAAACTCTGGCTGGGTTAAAATACCATAAGCACGATGACGGGCAGCAGCGTCATCGGGGCAAGCGACCCGGCTACTGCGATCGCCAACCCGCAGGCCTAGCGTGGCGATTATGGCATTTCCTCCTTCATGAATAGCGCAAAAAGAAAACGGCCCCCAGTTCCCGGCCGCCCCACTATTCCTGGTCACGGTAGCGGCCATGGTAACGGTGGGGTAGGGGGTGCGAAGAATCCCCGGGCTACGGTAGGCTACCAAAACAAACTGGCACTGGCGACGTATAACGGACGAAGTCTACGGCTGGACGAGCACATTGCGCAGCTCGAAGTAGAGTTGGAGAAGATACGATGGCACGTTCTAGGGTTATGTGAGGTCCGAAGAGAGGGGGAGGACACATTAACCCTTGAATCGGGCCATCTACTCTACTTCCGAGAGGGAGACCAACTTTCCCAGGGGGGTGTCGGGTTTCTCGTCAATAGGTCCCTCATAGACAATGTTGTTGAGGTCTCCAGTGTGTCGACAAGGGTAGCGTATCTTGTCCTTAAGTTAACCGAGAGATATTCTCTCAAGGTTGTACAAGTTTACGCACCGACCTCGACACACTCGGATGATGAAGTGGAGGCTATGTATGAAGACATAGCCAAAGCCCTAAACAACACCAGTAAGGCACACTTCAATGTTGTCATGGGGGACTTCAACGCGAAAGTGGGAGTACGGACTTGCAGCGAATCGAGGGTTGGGCCATACGGCTTTGGCGGCAGAAACCACAGGGGGCAAATGCTTGTTAACTTCCTGGAGATGGAGGGCCTTTTCTTAATGAATTCTTTCTTTAAGAAGGGACCCCATAGGAAGTGGACTTGGCAAAGCCCCGATACTGTGACGAAAAATGAGATCGACTTCATTATGACGGATAAGAAGCACATATTCAGAGATGTCTCAGTGATCAACAGGTTCAAAACCGGTAGTGATCACCGACTGGTCCGAGGCACTCTGAATATTGACTTTCAGCTGGAGAGACGCCGTCTAATGAAGCCCACGCTCCGACCTACTCTGCACCAGGCCGTAGCAGGCTCCGACCGGTTTCAGTTAGAACTTAAAAACCGATTCGATGCCTTGGAAACCACAAATAATATTGACGAGAATCTCCAAAACGTGGTGAGGACTATTAGGGATGAAGGAGTAAGGTTTTGTCGGTTGCAGCGCACAGGCACGAAGTCGAAGCTCTCGGACGGGACTCTGGCACTTATGAGGGAAAGACGCGAAAACACACAAGCTACATCGTCAGAACAACGGGCACTCAATAAGAAAATAAGGAAGCTGATACGACGCGATCTCCGAAGCTTCAATACACGACTCATAAAAGAGGCGATAGAGCAGAATAGGGGGTCAAAAGTGTTCGTTCAGCAACTAGGGAGGAGCCACCTGACGAAGCTCAAAACTTCTAGTGGCAGGACCGTCACCTCCAAGCCAGAGATACTCGCCGAGATCGAAGACTTTTATGGCCGACTGTACGCTGCTCATGCTCCGCGGCCTGAACCGACAATCGAAGATCCTAGAGCCACGTTAACCCGACACTATACCGATGAACTGCCAGATTTTAGCCTAGACGAGCTCGGGCTGGCTCTCAAACAGCTTAAGAATGGAAAAGCCCCTGGTGAGGACGGTGTCTCTTCTGAGCTCCTTAAGGCAGGAGGAATCCCTGTACTGAGGGAACTTCGGAAGCTCTTCAACTCCGTCCTACACTCTGGGAGAACTCCGGAGGCGTGGAACAGGAGCATTGTAGTTTTGTTCTTCAAAAAAGGAGACAAAACTCTGCTCAAAAACTACAGACCCATCTCGCTCCTGAGCCACGTATATAAGCTGTTTTCGAGAGTCATCACGAATCGTCTTGCGCGGAGATTAGACGACTTCCAACCTCCGGAACAGGCCGGATTTCGGGGAGGCTTTGGCACCATAGACCACATCCACACTGTGCGGCAGATTATACAGAAAACTGAAGAATATAATCAGCCCCTGTGTCTTGCATTTGTGGACTATGAGAAAGCCTTTGACTCCGTCGAAACCTGGGCTGTTCTAGAGTCCTTGCAGCGTTGCCAAGTCGACTGGCGATACATCGAAGTGTTGAGATGTCTGTATGACGCCGCGACGATGTCTGTCCAAGTACAGAACCAGCAAACAGGACCCATCCAATTGCGCAGAGGAGTAAGACAGGGAGATGTTATATCTCCGAAACTGTTCACGAACGCATTGGAGGATGTCTTTAAGACACTGGACTGGAAAGGACACGGCATCAATATAAACGGCGAGTACATCTCACACCTACGTTTTGCCGATGATATAGTCGTAATGGCGGAGTAGCTGCAGGACCTTCAAGAAATGCTGGACAATCTCAATGCTGCTTCACGACGTGTCGGTCTCGGGATGAACTTGGACAAGACTAAGGTCATGTTCAATGACCATGTCGTTCCGGGACCGATTATCGTCGACGGTACGGCCCTCGAAGTTGTGCAACAATACGTCTACCTCGGGCAGACTGTGCAATTAGGTAGAAACAACTTCGAGAAAGAAGCCGACAGAAGAATTCAGCTGGGTTGGGCAGCATTTCGGAAGTTACGTCACATCTTCTCGTCGCCCATACCTCAATGTCTAAAGACAAGAGTCTTTAACCAGTGCGTCCTACCAGTAATGACCTACGGAGCCGAAACGTGGACACTGACGGTGCGATTGGTTCACAAATTGAAAGTCGCTCAGCGTGCTATGGAAAGAGCTATGCTCGGAGTATCTCTGCTGGATCGAATCCGAAATGAGGAGATCCGGCATAGAACAAAAGTTATCGACATAGCTCATAAGATTAGCAAGCTGAAGTGGCAGTGGGCCGGTCACGTCTGTCGCAGAACCGACAACCGCTGGGGTAGACGAGTTCTGGAGTGGAGACCGCGTTTGGGCAAACGTAGTGTGGGACGCCCCCCTGCTAGATGGAGCGACGATCTGCGCAAGGTGGCTGGCAGCGACTGGATGAGAAGAGCCGAAGATCGGGCTCAATGGCGCGCCCTGGGAGAGGCCTATGTCCAGCAGTGGACTAGAATAGGCTGCTGATGATGATGTATATAATAATAATACATTTATATTATACTAATATGGTGCTGGTGGTTTCTAGTAGGGATGTTACGGAGGTGGTTTTACCGGAACCGGAGTCGAAACCGAAAGTTCTAAATTTGATTTATCCCGGAGTCGGAGGCGAAGGTAGAAGATGTTCAGAAGTTCAAATTAAAACCGTTTTTTAATTTTTATAACTGAACTGGCCAATATAATATTGATATTTGAATATGTTTGCTCACAAATCTTCGGTATAACCTCCGATTCAAAATTATCGGAGCCGAAGTCGGAGTCGGAGGTGTAAAATCAATCGGAAGTTCCGTCCTTACGGAGTCGGAGTCGAAGCTCCGTAACATCCCTACTTTCTAGCACAGGCGTAATACCCAAACATTTACATACAGCTTTCAAAAATACATATATCACAATGCAATCCTGAACACTTGTCGTATCGTACGATTTTTTTTACAGGAACCATCAGGTGAAATAACTTTAGGAAGTGAAGTTCACTTGGTCCTGGATCCGTGAGTTTCGCGTCTCAACTGACCCCAGAAATGGGTGAAAACCTAACAGGTTAGATATTGAATAATAATAAAAATTTATGTCTATTATTGTATTATATAATATACATATTATATCGTCGGTTTAAAGATAAAACTCATTAAGTTACATTTATCGACCAAAATCACTTTTTTTTAAATATTTGGCATCGACACGTCAAAATATACGAGGAAAAAAATCCTTACCTAAGAGTAAAGCGTATTTCCCGCTTTTTTTGGGGAAGAATTTAAAAAGTAAACCATTTCAAATGAATATCCGAGAAGTAAAATTCGTTTTTTACTTAGACTTTTAGCGGTGTAGATTGTTGAAATGGCGTCAAAGATCCCTCCTCCGCGCTCGTCATTTTTTTTAAATGTCATCGTTATACCTACCAGGGGGACATTTTTGGTGCCATTTTCGTATAAGAAAAGGATGACAAATTCATTAATGCAACAATACCTTCATTACTCCATTGTAGAAATTCGAGATAATTAAAATAAATGTAAAATTAATCAAGAAAAATACCAAGAATTTAGATCTGTTATCGACGATAACGTCAAAAATAATACACATTTAATTACAAAAAAAATACTCTTAGAAAGCCACATTATTCTAGATTTAAAAAAGATAAACTATAAATATCATTATCTCACAATAAGTACGTAAAAAAAATAATTAAAGATCGACAAATTATCATCGTAGATAACTTGAATAATATTGTAAATTTAGTTATATAATATATACTATTAGAAAACCACATTACTACAGATTTCAAAAACATAAGTTTTAGGTAGGTAGGTATTCTTATTGTAATTGTAAGGTTACCTGGACTAAGTGAAGGTGAAAGTGTGACTGATTATTTAGTTTTACTGTGCAATTTTAGAACTACTGGTTTTTGAAATTTATATTAAAAAAAAACTAATTTTATTAATAGGTACAAAACACATTTGAAACTCTGGTGTTTTATTTATGTTATCTCTTATCTTTTAGTAGTGGTAGATCCTAATGTGAAGGATCGCCTGGGTTGGTACCACCCACACTATTTCTGCCGTGAAGCAGAGATGCTTGCATTTCTGTGTTTCGGTTTGAAGGGTAAGAGAGCCAGCGTAATTTCTGGCACATTAGGCAATTCATCTTAGTCCTCAAGGTTAGCAAAAAGCCTCTAATATTAATACAGTGAGGTGAGATGTCTATGGGCGACGGTGACCATTTACCATCAGGTGGCCCGTTTGCTCGTCTGCTCTCCTTATTTAATAAAAAAAAATCAAAGAATTAATCCCTGACAGGGATTGGTATAGCAAGTCTGCGTTAGAGTCATATTTAATAACACATTTTCAATTAACATTGAGTACTAAAACTTAGTAAGTACATTTTTTGATTTTACTTCAAAGATTATGAAAGAAATAGACTATTTTCAATGCAGATTGCAAGACAACGAATTTATGCAGCTGTATACGAAAGAATAGATAAATTGGTTAAAAATTAAAATTTTAAGACCAAAAAATCGAGCATTACCACTATAGGCACGAGTTTTGCCTTTATACCGACGATATATTAATATATATTTTGTCACTACGAAATGTAATAGTGTAACTATGTGACTAATCTTTTTTTATTGCATCAATCAACTCACATGGACATCCTGAAGATGGAACTAAAATTAGTTTTTTGATATCTCAACTAACATCAGAGATATTAATGGTTAAAGTTAGTATTGGACAGATGCTCTGTCCCTTTTTAACAAAACAGTTCAAATATTTCATACTTGTAAAATACCCTATTCAATTAGACATTATTCATTTGTATAATTATTTTTACAGACATAATACATACATACTACAGACATACATATAAATTATCACACATTACAGACATTAATAACAAAAAATATATACTTAAGTAAAATATTTCAGATATATTATTTGTATACGTTTGCGCACGATAAGAGTCCGAATAAGTTAAAATGTCATAGCAACATGATAAAAAAAAATTATTTTTTTATCATCAACTTGTACTGTTAGTGTGTTACCAACCGAGATAATAATAGAAGACTAGATCGAAATATAGGTGTACGCTTTTCATTGGTCTTTGATTTTAAAGATATATTTTATTGTTGTCTATCTTTTCAAATAACTAGTGTTACTGTTTTACAGATACAATTTATTATGTCTCTTTATTCTTTTTTTTATGTTTTAAGTAACTATACCTAGTGTTATTGTTTCGTTATAGAATTTCAATCTCATCCTATTAACTGTTTTTATATTTATATATAACTTGTTCAGCCTACAAATATTATCATTTTCATTTTGTCTTTATATAAATAACTAGTGGCAAAGGTAACTTCAATAAATAATCTCAATCTAACCCTAAAACTGTTTTTTTAACCTATTAAAATATTTTTGAGAGATCAAAGAATTAAGGTAGGGTCTCGGGCCCGGGTCGACTGTTTTTGTTGTTGCCAGATTTAAAAAAAATACTTCACAAAAACTACCTGTTCGTGCGGCATCGATTAAAGTGATCGCTTTTTTTTTTGTATTGTAACACTTTTTTCCCTTTTGATGCGACTTTTATTCAACTAACTTTATTGAATATAAAAAAGTACGTGTCATTGCATGTAAAAACTACTTGGGTAATTGATTTGATGTTTTCCGACGGCGCGCGGGGCTGGCATTCGATAAATGTCATTGGTTGGTTTTACTACTGTACAAAAGTATTAAAAATATATAAATAAACACTTACCAGTATACTTGATAAAGCAATTTGTAGTTTCTTGTGTTTTTAAATAATTTTATAACATTTTCCCTTGGCACAAAATTTGGCCCGTTTCTTGATCCATGGGTAAGTATATTCCAACACTGTAGCACTCGACGTCACTTAGTAGTTATATATTAATTTCACATTTGTTACTGGTTTCATTATTTATTTAAGCTTTAAAAAAAGTTATTTATGGTTTATTATATGATTCTTGTGTATTATGTATATAACCTAATATAACTTCAGGTTAATTAAAGGCACTTCATTGTGAGGGCATAGGTACCTAGGTACATTATATTTCAGATCTTCTCTTTGATTAGAATCTTCTAATTATGTCACTTTTGTTCAGTTTCTTCAGTCTCTCCCAATATTTAAACTTATTAGAACAATAATAAAATCCGCATAATCCATTGTTATATTACAGTGACTGTTCTTATAAGAAGTTGCAAAACCGCTAATTGCGGGCAAAAGTAGCATGGTGTATCTCAAAAAAAAACAATGACGATACGTGTTCACGCGTCGATCGTCTTCACAAGAAAGCGGTACGCGACGCGAGCGGGCACCACCCGCGCTCGAAGCCAACGGATTGTGTAAACGCGCGCCACTCGCTCGGTTGGCGTCGCGGCGAGGCGGGGGCGGACGCGCGGGGGAGGGTCGCGGCTCGCACGCACACAAATACCACAGGCACCAGCTCCCAACGTTCTTATTTTGAATATATACGTGACGCGCCAATCTAGCTTCTATGCTTTGGTTGTACGAAGTTACGAACCCATGAGGGATGTGACGAGCGGACCGCGACCGACATCAGATCGTGCGTGTAGAGTGAGAGGGTACCGACGTAACGGTAAGTTAGAGGGGGAGGTAGAATCATCGGAAGTTTAGCCGCGTAACGCATGTGTGTTTTCTTTTGCTGAGCAATAGTGGTGTGGCCGTCAGCGGCAACACAAGGAGTTTGAATCAAACTTCGCAAGCGTAGATGAAAACACCGTATCTTATCTTAAGGTTGTAACCATATACAAATATATGTGTATTTTTCTTTTGGATCTCAACAAGCCTTGACATATGGTACTGACTTATAAATACAGTAAAACCGTGTTTTTTACTCATTGATATTAATTGGTATGTGTTCACGGACCACTGGCCGTTACCAGGTTTAATTTACTCGACGTCGAAGCACACGTTTCTACATGAGAACTCAATATAATGCTTTGTACATGTTTAATTAACTTTTGACGAATGAATATTCAACTGTGAATGAGTGGTTGTAAAAAGTAATGGAAAACTTGAAGGCATAGCAACAAGCAAAGGAGTTGAAATAGCCAATTTCCTTAACGCTATGCAAACACTGATAGAGATCTTACCATAAAAGTATCTTGTCTATTACCATTTGTAATAGACTAATAGTATAGAGTATTACTATAGCACAATGAGTCAAGCCAAATAAATTTACTAAAAACGTCTGACCTATCGCTAGTGATTACTAGCGAACATTGAACGATAGAAAGGTAGTAAGTACGGAATTTAAAATTCACAATGTGAACTCTACGATGATAACTGAACGGTTATGTTAGCTTTTGTAGAGTCAAAAGTAAAATCCTTATAAGTTGAAATCTACAAGTAATGATGACAGTGGATTCGAGAGGAAATCGTTTACTCAGTTGGGAGTGGAAGTACATACATACATATAGATAGATCCACACCCAACCCACTCACAAGCCCACGTTTCGCGACTTGAAATTCTTATTCAAGATGCATTAGTAAGAGCACAAGACCATACCATTCAAACCAGTCAGTTTTATGTTTATACGACTAGTTTTTCTCCACCACCAAAGGCGGCTTTAAAAAGTTTTTTATGGATAGAATGATTTATTTTTAATGCTGCATTGCATGGCACACAGGTGTTACCACAGCTAATTTTGTTGTCAGTAGATTTATACCAACTGGTTCCTCTAAAAATCCCTTACGTTTCTCGTAAAGTTAATTAGTTAGAATGTCGGCGAGAATTTTTCGAAAGTTGCCTAACCAAGATTGTCAAGTCGTGTTTGGTTTGGTTTAACAGCGACTCATAAAGCAATAAGGGTCATTCCTAGAGAACACTGAAGACCAGTTAATGGTCTCGTCATTTGCATAATTAAATAAATATGTTGTTAGTTAAGAGGGGTTATAAAATGGAAAACTCGAAGAGCTCTTCTGATTGTTTGTGACTTTATTCAATAACAAATAATTAGTACATATATAAAAAAGCGAGCGTCTGTGGTCTAGTGCCATGTACCAATGAGTTTTTCGCCATGTACCAATGTGGTCTAGTGCCATGTACCAATGAGTTTTTCGGATTTTTTCGAAGACTTACGTACATTTACCGACTCCTCTAACGGTAAAGGAAAACATCGCGAGGAAACCTCCATGTCTGAGAAAATAAAAGTTTCCGAAGGCATGTGAAACCCACCAATCAGCACTGGGCCCGCTCGGTGGATCATGGCTCGTACCCCCCTTGTGCAAGGGGGAGGCCTGTGCCCCAACCATGGGGACATTAATTGCCTGAAGATGATATTAAAAAAAATTGAACCAATTTTTTTACAATATAGTGGGGTTTTGGCCCTAGACCCCATACTAGGATTCCCTGTGTCATGGGAACTAGTTTCCTTCGTACATGAATCTTATTGAATAATACCATTGATTATGGTATTACTCATAAGTATATTAGTACAATCTAATTTAAGCCGAATGTAATTTAATGTATAGTATGTTTATAGTGATTAATGACTATCTTAGGTATAGGGTTTAATTTATAATAATTATTTTTATAATATTTTTTTTATTGATATCATATCCAGACAGTATACTTATTAGTAAATATTAAGAGAATATGTGGATAATAAAAAAACATTGAAGAAAATCTAGAATAGAATAATACCTACTATACGAGTGTGTGTAATCGACTTAGAAAATAACTGCAATTATTTATTATGTACTACGATGAACCTTCGTGCCTATTCCCGACACATAATCTGATATGCTCTGCTAATTTTATAGCAGAAAACAAGTTGATACTGATTAATATCTATATTGGTATATAATTGAATGCGAATCGAGAATATGAATTTCTTAAACAACAAGTTATTAAACTAGATATCAAAAGGGTATTATTTATCAATACTATTTATTAATTTGACACTACACCCCATGGTGTCTAGTAAAAGATAAGAAAATAAAAACAACAAAGTTTGACTAATATGAATACTAAATAGGTATCTATATGAATTTTTTTCTAAATTAAATAATACCTAGATAGTATAATTGTACACATATTATAATATATATGAATAGTTTTTAAAGTTCATATATCCACTAGTTTATATTAGGGTCAATGAATATGTATAGTGTAATATGTTCTCTTTCGATACTGAAACAAAATTCAAAAATAAAATTATAAAAAATATGTTTGTTATCGTTACCTTTTTTCTGCATTCTTTTTTATGTTTTAAAAAGTAATTGTTTTAAATTGTTTTAGTTGTAATTGTTAGTTGTAATAACATAAGGTACTAGACCTATATTGTAACGTTATAAGTAATTACCCGATGTTTTAGTGAATGCTGTGTATGCCTTTAATTGGCACATATATCAGTAAAAGTACAATTTTATTAAGATTATTTGAAATGTGAAATATATGTGCTGTTGGCATACCTAAATAAAAAAAAATAAAAAAAAAATAGTTGTATAGAAATAGTAACTTACCTACTAGTTCAATATCAAATCAATCAATAGATATCTATATCAAAATAAAAAAATATACAAAATAATATAGTATAGCCATACACATATATGAATAGTTTTCATTTTAATCATTTTGCCATAAATCGCGTGTAGGTACATTGTGGGTCTTAGTGTTTGAGTCTAGTCTGAGAATAGTTTTTAAGTTACCTACTGGATATAGGTTATGTAAAGTAAAGTGAAAGTAACATACACTTTCTTTGGAAGAATAGAAAACAACAAACAAAAGATAGAAAAGGACAATTAATTAATTGTGTTAGGGACAATTAAATTAACGATTCCAATAAAAACCTTTAACCAACACCAGGTACCAAATTTAAAATGTATGCAAAATAATATGGTATAAGTATACACATATAAAAAGTAATATAGTATAAGTATACACATATAAAAATAAAAGATTTTAATGTTCCTATGTCCACTAGTTTCTTAGGGATACTGCATATCCTCGTTAAAATAACAAGATCAATATGGCATATTAACTACTTGAGAAAAAATAATTGCAGATAAGGGTACTCACAGATCTTTAGACTTAGTAAAAGTAAACACATCATTTATGGGTCACTGTTGTACGTTTTTATAATAAGATACCTGATACTGTAATGACAGAGAAAAATGTAAAGACCCACATAAGACAGACCATGTAAAAAAGGTTATTTTAAAATAGACTACTTAAACGATAAAGAGGCTTGGTCCTAAATTCAGCTCCAGCTCTGCACATTGTGTATAAGATTGTATTCATATATCTTATCTTATGATAGGGGGCCGGGAATAACCCAGCTGCACTTCGACCCTTGAGGATCTTTTGTGCCTACTCCATTTGACACACTGGTCATCTCAGTGTGCAGGTTTCCTCACGATATTTTCCTTCACCGTTAGAGCAGTCGGTAAATGTACGTAAGTCTTCAGAAAAATACGAAAAACTCTTTGGTACATGGCACTGCACGGTTTCGAACCCGGTCCTCCCGCATGGGAGTCCGGTGCTCTAGCCACTGTGCTACCGACGCTCGTATTCATACATAATTGTATCCATAAATATTGTTAAGTATGTTTATTTCAAAAGATGTGCTGCTGAAAGTTTCTTGCGCCGCTTCTGTTCCTTCAGCTATAGCACCTTCCGAAGCGGTGTTAGAGTAAAAAATTACGTTGTAAAAATGTACTTACAATAAAAAAAATCTGCTTCTGATACTGATTGACTATTATCTATATAGGTATACATACCAGAAACAGATTGTATTCCTTGCCAAGGACAAATTCACTTGACTCAATTTTTTTATGTATTAACTTAAATTTGAGGGTTTTAAAATATACACCGATAACTGCTATATCTATCACCTGACACTCGCTATCAAGTTTATCGTGGCCGAGATAGTACACGACACTGACATTCGTACTCGTAGGTGATAACTGATAACATCGTTTAAAGGTATAATTTCTGTCAACACTTTTTATTATACAATTATGTAATATAGCCACTTGTGAATATTTTCTACAGGCAGTAACGAGGCAAAAAGAGCGTCGGTGGCACATTGGCTACGACACCGGACTCCCAAAAAGAGCGTCGGTGGCACATTGGCTACGACACCGGACTCCCAAAAAGAGCGTCGGTGGCACATTGGCTACGACACCGGACTCCCAAAAAGAGCGTCGGTGGCACATTGGCTACGACACCGGACTCCCAAAAAGAACGTCGGTGGCACATTGGCTACGACACCGGACTCCCGTGCGGGAGGTCCGGTGTGAAACCGTACAGTGCCATGTACCAATGAGTTTTTCGTATTTTTCGAAAATTTACATACATTTACCGACTTCTCTAACTCTAACAACCGGTGAAGGAAAACATCGTGAGGAAACCTGCACACTGAGATGACCAGTGTATAAAATGGGCACAAAAGATCCGATTGAAGTGCCACTGGGGTTATTCCCGGCCCCCTATCATAAGATAAGAAGAAGGATGCAAAACTCATATATAGGTAATATTCCAAATTGAGTAATTTATAATGATATATGTAATACATATTTAAAATTAAATAATTTGCCTATATTATACAAGTGGTTTAAACAGTTATATGCGTGGAATGTATATCTTTATAGATTTTACTATATCTTTTATAGTTTATTACTAACTACTACTAACTTTATTGGAGACACACTACATCTATATATATTTTTTAATATTATATAGGAAGAGGATACTATAAGTCATGCTTGGCTCATAAAATATATAGATATAAGATTTAAAAATAAAATTGTATGAATTAATATTAATAATATTTTATGGTGTATTAAATAAAACTACATAGACTAACTATAGAATTTTAGAATAACGCAGCACATTTCATTAATTATTTGTTAAGACTTGTATAAAATATGGGAAACGCTTGACCAATTTAAAAAAAATATATCATTAATTTTGTTTCATTAAATTATAAATATAAGATTTATAACCTTTTCAGCAAAAACGTTCAAGTTGAAAAACAGCGTTGGTATGGTAGAGCATTTCTACTGACACTATACTAAACTTGGTTCTTTTTTAAATCATTACCTACTACCATATAAATATGAATAATAAATAAATGTAAAATGAATAATATTATATTCTCAAACATTAATATAATGAATATACAATGAAATATTATTTCATTCGTTACAATAATGAGGTTAGTTGGTTTGGTCATCATGAGGAATAGATAATTAGAGACTAGGTTCAACTGAACGCCGTACATATTAGTCGAAGCAGTGGATCAATATTTTTCTATAGTTAGTAAGTACTTAGAACCGCTAGCCTACTTAATCGTTTCTCATTTGAATACTCATGTTTATAATTTCCGTTTTAGAATCAACAATTAACCATGACATTATTTTAAAAGATATGACGTTTTGCACTGTACCGTATAAAAAAAATCAGCACCACAATAGACAAGAATTCAATCATTACGGGTTTTAGCGGGAAAAATCAAGTAATAGAACCTTATTGAACAAACACAACGTTGTTTCTTGCACACAGGAACACCGCTTTTAACGACTTTTTATTTTATTTTACCGGTGGTTTTGTTCGAATATTTACCTTTCTTAACCTTCATAAACATTGACACTACAAAATGCTCATAGATATCCGAACACACACACATATTTTTTTAGCTTCAGCCATCACTGTTGGGCACGCTTTTGCGTACACACAAACGGGATTTTGGTCGCATCGCAGTAATTAGTGGTTTTTGTATTGTTTTTGTTGTTTCACGGCGGTGGCAAGCGTCCGCGGCGCGCCGATCACTGCACCTCGTCATATAATACCACCTCACGTCGTCTCTTTCCCCCTTTACTTCCGCACCGACACTTCGCCGAGGGCGCAGGCGCCCCTGACATTTTTTAAACCGCGCCCATGTTTCTATAATTTCTATCGCGCCGCGCACCTTTCGTGAAAATAGTTTTTTTCGGACATTTTTTCGCGACGTCCCTCTCTAGCGTCCGCGTTCGCTATTTCACCATCCCCCTTCGCCTAACGGTCGTCGGTAGCGCCGCTCTAACTTACCACTATTAGCGTGAGACTTTCTCTGTCTACTGACGCCGCGACGCCTGGTGACGCCAATTATTTTGCTATAACTTTGACTAGGCTACGCAAGTTGCACGTTCCAAACTATCAACTTTCGACCTTATGACGACGTCATAAAACTCAAGTTGTGACACATCTAATGTAGTTGCGACTTTACGTTCTAACGCAAAACGTCTAAAGTTCCGGCCATTTTTGCGATAAAAAAAATCGTTTGCATGCACGTAACCACGCCTTTGTATACACATATTGCTGTCTATTTTACTCCTTTTTTATTTTCATTTGCGGTCTCTTTCTAGTTATACGCACACACGCTCAGACGAAATGCTTCGGGATGCACGTTTTGTCGCCACCTAGCGGTGAGTAGCGGAACTTCTATAACCCTTATTTGGGAGGGTTCATTTCTTTGCTCAACTTTCTCCAAGGGTGGCAGCGCCTTTTGTGAAAGGGGTGACTTTAGTTCTGACATTTGCCGCGCGATTGCAGCACGGCATTTCAGAATAAACTCATAAACAGCGCCACCATTACTGTTAGTGACAAAATACTGAACTAGTAGTTAAGATACCAAACTTTGATAGTCAACTTTTATCAACAACCTGTGAAGTTGTGTTACAGATACAGTTATTGCACAATCCCTCTGTAATAAAATAACTTAATTTTAACTCTGTTTTGACGTCCTTAATGTCGCCAAATAGTATATTGTATCTTCGGTTTTTGCACAAAATGCTAAAATATAATATCGCAACCGGTGGCGACATCTTTTGGCAAAACGTTTTACCTTAACTAAAAACTTGTTCACACGAAAGCCGTGTACTTTAATCGTTTATTAAATCTTTGAAGGTGCAATCAAACAACCGGTTAAGGCCGGGCAGACAGTTTTCACGTCTATTTACTTTAATGAAAACAGATTTTGTTGTGAATTAGCATTTTATTTGCACATTTTGCCCGTTCGCCCAGTAGGGGGCGCCAGGCCGGTTGGACGGAGTCGACAGCTGGATTAACTGGAGAAGAATTGCCTCAGATTAAATTTAATGGTAAGCAATAAAAACTGTTGTTTTAGTAGAGTCAACTGGTAGACGCGTGGAATGGATAGGTTTGGTTATACAAGGTTGTAAATTGAGTTTCCCGTGAGATTAAAAATTATTAAGTTTTTTAGACAAGAGTCTAAAAATACAGTTAAATGAAGACATTTCACTGTATGAATTATGAATTATTTATTCGCCAGATTGGATGACAAATGTTAAATTTTTGATACTGGTCGTGTATCGGAAAATAATTGTGTGACGTATAAGGAGATGAGCCAACACTACAGACGAACCGAACGACATTGTTGCTCTCTATAGCTATAAGTTGGAAAGGGTCAAGTTGAAAACCAGCGTCGCTAGATATATAGGTATCTATGCATCTGGCGACACTCAGCTGAATTTGGCCCTTCTTAATAGATCATATCATATGATCATATCACTTGTCAGAATGTGAAATATGGTCAATTTATAATCCGACTCCTTTGTGATATTTTGTACATTATTTTTACAGATATTTTTTAATTATGGTCTATTAATAAAGGTTTTTCTATTCTTTCTTTCTAAATATTAGGTGTCACATATTTCGCCAGCTTTGGCATGCAAATATTTTAGAGTTTACTTCATTATATTCAAGTAAGTATTTGGAATACAATCATTACATAGCACATAGATTACCTATATAAATTAGCATACATTTCAAGTCACATAGAATAAATTAATAATAATAATGCATGTCAAATGTCAAAAACAACCTCAAAAGATACAATAGTCAAAGATACAATAGTCAAAGACACAATAGTCAAAGCTACAATAGTCAAAGATACAATAGTCAAAGATACAATAGTCGAAGATACAATAGTCAAAGATACAATAGTCAAAGATACAATAGTCAAAGATACAATAGTCAAAGATACAATAGTCAAAGATACAATAGTCAAAGATACAATAGACAAAGTTTAGAGTGCTTTACATTGCATAAATTCTTTTACAGTATAAAAACATTTGTCGATAAGTCATTTAAATAAAAATGTAGTACCATGTCTAATCAATCTAATCATATTTATATTTTTTATTATGGCCTCTGCTAATGTACACTGCAATTTGGCCAATGACCGTGTTAGAATCTTGAAAATCACTCGAACGTTTTGGCGTCTGTTTTGAAAAAAAACAGTTCACCAACGTCGAGATTATGGGAGAGTCGTGTGCATCAGGAATGCCTAGTGTCTTGCTTTCCAAATGCAATTGGAGGTTAGGTTGCCGAATTAACATCATCTGTAGTTTTTCACTCTCGGTATTTTATAGGATACATTTCGGAGAGTGCGCATCGGAATTGCACGACCTAATTCCAGCATCTCCATTCCGCCTTCGGACTACCAGGCGCGGGGAGGGGTTCCATCCTTATGTTGTTGATATCCCATCTGCTCGTACGAAGCGATTTGCTTCTTCGTTCATTATGCGAACGGCTAAGGAATGGAACAGCCTGAACAGTCTGTATTTCCCGAAACCTACAACCTTGTGATCTTCAAGGCCAGAGTGAATAGGCATTTACTGGACCCGCATGCTCCATCGTCGACCTCATCGTCGCTTACCATCAGGCGAGATCGAGGTCTAATGCGGGTTTAGTAGTGAATAAAAAATAAAAATAAATGTTTACTGTCTTATATAACATTCACCATGTATAATATTTACTGTAAACCGTTTTTAAACAATAAAATAGACCGAACACGCCATGACAGCATGAACGTTCAACATAACCTCCCATCATATTTTTAATTTGTTGGAGTAAATTGGCAGGTGCTAATGTCACTTTGAGAAATAAAGTTGCCATGTTTAATAAACGGCTCAGTTCGGTTGTGATTGTGATTTATAAATAACACTAGATCAGTGGTACTATGATTTTCATACTAAATCACCTCGGTTTAGTTGTTAATCCGAGTGTCAACTGTTGGCGCAACACGGGCTTACATATGAAATTCTACCTACAAAAAAGCAGGAATTTAATAATCCAGAATCTTCATTTTAAATCCTAATTTTTATTTATTAACTACAAAGGATTTAACCGTTAGTTAACTGTATTCTATGTATTGAGTTATTATACTGAATCACCTCGAGTTAGTTGTTAATCCGAGAGTTAACGGTTGGCGCAACACTGGCTTTAAAATTTTAACTACAAAAGAGTTGGAATTTAATAATCCAGAATCCTCATTTAAAATCCTAATTTTTATTTATTAACTTCAAAAGATTTAACCGTATTCTATGTATACCTAATACACCTTCATCATCCTCCAATCCATAAGATTATTATCATTACCCTCATTACCTCTGCCCGAAGGTTGCCTGGAAGAGATCGCCCTTAGCGATAAGGCCGCCTAAATTGTACTTCACTATTTCATTTTCTATCTTTTGTTTGTTGTTTTATATTTGTGCAATAAAGTGTATTTTACTTTGACTTTAATTGACTTTATTATTCTACTGGGACATTTACAAGTTGGACATTTTTCTGAATCGACATTAATCTTCTTGTATTTGACATTCTTGTTGGACATTTTATTGTTGGACATCATCTTTAGACAATTATCCGTTTGGACATAAGTCGTGTAAACCATTTATTTAGTATTATCAAACATCAACTTCTCAAATAGCTTGTATATTCGGCCTATTAGCTAAAGTATACCACCTGTCTAAATTCTACAATTCAAAGAAGTCTATGACGAAAGCATTAAGGTACATTTTAGATTGCAGAAATTTGATATACGTAAACATTAGCTAGAGACGACTGTACCAACAGTTGTACTAACAGAATCCATGGATCAGAGCGTCGGGGGCACAGTGGCTAGAACACCAGGGCTCCCATGCTGGTACGGGTTCAAAACCGTGCAGTGCCATGTACCAATGAGTTTTTCGTATTTTTCGTAGACTTACGTACATTTACCGACTGCTCTAACGGTGAAGGACAACATCGTGAGGAAACCTGCATGTCTGAGGAAATTAAAAGTTTCCGAAGGTGTGTGAAATCTACCAATCAGCACTGGACCCGCCCGGTGGATCATGGCCCGAACCCCCTTGCGCAAGGGGGGGCCTGTGCCCCAACAGCGGGGACATTAATAGGCTGATGATGATGTTGACTACCTATTGACATCCACCTCACTGTGAAGTTATTAGAGGACTTAGTGTCTAAGGTGCCGGTAATTACGCTGACTCTCTTACCCTTCAAACCGAAACACAGCAATGCAGCATTGCTGCTTTACGGCAGAAATAGGTACAGGCTGACTCTGCACAGAGTCTACCACCTAAACCATAAAACTACAGATAAGAAAACTAAAAAGGTGCGTAGATACCTAATTTTATATTCAATAGACACACAGCTTCATTTCAAATGATTTACCTAATGACTAGATTAGTATTCTACAACCAGCGGTTAGACAGAATAAAACAATCGAATGTGATCTAGTCTAAGATCTATGCAAGACCGGTAGCCGTTGCAAGGCAGCCTTGCGAGTGATTAATATTCAACTATTCAAGCCCACAATAAACTACAAATTGTTAAACAAATTGAACCAGAGGCCGGTTGTTTCTAAAATAACATTCAGCTAGATCCATTGGATACTGTTAGTACAACTGTTACTGGTACAGTCGCCTCAAGCTAATGTTTACGTCTGTCAAATTTCTGCAATCTGAAATGTACCTTAATGCATTCGCCATAGACTTCTTTGAATTGTAGAATTTTGACAGGTGGTATCTTATCTTATGATAGGGGGCCGGGAATAACCCCAGCGGCACTTCGACCCTTGAGGATCTTTTGTGCCTACCCCATTTTACACACTGCTCATCTCAGTGTGCAGGTTTCCTCACGATGTTTTCCTTCACCGTTAGAGCAGTCAGTAAATGTACGTAGGTCTTCGAAAAAAATCCGAGAAACTCATTGGTACATGACACTGCATGGTTTGGAACCCGGACCTCCCGCATGGGAGCCCGACGTCCTAGCCACGTCCTGGCCACTTATACCTACAAGCGGCCCGTTTGCTCGTCTAAAAACACCAATTTTAATTCCAAGTTTTTTTTATCAGTCTTTTGGAGGCTTTGGTACACGACAAGGTGACCATGTCAGACTTGCTATGCCAAGGTATTATTAAAATATTTAAACAACTTCAGATTTCACAACAGGCTTAGGTCTGACTCACTCGATCGTGATTTCACAAGAATGCTGATCATCAATTGTTGCTTCCATCAGATTCGGATCAAATAATAAGGGTGTGCTCACAGTGGCGCGGGCGCATTCCTCTAAGCTCGCGAGTCATCATAACTCAATTGGGAGTACTGGGATCTTGATTGCGATAATGGCCTTTGCGTTGTATCGTTTGCAAAAGAAATTTAGAATATTCGCAAATTTAATTTTTAATTTTTTAAATATTAATATCATGTCAAATAATATCATATCACGTTCCGAGGGTGAGTGACGGGTCCCTCGTCTCCCAATATTTTTTATAATTTCCTTGTTTTTAGATCACAGGGGCCCAATTCGCCTAAATTACAACGTTTGTAGTTCTATTTCTATCCAATTTCAATTTAGTTTTCGTTCCAATTCTATTTGGACACCACATCGCATTCTGCTGACGCATAACTCTACCACCGCCATCTTTCGATTTACTATCGATCGGGCAAAAGTACCTTGGGAGGAACTTTTGTTCGATCGTTATATTTGACAGTTGAAACGATTTGTTACCTTTCAACTGCAATTCAGTATAAACTATACGTTTTATTAGCATGCACAAATACGTTACTGTTCGATCGATCGTTGACTCGATCGGAACTGTTAACTGAAGTTGGATCGTTAGTGGATAGTAGCATACGAAACACGTCATAGCGATGCTGTTTAGATTCTATTTAGTTACGTTGTAGTTAGTGGAAACGATCTCCCCAGTCGCAAACGAGTCGAATAAAGGGCCAAATTGGACTTATTACCTTTACACTAGGCATGTGTACAGTATAGGTAAGTAAACCCTGACCAGGAATGTTAAACGCCACGCCATATTGGGGAATTAAATAGAACTTTTTTTTCACAGCAAACTCCATAACGCAGACTACAAAAGACCTACCAATGGCGCCCTCTTAACAGGGTTTTGGTATTTCTGATTAAGGGTATACAAATCAAATATCTGGTACCGTAAATATAGTTTTCAAATTCAATACTTTTATTTTAAAAATTATTTCACTGGTAGATAGATTACAGTACAAACTAGTAGTTCTTGTGTAAATCAATGGTCAAAGCATCTATATTTTATATTAATATATACCTGTAAATATCTAGCTTTCGTCAATAAAAAAAAATAAAAAAAATATCTTTTATTTTCAGATTTTTAAACAATAATTTTATGTCAAATTATCACGATCCGAGGGTCAAAGGCGGGTCTTTCGTCTTTCAATTTTTTAAATAATTTCCTTAATTTTTATTTTATTTCACTGGTGGGTTTAAAATGCTGACTGTACCCAGTTCAGTAGCCAGTCGCAAACTGGAATGACTTTCCGAATTCTATCGGTCCAGGCTTACATCAGATCTCGGAAACTTTGTTATTGGATCAGTATCAATTTTAATTCGATTTAGTAGCGACTCTACCTTCCGTAATCGTATCTAAGTAAAGTGTTATTGGTGTAGTGTAGACGCCAAACTATCAAATCCATGATATACAGCTGTTTATTTAAGGCACAGTGCCTTGTTAATATGTATGGAACTGGACGAGACGGTAGAGCATTATGCAGCTGGCGTGCCCGTCCATGAATGAAATAAGGCTTACCACAGGTCCCAGTCGAAGTTGGCTGAGTTGATCGAATATCCAGGCCTTCTACTGCAATATATGCAGGAATTGGGATGGCTGAAGTAACTAAAGAAAGAAGGAAAGAGATTATTTCCAATAGCGCCCACATACAAACAATTAGGTACAGAAGACAAAAATAATATTAAACAAATATATTATAAAAATAAATAAACAAAAGTAATTAAATTTGATGAAGGTGGTGTGCAGCACCGGAAAAAGCCTGCCTGCCTGTCTGCCTAACTATGGGAAATGTACAAAGATCCAAATATATAACAGGAGTTGAGCTGTGGACCCCCTCACAATGAAGAACAAAGTCGCGAAACCCTCAGGAGTTCTTCGTTTTTAAAAAATGTAATCTGGTTGTTTGGTGAAGGAAAACATCGTGAGCAAACCTGAACAGCAAAACCTGTAATTTCCCATAAACCACACCCTTTCAGATCTAACACATAAACAATGGAACATTATAGGTAATGGAACCTAATGTAAATGTAACAAGATTATCTTTGCAACATTAGAGGTATATTGCTTCATTAAACTGGCGTTTTAATTCAAAGTTAACCCATTGCCGCCCACGGTCCTTAATAGAGACACAGTCACGTACAAAATGACCCTATAGGTATCTAAGTGACCGCCTTTGTACTTTAAATAGGGTTAAGTAGGCCCATTATGTACCCACGTGTTCACTGTTTGTTTGTTTTGGTTTGAATTATAATATCTACTTACTGGTTCTTTATATACTATTTCTATCATACTTTATTGAGTCAAATACTTCCTCCCGGTTCTATAGTTTCATTCAAAATAATTTAGTCATTGAGTTTTTAAACCGGTCGTTCTAATCTCTTCTATTGTCTGTAGTACAAGAGATAAACTGGGTGCTGGGTAATTTACAATTAGTATTTGACTACACCCTTTTCAATAAACTTATGTACAATATGTTTAGCTTTCTGAATCTGAGTGGGTAATGTTAGTAGATAACGACAACGTCTACTGGGCAATCGCAGTGATTGCCCAGTAGACGTTACAGTGTTTAAGATCAGGGGCCCAATTCGCCTAAATCACGACGTTTGTAGTTCTATTTCTATCCAATTTCAATTTAGTTTTCGTTCAAATTCGCTTTGGACACTAAATCGCATTCTGCTGACGTATAACTTTACCACTGCCACCTTTCGATTTACTATCGATCGAACAAAAGTACCTTGGGAATAACTTATGTCCGATCGTTATATTTGACAGTTGAAGCGTTTTGTTACCGTTCAACTGCGATTCAGTATAAACTAAAACGTTTTATTAGAATGCACTAATACGTTACTATTCGATCGTTGACTAGATCGGAACTTAACTGAAATTGGATCGTTAGTGGATAGTAGCATACGAAACACGTCATAACGATGCAGTTTAGATTCTATTTAGTTACATTGTATTTAGTGGAATCGATCGTCTAATTTAGTGATATATAGGTATTTAATTAACTGCAAAGAATGGCGTACCGTACACTTTATATGTGACAAGTCCATAAGGATGCACTCACTCTATGGTTTCTTTCATCTATATAGAGGGACCATTATTTTCACATACAACTTCATATTCAAATGACACACGGAGGTTATGTTGAGCGTTGATGCTGTTATGGCGTGTTCGTCCTGTTTTATTGTTTAAAAACGGTTTACAGTGGTTATGTTTTTTCATAAAACTTGTGTATTTTACCTAAATATCGTCTGTGTTAAGTGAACGTTATATAAGACAGTAAAACGGGAGTGAAATACTACAGATGGTGTGAATCCGGCAACCTAACCTCCAATTGCACATTCCTAGTGCACACGACTCACCCTTAATCTCAACGTTGGTAAACTGTTTTTTTCATAACCGACGCCATAACGTTCGAGTGATTTTCAAGATTCTAACACGGTCATTGGCCAAATTGCAGTGTAAATCACTAGCAGGGGCCATTCATTAAAGAGAAAAGAAAGATAAAACAATAATAGAATAATTATAGGTAACATAAGTAATAGTTATAGAATTAATAGTTATAGGTAAGTAGGTAGTTGTTTGAGATAGTTCAAAGATGTTTTCGTCAAATTTGTTTCGTCAAAGGTGCGTTTAGTCAAACGCCGAAACCATCAACACCGAAGCAAAGATATTTGACAACAGTCTTTCCATAGAAGGGTGGTTGGTAGCCAGGCGGACCCTGAAGGGGTCCTACCACCAGCAAGGTGGTATTGTCAAAGATGTACGTATGTCAAATATGAGAGCACAAATGAGAGAACGGCACAAATGAGACATACTTATTATTCAAATTAATCTATAAGTACTTCCTACTTAAAACGGTTACTGTAATACATTATGTAACTCGACACAGGTTTTAACATCGTTAGAAATGACGATCTCAATGCCTGTACTGTCTTCCGAGGGCACTTACTGTGCAACATCTGGTGCATTTACTGTTGATTTATGATCACTAATTTAGGACTTATGTGTCAAAGGAACACCGACTAGTTGATGAAATCAGGCATTACTTTGCGGAGGAGCTCGTAGCCTAGTTGCGAGCACGGTCCGAAAGTGATCGTGCAGGTTAAGCGACGTTGGCGTGGTCGGTACCTGGATGGATGACCGCTAGCGGCATATTTCATCTGAGCTATCGGTGCCTCGGAAAGCACGTTAAGCAGTCGGTCCCGGTTGTTGTCGTTCGACAGCGTCGTTAAGCCATGTCAGATGCCTACGGGCGGCCTGAACAACTCTGACAAATAGGTTGGCCACTAACCATACGATAAGCAAGCATTTTGCGGAAATCCATTAATAATTAAGTATTAAAATTATTGGGAGAAGAAGCTGCCTTTCTTTCACCCTCGGATTTGCCAAATCCAGAAGGATTTACTTCGCAAGGGATGATAAACTCAACCTCATAAGGATGTGATAAGGGTTGAAATGAATGTGGACCTAATTTTATTGAATAGCAGTACTTATTTCGCTAGAAAGCGCAAAATTGAATTCAAATTCGACAGTATGAAATCTACGAAACAAATGAATCAAATCAAAATGTTTTTAGTGTAAGTACCTTATAGTACATTTTTACAGCGTCATTTTTTTTTTACTCTACCACCGCTTCGTAATGATTATTTACCATATAGTTACTCGATGTTCTACATATTTTAGTTATGTGTCGACATTTGTACATTATTTTAAACTAAGTAGGAAGAAACTATAGAGATAACTCTATTATGTTAGAGTTTTAGTAGACTATATAATATCTACGGGACTTTCCTATGCCACAGAAAAAAAACCCGAAGCACGATTCTGATCGTACCTACACTTTTGGACAGGGAACCCCGTTGGCCGATTGCAATTGTTTCGACACCCGCCGTTGCGGCACCGCCCGTTCCGAATAGGAAGACACAAACTATATAATATGGTAGGGTAGGTCATTGGTGAGTATAGAAGAAGCGAAAAGTTTGTCAGGATCTTTACAGAAGGAAATCTTTAGTGTCTGCCTCCCTTACGGGAAACAGGCGTGAGTGTACCTTTATCTTATGATAGGGGAATAACCCAGCGGCACTTCGACCCTTGAGTTTCTTTTGTGCCAACTCCTTTTCCACACTGGTCATCTCAGTGTGCAGGTGTCCTCACGATGTTGTCCTTGACCGTTAGAGTAGTCGGTAAATGTACGTAAGTGTTCGAAAAATATGAAAAATTCTTTGGTACATGCACTGCACGGTTTCGAACCACTGTGCCACCGACGCTCTGAGTTTAGTGTGTATGTACTCGTATGCTAGGTCAATCAAACATTCAGTAGAAATAACGTGAGGACGTTTATATTCCATGTATACTTCTGGAATACAGTCACGATGTTAATTGTTAAATGCATATCATTTAACAATGCATCGCTAAAATTAGTTTTAAACATTCATACTTAGTCATAGCACCGTTTAATTCCGCATACAACGAGCGGAGCACGAGCAGTAATTAACTTTAACGCTCTATTAATTGAGGTCAAATTCATTTAGCACGGCTCGAAATAACACCGCCGGAGATTAGGGTCAGCGTAGCATATCACACGACGAGAATTTACACGAATTATTAAAAAAAGGACGATTTATTCATCATCATCAGCCCATTTCGTCCCCCTGCAGGGTATAAGCTTCCTCTCTTTTGTGCCACCCTATACGTTCCTGTGCTAGTCGCATCCAGGTCTTCGATGCGACTTAGGCGATGTCACCCGCCCATCTAGCTGCTGGACGACCTACTGCTCTTTTCCCCGATCTTGGCCACCACTCAGTGAGGGCTCTGGTCCACCGGCCATCACCACGTCTATCCAAGTGTTCCGCCCATCGCCACTTTAGCTTTCCCACCTCTAGGACTTTAGTTCGTTGTCGGATCGTTGTAAAATATACACACTTAACTGTTCTTTTTAGAAAAGCGTTGCCTCCGGCTTTTGGTCAGGATCTGGCTTTCCTATATCCGATTCTCTTGTTCGATTCGGTTGTTCATTTCTTGTGAATCCGATGGCACTCATTTCGATCCTCTTTCAAAATGTGAAGGTATCACTTTTCTAGGTGTTTTTTATTACGCCACTCCCGAAAAAATAAAGCATTTCAAAAAAGTGGACAGTAGAATTGTTCCACTGAGAAAGATTTTTTTTAAATGGTGAAACAATATGAAGTAGAACGCGAATGTAACAGAAGTGGCCACTTTAACGAAAATACTTTTGCAACATACTGAATACGCGTATTTTGTTTTAGCTAAATACATTGCACTTAGTCTCTGAATTACATTACTACTGTGGTAAAAAAAAAACTTAACACTAAAATACCTAAGCTGAAATTACAAACAAAATACTTACCTAACTAAAAACGTAAATTACTGGGTCAGTTAATTTACTCGTAATATCACGTGTCGCGGTTAGATAAGAAAAAAAAACGTTTTGTAACAAACAAAGGGCTTTATCCTCATGTTGTCACAAAGACTGTTTTCCCGCATTTCCGATGATTCACATAATGATGTCGACCTTTTGAAGAATGTTGGTGATTCAATCAAAAGACATAACATGACGTATAATATGTACCTACACTGATAAAAAACCAGTTTGTTTGATTCTGAGCATACAAAGTAACTCTACTCAGTTCGACAATATTTGAATGACATAATACAAATCTTGGTTGAAGTGAACAATCCTACTCGATAGGCTCATATTGAAACAAGTGTGCTTGTTTCATCAGTGTAACAACATAAAATAAAGTAGGTATACGTATTAACAAGCCACACGAAGTGATGAATAAACGGTGACTTGCGTTTCTTCACTTTCCTTTGTTTCTGTTTTCTTAGTTCCTATTAGGTATAGCGTAGGTGTATAATTTTTACAATATTTAAATAGTTTACTTTAGATATTATTTAAATATAAGTAGGTATTCGTTAGTGTACACTGAAAAAAAACTTTGTCACAATAATCAAAATGTTGTTTACTATAACAAACTATCTTTATGAAATACGAGCATATAAAGCAGCTTTATTGCTAACAACAAAGCCAAATAGATTAAATTTTAGCAAAGTTTCTTATTGAAATAACAAAAGTTTTGTTATATTACCATATTTAATTGATTAGGTACTATTGTGTTTATTAATTATTTAACTCTCTTCTTTTTTCTATATATAAGTTTCTATCGAGTATTTGTATGCTACACCATGTGGTAGAAAGTAGTGATACTATATTATAATTTAAGAACTCTGTATGTACGGCACCTACTTTCAACAAATAAACTATTTGATTTGATTTAATAAAATATATAATACTATTTAACTTATTAATTCGTACTACCCCATATTATACATAGTATCTATCAAGTAAGTTATTAGTTTAGACAATAAACGTTAATTCGATAATAAACGTTAATTATGTGCTTTATAAAAGTAAATATTTTTACATTGTTAACAGTGTAATCAAATTGGCTTTATTGTCAATAACCAAGTATGGTTAATCTGAATCTTGGTAAAATCAATTAAGGAAGATTTGCACTTTGTTGGTTAGGTTTTTTTTCAGTGTATTGGCAAAAGTATAGGGCATAGAAATGTGTTCATTCTTTTTTCCGTGTGGTTAGTAGCAAACCTATTGTCAGAGTAGTTCAGGCTCCGAGATGGCCTGATAAAAAGAAACTTTAGAAATCAAACAGAGTTATTAAGGCTCTGTGAAGTTCTCTCCACTTGAGGACTGTCAGAATTCAGCTCCAGGTAGCGGAGTTCTTCAGTTCTTCACACCCTCTAGAATTTTACGTAGCTTTAAAAATACTACTTATACGGATATGTTGTTTGAGTGCAACTTGATAAGCTTTTTTTAAAAGTTATGTATAATGTAACAAAAATCATTGTTTTTCGATTGCCTTATATTTGATAATGATAACTAACCATTTGTCCAGTTTTTTACTCTGATCGTCCCTCTGGATCTGAGATCACTTTTATAGATACTGATCAATTTCCATTAGGTTCCGTGCTTCGACGCAAGCGCATGTTTCATACTCAGCCTTGAGAAGTAACAGATCCCTCAACATAATACCGGAATGTCATTAATGTCAATATTAAAATACCTACACTAATACCACCTTATCATTTACCATTATCAGTTCTTCTTTAAAATCCTTAACACCAATCAGTAAGGCATATAGTTGGTTAGTGTCAGGTTTTAGCGATGGTAGGTGCAACTTGGTGTTCGTTATATGCATTGCGTTATTATGGTGCAAACTGCAATGCATTTGTCGTGATCGAGGCATTAGAATGACGTGAGCTTTTATATGTAGTGGTGCAAGGTATTAACTTCATAATATTCTTACTGGAAACTGCAATTATGTGCGAATTACTTAAAGTTGTGATAAAAGGGTCTATTGTCTTTTAGATTTTCAATAGAAAATCTACAATCAGTTTGTAATCGAGCTTCGGATATTGATTTTACATTTGATATCTATTTCTACTGATATAATTTTTACATTTGCTTTTACTTTTCGTGACGAATCCACCATTTAATGCTGCCTCGGTGATGGATTTTAACATAAAATACCGACTTAGATAGATAAAATAAAAAAAAATAAAAAATAGTAATAATAAACTGACAGACAGTATAGTAAACTCACCCCAATAATGTGAGAAAAACAGTAGTTTAAAAATAATAATATTAAATAATAATAATAATATAGTATCGTACGAAATTTTTTGCAGGAAGTGAAGCTCACTTGGTCCTGGACCCGTGAGCTTCGCTCTCAATTGACCCCAGAAATGGGAGACAACCTAGGCTAGAATATAAATATAATAATATAATTATTTAAAAAAATAATTAAAAATCTTTCTTTTTGATATCCGAACATCTATTATACAGTACTAAATTATACCATCACAATCACTCATCATTTTTGCGACTCAATTCCAATGTGCAAATTTTGACAGTATTCCGATCAAAAAGTGTCACAGATTTGAGGTAGGTATAGTCGACTACAAGCTATAGTATACCATCTGTCAAAAACCTTCGATTAAATCTCAACCTTATGCCTGCACAATATTTTACGATACATTTCAGATGCTCAAATTTTGACGTATTGGTATTTTCTCGTGGTAAAAAGTGGCCAGACGTGTTAACTATAAATTTTTAAAAACAGTGGTCCTCGTGTTATAGCGCACTTACGGACAGATAGACATAGAGATGTTGAGTTTTATAATGTAGAGATTACATGAGATTTACCTAGGTCTCCTGCCAAGGGCAACTTATGTAATTAAATAAGCAAACGACCCACTATGGCGGTGCTTTTGAGCCGGCAATCCGTTAGCTAATTAGATATGGCCATAAGACCTAGCCACCTACGTGGAATACCTAGGTCTTGCCAAGGTTTTCAATTACTTGTTAAATTGTGTGGGTATTGTTAAGCTTACGATAAAATAATACATAAATTGTTTTTGTTCCTTTTCTGAGCCGTGCAGTGAAGATTTTAGGTAATAATATGACTCTGTATAGAGTCAGCTTGGGGTGGTACCACCCTTTTACCTATTTCTGCCGCAAAGCAGCAATACTTGCATTGCTCTGTTTCGGTTTAAATAGGATAGGAGACCAAGCTTAATTATACTGGCACATAGCACATAAGGGACTCCATCTGAGTTTTCAAGAAATATACCTACTTACTTACTTACTTCGCTCTGGCGCAGCGACCCGAAGTGGATCTTGGCCTCTGATACTAAAGAGCGCCTTCGCTCTCTCTCCTGCACAGTCTCGAGCCAGTCAGGCGCCTGGAGCTCAAGCAGATCCTTCGTATTAAATGCACTACATTTCACTGGCCAACTAATTGGTACTGTAGCCATAAAAAAACTCTACACTGCACGATGTCGGTAATACGAGTACGTCAAACATGTCTACGGTTTCCATAGTTACCAATAACATGTCAAGCAGTGCTGTCAGCAAGCTGAATGAGTGTTAATAATTAATAACAGTAATCGACGAAAATCGAAGAAAAATAATAATGACGAAAGTTTAATACTATCTGATACAACTGAGGTGGCTATGGAGACGAGAAATCAGTCGCATCTTACATTGTTTTGTTGTCATCTGAGCTTTTACGAGATGTCATGGCGTCTGTTGAACGCTCCGTAATGGTTTGTAGTTTCTATTAATATATTTCATGGTCGTAGCAAAAGTATTGTATGCAACGTACGTAATGGTTATTTTAACACTCGAGCGATCAATTATGAAAAGAAACCAAAGTTCTCATGTTAAAATCGCTATCATTACGTGGCCGTTGCATAAACTACATTTTTTTATTTTATTATTTATTACAACTTTTGGTGACCCGTGAAGCCCGTGTTAACTGTCTAATTGTTATTCAAGTGATAATGCGTTTTGTTATTCATATAATGTTTATTAACCATCGACCATCATGAGTCGAGAATGCATAATGTTGCATATGACAAGTTATTGCAAGAATTTATTTTGTGCATGTCCAGATTTTCAATAAGATGTCTTGTTGTTAAGTTGACAGCCCTTTGACTTGTCTTTTTATGGTAGGAAATACTGTTACTGCTTTGACAATCTCCTGATAGCTTAGTTGGTAGTGCACTTCTGTACCTACTAGGGTTTTAGGTTTGATTCCTGATCATTAAAGAGTTTTAACGTAAAGTGGACGCAGATACGATTTCCGAGACTGGAGTTCGTCACTGGAATGAATAATTAGGTTATAAATAGCTTACTTATAATGGGAATTTAATTGTCAAGTGTATTTTTTTAATGCGAACCGGATTCGAACTCGTTCTACAACAGAGAAAGGCTATGGCAAATTTGATAACTTAGTCCTATAGAACTTAGCCCTCGAGCCCCTCAAAGGAGGCGTATATAACCTCAAGTTCCTCTCGTATGGAACGCTGTAGCCTTCCTCAGGATCGCTATCAAATGGACGGTCCCCACTTTGTCCGCCCGCGACCCTAATACCACCTTTTAGTCGACTCTTACAACTGGCAACGGCTTTTTTTTGTAACTGGGGGGAAATCTTCGAAAGATACCCAGCCTCCTGGGGGAGAGACTGGGTTATGTGGCAAGGGCTACCGTAGCTCTATTCTTCGCCCGAAACTACAGGGCTCTAAATTAACTCTTTTAATTTCAAGAAGAATCGTAGAAAATGGGTGAGGGAAGTACCGAATGAACAGTTTACCTACCCCTAACTACCACAAATTCCTCTAACCCTTTCTTCCGATTTTTGTTATGTTGCTCTTGAGGTCGACTATTCTATAGCTGCAGACTAGCTGTTAAAGGCATCTATTGACAGTCTCATTTAGTATTCATTTACTAGACTAGAACTAGCTTATTAGTATTCTAACAACCTAGCCAAGCTGACTTAGGCATCGTATAGAGTTCTAAGACTAAGTACCTATGCTTTTATGATCCATTAGCTTAAAAGGTACTGGGACTATTAAAACAATCCGCTATCTTCATACTTGTATACTTCAGCTTATCGGTAAGTAATGTATCAGCAGCCTACTCTAGTCCACTGCTGGACATAGGCCTCTCCCAGGGCGCGCCATTGAGCCCGATCTTCTCATCCATTCGCTGCCGGCCACCTTGCGCAGATCGTCGCTCCATCTAGCAGGGACACGTCCCACACTACGTTTTCCCAAACGCGGTATCCACTCCAGAGCTCGTCTACCCCAGCGGTTCTGCGACAGATGTGACCACTGCCACTTCAGCTCGCTAATCTTATGAGCTATGTCGATAACTTTTGTTCTATGCCGGATCTCCTCATTTCGGATTCGATCCAGCAGAGACACTCTGAGCATAACTCTTTCCATAGCATGCTGAACGAAGTAATGTTTTACCCGTCGGAAATATCTGTGGACCTGGGGTAGCGATTATGGCACGTATCGATATGCAAAAATCGATACGACATTTTAATCCATCTCGTTCTCTCACGAACATCTATATTATGTGTGAGCGTAACAACACATTCCGTATCCGCTCGACTTTGCACGTCAACCGTGCTAGAATACCCCCTAGCCCCTGTATTCTCTTCTTACCGCAATCATCGGTTATTCATTGCCCACCTCTAGTGCCTATCGTGAAATAATAGTAATTTCAGTTTATCTTTCTCTTGGTGGTATCTTTCTCTTTGCGCCTTGGTGGCATAAACTCATCCATGTCGTTATGAAAGAAACGAGTTTCATTCATACTTCTTATTTCAATATTAGAATAGCAATAATTCATTCTTTTGTAGAATTTTCAAACAAACAATTTTGTCGTTTTTCTCGAAAATTTAATAAGTAAAAAAATTTTTTTTGCCCTATCGTTTTTATTATAACCTTATAGATGACACCCTAGAAAAATTTGCCGCTAATAAAATAGGACCCTATACGATTGCAGTTTGCAATAATATTTTCTTGAATGAATTGTGATCAATTATTTGCATATGAATCTGGCGAAAATAACCACTAGCTGCTACTGGCTCTGGATCAGACCCCAGGTCAACAAATATTTCCGAGTGGTAGTATGTTATAATTATTTATCCGTTACACTTAAAAGCAATAGGATTTCGGATTTGTACTACCGGATTATCGAGGTTAATCTGATCCTAAACTACGACCAGATAGACCAATATTTAACGCTCTCAAATCAACTAACTTCAACCGATTTCAAAATCCATTGTCCAGAGCAATTTCTACTGTTGTAGGCAGTAAGCTTGGAGGAAACAACGGCGTCACGAATGGAGATAGTATCATACGTTTTTGACAACACCTAAACCGGTGTCAGTCTTTTTGCTGATTGAAGGGCTGAACGGAAGCCAGGGAATGTGGATTTGTTTATATTTTCACGCCAATTAATATCTCATACAGAGAAAATTGAAAAAAATAATTCTTTACCACTTATTAATTAACATTGCACATTAAACTACAACCTCCACACTAGGCTTTGTCTGTGTCCTGGAGATTACATAGGTACCTACACACATTGACCACTTTACAAGCTATGTGTCAATCTAATATTCAGATTCCAGAATTACAATTTCAGTTAAGATGATTATGATGACTTATGATGTTTATATTATACTATTAAACATGCAACATTAAAGGAAATAGGAAGTATGGGATGATATGACTATTATAAATTTATAAAATATTATATATTAATATATACATTTATATATTTATTTAATATATACGTAGAGTACTAACATATTAATATATACGTACCTATCTATCATCTTGGCATGGTGAACGACGTCAGTTATGGATTAAGAAATGTATTACTCATGAAAATAAAAAGAATAGTGTTCAAAATCAGTCACTAATTGTAAACGAGTCATGCAATTGGACTGGATCTTACGTTGGAAGAGGAGGAAAAAGATAAATGACCAATGACGTCTTTTGTAGGCCAAGATCTACTTCAAGTCGCTAAGCAGGCGGAGTTAAGTGAAAGAAGTGTGCGTTAGTAACTTAACTAAGTGTATATACTTTTTTATTTACTTACCGGTATACCCCCCCTACGAAGTATAGTCAACTTGCATACTTTTGAGTAAAAGTATAGAACAATAGTTTTACAGTCTCAGTATATTGACTTTAGAAATAATTTCATTAATGGCGGAAACGGAAATGAGCCAATACGACAGACAGACAGACATAACGACATTGTTGCTCTCTATAGTTATAAGTGGAAAGGGTCAAGTTGAAAACCAGCGTCGGTAGAGGTATAGGTATCTAAACATCTAGCGACACTCAGCTGAACTTGGCCATTTTAATAGATCATTTGTTTACTACATTAAGCCATATCATTTTAAAAAGGTATTCGCATGGTGTAGTGTTTAAAGCCAAAAATGGTCTAATTAATAAAGGATTTCTATTTCTATTTTGGTGTCACGGCGACGGTCACCTTTTACCTTCATGGCTGTAAGGAAAATCATGTAAACGCAAAATGGACTGTTGTCCGACAATCGAAACACGACCTCGATACTGCGATTATCAATGGTATTCAACTACCGTGCCAGGGGGAACTCATACGTACCATTTTGTGCGTACCTGCTGCACAAAAATGGGTGGTTTTACGAAAGTTTACAAAATTACAAAAATATAAACATCATAGCCCGTGTCGTCTCACTGCACAAAACAGAGAAGACGGTTGTCGTCTCTGTTTTGTGTCATCCTTCCCGGTCCTGTGTAAAGGAATGAATGAATGAATTAAAATTTATTTGCACACATATACATAACACGATAAAATTACACGATTACATTACATTACTCAAAAGAGTTACTTTTTTACAATTCTAGAGTAAGTTCACAATTTCACATGCATATGTGGCAAATGGGTCCCTGACTCAGCATTATGCTGCGACGATATGGTTAGATGCTAGCCAAATCTTATCCAGGTCTTGGTTGCGAAACCTGGCTGCTGGTGCTGGACGAACTACTTTTCTTTTCCCAGACCTTGGCTAACCGACCATCAGCGCGTCTCAAACCATCGTCACATCACCTCTGAGCGTCCATTATTGAACATCCCCCAACTATTTCCAATATGATCTACTGATTGTTTTTGTTCGAAACTCAGAAAAAATGTACTTGATCATGGCCCGTATACCCGTATTTAAAGGGAGGCCTGTGCCCCAACAATAGTGAAATTAATAGGCTGATGATGATGATAATGGTCTTGAACCACTTAGGCTCAATTTACATTGCCGCGGAATGGAATGGAAGCGAATTTTCGCAACGTAATTGTACATAACATAATGAACTTTATGTCAATTGTGTAACATACAAACTAAATACGAGCCAAAAAAGAGGTCGCGCGTTTCCCCTTAGCGTATTTAGTTTGTATGTTCCACAATTGACATAAAGTTCATTATGCTATGTACGATTACGTTACGAAAATTCGCTTCCATTCCATTCCGCGGCAATGTAAATTGAGCCTTACGAGTCTAAAATTGAAACCACAATTTTACGTAAAAGTATACACGTTTCTAGACATTTCAAGAAACATTTTTAAAGAAAGTATATTCAATAGGTATTTATTATATAACAAGCACTTATCTGTCCCACTGTACCCATTTATTTTGATAATAAATAACAGTCGTAGCAACAGGCCTGGCAAGATAACTATTGGAATGTGAAATAAACAATGGAAACTAACAAGAATTTTATCAAGAAACAATCTTATCTGAGTCTAGTCTCATGCCTTATCTATTATATTTTGGAGCACATTTTGGCACACAATTGTGGCATTCCTGAGTTCCACCCAGCATACGGAACCCAATTTGATTTCTATCAGACAACGAACTGTCAACTAGTAGTCACCGGCATAACTTGAGCTCTTCGCTAATATTAATCTTATGCGTATACAGAAACATTCTTATCTATCACAAGATTTGACAAGATAAATTATTTGTAGGGAAGGAGATTGGAAATCGTAACTAGCCTGCCCTCTGAACGAACAAAATTCTGACTAGCCTGCCCTCTGAACAAAATCCTGGCTAGCCTATCCCGTCTGAACAAAATCCTGGCTAGCCTGTCATCGAAAGATATTTGGGACATACTTATAAAGAAAATGAAGATATATGGAATTACTAAGTTAATACCAGAGTTAGTTCTCCATGAGATAGCATAACTACCATCAGAGATTAATATAAAGAGGTGGATAAATCTTTTGAAGGAAATCCAATTGGGTTGTTGGTCACATGAATTAAGAAAATTAGTATAGCAATACTCTCACATCTATAATCCCCTCATAGGTAGTTCCCACTCTTCATCAATACAGTAAAAGAAGAGTAAAACAAAGAGTAAACCTAGATTTAACCTACAACATTGAGCTGTATGGAGCAGCTGATTTTTTCGCGATTTCAGAGTTGACACTGTTTATTTTTTATTTTATTTTATTGACTTCTAAACCCGCATTTGACCTCGATGTCGCCTGATGGTAAGCGACGATGAGGTCGACGATGGAGCATGCGGGTCCAGTAAATGCCTATTCACTCTGGCCTTGAAGATACCAAGGTTGTAGGTTTCGCGAAATACAGACGCCGGCAGGCTGTTCCATTCCTCAGCCATTCGCATAATGAACGAAGAAGCAAATCGCTTCGTACGAACAGATGGGATATCAACAACATAAGGGTGGAACCTCTCCCCGCGCCTGGTAGTCCGAAGGCGGAATGGAGATGCTGGAATTAGGTAGTGAAAGTTGGTCCGTTATCCTTTCGGCTCTTTATGGGGTTTTAGTTACACCCTGTATATCGAAGGAATTTATATCTTCTATAGAATGAAGATGGATTCAATATCAGTCGCTTGGCCTGACAGAAAAATGTCACACGACAATAGTAATTGATTACTTAGGCACTCTATCAAGGCATGCAGATCTCAGCCGACTGGTTGCCTTAACAGATTTGCTGTCAACTTTAATCAAGTTATTTGTGCCAGCGATTGCGACATAGCTCTGATTTGGTCAAATCGATTTAAGATATTTTAGAAATGAATTTAAATTGGGAATGTGTAGATAGCCTTAATGAGATAGTTTAATGCGACGATGTGGATAGCAGGGATTTAAAGTAAGTAATTTGATTAATGATTGCGTGGAAGTTAATTAAGTTAAAAAAGGGTTGGTCCATTCTGTGCTACTTTTAGTTCCACTAGTAGTACCAATCATAGAGCGTCGGTGGCGTCGTGGCTAGGACGTCGGACTCCCAAGCGGGAGGTCCGAATTCGAAACCAGGCAATGCCATGTACCAATGAGTTTATCGGTTTTTTTCGAAAGACTTACGTACATTTACCGCTTGCTCTGACGGTGAAGGAAAACATCGTGGGAAACCTACACACTGAGTTAACCAGTGTGTGAAATGGGGAAGGTAATGGCATACCACTCCATTAAATCTGCCACGAGAGTCGTTATATGTGATTAATTCCTTAGAATGATCACGATCCTCAACAATTAAATTGAAATTGAAAACGTTTATTTAGCGCTGTAAACACCAGAATATAGAACACAATACAGAAGTATACAAAGTTTAAAACATGCAGCACAGAACATCTGGTGTGGTACAGTGCCAAAAAGGGTACACCAGCTCAACATAATGCTGAGACAAGCCACAGCGATGATTTTCAGCTGCCCCCTCAGTGATTGCACGGACGAAGAATGCAACAATGTGTGTGTGTGTGTTGTGATGTATGAATGTGTTTGTTGAACACGACTTAGTAATACAAAATGAACCAGCCTGTTCTAAGGAAGCATGAAAACTAATATTTTTTAATTATTTACTTACAAAATTTGTAATTTTTAACCATTTCTCTTTCATTTAAAAAATTAAAAGTGCCGTGATTGACCAGTCGACGGTTATTACTCTGTACACTACCCTTTAACCTGTTTCTGCCGGAAAGCAACAATGCTTGCATTGCAGCAAGGTTAGTAGCGCATCGAACACTCCCTAATAACACTATTGTGAGGGCGACGGTCACCATTTACCATCAGGTGGCTTGCTTGTCTGCTCTCCTAGTCATTAAAAAACGCAGTCGTTGCCCACTGGAAATTGCAGCTAAGTAAGTATGATTCAGAAAGCTAAAACACTGACGCTGTCAAATTATATTATTCTTAACATTTAGGTTTAGGCCCTATAAGAAGCTTAAAAGCTCGCAGTGTGCTAAACTGCATGACAGGGGACCGACAGCTTGATGGATGACTTACAAGCTTATTCATATATTGCATTTTGTTTGGCTAGAAGGTTCATTCACAGCTAGTTTTTGATCGCCGATGGTGGCATAGCTTTGCTTAGAATATCTAATACTTAATAGTCAGTTTTGGGGATGTGATTATCAATTCCAAAATAGTTAGGTTTGGGCTTTATTACCTTTTTTACCCTGCCCAGAAGAATAGAAGCCCTCGTATATGGGCGAGAATAAAATGGAACTGTGGTAAGCGATGCACAACCTACCTTTTTCTACCAAAATTACTCCACCAAAAGGTTGTCTGGAAGAGATCGTTTTTAGCGATAAGACCACCTAGATTGTATTAATCGTTTCGTACGCACTGTATCACACTAATTTAGTGCAATAAAGTGTATTCATTCATTCATTCAACTATTATTTCACAGCGAATTCCATAACACAGACTATAAAATTACAAATAGCGCCATCTTGATAGGTTTTTTTTATTCCTGGTCAGGGCATCGATGAGTGAAATCTTCTTGGAGCTACACATTTCATTTATATTAAATTAAATTAAACTCATGTAAGTATAATGGAAGCTTCCTTGACACTTAATGTCATTTTATAATCCATCATCCAAGAGTTACTTCAAATCATTTATATTACAAGTGGCCAGTTTAGAATTATCAATAACGAATATCGATTGCCATGATAAATGTTCAGTTGTACTACCAATGCCGATCCGTGTCACTAGTACTACTGGTAGTACTAGAGATACTTAGGTGTGTCATTTGTACTACCAGTTGTACTTCTTGGTAGTACTACCGGCACGGAGGGTTAGTTTTTACTTATTATTATTACTATTATTTTTTAAATTATTAAAATTCGATTTCAAATAGACTATATAAAACCAAAAGAAAGTTGAAGATCTGCAAATATGTTGAGTTTTAGGGCCCAACTACACGCCCGATTATTTGTTCAACCAAACCGTTTGGTTCGATTAAACGTCGACACCGATTTCTGTCCAACTTCAACTAAACTGTTTAGTTGGAGTTGGACATAAATCGGTGTCGACGTTACCACTTTTCGCCAATACAGTAAAAGAAGAGTAAAGCAAAGAGTAAACCTAGATTGAACCTACAACATTGAGCTTTTGTATGGAGTAGCTGATTTTTTTCCCGATTTCAGAGTTGACCATTTAGTGAAAGTTGGTCAGTTATCCTTTCGGGTCTTCGGGAAAATCCCAAGATTGTAGGTTTCGGGAAATACAGACGCCGGCAGGCTGTTCAATTCCTTAGCCGTTCGCATAATGAACGAAGAAGCAAATCGCTTCGTACGAACAGATGGGATATCAACAACATAAGGATGGAACCCCTCCCCGCGCCTGGTAGTCCGAAGGTGGAATGGAGATGCTGGAATTAGGTAGTGAAAGTTGGTCCGTTATCCTTTCGGCTCTTTATGGGGTTTAGTTACAACCTGTGTATTGCACGATTTTTTTTCTTCTATGAATATGTCGACACCGATTTCTGCCAAATCCAACTAAACAGTTTAGTTGGCTAGGTGCGCACACTACCGACTGAATTCGATTGCTAGACTGCAGACTGAACTATCGGTCCATGGATAGACCCGTGGAGTTTACCTCAATTGACCAACTATTTGATAAGCAATCGATCTCGATTGTGTCAATTAAAAAGATGAGTTGGTGCCGTGTGCGCACACCTATACGCGCATTGCCCACCGACTAAACTGTTGGGTTGGTGAACAATCGGTCGATTCGGTCGTGTATTTACTCCCTTAGTAAGATCGTCGGTGGCACAGTGGCTAGGACACCGGACTCCCATGCGGGAGGTCCGGGTTCGAAACCGTGCAGCCATGTACCAATGAGTTTTTCGTATTTTTCGAACACTTACGTACATTAACCGAGTGCTTTAACGGTGAAGGAAAACATCGTGAGGAAACCTGTACACTGAGATGACCAGTGTGTATAATGGGGTAGGCACAAATGATCCTCAAGGGTCGAAGTGCCGCCTGGGTTATTCCCGGCCATATACCATATATCATAAGATAAGATACTCCCTTAGTATCATTTATTATAGCTTAATATAAGTTTGAAATTAACATAAATTGTAAAAAATCGAATAGGAAATTTCAAATTATATTAGACGTACTGATCGACATACGCCAATTCATTTCAATCTCACTGTAAGTCTAATACTAGTACTTAGAGAGATACGATTGTAAATGTGTATGTCGGTTCTGAAGCGAGCTATCAAATTAAAATCGCACCGGCAATTTGACGCGAATGACGCAGGATTCTAGTTCAATGTAACATAAATGCATTGCCACTAGAGTTTGAACAAATTTCGTTGCTGAATTCTGGCCACTTTTCAGTCCGAAATACACTGTATATATCGATACCGGCATACAAACATAGAACGCAATGGAATTTTCAATTGGAATTCGCCTATATACGAGTTCCAACCATCAATTGGTGGAACCATTGTTCATCCACCAGGCACAACATCCCGCCTGGTGGAAGATCTTCCTTTTCCCTTTTCATACCAACTGACATTACGCCATTCTACTTTCTTCTCCCTCGATAACCGTTCCATAACATCAACGAGACCACTTTGCTACATCCATATCGAAGACCACTTTGATATGCTCACACGGAAAACATCAACGAGACCACTTTGATATATCTATACGGAAGACATAGCGGTACCATTTTGATATGTACGGAAGACATCAACGAGACCACTTCGATATTTGAGACCACCATATCGAAGATGTCAGTACCATTTTACATTGCCCATAGTGAAATTGAATATCTTTCTTATAATTTGTTCTGTTTCAACCAAATATCATGGTCTAGTTGGATTCACTAATATTTTTAGGAGTTTTGAATAGTTTTTTGCACTTTATATTAGTTTATAATACATATAACGATACATATTTATTTCGAAATAAACGATATTTGAGCACGTTACAGCCTGTCATGGTTTTACTTATTAGATTCTGTCATCTCTTGAGACCAGAAAACCCAAGCTTCCGGCTTCGGTTTCAACCGAAAGCGTGATCGGTCGAACTCTACATAAATGGCTTGCGATTTTAATGAGATCGCTACAGAATGCGCAGATCATGCGATTCATGCACAGATAAAGGCCCGATTCATTCCCTTCTCGCAATCAGGCTGTGCCAACCCAACAAGCAAAAATCAGTTTAATAATTATCCCAGGACCATCTTTTTACCATTCTTATATAACGAACTTACTCGTATAATCACTTACTAGCCCGGAAAACGGCCCACTTTATAAGTGTGTTTTCACTTGTATCACACTTATAGACACTGGCTGACTGCGTTATGCGTATAATAAATATCAAACGTATGAAAACATATGACCTATGGGTCACTGTCACTGCTCACGTCATTGTTCTAGAGGTAAGAGCGCTAGTAGTCCGATTTCTGTGCTATGGACAGTGGATGACACTAACAGCAAGTGACGTTACTTGTTGCTGGCGTTATCTTTTTCTAATTGGAAAGTTTGATCCTCTATATCTTGGAAATTATTAAGGATATTAATTTTTTGAATCGATGTGCGATTAACTAACTAATTTAGGTATACCTACTTAAGATTATAATCATATTATATTACGACCCACAATTTTTTGGATTTCTAGGTTAAGATCATCTCCATTAGTGCTTATGTAAGCGGCTGTACCTCAAAGTGTCTGACTGTGAGCGCAGCAACGCATATTGTAGAGAATTACTCGGCATTAACTGATGCCATTATGGTGCGTTTGAGGATGCGATGATAAGGATACGTTCTACTGGCAAAACTGATGAGTAATGAAGAGAAATTAATATTTCTTCATTCTGTATTGACAAAGACCGGCGATAGATCATAAAATTTATATTTATAGGTAATATACCCTACGTATTTGTCACATCACTAGAAACCGGCATTCCGGGGATGTCACGTACTATAGAGGGAGTGATGATATAGTCGAAATTCAACGAAAACTTTACGTCGTTACGTGTATAAGTGGGTAGTTGAAGCGTTATAATATTATTTTTATTCTTTGAACCTCATCTCAGTATCTATAATTACAGAACCAGTAGCATTCCTGACAATTAGTAGCATTTAAAATCAAAGAGATCATAAAAATGCAGTTCCATACCTATATCCAGTTGAAGTAAACTTACAAAGCTTATTGTTAATGCAAAATAATTAATATAACCTGCATATGAGGGGTACATACATAAACTATGTTATTTTATGGTCTTGTTGTTGTTCGTGAAGCCAATCACAATTAACCCCGACTGGCCGAGGAAGGGGTGTTATAAGTTTGTTTGTGTCTGTTTATAGCATTATTATAACTCAACCCATGATCCGATTCGGATCCGTTTTTTTTTAATTTTTGTCGTGTGTTAGTGTGAGATAAGATCTCTGAAACGGTAATAGCTAGGTTTGAATTTGAATTCAAATGTTCCAGATCATGGTGTTCTTCCCATTTCAGGGAACCTTGACTTGGTGACTAGACGTGACCAGGAAAAAGTAAGGGGATCTCCACAATAATAAGGCGTAAAGTGAGTAAAAACTTCTCTTTTTCAAAGTACACTGCAGAGCAAGTATGGAAAAAAAAGCCGACGAACATTTAAAAATATATATATATATGTTACGTGTATCGCTCAAAGCGACAAGGCCGCCTTCTGCACATTGTATTGTACCTCTCTTTATGTTGTATGTTTTGTTTATGTCCCGGGTGTGCAATAAAGTATATTTGTATTGTATTGTATGGATGCATATAACAAAATACTACAAAAGTAAAAACTTTCTGTGTATAGTTTTTGAGATATATTTTTTAATGAAAATTCTCCTGAAATCCCAATTTTTTCACCGGCATTTTTTTCCATACTTGTTCTGCGGTGTATTTTCACCCTTTGTTAAGATTCGTTGACATTCCTATGAATGTGTCAAAGCGACAGTACTAAAAGGTGATGATGTACTATATACATCATCACCTTTTAGTACTTACTTACTTACTTAGGTTTAAAGATATTTATTCACACTAAAGACATATTGCCACTTACATGTGAAAAAGACTTAAAAAGATGCATGTTCGCTACACTATTCACTAACACTATATATTATATATAGTTAGTAGAACGCAACGCACTAAAATTGTGGTACCAAAGCTGGTAGTACAGTATTATGATGATGACGGGAGCAAACCACCTTTCAAAAAAACAAACTGCGCTAATTTTTGCTTAAATGCATTTAAATAATTTGTGTTTTTAATCGGTGAAGGTAGATTATCATAATAGCGCGCGCCCTCGTATGTAAGCATTCGTTTGCCATAGTTCGTTCTCGTCTTTGGCAGAACTAAATAACTAGCACGTTTTCGTGCTGCGTTTAGTTACATGTTTTACTTGAGTAAGTGATATTGATGTGTGTATGACTTTGGTCAGTATCTTACGAATTAGAATACACGCGTGGTAGAAGTATAGCTGTTTTATATTCATTAAAATAAATAAATAAAAATTTTTATTAATGCAGACAGTATCTTTTACATTTTCTCAGATTTCCCGGGCTCCCACACTAGGATACCCTGTGTTGTGGGGGCCAGTCTCTTCCGATAAATAAATTTTGAAAAAAAAAAAAAAAAAAAAAAAAAAAAAAACATAAGGCAATGCTAAATTAAACAGTTAAGAATGCGTGTATGTGGTGTGTGAGGGGTGTGTGCGTGAGATGGCGTGTGTGTGATGTGTGTATGTGATGTGTGTGTGTGTGAGGGGGTGTATGTTGGTAGGTGTAGAGGTCAGTGTGCGTCCAATAGAACTCAACTAATTGGTAACAATATTTTTTTCCGTATTAAAATAATCAAGTGTCACTAGCCAATTTTTAACCTTTTCCTTGCAGGAATACCTTGAACAGTTTAGGATGGAAAGGAGTTTTTCGGCTCTTTTGTATAAGAAAGGGCCTCGATCAGAAGGTGCTCGCTGTGCAAAAAGGGTCTTTCTTATTTTTGCGGTCCAAGAGTGAAAACGTTTTGACCTTGTTGGATTCTGCACGGTGGTAGGGGCCATTTTGTGGAAGCGCAAAATAGTCGAGCTTATATAAAGCTGCCTTACTGTAAGAAGTTTACAGTCACTGTACAGGGCTCTCGTAGGGTAGCGGAATGGCTTTCGGTATCCCACCTTCAGGATGGAGCGCTGTGCACGTTCGGCTTTGATTAGGTAAGTAACCCCAGCAGAACCCCAAAGTACCACGCAATACAGGAGCACTGGGCGGCAAAGTGCCTTGTAGACAAGATCAATAGTACACTCATCTGCGACCGTTCTAAGACGCTTAAATATGTACATAAGCTTCCTTACGCGACCACTAACCACTTTAATATGGTCCTCCCAGGTAAGTCGGTCATCCACAGTTAATCCTAAGTATTTGATGTTCCTGACTTGATCCAGTGTTGGGCATGCCATACAGGAGCGGTCGGGCATGTAGTTGCAGGTGTGAATTTTAATACACAAAGGATTTGGTGGCGCTGTGCGCTGCGATATGCTGAAGGTCAGGTATTTAGTTTTACTAGCATTTAGGGTTAGCAAGTTATTCTGTAACCATGCCAAGACCTTGTGAAGTCCAAGTTGCGTTACTTTAGCCACGTCGTCCCAGGTATCTGCGTAGAAGACCAGTGCAGTGTCATCAGCAAAGACAAAGGTTTTGGCTTGGGTCACATTTAAGCAACACAGGTCATTAATGTATATTAGAAAGAGCGTGGGCCCGAGTACACTTCCTTGCGGGACACCATATGTGACGTCTGCTAGATCACTACACTGGTCCCCGACACAAACCCTCTGTCGTCTATTGGTTAGGTATGATTTGAACCATTCCAGGATTATTCCTCGCACACCAAGAGACTCCAACTTTTTCAGGAGTATCGGTCGAGACACCGTGTCAAAAGCTTTGGCTAGGTCAAGGAAGACACCAATGCTCTTTTTGCCCGAGTCCAGTTTATCAGCAATGAAGTTCACTAGCTGAGTAGCGGCGTCCTCCGTTGACCTGCCAGAACGAAAACCAAACTGGTTGTCTGCCAGTAAGCTTTCATTCTCCAGGAAAGTCAGAAGTCTCCTGTTCACGACTTTTTCGAGAATTTTTGAGAGCGTGGGTAATAGAGAGATGGGTCTATAATTTGTAGCGTCTTGTGGGTCGCCTGATTTGTAAACAGGGCATACATTTGCAACCTTAAGACTCTCAGGCACAGTTCCCGAGGCCATGCTTAGATTACATAAGTATGTAATAGGACTCGCTAGGGTATGTTTACATCTTATGAGCATTTCATTATTTATATTATCCCATCCTGGCGCGGAACGTCGTTTCAAGTCACCAATAATTTTCAGGATCTCAGCTTCGTCAGTAGGGTTGAAAAATACAGAGTTTAGCGGCGAGTTACTTAATTCCACCTCCTTGGCAAGTTCAGCTTCAGTTTTATTGATATTTTTAAGGATATTTTTTGCTAAATTGTCGCCAACCATTGTAAAGTAGGAATTTACTCTATTCAAGGATTCTGTCGAATTAGCACAAGTACCTAGTAAACTTGTGTTGGGCGTTTTGCTGTTTGTAATATTACAGATTTTCCTTACTGCATCCCAAGTTCCTTTACTATCTCCTTTACTGTTTTCTAATAGGGCTTTATTATGTAGGTCTTTTAGATTCTGAAGGATGTTATTGCAGTAGTTTCTGTATTTTTTGTATGACTCTTTTAGTTCTATGTTGTGTGGTTGTTTACGTGATTTACTGTGTAATGCATCTCTGCGTCTAACACATTTCAACAAATTTGGCGTGATCCAGGATTTTCTTATTATTTTAGAATTTCGAACTACTATCCGTGAGGTGTGCAATGCGATTTTTGAGCCAAAGATGCTAATGAATTTTTGAATAGCATTTGCTGTATCATTAATGTCATATACATCTGACCAGTCGGTTCCTTCCAAATCCTTGGCAAGTTCCATAAAGTTGATTTTATTAATTTGTTTACAATCCACAACGGGTTTAGAGATTTTCTTGTCAATTCCAAGGATAACAGTATCATGGTCAGTGATTCCCGAACTACAGATTACCACCCTTGCTGGAAGACTAGTTTTCATTAATACATGATCCAGGCAAGTACGATCATGAGTCGGTAAGGTGTGGCCCGGTATGAAACCATAGTGGTGAAACACAAAAATTTGTGTTCTTGTAAACTGTGGTGGTTGGTGTTAAATTGGGGTAATGGAAAAGCATTTTAATCAATATATTTTGTGTTACCTGTAATTGGGATAGTTTAGTTTTAGTTGCACTGCCCCATATTTCAATTAGATAGATAAGATGTGACTTTATTAGAGAGTTATAAATTGTCATTCTTGCCCTCCGTGGTATACAACGTGTTATACGACGCAACTTACTTACTACATATATACAGGGTGTAACATTAAGAACGGTCAGTATGGGAAAGTCTGAAACTATAAGACATACGAAGATCTGTTCTTAGGAACCATGTCATCAATTTTAGTAACAAGAAAAACTGTATTCATACATTTTTTTTAAAAAACTGTACTCAGCCTGGGAATCGAACCCGGTTGTTTTTAAAAAAAATCCAACACTATTTCTATTTAGATATCGATTACGTTAAGGATGAAGTACAAAACAAGCTACGACACAATTGAAGACCTAGAGACCAGCAGCCATAGAGACAATTTTAACGCAAATTCACCACCTGAAGATACATTCAATAGTAAGATCGTTACCTAAACGAGTTGAATGTTGTATTTTACAAAATGGTAGTCATTTCGAACACCTACTAAAATAAATTAAAAGATATGGAAACAATGCGTTTTATTAATTTTAAACATCACGTTTCATACTAACATTTATTCCTTAAGACCTACACAGTCGATATCTAAATAGAAATAGAGTTGGATTTTTTTTTTCAAAACAACCGGGTTCGATTCCCAGGCTGAGTACAGTTTTTTAAAAAAATTTATGAATACAGTGTTTCTTGTTACTAAAATTGATGACATGGTTCCTAAGAACAGATCTTCGTATGGCTTATAGTTTCAGACTTTCCCATACTGACCGTTCTTAATGTTACACCCTGTATAAGGCTTGTAAACTTTACACGTGCCAGGCATTGTAGTGACGTAAAGAAGAATTGTCTTTTAATGTTCTAGGTGGCATTGTCAAGGGCTCTTATTAGATTTATAGGTTTACCGTGGGACAAACCGTAGTTAATGATTCTTCATTGAACTGGAAATAACTTACTTTGAGGAGCCCGTATGTTTTTACCATAGCACATTTTTTAAAGATCTAATCTACAAATACGTGCAAGGTTGTCTGGAAAAGATCGCTTTGAGCGGTAAAGTCGCTCGTCTTACTTTTAGTTTATCTAGTAATCATCTATTTACTTATTCGTATATATACTCACATTTCATTACCATTACAGCACACAACTTTACATTACATCTAGATTATCGTTGCCTGGTTTCCGCCTCCGACCTCGACAGGCTAAAGCAGAATATCAGCGCCATGCTCTAGACTACTCTAGAGTATGGAATTATGCTGAGCTGAGGCCTATTTGGTGCTGCAGCATACGCCATGCATTATTATTAATTTAGTTTAAGATTATATTGTATAGTATATATGTATATGTACACACTTATATATTATTGTATAATATATAAGTGGAATTGTGTGTGTGCTGCAGACAGCAAATAAACGTTTTTCTATTCTATTCTATACACCTCAATTTGAAACTGTATTTTCCTGATAGTATATCATGTGTGCAAAGTGTCTACCTTGCGATGTTTAGCAGTGATCGGATTAGGTAGTGCAATTTTGCGGGATTCCATGACGAAATATTAACATGGTCATGCCCAACAATAAACAATATCCCGGGATTACAAATTCGCTAAGATATTATTAAACATTCTTATGAGATTTTTACGAGGCTAAATTTGCCGCCATATTGTTGTTTACTTTACACTTCACGAAAATTCTTAGAAAATGTATTGTTTCGGCATAACAAAGGCGACGACTGATAAGAGCGTTCTGAGAAAGTGTGAATGTGGGAAAGAGACAATAAACCCCGAATATAGTCCTAATAGTGGTATCTCTTTGTCTCTCTCTCGCAAAAGGGAAGATGAGATGATTTCATTTTGAAATTCCCGTTAGGAGAAAACGTATTTTTTACTTCCTAGTTCAGAGGTCAGCGTTTATTGATACTTTTTGCCCACTAATTTTATTTAGTTTAATATAACCTATGCTTAAGTTCCTACTTGTGTATGGACTATGAATACTTTGTATTTTGTACTATGAATACTATGTTGTTTGTACATCTAACCGCACAAATAAACTTATTCTTATATACAGAACATTTCCGAAATCCCGCGGGCGTATCTATACTAATATAACGTTTAAGGTCGTTAACCCTAAATTACACTACCTAATCCGATCACTGATAGTATAGTCAAAAAAATCACAGAATTTGAAGTCTAGTCAAGTATAGTTTTTAGACAACAGTGACTATTTACCATCAGGTTTCTCTATTGATCGACTCAAAAATGTTCAGTAACATGTCATGGTATCAATTCGGTGATGGTCTTATGAAGGAAAATATCGCAAAGAAACCAAATTTGTTTGCGAAATTTATGGACCAACATATTTCTTTGAGACAGGTGAAGTCTCAAAGAAATGGAGCAGGACCACTTGTACCATCGGTCAGTACCAGTGATGGTACAACTGGCACCGATTTGTCCCAGTTGTACGATGAAAAATACAAGTGGGTCGCCATCCGAGTTTACTCGTACTTGTACCATTGATGGTACAACTGGCACCGATTTGTCACAGTTGTACGTTGGTCCATAAATTGGTCAGATCAAAGCCTTTATTTTATTTTATTGCAGGTTATTGTACAGCAAAACAATTAAAACAATACTTATTCTGAAAAGTTATAACGCCAATAACACAAACTCAAAATGTATTTCAATAAAATAGCACTGTATAATTAAACTATTAAATTAATGGGAAATATTAATGAAATACTATCATGATGAAAATGGGACGTCTCCACCCACCTCCATAGTACGTGTAGGAAGGCCGGTGCGGCGGCTGAAGCGGCTGAGGGCCTTAATGCCCACAAATACAGGGACATCGGCAACCAATACAACTTTGTTGCATTTGGTGTAGAGACTCTTGGTCCTTGGGGCCCTGGAGCTCGGTCACTGTTCCGAGAGCTGTCCAAGCGTCTATTTGATGCGACGAGGGACCCAAGGGCTGGCGGCTGTCTCGTCCAAAGGATCAGCATAGCGCTCTAGCGGGGCAACGCCGCCAGCATCCTCGGTACCCTACTACAAGGGTCTAATTTAAGAAATTTAATAAGTTACATTTATTTATTTATTTATTTATTTATTTATACTTTAATGCACAAAATAAAAAGGTGTACATTAGGCGAGCTTAATGCCTTGCGGCATTTTCTACCAGCTAACCATGGGGTTATGCAGAAATGTTTGGGTAGGTGCATAAAAAATAGAAATTCTTATTATATTATATATAAATAGCTATTCATAATACATATTAAAAATACATATACATTAATCTTTAAAAAATGCATACTAACATTAAGTATATTGTACATATATAAACATTTAAATACTAATATATTATGATGTACAAATAAATATATAATTATAAATATATATACTCGATAGTTGAACAGATAAATACGTAAACTCTATTGTATAGTATTTAACAGTGAACTAGCACAACAATATCTTATTGATTTGGACCTTGTCGTAGATGTTCTCGGACCAGGGTTTTGAACTGGAACTTGTTGGGGGCCCCCCTGATGTCCTCAGACAGACTATTCCACAAACGAACAGCTTGAGCAGTAAACGAATGGGAGAAGAAGTCGGTGCGTTGTATTGGGACATCAAGCCGGAGATTGTCAGAGGAACGAAGGAACCTATCATGAGACGAACCCAGATAATGAAACATATTTTTGAGATAAGGAGGGGAATGGGGGTCATTAAGGACAGAAAACAGAACACACAGAATTCGAGAATTTCTACGTTGCCGTACAGTCAGCCATTTCAGCTCCGACCGATAGTGGGAAACGTGGTCATATTTACGAAGACCGAAAACAAATCGTATACAATTATTTAATAGTCGCTCAAGTTTATTAAGCAGTTCTTGGTTTAAATCTAAGTAACATACGTCACCATAGTCGAGAATCGGTAAAACAAGAGACTGAACTAGCATAAGCTTCGTCTTACACGGGAGAAAATGTTTGAACCGATAGAGAGTGCGCAAAGTAGCCACAACCCTGCGGCTAACCTCTGCTACCTGTACTCTCCAACTTAATGATTGGTCGATATGTAGACCGAGATTTTTAACACTAGGGCAGAATGGTATCGCAATTTCATTATACTTTACGGGAGCAATAGTATCCATGTCAAGTCTAGCTAGCAGTCGGGAACTACCAACTATAATAGCCTGACATTTGACAGGGTTGACAGCTACACCGTATCTCCGCGACCAGTCACATATCTTATTCAAGTCATCATTCAGATGATCTACAGCAGCAGAAATGTGGTTAATGTCAGTCTGATAGTACAGCTGAAGATCATCAGCATACAGATGATAAGAGCATGCAAGCTGTGTAGTAACTAGGTTTATAAAAACCGAAAACATCAAAGGTGATAATATCCCGCCCTGCGGCACACCTGTTGTCAGGTCACACCAATCGGAGGACTGCTGCCCAAGACGCACCAACTGCTGGCGGCCGCTAAGATAATTATTAAACCATTCCAGGGCCGAAGATGAGACTTTAAGGTAGGACATAATGGCTAAAAGAATATCGTGGTCAACGGTATTAAAGGCATTAGAGAAGTCTACCAGCACCAGCACCGTGATCTTCGTGTTTTCCATGCCCTCTCTGATGTCTTCAGTAACCTTAAGAAGTGCAGTAGTGGTACTGTGCCCTACCCGGAACCCTGACTGATACGGACTCAGCAGATCATTTTTGTGCAGAAACGCTGATAGTTGCTTGTGAACAGAAGCTTCCAAGACCTTTGAAAGAAAAGGAAGGATAGATATGGGACGATAGTGATTTGGTGCAGAGGGATTAGAAATTTTAGGAAGAGGCCGGACATAGGCTTTACGCCAGATGGAAGGATATTGACCGGAATAGAGGGAGAAGTTGACGACATGGGCAATGGCAGGTAATAGGCATTCTAAGATAGTTGTAATCATGACACGGCTCACATCGTCAACTCCAACCGCTTTAGATTTAATTGAGAGAATGATCTTTTTAATCTCATCCTGACCCACTGGAGAAAACTCAAAAGCCTGAATATCAGGAGAAGCAAATGAAGAAATTTGGGCTATGGTAGCTGTCCTCACTTGTTGATCCAAAGGAGACGCTGAGGAGAAGTGACGATTAATGTCATCTAACGTTATAGAAGGTCCACAATCTTCATTTTTAGGGGGCTTTCCTATACCTACTGTTTTCAGAAACTTCCATACATCAGCGGGCGAAGAATTAGAGATGGATACGTGAAAATAGCGACGTTTAGCAGCTCGCACCATCTGGTTGCACCTGTTCCTTGCCTTTTTAAAGGTTGCCCAATTTTCATCAGTCCGAACCCTCTTAAACTTGCGGAAGGCCCTATCCCGATGCGACATAGCCATACGTACGCCTCTAGACATCCAGGGAGCTGGCGGACGCCTTACCCTAACCTTACGCACGGGAGCATGAGCGTCATACAATTTTAGGACTGTATTGTTGAGAAAAGTCACCTTATCGTCAACTGTAGATGCCTCTGCCAGAAGCGTTAGGTCGATTTTAGATGCATCCCTTCTTAAGCTATCGATATCTAATCTCGCAAAACTTCTTAAGTATAGAACCGCAGGTTTCTGTTTAGGGGGTTTAATCTTGTAAGACAGAAATATTAGGTCGTGATGAGAGAAACCTGGTGCTGGAAATTGACCATGAGTTGCGACCAGATTTGGTGATGATGTTAGGATTAAGTCGATCCACGTATCATCAGTGTCAACATTATGGTGAGTGGGGTCCAGTGGTAGTATAGTGAGACTGACTGACTCGACGATGGATCGCAGCTTTTGGGCACGTAAAGAATTTCTGGCTCCAGGAAGTAAATCTGTGTTGAAGTCGCCCATGATAACCTGATGTGCGTACTCGGAGGAGAGAGATTCAAAGACATTTTCTAAATCAGAAAAATAATTGGTAGAGGGTGGACAGTAAACAACCCCGAGAAGGGCTTTCACCCCACTGATACATACTTCCAGGAATATAAATTCGGCCGAAGCTGAGTAACTAGATGGGGACATGGCGATTACTTTATATGGAATATTGCTACGTAGGTAAATACCTACACCGCCCCAACCCTTATCCGCACGGTCATTCCTAATTAGTATAAAACCAGGTAATGAAAATGTAGTAGAAAGCAGGGGCGGCTTCAATAAGGTTTCAGAAATCAGAATGGCATCAATTGTAGAAGAGGAGAAAGCCTCCAACAAGTCCGAGTAGTGTCCCGCTACACTCTGTGCATTTATATGACATACATTTAGATACTGAGAGTAAGGTTGAAATGTGTCATGTACCAGGTTACCCAAAGTGTGTGGATTGGTCCCCAAGGTATCGTCGCATGACATAAAAGAGTCTTCGGAGTTCACGGAAAAAAATGAATAGTTACTTTCATTATCTGACATAAATATATATGAATATATAAAATTAAAATAAATATAGTGTATAAATATATATAAATTAAAATAAAATAAAAATTACAAAGCTACAAACAACAATATTGCCCTTAACCATAATCTGCATCAACCTGCCAGCTAGCTGTTCACATGTAAACTTAAAATAAATAACAATTCACTACATACTAAGATCATCGTATCACTATAAGAAAATACAAACTGGGCAGTAGCTGAAATGAGGTAATTGATACCTAATATCATTAGTATGTAGTTCTGATTAAAATGTGTATAAAACACCATTAGCAAACAAAAAAATACAAAATGATACATCGCTGAATTCATTATCCAGGTAGTCCTATTAGCAAAGAAAATGACACTGTCCGTGAAACAAAACGCAAATGTAAAACGTTTCTGAACGAAACTTAGGTGACAGCTAATGTCATGTCAAAAGAAGAAAATCTAAGATATTATTATGATATGTCGGTATTTACAGATAAAATTCATAAAAAAAAAAAACAAGATAAACAGTGAGAGAAAAAAAAAGATACCAGACTATACTTACGACTACCAACACCTTCAAAATAAAATAACTATGAGTGCCTCACCAGTGAACATCTACCTAAAATACAATCTATTTCCGGGTAGACCGCTTAGGACGCCTGGAGCGCTCATCACGACGAATCGGAGAGGGGACGGACTGAGACTCCTTCACTAAATGAGAAGATGGCTGTGTGGGCTTCTGTGGGGACGGAGGGTCCCTCTCGTCGCTCTCAGAAGTTACTGGGAATTTAGCAATAAGATTCTCCAACTCGGCCATCGTAGTGATCTTTTCACGGCCCCGTCCAGGCAACTTGACTGATATGATGCCGTCTAGGCTCCACACACTTTTCATGCCAAAATGATTCCTGGCCCTAACAAAAACTGCTTGCCTCGCTTTAGTGAGAAATTCTGAGATAGCTACCGGAGAACCTTTAAGCTTGGTCTTGTTCTTCCAGACCTCGGACTTCACATTGGCACTATGAAAACGAACAAGAACTGGCCTTGGTCGATTTGTTGCTTGCGCACCCATGCGATGACATAGTTTGATGTTCTCAGAATTCATATGTGGGAGAGCGAGTTGATCTTGAAGAATCCTTAGCACGGCACTTGTGACCTCTTCCTCCGGTTCCTCAGCAATGCCCATAAACAGCAGTACCTTACGCCGGTGACGCATCTCGATGTTGTCTACAGTCTTACTGCACTCCATAATCTGTTGCCTCAGGAGACCCATCATCTTCCACATCAAATCCTTGAAGGCTGTGAAATCTGCACATAGCTTCTCTAGGGTAAGCGGTGCGACCGGAGGGACAGCAGACACATCCTGGAGTTGCTTTTGGAACTCATCCATCTTGTTCAGCAGTAGCTGCTCGAGTTCCATCTGAGTGTTTACAATATTCGACACTTGTGCCATAGTGAAAAGTCAATCCAGGTGAAGTGAAAACTGGTGAACTGGCGGCTGATGGCAGGTACTGGCTTGATTTATATGTACATGTGTCCTAGTTCACTTTTACTATGATAAATTGAAATAGATTACACTTAAAACAGGTTAAATGTATTTTAATTTGAATAAAATCGTAAGCGAAAATTAGCACATGTTTCCTTTTTGACACCTACCGCCAAAAAAAAAAAAAAAATTAGTGGTTTTTTCATTTAAGATGTTAATATAGGATTATAGAAACACAGTTCAAGTAGATTTATTACAATATGTATGTTTGATTTATCATGTATGTATGTAGTTATTAATACGTACATTTAAACTTGCATTTAAAGTTTATTAAACTAAAATATAGTACCCAGTTGTTAAAATAAATGAATATTATCAGAATTATCATCATCCATCATCAATCATTAAATAAATTAATAAAATAAAATATTTCATTATACGTAAATTAAAATACAATTTAAAATAGTATTTACGCGAGTGACATCACAATATTAGCTATTTTTAGTACTTTCTGCGAAAACTTCACTGGCTTGTGTGTTATTTATATTGTCTATTATTTTGTACTACTTTAGCTGTTTGTTTTCCTTAATAAAAAATAAATAGTTAACACTTGTGGTTGTTGGTAGTTGGTGTAACTTGTAGTACATGATTAGACTTAAATAAAATACTGTTTCACAGGTTTTTACTGTATTTTATTAATTACGACCGGTTTCGTTTACACATCTTCAGGTATTACCTGAATATACCTGAAGATGTGTAAACAAAATCGGTGGTAATAAATAAAATACAGTAAAAACCCTTGAAACAGTGTATTATTTAACTCTAATCATGTAAAAATGAATAAAATATATTTCCTGAAGACAGTTGACAAAAATGACACCATCTGAATGTCGCGTTAAAAGGTTTCTTTCGCATACGAGTATGATAATTTTCATTACATTCGCGTGACTAAACTAGAATCTATAAATTTCTATAGAAGTCCCGAGATATTTCTAAAAACTGGACAAGCTAGACGACTCTATAGTACTTAATAATCACGGTCTAGACTTAATCGGTTAATGTGGTTTTTTCTATAATTGTTGTAACTTGTTACGTCACTCGTGACATGTTTATCGACTTGTTTATGAAAATTGCTTTATTTAATTATTGTTTAGGTATTAATTTTATTGTATTGCGTGTTTGTTAAAAGTACCCGCATTTACCTTCATGTTAATTTCGATATGAAAGTCTTAAAATGTTTGCTAAACCCACTATTCTCTAAAAGGGATGAATGTACTCAAAATAGACACATCATCATCAGCCTATTAATATCCCCACTGCTGGGGCACAGGCCTCCCCTTGCACATGGGGGTACGGGCCATGATCCACCGAGTGGATTTCACAGGCCAGGCAGGTTTCCTCACGATGTTTTCCTTTACCGTTAGAGCAGTCGGTAAATGTACGTAAGTCTTCGAAAAAAATCCGAATAACTCATTGGTACATAGCATTGCATGGTTTCGAACCCGGACCTCCTAGCCAACTAGCCCACCGACGCTCACTTAGACACGTACAACAAAAATAATAATAATAAATTTAAATTCTTTACCTGATAAAAAGGATTAACAAAAAATACTTCGGTTATTCCAGAAATATCAAAAAGTAGTCAATTAATTACCAAAGTTCATTTGAAACTAGCAAAAGTGACATACCACAACATGCTTACGTGTTACCAATACACTGAAAAAAAATTACCAAAATAATCAAAATGTTGTTTAGTTTAACAAACTATCTTTATGAAATACGAGCATATAAAGCAGCTTAACTGCTAACAACAAAGTCAAATTGAATAAATTTTAGCAGTTTCTTATTGAAAACAACAAAAGTTTTGATAAAATGTACTAATCAACTTATTAACTCGTACTACCCCATATTATAGCATCTATCAAGTAAGTTATTAGTTTAGACAATAAACGTTAATTTGTTAATAAACGTTACTATGTGCTTTATAAAAATATATATTTTTACATTGTTAAGAGTTGTTTATTGTCAATAACCAAGTCTGGTTTTATAAATCAAACATACTCTCTTGGTAAAATCAATTAAAAAGATCAACCAAGCAAGATTTGCACTTTTTTGGTTAAGATTTTTTTCAGTGTAGCTCACTTTCATGAAGTTTCATGTTCTTATCTTATCTTTGGATGGGGGCCGGGGATCCCAGCGACACTTCGACCCATGGGGATCTTTTGTGTTCAACCCCTTGAACCTATCCCTTGACCGCATCACCGAATATGTCGTGCATGAGCAAGACTATGCGTTTTAGTGGGAGGGATTTGAATTCCCTTGGGTCCGGATAGGCAGAGCCTAGCAGACCCATCCTTTTTGCCGCGAAAGCGTCACATTCACATAGGAGATGTGAAACGGTCTCCAGTTGTTCACCACAGGCTCTGCAAGATGTGCTGTCAGTTAGCTTCATCTTGTGTAGGTGCTAAAGTGACCGGTGAAGGCACCGACCAGTAGGCGCACTTGACGTCTATTCAGCCCCCAGACCTTGCTGTTCCAGCCTGTGACTTTGTCCCCAATGAATTTCTTAGAGTGTTCTAACCCCTTTAGGGTTAGCCACTCATGTTTGTGCCTATCAGTACTGTACTTCTTTAAATTTCATGTTACAAGCTTTGTTACAAATGAACATTTTTCTCAGTTTTAATTTAATTGTAGCAGAATATATATTTTTTGGACAAAATTGCAATGGATTATTTATATTTGTAAGTAATAAGTCGACTAAAATAAAGAAAAGTTCAAAACTTACCTCAGCATTGATAACTGAACATACGCGCTGAATTGTACCATAATTATTTTTTTCACCTTGCTCTACAAAAAAAAATTTTTAAAGGAAATATGAATAATTTGTTAAATGTGTATCTAGTCACATTATACATACAAGACTAGTGATCTACAAATGATTATTGTTTATATCACATAATGACTTCATAATTATTTTAAACAGGTCTTTTATTCAGAAATATGCGCAAGTTGTCAATGCGCTGTAATTTTATGAGGTGTCCAATGCATTCATATTGCCTTCATTAATTGGTTATAAACAATGGAACCATAATTTTTATTCGTTTTCTATATGAACCATTGCATTATAGATAATTCTACGGTATTTATTGTGTGAAATTATAGTAATGCTTTGTATTTATTTACGTACTACGTTGCTTCTTCGTTTATTATGCGAACGGCTAAGGAATGGAACAGCCTGCCGGCGTCTGTATTTCCCGAAACCTACAACCTTGGGATCTTTAAGCCCAGAGTGAATAGGCATTTACTGGACCCGCATGCTCCATCGTCGACCTCATCGTCGCTTACCATCAGGCGAGATCGAGGTCAAATGCGGGTTTGGTAGTCAATATTTTTTTATTTTAAAAAAAAAAGAAACTAATTTTAAGGTGAAATGACTGATCAGAGTCAGCATGGGGTGACCCTTTTACATATTTCTGCCGCAAAGCAGTAATGCTTGCTTCATTGTGTTTCGGTTTGAAGGGTAAGAGAGCTGGCGGTTCTATTTCCGGCACTTGAGGCATTCCATCTAAGTACACAAGGTTAGCAGCGTATCGAAAACCTTCTAATAATATTATAGTCTGGTGATGTCTATGGGCGAAGATGGTGAACACTTACCATCAAGTATATCCCGTTTGCTAGTCTTTTTTTCTCAAATAACAATTTTAAAATAGCTGCTCAAAAACTTAATTTTTTTTACTAAACTGTTTTGTAATTCAGTTTTCTGTTTTACCATGAAACACATAGTTCTTTATAAGAATAATAGATGGCGCTGGTAGTTCACAAGTAAGGTAAAAGTAGACGAGAGACAAACTCTTTCTGTGGCGCCACTGTCTACATCTAAATGGACCGTTTCCTTGAACGTAGCTTTTTAGTTCCATTTTTCTCCGTACACACGAATCGGCTGTTGGAGTAAAGTGAGAGAAATTCAGGTTCGTTTCTTTTAGTTACCGGAAGTCGCCACGCAAGTCTGTTCATAGATGGCGCTGTAAGGCTTCGGAACGTACCTGAAAAAGAAGAAATGCTTTTAATAAAGGTTTTATACTTTTATTATCATTCACTTCACAATTGCTTAGCTACTTCAATCTACTTTTATTTATAGAGGCAAAGTTTTTTTATTCCAATTTTGTGCCGCGAAACTGTCAAATACAGGTCAAGTTCGTATTTTAACCACATTGAAAAAAATCTAGTTTTTACCTAAGTAGTTATTTTTACAACGGTAAATATGAAAAGAAGTAGCTTTCGATTTTTTGATAGTTTCTAATTACTTATTGGGAATTCTTAAATTCCAATAAGTAGGTATGAGAAATAATGATGACGTTAGGTATTCTTACAGGACCGTACGAATAACGGAAATAAATTATCGACTACTTTAGTAGGAGAAGAGAATTTACGTTTATTATATTATATTACTGCGATCGCCAACCCGCAGGCCTAGCGTGGCCCATGGATAGCGCACAAAGAAAACGGCCCCCAGTTCCCGGCCGCCCCACTATCTGCGCAAGGTGGCTGGCAGCGACTGGATGAGAAGAGCCGAAGATCGGGCTCAATAGCGCGCCGTGGGAGAGGCCTATGTCCAGCTGTGGACTAGGGTAGGCTGCTGATGATGATGATGATATTATATTTCGCCTGAATCTAAAATTAATTAAATATATTTTGAAATTTGTTATTATATTATATTATCTTAAAATATTTTTGGATAAAAATCAGTGTTCCATACAAAAGTTCAACACGACCGGAATGTATGAAACAGCTGTTTTTTCTTTCGGGGTTTTCAAAGTTGGTTCCATAGTGAAAGTTGTTCAGTTATGGATACTAAAGAGGGGTGCACTTTCGGCTCTATTAAGGGTTTTTGTTACAACCTGTATTTATATAGGTAATCAAATAAGGTATTTAGAATCAAACAAGTTTTTTTTCCACTGTACTGAATTTCCAACGGCCAGTTAAAAAAAATCTTATAAGAAACCAGCAGCTGTCACCCCACAAAACTATCAAGGGGTGTAACATCCCCTCTCATAAAAAAAATCGATGGGCGTCAACTTACCGTAGTAGGGTAGCGCCCTTACGGGGTCACTGGCAATTTTTTGGTTCAAACGACACGTTTTTAAATTATGGGGTGGCGGAGTAAATTGACTTTTTTTATTATTTTATTAAAGTGATAATTAGGAAATAAGGCATATTGGTGTGTGGTTGATTGTCCTTTCTACGTTTTTATTTTTAAGTAATTGTCGGTTAGATCTTTAAGTGGACACGATGGTTAGGATAATTAAGTGAAAAACAAGTTGGGAATAATTTAGTGGTTAAAATTACACCTGTGTAAAAAGTGAGTAAGGTAAGTAAGTGATATCTTAAGACGAGGCATTGCGCACACTACCGCCTCCAATCGAAAAAAATAATATCAATTAATTAAGGATTTTAAATGTGTCTAGTATTCAGGTTCCACGAAAAATGTGTCTAGTATTCAGGTTCCACGAAAAATGTGTCTAGTATTCAGGTTCCACGAAAAATGTGTCTAGTATTCAGGTTCCACGAAAAATGTGTCTAGTATTCAGGTTCCACGAAAAATGTGTCTAGTATTCAGGTTCCACGAAAAATGTGTCTAGTATTCAGGTTCCACGAAAAATGTGTCTAGTATTCAGGTTCCACGAAAAATGTGTCTAGTATTCAGGTTCCACGAAAAATGTGTCTAGTATTCAGGTTCCACGAAAAAGCGAAAGTATCAAAAGTGGTTTTTAACAGTTTCGCTTTTTGTTTCTTATTATTTCAATATGAGAATACAAAACTATTTTTTAAAATTTCTTCTTCATTCGTGGAACCTTAATCTTTCTTCTTCTGAGTCGTGTTCCTCATTGCTGAGGATCGTGATCATTCTAAGGAATTAATCACATAGAACGACTCTCGTGGCAGAATTGGGTGGTTTGCCATTGCCTTCCCGTTTCATACACTGGTTATCTCAGTATGCAGGTTTCCTCACGATGTTTTCCTTCACCGTCGGAGCAGTCGGTAAATGTACGTAAGTCTTGCGAAAAATCCGAAAAAGTCATTGGTACATGGCATTGCCTGGTTTCGAATTCGGGACCTCCCGCATGGGAGTCCGACGTCTTAGCCACGACGCAACCGACGCTCTAACCTTAATACCAGACACTTTTTTTAAATGCCTTATTTAATTGCACGATGCCTCGCCTTAAGGCATATTTAGTATCCCTACCATCTGTGCAAAGGGTTCTGGGTTCTATTCTAGTAAAAATATTTATACAATACTAGTCTTTTCTAGAATCCAAAATATATAAATAAGACTTATATAAGAATTCTAAACATTAGAATAAAATTATTAAAAAAATGTATGTTTCTTGTAATTCATAAGTAAATTAAACCCCATGAAAATAAAAGTACCTACATATTAATATACACCCTTGTATTTGACGTTCTGTTGTTCATTATACGCGATATTAATTATGTTTTATTTTATACTTACTTCCCTTTTGAGTTTAATAATTTTATACAGCGACACATCTATTATAAGCAAATTAATAAATACAACGCCATGTATAACTGTACACTTTGATACCACTTCCTTATAGCTAGTGATGGGCAACATTGAGACCGAGATCGGTACGCGAAAACAAAACCAAGATGTTTTATATATAGGTAGATATGCTGTCAACTTGGCTGCGAAATTTAGTTTAGAATGTCTTCAGAATGTCAAATCTTAGAGCTGTCATTTAAAATGTAACTTCCTAAATTTGAGCAATTAGTTTTCAGCTATATCAAACAGGTTATAAAAAATTGAGTAAGTACTCCCTACCCACTAACTAATTAACTTTTTTGTAAGACTTAATTTCATTATTATATTCTTGGGAATAAATAAACATGAACAAAAACATTTATTCATATCACTCACACGGTAATCAGTACAAATACCACAAAAAAGTTCATAAAATCAGTTTATAGAGACCCGCCCAAATCATATTATTTGAGAGTACTTCTCTCAGTTTATAATGCGTTCCAAACTAGATAATAATCCGTGTCTTAGAACGTATTGTCTACTACTGTCTGTATAGTTTTACAGTGATACTGTACAAAACAAAGACTTTCATTTAGTCTTTTAAACTAAGTACACTATAATAGATTTATGGTATATTTTTTCAATCTAATACTAAAGTAGAGCGTCGGTGTCGTCGTGGCTAGGACGTCGGACTCCCGTACGGGAGGTCCGAGTTCGAAACCAGGCATTGCCATGTATCAATTACTTTTTCGGTTTTTTCGAAAGACTTACGTACATTTACCGGCTGCTCTGACGCTGAAGGAAAACATCGTGAGGAATCCTGCATACTGAGATAACCCGTGTGTGAAATTGGGATGCCAATGGCAAACCACCCCATTAAATCTGCCACGAGAGTTGTTCTATGTGATTAATTCCTTAGAATGATCACGACCCTCAGCAATGAGAAAAAACGACTTAGAAGAGAGACCAAAGTAGAATTCGGATTTTAAATTACTTAGATGTTTAAACGCTATTTTGAAACAATCAGTTTAGATAAAAGATAGATATTTTCAGATCGCTTAAAATAACATTTATTGGTCTTCGTGACCAAAACTTCGGTCTCGGTATGTTCCCATCACTACTAACAGCGAATAAAACCAGTAAGTGACTAATTATTATGCCCCGCCCGTTCTCTGTTAGTGCCCACGTGGCATATAAACTTAGATGCATATAAATATTTATATGCAACTCTATAACCTCGCGGCGATGCTTATGGTCATTAATAAGCTTACCACGGAGCTTTTATATAACATTTTCCTGGTATTTAAGGACTTACAATTGTGTAAAGCAAGATAAGTAATTTAATACTTTAGTTATAGCACATTCGGACCCAGCATGCGTAATGAACGTTAATTTCCCAACAGAATCGAACCTAGACCATAAAGTTTCAGAATTACAGACAAAATAGTTTTTTCTGTTTCCACAGAAATCTACTTATTCTCACAGTCATGAAGGAAGAAACGTGCGCCTTGTTACACTATTTTATCTTCATCTAAGGTCTTAATAGATTCTATTGCTGGAAACAGGCTTCTTTTAACGCTTTTAACAGCAGTGGTTTTGAAATGGAATCGAATCGAACCTATAGAAATCTTTTCTGTTTCTAACTGAGAGTGTGGAAATAAGGACTTTGTATAAGGACTGGCCGAAAAACAGCGCTGTGTTTACACGCAAGTGTATTCACTCAAGCATTAGCTTGTAACGATGTCGACTTCATCGTCCATATCAACCTCCTTGCCATCAATTTCAACCTCATCGTTAACGTTTATCTCACCTCATTTCGTGTTGGCATCTTCATTTCTTCAACTATATTTTCAAAATTCAAATGATATTCCCATTCCATTATTCCATTAATTTCATTGTTTTCTTTGTATTTGGCGGTTTCTCCGTTTATTTTTGTCTCTTACTACTACCTATTTTCTACATTTACTATTTTCTGTGTTCTGTTCCTTAAAAATATAATATCTATTACCAAGTTCTTCTATTACTTCATCTGCACACTGTCCTAGAACCCTGTTACCCGGCAACTAGAGGACAGTCTGTAGCAAGCTGAGCCAGGTGCCTATTGCCAATTGTATTATCGAGTGAACTAAATAATATTTTTTTTCTTTCTTGCTTAATAGGAAAGGGCCGAGATGGGACTAAACCAAATATGGAATATACCTAAACAAATATAATACGGTAGCCAATTGGCCCCTCAATGCCAATACGAGGGGGCTATTCTAACAATACACGTGGGTCGGACCACTCGTTTTGGGGTAAAACCGGTGCAGATATGAGACTAGGGGGCGGTCATCCGAGAAATTACCTTTTTTTGTAATATACCAAATAATGTACCGGTTTTTTGTGGTACGAAATGATAGATTGTGTTGTTATAATTTGGTATTGACGTTTTATGTTGAGAAAAATGGGCTATAAGTACCTATGGCATATAGGGCCGCTATGCGTTTCGTTCAAATGTATTTACATTTCTGAAAGCACTTAAAAATATATTATAATAATTAAAACATTACCCTCCTCCTTTTAAAAAAAATAGTATATTGTAATGATGTGGAGTGGAGACCGCGATTAGGTAAGAAGTAGTGAAGTGTAGGAAGCCCCCGGGCTAGATGGAGCGACGATCTGCGCAAGGGGCTGGCAGCAACCGGATGAGAAGAGACGAAGATTGGGCTCAATGGCGCGCCCTGGGAGAGGCCTATGTCCAGCAGTGGACTAGAGTGGGCTGCTGATGATGTGATACTAGTACGGAAAGTAAGTAATTGTAAGTGAGGTAACGACTTTGAATCTCGAACCTGGTTTTTTTTTCTTTTTAAACATAGTGTAGTAATAATATTGCACCAAAAGCGATGATATAAAAGACAACATTCCTGTATAACAAACACAAAAAAACTACACATCCTCCAAACCTTATAAGCCAATAAATCACTCGAGAAATCAATAACCGTATTGATCCACCTGGGAATCGAACCCGCACGCACCCCAACGACATCGCTGGCGGCTTGTACCGAGCATCATTGTGTCATTCTTTGTATCACAAATCGGAATTTGCATCGCAAAGAACATTTGCATATTGGGTTACTGATTTTATTTTTGCATAACAAAAATTAACTATTGAATGTGGGGTTTCAAAGTTTACCTGGGGCTACAGGGTGTAAGTACTTCTACTTTGGATTTGGATATTCTAAAAATACATTGCGTATTTCAAAAGTCCTAAAGTCTAATAAAAAAAAACGCACCTTCCGAAAAAATATCTCCTCTCCCAGAAAAACAATAAAGCAAATAATTAATTCTCATCTTCTAAGTAGTGTTCCTCATTGCTGACGGTCGAGATCATTCTAAGGAATTTATCACATAGAACGACTATCGTGGCAGATTTAATATGGTGGTTTTCCATTGCCTTCCATATTTCACACACTGGTTATCTCAGTGTGCAGGTTTCCTCACGATGTTTTCCTTCACCGTCGCAGATGATAATTAATTAAGTGGACAGAATTGTTGTAAAGAATTGTCTGAAAAATTTTTTCATGATGTTTTAGTAGCCTCATATTGAAATTATAAGAAGTACAAACCGAAAGTGCTAAAAATGCCTACTATTGGTACATTTCCTTTCTATTTCCTACTGTTTTATTAAAAAGCTACTAAAACATTATTATAAGAATCTACTATAAAAACAAACGAGGCAACTGGCAAGTAGAAAGCTATATTAGAATAATGAATTTTATCAAATCCGATGTCAAATAACCTCACTCTGTACATATAAAAACGAATACTTAAACACACTCTATGGTTGCACGTAGAGTTAACGATATGTAAATTAGTTGCAGACACACAATGCACTATGAGGGATGCAGGCTGCAACTCTACTTTAGGTCTCTGGATCAGTTCTTTATATGGAGTAAGGGTGGAGAAATCTATTGAAACTGAAATTTTAACCCTTTACACCCCTAGAAGTTGATAAAATTCAGAAAAAATAATTGAAATCTGCGATCGGTATTTATCAGGATGGAATAGTTAAACCAAGCAGACCAATAATTCGTCGCTGATAATTCTAAATATTAGAAATAACTGATATTGCAATAGTGCAAAAGGGGACAACTAAAGTTTAAATAATGGCTGTAACACCTGAATTTTTAGAGGGAGAACCATGCTGAGTACGGTTGTGCGCTGCTGTTTAACCACCTAAGGCCTGGCCTGCGACGATTGCAGCGTCGGTTCGGTCCGCTCTCCGCCCATTTGAAGTCAGCACGGTAGTGGCTGCAGCGAACCGAACCGGCGCTGGAACCGACGCATATAGTCCAGGCCTTAAAGTTGCAGGAGTTGTCGCAAAACTAGTGACTTACTATTAGGTGATTGCAGTAAAACGTGGGCTTTAAAAACTTATAAAATAAGTACTAACTACATATTTTTAAGTAGCAAGGACTTATTTGTACTTAAAATCATCATTCTATTTTACCAAAAAAATACGTTACAAGCCAATTCAACATTTTGTCCAAACAGATCATTCAACCCTCAAACGCCAGCGTAAAAAATTAACTCCGCTTCACTTTCTCTGAACCTGCGTAAGAGACAACCCTTTAAAAAACTTGCATCCTTTGCGCCACCTGAGATTTCAACAAAGGGATGTTTAAGAGTTTTTTGTGTCCACAATTGTCTGTTAACCCTTTCGTTTGGGGCAGGAAGTATTCCTTTGTACACCTGCCCTAGAAAGTGAATCTGTATGGCTTGAATTAGTTTCTTCAATAGACAGTGAATAATGATTTATATGAGATGTTTGGAAGCAGGCAATTATTTGAGTCTGTGATTTCTTTAGGGAGATTCTTTTTGGTTTTAAAATAGGTACTTTCTTAAAGAATTGTTGAAAAAGAACGTGTTAGTGTCAGATATTAGAGACGCGCAGACTCTTGACACCTTCAGGAGAAAACTTAAAATCTATACAATTAATCTACAAAAATCGGACACTGCTCCGTACATTCTTTAGGTGCCCTGTAACTACTGTCCTTCACAATCTGGAAGTGCTCGGTAATATTATGCCTCTACTGTGAACTACCATTCACACACATAATACCATGCACCATGCCATCAAACTCCCACACACTCAGTACCTCACATACACACTAATATCCTCATTCATACAACACAACACGCACACACTGTTGCTTTCTTCGTCCGTGCAGTCACTGAGGGGCCAGCTGAAAATCAGCGTTGTGGCTTGCCTCAGCATTATGCTGAGCTGGTGTACCCTTTTTGGCACTGTACCACACCAGATGTTCTGTGCTACGTGTATTAAACTTTGTATACTTCTGTATTCTGTATTCTGGTGTTTACAGCGCTAAATAAACGATTTCAATTTCAATTTCAAAAAGATACGAAACCCGATTCGTCAGTATCTGTAAATATAAATAAACAACTTTTGTACTATACACAAAACAAACTCTCAATTTTTTTTGGATCTCATCTCATCTGACAGTTTTAGCACTGGACTACATGCACCAGTTCCAGCGCTGGTTCGGTTTGTTGCAGCCAATCACAAGCGTTCCTCTCTCCCTCCCACTTGAAGTCCGCGCCTTGTCTCGCGTCGTGATTGGTTTCAGCGAACCGAACCGGCGCTGGAACCGTCTTCGTACAGTCCCAGCGTTAGCGGACTGTGACTGGTTTGAATAGTTTTATAATATTTCAGGGTTAGTTTTATAATGTTCAAATTCCAGTAAATACTTCATAATTCGGCTATTGTTGTTGTGATCTTTTTATTGTTTTATTAGATTTTAAGATGCTTGCAACCTTTTTGGAATTTTATTGTTATATAATATTCTAAAGGGTAGTAACAGGATCAAGGTACGCTAGTAATTTTTAAAACGACCGACGTTGTCAAGACTTTCAGTTAGGTATGTCAGAAGTGGGATGAATTTTTGGTAAGAGTCTAGAATAAATCGATCAAACTTGTAGGAGATCAATAATTATCGAGTAAACATACAACAAAACCTTAACAAATCTCAACGTAACACAGCAAGAAATATTCACACGCATATTAAATAGACTACTAACCCCTTGCAACAATAATGAGATCCATTTTTTACCAAGTCCATTGTGACAGCACATCGGAACACCTGAGAGTATTTCAATGATTTCAATAAGGCATTGTGAATTCGTGACTACGTGATTTATATTTGCATACGGGTTTGTATGGTTTGTAAGAGTTCGTTAGCTGCAGGGTTAGGACGGTCTGGGGTCTCGTTCATGGAGACGCGGAGCGTAGAGCGGCGCGTGGTGCGGGGCGTTGAGCGGATCGAGAATTGAAACATTAGGACCATACTTACTTACTCACTTACTCCGTTGGCGCAGCGACCCGAAGTGGATTTTGGCCTCCGATACCAAAGAGCGCCATCGCTCTCTCTCCTAATCTCTAGTAGGAGAGGACCATGGGTGAAAAAAATAATTGTCTCTTCCTAAGGGTTTCTACCTTCATGATTACAACGATGTCAACTTATTATGTATTTTTTGTGGCAATGGTGTTTTTCTTTTCATTTCTGTCTTTTATGTATGAGAGCGTTTGTGCAGACGCGTTTTTCAGCGCGTATTGCTTTTTTTATCTACTAAACCCACATTTGACCTCAATCTCTTCTATATGGTAAGCGACGATGAAGTCGACGATGGAGCATACGGGTTCAGTTATGGGGTCATGTGGCTTATTACTCTGGTCTTGTATTTAGATCCCAAGGTTGATGAAAGAATTTGATTTTGATTGAATGTATTAGCTGGATTGGAATTTCAAATCAGCTTAAAACTCAAGCAATACTCTCATATCGATGTTTGAATTGTCCGCTTTACGCCCCGCTTCACGCGCCGCGCTAAGCTCCGCGTCTCCATGAACGAGGCCTAAGAGAGATCGATTGGTAGTCGGTCGGTTTGGCCCCGTCTTTATTAAGGGTTAACATTAATTTTCATTTAGCACTTTTGTGTTAATGAAAGAATACAACACCTTTTAAGGGTTAAAGACTTTAGCTGCTTCGATTTTGAAGCGGATTCGAACTGAAACCCATAGAAATCTTTAAATATAAAAGCTTAAATATTTTCAGAATCTCCGTATAAAATTACTTTTAACGACTGATATTTATAAAAATTCGGATTTTTTTAAAGGTTATTTTCAAAATTTTTAGAACAAAGTTGTTTATATTCATGAGTAGAACCTCTGGTAAAAGTCCGGCGAATGCTTGCATACCTATGTTTCGGTTTGAAGGGCAAGAGAGCCAGCGTAATTACCGGCACATGAGGCACTACCAGTGCACAAGGTTATCAGCGCATCGAAAACCCTCTAATAACATCGTAGTGAACTGTACCATTAGGTAGCCCGTTCGCTTGTCAGGGGCCCAATTCGCCTAAATTACAACGTTTGTAGTTCTATTTCTATCCAATTTCAATTTAGTTTTTGATTCAATTCTACATATTTGGACACCAAATCGCATTCTACCGACGCATAACTCTACCACTGCCACCTTTCGAATTACTATCGATCGGGCAAAAGTACCTCGGGAGGAACTTGTGTTCGATCGTTATATTTGTCAGTTGAAGCGTTTTGTTACCGTTCAACTGCGATTCAGTATAAACTAAACGTTTTATTAGAATGCACAAATACGTTACTGTTCGATCGATCGTTGACTCGATCGGAACTTAACTGAAATTGGATCGTTAGTGGATGTTAGCATACGAAACACGTCATAACGATGCAGTTTAGATTCTATTTAGTTACGTTGTATTTAGTGGAACCGATCTCCTGATAAGCGGTCACCGTCATCACCCATAGACATCTCATCTCACCTCATCTCCCATCTGTTCGTAAGAAGCGATTTGCTTTTTCGTTCATTTTGCGAACGGCTAAGGAACGGCTAAGCCTGCCGATGTCTGTATTTACCGAAACCTACAACCTTGGGATCTACAAGGCCAGTGTGAATAGGCATTTACTGGACCCGCATGCTCCATCGTCGACCTCATCGAGTAGCATACGAAACACGTCATAACGATGCAGTTTACATTCTATTTACTTACGTTGTAGTTAGTGGAATCGATCTCCTGCTCTCCTTATTAAAAATTAAACTGTAATTATACTTAATTCCATTGCAATTTTCTTAGAAGAAAACAGCCCATACAAAAGATCATTACAATCAATCATTTTGCAACATAGTGTAACAAGGTCTTAACACATTGTTGTATGCCTAAGGCATTTACGAACAGCTTACAAAGATCTCTGGAGAGACTAGTTTTAATGCAAACAGGAGGTCAAATTAGTTGGTCTATTTCAATTAAACCGACAAAACCAAAAGGTTTAATACACCTTTAAGCTCAAGGTGGTATAGCGGAGTAAAAAGTTATATTGCGTAACTAAATAATAGTTTAGTTCTTATTTGTATACATAGTAAGGTCGAGCCATATAAGTATGGAAAGAGCTTTAGCTTAACTTAGAAACTGATAGCAATGTTTGTAACTAATGATAACTTTTGATAGTGGTAGATCCTAAAGTGAAGGATCGCCCGGGGTGGTACCACCCTCTTATCTATTTCTGCCGTGAAGCAGAAATGCTTGCATTTCTGTGTTTCGGTTTGAAGGGTAAGAGAGCCAGCGTAAATTCCGGCACATGAGGCATTCCATCTTAGTCCTCAAGGTTAGCAGCGCATCACAAACCCTCCAACATTAATACAGTGAGGTGAGTGTCAATGGGCGGCGGTGACCACTTACCATCAGGTGGCCCGTTTGCTCGTCTGCTCTCCTTATTTAATAAAAAATAAAAAAATTAATTTACTAGCTAATGAGCTATGATCGGAGTAGGTAGGGCTGTTTTTGGTACTTGCCACATACGGTCATAATATGGATAAGTAAGCCCAATAATCCCGGGATTGAATAAATATATTATTTAGATTTTTAACGTTATATTTGTTTTGATACACGTTTAAGATTGGTGGCGAACTATTTTTTTTTAAGATTCATGGCGCTAGTGTACCTATGGTAGTGTTTTAACTTCTGCGTAAGTTCACAATTTAAAAAAAATCGTAATCCGCCGAGTAAGGGCGAGGTTTATGAAAGTAATTTACAACATTTGCTCGATAACTTAAAACGGGATCCCGAAATAATATCCATATTAATATAACCTTTGAGGACATTGACCCGAAAGACCTCTACCTACTCCGATCACTGCTAATGAGCGTCGGTGGCACAGTGGCTAGAACACCGGACTCACATGCGGGAGGTCCGGATTCGAAACCATGCAGTGCCATGTACCAATGAGTTTTTCGTATTTTTCGAAGACTTACGTACATTTACCGACTGCTCTAGCGGTGAAGGAAAACATCGTGAGGAAACCTACACACTGAGATGACCAGTGTGTAAAATGGCGTAGGCACAAGGGTCGAAGTGCCTCTGGGATTATTCCCGGTCCCCTATATCATAAGATAAGATAAGATAAATTTACTAGCTAAGTAATATAATTTTTTTCTGGCACAGAAAACCGCATTGTTTTTCAGAATCATTAATTCTACGACCCTTGGAAATTCGCAAAAGAAAATAATTTTAACTTATTTGTAAGTCTTGGCGGTCGAAGGCCAGCTCGATAAACTGATCTTTGGGGGGATAATGAGGGTTCCTTTTGAGGAGAGGAAAAGCACCAGACCGCAACACTTGGTGTCATTTAGTAAATGCCAAGACGGTACATCTGTTGAGGGTCACGATCCGCAGGTTTACGACTGAAGAGGATATCATGCTATGATGAAAGAATTTTAGAATTGGTCCATTCGTTTTTGGAAAAATTCCAAAGTTTTTAGTCATGTATACTAACTGCTCTGACGGTGAAGGAAAACATCGTGAGTAAACCTGCACACTGAGATAACCAGTGTGTGAAATGGGCAAGGCAATGGCAAACCACCCCATTAAATCTGCCATGAGGGTCGTTCTATGTGATTAATTTCTTAGAATGATGACGACCCTCAGTAATGAGGAATACGACTTAGAAGAAGATACTAAGATATTATATGTATTATTTTATGTCTAGGGCCATAGTATTTTGGTATTCGTACCGCGCTTTACTTATGTTATGTGTTAAAAGTATATAAACTATTAACTTATTAATAATTCTTCTATCGCCTAGGTTGCCTGGAAGAGATCGCTCTGAGTGATAAGGCCGCCTTTGTACACATATTCTATGTTTCCTTTCTTATGTAAATTTCTTGTGTGCAACAAAGTATTAATCTATCTATCTAAGTTCCAAAATGACGTATCAGTCTTAAGTTAATTTTAATTTCCAATAAAATTAATAAACCCCCATCTCCATACTAACTTACCAGCGATTAGCCTTTACTAGAAGCGTCATAGAATAAAACAATAGAGAACAGATCACCATGTGTGCTGGCAGTTGTGCTAAGGGCCTAATAGCCGTACCGTTTGTCTGTTTGTACTTTTTGTTTAAAGTTTATGTAAAGGCAACCACTGTGCCTCCTAGGCAAGTTAAAGAATTAGAGAAAATGTTAGTGACTTCGTTAGGCGCGCTTCACAGAAGAAAGAAAGATAATATATTTTGTTGCAACACAACAGAAGTAATACCAAATTACTTATAATAAGTAGTTAATTATATTAGTTAGTGGCAAAAGGGATACTAAGACAGCAAATTATTGCTGCAGCACAAAGTGACGAAGCCATATAGACAGATAAAAAAGAATACTATGTTAATTACGTGAACACTGACGGTGCGACTGGTTCACAAATTGAAAGTCGCTCAGCGTGCTATGGAAAGAGCTATGCTCGGAGTATCTCTGCTGGATCGAATCCGAAATGAGGAGATCCGGCATAGAACAAAAGTTATCGACATAGCTCATAAGATTAGCAGCTGAAGTGGCAGTGGGCCGGTCACATCTGTCGCAGAACCAACAACCGCTGGGGTAGACGAGTTATCCCCCCTGTTAGATGGAGCGACAATCTGCGCAAGGTGGCTGGCAGCGACTGGATGAGAAGAGCCGAAGATCGGGCTCAACGGCGCGCCCTGGGAGAGGCCTATGTCCAGCAGTGGACTAGAGTAGGCTGCTGATGATGATGATAATTAGCAGTAATCTATCTTCTTTTATTCCCCTACATTTTTCTTTGGTTACATTTACATTTCTTTGCACATTTTATTTTCTATGTTTATATATAACTAGTGTGTACTTGTGTTGTCTAGACGAAGTGAAATATGTATTTTTAAGTTTATAATATCTGTGAACACGTTTTGTTTCTGTGTTAAAATTTTTACTTATATGTATTTTTATCTTGGTCTTTCTGCTCAGTAACTTGGACACCAGAGCCTTGTGCAGAGCTGCGGCGCATCTCAAGGCGTTTTGAGTTCGGATATTGATTTCCTCTTCTCTTGTGTTGGTATCGGTTACTGTACATCCAAGGTATTTGAATTTCTCCACACCTTTATGTCGTCCGGATCTACAAAACTGTCATCAGACCGATCTTGATGTATGGATGCGAGATTTGGGCACTAACCTTAAAGGAAGAAAACAGACTCTTGGTGACCGAGAGGAGGATATTGAGGAAGATTCTGGGACCAGCCAAGAAGGAAGATGGAGGGTGGAGGATGAGAAAGAATAGGGAGATAGAAGAGATGGTGAACGAGCCGAACATTATAGGAGAGACGAAAGCGGCTCGACACCGATGGCTCGGACACATCACTAGGATGGGGGAGGATCGGGCAGTTAAACGAGCGTATGTGGGACGCCCTAACGGACGACGTCCGGTCGGACGTCCCAGATACCGCTGGCGCGATGAAGTGGAGAAGGATCTGCGGGAGCTCCGGGCGCCTGACTGGCTCGAGACTGCGCAGGAGAGAGAGCGATGGCGCTCTTTGGTATCGGAGGCCAAGATCCACTTCGGGTCGCTGCGCCAGCGGAGTAAGTAAGTATTTTCATCTATACGTAAACTGTGTTCTTTAATAAAACTACGATTCCATGAAGAAAAATTAACTAAGAACAAGTCGAGCTCAAAGCAATATAGAGATTTTCGTCCAATGCACAGTCTTTTATAGCAGCAAAATTAAAATTTGCGTAAATAATGCCAAAAACAAGACATTTGAACCGAATCCACACCCACAGCAGAGAAAATAATATTATGAAAGCAGCTCTTGCAGCGTACCTATTTGTAAAGTAAAGTAAAGTAAAGTAAAATACACTTCACACTTTACTGCACAAATAGAAAACAACAAACAAGAGATAGAAAAGGAAATAGTGGAGTACAATTTTGTATGGCGGAGATGGTCTGAATTCTTTACCTCGCTACGATATCTGTCAGGGTAGTAATGTACGTTGAGAAAAAGGAATATCAACATTGCAAAAATAATGAGTGAGAGTGAGACAAAGGTCATCCAGTGTACAAACTTCAAGTTCTAGCTCAACTCGAAAAAAGATCTGCCAAGTTTGATGGCACAGCCGTCATTATTATCTATTATTTATATTTACCTATTTATTGTTTACTATATTATATATATATATATATATATATATATATATATATATATATATATATATATATATATATATATATATATATATATATATATATATATATATATATATATATATATATATATATATATATATATATATATATATATATATATATATATATATATATATATATATATATATATATATATAATGTATATAAGCTGTTTTCGAGAGTCATCACGAATCGTCTTGCGCGGAGATTAGACGAGTTCCAACCTCCGGAACAGGCCGGATTTCGGGGAGGCTTTGGCATCATAGACCACATCCGCACTGTGCGGCAGATTATACAGAAAACTGAAGAATATAATCAGCCCCTGTGTCTTGCATTTGTGGACTATGAGAAAGCCTTTGACTCCGTCGAAACCTGGGCTGTTCTAGAGTCCTTGCAGCGTTGCCAAGTCGACTGGCGATACATCGAAGTGTTGAGATGTCTGTATGACGCCGCGACGATGTCTGTCCAAGTACAGAACCAGCAAACAGGACCCATCCAATTGCGCAGAGGAGTAAGACAGGGAGATGTTATATCTCCGAAACTGTTCACGAACGCATTGGAGGATGTCTTTAAGACCCTGGACTGGAAAGGACACGGCATCAATATAAACGGCGAGTACATCTCACACCTACGTTTTGCCGATGATATAGTCGTAATGGCGGAGTCGCTGCAGGACCTTCAAGAAATGCTGTACAATCTCAATGCTGCTTCACGACGTGTCGGTCTCGGGATGAACTCGGACAAGACTAAGGTCATGTTCAATGACCATGTCGTTCCGGGACCGATTATCGTTGACGGTACGGCCCTCCAAGTTGTGCAACAATACGTCTACCTCGGGCAGACTGTGCAATTAGGTAGAAACAACTTCGAGAAAGAAGCCGACAGAAGAATTCAGCTGAGTTGGGCAGCATTTCGGAAGTTACGTCACACCTTCTCGTCGCCCATACCTCAATGTCTAAAGACAAGAGTCTTTAACCAGTGCGTCCTACCAGTAATGACCTACGGAGCCGAAACGTGGACACTGACGGTGCGACTGGTTCACAAATTGAAGGTCGCTCAGCGTGCTATGGAAAGAGCTATGCTCGGAGTATCTCTGCTGGATCGAATCCGAAATGAGGAGATCCGGCATAGAACAAAAGTTATCGACATAGCTCATAAGATTAGCAAGCTGAAGTGGCAGTGGGCCGGTCACGCCTGTCGCAGAACCGACAACCGCTGGGGTAGACGAGTTCTGGAGTGGAGACCGCGTTTGGACAAACGTAGTGTGGGACGCCCCCCTGCTAGATGGAGCGACGATCTGCGCAAGGTGGCTGGCAGCGACTGGATGAGAAGAGCCGAAGATCGGGCTCAATGGCGCGCCCTGGGAGAGGCCTTTGTCCAGCAGTGGACTAGAATAGGCTGCTGATGATGATGATATATTATATGTATTTATTTATATTATGTATATCATATTACTTTTATTTTACTAAATATACTGTGTATTAAGTAATAGTAACTTTTTCATATCTTCACACTACACTGTCGCTAATCTCTTTAATGTCCAATTAACTTCAGAGGTTGCCTGGAAGAGGAGGATAAGGCCGCCTTTGTACATATCGTGCTACTATTCCTGTAGTTTCTACTTTTCCTGTATTTATGTACAATAAAGTATTTCTATCTATCTATATGTACTCGATGATCTCTATATAACCGCTATATTCATGCCCTTTCCAGTAAATTACATAACTCCTTCCACCCACGTTACACGCTTTTTAAACGTGTTTTATTCTGTAAAGTGCCAGCAGCAGGGTTATTAAAAACCGTATCTAGTATCTGTTTGACATCGATTATTGTGTGACAAGCCTGAAGTATTGTTAATTGTCACACTTGACCGTGCAGGTAACGTCACCCGCCACGCCCGCCGCCGCCGACATGGAAACAGTATGAAGTACATTCGATCGCCGGTCACCTCCCCAAAACGGCTTTTTAATCTTAAACAAACCATAATTATACCTATTTAATTACATATTAGTAAATAGGTACATAAAGAGTTATGGAGTTGTCACACTTAAAAGAGGGCCTCCACAATTGGAAAAAATTGTTGTACCTTTTTATTTTATTTTTTTGTTTTTATAATTAAACCGTAAAAAAGAGGGTGTGTGCTTATGACCGCATGATAGAAGTGAAATCTCACAACAAAAAACACGCGTCACCGACCCGAGGGCGCTTGATGTCGAATGGTGCCGATTCAGCGTCACCGACTCGAGTGTGACGGTTCAGTTTGGTTCATTGTTCAGATCGAGCGCAATGTTGAAGTTTTCAGTTCAAAAATATTTTAGATTTTTTATTTGATTTAAACGAAATAGTGTCCATGTAGCTAGATAAAGGTATAAGTACCAATACTTTTTTGTTAACTTTGCCACACTGCCGTGTCAGGCCAATCTCTGTTATTTTAAGTTACATGAGTTACGTCTAGCCAGTGCGAATCGTGTTTTTTCACCCCTTTACACATTATACTAAACCCCCTTTTTTAAAATTTTGCTTCATTGTTGAGGAACTTCAATTGTCAAAGTCATGTAACTCCGACATTGGCCAGCGCAATCACACCTTACTCGTGCAACTTAAGTTGCCATAGATGTGCGTTGCGGTGGCGAGATGCCGCGAACGCGGGCTATAACAGTTAACATTAGTTACAATAGATACGCATGACCACTTCGTTGGTAAATAGATCGCCGCTCTTAAATATATTCCCGCGCACTTTCAAGTAGGGATGTTACGGAGGTGGTTTTACCGGAACCGGAGTCGAAACCGAGGGTTTTTAATTTGATTTATCGGAGTCGGAACCGGATTCGGAACCGAAGTCGGAGGTAGAAGAGATATGTTCGGAAGAAGTTCAAATTTTAAACCGTTTTTTAATTTTTATAGCTGAACTGGCTAGAATTCCTTTATGTAGTCCTACACTATTTAATAAAATATCGATATTTGAATATGTTTGCTCACACGCAAGAAAGAAATACCAGCAGATGAATCAATTAGGCAAACTAGTAATTCTAAAGAGAAACAGAAAAAAAACCAGTCGGTCAAAGAGCCAGGAAGGAATACAAATACGTGAATCTAAAGAAAAACAGGAAAAGAAAAAGGTCAAGTCAATTAGCAAAGACGAAATACAAGCAAATGAATCACGCAAGCAATCTGATGAATCTAAAGGACAAGAAAAAAAGAAAAAGTCACACAGCGAAGTCAAAATAAAAGCTGATGAATCAAACAAGCAATCTAATCAATCTAAAGGGCAACAGAAAAAGAGAAAGAGTCAGTCAAACAGCGAAGACAACATAAAAGCTGATGAATCAAACAAGCAATCAAATCAATCTAAAAGGCAACAGAAAAAGAGAAAGAGTCAGTCAAACAGCGAAGACAAAATAAAAGCTGATGAATCAAACAAGCAATCAAATCAATCTAAAAGGCAACAGAAAAAGAGAAAGAGTCAGTCAAACAGCGAGGACAAAATAAAAGCTGATGAATAAACAAGCAATCTAATCTATCTAAAGGGCAACAGAAAAAGAGAAAGAGTCAGTCAAACAGCGAAGACAAAATAAAAGCTGATGAATCAAACAAGCAATCAAATCAATCTAAAAGGCAACAGAAAAAGAGAAAGAGTCAGTCAAACAGCGAAGACAACATAAAAGCTGATGAATCAAACAAGCAATCAAATCAATCTAAAAGGCAACAGAAAAAGAGAAAGAGTCAGTCAAACAGCGAAGACAAAATAAAAGCTGATGAATCAAACAAGCAATCAAATCAATCTAAAAGGCAACAGAAAAAGAGAAAGAGTCAGTCAAACAGCGAGGACAAAATAAAAGCTGATGAATAAACAAGCAATCTAATCTATCTAAAGGGCAACAGAAAAAGAGAAAGAGTCAGTCAAACAGCGAAGACAAAATAAAAGCTGATGAATCAAACAAGCAATCAAATCAATCTAAAAGGCAACAGAAAAAGAGAAAGAGTCAGTCAAACAGCGAGACCAAATTAAAGCTGATGAATCAAACAAGCAATCTAATCAATCTAAAGGGCAACAGAAAAAGAGAAAGTGTCAGTCAAACAGCGAGGACAAAATAAAAGCTGATGAATAAACAAGCAATCTAATCTATCTAAAGGGTAACAGAAAAAGAGAAAGAGTCAGTCAAACAGCGAAGACAAAATAAAAGCTGATGAATCAAACAAGCAATCAAATCAATCTAAAAGGCAACATAAAAAGAGAAAGAGTCAGTCAAACAGCGAAGACAAAATAAAAGCTGATGAATCAAACAAGCAATCTAATCAATCTAAAGGGCAACAGAAAAAGAGAAAGAGTCAGTCAAACGGCGAGGACAAAATAAAAGCTGATGAATCAAACAAGCAATCTAATCTATCTAAAGGGCAACAGAAAAAGAGAAAGAGTCAGTCAAACAGCGAGGACAAAATAAAAGCTGATGAATCAAGCAAGCAATCTAATCAATCTAAAGGGCAACAGAAAAAGAGAAAGAGTCAGTCAAACAGCGAGGACAAAATAAAAGCTGATGAATCAAACAAGCAATCTAATCAATCTAAAGGGCAACAGAAAAAGAGAAAGAGTCAGTCAAACAGCAAGGACAAAATAAAAGCCGATGAATCAAACAAGCAATCAAATCAATCTAAAAGGCAACAGAAAAAGAGAAAGAGTCAGTCAAACAGCGAGGACAAAATAAAAGCTGATGAATCAAACAAGCAATCTAATCAATCTAAAGGGCAACAGAAAAAGAGAAAGAGTCAGTCAAACAGCGAGGACAAAATAAAAGCTGATGAATCAAACAAGCAATCAAATCAATCTAAAAGGCAACATAAAAAGAGAAAGAGTCAGTCAAACAGCGAAGACAAAATAAAAGCTGATGAATCAAACAAGCAATCTAATCAATCTAAAGGGCAACAGAAAAAGAGAAAGAGTCAGTCAAACGGCGAGGACAAAATAAAAGCTGATGAATCAAACAAGCAATCAAATCAATCTAAAAGGCAACAGAAAAAGAGAAAGAGTCAGTCAAACAGCGAGACCAAATTAAAGCTGATGAATCAAACAAGCAATCAAATCAATCTAAAGGGCAACAGAAAAAGAGAAAGTGTCAGTCAAACAGCGAGGACAAAATAAAAGCTGATGAATAAACAAGCAATCTAATCTATCTAAAGGGCAACAGAAAAAGAGAAAGAGTCAGTCAAACAGCGAGGACAAAATAAAAGCTGATGAATCAAGCAAGCAATCTAATCAATCTAAAGGGCAACAGAAAAAGAGAAAGAGTCAGTCAAACAGCGAGGACAAAATAAAAGCTGATGAATCAAACAAGCAATCTAATCAATCTAAAGGGCAACAGAAAAAGAGAAAGAGTCAGTCAAACAGCGAAGACAAAATAAAAGCTGATGAATCAAACAAGCAATCAAATCAATCTAAAGGGCAACAGAAAAAGAGAAAGTGTCAGTCAAACAGCGAGGACAAAATAAAAGCTGATGAATAAACAAGCAATCTAATCTATCTAAAGGGTAACAGAAAAAGAGAAAGAGTCAGTCAAACAGCGAAGACAAAATAAAAGCTGATGAATCAAACAAGCAATCAAATCAATCTAAAAGGCAACAGAAAAAGAGAAAGAGTCAGTCAAACAGCGAAGACAAAATAAAAGCTGATGAATCAAACAAGCAATCTAATCAATCTAAAGGGCAACAGAAAAAGAGAAAGAGTCAGTCAAACAGCGAGGACAAAATAAAAGCTGATGAATCAAGCAAGCAATCTAATCAATCTAAAGGGCAACAGAAAAAGAGAAAGAGTCAGTCAAACAGCGAGGACAAAATAAAAGCTGATGAATCAAACAAGCAATCTAATCAATCTAAAGGGCAACAGAAAAAGAGAAAGAGTCAGTCAAACAGCGAGGACAAAATAAAAGCTGATGAATCAAACAAGCAATCTAATCAATCTAAAGGGCAACAGAAAAAGAGAAAGAGTCAGTCAAACAGCGAGGACAAAATAAAAGCTGATGAATCAAGGAAGCAATCTGATCAATCTAAAGGGCAACAGAAAAAGAGAAAGTGTCAGTCAAACAGCGAGGACAAAATAAAAGCTGATGAATCAAACAAGCAATCAAATAAGTTTTCCTCTCAAAAATAATAGAACGTGTTGTACAGCATCAGCTCATGAATTTCATGGAAAAATATAACATTCTCCCGCATATTCAGTCAGGATTTCGGGCCGGTCACAGCACTATGCACTGCACTATGTCATGTTACTGACGATATAGTGGCAGCATCTGATGAATTTTTTTTTAAAAGACTGTCAAAATTATTTATAATTTACGGTTACGATTTTAGAATATATATATTTTTTAAATTGTAATTTATTAATCTCCTAATATCATTTAATATTGTGTATTCTATTTAGTCTTAGTTACGTTCGAATTTTTTATTATGTTTCTACTAAGTATGTAGTTAGTATCTTTTAGTTCCAACAGTCAAAATATAATGATAATTACATTTGTATTCAAAATTATTGCTACCTACCTAATTTTAATTGTTATATTGTTTAGCCCCTTGCTCATAAAGAGAATTAGAGTTAAAATTACTTCAAACACGGGTTTTTATTTTACTAATATTGTTAATAAACCTAATTCTACCCACGAGTCCAGGTGTATGGTAACTTGATATCGTTATAGGCTCTGAATTTGTTTATACCACTACACTACAGTACCTTACCTATTGACAAATTAAAATTACCTTAAAAACAAATATTAAATTCTCCCTGTCACACCAATCTCATGCATCTAGCACCTACATGAGATGGACCGCATACTTACCGCGTCCTGTCTGATAGCGGCAAACTGTTGTAAGTTAAGTTACAACATGCGGCGTGGCCACATTTGTATGAAACAGTGGTTATGCCCAACTACTTTTATTCGAATAAAACGCAAAATATTATTTATTTCTGCGGATTTTTAAAGACCCTTTATGCCTGAATATTTTTATAACCTTTTTTCATACAAAGATATACTATAAAAGTTATAATTAACTCTATAGGCTAATTTGTCTATCCACAACTTCAAACTCAATTATCTCAAAACGCATTTTTTTAAGTTGCACGAGATTGGCCTGACACGGCAGCACAGTATCCTGGGAACTCTACTACATATGGGAGCGCCGCCGCGCCGTAGCCCTAGACGGCGTGTTTACTTTGTAAGTAGTTGTAATTCATTTTGTATATTGTATATGTATAGTCTTTTAAATATAGATATTATTGCTACCATCATTATCATCAGCCTATATTAATGTCCCCACTGTTGGGGAACAGGCCTCCCCTTGCACAAGGTGGTACGGGTCATGATCCACCGAGCGGGCCCAGTGCTGATTGGTGAATTTCACACGCCTTCGGAAACTTTTAATTTCCTCAGACATGCAGGTTTCCTCACGATGTTTTCCTTCACCGTTACAGCAGTCGGTAAATGTATGTAAGTCTTCGAAAAAATCCGAAAAACTCATTGGTACATGGCATTGAATGGTTTCGAACCCGGACCTCTCGCATGGGAGTCCGGCGTCCTAGCCACTAGACCACCGACGCTTTTTAAATAATTAATCACTTCTCATTGTTTTCTGTTAAAACCAGTAGTTAGATATCCTTAAGATTACCATTATGAACGCGTGTGTATGATGTATGTGTGATGTACATAACATCCCTGCTTTACCTACCAAAAACGGTCGGATACCGGTTCCCTGTATAAATGTATGATACTTGCTCTATCCGGGGTGACCGGACCTGTTTCCTCCAAGTCTTTATAGAGCGTGCGTATACGCACTATGTAGTATGTATTCAGTTCCGTTACGCAATGTGTCCTATAAAATTTGACATTAATTGAACGCGTGTCCAATGTGGAACCGTTTAGGTAAGCTGTTGAATTAACCGTGTTTTGTATGGCATGGTTTTTGTTTATATAGGTAGGCACAGGCGTATATGAGGGAGGGGGGATGGGAGTATCGGGACCCCTTAACATAGCATATGCGGATGAAAACATTCGCAGAATATTCACCTTTTGTTTCCGTGTCTACTACTTTCTCGCTTTTGTAATAAATTCATGCTTTACCGACATTACTTATACATAATTTACTTAGTTAGAGTACCTAACTAACGTTTCCACGCAGCTTAACATGCGTGTACTCTAATGTTTATGTAATTTCGAATTCACTGAGATTGGCGTTGAGAATTCTGCCTTTTTGCTGCGTGAAGTCACGGACAAAAACGTCTCTTTGAATCTTAGTACATTTTTGGGTGAACGCTATATAGCTACGCCCCTGTAGGTAGGTATGTACTTTTAACTTACTAAGCAGAACGAACTACATTTCATGTACATACACTGTAACTACAGTCATTCATAATATATCAAGATTTTAACGAGTTGTACTCTCAGATCCTTTGTTGTTCGTATTTACCATAAATTACTTGAAGGTATTTAGCTAGAGGTCTATAAAATAAATGCAGTTAAGTCGTTCTAAACATTTATGTATATCCGTTTATGTACATAGTAATCACCATTAAAAGTTTTATTTTGTTTTAACCATAGACAGGTAATATAATTTATAACATATTTGCTCGTAAAGTGGCTGTAATTACACCAATTTCAATATCGTAATGTATCTCATTACGCACTTGTGCGTTATAGTAATGTGAAACGCACGAGTTTTTTTAAATAAAGTAACATGTACGGTTTTTTAAGATGCTCCGTCTAAAAATGAACGATACTTTTTAAAATCTTAGCAAAGAGTTTTTATGTTAAAAAAGTGGTCAATATTTTATGAATAAAATTAACTTTGGGAGATAAAATATAATAAATAAAGATTTAATTCTTTAATTTAATTAATTTTGACAATAAATTACAACCAATTTATCTGTAACAAAAACACAAAAATATTAATTTACTTTATTAGTAATACTGGCTGTTTTTGTACCTTTACCTAAAAAAAGTTGATGCGCGCGCATCGCTAATTTGTGGACAAGTAAAATTATTCCGCGCGCTTTTTCTTTTCGCTGTATTGTTTTTATTTGAAAATGTCGTCAAGTAGTGATGAATTTATTAATTTGACACCGCCACAAGTCTTAAACGCAGCGAAAAAGGCTACTCTAAGCCTCTTGCCTGAAAAATCGACCGATAGATACTTACAAGCGTATCAAAATTTCATCATATGGAAAACAAGCAAAGATGCAAATTCATTTTCAGAAAATGTGTTTTTAGCATATTTTATGGAACTTTCTCAAAAATATAAGTCAAGCTCATTGTGGTGCTCTATTCAATGCTAAAAAGCACTATGAAAACAAATCATGGTATTGATATTAAGTCATACTCCAACTTGCTAGCATTCCTAAAAAGACGCTCAGATGGCCATGTAAGTAAAAAGTCGAAAGTATTTTCGGCTGACAATATCAAGAAGTTCCTAAAAGAAGCTCCGGATTGCCGATATTTGGCAACAAAGGTCAGTTGAAACTAAATTATTGTTATTAATTTCTTTCACTTTCGTATTTCTTTACAATATAGGTGTTTATACGTTCTTTTTATCTCTTTTCAGGTTGCATTAATATTCGGTATAAATGGTGCATGTAGACGTCAAGAGTTGGCAAACATCACAACTAATGATGTCGAGAATCATGGGCGGGTTCTTCTTGTCCATGTCAAAAACACAAAAAATAAAATTCCAAGGTCTTTCACAATACAGGGGCCATTTTACGACGTAGTGAAGAAATACGAAGCGCTTCGATCAACAAAATCTAATTCCAACAGATTTTTTCAAAATTACCAAAATGGTAAATGCACTAACCAACCCATTGGCATTAATAAATTTGGAGCAATGCCGAAACAAATTGCCACTTTCTTAAATTTGCCTGAAGCACATGAATACACAGGGCACAGTTTCAGAAGGTCCTCGGCTACATTGCTCGCCGATTCAGGTGCGGACTTATTGACACTAAAACGCCACGGAGGGTGGCGGTCGAGCAGTGTAGCCGAGGGATACATAGATGACTCGATGAGAAATAAAGAAGAAATTAGCTCTCGCATTACAAGGAACATAAATTTGGAGTCAAGTGTTGACTTTCAACCATCTACGAGCACACACGCGTACATTCCACCATCGTCGCCGCAGCCGCAGCCACCTCCGCCGCCGCCACCGACTGCAGAACTCTGTGGTCTCGTTTCTCCTACTTTCACTCAAGAGAGTGAGAGAGAGACTGGGGAAATTGTAACTAATAATAATAACTTGACAACATTAAAAATGCCAACTGGCAACGTAACAATCACTTTTAAAAATTGTTCAAATTTCTATAACTGCTTTAACAAGTAATTAAAGATTTATTCGTTTAAGAAAGTCAAAGTTTTATTTATTTCCTCGTAAATATGTTATAAAACGTCGTATGACATACGTGCGCTTTGAAAATTACAGCCTCTGCTTCCTTATAGCCCTCGCCTACGGCTCGGGCTAGCAATATCGCCTCGGCTGTAATTTTCAACTTACCGCACTTATATCATAATGTACTATTATTTTATCTGTACAGAACAGAACTACTAGTTTCTGTTGGCTTCTGAATGTGTCGTTGAATTGATCGTGATAAAACATCGATATTAAAATAATAATTGTTTGAACCTGGCTGGCAGCGACTGGATGAGAAAAGCCGAAGATCGAGCTCAATGGCGCGCCCTGGGAGAAGTTTGTGTCCAGCAGTGTTCTAGAGTGGGCTGCTGATGATGAATGTTTAATGGCTGGTTTACTTTATTCCAATAGGCTTTCCTGTCCAGTGCTGGTCTTTATTCCAGTCATTTGAATTGTAAACATTACAGTGACAATGATTTCAAGAAGAAAGGTTAAGGAAATGATTTAAAAATGCTCAATTGGTAGTGTTACAAGAAATTATAAGAAATCATTATATCATTCTACAGCGGAAATCAGTATTCGTTTTTGGGAGTACCAATCTTTCAGGATACCTAGTGTTAAATTGGGTGACGTCTTTGCAATTTCATGAAATTAGAAACTTAGTATATATACAGCAATGGTACTGTCAGTAATTGTATAATGATAAAGACCAGTCAACAGATATCGGTTAACAGATAGATAGATAGATAGAAACACTTTATTGTACACAAAATCAGGAAAAGTAAAAACTACAGGAATAATAACACGATATGTACAAAGGCGGCCTTATCGCTTAAAGCGATCTCTTCCAGGCAACCTCTAAAGTTAATTGGACATTAAAGAGATTAGCGACAGTGTAGTGTGAGGATATGAAAATGGTTATTATTACTTAATATACAGTAAATATAGTAAAATAAAAGTAATATGATATACATAAATAAATATGTAGGTATACTAAAATAGTTAAATGCATAGATATACATAATATAAATAAATAATCATATATAATAGATAGTAAACAATAAATAGGTAAATATACATAATAATGAAAATAAAATGCACAACTACAACGACAAATAATGATGAGTGAGACCCGTTTTAAACGAAGTCAGGGATTCCGAATGCCGAATTAGACGAGGAAGTGAGTTCCATAGGTGTGCTGCCTTGACAGCAAAGGAGTCAGTGTAGTATCTGGTACGACACAGTGGAGATATTGTTTATTATTTATAAACCCTGGTCCGAGAACATCTAAGGTCCAAACCAATAAGGTATTATTGTGCTAGTTCACTGTTAAATACAATACAATAGAGTTTACGTATTTATCTGTTCAGATATCGAGTATATATATTTATTTGTACATCATAATATATTAGTATTTATATGTTTATATATTAAATATGCATTTTTTACAGATTTATGTATTTGTATTTTTAATGAGTTATGAATAACTATTTATATATCTTTACTTATATAAGTTTATGTAACCTAATATAATTACAACTGTCCATTTCATATGCACCTACCTAAATATTTCTGCACAAACCGATGGTTAGATAGTAGAAAATGCCGCAAGGCATTAAGCTAGCCACATGTACACCTTTTTTGTGCATTAAAGTGTAAATAAATAAATAAATATTGGTACTGACTGATCGTTTTAATAATAGATCTTTACATAAGTAAACGCACTACAAACAAGCAAGCCCTTAATTTTTATAAAGTGCTCGTTATGAACGTACTATGTTTGTTGGATATTCATATAGTAGAACGTCCACCTCACGTTCCATTACGAGGAAAACGGGGTAAAAATATTAAATGTCATAACAGCATGTCATATTTACTGTTATTAACAGTTTATTATTCAAAAGGCTTGCATTTAAATAGTTATTAGACCAATTAAGGCTGGACAAGAGCGATCTCATCAGTCTAGCTGTCACACTTTAAGGTGTTGCATGAAGTTAACATGCTCGCCCCGAATGGAGTTAGCATCATAGTACCACTATTCATCAAACTTTTTTTTACAGCAGGGGCTATTGACAGAGCTAGAGGCAAAGAAAGAATTTATTTCCAATACACACAATTAGGTACAGAAGATAAAAATAATATCAAACAAATATATTATAAAAATAAATAAACAAAAGTAATTAAGTTTGATGAAGGTGGTGTGCAGCACCGGACAAAGGGGACTACCTCAGCCTGTTGCCGAGCGGATTTAGCACTGCGGCGCTGATTGTCAGGCATCACATGTGTGCCAGGGATCACTCCCTAATGATACACTACCGGAACATATAAATAACGGAAATTAGAAGAATAGATACTTGATCAACCTTCTTTCTGACTTGTTTCACATAATTTGTATTTATTTACTAAGAGTCTATAGTGATGATCTACTTTGGTGACTGAGATATATGTAGGGTAGATATAAGTTCCATTCATTCCAGTAGACGTTGGAAAGCTACACACGTAGATTTATTGAAGAGCCTTCCCGTTGGAGTCCTGTGGGATATTCCTGGATTCCAGTGACCATTAACCATTAGTGTTGCATGAAGCATCCACGTAACTGTAGTAGGAAATATCACTAGATTTATAGAATTTTGGGACGCTTCATATGAATTTAGTCGTTAGAAAAGTACAATTACTCTTGCTTGCCATTAAAAATACGTAATATTTTTCATTTTATAATAAAGTTGTTATGTTTAAAAAAAGTGTGCGTGCGTCAATTATAAACAACTTCTACACCGGAGCCTAAAATTTACTTCATGCTGCCCCCATGCCGGCGGCAGGCACTTGTTTCCTCCATGGTGTTGTATTAAGGAACACTTTACGTGCAAAGTGGGCCATATCTATTTACGACTGTAGTTATTGGAATTGGATAAAGGGTTAATAAATTTCTTGAAGGGCTGATTGGGGGCTGATGAAAAATTGCCTGTCTTTAGATCTAGAATTGAAATTATAATCACCCGTTTTACATGTTATGAAAGGAAGTAGATAGTGACTTTTAAGAGCGTCGGTGGCACAGTAGCTAGGACACCGGACTCCCGGGTCCGGTTTCGAAACCATGCAGTGCCATGTACCGATGAGTTTTTCGTATTTATGAAAGACTTACGTAAATTTTCCGACTGCTCTAAGGGTGAAGGAAAACATCGCGAGGAAACCTGCACCCTGAGATGACCAGTGTGTAAAATGAGGTAGGCACAAAAGATCCTCAAGGGTCGAAGTGCCGCTGGGTTATTCCCGGCCCCCTATCATAAGATAAGATAAGTAGATATCACTATCTACATAGTCGACCGATCTATATCTACTAGATCACTCTAGGAGTAGTCCGACGACGGTCGACTAATATAAGAACTAGTCGGAGAAAGAACCAATCCAACTCATTAGAGATTAAATCTCGGGATTTATCCTAAAAAATACGAGATATTATTTTTGACATAAGAACTAGTGCAAATTGTGTTGAAATATCGGGATTCCAGACCGCCTGGTATTCATTCCGTCATTTTCATTTTTTAGTAACTTTATATGGGAGAAATTTGTATATATTTGTATATTTATTCATTTTTAACCAATTGGAACATTTAGAGCACTGCGGTTACGTCAACATAATATGATACGCATTACATCAAAGCGTTAAATTGAAATTTTTTGCTTGACTTAGCTAGCACTGTTAAGCGAAGAATAGGTAATTACATCCAATAACATCATAATTAGAGAAAAATAAATTAATAATAACATAATTATAAGATATAGATGCTGTAAATGGACATTGTCAAAAATAATAATAATAATTACAGTAATTAGCTGCTATATAAGAGGCATTGTCAAAACATAAAAATATATGTCAAAGACTGAAAGTTATTTATAACGCAAAAAAAACCTTTCACTTAAGTATTTAGCTTAACATAGCATAACTCTCACGTCTATACTTCCCGAGAGGATGCAGTACTTAAGTATTAAATTACTTATTATTAAATTAAATAACTAAACATATGTCATTTACAGGTTTTCCTAAAGTAACAATTCTTAAATATGAATGTAAATATTATATTATACTAGCAATTATTTAACTGTTATTGTTTCTAATAAAACGCCGCAAGAGCTTACACTTTCACAATCTACCAATTTGCTTTTACCTTTAACAATAAGTCACAAAATAAAACACGACCCATAATTCTCTAAGACCTCCACAGCCTTAGGGTGGCGGTGCCAATTATGGTGCACCGAGAATTTATCTAAAGAATAAACCGCTCGGCGTGGCCGTTTTTGCCATTGTACCGATAATTTATAATTGTATCGTTTTAGATCGTAAACTCGACGGCAGCGGACAGCGGAGCGGTAGCGGCGCGGCAGCGGTAGCGGCACGGCGCGGCTAGAGAAAGGTCGATCTTGCGTTTCAAAATTTTAAACAGCTTGATAACTGATAGTTTTCAGTTGAAGACAACCCGCACTATCAATGGGACTTTTGATAGTATTGTCTCGTCACGATACTCTCGATATTTCTAATGAGCATTTATACTATAGGTAGGATATCCATAGGAAAAAATTGATAGCGCGTTGTACAGCGACATCTGTTGGCCAGTTGAGTGAACTAATCGTAGTGCGTCGTCATAATTTGATTTAGCGGCGTTTGTGTCGAATTATCGATATTATCAATAGTATAAATATCTATAACGGACACAATATGTATGTATATGTAAAATAAAAAATAAAAATAGTATCGATACTTTTTTGCTTATTTGGACTATCGTGTCGAGATAATAAAATCGATACTTACTATAAAATCGATACTTACTATACTTACGATAGTGTGGGTGTTTCGACTAAAAATTATCGGTTATAAAACTATCTATAGTTTGGCATCGCTCTAGTATCACCCGTATACTCGTTGCCACGCCGCTGTCGCCCCACTTTTCGCTGCCGTCGAAGCCCCAGCCTTATACTGTTTATTTAGTTATATTGTTATGGCAACACTGCAGATTCCTTGTTAGGCAGCGTAATGGACCGATGGAATTTTAAGTTGGCTAATAACTTTAACTTGTGTAGTTATTTGCCGACATTGTGATTAAATTATTATTTGGTAATCTATTGCAATAGTCTTGCCGGATAAGTATATACCTGGTCTACCTACAATACTTATGCTTGATTACTAATGCTAGCACTTCACGGGTCCGGCTCCAGTCACGGTTCCATTCGCTGCTACCAACACGCTCTCTTGTAATTAGCGCTTTGTGATTGATTGCAGCAAACCGAAACGTGGCTGGAACCGGATCCGTGAAGTACTAGCCAAACATAGATTTCAACACTATGTAATCGATATGACAGGCCATACACTTCGATGCGAATCGAAAAATTGAATCGCGACGCGGTGGCGTGAATTTTTACAGTTACTTATATCGAGACCAAAAAGTTTAACAGTTCTAAGATCATATCCTTATGCTCTAAAAGACAAGTTGAAACCCATAGTGAGCTATGGCAGCGCTATTTCAAGTCCCATCCACAGTTTAAAATAAAACCAAGAGCTCGGCTATCCACTCGCCCGCCTTCTACAATCACACTTGGTGTTATATAATAGGATACTGAATATTGATACACCTAGCAAGTCGTTTAAAACACCCTTTTATGTCAAACCTGTATAATCTATTTTTTTTAACGTTCTAATATCAATATGAAAATAATACTAAAGTCGTTACGACATGAAGTCGACCGATCGACTAAGTATACTTATAACTTTATCGACATTTGTCGACAAAACGGAAAAATAAACGACAGAATTAAATGTCAGACTAAAACAGCGCACTTGTTATGTTTTGGATTTAGATAGACACGTGGAGGTCAAAAGTTCTCGCCGCTGACACGTTGGAGATAGTATGAAGTACATTTCCAGGGGTTATTGTAAATTCGCCCCATTGTAAATTCGCCACACACAAAAAATATGTGTAAACTCGCCACAGGTAGGTACAGGTTGTTGTAAATTCGCTACACTCTTGTTTTTTAATTGTAAACTCGCCACACTGGATTTTTTCCGTACAGCCAGCAGACAAAATCAAACAAGTAGTAATTATTAATTATTTTTCTTTTAATCACAGATTTTTTCATATAATTAACCTAACATCTATATTAAATCACAGCTCTCATTGTAAAAGGGCCAGTTTGTAATGGCTTTGTTACCAACGCTCTTTTCTTTACACGGCGGAAGTAACTTTATCTATGACAGATATTTACTTGGAAGAAAATAAAGATAATCGAATTGAGAACCTCTTCTTTTTTTTGGTCGTCGATTAAAAGATAATTACTTAGCTTTCTTTTTGATTGGCATAAATAATGTTTAAGTTCAATGTAAGGCCTAATTATTAGTTTAGAAATACATTAAGTAAATGACGTCAGTCGCCACAAAAAAAAAACCACCTACCTATGTGACCGGATCATAATGACGGTGTGAACAAGTACAATCTTGCCTGCTTTACCCCACAATCACCAGCAATAAAAGACACCTTCCTATAAAAAAAATGCAAAATCGCCAAAATGAGGTTTTGGGAAATAATTTTTTTCTGTAATTACTATAAATATAATTTCCCAAAACATAAATTTTGACGCTTTAGCATTTTTTCCTTTCCACTGACGCATGATATACTCACTCCATCTGCGGCGGGCGTGCTTGTTTTCTCCAAAGATAAACAGGAGGCCCTTAAAGAGGACATATAGATGGACATATTGTTGCAAATGTTTTGAATGTAAATTGCGATATAATTAAGTGTACCTAGGGTATCAACAGCAGGTGCATTTACCCTATTACTTACACAAAGACATTCTAAGCTTGATTTCTTTGATATAGTTTATACTTAGTACTTAGAGCGTCGGTGGCACCTGACTCCCATGCGGGAGGTCCGGGTTCGAAACCGTGCAGTGCCATGTACCAAAGAGTTTTTCGTATTTTTCGAAGACTTACGTACATTTATCGACTGCTCTAACGGTGAAGGAAAACATCGTGAGGAAACCTGCACACTGAGATGACCAGTGTGTAAATGGGGTTGGCTCAAAATATCCTCAAGGGTCGAAGTGCCGCTGGTTATTCCCGGCCGCCCATCATAAGATAAGATGGATAAGATACTTAGTACTTTATTTTCATTACCAATAATACCTTCGTACACTGAGAAAAAATATTTCGTACATAACCATCGCTTTTTTGACACAACCTATGGTTTTTTGACTTTTTTGTAACATGTAACCAAAGCTACATTTACATCGTAGTAACAAGTTACACCACTTTTGTTAATATCAAATGAACTTTGGTATAGTCTTGGGTATAGTTTTGCTACTTATGTTATTTATTAAATAACCCAAGTTATTTGGTTATAATGATGATATATAACGTCCGACCAAATACGCATCACCCTTGATTCTACATGATTCTACAGTTCACCATCCACCGCCGGGGACAGAAACAAATGGAGGAAGATCATCCGCCAGAAGGTGATATCTAAAGGTGGTCACGCCCCTCAGCATTGAGGATTACGACGCGAGGAGGAGGAGGAAATTAAGTAAGTACTTACCTATTCAATAGATCAAACAATCTTTTCCAAACGTTAAAAATGGGCAACAAAAAGCAACGACTAATAACTCCCCTAAATCCCCAATACCCATTACAGAATTGGAAACCAAGATATTTTCATATTTCCCAACACTAGCAGACGACACAAATCGTGATCGTTACTCTATCGTGCCAAAATCGTAAACATGTTGCTACGGAACGCGACGACATAACGAACATTCGACAACTAGAGATCGCTATCGGTCAGATTCGGTTTCGGTTTCAGAAAAATTCGGTCTCGATTAAGTGAAATTCAAGGGGAAAAATAAAAGGAAAATTTATCAAATATCTCATTATTTCAACAAAATTAAGTAATTAATTTAAGTGTATAATTAATTTAAGTTTTCTTTTATGTTTAATTCCGCTTTCCTAAAATTTCGATATCCATACCCATTTTGGGAAGTAGAATTGAGTAGTTCCCGTTCGATCCGGTGTCTATGATCCGGTATTCCCATTAGAGCCTGTGGCGCTTTCAATTCCCGTTTGATCCGGTCATCGGTCACCGATCCGGATACCGGTCCGGTACAGTCGGGGAAAGAAATACAAGGAATAAATTTTCATACGTTCATTTTCTCTTTAATGTATTCCTAAAAATGAACAAAAATTGGATTAATTCAATCTTCCAATGAAGGTGACAATGCAGGTTGTAAAGAATTAAAAGGTTGAATCTTAATCACAGATCGATCATATAATATCCATCGATCTATAATATTTTTTTGGATATTACTTGCCCTTGAGCTCTTCGGTGTACTGACAATGTATTAACGTTTATTATGTGTAATTTATGACTGTAATTGATGAATATAGTTGGTTACTATAGTAAATAAGAATTATTTTTTTATATAAATGAACACTACATAATTTGACAGTTAAATAAAAGAATAGCTAAATATTAGTTAAATTATAAAATCCCTTAAAAACGATTAGGTACCTACCTACTGACATTCTTAATCGCAGTTTGTTTATGTAGATATTATTTTAAATGAGACTGCTCGCTTTTAGTTCCAGCCACACAATTTTACTCTGGTTTCGGCCACAATATGTTGTTACAACACGACTCTACTGAAAACTTACGATCTTGGCAAGCGAGTGCAATATCACTGAAACGCAGCAATTTCTTATTGATTGTTGTAAAATATTTGACTGTTTATATCTTGCACTAGCAATCCACTTTACTGCTTCCATTTAGTTTTACGTTGTTCATTCCTGCATAAACTTTGTCTATGGTTGTAATAACAGGTCTGTCTATACAGAGGGTGTCAGTTTTTTAAGGAATAAATAAAAAAACGGGGTTACGTTGTCGCGTTTGTGCTGTCATGGCGTGTTCGTTCTATTTTATTGTTTAAAAACGGTTTACGGTTGATATATTTTCGTAAAACTAGTGTATTTTACCTAAAAATCGGCCGTGTTAAGTGAACGTTATATAAGACAGTTAAATGGGAGTGAAATACTACAGATGGTGTGGATCCGGCAACCTAACCTCTAATTGCACTTGGAATGCAAGACACTAGGCATTCCTAGTGCACACGACTCTCCCTTAATCTCGACGTTGGTAAACTGTTTTTTTTTCAAAACAGATGCCAAAACGTTCGAGTTATTTTCAAGATTCTAACACGGTCATTGGCCAAATTGCAGTGTAAATTACTAGCAGGGGCCATTCTATTAGAAAAAAGAAAGAAAAAACAATAATAGTATAATTATAGGTAACATAAGTAATAGTTATACTTATAAGAAAGAAAAACACATTTATTCAACAATGCATTATACCTACATAATTAGACTTAAAAAGACTTAACATTAAAAAAAACACAATGTTAAAAGGACACATGCTCAGCATGTGCTGCGGTCCGACCGGTATGGCAGAACCACAGCACTGGTTTTCAGCTGTGCCAGGGCGAAGGCATCGCAGGCGAAACAGCCAAACCAAAAAAACCAATAAGTAGGTAGTTGTTTCAGATAGTTCAAAGGTGTTTTCGTCAAAGGTTCGTTTAGTCAAATGCCAAAACCATCAACACCGAAGCAAAGATATTTGACGACAGTCTTTCCATAGAAGGGTGGTTGGTAGCCAGGCTCCTGAAGGGGTTCTACCATCAGCAAGGTGGTATTGTCAAAGATGTACGTATGTCAAATATGAGAGCACAAATGAGAGAATGGAAAAAGAACACCAGATGGAAGGATGTGAAAAATGAAGTACTACCTGAACTAAATGTGGTGAAGCATTATGCGAGGTATCAGGCTGTGCGGCTTTTTGACAAGTTGCCCGTCGCATATAGGACAGACATGAGCCGCCATACATTTAGGGTCACATTGAAAGCGCTTCTTTTAGAAAGGAGTTTGTATTCCGTAGAAGAATTATAATGTAACTAGGTATAATATACCTGTGTCGGAAATATGACTTGCTTGCTAGTTAGTGGCCAACCTATTTGTCAGAGTTGTTCAGGCCGCCCGTAGGCATCTGACATGGCTTAACGACTGCTGTCGAACGACAACAACCGGGAACGACTGGTTAACGTGCTTTCCGAGGCACGGACGAGCTCAGATGAAATATGCCACTAGCGGTCACCCATCCAGGTACCGACCGCGCCAACGTCGCTTAACCAGCACGATCACTTTCGGACCGTGCTCGCAACTAGGATACGAGCTCCTCTGGAAATATGACTATTTAGCAGATTATAATTCATTGTATTGTATTTGTTTTGACAATAACTCTTGGATTCAGTTTTATTTTTTTTATTTTTTATTTTTGTTATTAATTTAATTTTTTATAATGTGCTTATAATGTAGCTAAGATTGACCCTGAAATAGTTTAATTATTATTTTTTGTCATGTTTAGTTTTTTATATTCAGACACAATTTATAGTTTACGAAGAAAAGATATGATATGTACGTCCGGTCTAGATAGGCACATCGTGTTTTTATTATAACGCGTTGGTTGCGATTGGTGAAAGGCAGCTTCCTAATCTCTTTGTTATACCTTAGGCTTTGAAATGGTGATAAATTCTAACGTAGAATTTCGACTTCCATCGCACATCCTGGCCAGACGATGGGAGATATCGATGACTGCTGTATTGAATGGTGTTTAGGAAATTCAAAGCTGTTGGGAGCTTCAGAAAAGCTGAGACTGCTGTCACAGATAAAATTTAAGGTCTGAATTTCGAATTTATAATAACTGTATTAACTCTATTTATTTCATCAGCAGTCTATTTAATGTCCCCACTGTTGGCGCACAGGCCTCCCCTTGCACAAGGGGGTACGGGCCATGATCCACCGAGCGGGCCCAGTGCTGATTGGTGATTTCACATGCCTTCGGAAACTTTAATTAATTTCCTCAGATATGCAGGTTTCCTCACGATGTTTTCCCTCACCGTTAGAGCAGTCGGTAAATATACGTAAGTCTTCGAAAAATCCAAAAACTCATTGGTACATTGCATGGTTTCGAGTCCGGACCTCCCGCATGGGAGTCCGGCGTCCTAGACACTAGGCCACCGACGCTCACTATTTATTTATATTATGTATATCCATGCATTTAACTATTTCAGTATAAGTACCTACATAATTATTTATGTATATCATATTACTTATATTTTACTAAATTTACTGTATATTAAGTAATAGTAACCATTTTCATATCCTCACACTACACTGTCGCTAATCTCTTTAATGTCCAATTAACTTCAGAGGTTGCCTGGAAGAGATCGCTTTAAGCGATAAGGCCGCCTTTGTACATATCGTGCTACTATTCCTGTAGTTTTTACTTTTCCTGTATTTGTGTACAGTAAAGTGTTTCTATCTATCTATCTATTTGTTATTTTAGGTATAGATAGAACAGTAATTATAGTAATTTTCCCATTGGATCTTAAGATCCAGGCTATATCCATCTAGTGTGATGTTAGCAGAATACGATTTGTTGTTAAAGTTGATTTAGGTAGGTTAATTGGAAAAACAAAACATTGTAATTTTTTTAAAATTAGTACCTGTAGAGACTAGGGATGTTACGGAGGTGGTTTTACCGGAACCGGAGTCGAAACCGAAGGTTTTAAATTAGAATTATCGGAGTCGGAACCGGTTTCGGAACCGGATTCGGAGGTAGAAGAGATTTGTTCAGAAGAAGTTCAAATTTTAAACCGTTTTTTTAATTTCTATAGCTGAACTGGCCAATATTTTTTATGATGACGTTTGCGACAATAAAACATTCCTTTAGTGTTAGTTAGTCCTACACTATTTAATAAAATATTGATATGTTTAAAATGTTTGCTCACAAATCTTCGGTATAACATCCGATTCAAAATTATCGGAGCCGAAGTCGGAGTCGGAGGTGTAAAATCAATCGGAAGTTCCGACCTTTCGGAGTCGGAGTCGAAGCTCCGTAACATCCCTAGTAGAGACCAACATGAAAGAGAAATTGTTGCCAGTTTTATCTCTCGACATTTCAAGGTCCGACGAGAAGGGAAACCATTGTGGAGTTACTGAGAGTTATGTCCGACAGAGAGACTGTTTTGTTTCGAGCAGGGGAAAGTTTTGTTTGTTCGTTTTCAGTGATATTGGCCGTCATTTTAAAGTTTAACAGCAACAAAATAGAAGACCTCACTCACCTCCTAATGGAGTGTGACCTGGTGAAAATTGAGAGGAAGAAATTTGGCCTCAATAGGCTCCAAAATGGGAGCCTCAATATTATTTTGAGTCAGCCCTTATCTGATAATATGAAACACTTACTGTTGTTTGCTAAGTTGGCTCTCAAAGTGAGGGCTGACTCTTAATACTTGAGCTTCCCTTCCCTTTCCTTAGTGACCTTAACGAGGCTGACATGGTCACCTTGTCGTGTACTAAAGCCTCTAAACTGAGAATTTTAAAAAAAAGACTGACGGTGCGACTGTTTCACAAATTGAAAGTCGCTCAGCGTGCTATGCGTGGTCGGAGTTTCTCTGCTGGATCGAATCCGAAATGAGGAGATCCGGCATAGAACAAAAGTTATCGACATAGCTCATAAGATTAGCAAGCTGAAGTGGCAGTGGGCCGGTCACATCTGTCGCAGAACCGACATCCGCTGGGGTAGACGAGTTCTGGAGTGGAAACCGCGTTTGAGCAAACGTAGTGTTAGATGGGGCGACGTTCTGCGCAAGGTGGCTGGCAGCGACTGGATGAGAAGAGCCGAAGATCGGGCTTATCTTATCTTATGATAGGGGGCCGGGAATAACCCAGAGGCACTTCGACCCTTGAGGATCTGTTGTGCCTACCCCATTTTACACATACTGGTCATCTCAGTGTGCAGGTTTCCTCACGATGTTTTCCTTCACCGTTAGAGCAGTCGGTAAATGTACGTAAGTCTTCGAAAAATACGAAAAACTCATTGGTACATGACATTGCACGGTTTCGACCCCGGACCTCCCGCATGGGAGTCCGGTCTTCTATCCACTGTGCCACAGACGCTCTAAGATCGGGTTCAATGGCGAGACCTGGAGAGGCCTATGTCCAGCGGTGGACTAGAGTGGGCTGCTGATGATTATGGTGGATGATGATTTATTTCCAGCGAGATTCATGATTATTTTCAGCGAAGTTCATGATTATTTCTTTGAAGTCTTAATATAAAGGAATTATAGTAAGTTAGGCTGAATATATCGCATGCCTACACAATATGCCACAAATCTAGAGTGGGTACAACAGAAATCACAAATCACCAAGTATTACAATGCGGCTGATTTGCATACCACATGGGCGCTCACGAAACATACGCAGCCAAATGTATCCGTAACACGACAGCGTTGCTTCGAGCTGTGTTTGGTTTGGCGAGTGGACTTGTTATAAGATAGTCTAGTGTTAGTAACTGGAATAAGAGAAAAAAAATTAAGGATCTAATTTACTACGATCGTCATTCTAAGTACAGAAAGTGACATTTATTCAACCTATGAACACTAATACCAACAATTTAAATAAGGACTGTGATTTTGAAGGCTCTCTGTCAGTATCTGCAATAAATAGGCACGTTCTCAAAAGCCTGTGTGGACCCGCCTGATGAGTATTGGTTCTCCAGAGCATACCATTCATTATTCGAGAATGTTTTCAGATAGGTTGTTTATCTATGATACATAACCTGTAACTATAATTGTATCAGTACCAACCATAATACAATACAAAATACAAATATACTGTATTGCACACCCGGGACAAAAACAAAACATACAACATAAAGAGAGGTACAATACAATGTGCAGAAGGCGGCCTTATCGCTTTTAGCGATATCTTCCAGGCAATCTTCAGGTAAAGTAAAAATCATATGATACATAATATACGGGTGCAAAAGGCGTATGAAATAGATACTACCCTCAAAATAATCAAAGGGCTGAGGAAATTTAACGTAAAAAGTTGTTACGAATATATTCTTCGCATATCCGATAAGTAAGTACTATAGGTAATTTCCGAATACTGATAATGATTATCAATGATCGGATTAGGTAGTGTAATTTAGGGTTAACGACTTCAAACGTTATGATATGGATACGCCCGCGGGATTACAGTATTTCGGAAATGTTCTGTATATATAAAATACTTTTTCTCCTAATGGGAACTCTAAAAGGAAATCATCTCATCATCCCTTTTGCGAGAGAAAGACAAAGAGATACCACTATTAGGTCTATATTCGGGATTTATTGTGTCGTTCTCACATTCACACTTTCTCAGAACGCTCTTATCAGTCGTCGCCTTTGTTATGCCGAAACAACACATTTTCTAAGAATTTTTGTTAACTGTAAAGTAAACAACAATATGGCGGCAAATTTGGCCTCGTAAAAATCTCAAGAATGTTTAATAATATTTTTACTCTATTACTGTCCAATGTGACCAGCTCTTAACGAATTTGTAATCCCGGGATATCGTTACTTGTGGGCATGTCTATGTTCTATTTCGTCAAGGAATCCCGCAAAATTGCACTACCTAATGCGATCACTGCTGATAATACAGAGGATTAAATCGGTAAATGGTGCAGGAACAATACAAATTAAACGCCAAATAAGAAAGCAAGTCGACTTAACCATCGCACTTGCTTTCGTTAAAGTCCACTAAACCTAAACGAGGCTTACTACAAAACCAAATACTTAAACGTGAACGTTAAGGTTTAACCACCGACTTCCGTGCGAGACGTTCGTAAAAACCTATTACTGATCCATGGTATATGAACGAGCTTTATGGCAAAATTATATGTATTTGCATGATACATTAAAAGAACTACCCCTTCCCCCGTATTTGAAACATTGTTAGTACACCGAGGGGAAAGAGTGCGTATAACTACAGGTCAACATATGCTGGTTAAGTAATGCGTAGAACTAACGTGTATGTGTCTTATCAATAACAATCTTTAGTACCAGTATTTCCTGGTATATAAACAGAAAAAGGTAAAGTGAGGGTAAACTTGTAAAGCTTTTAACAGTAATCATAATTTCATGATTCTTATAAAACAAAGGTAAGTGTGTACTAGAGTTTTCCATACCTAAAATGAGTGATTAAAAAAAATCAATACTTTTTTTTAGTAAATCTGCATTAAAAAAAAAGAATAATTATTCATAATGTGGACATTACAATCAATACCACCCTCTTACCTTTTTTTGCCGCAAAGCAACAACGCTTGCAATGCAGTTTCGGTTTGAAAGGTAAGAGAGCCCGCGTAATTATCGGCACATGAGGCACTACATCTAACTCATCAAGGTTAGCAGCGCATCAAAAACCCTCTAATAACATTATAGCGAGGTGAGATATCTATGTGGGCGATGGTGACCACTTACCATCAGATGGTCTGTTCTACAACTGTTCTACAAAAACAATTTAAAAAAATATCTAAAATGAAACACGGTGGTTTGCTTTGAATAATTAACTACTTAATAATTGATTGATAGATTTATACAGGGTGATTGGGAGATGGGTGCAAAGCTTTAAGGCGGAGCTAGCATAGACCATTTAGAACCATTTCAGCCATGGTTGTCTTAGACGAAGTCTGACTTTTTTATAACCTAATTTTTATGGTTTTCGACGAAAAACCCCAAAAATTTATAGTTAATTGCTAATAATGGACAGTTTGAATGATAAGTGAATTCTTTTTAATTTTATTTCATTAAGGTAATGTGTAAGCAATCTAACAAAAGATATTCTAAGCAACTGTGTCATCAGACATTTTTTTTACAAACATTTGAAGTTCACGAAAATGTTCAAAGATTTAAGAAAACCGTTTTTTGTATTCTGTAGGGTATTTCGATACTTCACACCACAATTCTCAATATCCAGAAACCTTTTATATAACTCTGGATTTCTAATTCTAACACAAAAACTACATTACCCATACAATTTCTGCACAACGAAGGCTAGAAAATAAATAAAGAACACGTGTGGGCTACATCCAGGGATACCATGAACGCAAAAATCACCCACACAGGCAACGAAACAAGATTGGCGTGTACGTATAAGGAAAAATGGCAGTGTGATCTAAGCCTTTCTATAAGGATGTGTGAGGGGTTTCTTCACGGCTGATCTGAAAATTTGCTTCTGTAAGTGTAGGGCGCACACGATGGTAACCCTTTTATTAAGGCAAAGTCTTAGTGTTCAAAATTCATTGGGAAAAAAATCCCTTTTGGCCCATCTATTGCCGCTTTACCGACGGCAGCCATCTTCCTTTTTTGACCTGTCATTATCTATATATATTTTTCCTGACAAAACCAAGTCATCAATCCAGCATGAGGAACCTTAAAACTATGACATTAAAGAACACGAGTGGGTCAGAAACCTCCTAATCCCACCCAAAGTCCATTATTAATTTATTGCATCCACACTTAGACACTGTAAAATTCAAGAGTATAGAAAAATAACTAAAAGAGGTGTTAGATCTAAGTGAATTTTCCATGGCACACTTAACATAGATTAAAAAGTACTGCAGTTCATTCGTATTAAATGAACCAGTTTTTCCTTTAACGTTAGTTGGTATGTTTAAATCAGTCAGAGAATTTGAATGACAAGGACTAGATTCTAATTTGTTATTATTGTTTTGTTGGACTAATCCGAGGTTAATAAAAAGGTTGCCTGGAAGAGATCGCTCTTAGCGATAAGACCGCCGAGATTGTATTAATCATTGCGTACTGTATCACACTATTTTTATGAAACAAAGTGTATTCATTAATTCATTCCATTTTTCTTTTGTTTTACAATCCTTTTAAACGCTGCGCAGCGCAGGCCAGACGGATGGACAAGCTTTCTTTTTAATTTTTAATGGCTGTAAATGGGAGTTGAAATTGCAAGCCAAAGCTTGCTAAGGCTTACAATTTGTTTCTAGTACCTACCTACCTACCTACTTTGACCAGAGTTGCAATTAGCCCTAAGTGAATTTCAAACTTGAAATAAATTCATTAATTGAAACGGGGTTTGTTTGTTTGTTTCTTTATTGTACTAATGTAAAATACACAGAAAATAAAATATACAAAGGCGGGCTTATCCCATAGGGATCTCTTCCAGCCAACCTTTCCTTTGGGTTCTTAGTTGTTACCATGACGCATTCAAGTTAGTTCAATTTCACATATTAAGTAAGTTTCTTTGTCATTTTATTGCCACTGCACCGCCATAACATATCTGCATGCCCAAAGGTCAGCTGGCAGAGAATGCCGCAAGGTATTAAAGCTTGTAACGATGTCGACTTCATCGTCCATATCAACCTCCTTGTCATCAACTTCAACCTCATCGTTAGCGTTTATCTCATCTCATTTCGTATTGGCATCTTCATTTCTTCATTTAAATTCAAAATCATGTTCCCATTCCATTTATAAATTTCATTATTCCATTAATTTCATTGTTTTATTTGTATTTTCACTTTTTCTCTGTATTTTGTCTCGAACGGACGTCTCCCGTTCACTTTTATTTCCTACTACCTATGTTCTGTGTTCTTTTCCTTAAAATATATTATTTATCAACAAATTATTCTATTACTTCATCTGCGCACTGTCCTAGAACCCTGCTAGCCGGCACCTAGAGGACAGACTGTAGCAAGCTCACCTAGCTCAATAAGTGTAAAAGAATAAATAAATAAATAAGTTCTGATCTCGTTCCAGCACCATGCCCTTAACCGTAGACACGGTACATTGACGCCTGTGTGCGTAAAGGTAACTCGCATTAGTGTGAATTCTATTCAATCTTCTTACGTTCCATTTCGTGCGACATTTGATTTCCTCCCTCTCTGGTACACAAAACAGCACATATAGCCATTCCACTCTATTCCTAACGGGCTTAGAACCGTGTGATATATTGTATTGGATGGATTTTTCGTTTCTGGAAATGGAATTTCTTTCTCTGGCTCCGTACCTGACGCGACGATGTTAGATCAAACCACAATTTCCTTATTCAGTTTCTGGAATGAATTTTTGCCGAATTCGTTGTGTATTTATATGAGTATGAGAGCGTCGGTGGCGTTGTGGCTAGGACGTCGACTCCCATGTGGGAGGTCCGAGTTCGAAACCAGGCAATGCCATGTTGAATCAGGCAGCAAAACGGTTAAACTTCACGAAATATGTATTTGTATTGTAAAGGGTAAAGTTTTCCCACAAAATATAAGTTGGTAACGTATAGGAGGAAAAGTTGTCCGATCGTATGTCTGTTCGTTTGCCTTTATTGTAGTTTAGGGTATGACTATAGCATAGCAAGAGAGCGACGGTGGCGTCGTGGCTAGGACCTAGCTCCCATGCGGGAGGTCCGAGTTCGGAACCAGGCAATGCCATGTACCAATGAGTTTAACGTTTTTTTTCGAAAGACACGTACATTTACCTACTGCTCTGAAGGTGAAGGAAAACATCGTGAGGAAATCTGCACACTGAGATAACCAGTGTGTGAAATGGGGAAGGCAATGGCAAACCACCCCATTAAATCTGCGACGAGAGTCGTTCTATGTGACCCTCGACCCTCAGCAACGAGGAATACGACTTAGAAGATGATTTACTACCTATTTTTATTTATTTTATTTATGTAGGGTGGCATCAAATCATTATAATTTTATAATGATTTAAAAAATTAACTATACAAAAAGAAATCATCTACCTAGTAGTTTTTAGAGCAGTACCTACTTAATTACTTTCAAAGTTTGTGTAATTTTGTTTCCAAAAACTCGTTCCAAATCATTTTATTGTCATATACCTAAACCAATTGATCTTGAAAATGCATTTTCCGGTTTTTTAAAGTCATGTTTAACGGTAAAGTAAAGTAAAATACACAAGGAAATAGTGAACTACAATTTAGGCGGCCTTATCGCTAAGAGCGATTTCTTCCAGACAACCTTCGGGCAGAGGAAGTGATTTCGAGAAAGAGGTAGTAGGTGTGCCATCAATATGGAAAATAATAAGATAATTTAACGGTTTCATTTTCCCAAAAGCAAGGGTATTTTCAAGAGCACACAGGATTAAATACCCACATAAAAAATATTTTTTTTTATTAAATACTAAAGAAAGAACACGTCGTCTAAGTTTCCTGACACTGACTGCGTTGCCTCGTTGGATCCCAAGGCGTGGGCTTATTACCTAACTTATTACACTTGACCGAATTCAGTCAACGATTCAGTCTACGGTTTAGAGCATCGTTGGCACAATGTTAGGACACCGGACTCCCATGATAGAACCCGGACCTCCCGGGTTCGAAACCGTGCAGTGGCATGTACCAAGTTTTTCGTATTTTTCGAAGACTTACGTACATTTACCGACTGCTCTGAGAAGGAAAACATCGTGAGGAAACCTGCACCTGAGATGACCTGTGTGTAAAATGGGGTAGGCACTTTTGGTCCTCAAGGGTCGAATTGCCGCTGGGGTTATTCCCGACCCCCTATCATAAGATAGTCTACGAGTTAGTCGAATAATTAGACACGCTTCTGAATACATGCTGTAACTCGCAGACTAAACGTACTGAATACATTTACGCTTGACTGAATTTAGTCAAACTGCAATAAGCCCAGAAGCCTTTGTGCGAGGTATATACCTCGCCAGCGGTCACCCCAGGACTAGACGGCTGGAAATCTCAAGAATCAATCTTTTTTTTGTATTGTGTGGACTAGATTTGCACTTCTTTGATTTTCTAATTAGTCTTATTCTTGACTTGTTGTTGGCAGTGATTTTTCTTACCGAAGATTTTGAAATTCTAAAATTATAGTCCGATTTCTGTGATTATAACTTATTACAAACTTACTAAATACTACTACTACTTAACTTACTTCGCACCACCGCTTCGCTTGCCGCGCGTGCGGGCGTGTGTGCCGCTCCCGAATAGGGTTACTTAGCCACGAAAAGCGATGCCTTCGCGACGCTGCTTAAATCGTCTGCAATAGACGTATCAGGCCTATGATGATGATGATGAACTTATTACAATGACAATGAGAGGGTTTCCGATTGGTTCCAAGTGGCTCGCTAGATGGCGCTCTATGTAGACGCCATTTTTTAATGTCAAAAAGGCTGGTAGCCTGTGCCGTAAAAATGCCAACGTTTAGTGTTGCAGTTTGTTTTACAAAGTTCCACGAGAGCCTTTAGATGTGCGAGCGAGATCGCGCCATAGCAAATTATGTTTTATCCCTTTTTATCAACGCATTTATTTCATTTTAAATACAATTTGAACGCGTTACGCGTGAATTGTTATTGACTGACAGTGACAGATCGCCCCTACGTGCGAGAGCCATCTTCTTGAGAACAAAACTTAACTTTAAAAAAAACCATTGTAAATCAGTCTTGATCTACCCCGATTTTTTCCCCACGCTTTCGCTTCGTATACCTACTTATTTTATCATACAAAGAAAGAAAAGAAAAAAAACCACTTTAATGCCACAAAAAAACAACATATTTAGTTTACTCCATAATACATTTGGCAATAGGCACCTGGCTCAGCTAATGCTTGATACGTTGATGAAACAAGTATACGAAGCGAAATGCCCATGTCAGAGGCCTACGGGCGGCCTGAACAACTCTGACAGTAGGTTATCCACTAACCATACGATAAGCAAACATCATACGTTCGTTACTTACGTCTGTAGAACACTGCAGCGATTTGAAACCGAATCGTACACAACCCATAGTAATCTAGAAATCTGAAAAATAGGTTTTTATAGGTTCGTTTGTCTCAAAGTCTTTATTTAACCTTCCAATCCAATTTCCTACTTTACAAACCTTATCCACACAACATTATTACATCTCAAAATACGACCCACAATGATACGTGATCACTAAACATCAAAAAAGGGAAGGTATAATCTAAAGAAAACGAAATACGCTCGAGCCCTTCGGGTATTCCAGAAAATTGGTGCCTCCAAAGAACGGGGTATATTTTGAATTTTTATTATGTACTATTTTCTATTCCGCTCCCAAGGTAACCCTTCCTACAAAGGGGTTTGAAATGCGGAGACATTCTATAGGTGTGGGTTTGGGGGGCCTCCTGTTTCCCCCCTGTTTCCCCTTTCGGGGAATGATGCCACCCTGTCCCATCTCGTTTCTTGTGAAGGATTTACCAAGTAGCACGTAGCATATGTATATGGACTTTACTTTTGATATGTGTATTACTGAATAATTCGAGATGGGTCGCTTCGGAGTGCTGGTCATTGTTTGGCAGACGTGAAAACGTGTGCCTTTAGGATTATCTCGTGTGGTTTTAGAATAACATGGATTCCGGTTTGTCAATACTCTTTCCTTGTTCAAAAGGGAGTAAAGGGTACAGATAAGAATAATAGATTGGTATTGGAAAACAGATGTGCTATAGAGACGAATGTAAAATCGTCTTTGATTCATCAAATCTTGCAACCAGCTTTATTTATGTCTATGGATTGGTTTTAGAGTGAGTACTGTGTTTTTTTTTCAACGGAGAGCATGTGTGAAACAACGGATAACTGTAGAGGAAGCAAGAGAGGCATTCTAAGACAGAGATCCGTGGCGCTCCGTTATCTTTGCTTACCCGCGTTTAACATCAATCTCACCTGGTGGTAAGTGACGATGAGGTCGAAGAAAATGTAATTTAAGGGTTTGTTGTTGTAACTTCTTGTTTAAACATGGTGTAACAAAAACCCGCTACAAAGCTGAAAGGATTCGCAAAAAAATAGATTCTTCATATATTTTGTACTGATACTTTATGTTCTATCAAACAAGTATAATTATAACAATTTATGAGGAAAGAAAAGGTTCTCATAATCTGCGAATCTTATCTTATGAATCTTATGATATAATGGAATAACCCCAGCGGCACTTCGACCCTTGAGGATCTTTTGTGCCTACCCCATTTTCACACTGGTCATCTCAGTGTGCAGGTTTCCTCACGACGTTTTCCTTCACCGTTAGAGCAGTCGGTAAATGTACGTAAGACTTCGAAAAATACGAAACACTCATTGGTACATGGCACTGCACGGTTTCGAACCCGGACCACGCCACTGTGCCACCGACGCTCTATCTGCGAAACTTACTGGTGGTAGATCATAATGTGTAACCACCCTCGTACTTATTTTTGCCGCAAAGCAGCAACGCTTGCATAATTACCGACACATGGGGCAATCCATCTTAGTCTTCAATCTTAACAGCGTATCGATCACCCTCTAAGAACATTATAGTTAGATGAGATTTAAAAAAAACTAAAAGTCTAAAAAGAATATCAGTTGAAATGAAATTCATTGTCATCTAAACGTATTCCTCACTAATTTATCCGAAACTCCGTAAAAATCAACAAGTGACAATTACACCAAATTCGAGCGTCTTAATTCTGACACCCCAACTCCCCCTATTGACTCAGAGTTCAGACTCATTACGCCGCGGGCTAATACTCCCGACCTACCGCAACACTCGCGTTCTACATTCGAAATTAAGCCGGATACGGAAAGCGGGGGAAATAAATGATCGTTTGAGAGTCCGCTCGCGGCGTTTGTTCCATATTTAAAAAGATGTTCTTATAAGTAATGGCGGTGATGGGTTTATGCAACATTTCGGTTTTTTTTTTGTATTTTTGTGCAAGTGGTTTTTGAGTTCATATGAAAACGTTTCAGTAATCAGAATAAAACTATTCTTACATGTTATTTCTTTATATACGTACATACTCACGTCTTTAACACAAAATATATATTATTTTGTGTCCATAATCCCGTGGAGGTAGACAGAGGAACCACCAACAGGTAGTTCCCACTTTTCGCCGTAAGATTTGGTGGACAAGTCTCATAGTCGCCTCGAACGACACCCACGGAAAGAGTTGGTGTGGTGATATTCTTTATGGCCGGTACGACACGGCTGTAATCTTTTCTATTCCGCTTTCAATATATTACATTCAAAACCGATTTCTATGTATAATTTTTTTACTTATTAACATACCGTTTACTTTCCCATAATGACCCTTTTCCAAAATTGCTACAATACCAAACCTTACGACGATCGATCAAACCTAACTATTTTTATGAGATGGCGTGCTAAACTGAGACAGTGCCATACCAACGCGATAGCATTGTCTCTGTTTAGCAAGCCATCTCATGAAATCATTTTCATTGTTTTGAGAATGATAATAGCTACACTGGTTTAGTTTCACTTTATAGAGAACCTTTCAGATATTCTTCTGTTATAAAACATTTGTGATATAGACCAAAGATTTAAATCTTTGATATAGACTCAAAGTACACCGCAGAGCAAGTATGGAAAAAAAAATGGCAAAGAAAAATTAAAAAAAATAATATGTTACGTGTCTTGCTGCATATAAAAAATTTCTTGATGCATATACAAAAATACTACAAAAGTAAAAACTTTCTATAATAGTTTTGGAGTTTTTTTGACTTGTTTGAAATGAATTTTATTTGCAAGAATACGTCATGTATGAAGGATCTTAAAATTACATAGGTAGTTCCAGCATATCCTACCACATTGTGGTGTGCAAATTTATATAATAGACATATACATTTTACAAGAAATTAAAAAAAAAACTTAAAAAAACAACTCAACTTGACAACTGACAGTTTACCTCTCCTCTTTTGAAATCAAATATCTTATCTAGGGGACGTTTGTGTAATTGAAGCTGTAACTTATTTATTTTAATTAATGCATATATGTACATAATTAGCTTTAATATTATAAATATATAATAAATAAATATACCTAGATATATAAATGTATATATTAATATATGTTATAAATTTATAATAGTCGTATAATCTCTTAAACTTAAATTGTAATTCTAAATTCTAATTCTGGAATCTGAATGTTAGATTGACACATAACATTATAAAGTGAGGGTCGGTGGCCTAGTGGCTAGGACGCCGGACTTCCATGCAGGAGTTTCGAGTTCGAAACCATGCAATGCCATGTACCAATGAGTTTTTCGTATTTTTTCGAAAACTTATGTACATTTACCGACTGCTCTAACGGTGAAGGAAAACATCGTGAGGAAACCTGCATGTCTGAGGAAATGAAAAGTTTCCAAGGGTGTGTGAAATCCACCAATTAGCACTGGGCCTGCCACATTGTAAAGTGGTCAATGTAATCTCCACGACACAGGCAACGCCTAGTGTGGAGGTTATAGTTTAATGTGAAATGTTAATTAATATTTTGTAAACGAATATTTTTTTTAATTTCAATTTTCAATATGTATTTATGACGATTGACGTCATACATAACCAGTGATCGTTATCAGGATTCAGTAACGGAGCCGGAATTGGATAAGAAACCACTTGTAAGCTACCTTAGCAGCAATGGGCTCTCAGTTCTATTTGCAGAGTTCTTATTACACGTAGTGTTACCTTTTTTGTGTCTGATATTTTTTTAAATGTTGTCCTTTGTGTTTAGTGTCAAAGTTGTCACTATATACTAGATAAATCTGATTTCTTTGAATCAAAACACAAATAAGTAATTAACTTACTTTTCCACGACATTTGAATGAAAATCAGTTAGGTAAGAGTAGAATCGAAACTGGAATATTCAACGACTCAAAAATGACAATGGGCCATTTTTTCATTATCTAAGACCAATGGTTCCTTATTCAAATATTTCTTTTTTTCTATATTCTGCCAACACAAGCTAACTTCAATAGATGTTAAATCTTTTTCACAATATTATGCCGATTCATTTCACGAAAAAAACAAACAAAGTGAAACTGGCTTACGAGTGGTTACTTTTATCCAACTACGACCCTGTTACTGAAATCCAAATTACGATCACTGTACATAACTCATAAACGTTACACCTTTTCAGTAGCTGTAAAACGAAATCAAAACACTCTCTGTGTGAATATATAAATAACACAAGGTCAATAAAAAGCCGATTACAGCTCTACATTTCCCTTCACTCAACACTAGGTCAATAAAAAGCTGACTACTGCTCTACATTTCCCGGGAAAGTTGTCCCGCCAACATCAACACTTTCCCGGGAAACTCCAATCAAACTTTCCACTTTCACTATCGCATAACGTCGTCCCAAGGCGGTATAATTAAACGTTTCATGAATGGGAGGAAGAGAGACAGGCAGTGTGCGAGTGGGACGGAATCGTCTGGTGAGCGTAATCAGTTTTACGGTAAGCGCAAATTATATGGGGGTGCGGAGTGCTCTCACTTAGTATTAGTACATTTGGGTAAGGTAACGGTTTTTTCTAAGGCACTGCGCTGATTTAAACAACAACTAGCTACTTATACGTAAGAACAGTATTTTTCAAAATTATTAAATTTTTGTAACTAATTTTCTAGTTGTCTTAGTGCCGAACTTCTATTCGATTTTGGTCAAATTAATGACTGTGTCATATTATTTTACTCTTTTATTTGACTAACATATCGTGTAAAATGATCTTTACTAAACACTACAACATAAAACTCTGAAATAAAATATTTTTTAATCTTTCTTTTCTTATGTTGTCGTGTGGTTAGTGGCTAGCCTATTGTCAGAGGCCTACGAGAATCCAGAATAAATCTGACAAAAATATATTTAATTTAAATAATTCGTTTAAAATGTAGTAATGCCCCGTGTACCAATGAGTTTTACGGATTTTTCCGAATACTTATGTACATTTACCATCTGCTCGAACGGTGAAAGAAAACATCGTGAGGAAACCTGCATGTCTGAGGAAATTAAACGTTTCCGAAAGTGTGTGAAATCCACCAATCAGCACTGGGCCCGCTCGGTGGATCCTGTGGGGAGGCCTGTGCCCCAACAGTGGGGACACTAATAGGCTGGTGATATAATTAGCTTAAAAACAATCCTATAATTTTTAAATCTCATACAATTAAACAAGAGACGAACCTGAGAGAGGAACTTGCCTCCTATAATCCCTATACTAACTATTCCTATTCCTACCTTCTACCGTCCTACCATGCCTAGCACAAAAACTGTACCAAACGCTATGCAAACAAGTGCGAGTACCCCGGATGCGGGGGTGAATTAGCGGGTTAACAAGGGTACAGTTTAAATCACGAATGTGGACGGGGCTTCCCCATTACGTTCCGTTTCGCGATTTTGATTGTTTACGTTTAGTTGCAATATAATTTGTTGCCTGAAAATAAATAATTTATTGTTATTATAATTATTATTAACGTAGAATGGTGTCCTTTCGTTGGGGCTAGCTACATCGAAATTCAAAAGGACGATGACGGTAGGTCTACACTTCACTTGAGCATTATATACGTCGATGTTTCAAAAAAATATGTCAAAAAATTAAAAGGCCGTGAAGTGGCTGATGAATAAGATTGTGGTGGCAGGGTCATAGGTTGCTAGAAGAAAAGGAATCCTAAAAATCAACACGGAAACAGTCACATTCAGATTCCGAAAATTTGGTAGAATTTTTGTCGTTTTAGCTAAATAAATACTTTTGAATGTTGTAATTACTGCACTCTTAGATCAAAATACACAATTCAAATAACGTCTGTAATAATAAATAAACAGAAAAAGTGGAGCAAAAAAACTTTCCAAAGACATTTACGCTCCAACTCACTCACCATTTTCTGGAAAGAGCAAACCGACAAATTACAAATGGAAACAAAACGGAACGTTGCGACAAAGGAAAAAATCGAACGCCGTGAAAATTTGAATAAGGAATCATTTCTTTTTTTATTCCTTTTTTCGTCGACTGTCAATCATTTGTCTGGGGCACGGGGAATCGTTATTTTCTGTGTTGATGGATGGATTCCTTTTTACTTGGATACGGTTACATTATGCGTGGGTCTTTTATGTAGTTCGTAGTTCATATTTCATCTGTGGGGAGTGTGTGATGTGTGTGGGGATGTGTGTGTGTGGGGCGAAGAGAATATTTTATTTATTATTATTTTATCTGTTTTGCAGGAAATCTTACAGCTTAATAAATTATATATAGTAAATGTTCTTTAAATATTTGTATGCCAAATCAGATTCCACTCATTAAATTTTTTTTTTTAAAATAACAACATAAGAAGGACAGAAAGGAGAATAATAATAGGATAATATATTATATAATACATATTAGTATTTATAACATATTTGCTCGTAAAGTGGCTGTAATTACACCAATTTCAATATCGTAATGTATCTCATTACGCACTTGTGCGTTATAGTAATGTGAAACGCACGAGTTTTTTTAAATAAAGTAACATGTACGGTTTTTTAAGATGCTCCGTCTAAAAATGAACGATACTTTTTAAAATCTTAGCAAAGAGTTTTTATGTTAAAAAAGTGGTCAATATTTTATGAATAAAATTAACTTTGGGAGATAAAATATAATAAATAAAGATTTAATTCTTTAATTTAATTAATTTTGACAATAAATTACAACCATTTATCTGTAACAAAAACACAAAAATATTAATTTACTTTATTAGTAATACTGGCTGTTTTTGTACCTTTACCTAAAAAAAGTTGATGCGCGCGCATCGCTAATTTGTGGACAAGTAAAATTATTCCGCGCGCTTTTTCTTTTCGCTGTATTGTTTTTATTTGAAAATGTCGTCAAGTAGTGATGAATTTATTAATTTGACACCGCCACAAGTCTTAAACGCAGCGAAAAAGGCTACTCTAAGCCTCTTGCCTGAAAAATCGACCGATAGATACTTACAAGCGTATCAAAATTTCATCATATGGAAAACAAGCAAAGATGCAAATTCATTTTCAGAAAATGTGTTTTTAGCATATTTCATGGAACTTTCTCAAAAATATAAGTCAAGCTCATTGTGGTGCTACTATTCAATGCTAAAAAGCAACTGGCAACGTAACAATCACTTTTAAAAATTGTTCAAATTTCTATAACTGCTTTAACAAGTAATTAAAGATTTATTCGTTTAAGAAAGTCAAAGTTTTATTTATTTCCTCGTAAATATGTTATAAAACGTCGTATGACATACGTGCGCTTTGAAAATTACAGCCTCTGCTTCCTTATAGCCCTCGCCTACGGCTCGGGCTAGCAATATCGCCTCGGCTGTAATTTTCAACTTACCGCACTTATATCATAATGTACTATTACGTATTTACTATAAGTATAGGTGTGTGTGTGTATGTGTATGTGTGTGTGTGTGTGTGTGTGTGTGTGTGTGTGTGTGTGTGAATATACTTGTTTTAAGATGAAATTTTTTCTCATGTTCGACGTCTCGTAATAGGAGATAATCCTGCAATGTTTTCCCACTAGAGGCGCCACTAGCACAGTTAAAAAACCATTCAAAGTGCGTATACAACTTAAAGATGATTTTGTTCTGAACATAAGATAACCTAAATTTATTGCTTTCAGTGACAATACTTTGATAAATAAATAATGATTGTTTTGATTAATATTGGATGATTTTACAAGATTTTTGTTTAATAAACTTTAAATTAATAATACATACCTGTTTTAATTTTAAAGTGTAACTTAAAGTAAAAAATAAACTGAAAAATAAATTCCTAACTTGTTAAGTTTTCATACACGAGCGTGCTTACAATTTTATTATTATTCATTGGTATTATTAGTAAATTCACATAATTATCAATATCGGTACCTAGTACAGTTTTAATGTAACTGATACTACGATACAAAGTATTGGTCACAACGGTCACATCACTAGTAAGGTACTTGACACCTGCCAGGCGTAACTTCGTAGACCGAATACAGAGTAGGTTTGGTTCAAGGAGATCCTTGTAGTAGGTTTTGTCTTTTCGTGTTATCCTGTCTGCCGTTTTCCTGCCCTTTCCTTTTAAATAACCATAGGAATTGAATCCGGAATTCAGTTATTTTATCTACTCATTAAAATTCACACATTATAATCAAAATTCAGGAAGACCTGAAACTCCAGTACCTCACGTGTCGGTAATTACGCTGGCTTTCTAATCCTTCAATCTGAAACGCAGTTGCAGCAGAAATACTTACAAGTGTGGTACAGTCGCGAACCTTAATTTGGGACTCATTTTAACACTTGGTCATAATAAAACGTAGATCGCAATCAAAAGACATTTAATACTAGCGTTAATAATTGCTCCAGATTCCGTGGACAGCACATCGTATTCATTCTACGTGAACTCAAATGCCTTCGTGGAATTCTCGAATACTTCGGCCACATTGCCAGGAAAGACAGTGACAACTTCGAAAAACTCATTGTGACCAGAAAAATTGAAAGCAAAAGGTCTCCAGGACGTAGTCCGATGCGCTGGTCCGACCAAATCCGCGCCACCCTTGACTCTACAGTTCACGATGCCATCCACACCGCCGGGGACAGAAATAAATACAGGAAGATCATCCGCCAGAAGGTGGTCACGATCCTCAGCATTGAGGATTACAAAGCGAGGAGGTCTAGCGTTAATCTAGTATGTATGAGAAGGTTGTTCAATGTGTCACAGTGGGTCCTAAATCCCAGGGCGACTCTACAGTCATACCACCTTCAAAAATGTAGTTTACCTTCAATCAATCAGCTATCCAAAACACGCCCCTATATAATCAAAACGTCTAATACATAAGCAATACATCTTAACGTTATCCCGGCTTATTGGAAAAATATATAACTCCCGGTGCGCTAGTCATGTAGATTGGCATCCGAATCGCATGGAAATTCGATGTTTTTTTACCTACCACATTACCTATTCTGTACGGTCCTTTGTATTTGAGGCCGTGTTTACATTATGAGATCGTGGTATCGTTCATATTTTCTTTGCGCGGTTTTTTGATGTTCTGTTAGGTGGGCTGATGGTTTGGGGAAAGCGTTCTGATATCGTTAGTGAAGACAAAATTGCGGGGGATTTTAAAGGGTGAAGATTGTTTAGTTGCCAATTAATTTGTATCGCAAGCATAGGTTATTTTTTCTCTGTCTCTGTCATACATTGGCGTATCGCCGTCAATAACCAAATATGAGAGGTTATGTTGATCGTTCATGCTGTAATGGCGTGTTCGTCCTATTTTATTGCTTACAAAATGTATGCAATGGTTTTTTTTTCGTGAAACTAGTGTATTTTACCTAAAAATCATCTGTGTTAAGTGAACGTTATATAAGACAGTGAAATGGGAGTGAAATTACTACAGGCGGTGTAAACCCGGAAACCTAACCTTCAATTGCACTTGGAATGCAAGACACTAGGCATTCCTGATGCATACGACTCTCCCATAATCTCGGCGTTGGTAAAATGTTTTTTTCAAAACAGAGGCCAAAAGAAAAAAACTAAATAGTGGCCGAAGTCTCCTTTAAGAGCCGAATGGTTTTCTAAGAGCTCCCGGACTGTACGTAGAGTTTTCAGGAAAGGTCGATTTGTAACTCACCGTTGCACGAAACGTTAAAATTCATGCTATCCCTTTCTACGCCACAACTCATTGGGATGACACGAGACTTAAGAAAGCCTTAACTTTAAGGACGTTTCTTACACTCCAACTCACTTGTATCAAATATAAATCCTGCAAGTCTTCAATGCCGGTGAAATGTGTGAAATAGCTGATTTCAGGGAAATAGCCGAATCCCTTAGAATTTGGGGTTTATTGGTTGTCAGTAGTGACGGATGGTGGATTAAAACTGTATAACTCCGGAGTTATGAGATTGGTTGGAGGGGAAGGGGGCTGTAAATATTGCATGTAAATAAGTACCGTCTTTTACCTTTTTAAAGAGTAAGTAGTATATAGGAAAGAATCCTGGGTAACCACTTCCCCGCCCCCAAACCGCCTCCCTTCATAACCTCCACCTTCCGCCAAAGGTGCTCCGGAGCCTCAGAGCTACAGTTCTCCCCAGTTTGGCCAAATCCTTAGAGGATTCGGCTATTTCCCTGAATTCCACTATTTCTCAGCGACATATGCAACTCAACGCATCGGGAGTCTCCCCACGTACACAAGACAACCGTAGAATCGAACGTTGGATGGGTAGAATAGTTACCTTATCTCGTTTAATATGAAACTTGTGGTCTGTGAGAGGAGAGATCCTGAATTTAAGTGGGGTTGAGAGATGACCTCATGACCACCGTAAAGTTCTTATTAGAACGTCGCCATCGTCGCCCATTCGATGATTGTTTTTTTGTTTTTTTAGCCAGGGATATCTGAGAAAAAGACACTGTCTGCAAGAATATTTTTTTAAAGTCATGTGTCGGTGTAACCAAAATGCGACTAGACTAAATGGGATAAACCCTTTCAATTACTGTTCGTTATTTGATATGTGACTTAAAATTTTCATAGGTGTGACCAAATGCTTCTCAGCCTTTCCAGGATTTCTCGATAATGAGGGATTCCAGCGTAAATTTCTGCCATTCGAGATAGATACCGCTGCATCTAAAAGAAATGTCAAAGTGACAGAAAAGTTGTTTTGACTTATTGTTTGTTCATTTCATATTAGGTAGCTGTTTAATAGACTTCGATAGACAGTGGATGGAGCTGATCTGGTTCTTCTGTTAGGCGTTTCCATTACAATAGACCCATAAGGAGTATACCACTCACCTTGACTGGATTTGAACTGCGTCTCATAGAAAGGAGCTAGACTGCGTGGTGTCCAACAGTGCACATCAGTTTTCTCACTAATCACAAAGTTTTGGCTAGCCAATTTATTACACACACACAGTTAACATATAATAACACATAAATTGAAGGAAATTGTACAGAAATATTGAGATAAACCACATAAACCGATTTTTTAATTGTCCGCTGTAGATTTCGTGTGGTCGAGGCAAGATGGCAGCCGATCGAGAGTCTCCCACCACTCGCACGCCCGCATGTCGCGGATATTGTAGTATACCCACTTAAAGGTAAATTATAATGTCCGAACAGTAACTTTAATAAAAATATAGAAATTCATCGAATTCATCATTTCCCAGTGATATAACAAGAACTATGAGCAAATAACAAAGAATTAATATCGCCGATCAATAATAAAAAAGATTTTTTTTAAATTCAAATTTTATGGCCTAGTTACATGCTAGGTATTTTGGCACATTTTGACATTCCAGTATACAATCAAACAGATTGGAAGCTGCCGGAAAATCCTTAATTGCCTGTTGTGATTTCTAAAATGATAGCAGAATTCGTTAGAAAAATTACCAACTATCGATTTTGGGGACAGGGGGTGTCGTATAGGTCGCAAGGAATTTGAGATTCTTTTCTATGGTAGTCGAAAATTGCGAGAGATAATGACCCCTGTGAACCCCCTTTCTACGCTTGTTTCTAAAGTGTCCCAACAAACCAGTGACCCCTGCTTTCCCCGTCACAGTTTAAGCATTCAAGAGAGGTCTTTCCCACTCCTTACATGACACGTGTTCTAAAGTTCTAAGTAAACGAACAGACTCAAACCACGTTAACCCTATAATAGTACGCGTGCTAGGCGGTAGATGGCGGCACGTACGCCGCGCGCCGCCGCGTCACGTGATCGGCATTCCAAATTTGAAATCGAAGGAAGTTTTAAAACCTCTCCTCTCCTAGTATTCGGCTGGCTCTTTAGCAAATATAACTGGATTGTGACTTGAATAAGCGGCAATTGTTAGGAACGGGTGCAGTTGAATATAGAATTTGTTCGTATTTACATGCCTTTAGGTATTTTTGTCTTGTTTGAGGTTGGCTGCGCTTGTGCCAGTGCTAGAAAAAAACTTAAAAGAATTGTAGTTAAGCCACATGTTTGTCTTTACTTTTTTACGTTCAGTCTCTATGGTAATCAGGGTGCAGAAAATTTTAGGTGCATTTTCGATAATTTACCGGTTTTTTTTTCATCAATTGGCTGCATTTTGTTCTGGACACTGAGAATTTTGATGTTTCTTTATTTAGTGAACCGGCGTGAGCCAAAACAAACAAAATGGCGGGAAACATTTCTGAACAAATTGAAAACGTACTTTTTGCCAGAAATATCCTTTATGAATAATATGATAGATAACACATGTAATTTGTATAGTTTTTGCATTGTTTGTTTATAAACAAACTAGAATAATTTTTAAAATTAAAACAAGAAAACATATTTTTTCTGAATATTTTTTTTTGTGTGGCAAATAATTGTTTTTTTTTTTATGAATTTCTGTGCTGCGAAAATCGTCTCACTGGTCAATTTAATTGAAATTAGAAGTTTCTTTCTTGACGACACGATATTAAAGCCCCATGAGTCTGTCCATAGATGTCTATGGCAAACAACTAAGTATACAATTTACATTCGCTAAGTTTCAAATAACCCCGTCTTCACCTTCGAAATTTCATAACACCAACCCCATTACTAACACTCGAAAAATGGAACAAAAAAAATCATAACACGCTTGAATACGCGATACATTTCTTCATATCCGCCGTATTTCGAATGAAAAATGCGCAAAGAGTTGACTGCTCGAAACGACTCCTTTCCCCCTCGAAGGGGGGAACTACAAATCCGCTAGAACGAGACCCACCTACAAGCCAGACGAGGATGAAACGATAAACCCGAAAAGATGGATGGTATACACAATGTCACTGCTATGCTGAAATTGTATATTTTATATTCGGTACAAAAAGGCTTCCACAACATACGATATTAAAAAGGACCGCATGTGAATTTTCCGCGAGTAGTTATATTGTTGAAGAATTTAATCTTGTGGCGACAAGGGATGAGTACTAAAGTAAAGGATTATTGGAATGTGCCGGGTACAAGGGTTTTATTATGTGACTCGATGTTCAGGCGTTCCGGTAATGACGTGTGGGATTTGCTCGGGTATTTTGGGAACATCATTGTTGGAGCGGTAATGATGGTTTGATTTATTCACGCAAAAGGTAACTTTAAAGGTAAATTGGAATGTTTTTTGCACTCATACATTCCCTTAAAGTCAATAGACATAGTCTATTGAAATAGATTGCGTAACTGGTGCGGGAAGGTAGAATTTTTCGCTACGAGTGTTATGGATACACGAGTGCGACATGTGGTATGATAGACACGATATTGTTAGTTTAACTGCGAGAGAAGCATAAAATAAATAAGAAATGAAGAAAGAAAGAGAAAACAAAAAAACAATAAAGTGTTTTAATAATAAAGAGTTTTTTCTTTTTTTCTTATTTATTAACTAAATATAATTAAATAGTTACACTCCATAATACAATAGGCAATAGGCACCTGGCTCAGCTAATGCTTGAGTGAATACACTTGCTTGTTTTTACAATAACTATATACAGCAATTAGCAGTGGTTAGTGTGTGTATGTAATCTCCACGACACAGGCAACGCCTAGTGTGGAGGTTATAGTTTAATGTTAAATGTTAATTAATAATTTGTAAACGAATTTTTTTTTTTCAATTTTCAATTTATTTATATCTATGTCTGTCCATAGAGAGTGAGTTTTCCATATTATTCATACGTCCTTGGGTGTGAGTGAATTAATCGTGGATGCACCAGTGCGGGAAAGTGGTACTTCCCGCGGTCCATAAACAAACCCATTTGAGCAGTGTAACAAAAACTTACATTAAGTACTGAAAATATTAAGATATTTGAGTATATCTAGATAATGAGTATATCTAGGTAATGAGTATATCAATTTACAAAATGGTTAATACTTGCGGTTGTTGGTACTTGGTGAAACTTGTAGTACATGATCAGACCCAAACAATATACTGTTTCACGGGTTTTATTGTATTGTATTAATTACGACCGGTTTCGTTTGCACATCTTCAGATATTTGTTGGGTCTGATCAATTTACAAAATGGAACAATGTTTTTCTCAAAAACGTAAAACGATAATAAAGGAACATTTCAACAACAGTATTTGATAATGAATTATTAAATATTGGGTTTGGCACTGTTCTCATCTTCACGAAAGGGGTAGGTAGGTATTAATTTAAAAAAAAGATGACACGAAAAAATCCCAAAAGTCGATTCGATAAGTATTACAAGGGGACGCATACACTGATACCGCGTTACGAAACACTTCTAAAGCAAAGATAAGCTTAAACTTTATAGAGCAATTTCCCAAAAAATGGCGGATGATAGCAAGCAAGGTGGAAAACGAGGTTGTATTATGAACTTCGATCGCTTTAGGAGATACAGAAACATCCTGTTGTTTACGGCGGCTCTGGTTCTGATCATCCCATTTTCAAAAAAATTTGGATGTCCGAAGAATGCTGAGTTTGAATTTCTATAAGAATTCTTTTAAGCTCCATATTCGGCTATAAAACATTTTTATTGTATAAGGAGAGCATCTGATGGTAAGTGCAATGGTCACCGTCGCCTATAGACAACCTCACCTCACTATGATGTAATTAGAGGGTTTTCGATGCTCTGCCAACCTTGAGGACTTAGATAGAATGCCTCCATGTGCCAGTAATTACGCTCAAAATCAAAATGTTTGTTTTTTGTTTATTTTTACAACGTCATTTTTTTTACTCTACCACCGCTTCGTAAGGTGCTGTAGCTGAAAGGAAAGAAACGGCGCAAGAGACTTTCAGCAGTACATCTTTTGAAATAAATATATCTTACAATAATTATGAACACGCTGGCTCTATTACCCTTTCAATCTCAGGACAGCTACTAGCTTTTCGGCAGGCTGACTCTACATAGAGTTAAACCTTCAAAACTTCACTTAACCACTGAACTTACTCTATGCTATGATACATTTGACTGGAAATAGATTTTCATTTCGTATCAAATTCCATAAACCTATTAATAAGTTTACTTTGTTATTGAGTTGACGGTATCGTAATGAAAATTACCTAACGACCCTAAGTAATGAAGTAGTTCGTGTTACTGATCGTGGTTTCATATTGAACAAATTACCAAATGGGAGTTGTTTGGAGCGTCGGTGGCGCCGTGGCTAGGACGTCTCCCATGCGGGAGGTCCGGGTTTGAAACCAGGCAATTTCATGTACCAATGAGTTTTTCAGTTTTATCGAAAGATTTACGTACATTTACCAACTGCTCTGACGGTGAAGGAAAACATCGTGAGGAAACCTGCACACTGAGATAACCAGTGTGTGAAATGGGGAAGGCAATGGCAAAACCCTGTAAATCTGTCAAGACAGTCGTTCTGTTATTAATCCTTAGAATGATCACGACCCTCAGCAATGAGGAACACGACTTAGAAGAAGGGAGTTGTGTGCTCATAGACGATCCATTTTAACAACGAACAAAATTTATAAGACTAAACTGACACAAACAACTTTCAAAACGAAAAGTTGATAAGCCAGGGGCACACTACCGGCGTATTTGAATATTAAAGGCATTGTTAGTCAAATTAGTTAGCAGATGCAAGCTTCAATCCCTCACCTCGTCCGGTGTGGCACGCACCTAATTGGGTCGACATTTACATTACAATAAAGTAAGTAGTTGCTAGAGGTAGACTAGTTGGTGGCCATGGCTTTACTTGCGTAAGTACGGTAGGAATTTTTTAAACCTTAGTCGTAAGAACACTTGTGCAGTCTCGTGAAATATTTTTCTTGAATTCTACTGATGTGATTTTGAGTACTGTATACTTCTTCTTCTTTCGAGTTGATGATCCGAACTAATTTTTGGCAGCCACATCGATAGCCCTCTGGTTGGCCTCGAAAAGGTCCTCCCGCGTGCAGGTGGTCGGACACGCGGGACAGCAGAGCAAGTGCTCCACGGTTTGAGGGGAGACACCACACTCACACTTTACTTGATCGCTGGAAAACCCATTTGTGAAGATTATCTCCGCAACAGCCAACCTGGGTTCGCAGGCGATTAAACGTTTTCCAAGTTGGCCACGGGAGTTTGAAACCCTTCCTCCTGAAAAAATCTTCTATTGGCGGTATGAAATCTTCAGGCGGGTATTTCTCCCGCCACAGCTTGCATCTTACTACTGGCGGGTTCTTTCCAGGGTCGATGGGAGAAACGCTTCGCAGAAACTGTATACTATGAAGCGTTAAGTGAACTTTTGTAGTAGGTATGTTCAAACCTGCTTTTTGCGAAAATGATACAGTACAGTTTGCAACAAAACTACCAATTGCTATATTTGAAATTTTCCAAATGTTATATTTTTGAAATGCTTGCAAGAAATTTGACTTGCGAGAAATGGTTTTTTGGGGTCTCTAGGAGTTTTTGCGATGATCATTATGAGTACTATTTAATATTCTTTATTTTTACTTCCTTAGTACCTTGTCGCTTTGACTTATTTGTGACACATTCTAACAAATCTCAAGGAATTATAAAAAAAACTTATTGTGACAAAACCTTCTTTCACACAACGTTCTAAGATTCAACGTGTAGATCCTAGTTCTGTAAGATTTTCTTACCTTTCCTTCTTCTGTTGTCATCTATACTTTGTGGTATCAAGCTATACTCTGTGGTACCCAGAATATAGCTTTTTTTAGCTTGATATGTCTTTCACTGTTGTAGGTAAGGTAAGAAAATCTTACTGAACTAGGATCTACACGTTGAATCTTAGAACGTTGTGTGAAAGAACGTTTTCGATAGAAGAATACAACGCTTCATAAGTACGGTGTTTAGGTTTTTGTAAATTTTCAAAATGTTTTTGATTTTTGTTTTGCTGCCGGTATTTTCTACCCAAATTTTTGTATATTTTCTACTCGTGTGTCGGTATTTGTGTTTGCTACCATATCCGTTCTTTAACTTGCAAGTTGTTGTTTTTTCTCCAAGACGCGGCGAACAGGGAAACGTTCATAAATCCTTTGGCGGCTGTCAACCGCACGCCTAGTGGGTAGCCGTATATTATGTGTAGTAACGGTTTTTTTACGCCTTCACTGAGGGGCGCTAGTGGTTACTGGCGTTACTTTGTTTTTTTTTAACGTGCTGTATTTTGGTTTTGCTTCGAAAATTAGCAGTTGCGTATTATATTTCACTCGCAAAGTTAAATTTTGAAAGTATAGGAAAATTAAATGGAAATTCATGAGATTTTTTTGAGAGTTATGAAGACTCCATACATATTTATAGAGTTTTAGAATTCGTTCGTTAGAAATAAGTATCAATGTAACAGATGTTTACGTAATCGATTGTAATTTCAGATATCCTTTTAAGGAAACCATTTTATGAAGAACCTCCAATGGAAGCCCATCCAGACATCAAAATTCAAACATAATTCCATAGCCACTTGGCACCATAGCCTAGAATAAGTAATAGTACTAACTATAGTAACCCCAACATTCTCTATTCAAATAAAAACGGAAACGCCACATTTTCTGCACCGCATCGCGGGAAACCCTGGCAACGGTCCACACTGGGCCAGAGCGAGACACAGGATAGTTTTCCGCATAAAATAAAGATCAATCAGAGCGGGATGACAACGCGTTTATTGGTTCCACCATGTTTGCGGCTATCACTCTTGGCTAACTTCTGACGCTATTTTCTTGGCGCGAAGGGGTAATAGATTTTTCGTTTGTTCAAGATTCCGATTTTAAAAGTGTGTTATTGCTTCATCAAATTCGGATAAGTTGCTAAAAGCATGCAGGATATAGACAATGTACGAGCTTACGATATAAGAATAAGACATATACCTGGTACGGTTAAAATATTATTCCCGATTTTTTTCTTTTTTCCTACATCGGTCGTTTCTAAATTTATTTTCCGCACACCCACTAATAAACAGTATCTTTTCATGCGTAGACAGACGATAGAAAATTGCTCATAGAACACTATTGATTTTACTCGTTTTATACATATAAGTATATTTCGAGTTACTACCACTCAGATAATTTTACGCCACCAGTAATCAAATAAAGGTAAGGGAAAAGATGTTTCTAAATGTTACTAGAAAATTGAAAATTATTACTATTTTTTTAATTAGTTACTGTTATTTGTATATGTGATTTTAATATTTTTAATAGGTAGTACTTATTTATAGTAATAATAATTAAAGTAAAGTAAGTTTTTACTCAGCGTGCTATGGAAAGAGCTATGCTCGGAGTATCTCTGCTGGATCGAATCCGAAATGAGGAGATCCGGCATAGAACAAAAGTTATCGACATAGCTCATAAGATTAGCAAGCTGAAGTGGCAGTGGGCCGGTCACGTCTGTCGCAGAACCGACATCCGCTGGGCGCCTACGCGAGTTCTGGAGTGGAGACCGCGTTTGGGAAAACGTAGTGTGGGATGATGGAGCGACGATCTGCGCAAGGTGGCTGGCAGCGACTGGATGAGAAGAGCCGAAGATCGGGCTCAATGTCGCGCCCTGGGAGAGGCCTGTGTCCAGCAGTGGACTAGAGTGGGCTGCTGATGAAGTTTTTACTCGATAGGTGTGACGAAAATCGTCGTGTGATAAGTGCGCGAAAAAGCAATACAATTCCTCACTTTCCGCCCTAGTTTCACAATATACTATTTTAGATACAGATTTTATACCCATAATTGTGAAGAGCGTAAAGTAAATAAAATAAGACAATAACCGCAGGATGCTCGACTTGGGAGTCAGGAGCCTCTCCAAGAAGCTCAAAACTTTTGCCAACAATATATTTGTCTGCTCACCGCCCGTGTGTTGTTTAAGCTGAAGACACAGTGCGGAGCGGAGCGATGAGCGATTGAAGGAAAGCAAACGAGCAGACGGGTCACCAGGGACCCAATTCGCCTAAATTACAACGGTTTGAAGCGCAAGAGAGCCAGCGTAATTACCGGCACATGAGACAATGCAAGTCCATAAGGTTATCAGCGCATCAAAAACCCTCTAATAACATTGTAGTGAACTGTACCATTAGGTAGCCCGTTCGCTTGTCAGGGGCCCAATTCGCCTAAATTACAACGTTTGTACCTCTATTTCTATCCAATTTCAATTTAGTTTTCGTTCCAATTCTATTTGGACACCAAATCGCATTCTGCTGACGCATAACTCTACCACTGCCATCTTTCGATTTACTATCGATCGGGCAAAAGTACCTTGGGAGGAACTTAAGTCCGATCGTTATATTTGACAGTTGAAGCGTTTTGTTACCGTCCAACTGCGATTCAGTATAAACTAAACGTTTTATTAGAATGCACAAATACGTTACTGGCCGATCGATCGTTGACTAGATCGGAACTTAACTGAAATTGGATCGTTAGTGGATGTTAGCATACGAAACACGTCATAACGATGCAGTTTAGATTCTATTTAGTTACGTTGTATTTAGTGGAACCGATCTCCTGATAAGCGGTCACCGTCATCACCCTCATCTCACCTCGTCTCCCATCTGTTCGTAAGAAGCGATTTGCTTTTTCGTTCATTTTGCGAACGGCTAAGGAACGGCTAAGCCTGTCGTTGTCTGTATTTACCGAAACCTACAACCTTGGGATTTTCAAGGCCAGAGTGAATAGGCATTTACTGGACCCGCATGCTCGACGATGGAGCATCGTAAGGACCTCATCGTCGCTTACCATCAGGCGAGATTTAGGTTAAATGCGGGTTTAGTAGTCAATAAAAAAAACCTCACATTGGCCATAATGACCAAAATGAAATAACAATTTGGCCAATTAATATTAATTTAAAGAGATTACAGTGATTGTTGTTACTGTTCCATGGAGATCACTGTGATAAATCACAGTTATTTTGCTACTCTGTTACTAATACCCATAATAATTGTAAAAAGTAAATCTCTTGCTATGCTATTCTTCCAAGTCGTGTTCCTCATTGCTGAAGGTCGTGATCATTCTAAGGAATTAATAACAGAACGACTCTCGTGGCAGATTTAATGGGGTGCTTTGCCATTGCCTTGCCAATTTCAAACACTGGTTATCTCAGTGTGCAGGTTTCCTCACGATGTTTTCCTTCACCGTCATAGCAGTCAGTAAATGTACGTAAGTCTTTCGAAAAAACCGAAAAACTCATTGGGACATGGCATTTCCTGGTTCCGAACTCGGACCTCCCGCATGGGAGCTAGGTCCTAGCCACGACGCCACCGTCGCTCTCTTGCTATGCTGTAGTCATACCCTAAACTACAATAAAGGCAAACGAACAGACATACGATCGGACAACTTTTCCTCCTATACGTTACCAACTTATATTTTGTGGGAAAACTTTACCCTTTACAATACAAATACATATTTCGTGAAGTTTACCGTTTTGCTGCCTGATTCAACATGGGACTCGGGGACTCTACATTAGTTTGAAGTCAGCTTTTTTAACCCCCGACCGAGGAATGTTACAAGTTTGACACGTTTGTCTGTCTGTGGCATTTTGAACAACAGATGATCCGATTTGAACTCGGTTCTTAGATAGTCTGATAAATATTGGACCAGTGGTTTCCAAGATCTTGGAGTATCTTTGATGTCAGATGGGATTTCTGGAACGGTAATGGCTAGATGGTTCGAATTTGAGCTCAAATGTTCCAGTTTATGGTGCGTTTCCAAGATCTGAAACCTTGAGGTACTGATGATGACCAGGAAAAAGTTAGTGAACTTCAATTTTACGGTATGAAACTGGAAGAAATTTAAGATTTTCAGTCCGCCGAAACTATAATAGTTAGATGGGGTCTTCTCGAACTAAAGTTGTAGGGAATCCTGAGACATTACAAGATAAAAGAAACTAAAGATGGTGGCCAAAAAATAAATGAAAATGGTGTGGAGCTAGGAATTTTAACATAGCCATGGTGAGGCCGAAGCCCGGATATTAACCTGCTGAATGTTCTTAGCAATGTCAGATGAAAAATGGACCAGTGGTTTTAAGATATTGGAGTATCTTGGGATGTTGGAGTATGATGGGATCTCTGGAACGGTAAAAATTAGGTGTTTCGAGTTTGAGCTCAAATGTTTATGACTATGGTGACCTTCCCACATCTGGAATCTTGAGGACCTGATGATGACCAGGAAAAAGTAAGCGGATCTCTACAATGGTACGTCGAGGGTTTGTTAAATTTTTAATTTAGAGTTGGAGGAGAGCAGACGAGCAAACGGGCCACCTGATGGTAAGTGCTCAACATCGTCCATAGACATCTCACCTCATTATAATGTTATTAGAGGGTTTACGATGCGCTGCTAACCTTGACCACTTAAGAAGAAGAAGAAAAACACTTTCTTGCCACAAAAAAATACGATGGAGATGAGAGATAGATAGATAGATGGAGTGCCTCATGTACCGGTAATTACGCTGGCTCTCTTACCCTTCGAACCTAAACACAGCACTGTAAGTATTGCTACTTTGCGGCAGAAATAAGAGGGTGGTACTAAGCCAGGCGATTCTACAAATTAGGATCTACCAGATGCCAGATATAGACTTAAAATGGCATCCTATATGTACGAGTATGGTATTGCGCGTGTCTCTATGTGACGGTGACCATACCATCACCAATGCCTCTTTGTCATACCCTAAATAAAAAATATATAATATATTTCCATATAATAAGAATAAGAATAAGTATATTTGTGCGGTAAGATGACAAAGTATCCATAGTCCATACACCAGTAGGAACTTAAGCATATGTTATATTAAACTAAATAAAATTAGTGAGCAACAAGTTAGTTTACAATAAACGCTGACCTCCGAACTAGGAAGTTCCTGTATCTCGGAGGACAGATCTCTATAAGTTTGAAGGGCTAGCTGAAAGAAATCTCTACTAGGAATAAGCTCTACCTGTGATCGTGGTTTGTAAAATTTCTTGTTTATTGTTTTTTGTAATCTTATGAGTACAAATAATAATGTACTGTTATGTAGGTATAACGAGCGTCGGTGGCGTCGTGGCTAGGACATCGGACTCCCATGCGGGAGGTCCGAGTTCGAAACCAGGCAATTTTCGAAAGACTTATGTACATTTACTACTGCTCTGACGGTGAAGGAAAACAAAGTAAGGAAACCTGCACACTGAGATTACCAGTGTGTGAAATGGGGAAGGCAATGGCAAACCACCCCATTAAATCTGCCACGAGTGTCGTTCTATGAGATTAATTCCTTAGAATGATCACGACTCTCAGCAATGAGGAAAAACGACTTAGAAGAAATGTAGGTATAACACAATGTGCATAGGCGAATAGGCAAGCTTTTTAAAAAAATTTTAACGAGTTTTGGAAGAGAGTTGGCATAGTAATAGCTTGGTATGGGTTTCAACTCGTTAAAATTAATACCTAATGCCATTTGCTATGTTATATAATGTCTCTACATAGAGCCAATTATTTATCCTGTTCAGTTAATTCAAAAGGTACACAAGAAACGTCTTTATAGATAAGGAATAGGGTAAAACATGTAGTGATTGCCCGCTTACGAAACAACCACAAAAAATATACATTATTGCGTTCAGGTATTTAATTATTTTACCAAATCTATAAACAAATTGTCAAGTGCAGTAATTGTCCAGTGATCGTAGTCGTTGTCCACTGGAAGTTACAGCTTTTTCCCACTCAGATTCAGGAAGTTAATCAATAATACAAGATCAAAATCATAATCAAAATGTTTTTATTGTAAGTAACTACCTTATAGCTACTCTACCACCGCTTCGTAAGGTGCTGTAGCTGAAAGGAAAGAAGCGGCGCAAGAAACTTTCAGCAGCACATCTTTCGAAATAAATATATCTTACAATAATTATGAAACCAATGTGCAGAGCTGGAGCTGAATTTAGGACCAAGCCTCTTTATCATTTAAGTAGTCATTTATTTTATAAAAACCTTTTTTACATAAGGTCCGTCTTATGTGGGTCTTAAATTTTTTCTCTGTCATATTTATTACAGTATCAGGTATCTTATTATAAAATCGTACACAGTGACCCATAAATGATGTGTTTACTTTACTAAGTCTAAAAGGTGGGACTGGAACTGCCTCTTTACCATTTAAATAGTAATTTATTTTAATAACCCTTTTTACATAAGGTAAGGTAAGGAGGTTTATGAAAAGAGTTCAGACAAAGTTCAGATCACTAAATCTTACGGCGAAAAGTGGGAACTACCTGTGTTTGAAGGTGGTTTTCAGTCTAACCCCTCGGGGATTATGGATGTGAGAGTTTATGTTATGTGTGTATAAGTTCAGACAAATACGTAATTAGAGTGAGAAGCAGTTTTTTTTTGTGGGCAATAGCTGGATCATATACAGGGTGTAACATTAAAAACGGTCAGTATGGGAAAGTCTGAAACTATAAGACATACGAAGATCTGTTCTTAGGAACCATGTCATCAATTTTAGTAACAAGAAACACGGTATTCATACATTTAAAAAAAAACTGTACTCAGCCTGGGAATCGAACCCGGTTGTTTTGAAAAAAAATCCAACACTATTTCTATTTAGATATCGATTACGTTAAGGATGAAGTGTACAAAACAAGCTACGACACAATTGAAGACCTAGAGACCAGCAGCCATAGAGACAATTTTAACGCAAATTCACCACCTGAAGATACAACATTCAATAGTAAGATCGTTACCTAAACGAGTTGAATGTTGTATTTTACAAAATGGTAGTCATTTCGAACACCTACTAAAATAAATTAAAAGATATGGAAACAATGCGTTTTATTAATTTTAAACATCACGTTTCATACTAACATTTATTCCTTAAGACCTACACAATCGATATCTAAATAGAAATAGTGTTGGATTTTTTTTCAAAACAACCGGGTTCGATTCCCAGGCTGAGTACAGTTTTTTTTTTAAATGTATGAATACAGTGTTTCTTGTTACTAAAATTGATGACATGGTTCCTAAGAACAGATGTTCGTATGTCTTATAGTTTCAGACTTTCCCATACTGACCGTTCTTAATGTTACAGCCTGTATACCAATCATAGTCGCGTTCCCCCCATTATCAGTCTAACAAGTATAACAACGCGCATTGTTAAGAAAAACACACAAATAATATCTCACAAAGAAGTCACAGAAAAAATTGAAACCTTCAACATAATTGTACAGAAAAATAGTCCGTGAAATAAAAAAGGCGTCTTTTTCGCGGAATTCACGAGTTTCCCTACTCCTCGGGTGGCGTTTGACAAAATACACCCCCTACCACCCCGCGGCATATGGGAGTAACACATTATCTATCACGGAATAAGCCTCGGAGGCGTAGAGTTGCCTTTGCCACTTCGATCTACCAAGTTTTCAATTACAATAAGAAAAAAAATTAAAATGAAATTTATTGCCATCTTAAAAAATAAATACAATATAGTAGAAAATCTGACATTGTGTCTATTATTAGTGTCTACAATTTACTTTATGTTTTTCTGTGTCTACAATTATTTTAGTAACACTAAATTTTTAAATACTGAACAAATTGTAGACACAGAAAAGCATAGAGTGTGTTTAAAACAAATGTGAACACTAAACATAGTTTCAGATTTTCGATGTTTCCTCGTAATCTTGAAACATTAATCTAAACATCGATTTCATGTATTTCTGTCACGCTATTCTAAATAACACGAATAAGTAAGCTCATATTTATTAGCTACTTACACGATGTGTTAGAGCGTCGGTGGCGTCGTGGCCAGGACGTCGGACTCCCATGCGGGAGGTCCGAGTTCGAAACCAGGCAATGCCATGTACCAATGAGTTTTACGGTGTTTTCGAAAGACTTACGTACATTTACCGACTGCTCTGACGGTGAAGGAAAACATCGTGAGGAAACCTGCACACTGATACAACCAGTGTGTGAAATGGGGAAGGCAATGACAAACTACCCCCATTAAATCTGCCACGAGAGTCGTTCTATGTGATTAATTCCTTAGAATGATCACGACCGTCAGCAATGAGGAACACGAGTTAGGAGGAGGAGTACACGATTTGTGGCTATAGTTGTAATTATCTATTCTCACTGAAACTATGCCTATATCACCTAACCTTTAGTACACAATAAAAACTCCAATATTGAATACCGAATATAAAATTTAATGTTCCAATATCGTTATGATTTGTTGAATAATGTCATTTTCGCAGTATAAAAATAAAATGGCTGAGTTTTAAGCGAGAAATTGTAAATTTATTAACGAGAATTTTCTCTTTTATTATATTTATATTTTCATATTAAGCACTAAAGAACTTTACCGACAGCAGCACACACAAAGAAGCAATTTAATAAACCGATATGGTGGACCGGAAGCAAATGATTCCTACAGCACCCTCCCACGCTAAAAAACATTAGACACTAACTTTTGAAATGGAATAAACTCTGTTCGGATTAAGATTAAGATATTTTACATAAATTTCATTAGTATTTTATTTGTAAGTTAGTTTAAGGCTTACTGTCATATTAGAAATAAAACTTATTAAAAGTTATCATATCATGCAAGCATTAGTATTATAATGAAGTCTTCATGTGCGGCATAAAGCTACTTAACGTATTGATCTAGTATCTAATATTTTCTCTTTTGAGGCAACAGTTCATCACAAAAAAAATTGTGTAAGTATATCACCAAACCTTGAAGTACACAAGTAAATAAAGGTAGGTATAGGCAGCTGAATACTTGCTGAAGGTTAAATTTAATTATGTTAATAAAAAGTACACAATATCATCTCCACATATTTCTGTGTTATACTATACTACAGCACATATATACGGTACAATTTTGTATTTTGTGAAGGTAGTTGTCTTAGGCGTATTACCACGAAACATTTAATATACAATACCGACTCCACATATTTCCGAATCAAGCCACGCCATATGACACATGTGCGGCAAAAGCGGGTAAGTATTGATCTAGTGTTCACTCTTTCCTTTGGAATAGTGTACTTTGGAGAACGGCTGTTTTGTTTATCTTTCATGAAGTCACTTTTTTCAGTGCACATATTGGGCACATTTGTCTATCCAGATCTAATCTAAGTATGTACCTTTAAGCATGTTGTCATCTAGGAATGTAGCACTTATCTAACGATGTATGATCTTATTAGATCACAATCATAGATTCTTCTTCTAAGTCGTGTTCCTCATAGCTGAGGGTCGTGATCATTCTGAGGATTAATCACATGGCACGACTCTCGTGGCATTTTTAATAGGGTGCTTTGCCATTGCCTTCCCTATTTGACACACTGGTTATCTAAGTGTGATTATCTAATTGTAAACGTTTATTTATCACTGTAAACACCAGAATATAGAACACAATACAGAAGTATACAAAGATATCATACATTCAGCACATAACATCCGGTGTGGTACAGTGCCAAAAAGGGTACACCAGCTCAGCATAATGCTGTATGCAGGTTTCCTCACGATGTTTTCCTTCGCCGTCAGAGCAATCGGTAAATGTACTTCGATAAAACCGAAAAACTCATTGGCACATGACATTGCATGGTTTCGAACCCGGACCTCCTGCATGGGAGTCTGACGTCCTAGCCACGGTGCCATCGACGCTCTAATCTAGATTAGATTATATTAAAACCAGAGAAATGTCAACTACCATGATTTCTTTCGGTCTATGGTGCCTCTGATAATCAGCTTAGATGTCTGATGGGTCGAAATTATAATTCAGTTCCAAGGTTATTTATAAGGTAAGTACTTACTACATCTGGAGGGCGATTCTTGCAGCATTCGACATTGTATCTCTATTGTATTTTTATTCTGTAAACGAGTTTATTAACCATAAAAATAATTGAATTCATAGTGTGAGTTTGAAGGGGAATACATATGTCATATTGTTAACGACAAACATTCAGATTTTAAAATTGTTTGCAACTATTTATTTTGTTCGAAATATTTGCATGTCATAATGTGGCTGAATTCTACTACTATATATAAAATTATAAGATCTTTTGTTATATAGTATTGTAAGCAAATAAACTATTTCTATATCTTCTATTTCTATCACATATTATAATGAGCGAACGAGATAGAACTAATGTCGAATGCGAAAATCGCACTTCTGAGCAGCAAATAAGGTCCCGGGATGTCTCTACGAGGCGCTTGGCTATTTCCCGGTAGAGGCAGTGGGCTCCAGGCCCCCACGGCCCCAAGGTCTCCACCCCGAACAGCGCAAATATGCAATCACCACCCAGGCATATTTGCGCCGCTTGAGGTTCTCCGCAGTTAATAAGTAAAGTTCTTTACAAATTAATTATATCAAATATTACATTACCCACATAAAAATGTTGTATTAATTACTGACGAGCACATTTCACCTGCTCAAGCACCCTGCTGACTCAAAGTCTGGCTGAGACAGGAACCACCATTTAATAGATTACAACACCCCCTTCAGTTAAGGGTGGTACTCAGCAGGACATTCTTTAACAGTCATATTAATTACAAAAACAGAATTTATAATATAACAATTGAAACTATAATAGTTACTAAACTGATAAATTATAATGATAAAATATTTGAACCTATAACCTATAATACATTCTTACAACGTCATTTTTTTTTACTATATCAGCACTTCGTAAGGTGCTATAGCTGAAAGGAAAGAAGCAGTGCAAGAAACTTTCAGCAGCACATCTTTTGAAATAAATATATCATACAATAATTATGAATACACAATGTGCAGAGCTGGAGCTGAATTTAGGACCAAGCCTCTTTATCATTTAAGTAGTAACCATTCCGTTTTCCTAACTTTATTCTTCAGAATTTTGAAGAACACGGAAGGATGAAAGATATAAACAAAAAACATGACGAATCTAAAATATTCGTAGTTCAAAATTATGGCACAAACGATAATAGGTCGATGCCATCTCTGGACCGTAGCAGTACTAGTGAATCATTTCAGATATAGCTTTGTTGGAACGTTACAAATATTAATGTAATGGTTTCTTAAATAAAATTAAGTAATCGTACAGTCTTTTGACTTCACAATCAATATAAAATATCATTTAAAAGAAACACACTAAAACTCTAGAAAGCTAATAAAAAGGTAGAGCATTAAAAGCATAACCCATTGATCTAAAAAACTATGTAGAACATTCCCACCCGGTGTCGGTGACAATAAATTATAAAGACACAATACGGTAGCATCCCATTATACTTCGAGCACCACTCAACGGATAAAAACTAGTTCGATTCTGTTCGATATTCAAAAATGTTTACATCTGATTGGTTTATTTAAATAGGACTTTATTGGCTGTGCCTGATGCGACTAATGTCGTGTGATATGGAGTGATTTTTAAAATTTGAATTTATTGGGAGAATATATTGGGAACAATTTTGTATTTGAATATTACCATTGTGGTAAAAAAATAACGACCGAAAACAAAGATGTAATAACTACAAAAGTTAGTAAAGAACAGTGATATTTTAATAAATCTTGATATAAATGTTTTATCTTCTTATTCTGAACAGGCAACACCTTTTGATGCGGAAAATGTGAAAATTCAAGCACGTTTAAAAGAAAAACTTAAAAACACGTACATCCTGCTTGCAAGTCTTAAAAGAGGTATAAAAAAGAAACTCTTCAGGGAAAGTGCATTAAAAATGAGTGCGTGCGAACGAGAGGTCGCTATACTGTCGTGTATTGCTGCCTCGCTCTAATGCTTCTAAGAAAATGGTTTTATGAATGAAAATTACTTTTTTCTCACGCCATTTACCCGGTTCAGGGACGTTAGTTTTACCCGTTTTGTTGGAAATGGGTGAAAGTTGTTTGGGGGTGTTTGAAAGTGGGACAGCTTTTTAATGTAGCTGTTCAGTAGATTGTAAATATTTGGGTGACGTCATAAAGTTTTATATTTTAGATTTAAGGCCACCAAGGTTATTTTCAGAAGCAAAAATCTTTGTAATTACAAGTCTAAGATGGCAACATTGACGCTGTTTTGTATGGGGATTTCTATTAATGTTGCCATTAGACTTGTAATTACATACAAGGATTTTGTTGTTTCGTAATCCAGGGTCCAGGTGGTGTTTGTACGTGATCAATTGGTGGTGGTATTTATATAATGTTATGTGAAGGAACAGTATCGTCGGTTATTGTTAAGAAAATGTAGAGAAAGATGTAGGGAAAGTATGAAATGTAGAGTTGTTTTGCAATATCGTAAATCAAGTCAAGCTGTGAGAAGAAATTAAGCCGTGAAATATACAGATCAGAAAGTTATAGGTAAGTCTAAAAGGTACCATTATATATATTCTACTTTTTAAAATCAAGTTGAGAATGAGTATCGACGCTAAGTATCGAACTGTCAGAATAAAACTGTTTCTTTTAGTTTACCGACGCTCTTCTAAGTAATAGTTTACTTATTAACTTATTACTAAGAAAAGCGTCTGTGGCACAGTGGCTAGGGCACCGGACTCCCATGCGGAATTAGTTTTTCGTATTTTTCGAAGACTTACGTACATTTACCGACTGCTCCAACGGTGGCGGAAAACATCGTTAGGAAACCTGCCCACTGAGATGACCACTGTGTAAATGGGGTAGGCATAAAAGATCCTCAAGGGTCGAAGTGCCGCTGGGGTTATTCCCGGCCCCCTATCATAAGATAAGATAAGAAGTTTACTTACTACAACTTAACCGAAATACGATGAAAATACTAAAATACTAACAATTATATGTCTATACATGAAAAATATCCGTTTCATAGTGTTTTAATTATTTTTTTCTAATTATTTGACATAAATACCTGTATGAAACAGGTACACAACCATCAATGGCATTCTCAATCCCATTACAAGTAATAGTTTAAGATTATTACATGGAGTTTACCCGTCGAGTGTGCCGACAAAAAATTAATGGCATTTATATTTCTAACTTATGTCAGCAAAACAATGGGAATACTTAAAAAAAGGGATAAAAGTATTATGATACACGCATCTTAGCAGAGGTTAAGAATCTTAACAAAACGTTATAAAGCAAATAATCTAGAAAGTAATTGAATTAAGAACTAAGTTAATATTATGACAAGTACAATTTGTTTAATGAAAATAATTAATTTATGAAATAGTATGTTTTTAAAACTAATAAAACTATTTAAGTAGGTACCTACTTTTAAAAGTATTGTAAATTATTTAAACTACTAATTAGGTGCTTTGAAAACTATTAATTAAAAAATTACAACATTAAAACATAAGTAATAAACATTAAATTTCGTTGTATACCATGATGTGTACTTACTTCTTATCTTATCTTATGATACCGGACCGGGAATAATCCCAGCGGCACTTCGACCCTTGTGTCTACGCCATTTTACACACTGGTCATCTCAGTGTGTGCAGGTGTCCTCACGATGTTTCCCTTCACCGTTAGAGCAGTCGGTAAATGTTACGTAAGTCTTCGAAAAATACGAAAAACTCATTGGTACATGGCACTGCACGGTTTCGAACCCGAACCGCATGGGAGTCCGGTGTCCTAGCCACTAGTCCACCGACTTACTAAAGATACCAAAGCTTTCAAGATAATAAAACCGTTTAATAAAATCTTTAATTAATTAACCAACTACAAAAAAGACATGTTACACGTTTGTCAGCGATGTCAGCCGCCACACAACCGCTTGCGCACCCCTGCTAACGCACCTTTATCGACGCAGCCGATAAAAATAACCAACATTTTTTACAACGAACTATACGCATAAATTTATCTATCCATACATTAATAGAAAGGGTTTAATAGCCTATAAATCAGCATTTTAAACAATGGATAGTCAAATTCTCAACAAAAGGAAGGCCCTTATTGTGCATAGACTAGGAGTGTGTTTTTTTTGTTGCCATAAACCCGTGAAATGTTTGTTTTGTTTGCTTGTGTAGTGGTTTTTTCTCGCAGTTATTATTTTATTTTGTGCCAATATTTGATCGATACGTCGTCGTAATAATAGAGATTCTGTGCGTGAAGTGTTTTCGCGTATTTGGTAAATATTAGGTGAAACTTGTCGAAAAAAATAAAAAAATAAGTTATATCGACAGAAGTATGGAAATGCGAAGTCTAATAATAATTATAACAGTTAATGTATGTAGCTAAGTAATTCTGTTGAGGAGCTCGTAGCCTAGTTGTGAGCACGGTCCGAAAGTGATCGTGCAGGTTAAGCGACGTTGGCGCGGTCGGTACCTGGATGGGTGACCGCTAGTGGCATAATTCATCTGAGCTCCTCCGTGCCTCGGAGAGCACGTTAAGCAGTTGGTCCCGGTTGCTGTCGTTCGACAGCAGTCGGTCCCGGTTGCTGTCGTTCGACAGCAGTCGTTAAGCCATGTCAGAGGCCTACGGGCGACCTGAACAACTCTGACTAATAGGTTGGCCACTAACCATACGATAAGCAAGCAAGCAAGCAAGTAATTCTGTGAACAATATTTTTTTTTAAATTAATAATAAAAGGAACAGAAAAAAACACAAAAGAAACAATTATCATAAACAAAAATAGTAGGGTACTCATATTTAAAAGAAATATCAAAGACATGACAAATACTCTTTATTACCCACAAAACAAACAAATAGGGTAGGTAGAAAAAAAGACAAAAAATAAAATTATCAAAACTAACGCCCAAAGCAAAACCCATCAACGAATAAATTTTAATATTTATTACAGCCATTAATCTATTCACTAAATCACTTCAGAGCAATGACTTAAACTTTTTAATACAACTTTATAGTGGCCGGAAGAAAAACAAACAGGTGCTTAAACTCTTTAAAAAAAACAATTTTTATTCCTTTGAACCGCATGACAATCGATTAATACAAAATCTTAAGATCCGATTATGTTACAACATAAAAGATATACAAAGACAGGGTCGACCCGAGGTATCAATACGTGCGCCCTAGGGCGTCAGGTCGCCAAATTATTAGAAGCTAGAAAATTGTGATCAAATAAAAAAAGACTGAACCTTTCTAGTAATTCAAGTAGGTAGGTATTTGACTAGTATCAAATATTAAATACTTTTCATAAAAATAAGAAAATAGACATAAATTGATGGTCAAATGTCAAAACAGAATCAAAATCCGTTGAAAAATAAAATAGATACAGGCAATCAAAAATCAGACGATAGAAAGAGACCGCAATAGATAATTGTGACGTCACTGTTATGTAGCGCCATAGAAGCAGGTCCTTGGCTACATAATAAGGACTGTTTTGAGCTGATGTTAGTTGAGGTATCGATAAACGGATTTCAGGTTCATTCAAGTTGATTGATGCAATATTTTTTTTGTCAAATACCCTATTAAGGCATCTTCTATACCAAAACATTCTGCAAGTTAAGCTTTCTGATCATGATAGGTATTTCCTTGTTTAAATCAATCACAAGTAGCGCCGAAAAAACGCGAAATAAACTTCCTTCTAATTTTCAATACTTTAAGAACGCTGGAGATTTACGAAAAAAAACATATGGCACATAGTTCAGATCAATTGTAAGGCACAACCAATAAATCTGTTGATATTCGTAGCAGAATTTAGCTTGCGACAAGGAACTGACCTGTATGGCGCTGTTTCCAACTACTTACTCCTGCATTTTTTAAACGGCACTGTATATTTGAAATAAAGCTGAATGGAATGAGGAAAAGAGGGGGCCGCTAAGAATTACAACTTAGCGAGGGGCGGCAGTTCTAAATGAGGACCTGGTTTTGGTCTTAAACCAAGCTAGAGACGGTTCTATACGGCTAGAGACATCCCCATACAAGCGTCTAAACATGGGTTTTGAATGGGGCCAACGAATGGCGTCCCATTGAAGAAATCGAATCACCGGAAGGGTTTGGGCACAGATAACAAAAGATCCGACTTCCGGTCCATCGGAGCCATTGTGGTTACGAATATTAATTTATGATAGATAATAGGAAACGTGATCATATCTATGCGAGGTATAATAACTGTTATTATTAGTAATAATAACTTACAAAGAAATGATTTAATGCAAAATCTTCCTGTCTTAAAAAGAATGATAATGTAATCATATCTAGAAACCCTTTTAAGAGATGATACATTACAACTGACATTACTGTTAGACTATACTATAGAATAACTCTAACGTCCATAATCCCCGAGGGGGTAAACAGAGGATCCACCACCAATCACAGGTAGTTCCCACTTTTCGCCGAAAGATTTTTTGGACAAACATGATAGGTGGCCCCCCACCTTCCAGCCACGGCGGCGAAGGCCGAGTCAGCGGCGGCTTCTGCGGAAAAACCTCAAGCGGCGCAAATATGCGGGTCTGAGTGGTGATTGCATATTTGCGCCGTTCGGGGTGGAGACCTTGGGGCCGTGGGGGTCTGGAGCCCACTGCCTCTACTGGGAAATAGCCAAGCGCCTCGTAGAGACATCCCGGGCTGGCCTCTACTTTGCTCAGCGTATAAGCCTCGCCATACAGCGTTGCAACGCCGCCAGCCTCCTCGGGACACTCTCTGCAGGGAGCGACCTGGGCCAGGTCTTTTACTTGTAAAATAGTTAGGTATTTCGTAATTTTAGCTTAAGTATGTATTTTAGTGTTACCCTTTTTTAATAAATAGTAGTAAAATCAATCTTTGCATTTATCAACTAACACTGAAGAATGAAACAGATAGAATGTCAACATAATCCTGTCTCAGCCGTCAGGACACGAAGCACACCTACCATAATCCTTATTAATACGGCCAATTCATCAACCCTGAAAAACGTTAGCACAACAATAGACAACCCCTTCAAAAATAAATAATAAACTAAAAATTATATGCAAATTCACAACCCATAAGTTCCTATAGAAATAGTTAACCCTTTAACGGCGAGGGGGGCGCAAAAAATGGTAATAATTTATTCACGTTGAAAGATAAGGTCACAGGACATTTTTGTGGCATTCAAATATGTTCAACAACGGTGTTCAGACGTGTTCGAAAATCAAAATTTGAATTTGGAATGTAGGTTAACGGTTTGAAGTTGAAGTTGGTTCGGGTGTCGTGTGAAGAAGTGTTAAAACTAGTGATGTGACCAAATTTTGAATCAGGTGAGATGTCAATCTAGAACTTCGTATCTTTTTTTTGAAATTAATATTGAAAAACGTTTATTTAGCTCTGTAAACACCAGAATACAGCAAGTACACAATACAAGAGTATACAAACATATAATACATGCAGCACAAAAGATCTGGTGTGGTACAGTGCCAATAAGGGTACACCAGCTCAGCATAATGCTGAGGCAAGGAATTGTAATTATTTTTCTTTGTCTTTTAGTTATCTATATCCAGTTATTTTACATATAAACGCAATGAGCCGTAGTGATTTTAAAATCCATAACCAACTTTGTCACCTTCAAACATTATTCATACTTTTAAGACTTACTACATGATTTTTATGACCTTAGTACTTAAACAAAGTGTTAATACAACATGTTAAAATCATATAACATTATCGTTATTAACATGTTAATAACTGTTACAATGTTTGTTTCGTTTAACCTCGTTAAAATTGTATTAGTGTTAGGCAATATAATTACTTTGGTAACAAAGTATTGGCAAATATAACGACACGGGTATAAAAGTGTATGAAAACATTTTTATGTACAAAAATATACGACGGTGTAAAAAATATGGACGACACCTCGAGACAACTTTGAGGGTACTGCATAAATAGGTACAAACAATATCCTAATGGAAACTGTAACTCGATATATTTGTCAATACATTTTCTACGCTGTGACTCCTTATGTACAAGTGAAATATGTCCAAATTGCAAATAGTACAAATATACTGAGCAAACAACGTTTTTCCGACAACGAATTCTGTTTTTTATCTGTGTGGGAAAAGGGTGAGGTTTTCTTCACCCTTTGTTCCACAGTTATGTCGTTTTGATGTTGAATTCGTTCGTATACTGTTTGCACATGTTTGATCGATTGACAAGTCGGGGGTGGGGTCTCGTATAATAATATTACCCCTGAATCCTATAACAAAGTGTGTTAGTTCGTTTTATATGCTGTAGTCTTTGGACTGCGCAAGATAATAATCTAAAAGTGTGCTCACTGAGATGTCCAATTAAAGGCCTGGTAAAAGAGAAGATAAAACAATTACAATTAATTAAAGATAAAGAAATCTTTAATCAATTGTAATTGTTTTATCTTCTGTGAAAAGAAGAAAAAAAAACTGAATGTCGAATTAAAAATGACTTGTTAGGGGTTAAGTTAACCGATGGGTTTATTAAATAAATAAGACTATTTGCAAAAAAAAAAAATCTTAGTAGTAAACGTGGGCGCGGTCAGTACTAGGATGGTTTAACGCTAGTGGCATATTTCATCTGAGCTCCTCCGTGCCTCGGAGAGCACGCTAAGCAATCGGTTCGACGGCAGTCGTTAAGCCATGTCAGAGGCCTACGGGCGGCCTGAATAATTCTGACAATAGGTTGGCCATTAACCATACTAAACATGTAAACATGTAACCAGCAATTTTATGGTTATTTTTCTAAAAAAATAATGTCACTAGATTGGTAGTCAAAAGATTTAAAGGGAACATGAAATAATCTAATAATCTTTTCTGAAATAATCTGAAATTTCTGAAAAATTCTACTACCTTTTCTATTTTTTATATATTTTTTTTATATAAATTTCTGAAAATTACACATGTTCAGGTATTTGTTGATAATTATTGTTCTAAAAATAATTATAAACTGATACCTGAAGATGTGTAAACAAAACCGGTCGTAATTAATAAAATACAATAAAAACCCGTGAAACAGTATATTATTTAAGTCTAATCATGTTCTACAAGTTTCACCAAGTACCGACAACCGCAAGTGTTAACCATTTAAAGGGAACTTCGCGCAATTGGTCAAAATATATTTGTAAATAACCAGAATAACCTCGTGTGTGGTCTCTTTTTAGTTACTCGTATGTAATTACTTACTTACTTACTCCGCTGGCGCAGCGACCCGAAGTGGATCTTGGCCTCCGATACCAAAGAGCGCCATCGCTCTCTCTCTCCTGCGCAGTCTCGAGCCAGTCAGGCGCCCGGAGCTCCCACAGATCCTTCTCCACTTCATCGCGCCAGCGGTATCTGGGACGTCCGACCGGACGTCGTCCGTTAGGGCGTCCCAAATACGCTCGTTTAACTGCCCGATCCTCCCCCATCCTAGTGATGTGTCCGAGCCATCGGAGTCGAGCTGCTTTCGTTTCTCCTATGATGTTCGGCTCGTTCACCATCTCTTCCATCTCCCTATTTTTTCTCATCCTCCACCCTCCATCTTCCCTCTTGGCTGGTCCCAGAATCTTCCTCAATATCCTCCTCTCGGTCACCAAGAGTCTGTTTTCTTCCTTTAAGGTTAGTGTCCAAATCTCGCATCCATACATCAAGATCGGTCTGATGACAGTTTTGTAGATCCGGATCTTGGTATTTCTGCTCAGTAACTTGGACACCAGAGCCTTGTGCAGGGCTGCGGCGCATCTCAAGGCGTTTTGAGTTCGGATATTGATTTCCTCTTCTCTTGTGTTGGTATCGGTTACTGTACATCCAAGGTATTTGAATTTCTCCACACCTTTATATGTCGTTTCCCCCAACACTAGGTCTTCGCGTTTTTCTTTGACATTCTTGTATCGTTTCATGTGTAGATATTCTGTCTTGTCTTGATTAATTCTGAGACCAACCTTCTTTGCTTCGTATGTAATTAATAAACATAATTTATATTGCTCTATTCGAACCATTATAAACTGCGCCGAAATACAAAAGAGAAATCAAATTGATAGAACAATTTACGTTAATGATGCTGGCTGGTTCACCACAACAATAATTTCCCTAAAACAGCAATAAAAACGAATCTAGCGTGATGAGCAATAAATTCCAAATTCAAATCCCGCTTTCCAATTTTCAAATTCCGAACGGGTCGTTTAAAAAGTTTCGTTCCAATAATCGACGGTAGCGATCATAGCCGATTAAGCGGGTTCTTTATTAGGCATCTTTTAAATACGAACAAGGAAATAAAATTTTACGATCCTTCTCCGCCGCTAAATAAATAGCTACGCGTTCGATTCCCCGTTTGGTCATGCTATAAATTAACTGGCGACCGTAAAAAATGACGGAGAGTTTGTTTTTAATAATTAAATGCCAGCTTCTTGTTCTCGCACTAGAGAAATTACATAGTTTTGTAATTGACTTGAATTTTATTCGTGTTACAATTAAAATGGAAGACACAACAACATCGAGCTATATGTGGAACCTTATCGCAGTAAGTTTTTATTATAATTTCTTTTAACACGACAAAATACCTACCAAAAGGCATGATGTGTCGAGCACTGATAGTAGCTATCCCTATAGCACTTTGTCACATCACATCGACAGCCTACTCTAGTCCACTGCTGGACATAGGCCTCTCCCAGGGCGCGCCATTGAGCCCGATCTTCGGCTCTTCTCATCCAGTCGCTCCCACACTACGTTTGCCCAAACGCGGTCTCCACTCCAGAACTCGTCTCCCCCAGCGGTTGTCGGTTCTGCGACAGATGTGACCGGTCCACTGCCACTTCAGCTTGCTAATCTTATGAGCTATGTCGATGACTTTTGTTCTATGCCGGATCTCCTCATTTCGGATTCGATCCAGCAGAGATACTCCGAGCATAGCTCTTTCCATAGCACGCTGAGCGACTTTCAATTTGTGAACCAGTCGCACCGTCAGTGTCCACGTTTCGGCTCCGTAGGTCATTTCACTCCGTAGGTCATTTCACTCCGTAGGTCATAGCACTTTGTCGCTTTATCTTATTTCACACTTTCATACGAATGACAAGGAAAAAAAACTTATTGCGACAAGGTTTCACAGAATATTACTTGATGTGTCTCCCACTGTACATACGTATATATAAAACATGAGAGTCATTATTAATTATTTAAATGCGAAGCTGACATTTTTTATTTACAACTTTTAATGAGACATGGCAATTGACTGCATTTTTATTAAAACTAAATTAATATTATTGCATTGTTGGTGGCATAGCTTTTTAGACGTCATTTTAAAAGTATAACAAAAACGTAGTTTATTACCAACGTATACCTTATATAGGTATTAAGTACGAACTAAAACCCGCACATTTGATTTCTGAAAGTTGTTAAAAAAATGTCTTTTCCTATTTATGTGGTTTAATAAATGATTTTAAACTGAAGTTTGATGGCTTTGATGTAAAATAAATAAACGAAATTTGATCAACTAAAAATAATTCTGTTTAACACTAACCCGGGCACTATTTTGTGAAAAGCATAGACAATTCGCGAGTTAATTCAATCAAGGATTAAAAAGAAGAAAAAGATATTACAAAAAAAACACTTTAATGCCACAAAAAAAAACATATTAAATGAAAATTTAAAAAAAAAATACTATGCATTTGCGGTCTTACGTGTTTCAAATGTAGGATTAATTTAAATGACGCTTCGAGCAACTTTAAGGTGCAATGACTTACGAATCTGTTTCCATAAAAAATATATTTACACAATCATTTCGTGTTTGTGGAATATTTTACTGAAATATTGTCACTTTAGTAATACTGTTTTACTAATACAATAATATTATGTATACACAAAACAATTACAAAAGGAAGTGTAATAAAAATGAAATGTACTTTCAACTTTCAGTATTTGTATTAAACCTTCAAAATGCAAATGTATAGATAAACCTTTTATTCGTTCATTCATTTAATCATTCATTCGTTCAATAAAATAAATTATATTTTTTTTATATTTGGTGACAGTACAACACAATTGACCTGATAATAATATTTCAGAAAAATATTGCACGAATACGAAATGGGCAGATTAGACTTTAAATTATTATCAAAAAGAATGAATGTATAAAATGTATTGTATTTATAAGAATATCTAGTCGTAACAATCTTGCAATCTGCTTTCATTATTGATTACTTAATTTTTATTAATTTTTTTAGAAAAGACATCCCGAATTCCGATATTTACCGCTTATTTTTTTTAGACATCTTTTAATTTCAATTCAATACAAATATACTTTTTATTTTTTAATTAATGGCCTTTGGTATTGTGTTTAACGCACAATAATTCCGCCAATTCACGTTGTAAGGGAGACACATCGTGAAAGTGACCGGTTATGAAATTGGTTTAACGAAATTTAGGATTTTGCACATTTTGTCAAGATTGTCCGGAAACTCCACCTACAACAAACATAAAACGGCACATAGGTACATATGGACGGACGAAATAATATTAAACAGGGGACAATTTGGGGAACTTATACATAAAATAAATATTTATATATAAACTATACAGAAACCCACATACAAACAATCACAGTTTATTATTATAAATATTAAAATATTTGCATAAGTATTTGATAAAAGGAGAATCTACTAAGGTTAACAAAGACTGAAAACAAATATACATTATTGCACACCCGGGACAAAAACAAAACATAAAGAGAGGTACAATACAATGTGCAGAAGGCGGCCTTATCGCTTTAAGCGATATCTTCCAGGCAACCTTCAGAAAAAATCATAAGATACATAATATACGGGTGCAAAAGGCGTATGAAATAAATAATAATATATTCAATTTTAATTTTTAATTTGTAATTTAGTCTATTTTATTTTAATCTAGTCTATTTAAAATTGCTATGTAACAGGACTCATGATTGGTGCTGTAATAAGTTTTAAGACCTTGTAATACCCATGAAACAAGGCACCTTAATAACTTAAAAAAACACAACTATTGAAAATTCCAAAATTCCAATGTCAAAGGTTTACTAAAGAGTTAGCCCTATCGATTTTGTCTTCTACCCTACGTTTTGTATACGCCCTATGTTATAGGTACCTATATGCGTGCGTCGGAGGGTAGCAAGGTACGAGGGTGGGACGATAAACTATCGATGTATCCGTAATATAGGTAGATATATAAATTATATGTCGTTCACCCCACCTTCGCCATAATGTATGGTGATCCGATATTCTGTGATAGATTTCGGTTTCATAAAATAATAATGTTTCAAGTTAAAAGAGTCGTTCTATGCTAGCGTCAGTTGCGCGAAACGTTTTTAAAACAACATACGAGGTGCTCTAAATAGAAATGACCCGAGACTTATTAAGAAAGGTTAAGGGTACGTAGGGTTAAACATAACGATTGTCCGTTTAAGATACAACCACATTTAAGGAATAAATAACTTACTTAATTATTTTTTTAACGAATAGAATCCATAAAAATGCAGTAATTGCCCATTCATCGCAGTTGTTGCCCACCTCAACTTACAGCTATTGTCTACTCAGAGGATTCAGATAAATACTAAGTAAATGGCAGTTTATTTCGTGGGAGAAATAGCTGTCGACGAGCAATCTTATTTGTGCTCAACTTAAGATAAACTTAGAATTAATTTTGAAATATACTTACTTACCTACTAAACAGAACAATGCTATTACAAATTCCCTAAGCTACTTGTTTTATACGCCCACTTAATAATAAAGCGGTCTTATATACACTCAAACACGCAAAACTTCAACAAACTCTTGAAGATATGGGATAATAGACTTTTTGAAGACCACATGGAAACAGCCATGTAAGTCGCCTTTTTGTAGAAATTAACTATCTAATGAAATTTCATAGTTTACCTTACTATAAATTGCCGTAATTCTTCTTCTAAATCGTGTTCCTCATTGCTGAGGGTCGTCATCATTCTAAGGAATTAATCACAGAACGACTCTCGTGGCAGATTTAATGGGGTGGTTTGCCATTGCCTTCCCCATTTCACACACTGGTTATCTCAATGTGCAGGTTTCCTCACGATGTTTTCCTTGACCATCGGAGCAGTCGGTAAATGTACGCAAGTCTTCGAAAAAACCGAAAAATTCATTGGTACATGGCATTTCCTGGTTTCGAACCCATAGAAATTAGTCACAAAGATACAAACGATTGAAAAATTTATACATCAGGGAATAAAATAGCTATAACTAAGTAACTAAGTTACATTAAATTCACATTATCTCAAAATGAAAATCCAGTGACAAACATGACTTATTCTGTTCCATTTCCGTGTAGTTTTCATTTTCAAGTTCTAAGTTCCAAACTCTAAATTTCCATATTATTTCTTAAAGTAACCCCAGAGCAAATTTGAAAAAAAAATGCCGGTGAAATTTAAAAAAATATATATGTTACGTGTTTTGATGAAATATATATGTTTCGTGTTTTGATGAATATATATGTTACGTGTTTTGATGAATATATATGTTACGTGTTTTTTTGTAGTATAAAAATATACTACAAAAGTAAAAACTTTCTATGTATAGTTTTCGAGAAAAAAAATGATAAGTGAAAATTCGCCTGATATCAGTTTTCATACAAATATACATACGGTACACTGCCGGATGTGGGGGACTTTTTTATCTTTAGTTTTTTTCTTCTTCTTAGCCTAAATTTAGTTTTAGCTTTAGTATTATTATAGATTTATCATTGTAGAAATTGATGAAATAAAACAAACATACAAAATTGTATGGAGAAAAAATAAAAGCGTACTTTTAAGAGAAAGGAACGCATTGATTTAAGACCGATTGTACCTTAATTAGATTCCAGTATCTATTGTTTAACCCTTTACCAGTCAGACAGGCTCCGCCGATATAAAGTCGCCTACCTGGTTGCCAACTTGTCATATTCGAGTTGTCATTCAAATGACAACTGTGACATCTGTGACAGCGACCACGCCTCGCCTGTCACTGTGAATACTTAATTAGTTGAAATAATTATTTTGTCTCGTGACGTGTCCGGTGATATTTATGGATATGGCCTCGCTGTCAAAACTATTAACAACTTTAAAAATCGATTTGTTTGTATTAAAAAAAAACGAGTTTTAAATCGGATATGTTATCGATTATGATATTGAATTCTATTGAAGGTAAATAATTAATAATGATGATGATATGAGACTTTCAAAATGATTTACAACTTTACGAGTATTTTTTTTGTTTATAACGAATTTTTAATAGAGGTTGGAAAAGTTGTTTTTAATAAAGATATTAAATTCTATTATTAATTATTACTTCGTTAAGGTATATTAATTAATAATGATATTATTAGAAAGTCGCTAATATTAAGGGCCGAACAAACGGGCCATCTGATGGTACTAGAAATGGTCACCATCGCATCGCCCACAGACATCTCATCTCACTACGGTTTATTGGTGTCCCCTCCCCCCCCTTTAAAACCCCCCTGTAAAACACCAAAACACATCAACGAAATTGCTGCTAAAAAAATAATAAGCAAAAAGTTTCCCCATAATAACAACTCCTTAGTTCAAACTCCCCACTTTGGTAAGTAAGCATTAAATAATAAAGTTTAACACGAATCTTACCTTTTCAATGACCCGTGGTAAAGTTTTCAAGACATTTTTTACAGCGTCGAGTTTATTTTAGTTAGGTAACACTCAACTTATAAAAAAGAGACAATAAGAACCATAAAATATTAAACAAAAAAAGAAACCGAATTACCTCGTCACTTCAAATAAGAAACACCAGCGAAAAAAGAAAATAAAATTCGAATGGCAAATTCAAATTTGGAAACCGGAGACGCGTCCCGAAGGAAATTCGAGAAAATCGTCGTCTCCAGGCGGCGTACGTTGAGCGAATGTCCCGCTCAAACTACGCTACAATTTCCTCCGCGAAAACCGAATCGACTGCGCTGTGTAAGTATAGGGAAGGGTGGTTTTTCCTTCGAATTTCATAAGTATCTACCTTTCTTTATATCTAAGCGCAAGAACTACGCTCACCCCTTGAGAATACCTCGTGAGACTCGATCGCGCGTCTATTATTCCCTTCCCCCAACCGACGCTACCGTTGTGTTCTGAATTCAAACTCCTTTTAACCGATATAAGACTCAATTTTCAAATGTATTCTATTCCGTTGCGCCGTTTTCAAAGAATCGATATTTCTAGTAAGGCAACGGTAACATAGATAAAATGTATTGGGTGGTGAGTAGAAAATATATGTATGTATGTAGATTCGTGTAGGTTTGAAAGTAAGATACGGTGTGGGCTTCGTTTTACGTATGACTGTGGATCCTTACTTTTTATGTACGTATAAAGAGGCGTGCGTGGTAAAAATGTGAATTTTGATATGTCTGGCAATTTGTCACAAAATGAGATATTGTATCAAGACAGCAATATCGTTTAGAGTTAAAGGTTTTCCTTTTGTGCCTCCGTCCTTTGTATCTTCGTAAAATCAATTTGATACCTTTATAAAAGTCTGTCAACTATTTTTTTTCTAATTTCTTGTTAAATATGTGTATCTATTATATACATTTGCACACCACAATGTGGTAGGGTATGCTGGAACTACCTATGTAATTTTAAAATCCTTTATAATTCATTTATATTATTTGTTTTTAAGCTCTTTATAGAGTAACTTTGTCTTTTGTAAACATTAAAAAACCTATCGTTACAAATCATTATATTATCGTTATGTTAATTATTGAATTACTGTTATACTAGAGTATAACATGACATGTAATTTGAATTGTAACGAATGTTTTAATTAAGTGAAGTTCTTTGTAGAGTAACTTTGTTATTTATAAACATTAAAAAACCTATCGTTACAAATCGTTATATTATCGTTATGTTAATTATTGAATTACTGTTATACTAGAGTATAACATGACATGTAATTTGACTTGTAACGAATGTTATAAATAAATGATGTCAATTTTGATGTCAAATATAGACATATTCCACCCCTGTAATCTGACCGAAATGTCAAATGATTAAAACTATTAAGTATGCTTTACAAGCATGTATCTAAGAAAGTTGTCATTAAGCGTAAAGCGCCGATTAAATAGACTTTCTGTGACATTGTTATCATAAATTTTCGGTTAAAATTACTAATAAAACTCGGGAGTTCAAGAGGGTTAATCGGTGGAAAATTATTAACCACCGAACGTGTTAATTTTTACGCCCACAGCGTAGCCGCCGGACCGTAAAATTACGCTAAAATAAGTTTTACGGGTAAACGATAATGGGGTTTGGAAAATTCGGTTCAAAGTGACACCATCGGAAAATCAAATCGAGAAGCAATCGAGTATAGAGCTGCTGTCGAAGGGTTGAAAAGAACGAGCAAATGACACACATTTAAAATTCGAACGTCTTAAAATAAAATGCGAAATGATTCGCGAGCAACAAGTTTCATTCATTCACGGGCAAGAGAGAAGGCGGTCCAATTAGAAAGGGAAAGAGAGGAATTTAAAAAGTGAACGCCCGGAAAGTTAGGCGGGAAAGCTTCGTGCTAATAACCTGTTGCTTCCGCTGCTAAATTAAATATGAGAGCGAGCCAACTTCGTTTTACAAAAATATCGACTATCGATAACATTTATTACACCGTAATTAGTAAATAAGTAATAATATTAAGGTCTGTCTTTATTAATACATCTGATATTTAATAATGGTAGAGTAACCAAGTGCTTTCAATATAGAAATCCAATATGCATAGAGTATCTTTTTATACCTTTTTCTTCGCAATAATAACGAAAGACCCTTTCCAAAACTATCGTTCATCTTCCTCCCGTATTCATATCGATATTGCATGAAACGAGTCTATTCCATAAATTGCACAGATAAATCATTTCACTACTCCTAAGCAACCTTCCCCATACCCTATCTCGAAATATCGATAAAGCAAAATGTTGACGTGGCAGACACCCCTACGCCCCGCTCCTTGACATAGAGTGAGACAGAAACAGAATTATGTGAAAAACTGTAGCAAGAACGAGAGACAAGATGAGACCGCGACGAGATAAGTGTTCTAATTTATACTCAAATTGCGAACGTCGTCACGAGAACCACGTGCTAAATAACCGTTCCATATTTTAAACGTCTTATACGGACTGTTTTGCCGACAACTCTGAACTTTGTAACGAAAATTTAAAGTTCGAATTGGAATTTAGTACAGAACGAAGTATTATTATCTTACAATATTCCATTTTTGAAAACGAAGCGAAGAACTCGAGATCAGCGCATTCTATTTTCAGTCTAAAGAGGGGTTACTTTTGAGGTGTCTTTTGTTTGGATGGAAAGTTTGCAAATTAATACATGGGAATTTAAAAGAAAGCCTGTGCATACTAACTAGGGCTGTGTCAAGGTTAAATTGGTGTATTTTATTAGCGAGTCGGTTACTGGGTTAACTGCTCCAGGGGTGGGTTTGTTCGTTATGCAGTTTGAGTGTTGATTTCCTTGATTACCCTACGCACTTATGGTGTTATGTTTTGATTTCTTGTAAGTTAATGGCGTTTATTTTGTTCTTAGAATACTGAATCAACAGTATTCTAAGATTTTGTTTGAGTCTTCATTACAGAGGTACAATGTAACGACTCAGTTTCCACACGAGTGACATTTATAGTCTGTCAAAAAGATGTCTTTTTTATACAATTTCAGTAAAATGTTGCCATTATTTAATTTCAAATCTTTTTTGATGTCATAGTTGTACCATATTTTATTGAACCAGTCCTTTTTTAACCCGTCTTCGTCATCTATCATCAGATGAGATGGAGGTCAAACATTGACTTAATCATAAAAAAAATAAAAAATCTGATATTGATTTAACTTTTTTTTATGTTCGGACTAGATCCGCATTTGACCACTATTGGGTATTTAACTAAATGTTTTTTATTCCATCAATCAACTTACATGGACATCCTGAAGAAGGATCTAAAATTAGTTTTTCGATATCTCAACTAACATCAGAGATATTGATGGTTAAAGTTAGTACTGGAGAGATGTTCTGTCCCTTTTTAGCAAAGCCAGGACCTACAGTATGTATGGCGCTACAGTACAGTGACGTCATAATGCTCTATTGTCGTTTCTGATTGCATGTAGCTATTGTATTCAACGAATTTTAATTCTGTTTTCACAGTTGGCCATCAATTTATGTCTATTTCTTGAATTTTAAGAAATGCATTTATTATTTGTTACTTGGAAACTAGGTACCGAATTTCACCTGATGGGAAATGACGATGGTGTCAACTCTACCAGAGTCGAACAATGACTCTCACCCAGCCATAAAACTAAGGGAAAAGTGCACATTGGGTTTATTTTAAAAGGGTGGTCTGCTCGTGAAACATATGAAATGTTCTCCCGCCATAAAATCAAAATAAAGTAATATTAAGAAATAAAATTTTATATTCCTTAACGGGTAGTCAATATTAATGTTTGCATAATATTACTTTTTTCAGAAAACTTATAGATATGAAGAAATTAACAATCGAAATTTCACGATCTTTCACGCGCCATTGTGCACTTTTCCCTTAGTATAATAGCTGGGTGGTAGTCTGTTTTATATCTGAAATGCAGCACGAATCTTCCGAAATTACATACTATACCTATTCCAAAAAAAAAAGGTAACTTCATTCCGTAGTCCCGTTTTCTAAGGAAATTTCTGACACTTGTCATGTCCCACACCCACAAGGGAGAGATCGCACTCTTGTGGGTAGTATTAGATTTTACCTCTCACTTTTGTTTGCCAATTCTATTCTGGTGTTTTTACGGCGTTTTTATACGTTAATAACTAGAGATAATATTAATAATGTTAGGTTAGTTTTTAGTGAAATTTTAGAATGGATTTAAAACTATAATAAAAAGATATGAGAAAGGAATATTTTTTGTTGAAACAGGTAAAAAATGGGCCTATTTATCGACTTTTCGGGAAGTGCTACATTATTGCCCTACGAGTTCAGGAAAGAAAGAAAGAATTTAATTCCAAAAATTAAACATGCAAACAATTAGGTACAGAAGATAAAAACAATATTTAACAAATGTAAGATAAAAATAAATAAACAAAAGTAATGTTGGAAAGTGAGTGGGAATAATAACCAAAGATTGGAAGTAGATACGGCTATAAGTACAATGACATGAACTGCTAATTGCTTAGTTATTTATTATTTATTTTATGATTTTCTCGCAAGTGTAACAAAATATATCACGTATCACACTCGTGTATACACAACACTCGCCTACCGGCCCCTTGTTGCGAAATGAAGCGACAATTTAGTCCTTCCCGCACTAATTAGATAATAAATACTATTAAGATACGCTGGAAGTCTTAAATCATACCTACACCCTGTTTATTTTATAATACAACTAGTGCATGTAAACCTAAAACGGAACCAAAAAAGACTTTGGTTGCCTGGAAAAGATCGCTCTTAGCGATAAGTCCGCCTAAATTGTGCTTCACTATTTCCTTTTCTATCTCTTGTTTGTTGTTTTCTATTTGTGCAATAAAGTGTATTTTACTTTACTTTACTTTTAATATATTCTAAAAGTCTCGCCTAGGAATTCGAGTAGAATTTGGTGAACTAACCCAGCATTAATTTGGTGAACTAACCCAGCATTAATTCGGTGAACTAACCCAGCATTAATTTGGTGAACTAACCCAGCATTAATTTGGTGAACTAACCCAGCATTAATTTGGTGAACTAACCCAGCATTAATTTGGTGAACTAACCCAGCATTAATTTGGTGAACTAACCCAGCATTAATTTGGTGAACTAACCCAGCATTAATTTGGTGAACTAACCCAGCATTAATTCGCTAGCATATGGTTTAACCTAACACCTCTTTTTTTTAATAATTAAGAATAAGAATAGTTTATTTGTGCGGTAAGATTACAGTGGAGTAGGGACTTAAGCATATGTTACATTAAACTTAATAACATTAGTGAGCAACAAGTTATCTTACAATAAGCGCTGACCTCTGAACTAGGAAGTTCCTGTATCTCGGAGGACAGCTCTCTTCTTTTCAATTCAGACTAGTGTATGTAAAAATTCAAATTAGAGTTTTAATATTCTGAAAGTCTCATCTACGAATTCGAGTAGGATTTGGTGTGTTATTTAATAATAATATTCCAGCATCCGCATGCGATCGGCGGATGCATATTGTCGTCTAACAAGCAACCCTTCAGAGGCCGATGGGGAGCACTACATTTACGCTACGGGTACAGAAGGAGGGTAGCGATATTTTTTAAGACGCTTTCTTTAAAAAGAAATATATTTTTAATTATTTACGTATATCATATTACTTTTATTTTACTAAATTTACTGTGCATTAAGTAATAGTAACCTTTTCACACTACACTGTCGCTAATCTCTTTAATGTCCAATTAACTTCAGAGGTTGCCTGGAAGAGATCGCTTTAAGCGATAAGGCCTTTGTACATATCGTAGTTTTTACTTTTTCTGTATTTGTGTACAGTAAAGTGTTTCTATCTATCTATCTATATATTTTTAGAACTACAGTTTCTTCTTCTTCTAAGTCGTATTCCTCATTGCTGATGGTCATGATCTTTCTGAGGAATTAATCACATAGAACGATCCTCGTGGCAGATTTAATGGGGTGGTTTGCCATTGCCGTCCCCATTTCGCACACTGGTTATCTCAGTGTGCAAGTTTCCTCACGATGCTTTCCTTCACCGTCAGAGCAGTCGGTAAATGTACGTAAGTCCTTCGAAAAAAACGAATAACTAATTGGTACATGACATTGCCTGGTTTCGTACTCGGACCTCCCGCATGGGAGTCCAACGTCCTAGCCACGACGCCACCGACGCTCTAACTAAACTAGAGATTAGTTGACCAAAAATAAATACTGACGCGAATAAGCCCCATTTCGTAGTTTAAAAAAAATGATTGTAATGGAAATAATTTATTCACAGTACGCACATACAATTTATTCGCAGTACGCACATACAATTTATTCGCAGTACGCACATACAATTTATTCGCAGTACGCACATACAATTTATTCGCAGTACGCACATACGCGCACACAAACGAAAGAAAGCGTTTGATTTAGAGCATATAAAGTAATTTTTATTCATTTGAACAAATTACTTGAAACGTCTAAGATCTTGGTTGAAGTTAACAAGCCGACTTTATATGCTAATGAAACTGCATTGGTGTGAGTACTGTGAACGTGCCAGCTTTCGATAATCGACCTGTACAGATTTTGAGAAGAAAACAAAAAAGGAGAATTACAGTTTGCTTTTGACAGTGACTCTCATTGTCTACTCTTTTTTGGCGCACTTTCAATTTACAAATATCCAAGAAATAACATTAACCCCTCTTTCCATCACAGCCGCATCGCCTGTCAAAACGAATGGGAAATATACGGGAAAGAGTGACTGGATAACAAGCACCCACACACGCACCCCACATGGGGCTGGCGGCCATCTTGAAAACCATTCACTATCGGAAAATTTAGTTCGTTCCAAAGGAATTGGGAATAAATAAAATTGAGACTGCTCCGGCTTAGAGCGTACCTATTCGATTTGATTTGATGTGACTTTACGGTTCGTCTCACAGGAGGTTCTGGACTCGTAATGAGGGAACTGAAGGGTTAAGCTGAATGGAGACTCTTGGAGGTAAGGCATTTAGTGAACAAGACGATATAAGATGCAGTGTATAATCTAACTTGACATCTAGATGTAACACACGTTTGGAAATAGCTGTTTGAGTTTTTATAAAATATGTAAATAAACAAATGTAATGTTACTTGCTTATCGTATGGTCAGTGGCTAACCTATTTGTCAGAGTTGTTCAGGCCGCCCGTAGGCCTCTAACATGGCTTGTGACAATGTAATGTAACATTATAGAACAAAGTCTGAATTTGTAATCTTGCTTCACCTCCATTTTAAGAATCAAATACGAATAAACTTCATTGTGTACAGAAATGTAAAGTATGAGTGGTTACTGGTAGTTAGTTTTAAGTTGTATTTCTTTAACTTTATAATTTCTTGTTACTTTACAATACAATACATATAAACTTTATTGCACACCCGGGACAAAAACAAAACATACAACATAAAGAGAGGTACAATACAATGTGCATCCTTATCGCTTTAAGCAATATCTTCCAGGCATCTTATCTTCGGGTGATGAAAAAATCATAAGATACATAATATACTGTAATGACCAGTAATGACCTACGGAGCCGAAACGTGGACACTGACGGTGCGACTGGTTCACAAATTGAAAGTCGCTCAGCGTGCTATGGAAAGAGCTGTGCTCGGAGTATCTCTGCTGGATCGAATCCGAAATGAGGAGATCCGGCATACAACAAAAGTTACCGACATAGCTCATAAGATTAGCAAGCTGAAGTGGCAGTGGGCCGGTCACATCTGTCGCAGAACCGACATCCGCTGCGGTAGACGAGTTCTGGAGTGGAGACCGCGTTTGGGCAAACGTAGTGTGGGACGCCCCCCTGCTAGATGGAGCGACGATCTGCGTAAGGTGGCTGGAAGCGACTTAATGAGAAGAGCCAAAGATTGGGCTCAATGGCGCGCCCTGGGAGAGGCCTATGTTCAACAGTGGACTAGAATAGGCTGCTGATGAATACATAATATACGAGTGCAAATGGCGAATGAAATAGATACTAACTAGATACTAAAGTTAATTTAATATCTATAGATTCTATAATTATTCTATATATGTTTTATTTCTTGTTATTTTAGTACTTAACAATGTTCTTAATAATGTTGTGTATGCTATAATTGTCACAAGTATTAGAAATTAAGCCTAGAAATTATATATTATTTATTAATGTACAATACTTGTAGTCGGTGGCGTTCTTTAATAAATAAAATTAAAAAAAAAAAAAAAAAAAAAAAAATGTCAATTAAGCCATTTAGGTACACATAAATCTTAACAAAAATTTTTGGTAATTTTACAAGACTAAATTAGCAACATTTACTTTTTTTTTATAAAAAATGTATAACAAAACATAACCTGGTAATCTATCAGGATTTTTATATGCTTCATTGATAACTCTTAACTAAAATGAAAAAAAAAACAATTATTAATTAATAACCTGGGAAATCTACAAGGATTTTTATTTTATTCATAAAATGGGGACAATGGCCAAGTACCGGATAAATACGGTTATCTATGTTAGATATGAAATAGATAAAGGAAAAAATATTCCTCGTAAATACGAGGAAAAAAGATTCTATAATAATAATATAATAGAGGAAGGAATATGTTTTCTTTTTCAAAAAAGTACGAGGACTATTTTTTCCTTTATCTATTTTGTTATCTACAAATTCATAAATAACAAAAAATAAATTAAAAAAAACGAAAAAGTATTCCTCGTAGATACAAGGAATACTTTTTCCTTTTAGATGACTGGTTATCAAACTTGGCTATCTACGCGACTGTAGTCTAATTTTGATTAAGAGTTTTTCCAAATACAAATAATACGTTACTCCTTCATACTCTCCTCGGAACATTAAAAAAAAAAAAATGCCCCAAAAAAATGTTTGCTCACGGCCGATAAACTTTCAAACGGAGTCTAGTAAGGGAAAGTAATTTGTTAGTCGATTTAGCACAGTGCTTATTTTCGGGTATCCCGCCAGAAGGAGTGGAATCGAGTCCTGACTGAAACAAATGTGTTGTATTCGCACTTGTGCTAGTGATGGGCACGCGTCGATGGATAGGTACACATTATCGATAAACTCTAAATTTTTTGATGTTTTAATATCCTGAAACGTCCACTTAAAGTTAGATTCTCGCGTTCAGTTGTAAAAATAACAAGGTTTTTTTGTTTGTTTTTTGAGTTCATTTTTGTTCTCATAGATGGCTCTGGCAAGTAGGGGCGATCTGTCACTGTCAGTGAAATCAAATTGTATCTAAAATGAAATAAATGCGTAGATAAAAAGGGATAAAACATAATTTGCTATAGCGCACTCTCGCTCATACATCTCGTAAATCAAACTGCAACACTAAACGTTGGCAGTTTTACGGCTCTGGCTACCAGCCTTTTTGACATTAATAAAACGGCCCCCTCATAGAGCGCCATCTAGCGAGCCTCTTGGAACCAATCGGAAAACCTCTCATTCTCTCTTGTAACGTTAATTAAAACAAAAATTTATAAACATACGAAAATTATAGACTATTAAAACCAATACTTTGATCTACTTTCCATAATGGCAGAGACTCGCCTAAGATGGTATGGCCACGTGATGCGCCGACCTGACGATTATGTCGTGAAGAAGTGCATTTCCATCGCAACCACTAAAAGGGGAAGAGGTAGGCCGCGTGCTACCTGGCTAACGACTGTCAAACATGAACACCATGGACCTAACTGAGGATGACGTGTACAATCGAGGAGAATGGCGCCTCAAGATTAGGAAAGCCGACCCCGTCTAACCGGGATATGGCGAGGACAAAGAAGACTAATTTTAAAACTATGTAGCTAAGTACGTATCTGACAATTATCAATTTCATCCATAAAAGTTCATCAAACAACATCATACATACATATTTCCTAAGTATTAACAAGTATTTTTTCTTGATGAATGATGACTAACTTGAACATTTCTATTTTACGATAAAAAGCGGCAATCGCAAAGGAAATATAACCCGCTACTGTATAAATTACTAGATTTGCATCGGAACTCTCTTCTATGGTAATTATCGATGATATACAGCTATAATTGCAATGCAAGAATCAGTTAATGCAGCCTTATTAAGCATTAAATTCTAATTGCTACTGGTTTATCTCTAGTGTGCAGTTTTCTATTTCAAAAGAACGTTAATTGGTACCTAGTTTTTTTTACTGGATGAATCATTATTGCAGTAAAAATTAACTTATGTTTGACTTACTGTCAAACTGTGTTCAAAGAAAATCGTAAGAAAGCATAAAAACATAAACAGTAAAATTCATTATAATAGAGGTTCCTCAACATCGATAGACAGACATACAAAAATATGTTTTAGAACATTACTCATTTTTTTAAATTATTTTTTTAATATCTCAATTTAGAGGCTTTGTTTACCACAAAAAATACCACTTTAGATAATATTTGTATTTCTTTCATACCATAAATATTTGTGGAGCTCGTAGCCTAGTTGCGAGCACGGTCCGAAAGCGATCGTGCAGGTTAAGCAACGTTGGCGCGGTCGGTACCAGGATGGGTGACCGGTTGTGACATATTTCATCTGAGCTCCGCCGTGCCTCCGTGAGCACGTTAAGCAGTCGGTCCCTGTTGTTGTCCTTCGACAGCAGTCGTTAAGCCATGTTAGAGACCTACGGGCGGCCTGAACAACTCTGACAAATAGGTTGGCCACTAACCTAAAGCAAGCAAGTAATAAATATTTTATCTTTACATAATAAAATTACATCAAATCTAGAAAACTGAAATATTATGCCACAATTTGAATTTCCGTTTCACTGTACTTAGGTACTTACTCGTACTTACATGGTAGATATATTTCTACCCACTGAAAAACAAAATGAAACACGATGTTCGAGGGTTAATCGCTTTTAAGGGAACAAACCACTTGCCACTTGGTTTGAATGGATAATTCATTCTGATGGTTTACAATAATAAATAAATTATTGACTACTAAACCCGCATTTGACCTCGATCTCGCCTGATGGTAAGCGACGATGAGGTCGACGATGAAGCATGCGAGTCCAGTAAATGCCTACTCACTCTGGCCTTGAAGATCCCAAGGTTGTAGGTTTCGGGAAATACAGACGCCGGCAGGCTGTTCCATTCCTTAGCCGTAAAAATGCGTATGTCGTCAGGGTTTAATTCTCACCGTATAATGTCCCAAGTGTGACCTGGTGAAAATTGAGAGGAAGAAATTTGGCCTCAATAGGCTCCACAATGGGAGGCTCAATGTTATTTTAAGTCAGCCCTTATCTGATAATATGAAACACTTACTGTTGTTTGCTAAGATGGCTCTCAAAGTGAGGGCTGGCTATAATAATACTTGAGCTTTCCTTTCCCTTTTCTTAGTGACCCTAACGAGGCTTACATGGTCACCTTGTCGTGTACCAAAGCCTCTAAATTGAGATTTAAAAAAATATATGTCCCAACACTACCCCATACGGAAACGGTTCGCGTTGAAGCGTAGAATTTCAGGGCACTATAAATGTGTACAGTTTTGTTTCTGACGTCTCTCCATCAATTACTCTGTTCGTAGTCACCGGAGTAAGATCGGTACCATTTGTTTTTATTTATTGCCGCTCTGCGCCGACTGATAGGGGTTTTACTTTTACTTACTATTTGCGAGTGCTCTTTAGGCTTGCTTACTTAACTTATCTTATCTTATGCCAGGGATAACCCCAGCGGCACTTCGACCTTCAGGGATCTTCTGTGCTCACCCCTTAACTTCCTGTTCCTTAAAGATGCTTTGCATCAAGGACTTCTGGTTTCGGGTAGGCTACCCCCAGAAGACTCATACGCCCTCCAGCCAAAAAAAAAGAACAATAATAAAGGTTAATATAAGGGGTGGTGGGAATGCATAGTGTGAGTGTAACAGCAGACCATTAGACATGATTTCAATATTAATTATTTTATTATAACTGGTAGGAAAACATTGGCTTCTATTTTCGGGGAAGTTACTTATTGTTTGGGGGGGGGGGGGGGGGGGGGTGACGACACCTTACAATGACATTCTCGTAATTCGATTTCTGAATTTTTTTGTAGACTTACGACTATATATTTATCGACTGCTCTAAATCTGAAGAAGGAAAAGAGCGTCGGTGGACTCCCAAGCGGGAGGTCCGGGTTCGAAACCATGCAGTGCCATGTACCAATGAGTTTTTATATTTTTCGAAGACTTACGTACATTTACCGACTGTTCTAACGGTGAAGGAAAACATAGTGAGAAAACCTGTACTAACCACTAAGATTGTATGTAAAATGAAGTAGGCACAAAAGATCCTCAAGGGTCGAAGTGCCGCTGGTTATTCCCGGCACCCTATCATAAGATAAGATAAGCTGAAGAAACACATCGTGAGGAACCTACACTCTGAGATAACCAGTGTGTGAAATGGGAAAGGCAATGGCAAACCACCCCATTGAATGTGCCAAGAACGTAGTTCTATGTAGTTTTTTTCCATAGAATTATAGTGAGTTGCGACCATCTCTTCTTAACACTGATTGGACAGATCCCGCCAATTTAATGTTAAATAAATTTAACATTAGATAATAATATGTCCTTTTGAATTAATATTTTATGTACATTTCTCCCAATAAATTGATAACCAAATGTTTTTCTTATCTCTACCCATTGTGATTGTTATATCGAATACCAACATCTGAGAACGAAGCCACTTAAAAAATACCGTATTCCAACATTATATTGGCTTATTCGCAACAAATTTCCAAGAATTCCTACATCCAGTGACATGGAAAAATGAATATTATTAAAATACGCCGACGCACACATACGAGACGCATTCTAACAATCCTTTCAACACACACAAAGAATGCAAATGTACGTTCATTCCGCGGAATGTCACATTTATAGGTAAAAATTCAAACATCGAGATCTGACGTTACCCTTTCTTTATCAAATACACACATCCATATTTATAACAAGGTTTTCTCCTATACACACACGATACTCACACATTGAAATAATGCTACCGCTTGCATTTGTTAAAGTCTAAAAATGAACTTTAATACCGTGTGTCTAGGTCTCATTTTACAGTTAAAACTAACGGAAAATTCTGTGGCAAAATACTTTGAACAAATATCAAACGTAAACTGTCACGATAAAGCATAGTTTTCGTTATCTATCCACACCTGATGCTCTGCACAATTTTTTGTTAGAAATTTTCTTTTGAAACTGCAATAGAAAAGAGAACTAAACCGTTCAGCTTTAGAGTCGATATTTTTATAGACATTTTGACTCGCGTGGGTGAATTCACAAGGCAACAATAGTGTCCGAAAGGGGTTGTTACACCACGTCAACTGCATGAGCTTCCCTCCCCTTCTCTTTCCATAGTTTTGTGGGTCTCTGCGGGGGAAGGTATTTTCTATACCACAGGTCTTGGAATTTTGTTAGGCAAGTTGGTTTTCGGTCGACTGCGCATCAGTGCTGCGCAGTTCGAACATGGCGGCTGTTTTGTGCCCCACGGCATTTTTGTTTCAGTAATCACAGAACAATGAAATAATTTCCGCAGTTCGATAGAAAATAGTAATAGGAAGCAATTTTTCATGTAAGTAATGTAGGATTTCATAATTGCATTTCATTTTTAACATGAAAAACTAGCTACTATTAAAAATCTATTTCTTCCAAATACAAGATCTATTTGAAAATGCAAGTCTTCACATCGTTGTCTAATGATAAGTAAATCACTTATCACTTAGTTACCAAAAACAAACTTGCAGTCCCACGCTTTAGACTTAGTAAAGTAAACACATTATTTATTGATCACTGTGTACGATTTTATAATAAGATACCTGATACTGTAATTAATATGACAGAGAAAAAAATTAAGACCCATATAAGACGGACCTTGTGTAAAAAGGGTTATTATAAAATAAATGACTACTTAAATAATAAAGAGGCTTGGTCCTAAATCCAGCTCCTGCACATTGTGTATATGATTGTATTCATAATTATTGTAAGATATATTTATTTCAAAAGATGTGCTGCTGAAAGTTTCTTGCGCCGCTTCTTTCCTTTCAACTACAGCACCTTACGATGCGGTGTTAGAGTAAAACATAACGTTGTAAAAATGTACTTTAAGGTACTTACAATAAAAAAGTTTGATTTGATTTGATTTGATTTGCCAATAGCTCTATTTCTAGTTATTTTCAGTGGACACTTTTTTCCGTCTAGCTAGATACTAATTATACAAAAACGCCTTAGAATAAAGCGTCTACAAGGCTTCTGACTAGAATTTTCGAAATAACCCTGTGTTTGAGAGAATCTTTATTTTTCAGTGTCACTTGGGAACTACCTATATTAATGGTGGTTCCTCTACCCTCTTGGGGATTATGAACGTGAGAGTTATACTATGCTATGACGCTAGTTGTGCAGATTTAATTAAAAAATTTGCAGCGATGGAAAAACGGCAGTTTCTTCCGGTTTTCTCATCTTTAATGGAAAAATATTCGTACCAAGCAAAGCTGTTGATCGAACTGTGAAAATGTGATCAAAATCCATTCAGTAGTTTTTGTATGAACATACATTATTTTAGAAAGGATTGATTGGTGATGCCTGAAAATCAGCGCCGTAGTGCTGAATCCGCTGCGGTAACAGGCTGAGGCAGTTCCCTTTGTCCGGTGCTGCACACCACCTTCATCAAACTTAATTACTTTTGCTTATCTATTTTTATAATATATTTGTTTAATATTATTTTTATCTTCTGTACCTAATGGTTTGTATGTGTGTATCGGAAATAATTTATTTCTTACTTTCTTTAATGTCGGATGGTATGAAGAGAGATAAGGGAAGATCTTTCACCAGATGGAGTGATGTGCCAAAAGGGAGCTAGAGGGCCTTACTTACTCCTAAAGCCCTGAGCCCAAAGTAGATTATCATTATAGACTCTGTGTAAATAAATACAAATTATGTGAAACAAGTCAGAAAGTAGGTTGATCAAGTATCTATTCTTCTAATTTCCGTTATTTATATGTTCCGGTAGTGTATCATTAGGGAGTGATCCTTGGCACACAGGTGATGCCTGACAATCAGCGCCGTAGTGCTGAATCCGCTGCGGTAACAGGCTGAGGCAGTTCCCTTTGTCCGGTGCTGCATACCACCTTCATCAAACTTAATTACTTTTGTTTATTTATTTTTATAATATATTTGTTTAATATTATTTTTATCTTCTGTACCTAATGGTTTGTAAGTGTGCGCTATTGTAAATAACTTCTTTCTTTCATGTACAGTAATCTCTCCTTGCCTACAAACTTCTGTTTTTGGTAATTCAATAAATTTTGTTTCAAACTTCGGAGACTAAATGCTAAGCTGTCTTATTCATATCGTAAAATGGAGGTTTTGGGAAACATTTTTTAAAATCTAAATACTTTAAATCTCATTTCCCAAAACCACCATTATGGCGCTATTCTTTTTCCTGTCCACTGACGATATGACAATGGCATTACCAATTTTAATAATATACATTTCTTTTGTTTCAGGCATTTCGTTCGCACTGAAGAACTACTCAAGATTTTATACCATAAAAGCACACAGCAGCGACTTTGAAACGGAAGCTAGATTTTCCTGTTTTCTAGATGTTTCTAGCTTTCTATAATTTCGGTTCACTTCCGTTTTTAAATCGCTGCCGTGTCTTAAGGATACCTAAAAGCGTTACACTCGAATCATAATGCGTTAACAAGGAGTTATGTTTAGTACAGTCAACCTACCCAAAACGTCAGAATTTGAAATTTTGAAATGTGTCTTAAAGTTTTTTTTTCTTAAAGCTCAGGTATAAGCTTGAGATTTAATTGAAGGTTTTTACTGATGGTATATTATAGCTTTTGGTGTACTGTACTAAGTACAATTTGTTAATACATATTTTACAAAGGTTATGTGTATACCTACCCATTAAGGAATTTTATTTGCAAACTACTAATGTAAAAATGAAAAATAGTAATAAATGTATTATATTGCATTTGTAATGTCATATTTTATATTAAGGTACATTAAATTATGAGTCTGTCCATCCGTCTCTCACGACTGTCTAACTCGTAGTTTTAGGATACATTGTCAAACAATTACATAGTTACGAAAAAATATCTGTGATCATCAACCATTTTTATTAGATATTCACATATTAAATATTGTTCAGACCCCCCCCCCCCCCCCAAACTAATATAATAAAGGGAACACAATTGACTGACTCATCAACGCAGAGCTTCAGCTTTAACAGTTAATAGTTAACTAATAACAGTCAGTCAGTCAGTTTAATAGTTTCAACTATTGAAGCTAGAATCACGTAATTGGGACAGTAGGTAGATTCCTTTTCTTTCCTAGGCAAGCAATAACAAAGAATTTTTGGAAATTCAACTCCTAAGGGTGAAAATTTTGGGGTGAAATTTTGTATGGGAAATAAAAAACAATGTGGATTCACTTGAAACTTAGTATATGTGCTCTATAACACAAATAAAGAAACACGTGTTTCAGGTTTTACTAAAATTAATCCCTTAAGTGTGTAAAAAAGGGGTTGAAAGATTGTATGGGGAAATTATCTCTTTTCAGTCGATTTACTTGAAACTTAGTAGGTACATGTTCTTTATAACATAAATAGAGAAATACGTGTATCAGGATTTCTTAAAATTCATCTCTTAAGTGTGTTAAAATGGGGTTGAAATATTGTATGGGGAAATATTATCTTTTCAGTCGATTTACTTGAAACTTAGTGTATGTTCTTTATAACACAAATAAAGAAAGACGTGTTTCAGGTTTTACAAAACTTCATCCCTTAAGTGTGTAAAAAAGGAGTTGAAAGTTTGTATGGAGAAACATTTTTTTTTTCAGTCAATTTACTTGAAACTTAGTATATGTTCTCTATAACACAAATAGAGAAACACGTGTATCAGGTTTTCTTAAAATTCATCCCTTAAGTGTGTTAAAATGGGGTTGAAATATTGTATGGGGAAATATTATCTTTTCAGTCGATTTACTTGAAACTTAGTGTATGTTCTTTATAACACAAATAAAGAAAGACGTGTTTCAGGTTTTACAAAACTTCATCTCTTAAGTGTGTAGAAAAGGGGTTGAAAGATTGTATGGAGAAACATTTTTTTTTCAGTCGATTTACTTGAAACTTAGTATATGTTCTTTATAACACAAATAGAGAAAGAAACACGTGTAACAGGTTTTCTTAAAATTCATCCCTTAAGGGTGCAAAAAAGGGGTTGAAAGTTTTTATAGGGAAACATTGTGCCGGTCGCTAGTTACTAATATTTTATCTTAACACCAGTTAAAATTAAATTGATTTACTTTTAATTTTCTTCCCATTTCGTTAATGCAAAAAACGTAATTCTTAACACAACAATTTACCATGGAAATAACAGTAATTTTAACACTTTCAACGCCATTCAAACGTGCCTCAAGAATAACCGCATGCAAACTAACAAGGAACAAGAAAGAATAACAAAAAGTAACTTTGGATAAAAATTATTAAATTACAACTCTTATTGTGTTCGAATTTGAATAAATTATAAACACAATGCATATTCAAATTTGTTCCCAAGGTGAACAATGTACTTTATTGAATAAGATTTCGGGAGTCATCTTTGGTAATAATTTTAGGTTAGGGTTAACCCTTTAGCAGGTGACAAGTGAAACATTAGAACTTGCAATAAAGTTTATACTTTTATTCATTGTAAATAGTTTATTACACTTACATACTTTTTATCCATGAATATTATGTTGTCTATACAATACAATATTTTTATTTTTCAGATAACTTGATCCATTGTGTTAGTGTACTTAAAAAACTATGTTAGTAAATATATTCAGCAAAAAATACGAGCTTTTACACTTCGATCAGATGCTGATCAAAGATAACATCATTCGATCAGCACCTCAAACCCTTTAGTAGTAAGCGCCGCCGCTTATTCCACTAACGGTTTACCGACATCCCGTCGACGACGTCGGCCTAGACACGTCCTAGACGACCCCGACGACGCCATCACGATCTCCATCGCGAAAGCACTTCACCCCACCCGATAGTAGTTCACACACAACACCTACATACCGCCCGCGCCGGCGCGGGCGGCGACCCGCTTCTGGCGCTTACACGCGCTATCGGCGTATTCTAGACCGCTTCTCCCCGACCCCTCCCTCCCCAGCGACGTCCTAAGCCGAGGTCCGTACCCACCTGGGTGCCCTTAGGCAGTCGCTTCTTATAGTAGTTTTTAAGTCCTCCTCTAGGCTGGAGCGCATTTAGCGCTTGCCCCAAAAACCCCGGTGAAGCTGTAAAGGTCATTAGGACCAACAGCAATTATCAGTACGAAATTATCGATCAGCACCCGAACGAAGTGTTTAAGGATAGGGGAATCGTACTTTTCCGCTATCACGTTCAGGATGCTTTTGGAGCTGCTCTGAATCCTGCAAAGCAGAGACGCAGTTCTTTTGCGCATAATGGCTTGAAAACCATCGGTATGTGCGTGCCTATGCCCGGTGCCTTTCCTGATTTTAACTGCTTTATCACTGCAACAACTTCATGCAGGGTAGGTGGGGCAATAGATATGTCAAGAGGCGTGCTCGGGTATTCTGGAGCAAATTGTACTTGGTTGTGGTACCTGGTCAACAGTTTATATTATTTTTTTAGTTTTGTGAAGTGATCGGGTCCATCGTCGTAGCTGTTCATCAATAGTACAGAGCAATTCTCCATCATTGCCCTTCAGCGGCTTTCTGGATGTGCGGGATAAGTTGCATCCAAGTTTTTCGTTACCTCATACAACTCCCTCATATTCCTCCTTTGTGCTGCAGTGTTAGCACGTTCCGCCAGTTCGTCTGCGGCTCGTCTTTTGTCGCGTCTTGCAAGCTTCCGGATCAAGGCACGAAGGCGTATTCCTCCTGCAAGCCATTCGCGGAGACACTATTGACACACGAATTAGAGACACGAATTTATTAATTAGTATCAAAGATTTTTTTTACCTTTTGAGGGCTGTCTGATATCGGCTGGTATATGGTTTTAATTCCTTACAGACATAATGAAGCAGTATTTTTTCATACAGTGTCGTCCGACATTTTGGCATTAATAAACGTAAAGTAAAATTATAACGACTATGAAAAGTTAAAAATATATAAATAAGAGGAATTGTTTATTCTTTTGAATATCTATCTAAGTACAGACATAATATATAAGTATAGGTAATGTTGTTACGAAATTGATATATAGGTATGATAAATTAAATGTAACTTATAAAAATTCTTTGATTAGGCCCGTGTGGTAGGGTACCAAGGTATAAATAATGTTTAAAATTTAAATGTACAACAAATAAGTATTTTTTATTAAAAAAACTCATTATAATATTGGCCGTTTTTACTTTTTAAACGCAATCGACCCTCCACTTTCGATCTTAAGCCAGTTTTTTCCCCACTTCCTGAACCTCACGCATCTGTGCGACAAAAAATGACAAACAGAAAGTACTTACTTACAAAGCCGATATTATTCTAATTATGCATAGACTGACAACCGACTTTGACATGAAAAAAAAAAGAATAAAAAACATAAAGGTGGGTAAAGGGTTAACTTTTTGCTCTCGATTGAAAGCGAACACGTTTATATTATGCAAATGAATGCGACATTTGCATATGGGTTTTTTAAGACAAATCACGCACATCTGTCGTTAGTTCCGTTTTCTATTTTTTTCTGTGTTTAACGACAGCAGGATGTAAATGATGATAGTTATATTAAAAAATATTGTCAGTAGACTATTGGAAAAAATATAAAAAAGGTTTTTTTTCTTGTTATCTTATGATAGGGGACCGGGAATAACCCTAGCGGCACTTTGACCCTTGAGGATCTTTTGTGCCTTCCCATTTTACACACTGGTCATCTCAGTGTGCAGGTTTCCTCACGATGTTTTCCGTTATAGCAGTCGGTAACTGTACGTAAGTCTTCGAAAAAATCCGAATAACTCATTGGTACATGGCAATGCACGGTTTCGAACCCGGATCTCCCGCATGGGAGTCTCTTTATAATAAAGTTAGGACAAAATATCATATAGCATAACTTTCACGTCTATAATCCTCGAGGAAGACAGAGGAACCACCTTCATAATAGGTAGGGTACCTACTCGTAGTTCCCACTTTTGGCGGTAAGATTGTCCACCAAAAAGCGTAAAATATCTAGTAAAGTATTTCATAGTCCATATACATAAATACATACATTTAATACTTACTTTATAATTAAAAGATATCTAAATTATAAGATAAAGTTATTTGTTCGTAACCATAACCGAAACTCCAGCAATTAAGGAATATTTTTATTACAGTAATCATGCAATAATAATGATACGTGTAAAATGTAATAATACGTGTAAAATGTAAATAATACTCTATGGTACACTTAACAAAACCATAGTTCGTTCAAAAACGGCAAGCAATTAGACAGTGTCGTAAAACGTACGATGGGTTTCTGTCTGCTGCAGGGTGTCCATATGGACACTACCAGTGTTGTTACCGAACATGTTTTTAAAACCGTAATCCTTTTATAAGGAGGTTATGTTGTTGCGTTTATGACGTCATGAACGCAACAACATAACCTCGAAGACTTACGTACATTTACGTAGGTAAATAAGTACCATAGAGTATTATTTTCATTTTACACGTATTATTACATTTTACACGTATCATTATTATTGCATGATTACTGTAAGCATAATATCGCTTAATTGTTGGAGTTTAGGTTATGGTTACAAACAAATAACTTTATTTTATAATTGAGATATCTTTTAATTACTCTTTTTTTATTGCTCTGACGGCGAAGGAAAACATCGTGAGGAAACCTGCACACTGAGATGTTCAGTGTGTAAAATGGGGTAGGCACGATCCTCAAGGGTCGTGCCTACCCCTACCCTTCCGTATCATAAGATAAGATAAGAACATAATCAGCAGCCTATTCTAGTCCACTGCTGGACATAGGCCTCTCCCAGGGCGCGCCATTGAGCCCGATCTTCGGCTCTTCTCATCCAGTCGCTGCCAGCCACCTTGCGCAGATCGTCGCTCCATCTAGCAGGGGGGCGTCCCACACTACGTTTGCCCAAACGCGGTCTCCACTCCAGAACTCGTCTACCCCAGCGGTTGTCTGTTCTGCGACAGACGTGACCGGCCCAGATAAGAACATAGGAAAGATAATATCCTAGCTAATTCTGACTCATGGTTACCCTGCGCCACAGACAACGGAACCGCGTAGACAAGCCAAGCCGATGAATAGATAAAAGTAATATATCATTATGGACAATTATTACGTCGGTCTCTCAAACCGCGTATGAATTAACATTACTGGACGCGTTACAAGCATTGAGCAGTCAAAGGGTTAAATTAGGTTAGGCGTGAGTAGTGTTTAATAATTAAGGGTTCTGTGTATCAGTGGAATTTTGATTCTTATTGTGAGAATATTTTAAAAACCTTAATAAACTGAGAAAGTAATAATCCTTGTTTTGTCAGTAACCTATCCAAAATCTATTTCTTACTTTGATTTTTCCTATAGGTATGCCTAAGGTGGCTGTAAATCAGCGCTGTGTGTGCTGAAAGTCAACGCAAATGTATTCACTCAAGCATTAGCTGAGCCAGGTGCCTATTGCCAATTGTATTATGGAGTGAACTAAATATGTATTTTGTTTGGAGCAATAGAGTGTTTTTCTTCTTCTGAATCTATGACTTATAGAGCGCGTTAGGAAAAATCTAGGTAAGAAGCAGACTTTGGATAGCCTTATTACAAATAAGGGATCTGCAGATCGTCGCTCCAACTAGCAGCGGAACATCACGCCACAATCACACACTACATTTATCTAATTAATAAATTCAGTTCAGCGCTGTGATATTCGTACGTACGTACGTTCCCGACGAACCGTAATTTTCTTGTGGAAAATTCTTGTATTTTGCCCACAATATTTGACGGTGAAGGAAAACATCGTGAGGAAACCTGCATGCCTGAGGAAATTAAAAGTTTCCGAATGCGTGTGAAATTCACCAATCAGCACTGGGCCCGCTCGGTGGATCATGGCCCGTACCCCCTTTTGCAAGTGGAGGCCTGTGCCCCAACAGTGGGGACATTAATAGGCTGATGATGATGATGATGATTTTCGCATAGTTGGACTATATAAAAAATAAATCTACATAACTCATAAGTAGGTCCATTTTATATTTACCTATTTTATATTGATGGTACTAGCGACACAACATTATTCAGAATCAGTAGTACCAATCCTAAATTAGTGTCCCTAGTACCATTGATGGTACTAAAGATACAAAGTTGTGTCCCTTGTACCATCAATGGTACTACTGATCTAACGGCACCTTTATGAGTAGGTATGTAGATTTAAATTTTATATTGTCCAACTATGCGAAAATTCCTGCCATCATCATTTCTTTAATAATAGGATTTTATTTATAAAGTAATTAAAGTTTAAATGCACTTTTCTAATAAGTTTTCTTCTATATAAACGGAACCCTAAAATTTATAGTGTACACTCGTCCTCTTTCAAATTTGAATTCTCACGTCTGGGATCAAAGTTTATTTTAACATAAACCAGTTAAAACTTTCATCTATAAACCACTTTTCTAATATCTAACCCTTTCTAAGGCTATCATGTCAGTTTTTTAGTTTCCTGTTGTTTTAATACCAGTCTATTATTATGGGTTGTAAGTTAGCCGGAAGGGTTAACGATGGATGGTTAAATGCTGTTAAAGTGTTAAATGTGTAAAGATATGCGGTTTGATATTTTTATTTATGTTTTTTTTTAATAATGGACGTTACGGAAGTTTTTTTATAGATTTACATGATAGCAATTTTTAATGTTATGAATAGTACCTATGTTTCCTTTAGTACGTGGTAGATTAGTACGTATTAGTACGTACGTAGTACATTAGTACGTATTAGTTTTTTTTAAATTTACTTTTATTTACTTCTAAACCCGCATTTGACCTCGATCTCGCCTGATGGTAAGCGACGACAGGTCGACGATGGAGCATGCGGGTCCAGTAAATGCCTATTCACTCTGGTCTTGAAGATCCCAAGGTTGTAGGTTTCGGGAAATACAGACGCCGGCAGGCTGTTCCATTCCTTAGCCGTTCCCATAATGAACGAAGAAGCAAATCGCTTCGTACGAGCAGATGGGATATCAACAACATAAGGATGGAACCTCTCCCCGATTTATTAATTTGTATGGGTTGCATTTTGCCTGAAATAAACGATTTATTATTATTATATAGGTACTATTGTTAAGTAAGTACAAGAAATATAAGTACCTACCTATACCTAATACGGTATTTGCTCTGTAAAATGGCTTATATAATCTGTAAATTGTGTAGATTAATTTATATTTTGTATTCTATTAATTTAATTTGATGTCAAAAATATAAATATAAAATAATAAACTCAATGTCATACTATAACTAGGTAAAAATTATATAATATATTTTCTGTCAAACAGCCCCCCGCGAAGTGCCCCCTGGCCGAAAGTACCCAGGATACTCGCGGCGTTCCCTCGCTGAATGGCGAGGGAGATGCGCTGTACTAAAACTTAATTTAATTGTTATTATTTTATAATATTGGGTATATTTAATTTGTGATAAATCGTTTATACTATAGTTGTATTATTAATTGTGAAATTTGTCATGTAATTTGGTGCTATGGATTATTATTTCCACATTTTTCTTTCTGTCGAGTTTATTGATATTTAATTTTTTATTGTACCAGTCATCGACTTTAATTAAATATTAAATAAGAAAAGCTTTTTTTTCATTCTGTTCATACTACCTATTTCCATCTATTTTTACGACCTCATCCTGGCATAGTCTGTTATACTTGGGTTAGATTCACAATAACCAAAGACACTTGACCAGAATCGAACCTATTCCTAGACCTTTGTGGTGGACCACCAGAATCGAATCTATAACATCCACTTCAGCACATCGAAACCATTGAAATATATTTAATGTTTTTTTAAATTTCTAAGGCGTTGGTTCGCTTCCGTTTCGCTTTAGTTGCAGTGTTCTAAAGGCATAGGTACTTTACTTACCTACTTAATTTTTTTTGGACAAAATATGAGTAAGTAACCGACTACTTAGTGCGTCGGTGGCGTCGTGGCTAGGACGTCGAACTCCCATGCGGGAGTTCCGAGTTCGAAACCATGCCATGTACCAATGAGTTTTTCGGTTTTTTCGAAAGACTTACATTTACCGACTCCTCTGACGGTGAAGGAAAACACCGTGAGGAAACATGCACACTGAGATAACCAGTGTGGTGTGAAATGGGGAAGGCAATGGCATATCACCCCATTAAATCTGCGACGAGTCGTTCTATGAGAATAATTCCTTAGAATCAGCAATGAGGAGGAACGCGACTTAGAAGAGAGGAACCGACTACTAAATATCAGAAAAAAAATTCAAAGAAACTGAGCGTTCAATCATGTGCCTAGATTGTCAACTCGCTGCAGTATTAACGTACAGTCGAGTGCACAGTAACAAGGAACTGTTCAATTCCCGTAAGAGATTAATATTGCTGAAATTCGAACAAATGTAAATGGAATTTATATTTATTGTATAAGGAGAGCAGACGAGCAAACAGGGCCACCAGGTGGTAACTGGTCACCATCGCCATTATACATCTCTCTATGTTAGTCTACCCGCAATCATGGCGTATGCAACTGTGGCGAAATATCGTGAGCCTAAAACAACTCCAAACCGTGGTAAGAATCGCGAGGTAAAAATCGCGTGGTAAGAAACGCGTGGTAAGAATCGCGTGGTAAGAATCGCGTGGTAAGAATCGCGTGGTAAGAATCGCGTGGTAAGAATCGCGTGGTAAGAATTGCGAGGTAAGAATCGCGTGGTAAGAACCGCGTGGTAAGAAAAGCTTAAAAAGTTATATTAGACATCTCATTTCACTATAATCTTATTGACGGTTTTCGATTCGCTGCTAACGTTGAGGCTTAAATGAAGTGCCTCGTGTGCCAGTTATTACACTGGCTCTCTTACCCTTCAAACCGGAACACAGCAATATAATCATTGCTGGTTTGCGGCAGAAATAGGTAAAAGAGTGGAACGAATGCAGGCTGACTCTACACAGGATCATACCACCATAGTAAAAGGCATATTTTTTTTCAAAATATAGAGACAGAACCAGAAAAAATGCTGCTGTTTTTGTTCATACTCATTTACATACAAAATTTTGTCATATAAAAGATAAGAATAAGTTTATTTGTGCGGTAAGATGACAAAGTATCCATAGTCCATACACCAGTAGGAACGTAAGCATAGGTTATATTAAACTAAACAAAATTAGTGAGCAACAAGTTAGTTTACAATAAGCGCTGACCTCCGAACTAGGAAGTTCCTGTATCTCGGAGGACAGATCTCTTCTGTGACCAGTGCAAAGGAACATGTAACAGAACATGGGAAAATATAAAACTGACAAAATTTGAAAAAAAAGACAAAAAAGAACAATAATAAAGGTTAATAAAAAAGTAAACTTCATAATTGCCATATAAAATGACAACGTATGAAGTTTTCTTTTTGCGAATCTCACAACTGACTTTTGACCAGATCGAGTATCTGGTCAAAAGTCAGTTGTGAGATTCGCAAAAAGACCAGATACTCGTAAGTACCTTGCGCACTTTTTATTTATGAAATCTTATAAGATTTTCAATTCTTATAAGATCTGAGAAAGTTCGTGTTAGAATACCATTTATACCATCAATAGATGGATCTAACTAAATGTATTGTGTACGCCATTGTACCGCTCCGATATTATATGCAAATTGGCGCACGAACATATACATGCATATTGAGATTTATCCGAGAGTCATCGGCGGCGAATTGGAAATTGTCTCAGTACGATCCTAAGGTTATCTGGAATAAATTGCTATTAGCGGTGTTAATCAGTCAATCATTAGGTGCATTGTTCTAAATAAATAATAAATTCATAATAATTATTCTTACAAAATTGTAAGTATATTAATTTATTGTTACCCAACTCTTATCCTGATTAACTAAAGAAACCATACAATGATTGATAGGTTTTAGTTATTGCTAAAAATAAGATGTAGATACCTAATAAATTATGAACATTTCCGACAGTAAAAGACAGTTTTTTTAGTCAGTGAAGATTGCCCAATCACAACCTTTTTTATAAAAGTACAAATTTATAAAAATTATGAAATCAGAATTTTGAGTGAAATATGAAATCAAAGATTTTGAAATTCGAAAGGATAGTACGATTTTTCTCAGAAATTTCTGTTATGGCTGATATTGGAAATGCCTACTTCGTTAAAAAATAATGAATTTGGAAACAAGTATCGACATCTATATTTTCTCCCTGTCCCTGTTTATATGCCTGCCACAATAATATTTAATTTGAATACAAGTTACGCCATCTATGGCAGGGATGCAAAAACAATTCATATTATTTCTAAAAGATTTTAGGGGAAACATGAAGTTCAGATGTTATTTAATTTTGTTTCTTTTGACAAAAATAAAATAAATAAAAGAATTAAAATAGGTCTACTACCTAATACTAATAACTTACAATTATAAAAGATAACTAATTTTCATTTTTTTTCGGTACATGTGGCGCCATCTAGTATCGAATAGCGTAACCAAAATAGTGCTCTGTTGGTAAAGCAGAGAGAAAAGGCTTCGGGACGCCTTACTTTGAAATGCTTCTAAAAAGTTGTGTTTGATGAATCGTGCGTATAAACTTTTCTTGAAATATTCTTAGATTTAATAAATATTTCTTTTATTAAAAAACAATATAATTATATACCTATGACATATTATTTCTTCATACCTACAATAATAAGCTGTTTTATAATAATTAAAATGACGAAAAGTAAAAACAGAGACTGCTCTGTACAAGATAAAATAATTATGTATCACAGACTGTCTGGCAGTACACCAGTTAACCGTCAGTTGCAGTTAAGTCAGATTCATCAGAATCAGATTCTTTTTATTGTAGTATTTTTATTGTACCTTAAAGTACAGTCGACAACAGGTCAACCTACCCAAAACGTCAAAATTTGAGAATCTGAATCTGAATTTTGCGCAGGCATAAGGTTGAGATTTAATCGAAGGTTTTTGACAGATAGTTTTCTATAGCTTGTCGGCGACTGTACATTTTTACCACCGCTTCGGAAGGTGCTATACCTAGCTGGAAAAAAAAGAAGCGGCTCAAGAAACAATAAGCAGCACATCTTTTAAAATAAACATACTTAAACATAACTTTATCTTAAGTCTACGCCATAGCTTTATAGAAATGACACAAGACTTACGGTGACTATCAAATTTCCATACAATTTTTACTAGAATATGATTATTTCTTTAAAACCTAGGTAGATAAGTAAGTATTTCAGAAATTAGGTCACCTTGCAGTCTGCATTTATTACTTACAATTTTATTATTACCTAGGTTTATATATAGAGCGTCGGTGGCATCGTGGCTAGGACGTCGGACTCCCATGCGGGAGGTCCGAGTTCGAAACCAGACAATGCATGTACCAATGAGTTTTTAGTTTTATCGAAAGATTTTACATTTACCGACTGCTCTGACGGTGAAGGAAAACATCGTGAGTAAACCTGCACACTGAGATAACCAGTGTGTGAAATGGGGAAGGCAATGGCAAACCACCACATTAAATCTGCCACGAGAGTCGTTCTATGTGATTAATTCCTTAGAATGATCACGACCCTCAGCAATGAGGAATACATACGACTTAGAAGAAGAGATGAATCTACCTACATCTACGCCAACGAACCTCGATTCAAATATAAACTCGGGTACATTATAATCAGAGCGTCAGATCACAAATACCTACCCTGCATCAACCAGACATACCCCCTGATTCGATCCGAGGGGGGTTAGGGGAGCTGAGAGGGGGCACTCTTCTTATTTCTTTAGATCTGCCGTTTCATCTGTCTGATATGTATTGTTAATGTATCAATAGATACAATAGACAGTTTTTGTAAGAATGGTACCTATAGGTAAACCAGGACGCGGGGCGAGATGACAGAGGACGAGCGGGCGTCAAGCGGAAGGTAGGTCCGACCTCCCCGCTGTCGTCTCGTCCCGCGCCCCTTCTACGTCACGGGCGTAGCCTATAGGTATAGTCATAAACTTTAATTTGGTTTGGGACCCACTTTACCTAAGACTTTGAACGACTTTGTCACAATAAAACGTAGACACGGGAATCAAAGGAGATCTCTGATACTGGCGTTAATCTAGTATTACTAAGAAAATAATCTAAAATTTATTATTTTAAGCTAAACAAAAGATTTTGAAATTCACCCTATTATGTAGATTGCTCGTAGAAGTTTCATATGGAAACTGCGTCTGCAGTTGACGCATGCGCTGTGAGCATTTTCCCATACATTAGTCTGGCATAAATGTCAAATGTACAAATCCTTTGGCTCGCTGTCAGTGCTCACATCATCATTCTAGAGGAGAGGGCGCTACTAGTTCGATTTGTATGACTTATTTTGAGTTGTAAGAAATGTCCTCAATGTTAAGACTTCCTCAGGTTTCGTATCATCTCTATCTAGACTAAACTATCTATTGTGTAGAAAGGGATAGCATTCGTTTAAATGAAGCCTTATCTTTAAGGACGTTTTGTGCAACTGATAGCATAAATACCAGAAAAATTGTGAAGTAACAGTAAAATAGACTATAGCTCTAGATAGAGATGACACGAGCCTTAAGGAAACATTAACATTAAGGACGTTTCGTGCAACTCACGGTGAGTATGTCAAATTCAGATGGGCGTCGGTGGCCTAGTGGCTTTAAGAGAGCCAGCGTAATTACCGACACATGACGCACTCTATCAAAGTCCTCAAAACCTTGAGGACTTTGATAGAGTGCGTCATGTCATGTGCTGTGCTAACCAGCAGCGCATCGAAAACCCTCTAATATTAGTACAGTGAGGTGAGATGTCTATGGGCGACGGTGATCATTTACCATCAGGGTAAGTTTGTTCGTCTGCTCTCCTAACAATAAAAAAGCTTGCATGCAAGTTTTTTTATTGTACCTTTCCACTACCTACCCAAGTTGCAAGCAAATTGCAACTTGCATGTAAGATACTTATTGGATTAACTTAGATCAACGCCAACGAAGTCCCCGTTCATTCATAATTAAAATGTTTATCAAATAAACCTGTGATTACAGGAAACAACAAATTACTGGAGTCCTTTCATTACATGACATCTCAACTACGGCTGTAATTATAATACGAACTTTTGACAGCCCTACGGTAATTATAATTAACTTGCCAGAAGTTGATAACAGTTGACGAGTTTCGGGACAAGTTATTTTTTTAAATGTCGACAAAGTATCCAGAATTTATGTAATGAGTGGGTTTCTTTTATTTTTTTGTTAGTTTGCGTAAAAATAAATTCTTACTTGTTTTCACATTAAATTACTAATGAGCACTGATCGGAGTAGGTAGGGCTCTTTCGGGTCAATGTCCTCAAAGGTTATATTAATATGGATATGATTTCGGGATCCCGTTTTAAGTTATCGAGCAAATGTTGTAAATTACTTTTATAAACCTCGCCCTTACTCGGCGGATTACGATTTTTTAAAAATTGTGAACTTACGAAGAAGTCAAAACACTACCATAGGTACACTAGCGCCATGAATCTTAAAAAAAATTATTTCGCCACTAATCTTAAATGTGTATCAAAACAAATATAACGTTAAAAATCTAAATAATATATTTATTCAATCCCGGAAATCCCGGGATTATTGGGCATACTTATCCATATTATGACCGTATGTGGCAAGTACCAAAAACAGCCCTACCTACTCATCGAGCCGCTTTCGTCTCTCCTATAATGTTCGGCTCGTTCACCATCTCTTCTATCTCCCTATTCTTTCTCATCCTCCACCCTCCATCTTCCTTTTTGGCTGGTCCCAGAATCTTCCTCAATATCCTCCTCTCGGTCACCAAGAGTCTGTTTTCTTCCTCTTCCTCTCTGGACACCAGAGCCTTGTGCAGGGCTGCGGCGCATCTTAAGGCGTTTCTTTTTACATATAAGATAATTTCCATTAATTTCTTCTATGAACTTAATAATTGTAATGGGTTTAAAGTTGACCCCTCCACTGACTACGACCTCGTAAACAACCATCGACTCTATATCGACTAAAGCTTTATGGTCATTCGTTAAAATAACTATGTAAAATATATGCTTCACCCACTTCCTATATTCCTCTTTTGGGCATACACCACACAAAGCAAATAGGCTTTCCTCATACTGTAACAGTCTATAGGTGTTAAACATCTTATTTCAATGTTGAATTGAAATTAATTTAAATTTTAATAAAGTTTTTTTTTTTTTTTTCAATACTTAGTTTATCGGAAAGAGTTCGTCAAACTGAATAATTTTGTCAAAGATTATATAGTGATAACATGTTTAGTTCTCGAGATATAAGTCGGCGAACTTTAGTATGGGGATAGGGCATTAGGCCCGACAGCGGATCGTCACAACATGTAATGAGTATATATAGGGAAGGCATCGGTGAGCACGGCACCGAGAGACAGAGAAAATTCTGTCCTGTTACTTTAGGCTTTCAAAGTAAAGCTGGCAAGGTCTAAATGACCGTTATACAAATATAACCATAATCTCGCCTCTGGGGCAAGGCGGAGAGAATGGAGCGCCACGCAAAATTACATTGTTCAAACAAATGTAAAATGAAAGTGGTGTTCAAAAATGGTATCTCATTAGAAATTCGCTTGTAAAAGTACTAAGGTACTTGGTGCATGACAATAAAATGCCAGTCTTTACATGCCTGACCTATATGGGGACGGCTTCTTATTTTCTATGTGTAAACATGGAGAGTGGAGGCTGAAACCAGCTAATGTGTAATGATGGCGTATTTTCTTCCTTTGCGAATACGAAAGCACCTTGTGTTTGGATTACGATGCTTGGAAGGAATGTCTGTAGTCATTATGCATGAACCATAATCGAGGACTTATTAGATTTTTGAGATTCTCTAATGCGAGGTATTGTCCTGCTTGCAGGGAGCACTTCGTTGTGTGTAGAGTTTCAGAATCAAACAGTTTCGATTATATTACAAATTTATTTATCATTAAACTGACACTTTTTATACATGCCGGAAACCAACTCTTATACCCTTTGTTCGTCACAGAGTTCGCGCATGCTCTGAAGGGCTGTCTGGCGTTCCTGTAGCTTAGTTCTACGGAGCAATGGAATTGTTGGTTGGTCGTTTAGGCGATCTTGTTCAAGAACACCCGGCTGGGTACCGAGTGCGATTGAGCAAGTGGTGAGGAGTGTTCATCAGAAATAGCTTCTAGGATGGTCCTCATCACGAGCGGTTCTTAAGCATTGTTTGGATTAAACGTGCATTTACCCATTTAGCCATGAGATGAATCTCGAGGCTGGGTAATGATAAATCGTTTAAGGCGTAATACGAGCACGTCTTTGGATATATCCAGAGTCTGGATCCCAGACCCATTCATTGCTAAAGTTACTGCTCTAATTTGATGTGTTTGGGTTCGACACACAAATGGACATTTAGTGTTCATAGTAAATCGAGGGAGACCTGATATTATTTATTTAAGTATGTATCCACATTACTCACCACATTACAACATTGCATTTATTAGGAAATTGATAGGGATTTAAACTTAAGCTAGGTGATGGTAAAATAGGTTTAATCTTTAAAAAATCTATTAATGAGCAGGAAATAGAGTAAGTAAGTATATTAATGGTGAAAAGTGGTCTCAGGGTTTAGGTAGAGTTTTGGATCTACCTTATTTACTTTTTTAGTTTATTTTTATTAATGTCTATTTTATATTTATTTATTTATTCTTTTAATACAATGTATCCCTGGCTGATCTGGTATGAACATCATCCTTAATTTATACAAACATGAGCAGTAATACTTCACATACAATCTATTTGTACGTAACAGAATTGTTTACACTTTACTTGTTCCAAGATGTCATGTTCAGTGAGACCTTGGTTCTTGCATCTAGTTACTTTCTTTGGAACTCGGCGAGCACCGTCCTACTGGGGGTAAATTCCGGCACGTATGGAATATCACTTGTTTTGTTGTTGATACCCGCTGGGAGTAGACGGGCAAGTGGGACCCCTTCGTGTACCTTCCGGTACTCTGGTTTGACAACGTTCAAGGAGTTTTCCTTTGGAGTCGCTTGAAGTTTGAGCTTGTCTCGTTGCTGGATTTTGATTATTGAGGAGCTGCCTCATCATGATTATTATATCTTCCCACATTTCTGCACCTTCCCACAAGATGGGTGGTGTTTACTTAAGCTAATGCACCTTCCCACAAGATGGGTGGTGTTGGCTTTTGCGTCTTCCCACAAGATGGGTGACGTACTCCATTTCACCTTCTCACAAGATGAGTGGTGAACTTACATTTACATTTTCCCACAAGATGGGTGATGTCTATACCGGGGCAGTATAGGGATGGGTTGATGGTAAAGCTTGTGGCACTAATCCTTTTATTGGTTGCATTCGAAATTATTATTGTTGTCTATATAAAATTTCATTTGATTCTATTTGAAATGCAAGTTTCAAATATTGTTGCCAATAATGGGATTAGATTGGTTTTACTTACGTTTTTTATTCATCTAGTTCGTGTATAGTAACAGTATTTACATAGTTACTTAAAAGCATTGCTTCGTCTTCAATTAATTTTAATAAGTGTAATATTTTAGCAATATATTGAGGATTGAAAGTCTAATTTCTTTAAATGATCGCTAACTTCAATTATTTTTATTTGATTCTCTAAAAGACTGAGTTACTTAATTAAATTCAACGTGGGATCCTACTCGATCATTTGGCCAATATTTTATCAATCTCTTATTATTTTTGTTAAGAGAACAGTTTTGTTACAATTTGGTGCCGTGACCAGGATGTTACGGCTTGTAAATTCATTTTTTTTAGTAGGCATTGCGCCTACAATTTGGTGTTCGTGAAAAAGGAAAGAGCTATCGAGTAAAAAAGAAGTTAGTGAACAGTATTTTATTCTGGGGGTTGAGTAATTCTACATTTAGAGGATTTGCATTTATTAATAATATACACACTAGGTAAATATAGAATTATTTAGGTTTATACTCAGGGGGTTGTAGTCATCTCTATTTTGAGATTAATTTAGGCTTACACTCAGGGGGTTGTAATCACACAAATACAAATATGTATACTTTATTGTACACTCGGGACAGAAACAACTTTAGAAGAGGAAGATACATTTAAAGAGGTTATTGAACTTTTAAGATATAATTCGGATGTATCAGAAGGTGACATTATTGTTCAGGAGAATTTTACTCATTCAGTTTTTGTTGAGACTAAGGTAAGCGAGGAACTTATAGAAAATTTGAGATCGGAGATGACTATTCAAACATTTGATATGCAAGTTCAAGCTTTGCTGGATATAGGGAGTGACGTTACTTGCGTTGCGGAAAGTTTTCTGTTTGAATTACTGAAGGAAATTAACATTGGGGAAGCAGTTGACGCGGTAGAGAAACAAAAACTAAATGACATTTTATCAAATTATCCAAATTTATTTACTTTAAAACTTAGGCGAGCAAATTGTTATGAACACGAAATAAAAATGGAGAGTCAAATAAATTGTCAATTGATAAATTATTGCCGCAGGTGAAGGAGAAGTTAGATCTTTTATTAGTAAGAGAACAGGTTAAAAAGAATCTATTGGAAGCTAGTATTAAAAGGAAAATTAGATTTGATCAACATCATAGACTAATTCAATTTAAAGTAGGGGATTTAGTGAAGATTCATAAGTTAAATAAAGCAAGCGAAAAAGAAAGCAACTAAGAAATTTGAATTATTATATGAAGGACTATATGTCGTCGTTTCAATTCCTTTTCCCAATGTATATAAGTTAATTTGTCCGCAGACAAAACAAGTAAATGGAAATTACAACACAATTCATTTGTCAAGATATTATAAATAGTTATGAAATAAAAGATGTGGGAAACATATTTTTCATTATATCGTATAATTAATCATTTCAGATATATTTTAGTTCATAAGTTCGTAAGTAAAGAAAGGTAATACATTTATGTTATAGAAGGATTGTTTTTTTTTAGAGAACCTTTATGGTTTAGGTTATATTGTGATTAGAGTGCGAATTGTTTATTTAGTGTTGGAGTGGTTAATAGTTCAAGTATTCCCGCGTTCTATTAATGAAAATGATTTCAATTACTTGAATTAAATTGTGTTTTATTAGTTGACGGATAAAATAAGTTTCCTATTTGTTTAAAATACTTAAGTAAAATGTGTTTAATAAATTTGTTTTCAAGTATTGTATACCATGATCTATGCTTAATTTTAAGTGGATTATTTTATTAGGAAATTTTTAATTGGGAGACCTCTTAAAAATTTGGGGGTTGAATGTAACAGTCTATAGGTGTTAAACATCTTATTTCAATGTTGAATTGAAATTAATTTAAATTTTAATAAAGTTTTTTTTTTTTTTTTCAATACTTAGTTTATCGGAAAGAGTTCGTCAAACTGAATAATTTTGTCAAAGATTATATAGTGATAACATGTTTAGTTCTCGAGATATAAGTCGGCGAACTTTAGTATGGGGATAGGGCATTAGGCCCGACAGCGGATCGTCACAACATGTAATGAGTATATATAGGGAAGGCATCGGTGAGCACGGCACCGAGAGACAGAGAAAATTCTGTCCTGTTACTTTAGGCTTTCAAAGTAAAGCTGGCAAGGTCTAAATGACCGTTATACAAATATAACCATAATCTCGCCTCTGGGGCAAGGCGGAGAGAATGGAGCGCCACGCAAAATTACATTGTTCAAACAAATGTAAAATGAAAGTGGTGTTCAAAAATGGTATCTCATTAGAAATTCGCTTGTAAAAGTACTAAGGTACTTGGTGCATGACAATAAAATGCCAGTCTTTACATGCCTGACCTATATGGGGACGGCTTCTTATTTTCTATGTGTAAACATGGAGAGTGGAGGCTGAAACCAGCTAATGTGTAATGATGGCGTATTTTCTTCCTTTGCGAATACGAAAGCACCTTGTGTTTGGATTACGATGCTTGGAAGGAATGTCTGTAGTCATTATGCATGAACCATAATCGAGGACTTATTAGATTTTTGAGATTCTCTAATGCGAGGTATTGTCCTGCTTGCAGGGAGCACTTCGTTGTGTGTAGAGTTTCAGAATCAAACAGTTTCGATTATATTACAAATTTATTTATCATTAAACTGACACTTTTTATACATGCCGGAAACCAACTCTTATACCCTTTGTTCGTCACAGAGTTCGCGCATGCTCTGAAGGGCTGTCTGGCGTTCCTGTAGCTTAGTTCTACGGAGCAATGGAATTGTTGGTTGGTCGTTTAGGCGATCTTGTTCAAGAACACCCGGCTGGGTACCGAGTGCGATTGAGCAAGTGGTGAGGAGTGTTCATCAGAAATAGCTTCTAGGATGGTCCTCATCACGAGCGGTTCTTAAGCATTGTTTGGATTAAACGTGCATTTACCCATTTAGCCATGAGATGAATCTCGAGGCTGGGTAATGATAAATCGTTTAAGGCGTAATACGAGCACGTCTTTGGATATATCCAGAGTCTGGATCCCAGACCCATTCATTGCTAAAGTTACTGCTCTAATTTGATGTGTTTGGGTTCGACACACAAATGGACATTTAGTGTTCATAGTAAATCGAGGGAGACCTGATATTATTTATTTAAGTATGTATCCACATTACTCACCACATTACAACATTGCATTTATTAGGAAATTGATAGGGATTTAAACTTAAGCTAGGTGATGGTAAAATAGGTTTAATCTTTAAAAAATCTATTAATGAGCAGGAAATAGAGTAAGTAAGTATATTAATGGTGAAAAGTGGTCTCAGGGTTTAGGTAGAGTTTTGGATCTACCTTATTTACTTTTTTAGTTTATTTTTATTAATGTCTATTTTATATTTATTTATTTATTCTTTTAATACAATGTATCCCTGGCTGATCTGGTATGAACATCATCCTTAATTTATACAAACATGAGCAGTAATACTTCACATACAATCTATTTGTACGTAACAGAATTGTTTACACTTTACTTGTTCCAAGATGTCATGTTCAGTGAGACCTTGGTTCTTGCATCTAGTTACTTTCTTTGGAACTCGGCGAGCACCGTCCTACTGGGGGTAAATTCCGGCACGTATGGAATATCACTTGTTTTGTTGTTGATACCCGCTGGGAGTAGACGGGCAAGTGGGACCCCTTCGTGTACCTTCCGGTACTCTGGTTTGACAACGTTCAAGGAGTTTTCCTTTGGAGTCGCTTGAAGTTTGAGCTTGTCTCGTTGCTGGATTTTGATTATTGAGGAGCTGCCTCATCATGATTATTATATCTTCCCACATTTCTGCACCTTCCCACAAGATGGGTGGTGTTTACTTAAGCTAATGCACCTTCCCACAAGATGAGTGGTGTTGGCTTTTGCGTCTTCCCACAAGATGGGTGACGTACTCCATTTCACCTTCTCACAAGATGAGTGGTGAACTTACATTTACATTTTCCCACAAGATGGGTGATGTCTATACCGGGGCAGTATAGGGATGGGTTGATGGTAAAGCTTGTGGCACTAATCCTTTTATTGGTTGCATTCGAAATTATTATTGTTGTCTATATAAAATTTCATTTGATTCTATTTGAAATGCAAGTTTCAAATATTGTTGCCAATAATGGGATTAGATTGGTTTTACTTACGTTTTTTATTCATCTAGTTCGTGTATAGTAACAGTATTTACATAGTTACTTAAAAGCATTGCTTCGTCTTCAATTAATTTTAATAAGTGTAATATTTTAGCAATATATTGAGGATTGAAAGTCTAATTTCTTTAAATGATCGCTAACTTCAATTATTTTTATTTGATTCTCTAAAAGACTGAGTTACTTAATTAAATTCAACGTGGGATCCTACTCGATCATTTGGCCAATATTTTATCAATCTCTTATTATTTTTGTTAAGAGAACAGTTTTGTTACAATACCAGTTTCTAACTAGTATCGGTACGTGGATCGGCCATTATTGCCAAAAATATTTTAAAAGATCTTATATTTTAGAAGATATAAAAAAATGAAATCCAAGCTTTTTCTTTTCTTATCTTATGATAAGGGATCATAAGATAAGAAAAGAAAAAGCTTGGATTTCATTTTTTTTCATTCGAGAGTTACCTATTTCTGCCAGTTCTTTAATTAGTAGTGTTTTGGTGATATTTTAAATAAATATTACGTTATCTTCTTATCTTATGATAGGGGGACGGGAATAACCCAGCGGCACTTCGACCCTTGAAGATCTTTTGTGCCCCCCATTTTACTCACTGGTCATCTCAGTGTGCAGGTTTCCTCGCGATGTTTTCCTTCATAGTTAGAGCAGTCGGTAAATGTACGTAAGTCTTCGAAAAATACAAAAAACTAATTGGTACATGGCACTGCACGGTTTCGGACCCGGACCTCCCGTTTTAACAGATAAATAAAACACTAAGTTTTAGGAAGATCGTGTTTTGTCAATTCTTACCACTATTCATAATTGTTTTGGTTGGTTTTTCATATTTTACCATAGTTGCTTATTTATTACAGAGAACTTAAAATGGGAAAAAGGGAAATAATAGCAAAATCAACTTTATTGCACAAATGAAATATACTTATAAACAAACAATTTTGATTTTGAAATATAGGTAAATTGCTGAACACTTTTGCAATTCACTTTACATAATGATTGCAGTACGACTAAGATTGTGTAATACTCACTGTTTTTTTTGTTGTTTATGACTGAATCCCTAATTTTTGATACTGGTCGAGTATCGGTAAATAATTGTGTGTGACGTGTAAGGAGATGAACCAACACTACAGACGAACCGAACGACATTGTTGCTCTCTATAGCTATAAGTTGGAAAGGGTCCAGTTGAAAACCAGCGTCGCTAGATGTATAGGTATCTATACATCTAGCGACACTCAGCTGAGCTTGGCCCTTTTAATAGACCATATCATATGATTATATCACATGTCAGAATGTAAAATATGGTCAATTTATAATCCGACTCATTTTGTCATATTTTGTACATATTTTTTATATTTTTTAATTATGGTCCATTAATACAGGTTTTTCTATTCTATTCTATTCTAATAATTCAATTTATTAAATTATTCAAGTTCTTTATTTCGTTATACAAGTATTATTATATGAAACACTTACTGTTGTTTGCTAAGTTGGCTCTCAAAGTGAGGGCTGATTCTAATAATACTTGAGCTTCCCTTCCATTTTCTTAGTGACCCTAACGAGGCTGACATGGTCACCTTGTCGTACACGACAAAAAAAAACAAGTATTATTTATATTTCAATACAGATTTAATGTACTGAGCCTTAGTAATAAAATTAATGATTAATATTCATTGTCTACGACTAACTACTTACTACATTAAAATTATTGCAAACTCTTCACAATATTCCATTTGGAGTACTAATATAGACGACATGTTTTTCACCACAAGAAGCCAAATCCACATATTTAGCTGGATTCTTTAGGCATCATTAGAGGTATTCAGTAGAATTGTTAGACTTTGACAGTTCCGGCAGGAATAGACCAGGAGGACAATTCTCAAAAACGGGATATAATATCGAAACACGATAAATATCCCGTCTGACATGTCGACTATAAATATCACGTAAAATATCGACTGCCTAAGGATGCATGTGGATCGCTAGGATTCGATAAATATCGAAGGATAATCCGAGAATAGCAAAAAATCCCGTCATTCGATATCCGCCATTTTTTTTCCATATTTACCTACTGTGATATTTATATCACTTCATAAGAATTGCCCTCCTGGAGGCAGTCGATATTTTACATGATATTTATAGTCGACATGTCAGACGGGATATTTATCGAGTTTTGATATTATATCCCGTTTTTGAGAATTGGCTTCTTGGTTTATAAGCAGACATAATTATTTTCTACGTAAAATAAATCCTTAATCTATTCTTAATTTGCCTTTTAAATGTTTGACTTTTAATTAGAATGTATTATGTAAATTATTGTAACTTTTTACTTATAATATTTTTTTTAATAGTCTATAGACTGTCCCACTGCTGGGCAAAGGCCTCCCCTCCTCCTTTCCATTTTTTCCTATCCTTGGCGTCCTTCCACCTTAATAATATTATCTACTGAAAAATCAATGCTTCTAAAAGCACAGGAAACTTTTTTTAACCATAGACTCTACCTTACCCTGAAGACGCAGGTACACATAGTTGTTCACCGCTTCGGAGACTGACCTTCGGTGGACGACTTACGGTCACCGACTTCCGTTGTTTACACTCGTTCGTTCGTCGAAGTCGTCCAACGTCATTCTGGTAATTCACATATAGGCGATGACCGCATGTTGTGACCACCCAGACGGTGTAACCGCACCTTGAAGAGCGTCGGTGTCACAGTGGCTAGGACACCGGACCCGTTCCCTTTTCTTAGTGACCCTAACGAGGCTGACATGGTCACCTTGTCGTGTTCCAAAGCCTCTAAACTGAGTTAAAAAAAATCTTCTTAGGAAGACTTTCTTAATGGAAACAAAATAATAACATAGAATCAATTTACAAATGTCTACCGATTTGCAAAAAAACAAACAAAATTATCACGTTCAATAGAATTAGATATTTTAAAAATCAGGTTCTGTACATCCTATAGGTGGGGTCAACCCCCTAAGCTCAATCATGCGTGCTCCTCGAGACGTTAAAAAGCTTCCGGGGTTACTTACCTATGCGTTTTCCATATTTTCCCTACACCCCTTATGTAAGATTTTATGTATGGAGTCCAGTGTTCACTTATTTAAACTTATTTTTAGGGTTCTGTGGCCAAATATAAACCCGTATAGTTCGTCATCATGTCTATATATGTCTCTCTGATGTATGTCACTGAGTAACTTTTAAAATACGTTATCTATATTATATATTTACCATCAATGAAAATTAGTTCCCAGTTCGAAAGTTGTTGTGAAATAGAACTATATAAAGAATATATTGAAACTCATACATTAAAGAGGGATGGTGTTATATTTGACATGCTTGCTTGCTTATCGTATGGTTAGTGGCCAACCTATTTGTCAGAGTTGTTCAGACCGCCCGTAGGCATCTGACATGGCTTAACGACTGCTGTCGAACGACAACAACCGGGACCGACTGCTTAACGTGCTCTCCGAGGCCCGGAGGAGCTCGGAAAATATGCCACTAGCGGTCACCCATCCTGGTATCGACCGCGCCAACGTCGCGTATATTTGACATCATATCATTTTATAATATAGTTCTTAGCTATTCTAACCTAATACCGGTTAGAATCCCAAAGAACACTTCATACAGAGGACAATAAATTACCGGAATCGCAACAAAAAAGATATTAAAAATGACCCATGATTTGGGTAAATAAAGTCGCCCTACGAGTCAGCGTATACCCTTGGGATCTTAGTCACTCTAATTTAATTGACACATTCATGGAAATATCAAGAAATCATAAGAAGAATTTCTTTTTTGCATCAGGGTTCCACAGAGTACAGCGTGATGTGTCTCCGTGCGTTGAATTGAACACCCTAATAAATAATAGGTATTATTACAACCAGAATATCTAATAAATGCAATCAGCAATGGATCAAATGGCGTGCAGGCTTCGTGTAAGCAAAAAATATGGAGTTTTGTCACGGCGAAAAAAGTTGCCACCCCCACAGCATGGGGTGGCCACCCTGTGGTTTTAAATTGTATAGGGGATGCGTTGTCATGGTAGGAAAGTTGTGGAAAAATTCCTTATATTGGAGTAGAGTAAATGACATGATATAATCCCGCAGGCGGCCGGAGCCAATTCAAAGAGGTATATAGCTAACAAGCATTGTTACCAAAGATTTTGAAAGTAACCCATGTATAAGTCCATTCCCTCAAATCATCTCGGTACTCCCAAACTAAATGCGGGACTGCGGGTGTTTAAATATCATAAAATAGGAAAGTGTACGCGGCAGTCGACATCCTCTGTTGTCGTGGCGGCATCGTTTGACTAGTAGCGGCTCTAGCGCGGGGGCATTTTCAAAGAGCGAGGCGATTTGAGCAAATGGACTTTAGATTACTCGATATTACGTGCAATTGCCTATACCCTTTGGCTCGCTGTCAGTGCTCACATCATAATTCTAGAGGAGAGGGCTACTGCTCCGATTTCAGTGGTTTTTTATAGGTTAACGGTAAATTGATACTTGAATTACGCAGGTTACTCATGTGTTATTCGCTTGCAAGACGACTTTATATCAATAACCTTATATTAAATCTATATTAGTCAGTCTGGAGCCAGTTTGGAGCAAATTTGGAGTCAGTCTCGAGTAATCCGGTAGTCGAACTAGGAACTCTAGTCCTAGAACTATGAGGGCATAATTTCATCACATCGGTCTGGAGCCTGTCTAGAGCCAGGCTGGACATTAACTTGAAGTAAATTACGCAGGTTACGACGCTTGCACGGCGACTCATATCAATTAATCTGGAGCCAGCCTGGAACCAGTCTGGAGCCAGTCTGGAGCCTGTTGGAGCCAAACCGGAGTCAGCTTGGAGAAAGTCTGGAGTCAGTCTGGTGCCACTCCGTAGCCGAACTAGGAATTATATTATAGTTTCATCAAGTCGGTCTGTAGCCAATCTAGAGCCATCTAGAGTCCGGAGCTTATATGAAGGCTGCCTGGAACCAGTCTGGAGACAATATCTGGAGCCGGTCTGGTTCCAGTCTGTAGCCTATCTGGAGCTTGCCTGGAGTTTGTCTGGATTCTGCCTGGAACCAATTTGTAACTAACTGGTTCCGCAAAAGCTCCGTATAGTTTTCGAATTCCGATTGTCAGGATCTCTATCTACCCCTACAATCTAATATGGAATTTATTATAAATGAAGATCGTGTCGGTATTCCTTTACTCCTGTCGATGTAACCTGGTAAGGTCCCGCCTCGTCCCGTCTTTTCTTGAGTCTCTATACTTAGTGTGTGTATCTCTATAAGTAGTGGTAGTGCAGCAGCCGTGAAGCAGAGATGCTTGCATTTATGTGTTTCGGTTTGAAGGGTAAGAGAACCAGCGTAATTTCCGGCACATGAGGCAATCCATCTTAGTCCTCAAGGTTAGCAGCGCATAAAAACCCTCTAATATTAATAAAGTGAGGTGAGATGTCTATGGGCGATGGTGACCACTTACCATCAGGTGGCCCGCTTGCTAGTCTGCTCTCCTTATTTAATAAAAAAAACTTACTTATTTACGTGTACTTATGTTCAATCGGATATTACATAGTTTCATAAAGAACCACGCATTTGGAGCAAATAATGTGAAAATTTGCACACATATTTAGGACACCCAAAGGATCGTTTTGAAGATTAGAGCCTTACGAGATTACGCAGATCACCGTTCTTCTACGAGGGGGAGGGGTCAAAGTCCCTCCTCCACGCTCCTGAAAAAATTTTATATTGTACGTAAACAGAATGTAATCAAATGTTAATGAAAAAAATCAAAAGCCTTTTCTTTCCCGATATCAAATAAACCACCGTTCCAATATTCACAATAAATCGTTTCACCTTTGGTAATCATCTTCGCCCCACCTCACCGCAAATTACGGGGAAAATAATAAAAATTGGAAAATGCCTCGGCGCCAGCAGCGGTGGGGCACGCTAATTTTTGCCCCGGACAAATGGAGGGACACTAATGCTTGGTAATTATCAATTAGCTGGGAGCTTTTGTCTTTCGATTTAGATGTGTATAGAGGTGATAATACCATTTACAGTTAATAACATTAACAGTTAAATTATTTGCTTTACTAATATATTATCTCAATTTATTAATTCTATCATGTACCTACGCTGATTGACTGTATTGTGTTACATAGGTAATGGTAAAGGATTAGGTATGATGTGTGAAAGCAATAAACTTTATATAACTGTCTATCTTCTATCTTAAACGTAGGTAAGTAAATATTTTTCGATTAATGCACATTAGACTTACACTAGTTATCGTGAAAATAATTGTGTTTATTTTAAATCTCTTTTATAAATTTTATAAGAATGAGCTCACTTGAATACTCCTTAAAATATTATTAATAATTACTTTAAAAAAATGTCTTTGTACATAGAGAATCTTGATCTCTTACAAGCTCCAGTTAATTTGATAATAAGTTCCATAAGCATTTGGAATTTATTATCAAATTAACAAATAGTAAGTACTTACCTAGGACCATTTTAATTCTTCTATTACATTGGTTTACAAGAAAATAACAACAAAAGCTTTCTATTTATCTTTTAAAGGAAATGCAGTGCGATATGTAAAGGTAGGTATCAAACAAGTATTACAAAATTGTACTTTGTCTTTCCGTAATATAATGGAGTAGTAAAAAGAGAGAGTAGGAGTTTCTGGAGTATTTATCAGCTCTATATATATCTCACCGCATTCGGGATTGGTTTGATTAATGCTAATAATTTGTGGAAGACGTGATTGAGATGTTTTATTGGAAAATTTGATTAAACTGTTCGTAATCAAATCATATCTGAGAAATGAAATAATTTCTGATCAAATAATTTTGATTCTATGAGAGGGAAACATTGTTTTTGAATTGTTAGTAACATGGAAGTATTAAAAATAATGTTTGGCCTATTATCTTAGAAGAAGCGAAAATTTGTTATGCATTTTTTAGAGGTTGCCTGGAAGAGATCGCTTTAAGCGATAAGGCCGCCTTTGTACATATCGTGCAATTATTCCTGTAGTAATTATTTTTTCTTCTGAATTTGCGTACAATAAAGTGTTTCTATCTATTTATCTATCTGTATTCGATTTTAGGACAAATATATCTCACCTCACCTAGCTATAATACTATTAGAGGGTTTTCGATGCGCTGCTAACCTTGATGACTTAGATGAGGTCTCATGTGCCAGGAATTACGCTGGCTCTCTTATCCTTCAAACCGAAACACAGCAATGGAATATTGCTGCTTTGCGGCAGAAAATTATAGGTACATTTATTTACCAAAATTAAGGCGAAACCACAGTGACAGCCCCAATGAAAAATTAATGAAAAGCGCATCAGAACCCAACTTATGCTGAGTACCCGATAAATCTTGCCCCCAAGCGGTTTTTCCCAATTTATTCTTACTGTGCGGACCCCTAATCCCTTTATTAATGGTATTTTGCCTCCCCAAGAATGTATGCCGCACTGCATTGTCTAAAAGAGGGTAGAGATAAGAAGCTTTCTAGAATATCTTTATATCGGAAGTCGACTGTAGACAGTTAGGCATTTAGGAATTAGATAGATAATAAATAAGTATTTATAGGTAAGTTAAGTACTTAGGTAGGTACTTATCTTATCTTATGATAGGGGGGAATAATCCCAGCGGCACTTCGACCCTTGAGAATCTTTTGTGCCTACCCCATTTGACACACTGGTCCAGTGTGCAGGTTTCCTCACCATGTCCTTTTACTTAACAGTCGGTAAATGTACGTAAGTCTTCCATAAATACACACTTGAGTTTTAGTTCTAAAATGAGATAATTATACATTTTATTGTACTCGATTATTTCTTATATTATTGTAGGAGGACCTCACTGCAGAAGACACGAAAGAAATTCTCGAAAAGCTGAAGAAAGACGAGAAACCCAAACCTGGCCCAAGGTTAGTTTGTGTGAATTTAGTGTAACTCTCTTCTAAGTTCACATAGAACGACTCTCGTGGCAGATTTAATGCCAATGGGGTGGTTTGCTTGCCTTCCCCATTTCACACAATGGTTATCTCAGTGCAGGTTTCCTCACGATGTTTTCCTTCACCGTCGGAGCAGTCAAAAAACTTACGTACGTCTTTCGAAAAAACCGAAAAACTCATTGGTACTTGGCAGTTTGGTTTCGAACTCGGACCTTCAGCATAGGAGATAGAGCGGTCTGTAAATGTACGTAAGTCTTCGATGAAATCCAAAAAACTCAGTAATACATGGCATTGCATGGTATCGAACCCGGACCTCCCACATGGGAGTCCGGCGTCTTAGCCATTGGACCACCGACGCTCCTTAAATATATGATTTTATATATTTAGACTTATACTTACGGGTTCATTTCTGACTTGGAGGAAACTTTGAGTAAGGACCTAAATTACCATAAACCTGTGATATGTCACTGTCATAAGCCAATACAATATTTACTATATTTACTAGTTGAATTGAAAACCTTTCTTATTTTTTCGACGTCGGTTAAAATGACACAAAAAATATCCAAAAACCTAAGCGAAGATGAAACAAGCGCTCAGCCGTCGAGGGCGTACATCTCATATAAAATTTATTTCAAATAACATCCAATTTTGCCCGACTCACCCCGCACGTTATTAGGAAAATATTAATACAATTCCAAAAATGTTACGAGCGAAAACGGCCTTTGTGTGCAGGCGAAAGGGAACTTTTTCCCATATAGAGGGTAGACAACAAAAATATTTCCAACTGACTACTCGTCAACATTGCGCTTATTGAAATGAAATAAAAAGAAAAAGGAATTCCCGAAATTGGTCTAAAGGTAACCTGTTACAGTGTTGGACAATGAAAAGGGATCTTAAAAATTTTCAGCTGATAATTCCTACAAATTAGTACCGATACCAAAGATTTCAATATCAGATATACCTAGAGAATAAGAATAAGTTTATTTGTGCGGTAAGATGACAAAGTATTCATAGTCCACACACCAGTAGGAACTTAAGCATATGTTATATTAAACTAAATAAAATTAGTGAGCAACAAGTTAGTTTACAATAAACGCTGACCTCCGAACTAGGAAGTTCCTGTATCTCGGAGGACATATCTCTTCTGTGAGCAGTGCAATTGAACATGTAACAGAACATGGGTAAATATAAAACTGATGAAATTTGAAAGAAAGACAAAAAAGAACAATAATAAAGGTCAATATAAGGGGTCAAAATCAGGAAATTCGTGTGTCATAATTTATGGATGGCCCCTAAGGATGCATCGACCTATTAGAACATATTCGGCGAATCGTGTTTCGACCTAATGCATCGATGTTTTAAACCATCGGCCAAATGTCTTCGCGTTATTTATTTTCAGCGAAATGAAGGTCGTCATCATCATCATTCATCATCAACCTATATTAATGGACATTAGTCCCCACTGTTGGGGCACAGGCCTCCCCTTGTACAAGGGGGGCACGGGTTATGATCCGCCGAGCGGGCCCAGTGCTGATTGGTGGATTTCACATGAATTAGAAAACTTTTAATTTCCTCAGACATGCAGGTTTCCTCACGATGTTTTCCTTCACCGTTAGAGCAGTCGGTAAATGTACGTATGTCTTCGAAAAAATCCGAAAAACTCATTGGTACATGGCACTGCATGGTTTCGAACCCGGACTTCCCGCATGGGAGTCCGGCGACTTAGCCATTAGGCCACCGACGACGAAGAAATGAAGGTAACTTGTACGAAATAAATGTGCAGTACTTTATCGCGGCCGCTACTGTAATCTGAAGAAAGCAACAGGGCCTGCCCTAGGCTGAATTTTAATAAGATGTCACTGCCATAACAAGGGCCTGAGGGAGGCGAAATTTTATTACAACAAAAACTCTATCGTTCGACAAATAACACGCAAAATTACGCTCGGTTTTAATTGGGTCTAATCGACTAAGGGAACTTTCTAATACGATAATGGGACTTGAAGACCTGGGGGTCTATTTTAATTTGACAGCTCGGTTTCTTAATGAGAGCATTAATTTTAATGGGTCTACGAGTATGATTAGGGTCCTTGGGGATGTTTTAAGATGTGTCGAAAGCTTTGAATCTCTTTTTGTTTTTGTGTAATTAAATAATATCTGTTGTTGTTTTTTTTGGGGTTTTAATTGCGTTAGATTGCTATAATGACAGAGGAACTTGGTAGTGGCTAAATAAAAACGTTTACGCTTGTTTTAGATATTTTTTTGGAAAAATCAAGCAAGCATTTTATGTGTGATTAATTTAAATTTATTTCTGATGTCTGTAGGCTGTACTTGTATTACCTACATTTATTTTCAGCCATTTAATACTAGCGATTTTTTAACCTAGAACTACCCATATACCATAGAACATGTAGATATCTTAATGTAGGGTGCTATATTACAGACAGTGGGGCGCAGGAGTGTCGGGAGGCAGCCCGCGAGGTGGACCGACGACATTGTGAAGACGGCGGGGAGGATGTGGATGCGAACGGCTAGAGATCGAGGAGAATGGCGTGCACATGGAGAGGCCTATACACAACGATGGGTTACGTTAGGCTGAAAAGAAGAAAGAAGAAGAAGATATTACAGACGCAAAATTTTTGAGACAGGCTGAAGCTGGTTACAAGTAGGTAAGTACTTGTACAATTTTTCACCTTCAAACTTGTAAAGTTACCATTAAAAAAATCAACATCGCTTTACATATACGTTTTAAAAAGGACGGAAGTATTATTATTAATTATAGAAGGATTATTTGTTTTTCTCAAAAAAAAAATTACATCTAATCCTGCTTTTTATCTCAATCTTACCTCGTGGTAAGAGGCGATAAGGTCGAAGATGGAACACACGGGCTTAGTAAGTACATAGCTTTCTCGAAAATTTTACGATATTTTTTTATGTTACCTTTAGCTGTTACCCTTGAAATAATTTAATGTCCAACCTTATTAAAAAAAAAGCTTCCAGGCAGAAGGGATCTGCCGAAACATGGAATCTGTTCTGCAACTCCAACATTGGACCAACACGCGGAGACGCGATTCGATTTCTGTCGCATACGATAGATGCTCTGTCGCTCTGCGTTAGACATGGGTGTTTGTCGAATTCGGCTGCGCTTCCTTTTTATATCACGGCATGTTATGCGAGGCATGAGGTCACAACTGATGAAACTTGTCAATTATTTTCAAATATTAAAACTAGATGCGAAGTGAGACCTGGTTTTATATAGCGTAGTTCAGCCACATCACAAAGAAGTTTTAAGTGTTTCGATATCTATAATAGTTCCAAAGTTATAGAGAATTTAATATAAGTTAGTAAAAAAAGAAACTTCGCGAAGCTGTAGCGAAGCGGGGAAACAATGTTTCAGTTATTGTTAGGTATCGTTAGAACGGGGCCGAATGACTCTATCCAATGGTACAACTTTCATTTTAATACGTTAAATAGTTCAAGAGTTAGTGGTGAACTTTCAGCAGTACACATTCTCGTTACGGTGATTTAAGACAAGTTCGCTCACGTACAAAGGGAGTGTGTAAGACATGAAATAGTTTCCATGTCAAAAGACCTTTACTATTTCACATACGATACCATTGTGCTGAGATATAAGTAAGTACTCATAGGTAGTGACACGACAGAGGTAAAAATTATTTGTGTACTACCCCCGCGATAGCAGTTAGCACGCATTCAGTACTTAGCAGGTCTTCTGGCTGTAGTATATGGCGGATCCCGCTATGTTTTTTTGTTTGTTTTTATTTTATTTACGACTAAATCCGCAATTGAACTTAACCTCACCTGGTGGTAAGTGACGAGGAGGCCGAGGATGGAACACGGGCTTAGTAAATACTGGCTCTTCTATAAACACTGCTGAATACACCAACGCTGAATCGAAGATATGACGAAGGCTTTACATAGGTCGAAAGCCAGCCCTGAAGGGTCCTACCACCAGCAAGTTACTCGGGAAGTCAAGTTACACCCAGTGGCGGTAGGATTTTTTAAAATCCTGAAATCGTTTTTTCACGTCAGTCTGAACAAACAAAATGGCGGCCAACACTGCAAAAAAGTCTGAACAAAATGAGTAATATTTTATAATATCTATCCCATGTCGTTTCTTTAATTTATTTGTATATTTTTTGTATTGTTTATACATATAAACTAGCATAGGTAATTCTATAGTTAATGATTTTTTTTGCAGCGAAATTCGTTTGCACTGATTTTTGACCGGTAACAGAGTCGCAGGAAAATTGGAAGTTTCAGGACTTTAGGCCCTATGAATCTGTCCATGGTATTTTGGGTGGTAGATTGTGATTGAATGAATATATGGACACATGGATCGAATCAATGTAATATTCTTATGATATTATCTCTCATCTAAATCCAACAAAACGTCAAAACGAAATTACAAAAGCGACGCTCGACGTTTGAATTCCAAAGCCTACATTGTTACGGAGATCCTAAACGAATTAACAAGGATTCCGTCAAAAAAAGAAGAAAAATACTCTACAATTTTCGCATATCCTACCCGCTAACGCGACTTTACCACCGGAGGGAGGGGCAAAATGGATCCTCGCGACATTCGGCAGCCATTACTACGACCCTCTGCCACTCTCGCCCTCTCCCCTCACAAGGCGTGTTTACTAAAAATGCGTTCAATTTTATATGCGGGCGGTATATACGTGTGTACAAAGCTTCAGACAGGCTTCCTTAGTCAAACAGAATAACAAGACTGTCTTTATTTGAATAAAAAGCGCACTTTCGTTTTATAAAAGCGCTCACTGAATTAGCCGGCTTCAATGCAAACTGCGTGCAATTCTTGCAAACTCTTTTAATCGCCATATAAAAATAAAAGAAAAATAAACTTTGAACTTTTTCTTTCTGTCTTTGAATTTTTCCAGCCAGTTGGTTATCGGCGAACGCTTTTAAACTAATATTTTTCTTTTTTGTAAATTAGCACGAAGATTTCTTCTTCCACGTTTTTCCTGCCAGTCACTGTCGCACATAATTTCGAAACGAACATTCCATATTCAAAATATTTTTCACAAACTACAGCACGTCTCTCACAAATCACAACCCGCCACTTAATGGGTCGCCGGAGTTAACTCTTTCACAGCTACGGGGAACTATTTTGTCTTTTTTTCAACTTCCCGGTCGTAATGAATTCCTGTTTTTGTGCGTGTTACCTTCGCCCGGGACAAATTGCAGACATCTCCTTATAAATATTCGGGATGTTTAATAAAGACAACGGTTCTAAAACTTTTTAGAGCAGAAAATGGAAACAGATATAAGTAATTTTGTAAGATAGATATCTGCCTTTTTTATAAATAAACAAACCTGTAATGATCTCAGTAACAATCAAGTCGAAGATGAAGTAAGTTCTTTGACTAAGTATTTACTTTAGGTTTCAAAAACAATAACTAAATCTATTCATGCTTTAGGAATTCCTTTAATGTCTGTAACTTACAGTAAGTGAGTACATACAGAACTCATACACAAGTTACTATATAAGTATAGTATCATCAAAGAAATATCCTAAAGCATGAATAGATTTAGTTATAGTTTTTGAAACCTAAAGTATCTTATCTTATCTTATGATAGGGGGCCGGGAATAACCCAGCGGCATTTCGACCCTTGAGGATCTTTTGTGCCTACCCCATTTTACACACTGGTCATCTCAGTGTCCAGGTTTCCTCACGATGTTTTCCTTCCGTTAGAGCAGTCGGTAAATGTATGTAAGTCTTCCATAAATACCAAAAACTCATTGGTACATGGCACTGCGTGGTTTCGAACCCGGACCTCCCGCATAGGAGTCCTTAAAAAGAAAACTTAAAATCTTTTACGTAAGTTTGAGAAACAGTAACGCATTCAAAGTCCTTGGCGATTGTATGGGAACTCCCTTCAATGAGAACCTGTTTTATGTCCCGATATTTTAGTAGTAAGTACTTACCGGAGTAAGTTAGTAACTGAAATATTAATTAATATTTAAATACTAAAATATTACAAAAAAATGTGTAGAAGGCGGCCTTATCGCCTTGAACAATATCCTTCAGGCAACATTCAGGTGTAATAATATTGTAAAATAATTATAATGGCCTGTTGCCTATATATTAATATATACATATTAATATTATTACCTTATTAATTATTTTACAATATTATTACACCTGAAGGTTGCCTGAAGGATATCAAAGCGATACACATTTGTTCTACCTATTTTATGCTTTGTTTTTAACATGGGTGTGCATAAATGAAGTATATCTGTATTGTAATTTGTTGTATTTTTATATATTATATATTAAATCAAAGTTAATTTTTTTATTGAAAATAAATACCTACCTATCTTAAAAGTACAATTTTAAAAGATCATTTTTTAAAACCACCGCTTTCTACCGAACCTTTTAATGAATCCTATTTTACAAAACCTATTATTCGCCAAAAGTAAAACAATTGCAAAATGCAAAATTAAAAATATGAAACACAAGGCAAAAACATCTGTTACATGTGCCGTAATTACTCTAACGGATTTAATTCTAACTCGCACATATTATTACCAACAAAAAGCTTATTAACATCTCAACACAGTTACTGTTATAATTCCTCATTGTACCGCCATAAATAATCGCAGGATACTCTCATACAGAACGAAGAAAAAATCACAATGTTTTATATCGAGTTTAAGAAAAAAATGTATGTAAATTAGAACCGCCATTGAAAGGGTCACGGTATTTTAATACCGTGACCTCTGTTTGAAACCAAAGCTAATTTTGTTATGCGACTTTTATTTGAAATGTTTGTCAAGTATTTTACTGATGATTTGTCATCTAAAGTCGGATTAAATAGAACTTGTTCATAATGTAACGATGTCGACTTCATCGTCCATATCAACCTCCTTGCCATCAATTTCAACCTCATCGTTAGCGTTTATCTCAGCTTATTTCGTGTTGGCATCTTCATTTATTCCATTAATTTCATTGTTTTCTTTGTATTTTGCACTTTCTCTCTGTATTTTGTCTTGAACGGACGTTTCTCCGTTTTATTGTTGTCTCCTACTACTACCTATTTTCTACGTTTACTATTTTCTGTGTTCTGTTCCTTAAAAATATAATATCTATTACCAAGTTCTTCTATTACTTCATCTGCACACTGTTCTAGAACCCTGCTAGCCGGCACCTAGAGGGCAGATTGTAGCAATAATGTAAACAAACTACCATATTGGTGATGTCAATATTTTTAATTTTTTATATTAGCTACGACAAACAGGCAGACGGCCCACCTGATGGTAAGTAGTCACCGTCGCCTAGAGACACGTGCAGTACCAGGGGTATTGCTTGTGTGATGCCGGCCGTGGAGGGAGATAACTTTTTTAACGTTCTTTGTGAAGCAACCCATTTATTTATTTACTATTACAACACAATACAGTTAAAACTAAGCCACTGTTAATCCATATGCTTGACACAATACAGTACATAAAGTATCGTATAGTATCTTAACAGTAGCTTAAATACTATAATCATATCTCTACAAAGATAAAACAACTTACAACTCATTCATTCATCTTCTCACAAAATCGTAGATACTGGAAACATAATTCCTTCCATCCAAAATAATAAAAAATATACGAAAAAAGTGTATTCCACGTGTATTAATCTATGGTTCATCGCCTAATGTTTGTTTACATTATGAACAAGCTCTATTAAATCCGACTTTACGTTCTATTATGGATCCTATGTGTTAGATGCTTATGTAGTACATAGGTACTTATGTATGCGTCGAGCTGGGAACCTTTGTCGCCGGTTAAAAATATTAAGACTACATTTCCAGGACATTTAAAAAAATATCTTTTAATTCTGATATAAGATCTGTAATCTTTCATAAATAACATCCATTAAGATAAGATTACTCTATATTAAGAATAAATTTGCATGTTAAGAGTCAACTCAATCTACAGAAAAGGGGGTGCTGTCTTACAGCAACAGTTACCAATAGATGAGTTTAAAAAAAACATCTCCGAAAGGCATAGACAATAGTTGACAATACTCTTCCTTGTTGTGATTTAAATGAACGAGTACCGCGTAACTGATATCCCTGAGAGCGCATTCTAAATTCAAATCACAGAAAAAAACTTCTATTCATAGATATTTTTGTTTTTTTTTTGTCTCAACATTCTCAAAGTAGGACATGCATATCATTAATGTCCTTTTTTAAACTTTTTTTTTACCAAAAACCGGTAAGGCTATGAATAATACTTAATCATTAGTCGTTTTTAAAATTGGAACGCAGCTGGTGTGTTTTTTTCGCGACACATTGTTTTTTTTTCCGTAGAAATATTTGGTTAGCGATTTGAATATTTTTATTACGTTTTGACTGCGAAGTCAAAAACTTCTAAGGATTTTTTGCTAATTATTTAAATCTCTTACTGGTTATATTATTTTACACCGGGATTTTTTATTACTCATTATTATTTCTTGGATCTAAATGTTTTATATTTGGAATGTTTTATATTCTCAAAATCAGTAAAAATGTGTTTTAATTAATTTGTGAATTCGGTGTATATGCCTGTAAAGGTAAAGTTTAGTGTGACATGTTTATGCAACTATATCTGGGAGTTTTCTCCCGCGCTTTTGTCGCGTCCACACCAGCTTTTTTTCGTTGTCTTGCAAATTGTTTTACAGTAGTGCTTTTCAAGTAAGAACGGTGTTTTTTATTCGAAGAACGTCTACAAAATGTGATTAATGTGTGGGACAGTGAAGTAAAGTCAAATAAGACGCTGCAGCCCGATCCGTACTTGGCTGGATTTTGAAGAGCCATACTGCGTCCGGGACGCCTTCTTCTTTGGTTCGGTGCAGAAGCGTGGAAGATTCTCCCAGATAGCATTGAAATGTGTCACACCAGCATTTTAATGAAGACTTGCAAGAGTTGTTTACATCAGACATGGCTGTATGGGCTCAGTTCCCTTTGCCTTAAAAAAAAACAACAACAAGCAACTATATCTGCAATATTTGTAATTCTTACCTAAACTGTTACACAATAAATCTTATCTTATTTTTGGATTTATAATAATAAAAAACTCACCACACCTGATCAAAATTATACATGAAGGTAATACAGTCGAGTGAAAAATATACCATCCTCTTTAAACGATCGAATCTCAACTTTAATTTCCAAAATACGATTTATTTCAGAGTTGAAACTTGAAAGTCATTAAAAAGCTATGACCGTGCCATTTCAACTCCAATCCACAGCCGTTAAAAATAAAAAAGGTCGCAAATCTACTCTTACGCCTTCCAAAAACACATTGTGCTTTACTTCCTTCACTTTTCACGTTATTTACAATATTTTTTTAGAATATTATTGTTTCAGCAAACACAATTTTTTGATACTTAAGTACTGAATTCAATTACAACTTTTCCGACTTGAAGGAAACTTTTTAAGCCGTCTTCACACGCAGATTTGATTTTTAACGAGACGCCGGAATACGAATGAAATACCAAAATTACCTTTATTTTATTATATTATTATTTTCATAAAATTTAACGCAATCTCTAAGTGAATAATAATTGCATTTAATCTTATCTTAGAAAATGCACATTATTTCAAAAACGTTTGTAAAAGAATATTAATATTATCGCAACTCATTTTTCCTTTGAAACTAAACACTTAATATCAGAAGTAAGTGATAAAATGTGGGAAAATATTGTAAAATGTGGAATAGACATATGTCAAATTGAAGTTATATTTTTTTTTTTATAATAGCCTATAGGCTGTCCCACTGCTGGGCAAAGGCCTCCCCTCCTCCTTTCCATTTTTCCCTATCCTCGGCGTCCTTATACCATCCTTTTTGGAAGTGGTCGATATCGTAAATTTAATAAGTTATATATTATATGTAATTAATTACTATTATGTTAAAATGAAATGGATCTGCGTGTCGGTCTCGGGATGAACTTGGACAAGACTAAGGTCATGTTCAATGACCATGTCGTTCCGGGACCGATTATCGTCGACGGTACGGCCCTCGAAGTTGTGCAACAATACGTCTACCTCGGGCAGACTGTGCAATTAGGTAGAAACAACTTCGAGAAAGAAGCCGACAGAAGAATTCAGCTGGGTTGGGCAGCATTTCGGAAGTTACGTCACATCTTCTCGTCGCCCATACCTCAATGTCTAAAGACAAGAGTCTTTAACCAGTGCGTCCTACCAGTAATGACCTACGGAGCCGAAACGTGGACACTGACGGTGCGACGGGTTCACAAATTGAAAGTCGCTCAGCGTGCTATGGAAAGAGCTATGCTCGGAGTATCTCTGCTGGATCGAATCCGAAATGAGGAGATCCGGCATAGAACAAAAGTTATCGTCATAGCTCATAAGATTAGCGAGCTGAAGTGGCAGTGGGCCGGTCACGTCTGTCGCAGAACCGACAACCGCTGGGGTAGACGAGTTCTGGAGTGGAGACCGCGTTTGGGCAAACGTAGTGTGGGACGCCTCCCTGCTAGATGGAGCGACGATCTGCGCAAGGTGGCTGGCAGCGACTGAATGAGAAGAGCCGAAGATCGGGCTCAAAGGCGCGCCCTGGGAGAGGCCTATGTCCAGCAGTGGACTAGAATAGGCTGCTGATGATGATGATGAGATCTGCGGGAGCTCCGGGCGCCTGACTGGCTCGAGACTGCGCAGGAGAGAGAGCGATGGCGCTCTTTGTTATCGGAGGTCAAGATCCACTTTGGGTCGCTGCGCCAGGGAGTAAGTATGTTAAAATGAAAAATATTTGTATGCGGTATTATAAAATAAATAAATAATTTTCACGACAACACTGTATGCAAATATATAATGGAAATTACAGTAAAATGAACATATAATATATATTTTTAAGACCAATTCTTACACATGAAAAGCAATAAATGGTATGACTATGAGTATGAATTCTACAATTTTTATTGTAGAATTAATTGTTTAGAGGTATCTCTTTTGCACCTCTTTACTGGTCTAGGAGTTCGGCACGTGTCTATACCTACATCCTAGCCAGGGCATGTATTCGAGGAGTCATCTTCAATGAGACACTGGACTTGTTAACCGATACTTATATTCCCAAACAGTATACCATACATGACGGTGGCAGAAAAACGACTAACCTGACGCGGGCGCAGCCGCGTGATATTTAAAACTGCTGACATAATAATTTACAATGTAGAACACAGTGTGCACTGTATCTGTACACAGTGTCCCTACATTTTTTTATTTTTTTTCGTACTGATAATTGCTGTTGGTCCTAATGACCTTTACAGCTTCACCGGGGTTTTTGGGGCGAGCGCTAAGTGCGCTCCAGCCTGGAGGAGGACTTAAAACTACTATAAGAAGCGACTGCCTAAGGGCACCCAGATGGGTACGGACCTCGGCTTAGGAGTAGTAGTAATACAAAATATACATATTTTCTAATCGAGCCTACGGTTAGCACCCGCACTAGTTAATCCTGTGTCGATAGAAAGTAGTGATACTTTATCATAATTTAAGAGCTCTGTAATCTACCAACTTTCAACGAATAAACTATTTGATTTGATTTGATTTGAAAAAGAAAACATCACCAGTGAGATTTGAACCGTATCCGGTGCGTTATCCATTTCGCCATCAAGTCAATCGGTGATTTCAACCATCGTCTAACTTCCTCATAGGTATATTTAAATTCAGATTACTAGGCAACTTCTGCTTCTGCTTCCAATCCTTACAATATTTTTTGAAGTTAAGAAAGGAAATTAAATAATTGTTAAGAAGTTACCGGTATAGAGACAAGGGCTACATGGAAACGTAGTCTTCAAAAAGATCTGGATGCGGTTAAAGTATCCTGGGAAACCATAGAGTCTGCGGCATCTGATAGAGCGCGGTGGAAGAGTATTGTCTCAGCCCTATGCACCACTTGGTGTTCTAGGACCTGAAGAAGAAGAAGATTACAGAGACAAAGTAGCAAGTAATAATGCAAAAAAATGTTAATCATCTAGTTAATTTATGAATAATGTAAGGGCCATAAAATGTCACAGGAAATTAACGACCTGCCAAGAAATTACAATTGCGGAAGCAACCCTTTCCCACACTAGAAACCAGTAGCAAAGTAAATTTCAAACAGACATCTGCCCACTAATTGTCTAACGAACGATGTGCATAAATTGCACTAAATTATTATCGAGAATACAAAAACCCCGTCACACAGCGACAAGTCTTTATTTTTAAAGCTATCGTCTTTAAAAACCTGTCGCTGCCCCAGCTCAAGGTGTGAAGTTTGCAAATTTAAAAGAATTTTATTATTTCCGAATGCGCTTTTAAGTTACGCCAATTGGAGGTATAAAACGTCACTATAAAGTCGCTGTAGAGTTGTTCTAATACTGTCCCTTACAACATTCTTGAGCTTCCGTATATGCTAAATAGTTAACCCATTTCTCGAGTTGCCCTATAATTACAGAGTTTTGCATATTGTTTGAAGAATACATATTTATAAGGAAGTGAAATTTAAGAACTCTTTCTGTCGTAAACTAGTCTTTAATAAAGTGCGTTCGTTACTTTTTAAAAGTGGTCTTGCATTTTATTAATTCTTTTTTTTAGATTTCCGCGTCACAAGTATGCAAATTGTGACTGTTTTGTTAGATTCGGTTTATTAAACGTGTGAGGGTATGTTGGGCATTTCTTCCCACGTTTCGAAATTAATTTGACAATTTATATCTTGTTAATTAGATTTGGGGTTGCTTAGTAAGGGATGTAAGTGCAAGCTGCAATGTTACTTAACAGAAATGGCATGGAAATATACTAATATTGCTGTACCTGTATTAATTATTTTGTTACTAAGTCGAAATACTTACACATTTTAGGAAATACATAGACAATTAATTTAATAATAATATTAAATGTAAGATAAGATAATATAGGTACATCTGCCTATTTATTTTATATACTTAGTGAGTATAGTATAGGTAATTAATTACGTATGTTATTGTTGTGTAAATAAATTTCTCTTATATAACGTTTTCAATAATGATTTCGAGAAAGAGGTAGTGCTCACCTACTACCTCTTTCTCGAAATAATTTCCTCTGCCCGGAAGTTGCCTGGAAGAGAACGTTCTTAGCGATAAGACCGTCTAAATTCTACTTCACACAATTCTTCTTCTTACACACTCCCACACAACCTAACACACACACACCCACACTCACTCTTACCATTATCTTTACTAAATTCCTTTATGATTAAATTTTCCAAATTCCTTTTAGGTTAAGAATATAATTTGTAATTTGCTTGCACAGAAAGTGCGACGGAATCCCGACTTACAAGATACAGGTTTTCGACCTAGTTTGTAAGTCGGAGGTCCTTTTTTGTGTGCCCTGTAATAAGTAAATAAACTTTTTCATTTTTTTTTTTTTACTTCACTATTTCCTTTTCTATCTTTTGTTTGTTGTTTTCTATTTCTTTAATAGTCAGGCATTATAATCATATTAATTCCTCACAAAATATTTAAATTTTTCATTTTTACAAATACACACATACATACTCTGACATCCATAATCCCCAAGGGGGTAGATAGAGAAACCACTACCTCCACCACCACCACAATTAATTAAATTTACTAGTTATTAATTAAATATTAAATTTAGGTATTTTGTAATTTTAGCATAAGTATGTACTTTAGTGTTAATTTAGTATTACTTTATTTTGAATAATCTATTTCCAAATTTGAGAATAAAAAATTAATTATTATTTTTACCGAATTTTATTTGTATTTGTTTATAATTTTTTATTGGACGTTATTTATTTATAAATAATGTAAACATTTGTACACTGATCGGTATAGGTAGGGCTGTTTGGGGTCAAAGACCTCAAAAGCTAGATTAGTGCTAGGTTAGTATGGTAGTTAGACGTCAGAGTGAAGTGAATTTATAATTCAATAGAATTTCGTCGTCTATTTCATTTCTTTCAAGTATGTCTAAATCCGGGTTTCTTTAGTAGTCTTCTAGTCTTCTTTTATATTCCGAAAATCCCGGGATTTTTAAATATATTTTTTTAATGGCCATGTCCTTAGTATCATGATCGCAGGTTGGAATTACCAAAAGTAGCTCTATCTACAGCGATTTTTTCAATTCCGGAAATCCCGGGATTATCCAAATATGGTTTATAAGAAAGCCGTATCCATATCATGACCACAGCTTGCAAGTACCAAAAACAGCCCTACCTACTCCGATCGCTAGTAATGAATATAGAATTTATCTAAACTTCTACTTTCAACATGTCACCTTGCTCAGAATACAATACAATACAATAAAAGATCGATCAACCCTAATTTCAATCGACAATAGACCAACTCGACTAATCGAAATATAATGACTCAATACAAGCCACTTGACTCGTGTTTAGAATCGATCGATTTGTACCCTCGAATTTATTGTTACCGTTCGATTTTATTGGAAGGGTTACCTTTCTTATTATTGTAATTGGTTGTTATTTAATTATAAATTTCGAGTTAATATTTTGACATAAGAACTTAATACTTACAATGTCGGAATAGTTGTTTATTTGTGACTTCTTAGGTAAATATTTCAGAGCGTCGGTGGCGTTCGTTGTAGCTAGGACGTCGGACTCCCATGCGGGAGGTCCGAGTTCGAAACCATGCAATGCCATGTACCAATGAGTTTTTCGTTTTTTTTGTTTTTTTCGAAAGACTTACGTACATTTACCGACTGCTCTGACGGTGAAGGAAAACATCGTGAGGAAACCTGCACACTGAGGTAACCAGTGTGTGAAATGGGGAAGGCAATGGCAAACCACATTAAATATGCCACGAGTATCGTTCTATATGATTAATTCCTTAGAATGATCACGACCCTCAGCAATGAGGAACACGACTTAGAAGAGTATTTTTTCCCCTTCAAAGCTTAAACCGAAACACAGCGATACAAGCATCCCTGATTTGCGGTAGAAATATGTAGTAAATATGGTCATCATAATGTCCCCACTGTTGGGGAACAGGCCTCCACTTGCACAAGGGGGTACGGGTATGGTCCACCGAGCGGGCCCAGTGCTTTTTGGTGGGTTTCACACGCCTTCGGAAACTTTTAATTTCCTCAGACATGCAAGTTTCCTCACGATATTTTCCTTGACCGTTAGAGCAATTGGTAAATGTACGTAAGTCTTCGAAAAAATCCGAAAATCTCATTAGTACATGGCATTGCATGGTTTCGAACCCGGACCTCCCTCATGGGAGACCGGCGTCCTAGCCACTTGACCACCGACGACCCCAAATGGTTATACTAGAGGTTTATAAAAAGAGTTTAATTAATAACAACAACCTCATCAATAATTAATTCGTTTCGCCAACTAGAGTGTCTTCTCAAATTAAAACTAAATTAATCTTTATTACCATCTACCCACTTAAGTACCTCAACCGCACTCCTTCCGAATATTAAGTGAGGACCGAATAGGTCATTAAATTCTCATTTTAGACGTAACACCGGGTATGTAATAAAAATAATGTAATACCGCCTTAAGTGATCCATTGTTGCAACAATTTGTATAAAACAGTCACCTTAGCAGCAGGTGTTGGCGCCTTAAGTCGATATTTGGGCGTTAAGGTATAAATTAAATATAAAATAAACATTATTGGGCATTTAGCCTGTTTTTAGGGTTCCGTGCCAAAATGGTAAAAAAGGAACCCTTAAGGCTGCCTGTCCACCAAAGCTGTGCGAGGAAGCGAGGCGGTGAGCGAGGAAAAAATCCACCAATAAGATCGCGCCATTATCACGTCATATCACGTGACGATTAAAATGGAGCAATCCTATTGGCGGATTTTCTCCTCGCTCGCCGCCTCGCTTCCTCGCACTGCTTTGGTGGACAGGCAGCCTAAGGCGAGAATTCGGTATCCGTACGTCTGTCTGTATGTGACAGCTGTTTTTCTCAGGAACTACTGAAGCTATCTACCAAATCGATTTAGCTCACACGTGTCTAATTACCAAGTAAGTAAATTAAACCTACAATTAGATTCTACTTACTGACACTTAAGACACAGAATAGTACCTACCTATGTACTTAAGGCTGGGTACTTAGAACAGGAAACAACTTACACCACTTTAGTTTTAAAAAATCATCTGTTTCAAGTATACAAGGTAATTAAAGCCAGTAACGTGTTACAATGTAGCACTAGCCTAGCAAAGTTTAAAATCACTGATTGGCTTCTATCTCTAACCTACGAGGAAACTGAAGAATTTCTCACCATAAAGAAATAATGTCTGTTTTTGGTCTTTGTGTGGTCTACTTAGTTATTTTTAGTCAAATATAATTTAATTATATATGTGAAATTAATATACATTTCCAGTACTTATATTATATTTGTCATCCCAGACCTCTTTGTTATTGTACATCTTGTTATGGTTGGGTATGGTTTGGGTATGGGGTTAGGTATTTTTAGCGGAAATACCCACTGGGCTTTATTTACTTTTTTAGTTTTTTAATTCTCATAGCTTTATCTGTTAATTATTTCTCCATTCATTTAGTTTTACAAATAGAGACACCAACATTACTCACACAATTCTACTTCGCCAAATCACATTACTTACAGTACATTTAGGTACAAATCATAACACACACCCCACCACAGCGCCCACGACACAGGATTACCTAGTGTGGGTGCTGATCGTAGGCTCGGTATTAGGTAATATGTATGTTATTTTTTAATTTAATGTTTTGTAGTATTCATTGTACCTTTCCGTTGTAGTGTTGTCGTTAAATAAATTTATTAGTATATTTTTTTTGAAACATGCAGGTTTATACGTTGTTCTACTGCTGGAAAGTGATTTTTCAGAACCCTTTACTAAAAAGGTACTGAAAAATCACTTTTCAGAACAACGAAATCACGAAAACAACTCAGAATGAGGCTAGGTTAGTACCTGAGTTGTTTTAGTGTAATTGTAATAGTTAGTCTAGATATCTAACTATATGAATACGAAAAAAACTTGCAATACAGCTATACCAATAAGGTCTAAAAAGGAAGATCACTTATTATCAGCAAAATACGTGCATTTTTCAAAAATACTTTGTTTTTAAGAATAGTTTTTTTATTAGTCTTCTTCTTCAGGTCCTAGAACACCTAGTGGTGCATAGGGTTGAGGCAATATTCTTCCGATGATTCTTCTCTATGGTTTCCCAGGATACTTTAGCCGCATCCAGGTCTTTTTGAAGACTACGTTTCCATATAGCCCTGAGTCTTCTTTTTTTTTAATAGTGGCGCTAGTTATTTCTTTTTAAAATCCATACATACCCACACTTATGGCATACATTAGATAAGTACCTAACAGAACTGAAGCTCCATAGTTCTACAAACCAAACCTCTTCTATGTATCAAATGCAAACTTTTTTGGCCTGAACTACAAACCTACACTTTTGATGTAAAATAATTCTTTGTTTGGATTTTAAAGTAAAGGCTAATACTGTATGCTTGAAACCTGAAGGTAGGAACGCCCGCACTATTCATTAGGGAGACTAAACCATTTTTTTAAATTTAATTCGTCATCATCATCAGCATATTAATGTCCCCACTGTAGGGGCGCAGGCCTCCCCTTGACCAAGTGGGTACGGGGGATTTCACACACCTTCGGAAACTTTTCATTTCCTTAGACATGCAGGTTTCCTCGCGATGTTTTACTTCACCGTTAGAGCAGTCGGTAAATGTACGTAAATCTTCGAAAAAATCCGAAAAACTCATTGGTACATTGCATGGTTTCGAACCCAGACCTCCAGCTTGGGAGGCCGGCGTCCTAGCCACTAGGCCACCGACACTCTCTATTATTTAATTCAACGTGCAAAATTGCAAAAAATATTAACAAAATTCCAAATGAATTTTCTTTGTGTTGTCCAATAATTGGACTCTGGAGGCATCTATTTTCATCTCTTTACGAAGCAAGCGAAGCATAAGAGCAAAAAGCATCTCAGATCAACACAGGAATATTATTAATCTATGAGTTACAGAAACCTGGTTCACCTTTGAATGTACCTTAAAATTGTACAAGGTGATATAACGAAATCTTTAATTAATTAACTTTTAATTATTAAGTATTTAACAATGCTAGGCATACATAGATAAATACGAAAAATTGTTGTTTTTAATTACCTAATTACTAATATTAATTAATATTTCTAGTAATAAACATGCAATCTATACTAGTCAATAGTAAAGCTGGTAAGTATGCAGTTGTGTATTTTTTTTAGTAATACTAGTTGTGTAACTGTGTTTATTACTATAAATACTAATTATTTTTAGTAATTAGGTAATTAAAACATAAATTTTTCTAATTTATCTAAGTATGCCCAGGTAGGTAGTGTTACCTACCGCTTTTGCTAAAGCTGGTATGAAAGAAATCGCTCTTAGCGATAAGACCTAAGTTGAAGAGAGAGAGAGATAGGGTTTTATAATAAGTTGTATACTTAATTGCACGCAGAACTTATTATAAACTTATTCCATTTTTTTATCTTTCGTACCTACTACCTGCTTCTCGCTCAAAAATATTATTTACGGAATAAAATTAATAATTCAGTGAAGCATAATTATTAGCAGTGTTGTAATAAAGTTTATTAGTTTTAATAAAGGTAACCTAAATCGGAATTGTATTTCTTTCGTTTTTCATTCATCATCAGCAGCAGCCTATTAATGTCCCCACTGTTGGGGCACAGGCCTCCCCTTGCACAAGGGAGTACGGGCCATGATCCACCGAGCGGGCTCAGTGCTGATTGATGGATTCACACGCCTTAGAAATCTTTTAATTTCCTCAGACATGCAGGTTTCCTCACGATGTTTTCCTTCACCGTTAGAACAGTCGGTGAATGTACATAAGTTTTCGAAAATATCCGAAAAACTTATTGGTACATGGCATGGTTTCGAACCCGGACCTCCCGCATGGGAGTCTTAGCCACTAGGCCACTGATGCTTTCGGTTTTCAAACTTATGATATTATTTCTTAAATAATGAGGAAGTAAGTAAGTAAGCACCTACTTACTTATATTGTAGAAATGATGAAGTAAACAATTTAAAAGAAATAAGTAAGTAAGCACCTACTTACTTATATTGTAGAAATGATGAAGTAAACAATTTAAAAGAAATAAGTAAGTAAGCACCTACTTACTTATATTGTAGAAATGATGAAGTAAACAATTTAAAAGAAATAAGTAAGTAAGCACCTACTTACTTATATTGTAGAAATGATGAAGTAAACAATTTAAAAGAAATAAGTAAGTAAGCACCTACTTACTTATATTGTAGAAATGATGAAGTAAACAATTTAAAAGAAATAAGTAAGTAAGCACCTACTTACTTATATTGTAGAAATGATGAAGTAAACAATTTAAAAGAAATAAGTATGTTTATTGTTGCTTATAAAACTTAAGTATACACAAATATACAGCCAGTTACGAATGACAATCTCAGGCGTAATATCAACCTTAATTCCTCAGGTATTTTAAGTTACCTTGTACCTAGAGAAACCAAACGAATTAGGTTCGGAAGCCCACACAATTATTTCTCCCGGACAAAAGAAAAACGCAAAAAAGCTTTGTTATCGAAATTGGAAATGAAACGTATACCCGTAGTACCTAAAAGAAAGTTCGGCTTTCCGTTGGGGTGCGTTTTTTTTTCAATTCAAACGCGTACACAAAAAACACCCCTCCGCATATGAAACATTACCCCACAATACCTCCGATAGAACCCCAAACACATCGACGCTCTCATTTTTATAAACAGATTTTTTCTTTGCGCTAGAAGAAGACGGACTACCTCCTGTCACATTATAATGTATGTAAAAGAAAGGGATGGATGTAAAGAAAAAGTTCAGGCCACGGATAAAGAAAGCTCAGGTACGGATAAGGGTGCAGAGGGAAGAAAAAAGGATATGACGTGGGGTGGTTACCACCCCTCGGGTGGGGTGTGATACCCGTCGAGGTTCTCGCCTATGCCACTAGATGGGGTGAAGAAGAAAGATTTTTTTATTGAATTTCGTCAGCGGAGTTTTGGCATAATGATGATGGATTGTACTGGCTCAGATAAGTTCGAGAATTTTCCGTTGCGTGTAATGTGTTTCGGAGTTTTAAATTAGGTACGGAGATGTCAATTCTGGTTGACGCCCCTAAGTGTGAAGTTTTATTATTAAAATCGTTGAGTTATTATTTATAAGCATTAAAATGATTATGTTAGGGAAAATTACTTAGTATTTTTTTACTGTAACTTACCAATTAGATAATATTGATGACGGTAGACTGTACAAATTCTAATAGGAACAAATGAAATCAAATTAGAATACCTAACAACCGTTGCATTAATTGGTCTAGAAAAGTACCTAACTAGCGTCGGTGGACTAGTGGCTAGGACGACGGACTCCCATGCGGGAGGTCCGGGTTTGAAACCATGCAATGCCATATATCAATGAGTTTTTCGTATTTTTTTCGAAGACTTACGTACATTTACCGACTGCTCTAACGGCGAAGGAAAACATCGTGAGGAAACCTGCATGACTGAGGAAATTAAAAGTTACCGAAGCCGTGTGAAATCCACCAATCAGCACTGGGCCCACTCGGTGGATCATGGCCCGTACTCCCTTGTACAAGGGGAGGCCTGTGCCCCAACAGTGGGAACATAGTAATAGGCTGATGATGATGATGAAGGAACACTCAAATAAAACATATTGCATCTACTTACACGGAAAAAAACCTCGTAATAGTAACGAGAAAAATTGTAATAGATACATTGTATCCCGCTGTACAAGATTTTTCGTTACAATTACTAGATTTTTTTGTAATGGATACTATATGAACAAGTATCCTGATTCTTCGTTACTATCACGAGACTTTATTTTCGGTGTAGAAAGAACTGAACCATAGGGTATTTGACTATTTTTTTTATTCCATCAATCAACTTACATGGACATCCTGAAGAAGGATCTAAAATTCGTTTTTCGATATCTCAACTAACATCAGAGATATTGATGGTTAAAGTTAGTACTGGAGAGATGCTTTGTCCCTTTTTAGCAAAACAGTTCTTTATTATGTAGCCAGGATCTACTTGTATGGCGCTACAGCACAGTGACGTCATAATTATCTATTCCCGTTTCTTTCTATCGTCTGATTTTTGATTGCATGTAGCTATTTTATTTTTCAACTAATTTTAATTCTGTTTTCACATTTGGCCATAAATTTATGTCTATTTCTTAATTTTAAAGAAATGCATTTAATATTTGTTACTTGGAAACTACCGAATTTCACCTGATGGGAAATGACGATGGTGTCCACCCTACCAGAGCTGAATAATGACTAACACCCAGCTATAAAATTAAAAATATTTGTTACTTGGAAAGTACCCTAGTCCCGTTAAATAGATATTTGAATTCTACTTTTGCCAGGCATACTATAGGATAATTTCAATGGGAAAATTTTCCCCTGCAAATACCACGAAACTATTCGAAAACTTGCATCCAAAATCTTTTAATTAGCGTAGCATGAGTGCTCCAGCCACGGCCGCGACGCTTTTTTTGGAGTTCTTTTCACTAGCGTTAATGAGACAGCCCCTTAAAACGTCTGCCAGGATTCCATATTTTTTTCATTCGAGAATTATTTCTGCTAGTTCTTCAATTAGTAGTGTTTCGGTGATATTTTAAAGAAATATTACGATGATCCTTCGATTTGTGAACAAAGAAAATTTGAGTATACCTGTAAAGATGTCGACTTCATCGTCCATATCAACCTCCTTGCCATCAATTTCAACCTCATCGTTAGCGTAATAAAGATACCAACACGAAATGAGGTGAGATAAACTCACCTCATTTCGTGTTGGTATCTTCATTTCTTCATCTATATTTTCAAAATTCAAATCATATTCCCATTCCATTTCTAAATTCCATTATTCCTTTAATCCATTAATTTCATTGTCTTCACTTTCTCTCTGTATTTTGTCCTGAACGGACGTTTCTCCGTTTTATTGTTGTCTCCTACTACTACCTATTTTCTACATTTACTATATTCTGTGTTGTTCTGTTCCTTAAAAATATAACATCTATTACCAAGTTCTTCTATTACTTCATCTGCACACTGTTCTAGAACCCTGCTAGCCGACACTTAGAGGGCAGATTGTAGCATACCTACCTAATATTATACTCGAAATTACAGATATTTTTAACTTATGTCCTAGAATGAGATTAGAGGAAAGGTGAGCGGGTATTTTTATTTTTATCTTGTAATTATTTTATCTTTGTATTGTAATGTTTTTATATTGGGTTTTCTATGCCTTTTAATAAAGAATTATTATTTAAAAAATATCGTATATTTTGTATTTTTGTATTTTTTTAATCTTTTAATTATATTTTTTTATTGTTTATTGTAATGTTTTTATATTGTGTTTTTTATGCCTTTAAAAAATATTATATTATTATCAAAAGATTTTTTTTTACTTTGACAACTACATATTTGTTAGGTATATATAAATACTCACTGTATACGTAGATTCTGGAAAATATACACTGAAAAAAAAACTATCCTCTGATTTCCATATGAGTCTACCTAGACGATTTGGTTTATCATAAATATAAATAAAAGAGACTTTTTTTATAAAAGAGAATTGAATTCTAATAAAGCTCTATTTTTACTTACCCAACTTTACAGTAAGTAGGTACGAGTAGGTACTACTGTACTAGGTATACTCACTATTCCAATTTCAAATAAGAAACGGGTCTAACGTAAATAAAAACCCAATATTACCCAACTGGAACGGCTCAACCTTTCACAAATATCCAATTCGGGCTTCGTATAAGCAATAAATAAGAGGAAAGGCTTTCCAGACGGTGCCCGGGCCGGAAAAAAGGGAAAAAAAAGTAAAAAGGCAACGGATCGAAGTCTTTCGTCCGTCGGATCCAATAATCCGGCCGTCTGTCCGCCCGCCTAATGTGATCGTAGCCTAATGAAAAACGCTCGGCGTCGTATCTATAGACGAGTATACCCTTCCTATACCCTGACCCTGAGGAGCTGAGGAGCTCGTAGCCTAGTTGCGAGCACGGTCCGAAAGTGATCGTGCAGGTTAAGCAACGTTGGCGCGGTCGGTACCTGGATGGGTGACCATTAGTGGCATATTTCATCTGATCTCCTCCGTGCCTCGTAGAGCACGTTAAGCAGTCGGTCCCGGTTGTTGTCGTTCGACAGCAGTCGTTAAGCCATGTTAGATGCCTACGGGCGGCCTGAACAACTCTGACAAATAGGTTGGCCACTAACAATACGATAAGCAAGCATACCCAGACCCTATAAAAAATACCCTGACCAAGGCAAAAACACTGTCGCTACTGGCACTTTTATAAACGTGTCCAAATCGGACCATCAGACAAACATTCATACTGGATATGATATGATATGATATGATATTTATTCATTCATTCATACTTCATTTAAACTCTCTTCATTTGGAGTGAACTAAATGTGTTTTTTGTGGCAATAATGTGTTTATCTTCTTCTTCTTCATACGCCTCAAACGTATAACACCCCTTCCTTTTTGTCAAGGGTTAAAAAAGGTAAAATTTTGAATACACTTACGTATTTTATTTAATAACTTCTTCTTCATCAAAGTACCCACTTTATTTTAGAGACGTGAAAACCTACTGCCAATTTTATATCGAGTGTTCTCTCAACTACTTTATACTATTTGACCTCTTATTAAAATTAGTTAGTACTATAATTAGATTGAAATTAGTCATTTGACACAACTTGCTCAGTTATTGATTAAAAACTGTGCGGAAAGTGCCACATTCTAGCACTGAGTTTTATTGCCTGCACTCGCCTACGGCTCTTATTACGAAATAACACTCGTAGCAACAATTTAGTGCTTTCTGTACTACAATCTTATTAGAATATTTCACTGCATTACTTTAGTTAGTACAATAATTAGATTAAAATTAGTCATTTGTCACAACTTGCTCAATTATTGATTAAAACTGTGCGGAAAGTGCCACATTCTAGCACTGAGTTTTATTGCCTGCACTCGCCTACGTCTCTTATTGCGAAATAACACTCGTAGCTACAATAACTTGAAAAGATTAAACAAAAAAATAAAATAAAAATGTAGTCTTTTCTGTACTAGTTAGCCAATCGACAATTTTAACACAATTGCTTATAAGCCAAAAATGGTCTATTGATAAAGGTTTTTCTATTTCTATTTCTTATAAGAATATTTGTTTCTATATCCTGGACTATGGATAACAGTCTACCTACACGAATGGTAAAAAGAAATCGTGAAATGGGTTTACGTTGGTAACGAAATCAACATAAATTCAAAAGAGAAATAAAATATCTAGCAATTAAACTTATGTTCCAAAGTACATTTACAATATATAGTATATGAACATAACAGTCGCCAAGTATTCGATTTTTTTTTCGTAACGATATAAGTCAATTGAAAATTTAAGCTTGAAACTAGCCATGTTCTGAAGAGCCAGAAAAATCTATACGTAATCAATAAAAATAATTAAGATAAAAAAAAGATAAATAAAGGAGTAAATCAAAAAGCGTCATAAAAGAGTAAAAGAGTTCAAGTAAGTATAAATATACGTTAACTATAATTATCTATGATCGGAGTAGGTAGGGCTGTTTTTTAGTACTTGCCACATACGGTCATAATATGGATAAGTATGCCCAATAATCCCGGGATTTCCGGGATTGAATAAATATATTATTTAGATTTTTAACGTTATATTTGTTTTGGTACACATTTAAGATTGGTGGCGGTTTTCTTAAGATTCATGGCGCTAGTGTACCTATGGTAGTGTTTTAACTTCTTCGTAAGTTCACAATTTTTTTTAAATCGTAATCCGCCGAGTAAGGGCGAGGTTTATAAAAGTAATTTACAACATTTGCTCGATAACTTAAAACGGGATCCCGAAATCATATCCATATTAATATAACCTTTGAGGACATTGACCCGAAAGAGCCCTACCTACATGCCGATTATTATAACTAAAAATGTCAAAATTTAATTAAAAAATATTTAAAAAGCAAATAACGATAATAATATACAAATATAATTACCTGAATATCGGTAATCAAATCATAATTATTAATTATAATTAAATCATAGGTTTTTATCATTTAAAAACTCATTAAACGAAGGTAAGGTAATTATTAATTACCTTAATTATAATTAATAATTATGATTTGATTACCGATATTCAGGTAATTATATTTGTATATTATTATCGTTATTTGCTTTTTAAATATTTTTGAATTAATTTTTGACATTTTTAGTTATAATAATCGGCATTATTTATATGTGAATGTGTACAATGTTTAATTTAATAATCTTTGAGTTGTAAACTTTGTTTATTAATAAAGATATGTCGAATAATGTCGAAAATTAGTAAGTATGATTATGAATTTATGACAAAAGAGTTCTAACCAGAGAAATTTTGTTTTGGAGCCGTTTATTTAAAAAAAAACTTATTAATTTTAGGTTATTTATAAAAATTCTATTTGGTTTAGAAAAATCTTGTTTTTTAGAATAATATTTTTTTTTAATTTTTATTATTTATTGTATCTGTTTTGCAGGAAATCTTACAGCCTTAAAAAATTGTACATACCTAGTAAATGTTTTTGATTAATCTTAGTATATTTTTTAGATTGAGAAGAATAAGATTTTATTTTTAAATTCTACCTGATTTGTAATATCAATTATATTAGATTGAATATTTGTAACATATTATAATATAATATTTGTAACAGCCTCTAAACTGATATTAAAAAAAATAAAAAAAAATTGTTACTATTCATGGTTTTGTAGAAAAGTTTTGTATGAAACTACACGAGCCATATATACGAACTCTACCTTCAGTATATTATTTAACTCGGAAGAATTTCATTTTAATTAATGGAAAATAAGATTTTCAGCACTACTACTAGTTTTTACTTTATTTATTTGCAGAACTAAGTGCTGAAAATTTTAGTCCATTTATCTAGATTCAGTGACGTCATATTATAACTCCTGCAAAGCCTTCGAACCTCCATTGGCACGTCCTTCATTTCGATTTCATTAGTTAGAAAAACCTATTCAGCAAGTTTTCAGACTCGGCTGACTTCCCTCTCACTCTTATGCCTAGAAAGTTTCAAATGAAAGAACTTCTATCTCGTTTCAGCGATGTAGTGACGTCATAACGAGGTCGTCTCTCCATTCGCTCATTAAATAAACAAGGAGTGAAAAGTCCGTTATGTCGGGAGAGCCATGCCGGAATTCACCATCGTTTTTAGGGATCTGTAATCTGTACCGCGAAAGAAATCAGCTGTTTGTCACACGTTTCTGTAGGTGCCTTACCTTGTGACGATGTAGACTTCATCGTCCATGTCAACCTCCTTGCCATCAATTTCAACCTCATCGTTAGCGTTTATCTCACCTCATTTCGTGTTGGCATCTTCATTTCTTCATCTATATTTTCAAAATTCAAATCATATTCCATTAATTTCATTGTTTTTTTTGTATTTTGCACTTTCTCTCTGTATTTTGTCCTGAACGGACGTTTCTCCGTTTTATTGTTGTCTCCTACTACTACCTATTTTCTACATTTACTATTTTCTGTGTTGTTCTGTTCCTTATAAATATAACATCTATTACCAAGTTCTTCTATTACTTCATCTGCACACTGTCCTAGAACCCTGCTAGCCGGCAGTCTGTCGACTGTAGCAACCTAATGAGTTTTTGTATGGAACAATTGATTTATTGTTCAGTTATGGATACATTCGGCGTTATAGGGTTTTTACACCTTGCATAGGTAACCTCGAGATTTAAAAAAATCCATCTGTTTTTTAAATCTCGAGGTTGCGCCGCCGTATTGACGCACACAGCCGCTCGTTTTAATTCGTATCCCGACCCCGGTGCTCTTCATTATCTTATTACTTAGCTAACTTTGTGCACCGCGACTCTTGGTTTTGATACTAGATTTTTTTTTCTTGTGGTGTGGCATTAGTTATTACCTAATTGGCAGAATTGTTTAGGCTGTATGGTACGTACTACTGATGTCGAACAAAGTATTACTTATTGGGCGTTTTCATATTAGTGATAGCGAAATAGATTTCTATGGGTTCGGTCCGATTCCGTTTCAATATCGACACGTAATGATAGCGATTTTAACATGAGAACTGTTAGCTGAGTTTCGTAATAGATCGTTCGAGTGTTAAAATATTACAATACTTTTTCTACTACCATAAAACATATAAACAGAAAGTACAAACCATTACGGTGACTTCAACAGATGCCATGACAGCTCGACATGTTATTGGTAACTATGGATACCGTAGATATGTTTGATGTATTGTCGACATCGCGCAGGCGCGGGTGTCGAGTTTCTTATGGCTATAGTACCAAGTAGTTGGCCAGTGAAATGTAGTGCATTTAATACGAAAGAGTTCTTGTATGCAGGGCCATACAATAAAGAAAAAAATACCTATTACAATCGAAAACTGTTATTTAATATTTCATTAAAACACTATTTCACACGACCATGACCAATGAACCTCTTTAATTGATTGTGGTTTCGTAACGAACAAATTACGAAATGGGAGTAGAAAAACGTATTAAAGCTCCATGAATACTGGGTGTTGCTAAACAGCATCGATGATACTGATTGAAAAACAACTGATTAAAAAATATTACTTATAGCAAAGCATGACTCTCACTTCCATAATCCCCGAGGGGGTAGACAGAGGAACCACCTTCATCATAGGTGGTTCCAACACACGCCGTAAGATTTGGTGGGAAAACATGATATGTAGAGCCTATCGCAGTAGCATAGGTGTAGAATCGTGTCCACGAAGACCCTTAGTTGCCTCGTACGCCACGGAAAGAGTTGGGGTGGTGCTATTCTTTATGGCCGGCACGACACAAAAAATATTGCTTATATAATTAATTTTAATCACTAAAGTACCAAGACCACATAACCGCCGTGCAGATCTTAAGGCGGGCGTCGGGAACCGAGTTGTTCTAAGTGGAGACGTTAATGGGCGTCGCCTTCACCTTGACCAGAGCTCTGAACTTTCACCCAGTTCTGCTGCCCTGGTACTCGGGAACTAGGTCGATAAAGGATTGAATTGACTTCTTCAAGGAGAGCTAACGTTTTTCTTTTTTTTAACAAGTTAATTTTAAACGAAATTTGCCTTTGTCTTGACTTACACACTGGTGTGATTTCTGACCAAACCATAGCTAACCATTTTTCGGTTTTCTTGATTTCTAAGGGTTCAACGAATTGAATCACAGAATCGAAATTCGGTTCTAAAATTGCTACAGTGATAAAGGCGTGAAAAAGCACAAAAAGTTATTGGTGTAAGTTGTTGTGGTAGATACTTACCTACTACCTCTTTCTCGAAATCATTTCCTCTGCCCGAAGGTTGCCTGGAAGAGATCGCTCTTAGCGATAAGGCCGCCTTAATTGTACTTCACTATTTCCTTTTCTATGTTTTGTTTGTTGTTTTACTTTACTTTACTTATTCATTTATCAGAATTTGAATTCAAGACTTCAATTCATCCAAAGACGATGTCGATGGAAGAATTCGTTAACAGACATTCGTATAGGTAGTGTCGGTTTATTATATTTGTCTTTTTTTCGGACTACCGTTTAAAATTAAATAAAATACAACATAAATCTCTTCGAAGCTAAAACTGTAATTTCAGTAGGTGAGATTTATTTCTATAATCTTTCATTCGTTGGTTTCAATAACTTGTATGATTTTGGAATAGTTTTTCCTTTTCCTGAATTCCAATTAGATTATTTTTCCATTTGTATCGGCAACTTATTATAATTAAATATTTTTTAATAAGGAAAAAAAATGAGATTTAGATAGTTACGAGTACTGATCTAATTACCTATGTATACTATTTTTTTTTATTGCTCTCACTGAGGCAGGATCGACAGTGTTACTACTACTTTTGAAGAGGTTTGATCTCTCTCTTCTAAGTCGTGTTCCTCATTGCTGAGGGTCGTGATCATTCTAAGGAATTAATCACATAGAACGACTCTCGTGGCAGATTTAATGGGGTGGTTTGCCATTGCCTTCCCCATTTCACACACTGGTAATCTCAGTATGCAGATTTCTTCACGATGTTTTCCTTCACCGTCAGAGCTGTTGGTAAATGAGGTTTGATCAGAAGCTTTTAACGTTATTTAGAAAAATACTTAGACACAAACAAACAAAGAAAGAGCTTTTTATTTTTTATTTTTTTATCTGCCATTTATTTTAAAATAAAATCTTGTAATAAATAAGTACCTAGACCTAAGTATTTTATAAAACGGTGACATTTAAGCTCTGCCGACGGGCGGCAAGATGAAAGCTCCGGCGGCAGATAATTTGCTTTCAAGTTGCCGACGGTAAGTGACGGTAAGGAACAAGCATTAACTTTAAAACATTTGCTACTTTTAGTGCTAACTAGATGTTCAATAGTTAAGTCTAGTTTTTATTACGATTCCTAGCTTTAATTTAAATTAAGTTGTGTGACAACATATTCTTATTCAATTATTTCAGTAATGATCATACATTGTCAAAAAATAAATAATAGAATGTTAGCATGTCATGATCAATAATAATAAAATTACTTACTTAAAGTAAGTATAATGTCAAAAAGGTTAAAAAATAAAATAAAAAAAGTATTGCAGAAAATAAATTCTACAGTATTTCAAACATCATTCGTCAAGGAACTCGTTGACAGAGTAATAGGCCTTTTAGATCGTTTTTTTGTAAGTTTTAGTATCTCGGATAGGAGCTGGTATTTTGTTGTAAATTCGCAGACCAGCGACGTGCGTGGACAGCTGGGTTTTTACATAACGGCAACGTTAACAAAAAAAAAACAATTAAAAAACATTTCAAAGCCGTATTACTTGATAAGCTAAAGCTTGGCATTCCGTAGCGCTGCCTTTATATATATTTTCGACTCATTATCTTCACCAACATCTATTTTTCTTATTATTGTATGTCCCGCTCGTCTTACCTTTTAGTTTATTTAGTTATCATCTATTTACTTATTCGTATATATACTCACATTTCATTACCATTACTGCACACAACTTTACATTACATCTAGATTATCGTTGCTTGGTATCCGCCTCCGACCTCGACCGGCTGAAGCAGAATATCAGCGCCATGCTCTAGATTACTTTAAAGTAGTCTAGAGTATGGCATCATGCTGATCTGAGGAATATTTGGTGCTGCAGCATGTACGGCGTCCATTATTATTAATTTAGTTTAAGAATATATTGTATAGTATATATGTATACACTTTAAATGAATATTTTATTTATTTACAACTTAAAATTATTTATACACAAATAATTACAAAAGCAAGAGCAATAGAAAATAAATGTAGAAATAATTAATTTATTAATGTACACACAAAAAAACATTATAAAATTTCTTAGTTTAGGCCCGTGTGGTAGGGTACCGAGGACGCTGGCGGCGTTGCCCCGCTGGATCGCTATGCTGATCCTTTGGGCGAGATAGCCGCCAGCCCTTGGGTCCCTCGTCGCATCAAACAAACGCTTGGACTGCTCTCGGAACAGTGACCAAGCTCCAGGGCCCCAAGGACCAAGGGTCTCTACACCAAATGCAACAAAGTTGTATTGGTTGCCGATGTCCCTGTGTTGCGTGTGTGCTGCAGACAGCAAATAAACGTTTTTCTATTCTATTCTATTCTACAACGGTATCATCAGTTGTCGAAGCTGATAAATTTTAGTACTAGACGCTTTCACACTATGTCGTCCACGACACCATACATAATGGTGTCGTGTCGGTGTCGTTATCGTGTAATGTGAAAACACCCTATACTAGTGTGGGAGCCAGTGAAACCTAAAAAATGTAAAAGACGTTGTTTGCATGAATAAATGTTTTAATAATTATTTTTTAATTACCAGTGGAGACAAATGGTAACAGTGATATTTTCTCTTAAAAAATATTCCGTTCTATATTCCCAATTAAAGATACCTATTCCGAAGTAGATTATCAAGCTATACTCTGTGGAACTCTGTCGCAATAATACGTTTTTATTATGAAAAAAAAATGAAAAAGTTTATTTACTTATTACAGGGCACACAAAAAAGGACCTCCGACTTACAAACTAGGTCGAAAACCTGTATCTTGGAAGTCGGGATTCCGTCGCACTTTCTGTGCAAGCAAATTACAAATTATATTCTTAACCTAAAAGGAATTTGGAAAATTTAATAATAAAGGAATTTAGTAAAGATAATGGTAAGAGTGAGTGTGGGTAGGGGTGTGTTAGGTTGTGTGGGAGTGTGTAATGATGTAAGTGTTATGTCTAATAAGTTAATTCGACAAAGTACCAGAGGGTATTTATAGCCTAATGTCTTGGTCATTGTTATATAAAGGTCTTTTTAGGGTTCTGTATCTAAACGGTAAGAAAGGAGCCCTTTTGGTGAGACTTCGGTGTATGTCCGTCTGAAGTCACAGCTGTTTTTCTCTGGAACTATACAATACAATACATAATATATACTTTATTGCACACCCGGGACAAAAACAAAACAAACAACATAAAGAGAGGTACATTACAATGTGCAGAAGGCGGTCTTACCGCTTTAAGCGATATCTTCCAGGCAACCTTCAGGGGATGGAAAAATCATATGATACATAATATATGGGTGAAAAAGGCGTATGAAATAGATACAACCCTCAAATAAATAAATAACAATAATAAGGAATGCAAACCTTTGCAAGCTGCAATGCAGCAGAAATATAATACTACTACTAAGGCTATCGACTTGAAATTTTCCAAAATGTTCCAGGCAAAGTTTAGGCTGAAATATTTACTGTGGCAAAGTCGTCATATATTATATGTATATCGATCTAAGTTATAGATGAGAAAGTAAAGACTAGTAGAGCCTTCTCCTCTAGAACGATGATGTGAGCACTGACAGTAAGCCAAAGGGTTTGTGCAAATGCACATAATACTTACATACATTTGACATTTCAATGCCCGACTAATGTATGGGAAAATGATCACTTTACATACGCCATCTGGCAGACGCAGTTTCCTATATAACTTCTCTTTGCGAGCAATCTACATAGGGTGAATGAATTTCAAAATGTTTAAACTATAGTATTGACAGTACCCACAAAAGCTTAAAAAGTTATGTCGTGCGGTTTTACAATAAACAATAAAACCACATCGATACAAACAAAACAAACAACATTAATAAACGTAAACAATACATATTTGACAGAGAACAGAACTTACTTACGTCCCAGTATCCGATCCGTTAAAAGAACATTAAAAACAGGGCAACATGTTCCTGCTTTGAGAAAAAAAATTGCTTTGTTAAGGGGAAGCGCTTCTTGTTTATTCATCAATACTCGTACATATCAGTTACAGCAAAAAATCAATCCAATACGAAATCGTCCTAATTTGAGACAAATATTATCCTCAGACATGAATTTACTACTGTTACTCATATAAGAAGGCATGCCAAGAAGTGAAATACGGTGAGTCTGATGTACGCCATATGCAAGGGGCATAATGGCGTACATCAGGCTCACCGTAGTCACTTCTTTCAACGCTAGAGCAGTCTGTATTTTTTTATTGTAGCTATAAAGAGAGTAGATGAGTAAACGAGCTACCTGATGGTAAGTGATCACCGTCGCCCATAGATAATATTATAGAAAAACCTTTATTAATACACAATTTTTGGCTTAAAATACAACCATGCGAACATATTTTTAAAATGATATGGCTTAATGTAGTAAACATTTGATCTATTAAAAGGGCCAAGTTCAGCTGAGTGTCGCTAGATGTATAGTTACCCACACTTCTACCCACCCCCCACCCCCCCCCCCCCCCCACTCCCCACCCGTAGTAAGGTGAAATGTCTATGGGCGACAGTATATCACTTACCATCAAGTTAAAACCGGCAATAAAAGCCTCTTTACGAGCAAGTGTGTTGAAAAAAATATAAACTGGGCATTGCGTATATTCTAACTCTGTTAGGTTTTTTCAGTTTGATGGGTAAGAGAGCCATTTCATATGGCGCATCGAAAACCCTCTACTAATATTCTGTATTAACAGATTAGCACACAAGATATTTTTCATCATAGAAAAACGCAAAGTCACGGGCAATGTCGTTTATATTTTTTTCAACACACTTGCTCGTAAATAGGCTCTTATTGCACCGCTGTTAAGATAATAATGCAGCTTATAAAACACGCGTGCTTTTTACTTTACTTTTTTATGTCTAAAAACATTAAAATTTATAAATTATTATACGATAAGAACTACTCTTACAAACTTGCTAACCGACAAGGTTCATCATGTTGGGACTAAATAATTGTACATAATAACATATGTATGTAACTCATGATTATGCATGAATAAATGAATTATGTTTATGAATTAGTTTTTCCTCGCAAGTATGTTGAAAAACGTCGTATGAAACGAGTGAGCATAGGTCCTTACAATCGAACTGGATTTCACTTGTATTATAATGTACTATTATAAACTGCATTATTTGAGAAACACACTCACCCTTAAGACAATGGCGCATTATTCCTTTGCCGAAGAAAAATCCTCCCCGGATTAAAGAGGGACGCACTCGTGTGTGAACGCTCTGTATCTTCGCTGGAACAAAGGACGGGAAAACATTTTCTTTTTAGTGTCTGGTCACACTGAAAGATATGCTATGGAGTCTGTAGCTAATATGGCGTGACAGGTAATTAGAGTAGAACATAATTAATAATTCCATGTTTCGCGTGAATAGGTTGATAACTCAACTTGTACTTGTGTAGTGTAGTTCTTATGTGATGATACAAAGTACGTAGAAACGTGGACACTGACGGTGCGACTGGTTCACAAATTGAAAGTCGCTCAGCGTGCTATGGAAAGAGCTATGCTCGGAGTATCTCTGCTGGATCGAATACGAAATGAGGAGATCCGGCATAGAACAAAAGTTATCGACATAGCTCATAAGATTAGCAAGCTGAAGTGGCAGTGGGCCGGTCACGTCTGTCGCAGAACCGACAACCGCTGGGGTAGACGAGTTATCCCCCCTGTTAGATGGAGCGACGATCTGCTCAAGGTGGCTGGCAGCGACTGGATGAGAAGAGCCGAAGATCGGGCTCAATGGCGCGCCCTGGTAGAGGCCTATGTCCAGCAGTGGACTAGAGTGGGCTGCTGATGAATTATACAAAGTACGGTTACTATAGGTATTTAGATAAATGGATTACATTCTGAACTATCTATCGATAAGAACTTAAACTGATCTCACGTAAAGACGTACAAATTCCATTACTATAATATAATTTCGTAGCTTTTGTCACACATTTAATCAAAAGTCGTTATTTTGATAAAACTCTTCGAGATATAGCCGTGTCGTCCGTGAAAAACTCGTTTGCGTAAAAAAATCAAAACGAATTTTTTCACCAAAAAAAATTTGGCGCTCTGTCTAATCTTGGTGCATTATCTATCTAGACTTGAAAAATGCTACCTTCAAAAAATTTCTTACCCTTCCGCGTTAGACATTTTTTCGCCATAGATAATACACCCAAGAGCGCCAAATGAATTAGTTTTGAATTTTTGTACAAGTCGAGTTTTCATTTTATTTACGATATATCTCGAAAATTTTCTCAAAATAACGATTTTTCATTAAATTCGTGACAAAAACTACGAAGTAATAGGGCCTATAACAAGCTTTGATCCCAATTTACTCGTACCCTAGTGCACTAGGGTACCCTAGGTAACCCTTGTTCTCGAAACCACATGAAATTTTATCTATTTCTTTTTTTTCGCTACAGGAGGCTCAAAATTTCAAAGCATTGCTGCTTTGCGGCAAAAATAGTTAAAACGAATTATACTTCTCCAGACTACTATTACCACCAGTAAAATACAAAATCTCGTCTAACTTATTACCAATTAGTTGCTCAATAAAAAATACTTTATACTTAGCTAGAACATAGCTTCTTTACAGCTTTCAGTGCACAGTAAACCTAAGCTCAACTGTGGACAGACTACCTATATTTTCCTATGCTTGTATCTGAATTGAGATGTCTCGTAGCGTAATACGAATTCTTCTATATCTTATATGAACACTCGCTTCGCTTTCTCAGACATTCGATCTGAGACCGTCTACCAAATACTACCTCTTTAGATTATAACGGTACGCTTTCGGCAGGTTCCCGAAAGCTGTTATTACATACAAATACCACATAATTGCACTGTTTTACATAGTTTTCATCTTAAAGTTGAGAATGTCTACTTTAACTTACTGAATGACTTAGTGGTTTTGATTACGAGGGCACGGAGAAACTTTTAAAGGTAACACAATAATAATAAAAAACACATACACTCACACCCTGCGTTTCTCACACACACCTTCTTACACGCCCACTCATCCTCTATCTCTTCACACACACACACACACACACACACACACACACACACACACACACACACACACACACACACACACACACACACACACAGCCACACGCACACACACAACACAATGCATTCCCACCATCGCTTATACCTTTATTATTGTTCTTTTTTTTCTTTCTATCAAATTTTGTCAGTTTTATATTTTCCCATGTTCTGTTACATGTTCATTTGCACTGGTCACAGAAGAGATCTGTCCTCCGAGATACAGGAACTTCCTAGTTCGGAGGTCAGCGTTTATTGTAAACTAACTTGTTGCTCACTAATTTTATTTAGTTTAATATAACCTATGCTTAAGTTCCTACTGGTGTATGGACTATGAATACTTTGTAATCTTATCTGTTGGTTTGTTTACGTTCTCGTTGACATTTAGATTTTTAATTATTTTCATGGCACAAGCCACTAGGCTCTGGCCAAATATAAACATATTCATCCGAAGTCGTTTTACGTGGAACGGATAAAGCACGAGAATGACTTCTTGTTTAAACTAATTCCATTGGTTGATTTTCTAAAAACATAATAGGTGATCACCGTGCCTACTCAACACCATATATGTAATCGTCGAGCTCACCCACACACCGAACAGCCGCGGGCATATTGAGCCTGACACTTCTCTTACTTTAAAAACCAGGCTTTAAGAAGATTTATACCTTTTCTTAGTGACCCTAACGAGGCTGACATGGTCACTTTGTAGTGTACCGAAGCCTCGAAACTGAGATAAAAAAAATAAAAAATAAAGAATTATAACGTAAGGTAGCTGTGTCGGAAATATGACTATTTTATTTATTGTATTGTATTCGGTTTTTTTTAAATGTTTTTGTGACATGGATTTTAATTTTAAAAAATCGTAACTTTAATTTCTTTTTTATTCATTACGCTTATTATTATTTTATTATTTTTGATTATTCATTTTTTTTTTCATTTATTTATTTTGCCATAAATCGCGTGTACCTACTTACATTGTGGGTCTTATAAACATATACGTTTCAACACGATTTTACCCAATGGTGTAGCAAATAAAGATATAATATTGATTAATAAAATTGAATTTAAATTAAGTTATTATATCAAAACTAAATATACCTAATGAATATAAAATTAAATTATGTATCCAAATCAAATAAATCGCAATAATTTCTATTTATAAAACCAAATGTCAAATCATATTATTAATTACCATAATGTCAATTTTATCATAATGTCAATCATATTGTAAATTCAAATTTAACACACACCACACAGAACAAACTATAATAATTATTAACTAAATATAATAATTATTATTTATAATTATTATATTTTGGTAGGTATGTTTATTTTTTTGTATTCAAACATAATTTATGATTGTTTATGAATAAATGATATGACATAATATGAAATAAGATATGTACTATGATATTTTCTATTGTAAATACCTTTTGACGAAAACACAAGAACATATTTCACAAGAGACATATTAATATTAAAGGGGACATCTTAGGGGTACAGCGAATGTCTTAAGGGTACCCGCAAGGGGTACAACGCCCCCTGGCGTCATTTTCTCTCCGCCATAAATTTTACAAATGCGCCCATAAATTTCGTCACCAACATTCACTAATGTACCGTAATGCGGAATGGAAAAATGTGCATGTACTTATTACTATTTTCTCTTGTTATGCTAACCGCAGTTTTGTTTCGCGCATGAAAGGGATTGAAATGAATGTTTAGTAAAAGACTGTTAACTTTCTGTCATCAGCTGTGATCAGTAGTTCAGAGTACGTTATAAAGTAGAACTTTTATGACGCCTTGGTGCAACTACTAATTAGAGCGTCGGTGGAGTAGAATTACTACGGTCCGGGTTCGAAACCATACAATGTCAAGCAAGCAATGTGTACCAATATTATATACGTACATTTAGGTTTTTTTTTTATTCAACTTTTACACAGTACAGTAAATACAGTAATATATAAGTGTATACCGCCAAACTGCTTAGCTGTTTATCGGCGGACTTATAATATAATTAGAATATAATTTGTAATGTGCTTGCACAGAAAGTGCGACGGAATCACGATTTCCAAGATACAGGTTTTCGACCTAGTTTGTAAGTCGGAGGTCCTTTTTTTGTGTGTCCTGTATAAGTGAATAAACTTTTTAATTTTCATTTTTTTTTTACATTTATTGACAGCTCTAATGGTGAAGGAAATCGTGAGGTAACCTGCGCATGTGTGAAATGGAGAAGGCAATGGCAAACCCTATTACATTTGTCAAGAAAGTTGTTCTGTGGTTATTTCCACAGAATGAGCACCGTCCTCATTAATACGACTAAGGAGAAGGAGAAATAAAACAAACATATCTTTAGCACATCTTATTATAATATTTTAGATAGAAAGTTTTAATAACAACTCTATAAAAACAGATTTTTTAATTTATTTAACACTTTAATGCACAAAAATAGTACACGAGGCGATGATAGAATTCATGTTGAATAATCCCTAACACCCTATTTTTAGGGTTCCGCAGTGTATTTGTTGTTTCAGCAGCAGACTATAACATAATCTTCTTCATCGTCCAGAGGAAAATACCGGAAACTTTCCGGAAACAGGACGGCCATGCCGGAAGTACGCCCGCCCTGTAAGTAAGGACATGTCATATAAATCTGTTTTATGGCACACTGTACCCACGACGGGGCTGGAAGGGTACGGTTGTTATGGGATAGAATAGTGACACAATATTTTGTGTTTTCAAGGACCTCGCAAAGCGCCTGGTCGACGCGTCAAAAGACCCAAGAGCTGGCTGCTATTTGGCCCAGCGGATCAGCTTAGCTATCCAAAGGGGCAACGCAGAGTCTCTTGGGTACGCTGCCGGACGTGGGGGACTTATACTAAATTTTTAACTACAGTTTTTTTAAAATCTTCTTAGTCTAAGTTTAGTTTTAACTTTAGTATTATTATAGATTTATCAATGTAAAGAAGCTAACAAGTTAAATTCATATTTTGTATAATGTAGAAGTATCTACAGAGAACATAACTCTAAATTCTAAGAAAGAACCAAGTGACCATTATGGTGATAAAATGTTTTTCAATTTCAGTTTAAATTCAATTTCAATCCCCTTACTTTTTCCTGATCTTCGAGCATCATCAGATCTTAAAAGAGCGTCGGTGACCTAGTGGCTAGGACACCAGACTCCCATGCAGAAGGTCCGGGTTCGAAACCGTGCAGTGCCATGTACCAATGAGTTTTTCGTATTTTTCTAAGACTTACGTACATTTGCCGACTGCTCTAACGGTGGAGGAAAACATCGTGAGGAAACCTGCACACTGAGATGACCAGTGTGTAAAATGGGGTAGGCACAAAAGATCCTCAAGGGTCGAAGTGCCGCTGGGGTTAATCCCGGCTCCCTATCATAAGATAAGATCATCAGATCTTCAACATTCCAGATGTGGCACCATGGTCCTAAACATTTGACCCTAAACTCGAACCACCTAACCGTTACTCCAAAGATACTTCAAGATCTTGGACACTCCTGATCCAATTTTTTTCAGACATAGCTAAGAACACTCGTCAAATTCTCTCTTAAATTAAAAAAAAACCGGGTCCAGATCAGATCATCGGTTGTTGAGTTATGTTATAAAGGATTTTGTATTATTATGGACATTACTAAGTTTACATGTTATGATATAAATGACATTCAACACAATTGACTTTGTTATTATGAATATGAATAAAAAATAATGCCACAGACGATAAACACACAAACAGATATACGCGTTCCACTTAAAATACCCCTTCCATTTGGTCAGGTGTTAAAATGTATTATGAACCTGAACTTGAGTAAACAGCAAAGCCATTCTCAGCAATTCGAAAAGACCTGTTCGTTAATTTTTGCAGAAAGTTTCAAAAGAGTAAAAAAAACTAAATAAAAAAGTCTAGCAACATTTCTTTCAATTTGCACCAGACTGCGACAAACGGAACGCAGTTCTTGGTCCATTAGCGGTAATCAGAAACAGACCAATCATTAATTACGTCAGAAAGAGGAACTGAATGTAGTCTCTAAGTAAATTGAGACAAAAAAGTCCTAAGCGTTTAGATGAGACATGGATGTAGATTTACATTGGAAAGGATTTTGATAAAAAATTAAAAGTGACATATTTTTAAAGATGGCGGCCGAGTGCCTCCGTGGCAACACTGCTTAAAAGTGAGCTATGGGTGTGTAGAACTATCATACCAAAATTGCAACCCAGTACGCCAATCTGCAAGGTTAGTGTTGTGCTAACTACTGAATAATTAAGGATATACAATTTCGCAGCGGATTCTGAACAGTTTTATTTCGATCGTCTTTTCGATGTATATCTGACAAAGCATATCCAAATGTCATAAAGAAAAATATAAAATATTAAAAACTCTTTGCGGAACAGTTAGTCTGAATAAAGCCTCTAACCGACGGACTATAACTAGGAAAAAATCCTCCTTATGTTGGTTTTCTTTCTTATAAACTCATTTTCACAAACTTCTTCTCGAATTTGCAAGGAATAGCAACTAAAGAGTTGAGACCACAGAGACCACCTGCAACGATCATGACATGAAAAACCGTTCTCGCTTCTTCCACACTCATCATCATCAGCCTATTAATGTCCCCACTGCTGATCCACGCTCATCAATCGATTCATACTCCCTCTTCGGCTAGTGGCTGACCGGACCTGACCATTCTTTAGAACGTCTGCAATCTGGTCGACGTACTATGAAAGAATTTATTTCCAAGAGCGCACACATACAAACAATAAGGTACAGAAGATAAAAATGATACTACAAAGGTTCTTCTAGGTCCTCCCCTCACTACCTTTCCATTCCCTTTTTCCTTATACATCGTTTTCCTTTTCTAGTTCCAATCATTCTTTCTTTAAACGTGTCCAAACCATTCAATCAGTCAATTTCAATCTTAATCACTACATCGTCGTTCCCAGCACACCTTTCCCTTTGCACTATTCGTTAAAAATATTAAGAAGCGGATAATAAAGACTCATCCAAACTTTAGACGGTCGCCGAAAGCAAAATCGTTAAAACTCTCCCGGATGCAAGGAATGGAATTATCAAAGAGCGCCTCCAACTCGTAACCGAGTTATCTTAGCCACCTGTTGATGGGGTAATTAATTCAATTTTCGAACGCCACCTTTATTTTTAGGGTTGTTTTGCGAAATAATACATTAGTCTTGTAGATTTTTAATGTTAAAAACGACGTTTTAGCGCGTCGGCTAGAACGTCGGACTCCGAGTTCGAAAGCATGCAATGTCATGTACCAATGAGTTTTCGGTTTTTCTGAAGACTTACGTACTTTTACCGACTGCTCTAACGGTGAAGGAAAACATCGTGAGGAAACCTGCACACTGAGTTTTTAACCAGTGTATGAAACCCACTAATTCTGCCAAGATAGTCGTTCTAGTTGATTGATTCCTTAGAATGATCACGACTCTCAGCAATGAGGAATACGACTAAGAAGAAGAAGAATTACCCGAGTAGATAGAGAAGTTCAATCAATCGTAATTGAAAACCATTTTCATGTAACCAGTCAGATAATTTTCTTACATTACTGTACTTTTGCTTTACTTGTTGTGTACTTAGTCTGTGTGCTCTTGAAAATATTTTACGTTTGTTTGTAATAAATAAAAAAACACATTACGATAGAAAACTATTCTCGTACACAAATCTGTAAACAGAAAATAAAATCATCACAATTAAACCAGCATTATGCTGAGCTGGTGTACCTTTTTTGGCACTGTACCACACCGGATGATTTGTGCTGCATGTATTAATCTTTGTATACTTCTGTATTGTGTTCTATATTCTAGTGTTTACAGTGCTAAATAAACGTTTTCAATTCAATTTAAACCTAATTTAAATGGTCGAGTAAAAAAAATGTTTTATGTTTACTAGGTACGGAACCCTATAATATTGTATTATAACTCGCTCTTGTCTTGTAAATTGGCGAAGATTTGTGTTCCTGTCTGTGTGGTCTGGATGGCTGTTTAATAGATTGTTTTTTTTGTCTTATTGGCACTTGCACGTAGATGTATCTTTTTAATACCTAATTAAGTTTACTGATATTATTTACATAATTAATTATAATGAGTATAAATAATGTATGCTGTTGAAACATTTGATTAAAGATTCGAAGTGTAAATTATACTTTTGATATCCCATGTTGAGATGAGAATTGGAGTTTTCTTTTTTAAAAGTAAATGTATATAAGTATGAATAAAACTTTCTTTCATTATTATTTTTATCACGCGTATAGTTCACAGAATGAGTTCAAAGACACGTCGAGCGACAAGTCGATGTGGAAATTAGAATAAAGAAGGCAAAGGGAGCTTTTGCACAGCTGAGACATATCTGGGCATCAAAAATCCTCACTCAGCGCATTAAACTTTCTCTCTTCGAATCTGTCTAAAGTCCGTGCTGCTGTTTGGCTGTGAGTCTTGGAGAGTGACGAAGGGACTGACTAACAAACTTCAAGTTTTCATCAACAAGATCCATACTCCGTAGTTACTGACCGAACATCATCAGCAACGAGTACTTGTGGACTCCATGTCGTCTAACACCTGTAGGACAGGAGATTACCCGACGCAAATGGTGCTGGATATACGCTACGAAGAGGGGAGACAAATTCCGCAAGGATCGCGTTCGAGTGGCAGCCACGAGGGAAGAGAAAACCTGGCCGTCCTGTACACACATGGAAGCAGCAGGGTTGAGCTGGAGTGAAGCTAGGAAGTTGGCACTAGACAGAGCGGCGTGGAGAGATCTCATGGAGGCCCTCAGTACCTCCAGGGTACCATAGGACGACAATAAACACTCTGTTTGTGGTCAGTATTTTAAAATTTTATAAAATAATAACTTGCAAAAATATTCGTTAACTTTTGAACCCCTACTAAAAAAACTTTCTTCGAAAGGCTTAAAGGGACAAAGGACAAATTCGTGCAGGTGGCTGTTAGTCATTAAAAACAGTTTACAGCGCTGCACCATTGATTATCGTGGCGGCCATCTTGCAAGCGCCATATTGTTTTTAAATTTATTACAGCAATTACGTCATGTTGTTACGAGCTATCCACATTTTTAATAAACAATGTTGCCAGCGATAATGTTTAAAAAATTACTAAGTTTCTTTCTCCTAATCATGCCACTTGCTGTTCGAATTTTGAAGACCGTAATTTCGGGTGTTTTTAATATTTATGGGGTTGTAAAATTAGCTGTCTTGAAACACTTACGAAGGTGATTTTGAGGTTTCGAATTACGAGTTTAAGCAACACTTTTACAATGTTGCGTACACCCAAAACGATCTTTCTGTCAAAAGGAGGATGGTCACTCTTGGTCCAACATCAAAGTCTGCGGCCACTTTAGAAACCTAGCTCAAACAAAAGCTCTCGACAGAACAAGTTATAACACCTTGTAACTATAGATCGAGATATGATCTTGTTGTGGAAGTGATAAGATCCCTTCATCAGTTTCAGTGGCAGACCGTGGGTCCTTTAGGAGAGGTCATTCTGACTTTATTGGACAAGAGTGGACAATATGAGATAGTAACCTGCGCTCGCGCAAACCTTTTAATTCATTCCTCTAAAGGAAAAATACTAGTGCAGTGTGGGCAATTGAGTGTGTTGTGTCTTTTAAACGACATTTCACCATCAATTATGTTGTCACATTAACTCGTCACCGTCCACCGTCCGCTGGTGACCGTCCACCGTACAATTAGCACCGTGCTTCGTCCGTGTTACATTTATATTCACCAGTGTAATTACTAACTTTAATATATTTAATTTTCAATGAAAACCAAAGTTCTGTGCCGTGTTTGAAATTTTGAAAAGGCTAATTTTGTTTAATGTTTAATTTTGGAAAGAGTCATTTATGGGACACATCGTGGTTTTATACTCACTCAAGACTCAATAGGGTACCCATATTTATTCAACCATACTGCAATTGGGGACAAAGACGCCCATTTTCCTTTTTGCCAATTTTGTAAAATGCAAAAAATAATACAAAATGTATGGTCGTTTTTTTTTGCCATAATCGTTACTTCTAGAATAGAACATTTGCTCCGTTAAGGATCTTATCTTACGATAGGAAGCCTGAAATAACCCCAGCGGCACTTCGACCCTTGAGGATGGCTGTATAGGCTCAGTTCCATTTGTTTAAAAAAACAACTTACTCGTTTATCTTTAAATGCGCATCAAAAGTCCTAAAAAAATTACCCTTGTGCTGACGTGAACATCGTGCAATTTGCATAGGTACTGGTGAAGAATGAGCTGTCTTCTTGGGCCATGGTGTGGATGTAGACAGCACAGTACAAGAAAGGCTCATACTTCATCACCAGGCAAAACATTTTTATTTATTTATACATAAACTTTCTCGCCCACGGACTTAGTATCTTATCTTATGATAGGGGGCCGGGAATAACCCCAGCGGCACTTCGACCCTTGAGGATCTTTTGTGCCTACCCCATTTTACACACTGGCCATCTCAGTGTGCAGGTTTCCTCACGATGTTTTCCTTCACCGTTAGAGCAGTCGGTAAATGTAAGTAAGTCTTTGAGAAATACGAAAAACTGATTGGTACATGGCACTGCATGGTTTCGAACCCGGGAGTCCGGTGTCCTGGCCACTGTGCCACCGACGCTCTCCGTTAAGGATACTGAACACCTTTTCCTTTATTTTCATCGCCTAAGGGGTAATGTAAGAATTTTGATACACCTTGTATTTAACACGTTGACCGACGAATGACAAAGTTTATGTTGGGTAGATGGCTTAATGAACAGGTGTTCATGTATTTAAATTGCCTTGTTTATTTATTTTAATTCGCCCTATAAGGATTGTTTACACTTGAAACGTGACGCAACTTATTCAATATCATGCATGGTGTAGTAATAAATGTAAGTAAAGTAAAATACACTTTATTACTATATAAAATAACAAACATGAGATAGAAAAGGAAATAGTGAAATACAATTTAGGCGGTCTTATCGCTAAGAGCGAACTCTTCCAGGCAACCTTCGGGCAGAGGAAATGATATCGAGAAAGAGGTAGTAGGTGTGCAAGGTAAATGTAGTTGTAGATCCTAATGTGAAGGATCGCCTGGGTTGGTACCACCCTCTTATCTATTTCTGCCGTGAAGCAGAGATGCTTGCATTTCTGTGTTTCGGTTAGAAGGGCAAGAGAGCCAGCGTAATTTCCGGCACATGAGGCAATCCATCTTAGTCCTCTAGGTTAGCAGCGCATCAAAAACACTCTAATATTGAAAAAAAAATAGAAATAGAAATATATTGCGGTTAGATGTCTATGGGCGACAGTGACCACTTAACATCAGGTGGTCCATTTGCTCGTCTGCTCTCCTTATTTGAATATCTATATGTACCTCCTTGTTTTTACAAAGACCTATGGGTGTGTATATTGTAATTTATATTACATTTTATCACAATAGATTTAATGATAATGACTGACCTCAGCTATACAATAGCTTCGTTTGCATAAACACCAAGCTTATCGGCAAAGCTCGATCTAAAAACACCTAATTCTTTCAACAGTTAGAAAAAACTGGTTAAAAATTCAACACATTAAGTTAATCTTCTAAAAGATCATCGATAAACTACTGTTATCAGGTTTTCAACGTTGTAACCAAAAAATTCGAATTTCCCGTCGCATTAATATTTATGAGTGTTTTGATGGTAATGCATGGGCAGTGAATGCGTTAATTCGACCTGACCACTGTTTATCTTTTTTGGGTTAGATCTGTTTGGTTACAAGCTTTGTTTGGTCATAATTATAGTAAGGTGAGATGTTTACGGGCGATGGTTACGACTTACAATCAGGTGGCTCGTTTGCTCGTTTACGCTTTTTATTTAATAAAAAAAAATATTACTGATAATATCTATATATAATGTCAAAAATCTATATAATAAAATAAAATAAAAATCTTCAATTTCATAATCACATTAAACTATGCTAAACGTTGAACTCCGCACTAGTCAACAGCCGCACAATCGCGGAGACCGATTCAATTTTCTTATCTAATAATTTACATCAATTTATAAAAGGTATTTATATAATATCTATATATAAAAAATCTATATATAATAATGATAATATTGATTAATGTTTTACTACTGAATTGGCCAATTAAAGGCTGCGAATAAAGTTATTTTTAAAAGTTTTCATTATTTTACTTAACGTATTGACTTTCAGTGTATTACATAAAAAATACGAGGATGGTTTCATAAATCGGTGACCCCATAAACAAGGACGGATAACGACCAGTTAACGTGAATATCGAAAATCTTTTGAATAGATTTATAAAAGTGGAACAACGTGCAATTAATAAATGATAATATTACATTAAAAAATTAATTAAAACTTATTAAAATTCAATTACGTATAATTAGTTTTAAATATTTGACTTTATTATATAATTTATTGATATGAAGAATGTAATCCATTTCCAGTTCTTATTGTTGATTTAGCTGCTACTTTATTGTTTATTATTATTTCACTATGACTGATTAGTTAATTATTTAATTCCGAACACAATTAATAATTAAATTGAACTGAATTGAATTTATAAAAAAATGACTGTAAAAATGTGCTTCTAAGATACCTTACCGTATTTACTTGCAATATAAAACTTTGAACTTGAGTTGACTAATAAAATATACATACACCTATAATGAAATTTAAGTTACAAATCTGATTAGGAAAATCTTATCTAAGTTCTACGACACATGACGAAATGAGATGGCAACCAACTGGAACTGACCCTTTTTGTTAAGGGGATTCGGCATGGTGTATTACATCGTGTGTTACCTTATTTTCACCATGCTATCCCTCAACCATGGTACCCTGACTCCATCGCCATAATCAGATACATCACTCCAAACTGACGTGTTTTATAAGCACTGATTTCTATTATGGTGAAAAAACTAAGAACTATCGGTAAGTTAAGGTCGGTTTACATTGGTCAAGTGTTTAGCGAAATGGCGAGTACGAGTACAGTAACGATTACAGTACATACTCGCCGCTGTCCGATCGGTTGACACCACTACTACACAATTACTCCACCAGAAGGTTGTCTGGAAGAGATCGCTTTTAGCGATAAGACCGCCTAGATTGTATTAATCGTTTTGTACGCATTGTATCACACTAATTTTGTGCAAAAAGAGTATTCATTCATTCATTCATTCATTCACTATCTTTACTCATTGTACTTACTGACTTCACTTTACTTTCTTCTTCTTTTTATTACTGTTTCGGTCATTGCTGTGCGTGAAATAAACATATTACTTACTTACTTCGCTAAACCAATGTAAATCGGCTATTAATTGGACACTGCACAGAGCACCACAGAGACACCTTTCATACAAAATGGTACCGATTAATTAGAATTACATTGACATTACTCATAATGTCCAGACAGTTTGAATAATTCCCAAAATGAGGCGGCAATATGATAATAACTATGGCTGGTCAAAGTGTCGTTAAGGGAGCACAAAGATAAGTCGAAGGAGCCCAGCTACGTGGGGCTCGTTGCGTGGTTGTCATAATGCAATCTAACATAACCATTTTTTTTAAATCTTCGAAATCTTCGAAAGATACCCAGCCTCCTGGGACTGGGTTATGTGAGATTTTTACTCACTATAACCCCTCGATGACCGGCCTCGTGCATATTGGAGGGCTCCGGGATCTCCAGTGGAACGCACCGGTTTAGCCCTAGAATTTGTCTTGGGATCTTCCTGGGAGGTGTATTTTTCCACCTCCCGGTTCCACCCGTCACAGCAGCGTGCGGCCATAGCACGTTGCTGCCTTCCCCAGGGTCGCCAGCTAATGGACGGCCAAAGTCCTTAACCTAGCATAACCTACAATATCCGAGTCGGTTTCGCATCCACTACGGTTTCTGTGACATATTGCTCAATTCAACTTGTCATTATTCATACTGCCCGGGCATTATAAATAGTGCCATCATTAATCACTTGGTCCATGAAATTACCACTATTACCCAAGTATGGTGACGCCACAGGGAGGATAATGTTTTTACATTCTATGGAAAAAGAAGTAATTTTATGGTACAGATATGTTGTAAGTTTGTTCATATTTCTATTTTGTTCTAGTAAAGTTTTAGCTGTCAAAATTAAAAAAAATGATGACATTGTGTACTATAAAAAGGCTGAACAAAGTCATGGGCAGAGCTAGTATAAAGAAAGTAGTAGTAGAATAAAGTTAAAAAAGCGATATTAAAATCAAAAGATAACAAACCCATTTCTATAAAATTGGACACACTATCGTTTCCTGTTAACAAAATTTAACGAAAAATTAAAAAGTTTTATCTGAATTAAACGACCCTTGAGACTTAACAGGTAATTAATTGTAATTTGGGGTTAACTTTAACTGCGCCATGTTAGCGGTTAGTTAAACGTTGACGTCTAAATATGGGGCGCGCGTGGATTTTTTAATAATTTTCGAAAACGCCTGGCTTAACTCCGGTTTACCGTTTAACTCGTTGCCAAAGTGAAAGTTTAAAAAAGTTTAAATTAGGTTCACCAGCATATCAAGTTTTAAAAAGTGCCAAATCCTTGTTGCAGCAATTGGAAATGAGTAACTACTGATGATGAGGATGAAAGAAAAAATAGTCTAGAGGCGGGCGAGCTTTCGTTCCTTCATGGTCATAACCACTGATCGGTGTAGGTAGGGTTGTTTGGGGTCAAAGACCTCAAAAGCTAGATTAGTACTAGTAGTATGGACATCTGTAGACGTCAGAGTGAAGCGAATTTATAATTCAATAGAATTTCGTCGTCTATTTTATTTATTTCAAGTATGTCTAAATCCGGGTTTCTTTAGTAGTCCTTAGTCTTCTTTTAAATTCCGAAAATCCCGGGATTTTTTAATATTTTTTTTTAATGGCATGTCTATAGTATCATGATCGCAGGTTGGAATTACCAAAAGTAGCTCTATCTACAGCGATTTTTTCAATTCCGGAAATCCCGGGATTATCCAAATATGGTTTATAAGAAAGCCGTATCCATATCATGACCACAGCTTGCAAGTACCAAAAACAGCCCTACCCACTCCGATCGCTAGTCATAACTAAAAATGAATTTTTTTACGCCCTTTTTTTCTTTTTATAACGTTTTCACATCTCACAATGTACAAAAATTTTGAAAATGGGTCTGACCTTTGACCCACTGTATGATCAAATGTCAGATTCCTATAAAAGCTCCCCCACAAAACTTTGAACTAGAACCGCGCCTGTAACCTACCATAAAGCTCAAAACTTACTCTATGCCTAATAAGTTCTACTGACATTTGAAATCAAAAGCCGGTTCTACACTATACGAATACTTTGTCAACTAAACTCTCCACGAAACTGCTGTCAAATGTTTACGACTCCTCGACAAAGGCCACAAATTAGTTAGCTGCGATAGTAATCGCAGGAAGACTTCAACTGCATGCCATGAGCTTTGGGCGACTGTTTTACAATGACTGCATGCTTAATTTATGGTTTATGTTTAGATATTAGTAAAAGTAATTTACGCTCCATAAATAATGGGCTCTTTTGTTTTTAATAATGGAATTTCGTTAAGATGTTAAGATATCTATGGTGCAATTAAAGTCTCTTTTACTAATGATATAAGTAAATAAAATAATTTTGATAATGTTTTGTAGTTTTTATTGAGTACCTACTTTTTTAAATGCTCGACCAAAAATATTTTTTGCAATTAACCATGTAAAAAGGTTTTCATTTATTTATTTGTATGGCAGTTCGATTTATGTTTATGTAATTACCCTTTTATTGTTAGTTTGGTTTATATATTGTCTTGGTTTTCCAATAAAATTAAATAATCTTCGCTAAAATTAAAATCACAATTTTAGGGTGCAACGTGAAGACTCGTTTTCCATACAAGTGAGTTTTGTCAGTACAACATAATGATTGAGTCAAGGCAATATTTATGATTATTTATTTTATTTTCATAGTAAAACTACGACATAAAGTCTAAAACATTTTGTATGGAAACTGAGTCGTGACATTGCACCATACAATGGCATCTTACAGATCTATTTCTAGATCTTATTAAGACACTAAATATTACTGCAAGCGATCATTACAGATACGCATATTTAAATACGCACATTTCTTACTTTTTTTTAAAAGTTTCTTGCAAAAGGAAATGTCACTCATTCAATATTCCAAACAAGTGCAGTGGATCGCAAGCTTTCGCAAGCAAATGATTGTATCGTGTGTACTGCACTTAACATCTCATTAAACAGCCTAAGGCGATGTGTACATGTCGGTTGTCATGTTTCTTTGTTTGCAGATTGTAACAAAAATGTATGTTTAATTTTTTGACGAGTGTTAATTCAACGGCAGTTTGTTCCTTATTTGTTTCCTTTTTCTATTACTTGCTTATAGGTTCAGTGGAAACCATATTCTGGGGAATAATGTCAAATAAATTAATCCGACGAAGAATTAAAGGATATACTCCGATAGTAGTGGTAGATCCTAATGTGAAGGATCGCCTGGGTTGGTACCACCCTCTTATCTATTTCTGCCGTGAATCAGAAATTCTTGCATTTCTGTGTTTCGGTTTGAAGGGTAAGAGAGCCAGCGTAATTTCCGGCACATGAGGCATTCCATCTTAGTCCTCAAGGTTAGCAGCGCATCAAAAACCCTCTAATATTAATAAAGTGAGGTGAGATGTCTATGGGCGATGGTGACCACTTACCATCAGGTGGCCCGTTTGCTCGTCTGCTCTCCTTATTTAATAAAAAAAAAATGTGTTGATCGCTCTGTACAGTCAATCACTAGCTATAGAATACCACCTGTCAAAAACCTTCGTTTAAAACTCAATCTTATAGCTGCGTTATATGGTGCATTTCAGATTCCTTTGGACTACTGTACAAGGTTTACTTACCACGACATCCGTGACGCTAGATGGGAATCATACTAAACTATTGCCTACTTCTTAATTTATCTAATGTCAAAAAATAGTAGAAAAAGAAGTTGTTCTATTACCATCATTCATCGTTTCTATTAGTGAGCCATTTATGGTTATTCATGTCTGCTCCCAAACTCTGATTTTAGCCAGCCATAGAGAAAATTCTGGGGCTCTTTTTCCCACTCAAATTCCAGGAGTCCTTATGAAAAAAAAACGAGTTATGTCCAACAGTCCTTAATTTCTATATCAGCTTCGAAGTGCTGCAGCGATGCTACCTGTAAAACAAAAGAATGAAATATAAGTAAAAGATAATTTAATTAAACATTTGATTCCCCTGTATGATACATAAGCTAAAACAATGTTCTGTAATTGCAAAAAGAACGTCCATTCCTAAAAGAAAAGATAAAAGAAAGCAGAAACTGTATCCCGCATTAAAACATATCACAACATTAGTAAGATAACTCACACAATTACGCATATAAAGATCTAAAAATACCCCATACGTCACACAACGCTAGTTCCCCATAAAACTCAAAATATATAACAGAAAAACACTATAAGTAACACCGTGGCGTAAAAGTGCGTTAACCATTTCGAACACGTTTTTTTTTTCGCTCAATTTGCATTTGAAGTGGTTATCTTAACAATCTGAATGGTTAATTGTGAACCTGGTTCATGTTTAACCGTTGGAACTTATCGGATAGGTAACTGTTTCAACACGCAAACTCTATAATGCTGGTAGCACACTATAGGTACAAACAACATGTTTTTTTTTTCTTTAATTACGGCCCCTGCTAGTGTACACACTGCAATTTGGCCAATGACCGTGTTAGAATCTTGAAAATCACTCGAACGTTTTAGCGTCTGTTTTCAAAAAAACAGTTTACCAACGTTGAGATTATGGGAGAGTCGTGTGCATCAGGAATGCCTAGTGTCTTGCATTTCATGTGCAATTGGAGGTTAAGTTGCCGAATTCACACCATCTGTAGTTTTTCACTCCCATTCCACTGTCTTATGTAACGTTCACTTATCACGGACGATTTTTAGGTAAAATACACTAGTTTTACGAAATAATGACCGCTGTAAACCGTTTTTAAACATTAAAATAGGCCGAACACGCCATGACAGCATGAACGCTCGAACGTGTTAACATTGCTTAGTTGTACCAGTACCTATTCAATGTTTAAGGAAACAATTAAATATCAATGTTTAAGTTTTTTTAGGCTTCTGCCATTATAAGGTCATGCCAGCCGCACCTGGAGAGGCAAGTTCGACTGCCAGATTATAGTGAAAAATTATTTTATACTTATTAAAGTATAATTTGTGTTTTTGTAATACTTTTAATGTATTTATTTATTTATTTATTTTGGTGGAAGCTAGACTGCAAAGTCTGGAACATCGGCGCATGGTTGCCTGTCTATCGGTATTTTATAGGATACATTTCGGAGAGTGCGCATCGGAATTGCACGACCTAATTCCAGCATCTGCATTCCGCCTTCGGACTACCAGGCGCGGGGAGGGGTTCCATCCTTATGTTGTTGATATCCCATCTGCTCGTACGAAGCGATTTGCTTCTTCGTTCATTATGCGAACGGCTAAGGAATGGAACAGCCTGTCGGCGTCTGTATTTCCCGAAACCTACAACCTTGGGATCTTCAAGGCCAGAGTGAATAGGCATTTACTGGACCCGCATGCTCCATCGTCGACCTCATCGTCGCTTACCATCAGGCGAGATCGAGGTCAAATGCGGGTTTAGTAGTACATAAAAAATTAAAAAAATAATTTAGAATGTACTTTTTCTAGGGAATGTACAGTTCATTACAATAAAAACATTGTCAATTTATTCGAAGTGAAATGCCAAACAATTTTTTGAAAGCGAAAAATATTAATTTGGGTCCCCCGATCAGCTGGTGTATAAATCGTATGAGAGTCAAAAGTTTTATGTAGATTTGTAAAATCTAGTTTTCATTTTACCTTGAAAGCAATACACCTTGTAAACAACCATGAAAGTTACAAAAAGCCTTTACAGAAAAAAAACGTTTTTCCCTTCATCTCAAAATTAGTATGTAAGGTTTTGAAAACTATCTGATACGTAATCTTACGTAAGAATCATACCATAGTCATATCGTATTATTGTTAGATCGTGTGTAAATACCTTTACTAAGGTAGGTACTATTTTTTTTCCGGGCATCACTATTTTGTTAACGCGATGTAGAGATAAATATTATACTTAACTATAATAATATAATTTTAATCTTAATACTTTACTGTAAAACGCTTTACTCTAGTGGAGTGTTGGTCATACCGTCCGTGAGTTGCAAGAAATGTCTTGGGAATGGAAATAACCCACTTCACTTCGACCTTTGAGGATATTTTGTGCCTACCCCTATTTTACACACTGGTCATCTCAGTGTGCAGGTTACCTCACGATGTTTTCCTTCACCGTTAGAGCAGTCGGTAAAAGTACGTAAGTCTTCGAAAAATACGAAAAACTAATTGGTGGCACTGCATGGTTTCGAACCCGGACCTCTCGCATGGGAGTCCCGTGTCCTAGCCACTGTGCCACCGACGCTCTTTATGTTAAGGCTTCCTTAAGTCTCGTGTCATCCAGAGCTATGGCGTAGAAAGGGATAGCAATTGATAGCGTGTATTTGCAAGACTTAAGTGTAAGGACGTTTCATGCAATTGACATCGGATGATGATGGATGACGAACAAATTGCCAAAAAGAGTAAATTCTAGAAAAAAATCTAAAAAAATTCTAGAAAATATTGTATCGGATCACAGTGTTTAAAACTGTAGTGTCGTGTTCACAGGTTTTCATGAATAATTTATTAACTTTTTAATAATTAACATAACAATAAAATGACACTAATTGAGAGTCATAAAATAAAGTTACGACATTAATGCTCTAAAAATGACAAAAAAAGACCCAGCTTTCTATATTACTGTCTCAAAAACCATCAAAAACACATAAAAAGATGACATGTAACTTATAATTAAGTCAAAATATGTAAGTTTAATTTTTTTTAAGTCAATTTTATTTTATAATTTGGGTTTATGACTTTTAATAATAGTAAATTATGGCTATCGAATACAAGGTGGTCGTTTTTTAGTCATAGTGAAAACAGATGGTAAGTTGTGTTATAGATATACAAATAATGGAATTGAGTCAACAAAAACTCAGTTTTGTAACCCCTGATCGACCGAGGAATGACTGTCATAAGTTTGGCTTATTTGTATGTCTGTTTGGTGATCCATTTTTTTTTCGTACTGATAATTGCTGTTGGTCCTAATGACCTTTACAGCTTCACCGGGGTTTTTGGGGCGAGCGCTAAGTGCGCTCCAGCCTGGAGGAGGACTTAAAAACTGCTATAAGAAGCGACTGCCTAAGGGCACCCAGGTGGGTACAGACCTTGGCTTAGGATGTCGCTGGGGAGGGAGGGGTCGGGGAGAAGCGGCCTGGAATACGCCGACAGCGCGTGTAAGCGCCAGAAGCGGGTCTACCGGGTATGTAGGTGCTGTGTGTAAACTACTATCGGGTGGGGATTTGTTTGGTGATCCAATTTGGACGCGGTTTATTTTATGTCGAAAGTATTCATCGCTCTCTCTCTCTTCAACCGGTATCTCGGTGTTTCTCTCTTCAACCCACTGCTGGATGTAAGTCTCCTCCAATGCACGCCATTTTCCACGATCTTGAGCATTGCCAATCCAGTTTCCTCCAGCAGATCTCTTTATGTCATCTGCCCATCTTGCTGGTGGTCATCTCTACGGCAAATATGACCCGCCCACTTCCACTTCTTTTGGGATATCATTTATATTTATTTATTATTTAAAACCGTATGAGTTTAATCAAAATAAAATAATACTAAAATAACAATAAATTACATACTTAAGCTAAAATTACAAAATACCTAACTATTTTACTAGTAAAAGACCTGGCCCAGGTCGCTCCCTGCAGGGAGTGTCCTGAGGAGGCTGGCGGCGCTGCCCCGCTGTATGGCGAGGCTTATACGCTGAGCCTTCTGGTCCCGGGATGTCTCTACGAGGCGCTTGGCTATTTCCCGGTAGAGGCAGTGGGCTCCAGGCCCCCACGGCCCCAAGGTCTCCACCTCGAACGGCGCAAATATGCAATCACCACCCAGGCCCGCATATTTGCTCCGCTTGAGGTTCTCCGCAGATTTCTTCGTCTGATAAAAATTGGACCAAATTCGAATTCGATTCTTTAGTGGGAAGCGCTTCTCTAATATGCAAGAACAGAGAATCTACTTAAAATTTCTTTACTTTGGTACTTATATACGAATGATTCCTACTTTTTTTCATTATCGTCGATACCAAAGACACTAAAAATTTAATATTCGTCCGTACTTTCCTTACAAAATATCTTCGAATATGGTCGTAAAAGTTCGCAACCCCAGCGGGGGTGGTTATTATTCATTTTTCTCCAGTCAAACCCAGTGCAGGGCTCACTAATGTGCCACTTCAGAATCAACCCCTACGAGTTTTTTCGCGACCATGTTTTTTCCTGCACAATTTTTTGTTTGTCTCCCATCCCTTTTACTCTTAGCCTAATAGGAATATGTGTCTCTTTCCCGCTATCGCACCGAAGCGTGGGGTGGTAGCAGAAAATATGATACGTTTTTTGGGGGTTAAATTGATTTTTTCGGAAGTGTGTGGCCGCCATTTTATCGCTGTTTCGCAGATTTTAAATTTGGAACACATTTATTACCTATAGCAAGAACTGTGTAGTTTTTAATTATAGGTTAGGTTACATAGTCAAACATTTTATTGGAATTGTATCTTATTTACTATTTTCAACATTTCGTAATGTATAATATTCAAAAGTTCTTGCTCTAAACTAGGATTACTCTCTCGGGTTGCTAGAGTTAAGTGAGATGTGGTATGAATATAGAGTCAATCTGGAGCCGGTACAGTCGACATCGAAACTAGATAAGCACATTATCATTACAAAAAATTACTTAGCACGATAACTTTGCATACGTAAACGTAAAGTTATTTGATCCTAGGCCATTAGTTTTTAAAAGACGGTTTGAGGATGTCCTCAAGTGAGCTATCCACGCACCTACTTTATAGTCTTTACTTTATTATTTTTATTTTTCAAATAGGTATAGGTTTTTTAGTCATTACATTCAATAGTATTTTTTCCGAACTCAATTTTGTACGATTAATTTTCTACTTCCTAACCATGCTGTGTTTACACGTTAAGGGTTACGACCTAGCACATAACTTTAAATTGATTTTTCTGTTATTTCTATGGTTGTAATCTGTTGTGTTTACCAAATAAATAAATTAAATAAAATAAATTAAACGTAAGAACATGAGAATGAGATGCGAGAGGTCCGGGTTCGAAACCGTGCAGTGCCATGTACCAATAAGTTTTTCGTATTTTTCGAAGACTTATGTACATTTACCGACTGCTCTAACGGTGAAGGAAAACATCGTGAGGAAACCTGCACACTGAGATGATCAGTGTGTATAATGGGGTAGGCACAAAAGATCCTCAAGGGTCGAAGTGTCGCTGGGTTATTCCCGGCCTATCATAAGATAAGGTAAGATACCTATTCGTAAGGTTCAGTTTGAACTTGTTCTTTCATTTCTTAAACTCTTAACTTCTTAACTATTATTATTTTAATAGCCTCTGCTGTCCCACTGCTGGGCAAAGGAGTCCCTCTGCTCCCACCTCAGCAATTAATTTTAAAAACTAACTTGTTTTTTAATATTGTCACTAAGAGTCTGGCAACCCTCAAAATCTCAAAACTGGGCTAGTGTGCCAGAAGGTTGATTAGGGGCTTCACGCTTCCGATTGAGGTATTTAGCGCGGGGAGGGCTCCCTCTTAATTTATTCGCGTTAATCAATACACAAACAAACGAGAGGAAACTTTTGCTATACGTACCTACAGGATGGTGAAACGAAGAGTGGTGTTGGGACCAAAAGGGTGATCAAAATCGACTTAACTAAACTCAGTTTTGTTTAATAGCTTTTTGGCGACGAACGACACGCCACTACGACTAGTATCTACTAACTTCGGTGTAGAACGCGCTATCGAAATTTTCCTGGTACTTCGTATATATACGAGTTCCAAACATCCATAGTTGGATCAGGACAGCTGGTCACCAGGCACAACACCCCGCCTGGTGGAAGATCTTCCCTTTTCCCTTTTATACAACTGACGTTACGGCTACAGCTTTTTTGAAAAGATTTCAAATTATCGAAGTTTATACAAAATTACATATTTCTGCCGCAAAGCAGAAATTCGTGCTTGTTTGTGCTTCAGTTTGAAAGGACTTGCATAATTACCGGAGGCTCTCCATTTTCAAAACTAACAGCGCATCGAAAATTCTCTAATAGGTGCAACTCTATGAAATAGCATGAAAATGCACATAAATGTGATCATAGATTTTGGTATTGTAATATCGTCATAACTTAATTTATGATTTTTTCTTTTCATCATCATCATCAGCAGCCTACCCTAGTCCACTGCTGGACACAGGCCTCTCCCAGGGCGCGCCATTGAGCCCGATCTTCGGCTCTTCTCATCCAGTCGCTGCCAGCCACTTTGCGCAGATCGTCGCTCCATATAGCAGGGACGCCCGTCCCACACTAGGTTTGCCCAAACGCGGTCTCCACTCCAGAACTCGTCTACCCCAGCGGTTGTGTGTTCTGCGACAGATGTGACCGGCCCACTGCCACTTCAGCTTGCTAATCTTATGAGCTATGTCGATAACTTTTGTTCTATGCCGGATCTCCTCATTCCGGATTCGATCCAGCAGAGATACTCCGAGCATAGCGCGTTCCATAGCACGCTGAGCTATTTATTGAAACAATAAGAAACATTTTTCTTTTAGTAATTAAGAATCCCTTGAACTTGAACTTATACTTGGACCCATGCGAATCCACTAGTTATTTTTAAATAACAGATTTACCTACAAAGTAGTTACACAGAATAGATAAGTACCCAATAGAGGCACTCGTACAAAGAAGCACTAGTACATAATTTATCGGCGAAGACTCTTTCCCCGGATAATCCGCGTCTGTCGTCGTTATGACGACATTTAATGACGTCATTACACAAACAGCAGCATCTTTCTCAGCTGCATTGTACTTTAATGCCGTCTTAAGCATGGACGAAGGAATTGCTTAAAGGAGACAGTATTGTAATCTATATTGAGGATTTGCGTTACGTACATCCATTTATTTATCGTCCCCGAACCACGATTCTTTTATATTCTATTCTTTTCTATTATGTTAAATTTTTTACATTCACAGTGTAACATAAACCAATATAGGTTTGTAAAGAACACTGACAGACTGTCGACGGTCGCAGCTTTTCAATTTTCATGTATATTTAAGACACGAATAGCAACACCCAATGAAGTGAATCATTATAATTATTATCATTATCTGATCGTGCCCACACTTTTGGGCAGGGAACCCCTTATGTACGGACGGCTCTTTTCTGACAAAATTGTACTACTGAATAGTATAAATTGCAATTGTTTTTTGGTGTCGCTCGGGCCGTTGCCGTACTGCCCATTTTGAATAGGAAGACGGGGTTCCCTGTCAGAAATCGATAGAGGAGTGAAGTTTTTTTAACAGCTAAACCCGTGTTTGACCTCAATTCTACCTGATAATTAGTGACTACGAGGTCTAGACTAGAGCACACGAGTCTTAGTGACTCGAAATTTTTGTAAAGCTTCTGATATTTTGTATACCATTCATCGGTATCTGGGACGACCCACAGGACGAGACGGTGGTAGAGTAAAAAAAATGGCATTGTAAAAATGTACTATGAGGTACTACTTACAATAAAAACATTGTGATTTTGCTTTTTTTGATTTGAGACGTCCTGTCTGTGTCTTAAGACATTATTTACTTATAATCATAACACTAGTTACAATTACAAGTCAAAAGTCCTGCCTGTGTGCCGCTCTTCGATAACTGGCCGAAGGGTGCTCGAGATAGCGAGCTATGACATCACTTGGTTCCATAGACCGAGATCCATTTCGAGTCACTAAACCAGCCAGCGTCTAACCTAAGTAAAGTTGTCTCCTCTAAACCTTATCCTTTCTTTCGTCCAAGTCTTCTCCCCAGATATCTTCAGTTATTTGTCAAGACCACTAATTGCCTGTTATACTTAAAGAAAGGGACCGTTTGCACGATGTCTTATTAGGTATTAAGTCGACTGTGACTTTAGGTTAAATTGGTCTTTTGTTGGTTGTTTGTGAAAGCTTAAAAATGCAGTCTAATTAGCTATGATGTTTACTGAACGAGAGGTTAAAAAAAATTATTCATGCAGACAGTATCTTTAACATTTTCTCAGGTTTTAACATTTTATATATCGAATATAAGTACTCGTATATAAGCATCACTAGAGCGTCGGTGGCACAGTGGCTAGGACACCGGAGTCCCATGCGGCAGGTCCGCGTTTGAAACCATGCAGTGCCATGTACCAATGTTTTTCGTATTTTTCGAAGACTTACGTACATTTCCGGAGTGCTCTAACGGTGAAGGAAAACATCGTGAGGAAACCAGCATGTCTGAGGATATTAAAAGTTTTCGAAGGCGTGTGAAATCCACCAATCAGCACTGGGCCCGATCTGTGGATCATGGCTCGTACCCCCTTGTACAAGGGGAGGTCTGTACCCTAACAGTGGGGAAATTCATTTTTCAACTTATTATTCTTGAGAAAAAACAACAAAATTGTTTGTTTGAAAATTCTACAAATGCATGAATTATTGCTATTCTAATACTGAAATAAGAAGTATGAATGAAACCCGTGAAAACGACAAGGCGCAAAATAATGGGGTTTATTTTTCTTTAGTATGGAAGATTATCATACAATCGTGTAAAGTGGTACAAATGACCAGCACACACCCCCCTCCAAATATTTGCTACTAATAAAAAAGGCCTTAAAAGAGATCGAGACTGAAAATCTTTATAACGTATAGCCACGCCAAGGACGCTCTAAGATTACTTATATTTATTTGAAACTACGAAATAGGCTTTCGAATTCTTCTATCTAAATCTTGTTAGACCCTCCATTCCCTCCAAATTGAATTGTCCCCTCACAATATAAAGGTACGAACACAACAACACATATCCACGTTCCACGACACGAGACCATCCTATAAGACCTTAAATTCGCATAAAATACCTCCACAAAGAACGAAAAAGTAATGCAAAGGAATCAGCCAGGACTATCTCAAAATTGATCCGCAATCCTGCACGCAATTATATCCTTTAACGCACACAAAATAACGAACAAAATCGTACGGTGATAGCAATCGTAAATTGCTTTTTCGAGCCAACAAATACTATACTTTGATACTAGTTTAGTAGAGTTGGATTTTGCTTGGCGAGTAGGCTACCCTCACATAAGTTAAGGCCCAAGTAATACGTATGACGATGCGAAGTTAGTGGAAAGAAAGGGGAGAAGGGAAGTGGAATAACGAGGGGGCCGGGGGGCGGAGGGGGCACACATCCCCCTGTTTTGGGTTTTCAATAGATGTTTGAGAGTTTCGCTCCGCATACGATTTGAAAGGTAGACAGGTGTAAATGGGAAATAATGTTGCATCAGCGCAGGTGATTTTAGGAAGCTTACTTAGAAAATTATGAATTTGAATTTCGAATGTTTGTAATTTGAAATTAGAATGTTTCTTGATTTATTGCGTGTTAAAGGGAAATCCATTATGTAACTGAACAGAATCTCCAAAATAATAAAAAGTAAACATGATGAAAAAGAGACCAATTTATTTTTTATTCTTCCTATATGGCACATTTTTACGTAAACATTTTGTAAAGAGTTACACTGAAAATGAAAATTTTGATGAAAATAAATATATAGGTAGGACGACATGGTAAACATAGCAGAAGGATTCTGAACGAAACTGGCACAAGACCGGACCATATGGTTTTTTTAATGAAATAAATATATAGGTAGGACGACATGGTAAACATAGCAGAAGGATTCTGAACGAAACTGGCACAAGACCGGACCATATGGTTTTTTTAATGAAATAAGGACAGCAGGCGCCATGGACCATCTGATGGTAAGTGATCACCGTAGCCCATAGACATCTCACAACACTCTGTTATTAGGAAGGCCTCGTGTACCGTTAATTACGCTTGATCCCTTCCCCTTCAAATTAGAACTGAAAAACAATTAAACGACCCTGAACGGCCGATGTAATTAGAACTTCTCAAAGGTTTATAGGTCAGCTTAGGAGCGTGTTTCAATCTGCGAGATAAGAAACTCTGCTGAAGGAAATTAGATAAGAAAGCTCAAGAGCGTAGATACTGGCGTGCTTTAAAGCAGCAGCAGAAAGGTGGACACCGGTGGAAGAGAGAAAGGTTATAGGACAACAATACAAAAGCAAACCCGAGTTCTACTGTATAGTCATATTAATATAATATAAGACTCATCGCTACAGCGCTCAGCGAAGCATTTTTCAAGACACAATCCACCCTCGCCGTTCTCTAAAGTAATATTGTAGGCTGCAAGTGATATAAGTTAAGCGAGGGCGGATATTAAACTTGATGCTGGCCTGGTCCTACAATGAGCCGAAGCTTCTAAAAACAAACAGATTAACGGCGAAAAGTGGGAATTACCTGTTTACCCCTTCAGGAATTATGGACACAAAATATCTATGTATTTTGTGTTGTAGACGTAAGTTTATGTATGTATGTTCAAAACACAATATTCGGTCATTTACATGGGTCATATTGAATTCACATGACTCAATATAGAGTCAGCGTGATGTGGTGTCAGTATTTCACCTATTTCTGCCACAAGGCAGCAATACTTGCATCGCTGTGTTCCGATTAGAAGGGTAAGAGAGTCAGCATAATTAGCCAGTTCACGAGACACTTCATCTAAGTTCTCAAAATCGTATCAAAATCCCTGTACTAATATTGTGTAAGTGGATAATAGTGACTATGTCCCTTAAAAATGGTCCTGAAAATGTACCCTCAGGTAAACGCAAGCCGGCACTGAAAGAAAAGCTCGTTTACTTCAAACAAGAACTTGTTTCAATACCTACTTGCATATAAAGTCGGTTTGTTAACTTCAACCAAGAAATTGTTCACTTTAACCAAGATCTTAGTTGTATCTGTCAAGTAATTTGTTCAAATGAATAAAAATTACTTTATATGCTCTAAATCCAACAAGCTTTCTTTCAGTGATGATCGTCCGAAATCCGCTTGGCGTCGGTCAGTTTAATGCGAGGCAGCAACAATCCGAATATCCTGGCAAGAAATTGAAGACGCCGTACAAGATCGCAAAAAGTGAACAGCAATAGTTCGAGCCCTATACCCCAGCTGGGGGTGACAGGAAAGAAAGGAGAAGAAGGTGAGATGTTTAACGTCTATAATACCATTAAAAAAAACCTTGTAACTTATACCATACCAGTAGCTAAGTTCGTTTCTCTCCTCTTGGCAGTTTTGATGCATGGCAATATTTTCGCGTCAGCCGCATGCGCCCGTGACGTCATTTGATATATTGGCCTTTCGTCCCCTTAGTACTGAATGCTTGGCAAATTGGGTTTTAGACAAGTTCTACTTATAACATACGTAACAGTGTCTTTAGAAATAACAACAGGTTCCGAAATTTGTTACCTCATCCATCGTTATTACTTAAAACTTTATATTTTCCTTGAAAATACGATAAGTCCGCTACATAATAATTGAAAATAATATCTTTATTTTATTGCACATCATGTGTTATAATGACAAATACACAGTTAGTAGGTACATTGTATGAATATACAAATTATTTTGTGGCGACGCACGTGCCACTACGAATAAGTACCTACTCACATCGGTTTAGAACGCGCTATTGAAATTTTCCTGGGACTTAGTATATATACGAGTTCCAAACATATATAGTTGGACCAGCACATCTGGTCACCAGGCACAACACCCCGCCTGGTGGAAGATCTTCCCTTTTCCCTTTCATACAACTGACGTTACGTCATCCATGTCCTTCACATAGCGTGTTTCCCACACTTTCATCTTCTTTCAAACATAAATTTTCTAAACCTTAATTTCCTGTAAAAAAAGTTACCCTTCATTGAGAAATTATGGATCATACCCTTCATAAACAAAACTATATATTTGACACTGAATCAATCTACCAATCGACAGTAAAACAGCCAGCAGACTGAATAACAACTAAAAACCCTATTACCCCAAAATTGTCCTATCTTTCAGGGAACTGAGGAGACAAAGCCGAAGAAAAGGGAAGAAAAATAACCAACTACACAAAGAGGAGGGTGTAAGCTTTCGGGAGCTTTTTCCTTCTCGCGGTGTCTGCCTCATATGTATGGAAATAGGGACTAAGCCTGAGACAAGATGGGGCGCGGTCACAGTACACAGACTTGAACTTTTAGAGAACTGACAAAAATACACTAAAACAAATATACAGTGCGACAAGGATCTCTTGGCGCGTGGCAAAATTCGGAACTAACGCCGCCATCCGAAAAAAAGCTTGTTTCATTTAGAGCACATAAAGTTATTTTTATTCATTTAAACAAACTACTTGATAGATACGACTAAGATCTTGGTTGAAGTGAACAATTTCTTGTTTGAAGTGAACAATTTCTTGGTTGAAGAAGTTAACAAGCCCACTTTATATGCTCGTATTGAAACAAGTTCTTGTTTGAAGTAAACAAGTACTTGATAGATACGACTAAGATCCTTGTTGAAGTGAACAATTTCTTGGTTGAAGTTAACTAAGCAAGGATAAGTAAGTATATATTATTGGCTGTGTCTATTATAGGTCTAGATTGTTTTTACGTGACGCATTCTTCTGAAATACGACCTAACTTAGGATTCATTGTGCATTTGAAGTGTTTCTGTAAAGTTTGAAGACAGTGACAGACAGACGTAGACGATCTCTTACTAATAACACAGATACTTCTTTCTTTAAATTTTGAATGAGAACTCACAGATTTTTTTAAATAATGTGTACCTTTCTAATATTGTGACTGCAACTTTACCGTATCAGAATATACATAAATATACGTCAGGTGCGCCCAACCTCCGGTTTACGAATTTATTTTTCTCCAAGATATTGCGTCGAGGAGATTTGTGGGAACTCCCCCCCCCTCCCCCCCCCCCTTTTTTTTTTACTCGTTTCCTATATAAGGAAAGGTTGTTATAGTAGCGTGTGAAAGCAAGAAATATTAGGTAAGTTTAGACATGGAGTTACTTGCAAGATACTTTTTGATAAAGTTCCCTTTGTGTAATAAATAAGAAACATCAAAACACGTGATAATGTGTTACTACTCGTATTCCTAAAGTTACAGGTGTAAGAAAACTGTACCTATACCGCCATGATATAGGTACAGTTTTCAAGAAGACAGCTCATAATTCATCAGGCAAAAACGAATTACGATTTGCATGACGTTTCAAGCTCAAGGTGCGTCATCAACCAGCTGAGTGTTACCATTAATGAATGGCAAACAATAGGAGATAATCCTGCAATGTTTTACCACTAGAGGCGCCACTAGCACAGTTACAAAAAACATTCAAAAATACGACGTACTTACGTGTACGACTTAAAGATGATTTTGTTCTAACCATAAGATAACCTAAATTTATTGCTTTCAATGACAATAATTTGATAAATAAATAATGATTATTTTGATTAATATTGGATGATTTTACAAGATGTTTGTTTAATAAACTTTAAATTAGCACATGAAGCAAAATATCAACATGTAGATACGTACCTTTCCACTAAATTCCTTCAGACTCGCGCCACTCTGTTTTAACAGATTTTTTGGGTCTGTTATTTTGAAATGGCCATATAATGCCATGATATCATCACAATTTTACTGTAGCTTTGAGAAAATAAATTAAATTAATCCAAATAACCAGAAATTTGTGATATCTTCAAAAATGACGTTACGTTTTTCTTTTCTGTTTACGGAGTGTGCTCGTGGCTCCATCTACGCAACACTTTGCGTTTTATGTCCTATTGAACAAACCTTACTATTCAAAAAATAAATAAATTATGTTCATGAATTTGCACATGAAAATATTGTAATAAATCTTTTTCATCATCATCATTAATGTCTATTAATGTCCCCACTGTTGGGGCACAGGCTTCCCCTTGTACAAGGGGGTACGGTCCATGATCCACCGAGCGGGCCCAGTGCTGATTGGTGGATTTCACACGGCTTCGAAAACTTTTAATTTCCTCAGACATGCAGGTTAAATATTTTTATTGCGAACTTATTAAAATATAATCCGTAACAAGAATGTGAGAATTGCAAACCGATTGACGCACCCATGCATGTGTCTTTTTTCCGTGTATTGGACGAATTCAGAATATATCTTACCACCACTGGATAAGCGTTTCGTACGAGGTAACTAACCCGAGTCGCTCGCTGGTGGAAGGAGTTCAGAGTCCGCCTGGCTAACGACCACCTTTCCATGTAAGGTCTGTCGTCAAATCTCTTCGCTTCGGCGTTGGCGTATTTCGGAAATGATTATTATAGAGCCAGTACTTACTAAGCCCGTGGACCGTGAACTCCCATGCGGGAGGTCCGGGTTCGAAGCCATGGAGTGCCATGTACTTGTGAGTTTTTCATATTTTTTCCAAAACTTACGTACATTTACCGACTGCTCTAACGGTGAAGGAAAACATCGTGACGAAACCTGCACACTGAGATGACCAGTGTGTAAAATGGGGCAGGCACAAAAGATCCTCAAGGGTCGAAGTTCCGCTGGGGTTATTCCCGGCCCCCTATCATAAGATAAGATACTAAGCCCGTGGGCGAGAAAGTTTATGTATAAATAAATAAAAATGTTTTGCCTGGTGATGAAGTATGAGTCTTTCTTGTACCGTGCTGTCTACATCCACACCATGGCCCAAGAAGACGGCTCATTCTTCACCAGTACCTATGCAAATTGCACGATGTTCACGTCAGCACAAGGGTATTTTTTTAGGACTTTTGATGCGCATTTAAAGATAAACGAGTAAGTTTTTTTTTTAAGACAAAGGGAACTGAGCCCATACAGCCATGTCTAATGTAAACAACTCTTTCAAGTCTTCATTAAAATGCTGGTGTGACACATTTCAATGCTATCTGGGAGAATCTTCCACTCTTCTGCACCATCCGAATCATAGAAGAAGGCGTCCCGGACGCAATATAGCTCTTCAAAATCCAGCCAAGTACGGATCGGGCTGCAGCGTCTTATTTGACTTTACTTCACTGTCCCACACATTAAAAAAGTAAAAGTAAAAGTAAAGTAAGTACTTTTCATATCTTGTCGAAGTTCTTCGAGCAACAAACACCATTCTTACTAGAAAATCACTACTGTAAAACAATTTGCAAGACAAAACGAAACAAAGCTGACGTGGATGACACAAAAACGCGGGAGAAACTCCATTTTTTTAATGGCCTTTATTCTGTTTCAGGCACAGATAAACTCCATATAAACGAGTAAGATTTTCTAGAAAAACAATTGATTTGTTTTCTAAGGAACACTGACATATCATCCTGGTATTGCCAACTACCAAAAGTTGCCAGTACACCAACAAGATTTACAAGATTTTAATTCTATATAAAAATTACTCTATAATAAAAGGGTACGTTATTGAGTGTTACGTTTGATGACGTACCCTTGTGATGACGTGAACATCGTGCAGTTTGTTTACTACAGGTTTTTTTTATTGTGGCTTGGTTCTCTGTTCACACCACACCTCTCTAGGCGCCTCGTCACGTAATACATCAGCCGTAATCTTCTTACATCGTCTCAATTTCAGGCCCCCCCATCGCCCCGCGGGATTACCCCGCCGGGAGATTTTTCTCCTTTATTATATTGCTAGCGAGTGGGGATAGTTGAGTGTAGGAATAGATAGGTATTTGAAGGTAAGAATAATATTTGTTAAATGACCTTTGCACAGAAATGATCCTAATATGGACACTAACAGCAGCTAGTTGCAAGAAATGTCCTTAACTCTATTAGGATACGAGTCTTAACTAAGACTCCTTGATGGTATGTTGTATATAAAAACCGCCATAATGCGGAATTACAACTTCATCATCATCAGCCTATTAATGTCCCCTCTGTTGGGGAACAGGCCTCCCCTTGTACAAGGGGTACGGGCCATGATTCACCGAACGGGCCCAGTGCTGATTGGTGGATTTCACACGCCTTCGAAAACTTTGCAGGTTTCCTCACGATGTTTTCCTTCACCGTTAGAGCAGTCGGTAAATGTACGTAAGTCTTCTAAAATATCGGAAAAACTCATTGGTACATGGCATTGCATGGTTTCGAACCTGGACCGGGCGCACGGGAGTCCGGCGTCCTAGCCACTAGGCCACCGACGCTCTCTTGATTAATTAATTAATTGAATTACAACTTACTACGTATATTTTATAGCGAAGTCCATAACACAGATTACATATAGAACTATATAGCACAGAACCTATAATAATTGTTATATTTATATTTTTTTTACTATTATTATTTATTATTTACACTTTATTGTACAACAATAGACTTAATAAAAACAATTAAAATGAGACATTGTATTTACAAAGGGTGAACTTATCTCTAAAAGAGATTTCTTCCAGCAAACCCGCGAAAGTGAAAATGCGTCATAATTTAAAGGTAGACAGACATTTTATATTTTTTGTTTTTATGTTAGGTTTTTTATGCCTTTTTAATAAAGTATTATTATTATTATTGACGCTCTCTTGACAATGTTTTTATATTCCTGGTCAGTTAATATAAAAAAAGATTTGTCAGTTAATTACTTATAATTCACTGATGCATTAAAAATGATAGATATATTCATAATTTCCAGTCTTTAAAATTATGCATATATGCGGAGTCTGTGAACACTGCCAACTTTCTCAGTTTACCTACTTTTCTATCAATTAATACAACCGTTCCTGTTTATATTCCTTTTTTTTTTTCTTCATAGTATTAACTTCATTTCGAAAACTAGACAAAAAAACAAAGTTGGCAAAGTGTTCCCAGATCAATGCGGAAACAGGAACCCTATACAACAACAATCCTAACAATTCCTACATACGAGTAACTATTATTTTATTCATTTTCAAAAAACACATCCCAAAAATCACATTAAAACAACTAAACGTTACATTATGAAAGTCACCATCCACCACCCCCGAAAAAAACCATAATTTACTTACATCCACCATCCAAGACATTACCGTGGCTCTAACAAGACACAATGGCTTCGCAAAATACCGTCCCTCCCTGACTTTGCACGCCAACACATCTTGAACCCCCACATTATTAAAAACCTAGTACAATAATAACTAAAGTCAAAGACCAACTTACACTGGTAAAGACCGCCACCCACTCTCGTTCATTCGTTCACTCATTCTTGGTGATTGATGACGTAGGCGGGGCGAATCCAATCATTATCCGTGATGCATGGCCGCTGGTACATCACTAGTCTTGATTTCGGCTGCGGATTCCAAATTTGAAATTTTCAAATTAGTTTTTGGGAGATAAGGGTTCGAAAATTGAATTACGATATTTGTTTAGCGAACATTTTTCGCTTTTTTCTGAATAAAAGTGATTCGTATTATATTGAATGCACAAACAAGTCAGTTTCTGGACGAATGAGGCGATTTCTTTTTAATTTTTAACGGCTGTTAATGGCAGTTACAATAGCCCCGACGTAGCTAAGCCTTTGCCATGTCTTTCAACTATTAATTTAAAAAATCTAGTATAAGGTATTTTAAAAACATAATTTTGCTCGTTTTTAACACACTGGAAATATACCTAAGTTGCCTACGTGATCGTCGCGAATGACTACATCTAAACATTTTAAGACTTTATCTGAACTAAACTTAGACTCAAAATTAATTTGCACACCTCAGCTCTTCACTCGACAAAATTCAACGGCAGACTGAATCAGTGCCAAAAAAAAACAACATTAGCAATAAATCTGCATTTCAAAAATGGAATACATTAAAGGCTAACCCTTGAATAATTAAAAATATGCGTGAGCCCAAATAATCGCAAAGTCTTAACCCTTTGCATGCAAATGCGGATGTGACGGCGAAAAAATCACGACCGGTCCTCGCGACCCAGGTGTGTTATTATACTTATTATTTTAAAAGTAATGTAACGGCTTGGGAACAAATCAGAATTCTGATGGGGTTACGTTTTACCGAGATAGATCTTAATTACTGTTTGCTCAGTAGTGGCCAGTTTAGAGATGTCATTAAGAGCAGAAATCAAGATAATAATTTATTCAGATTTTTGTGATGATTATTTATATTTTTATTTCCTGTGGGTTGTGACACAAATTGTATTATAATAAGACTTATAATGACATGTAATTTATGGCTAATAAATAAATGAATGATGAATGAAATCCCAGCTACTTATCAGCGATAAAAAATATTTACTACATAATTAACATTCCCTTTTTTTCCAGTGAAAATATACTTATGTAGCATTGAGGGTACTTACAGAAAGAATACTTTTCGGGCCGTGTCGTGCCGGCCATACAGAATAGCAACACCCCAAAACTTCCCGTGGGTGTCGTACGAGGCGACTAAGGATCATTGAGGAAACTATTTTACACCTAGTCGGTTCGCCTGTCACGTTTCTCCACCAAATCTGTCTAGTGGGGACTACTTATGATGAAGGTGGTTTCTCTGTCTACTCCCTCGGGGATTGTGGATTTAGAGTTACACTATATACTACTTTCATGCATTTACTATGCATAATTTGGAACAGAAAACAGGGAGAAACATTAACACATCATTCCAGATCTTATAACATCAGCCTTCGATATCTATCTCACAATCTAACTAACTAACAATAACTAACTAACTTCTAACTTCCCACGCTCACACACCCACTCACCCATACAGATGCACACTTACAATATTACACACTCCCACACAACCTAACACCCCCCCACCCTCACACACTCTTAAACATTATCTTTCCTAAATTCCTTTTGATTAACTTGTTCCAAATTCCTTTTAGGTATAGTATATAGTCACTAATGTAATGTTATAAATTGTAATATGCTTGCACGGAAAGTGCGACGGAGTTCCGACTTACAAGATACAGGTTTCGACCTAGTTTGTAAGTCGGAGGTCCTATTTTTGTGCCTTGCCTTCAATCAATATTCCATCTATATTTTTTAACTCATAGATAACTCTATACTAGTTAGGTCAAAGTCGTTATAATAACACATAAAACAGTCAGTAAAATGTCATAAGAAATCCAGCACAGCAGAACAGCACTGTGGTGTAAAACAACCTAATATTGACGCAAACGGAAATTCTTTCAATGCAGTACACCTGCAACGCATGGGGGGACAAAATTAAAATATGAATGGGCAAGGAAGGGTTGTAGACGGGTTTCTTTGAGAGAACTTTTTAAAGTTTATTTTGTAACTCGGAATTAGAACTGGTTAATTGGGAATTTTTAAATAACTTTTGATAAATTATCTGGTTTCGATTCAATTAGTTGACATAAAGACTACATCTAATATCAAATCTTTTAAATCCAAAAACGACATTCTCTTATCTATAGTATACTTAAACCCTATGCAAATTGAAATTGAAAACGTTTATTTAGCGCTGTAAATACCAGAATATAGAACACAATACAGAAGTATACAAAGATTAATACATGCAGCACAAAACATCTGGTGTGGTACAGTGCCAAAAAGGGTACACCAGCTCAGCATAATACTGAGGTAAGCCACATCGCTGATTTTCAGCTGGCCCCTCAGTGACTGCACGGACGAAGAAAGCAACAGTGTGTGCGTGTTGTAATGTATGAATGTGTTGTCTATAAGAGTTCGTATTTTAAAGTCAACGAAATGAATTTAATTAAGAATAAGAATAAGAATAGTTTAATTATTTAGTTTAGTTTATTACCTTTAATCTTATCTTATTTTATGATAATACGCCGGGAATAACCCCAGCGGCACTTCGCCCCTTAAGGATCTTTTGTGCCTACTCTATTTTACACACCGGTTATCTCAGTGTGCAGGTTTCCTCACGATGGTTCCCTTCACCGTCAGAGCAGTCGGTAAATGTACGTAAGTCTCATTGGTAAAAACTCATTGGTACATGGCACTGCACGGATTCGAACCCGGACCTCCCGCATCGAAGTCCGGTGTCACCGACACTTTAATTACCTTTTTCACTTAACTGAAATATTGGCTACAACTTTCCTGAGGTTTTTTCTTTCTTTACGTCAACTAGGCTGGCAGAAAGTCGACCGACTCTATGGATGTCGACACAGATAATCAATTCTTTATCGGAGATCAATAAATTAACATATTACAGCAAATGTTGACACAGCTTTCCATAACAACCAACCCCATCGATTACGTCACAAAGACAAAATTCTCACATACACAACCCATCGTTCTCACGGCTCCACTAAAATCCATGAATACATTAAGAAAAAACTCCTTAATCAGTAATATGCAAATCTATTCCGGACTGGCCGTAAAGATGCCATTTGAATAAAAAGTAAAAGGGTTCATTCTTCCAAGTGTCAAAATTGCTCTTCCGCATCCTGTTACAGAAAATGGAACCTAATTTGAATATCGAACATTGGAATACGGAGATGCATGAGACCTCTTTTGCATGTCTATATCACTTTTTTAAAGAAGTTTGTTCCATTTGGTCTGCGGAATATTTTAACTTTTCGCACAGTGCTACAAAGACGGGTTGGTATTGATTTTCGCTGTCGATGCGTACAGATGGTGTTTGTATGCGTAATGAGATCAAATATTGTCGTTGTGTTGTCATATTTAGAGTTTTATGGTGTAATGTATGCGTGTTCATTGTGTGCAGGTGATAGATGTTTCTTTGTGTTGTTCTTTTCCCACGAACTGTAATCAAGTTCATTTATTTATTTTCTCTTTCTTGCAGGAAATCTTACAGCGATAATTTTTTTTATACATAGTTAATGTTTTTTAAATATTTGTATTCCAATCCAAGATTCCACTATATTTTATTAAAAATAACAGCATAAGAAGGACAGAAAGGAGATTAATAATAGTATAATATATAATATAATACATATAAGTACTTACGTACTTACTAATAAATGATTTTTACAGAATTTTATAGGATTCATTACGGAGAGTGCGCATCGGGATTGCACGACCTAATTCGAGCATCTCCATTCCGCCTTCGGACTACCAGGCGCGGGGAGGGGTTCCATCCTTATGTTGTTGATATCCCATCTGCTTGTACGAAGCGATTTGCTTCTTCGTTCATTATGCTAACGGCTAAGGAATATAACAGCCTGCCGGCGTCTGTATTCCGAAACCTACAACCTTGGGATCTTCAAGGCCAGAGTGCATAGACATTTACTGGACCCGCATGCTCCATCGTCGACCTCATCGTCGCTTACCATCAGGCGAGGTCGAAGTCAAATGCAGTTTTAGTAGATAATTTAAAAAAATAATTAAAAAAGGTCTAATCGATATTTTCTCTAGTTCGCTATTAACAATCTTCAAGTGACCTGACCGTATTAGGAATAAAATCTGTTCTAGTAATTTGGCTAGATAGTATCTATAGTGGAAACACTAGTCAAATTAATAAAAATTGTTTGTGCTGTGTTACAAACAGAAAGGTAAACAATTTACTGAGGTTTCTAATAATGTATTTATTTAGAGACTTTTAATAATGTATTTTATTATTTTTTTAAATACATTATTAAAAGCAATGATACACGCTTTTAATAATGTATTTTAATATTTTTTTTTGGTAGTGAGTATTATAAACCTTAAACGAAGTGGTAAAAGTTTTAGTTCAAAAAAATTAAATATCAGAATTTTGAAAAATAACCAATTGGGAAGTAAGAACAATTAATACATTATTTAATCTCGTATTTAGAATTAAACATTAAATATTTAATTTTAATTTCCAATTATTATTTTTTAATCTAATTGGCTAAAAGAATACCTAATACACAATAGATCTTTTCTGAAAATATTTCAAACAAAACTTAATTTTTCATTGTGCTATTATTATACCACTCAATTTTAAACACTGTACACAATTATAATTATAGTTTCACTATAGTTTCAAATATTTTTTTTTAATTTATTTATTACAAAATCCACAGCACTTAAATTTAAAAACAAAAACACATACTGCCAATTACAGATTTAAAAACAAAAACACATACTGCCAATTACAGATTTAAAAACAAAAACACATACTGCCAATTACAGATTTAAAAACAAAAACACATACTGCCAATTACAGATTTAAAAACAAAAACACATACTGCCAATTACAGATTTAAAAACAAAAACACATACTGCCAATTACAGATTTAAAAACAAAAACACATACTGCCAATTACAGATTTTTCCTATTTTAAAATAATACTTATAGGGAGAAATAAGTTTTGGTGTGTGTGTATGGATGTGTTTATTACATCGTATATTTTTTGTACCACACTCAACTTTAAACGTTCTTTAGTAAGTGATAATACCATGTAGGAAAAACACAAGATTAATTGTTGTAATTACAATGACAATACATTATATTATAGATTGATAGCCATAAATTCAAATAAGAGTCACTAAAATAAACAAGGACAGTTGAATAGAGTTTGCAGATAATAAAATTGGGCTCGAATAAATTAATTTTTATTCATTGTCAATCGAACATTCGTATTTTAGTTTAATAGGTTTGAATATTAATAATATAATATAGATAGGTGTCTTAAGTCTATTTAAACATGAAAGGTGAATGTTAATATTTATAATATTTATTGTTTAATACTTATCTGATTAAAAAATATTAGAATAGTAATTAATCAGTTCTCAGAAAGAGTTGATTACAAACATTTTTCATTTTTGTTTGTTTGTTTGTGTTGTTGTTTTACTGTACTTTTATTGTAATTTACTGACTTTAATTTAATTTAATATTACAATTTTAATTTAATTTGTAATTTGTATTGTATTAAAAGACATTACTGATAATTTAATGTATCTGTAAAACTTCTGGAAAATAAACATTTTCCATTTAATGGTTTTCTGCAATTTGTATGGAAGTCAATAATTAAGATAATACAAACAATAATGGGAAATGTGTGAGAAAATTAGCCCATATTTTTAAATCTTTAACTTTTAACTTGTGTTTTTAGTTTTAGTTTTTTTTAGGTTTAGTTCTTTCATTGTTGTTTTCTTAGTTTTAATATTGTAACCAAGTATTTTAGTTTTACAACTTCTAATATTATTTCAAAAATATTTATTTTATTGTGTATTATTTAATAGTTATGAGTAGTTTTTGACTTCGATCGCGCCTGATGGTAAGCGACGATGGAGCATACGGGTCCAGTAAATGCCTATTCACTCTGGCCTTGAAGATCCCAAGGTTGTAGGTTGTAGGTTGTATATTTGTATTTGTTGTAGATTTCGGGAAATACAGACGCCCGCAGGCTGTTCCATTCCTTAGCCGTTCGCATAATGAACGAAGAAGCAAATCGCTTCGTACGAGCAGATGAGATTTTAACAACATAAGGATGGAACCCGCGTCTGGTAGTCCAAAGGCGGAATGGAGATGCTGGAATTAGGTCGTGCAATTCCGATGCGCCCTCTCCGAAATGTATCCTATAAAATACCGATAGACAGGCAACCTTGCGCCGATGTTCCAGACTTTGCAGTCTAGCTTCCACCAGCGATTCGTCACCAATGTATTATGTTGTTATTATTTTTATAAGGCACTTAGTCCATTTTACTATACAATGTCTTTATCCACAGTGTAAGGGCGGAAAACAGAACAAAAGTAGATGGAAATAAATTGTTCTTGGAGACAGCATAATGCAAGTTAATCGTTCGTGAATAAGTGCTGAAATATTGTCTAGCGACAATGCGACAATGTTGTTTTACTTTCAGTGTGGGAGTTTTATTTTAATGGGTGTTTTACCATTGAAGACGTTACTTGGACGGTGATAGGAATGAAATTAAATTACAATGTATTTTAAGATCTTTAGTTAGGTCTAGGAGTAGTAAAAAGGTACCTATTTACATAGTATATTTTTTGAGATCTTATCACTAATTTTAATATTTTAAGAATAAGTTACAAATATTGGACGCTGCAATGTAAAATCTTTTTCAAAAAACAGAGTCGTTAATATATAAATCATCAGAAAAAATAAAATAACCAATATATAATTTAAACGTTTTTTATAATAATTAATTGAGCGTCGGTGGTTTATGGCTAGGACTCCCATGCGGGAGGTACGGGTTCGAAACCATGCAATGCCATGTACCAATGAGTTTTTCGGATTTTTTTGAAGACTTACGTACAATTAACGACTGCTCTAACAGTAAAGGAAAACATCGTGAGAAAACCTGCATGTCTGAGGAAATTAAAAGTTTCCGAAGGCGTGTGAAATCCGCCAATCAGCAGGGCCCGCTCGATGGATCATGGCCCGTACCCCCTTGTGCAAGGGGAGGCCTGTGCCCCAACAGTGGGGACATTAATAGGCTAATGATGATTATGATAATAATTAATTATAATAATGAATGACTCTCAAATGTCCTACGCCACTACCTACTTAACATGATGTTGAGTTAATGCAATAAATGTTTGAAGTTTGAATCACGCTGTATACTATCAATACAAGCGTTTTGATACAGCCTGTAGATTAAAAAGAAAACATAAGAGACAAAAACAAATCGCGATCCCATCAACGAGTCATACAAAACACGAAATCCTAACAACCAGTGTCATACAACACAGATATAATAAAAAAATCAGCATCAACTTCCGTACACCGTCACATCCGTAGCATTTGCATACATTACGCGAGACAAAAGCGCCAACCGTCATAATTTTTATTTTTAATTTTTTACAGTTACAAGTACCGGTTTTTGTCTATTGTCACATGTATAAAATATTTAAATTTCGAAAACAAAATCTCCGGGTCGAAACAATAAGCACACCTTTTTGTCCCGCGTCGTATTCGTGGAGCGCCGCGCGAGTTCGGGAAACGATACGGGATTTGAGAACAGAGACTTAGTTTTATGCACAGTTGTTGTGTATTAATTTTTTAATGTATTTTTTGTGTGGCTATAAAGTGTTTCTTCTTTTTTTTGTTAAGAATGGTTTTGTAGTAATTAAAAGTAATATTAGCTAAGAACCTATTGGCCTACTCCCATCTCGTCACTCGTCAAAAGCTTTTTAAATTATAAAAAGGTAAGCCACTGGTTTCAGAAAGGATACCATGGCAAAGAGGACGGAGTGCCAAGGATGTAGGACATGATATGACCTACGCCTCCTATATACTAGTAATACATGACTTACATATTTATTTACATATTTTGATTCATAGAAACTTTTTTCCCTGATTCAGTAATAAGTGTAATAACCACTGATCGGAGTAGGTAGGGCTCTTTCGGGTCAATGTCCTCAAAGGTTATATTAATATGGATGTAATTTCGGGATCCCGTTTTAAGTTATCGAGCAAATGTTGTAAATTACTTTTATAAACCTCGCCCTTACTCGGCGGATTACGATTTTTTTAAAATTGTGAACTTACGAAGAAGTTAAAACACTACCATAGGTACACTAGCGCCATGAATCTTAAAAAAAAATATTTCGCCACCAATCTTAAATGTGTATCAAAACAAATATAACGTTAAAAATCTAAATAATATATTTATTCAATCCCGGAAATCCCGGGATTATTGGGCATACTTATCCATATTATGACCGTATGTGGCAAGTACCAAAAACAGCCCTACCTACTCCGATCATAGGTAATAACGTAGTAAAAAAATAATCAGTTATATTTTTTTTAAATCAGATATTTTTCAAGTACTACATCAGAAAAAAACAAATGAATATAATAGTTCGTCTATAAAGTCGGTTAAATTATAAAGGTCCAACACACCGGTCCGCGTCGAATCGCGAACAAACACGAAGTGTTCGGAACTAATCGCCGAATCACAATAAGATGCAAATCTTTAACACCTTTACTGAATTTGCATAATATTTGCAATAGAATTTGCTGAGATCCCGTGCGAATTTTAGTCGATTTAGATTTAAATAATTTTGGTTTTAATATCTTATTAATTATTAAGTTGACAGTTAGGTATCAGAAAATTCTATGGATATCTTCTTCAAACTTTTCTTTCTTCATAGAAGTTGACTTTTCATTACTTATTTCATATTCAGTTTATGCCACTTTGTTGTATTTCTATGGTAAAATATGTCACCTATTAGTAAAATATGTACGTAATACTTAGAGATTGATCAAGTTAGATACTTTTTGTCAAAACTTTCAGTTTTCTGAAGCCATTTTAAGTATTACTTCCAATAAAAAATATTAAACAATAAAATAAAAAAATATATTATTATCTGTGTTATTATGGAGTACTGGTCCGAAATAAAATTTGAATTGAATTCAAATTAAAATGTTTTTAAATTTTATTTGGGAACTATTTGTCCCCGTTCGTTCAAATCAAATCATTTTTTTTGTAAGTACCTTAAAGTACATTTTTACAACGTCATGTTTTACTCTACCACCGCTTCGTAAGGTGCTGTAGCTGAAAGGAAAGAAGCGGCGCAAGAAACTTTCAGCAGCACATCTTTTGTAATAAATATATCTTACAATAATTATGAATACAATCATATACACAATGTGCTGGAGCTGAATTTAGGACCAAGCCTCTCTATCATTTAAGTAGTCATTTATTTTATAATAACCCTTTTTACATAAGGTCCGTCTTATCCGTCTTATCTTAAATTCTCTGTCATATTTATTACAGTATCAGGTATCTTATTATAAAATCGTACATAGTGATCCATAAATGATGTGTTTACTTTACTAAGTCTAAAGCGTGGGAATGCAAGTTTGGTTCTACACAAGTGCTTTTTGGAATAATTTACCGTACTTCTTACAAACTGCAAATTATTAAGTACACCTAACCGTTAAAACACACGCCCGTGATCCATATTAAATCTATCAAAAGTCTACTCAGCCGCAGAAAAAACGTTACGGGCGTGTGCTTTAACGCATCTTGAAAACACCGTGCACACCTGAACGCGGCATGTGCGCGAAAATCAATACGAAGCGAGTCGCGGACGCGTGATTACGACGAAAAACTACTTCGGGGGGCCCCACCCCCACACCATGCGAATTTTTCTTCACCCCACACACCCCGGCTTAGGGGGCGACGGTATGACGCAAAAAGATTCCCGGTTTTTTCTCGCTCGCATGTGTTTTTGTGGACGAAACGACCCAAACCCGCTTCTGAGGGTTAAACTTTTGAGTCTGATTTCCATTGCGTTTCCTTTCGATATGTGAACGATTGTCTTCGTTTCTCGGCTTTCGAATATTAACTGTGTTTTCTTGCTGTTAAGGTGGAATTTTAACTGGAGGTTCGTTATCAAAAAATGCCTCAGTAAACATGGTATATGGGAGTTTTTCGGCGCTCGGCAAAGAAATTAGGGGTGCGCGCGTTACGCTCGAATGCGTAATGACTTCTTATGATTTTGATGTCATGTTGCGTGGTTGCATCCACGTTATTTGACTCGTGTAGGGTTGAACGAACTTTGTATTCGAGTCGCGGAATTTTGAAATTAGAATTCGGGAAGCGTTAAACATTCTCTGAACGTAGTAACTTTATTCAGAGGTGTGTCGTTCTTGAGTCATTCATTAGAATATATACAGGGTGGAATAAACGAACCGTAGGGAAAGTACCCTAAATATTGAAGATAGCCAATTTTTCTCAAAGGAAGCTTTCCTTTATTTTTTTATATAAGTAAAACTGCATTCACTGATTTTTGATAAATTGCTTGCCTCAGTCGTTAATCGACCCGACTAAAATCCGAAAAAATAACACCGTGTACTTTTATGGCATCGATGTACTCGTAATTGAAGCTGTGATTTATTTATTTTAATTAATGCAAATATGTACATAATTAGCTTTAATATTATAAATATACCTAGATATATAAATGTATATATTAATATATTTTATAAATATATAATAGTCATATAATCTCTTTAACTTAAATTGTAATTCTAAATTCTAATTCTGGAATTTGAATGTTAGATTGACACATAGCTTGTAAAGTGGTCAGTGTGTGTATGTAATGTCCACGACACAGGCAACGCCTCGTGTGGAGGTTATAGTTTAATGTGAAATGTTAATTAATGTGTGGTAAACGAATACATTTTGTCAATTTCAATTTTTCAATTCTTTTTTTAATTTTTCATTCGATATGTCTATTATAAGGGTCACATCTATCTAATAAACATTGCAATATTATACAATATTATATAATATATGTGTTTAATCCATAATGCTGCATTGGTATTTAAACAGTTGGTAATTACACACCCTTTCACACACACATACACAACACACCCTCAAACACCCACGCCACCACATTAATCTTAGTCACTTAGCCAGCACTTGATTAACAAGTACTTACAAATAACATTCAATACTCGTGGTAAATATGTATGACATATTCGTGTTAATTCTACATTATTAGTCTACAGTTAACCGCGTTCTGTAGGTATACAAGTCATATATAAACGAGGAAATCTGTAATTGGCCTTCTTTAAGTTTTTAATACATATGTAATTTTATAATTGTTAATAACGGTAGATTTTCCTTATAAATAATATATTTAAAAAATTTGCATCTTAAGGAAGACCATGAAATCTAACAATAAGTTATAAATTCAATGGGACAAGACGAATTTTAATACTCAAGGATCCTTCGAGTTTACTCAGTAATTAACAGTAAGTGTGCTACCCTATGTCCTAGTTAGATTTCATGGTCTTCCAATGCAATACAATACAAATATTCTTGCACACAGGACAAAAATACAGGACAGAAGAAAAGATACAAAATACAAATACAATTGGCGGCCTTATAGCTTTAAGCTATTTCTTCCTGCCTGCCCGCCTGTGTCGTGGAGATTACATACACACATTGACCACTTTACAAAGTTATGTGTCAATCAAATATACAGATTCCAGAATTAGAATTTAGAATTACAATTTAAGTTTAAGAGATTAAATGACTATTATAATTTTATAAAATATATTAATATATACATTTATATATCTAGGTATATTTATAATATTAAAGCTAATTATGTACATATTTGCATTGATATAAATAAATCACAGCTTCAATTACGAGTACATCGATGCCATAAAAGTACACGGTGTTATTTATTCGGATTTTAATCGGGTCGATTACCGGCTGAGGTAAGCAATTTTTCAAAAATCTGTGAATGCAGTTTTACTTATTTTTAAAAATAAAGGAACGCTTCCTTTCAGTAAAATTAGTTATCTTCAGTTTTTAGGGTAGGTACTCTCCCCCCAGGTTGGTTTATTCCACCCTGTATAATTTAAGATGTTGTCAATTGCTCTTAAATTACGAAGTTGAGACTTTATGAATGTTTCAAAGGTTTTTGGATTTAAATTTCTCGATAATTAGAAATCAAAATGTAAAAAGACGCGATAGAGTGGTTATGGGTGGGTTTTTTCGGTCACCATGTAGACTGAGTCATGAGAAAGACCAGAACCTAGTTATTATCTATAATAAAAATTATGAATTGTTTCTTTGTTTATTACCGTGATAATACTTACCTAGTATCATAATTAAGTTTAGTTAATTAACTCTTTAAAATGAGTTTGAGTTTTTTTACCTCTAGATGTTCCTAAATTCCCATGAAAATGGGAAAAAATACTTCATGTAGCTTATAGAACATAGTGCCATCAGAACATTCTAGTCTGGGTTTGATTCGAAAAGTTTTTCGTTTATGACCATGGTGCCGTTGCCACATCTGGAATCTGGAGGACCTAATGATGACCAGGAAAAAGTAAGGTGATCTCCACAATGGCAAGTCAGGGTTATTTAAAGAATTATTGCGAATTCAGGCCCAATTTGTTATAAAATAAACGATATTAGTGTTAAATATAATTTTATGCTAAGTATTAATACAAATCGTACATTTTTAGAAGTCGGGAATTTAATTCCCGTTATTTTTCCCGTTAAATTCCCGTTAGTTATTCTCACCGTAGCGGTATGTATTTATATCTATTGGGTTTATAACACTTGACTGGATCCAGTCTGACTGAATTAGTCAGTCAGTCAGTCTGCGATTTATATCAATAGACACCTATCTAAATCGTCGACTAAATTAAATCGTATACCGAATTCAGTCACGAATAAGCCCACATATCTTGTCCGTGGGTCGAAGTTCAATCGAACGATGCAAGGAGCTTAGCAACAAGTATTATTTCCTTATCCCGAGAGGTAATAAAGGCATAATTACAAGATATATCTTTCTCCACACTTAATAAAGGGAGGTTAATGACGGAGTAATGCAATAATCAGATAATTTTACCTTCATTTTACGGGTAATAAAGCAATGTTTGCGGTCAAGCAGGTCATGGGGAAACTGTAAGTGCCTGTACCTTCACTATGCGACATGGAGATGGATATCATGAGGGGGAAACGAAATTCCGATTATCATATCAGCGAATGTTTGTTTAGCCGATGCACGTTTGACCGAAACACGAAACAGCGAAAGTACGTTTGGCCGCGAAAAAATGGATGACACTCCTGGCTGCATCATCAGGCCATGGATATCATGATTATGTATTGTCGCGTAGAGTTAAAAATCTCAGTAATGCTTTTTTATCCATTATCGATATTTTTTTCGAAAATGTCGTGCCGGCCATCAAGCACCACCCCAACTCTTCCCGTGGGTGTTACGAGGCGACTAAGGGACTTGGTTGATACTATTCTACACCTAGTAGACGGCGATAGGCTTGCCACCTATCACGTTTGCCCACTAAATCTTACAGCGAAAAGTGGGAACTACCTGTCGGTGGTTCCTCTGTCTACCCCGGGGATTATGGACGTGAGAGATATGTATGTATGTAATGTAGGTATGTAATGAGTGTATCTTCATTATGCGACATGGTCGCTGTAGAATGAAAAACCTCGGTAATGCTTTTTTACCCATTTTCAATTCAGTCGGTTTATGGTGAAAGAGCTCGTAAAATACACGCCAGTTTCAATCATCATTCATTTCAGTAGACAAAGCTGCAGCTATGGTTACATTACATTTAAAGAAAAACTATGTCTTTCAGGAAAGAAGATTATTTAACGGGGGTCAAAGAAATAAGAATTTCGAAGGATAGAGTTTAAATTCAATTCCTGAACTTTATGGAATGATCGATTGCTGCGTATAAGATAACTTATGATAAAAAAAAAACGGCAATAATTTATTAAAAAGAAAGACAAAAAGATTTTTGTTTCGTAAAAGTATCGGTATAAATTCTTCCGGCACCGAAAGCATGTGGAGTTTTTGGATTTAGGTTGGTACGATCTGTCCTCTAGGTGCCGGCTAGCAGGGTTCTAGGACAGTGTGCAGATGAAATAATAGAAGAAACTTGGTAATACATAGTAGGTATTTAACAGGAACAGAGCAACACAATAGTAGAAAATAGGTAGTAGTAGGAGACAATTTTATAAAACGGACATACGTCCGTTCAGGACAAAATACAGAACACTATGAAATTAATGTAATAATGGAATTTAGAAATGGAATGGGAATATGATTTGAATTTTGAAAATATAGATGAAGAAATGAAGATGCCAATACGAAATGAGGTGAGATAAACGCTAACAATGAGGTTGAAATTGATGGCAAGGAGGTTGATATGGACGATGAAGTCGACATCGTTACAAAGTTCCCAAAAAAATATGAATATCCGGTATTGAGTCATTTTGCAAGCGATCAGTTTAGTTATTTACACCCTCTATATTCCAAGGATCATTACTGCAGGGTCCTGTACATTCAACATCCATCGTTCCACCAATTACAACTGTGCACAGAGTAATAAAATGTACACAGTCAGAAACGCAACACAGTAACGTTATCGCGTTTATAAATCTGTTTTATCTGAGCATCTTCCTCCACTCGTTAGTCGCCGAGTGCCCATGGCACTAAAATAATGCCAAGATTTAACGAAATTCTGTGATTTTAGATAAGTATCTAAGAAGTAAGCGTCTGTGGTGTAGAGTGTAAGTTGCGAACTCATACTTACTCATTTATTAAAAACCACCAGGACACCAGGAACTCTTGGTTACGTCATGCTTTTACAAATTTAAAATTCAAACACAATTCATGTTAACTATAAACATAACTGGACAGGAGCAAACAGACCAGCAGATTTAAATTTAAAATTTAGCTAAAAAATTAAGATGTAAAGGGGCTTTGTTATTTATCTAAATTAATAATGATTAAAATTAATATATCTGCTGTAAAGGGGCATTGTTGTACAAATAATAATAATAATTTATAGCTGCTGTAAAAGATATGGATATAGACTAGATATAGACTTCCAAAGTACGACGTCAGTGTCAGTACCCGAAAAGATTTTCGGCATTTTCTAAAATTTATTATCAGAAATTGTCATTTTAGTATCTGAATAGATCAGTTCTTACTTATACTTTTAAGTTTATTAAAATTAGAAAATGTATTAAACTACCCATACTCCAATTTTTTCTATGGTTCTAGTATAACAAATCAGGTTAATTCAATAAATAAGTTGTTTATAGATCTTTTTCTACTCCCATTTCGTAATTTGTTCATTAAGAAACCACAATCAATAACATAAAAAGGTAGAGGTAGAGGACATTCTACATGGTCGTGTGAAAATAGTGTTTTAATGAAATATTAAATAACAGTTTTCGATTGTAATATGTAAATTTTCCTTTATTGTATGTCACTGCATACAATAACTCTTTCGTATTAAATGCACTACATTTCACTGGCCAACTACTTGCGCCAAATACGTCAAACATGTCTACGGTTTCCATAGTTACCAATAATGTGTCAAGCTGTCATGGCTCCGCAATGTCTCCGTAAGGGTTTGTATTTTCCGTTTATGTTTCACGGTCGTAGAAAAAGTATTGTATGCAACCAACGCACGTAATTGCGATTTTAACACTCGAGCGATCTATATGAAACTCAGCTTCGCTTCGTTTTATAACAGTTCTCATGTTAAAGTCGATAAACTTAAGTTAATATTAAATTTAAGTTGAAAACAGTCATTAAGAAGTAATTAATAAGAATAATAGAAAAGTTATTCTTACATTTACTCTGAAACATTGCGTACGATGACAATGGGATATTAATTAGGCATTCATTATTTATCACACAGTCCTTAATGGGCTTGCTAAAGTCTCATGCCATCTCTGTCTAGAGCTACGGCGTAGAAAGGGATAACGTGAATTTGATTGACTTTAAGGATTTTCACACAATTTATTAATGATTGAACTTGTTTACTTTCAGAATTTCTAAACCGCAATTTTTTGTTGCAGGACCAAGAGAGGCATCTCTGCTGCTGTTTATCATTCCTGACTCCTGTATTCTGTGGTTTTTCACAGATTTAACTTATCTATAATTACAGTTGATAATACTCGTAGATAATAGTTGTTCTTAAACCAAAAAAAATGTACATGAATAGACTTAAATAATATACTGTTTCACAGGTTTTTACTGTATTTTATTAATTACGACCGGTTTCGTTTACACATCTTCAGGTATTTACTTTTATTTTCTTAATACCTGAAGATGTGTAAACGAAACCGGTCGTAATTAATAAAATACAGTAAAAACCCGTGAAACAGTATATTATTAAAGTCTACCCATGTACTACAAGTTTCACCAAGTACCAACAACCGCAAGTGTTAACCACTTTTTTTGTAACAGAAATTGATTTATATTGAATGAATTTGATCTAGTTTTGTTTTTGTTTCTAACTTTTTTATATAACCTGTTCGATAAATGGGTATTATTCGATATACACTTTAAGTCTGAGTAAGTTTTTATTATTTTTTATTGACTACTAAACTCGCATTTGACCTCGATCTCGCCTGATGGTAAGCGGCGATGAGGTCGACGATGTAAAGTAATATATATTATAAACGGTGTAATGAAGTAGTAAGTAAAACCAATGTACCAAGGTACACCTGATATATTTATAAATAATATATAGTACAAAAGTTCTATATAGTTCTAGTTGTCTATGGGATGAATGCTGACCTTTATTGAATACCCTCTTTTTGGGAAAGCACTGTCTCCCAAGATACAGGTTCGCCTAGTGTGAGAGTCAGGGTATTGTTCGATTTACTAATTTGTGATGTTTTCAATAAAAAAAAAAAATTTATTTTTTATTCGTGGCTACAGACAAAGGATATCTATAACATACTACACAACAGTATTAATACAGTATGTACGATTGTAAATTATTTTTTCTCACCTAGAAATCTCTCTACTATTACTCTGTTCAATAAAGTTTTTAGCACAAAATCCCTTATCATCACATCGAGGGTCTCGGATGCCTGAAGTAGAACCTTAAATCCAGGAACACTAGGACTTAGGTTAGGTACCTACCTTTACTACGGCCCAAAATAAAAGTCATTAGCTAAAGACTTTACACCATAGTTACCACATAACTTCACTTTCTGCCTGCCTGTAACGTGAAAACAGTTAATACAAAACGATTGGTAATACTCGTATGTATGTAACTAAAGCCACATTTAGATGTAGTAAAACATTTTTGCTAATTTCAAATGAACTTTGGTAATAACTTGACAAAGTTCTGTTATTTCTGAAATAACAGAAGTACTTTGACGGTTTCGGTTTTTTTAATAAATAAGTCTTTATTATCAGGTAATACACCCACAGTACCTACAAGTTTAGTAAAAAGTCAAGTAAAAGTAGAATAAAACATAAAATTGAAAAAAAAAGAAAATAAACAGAAAATTAAATTAAAAGTAAAAAAGGGATTGTTTTTTTTTGTTTCTTATTGTTTCAATAAATAGCTCAGCGCTATGGAAAGAGCTGTGCTCGGAGTTTCTCTGCTGGATCGAATCCAAAATGAGGAGATCCGGCATAGAACAAAAGTTATCGACATAGCTCATAAGATTAGCAAGCTGAAGTGGCAGTGGGCCGGTCACATCTGTCGCAGAACCGACAACCGCTGGGGTAGACGAGTTCTGGAGTGGAGACCGCATTTGGGCAAACGTAGTGTGGGACGCGTCCCTGTTAGACGGAGCGACGATCTGCGCAAGGTGGCTTTATGGCAAGGTGGCAAAGTGGCAAGCTTTATTTGGGATGTAAGGGGGGTCACCAACATCTAAACTCACCTGCACGTGGTGCATCCTGCCGATTAACTAACGAGTCCCTGGCGACCGACTAGTGGCGGTATAACCACTCAAATTCTGGCTGGGTCAAAATACCAGAAGCACGACGACGGGCAGCAGCGTCATCAGGGCAAGCGACCCGGCTACTGCGATCGCCAACCCGCAGGCCTAGCGTGGCGATTATGGCATTACCTCCCATGAATAGCGCAAAAAGAAAACGGCCCCCAGTTCCCTGCTGCCCCATTATTCGTGGTCACGGTAGCGGCCATGGTACGATCTGCGCAAGATGGCTGGCAGCGACTGGATGAGAAGAGCCGAAGATCGGGCTCAATGGCGTGCCCTGGGAGAGGCCTATGTCCAGCAGTGGACTAGAGTAGGCTGCTGATGATTGTTTCAATATGAGAATATAAAACTATTTTTAGTTTAGTTATCCCATTTTATCCCATAGTTCCATACATTTGCATGGGAAAATGCTCACATAGCAATATCAATGCGCCAACTGGCAGACGCGGTTTCTATCAAGCAACTATATACAGTGAATTTCAAAATCTTATGTTCACGCTTTTTCTCGTCTTTTGAACCAAACACAGGAATACCAAGCTTATCTGTGACAGAGCTAAGAATTCCTCTTCATTACAGTCCCCGGACAATCTCTCGTTTGGTTAAATTGACCAATAAACTTAGTTCACGCCAGTGTTAACCGCTAAATAGTTCTGTGACAAGTTTTATTGAAACTCGTCGAGGAAGCAAAAAACAATGCGAAGTATTCGGGTTTTAACGCCAAAATGTGCCACGTCATTAATTTTGTAGCAAATGAAACTTTGTTAACTTTGAGGCAACAATGTAAAATATTCGATTTTTAACACATTTAACTTGGAAATATTTTTGTGGCAAAAGAATGATAGTGATGCTAGTAATAAAGAGACGGTATTTTATTAAATAGATGGAACATGAAGGCTTTTACGGACTTGTCTACTTATTTGATGGAGTTATTTAATTTGTAAAGAATAAAAAATAAACATTTTGAAAATTATTTAAAATAGCAGTAAAATTCAGGGGAAAAGGCATTGAAGGAAATTATAGTTATATATTTATTTTATTTAATAATAATAATAATAAAAATTTCTTTATTAAGGCATAAAACCCATTGGTTTACAAAATAATAATAATTAAATTATAAAATTATAAAACATACAATGAAATAATAATAATAATGTAAAATAAAATAATATAAAATAAAACGTTAGGTACATACATCTACTTTCGATTCCCATCACGCTGCACGGACACCCAGTGTCTCAGGATGGAACAGTTCAGGTACCCACTCAGCGTACGGAGAATCTCGTTGTGAGACACATAGAGACGTTGCCAAAAGGAGGCAACACGTGATCTCATGATCGCGTAGAAATCAGGAACTCTGGCCGCGGCGATGTTCATTTAACACTTTAATGCACAAAAATAGTACATGATGCGAGCTTAATGCCATGCGGCATTTCAAGGAATTAGACACAAGGGTCTTGAACCCCCACTCCAAAAATAACCCCCAAAATCGACAGTTTACATTTTAACCCCTAAATGTTAACCCCCAAAATGTGGAGCTGGTACCGCTTCTGATCTGAAGAGAAACTCTTCACTGTAGAAAATATTTTTTTTGCTGAACTGTTTAGCTAACTCTTTTTTTAATATACTAAACAGTTAACTGGGGGTGTAAACCTGTGGGACATAACCGTTAAATAGTTAAGTTTTAGAAGCTGGAATTAAGGCACTTTAGCTACTGGTTACTGAAATTAGCTACTGACAACCAAACTATTTTTTTATATTTACACTATACCCACATTTTACCTCAATCTCTCCTGATGGTAAGCGGCGATGAAGCGTGCGGGTTCAGTAAATGCCTATTCACTCTGGCCTTGAAGGTCCCAGTTTTGACTGAGGCAGGTTGTTACATTTTTTTTTCAGTATAAACAGCCGTTATTTTAAACTACAATTTATAGTAATTTTAAGCTCAACAATCCCAACATTGGGGATAGTTCCCAGAGTGGGCAAAGCGTGGTTATTAGCCATTCAATTAACTCATTGTTCGAATACAGAACTCTTAGCGCGATTTCTAGGTACGGGGTGCAAAACAATTGTCAACCAGCAAGTCAATTGCTGACTTATTGTCAGTTATTGACAATTAGCTATCTATTTGGTTTTAATTATTATTTATTAGTTTTCAAAGGAATCAATCAAGTTATCATCATCAGCCTATTAATGTCCCCACTGTTGGGGTACAGGCCTCCCATTGGACAAGGGGTTACGGACCATGATCCACTGAGCGGGTCCAGTGCTGATTGGTGGATTTCATACGCCTTCGGAAACTTTTAATTTCCTCAGACATGCAGGTTTCCTCGCGATGTTTTCCTTCACCGTTAGAGTAGTCGGTAAATGTACGTAAGTCTTCGAAAAAATCCGAAAAAGTTGCTTGGAACGGTGGCTGGCAGTGGCTGGATCCACTGCCAGCCGTACGAAGCAACTACTCCAGTAGAAGATCCAAATCCCAATACAGGTATTGAACTACAATAGGTTGCTTTTTCTTGTTCTTGGCGTGTGGTTAGTCCATCCTATTGTTAGAGTAGTTCAGGCCACCCGTTATTTAACGTGTTCTTCGAGGCGCGAAGGGGCCAGATAAAAGTTTGCCACAAGCGATCACCCGTCCTGGTACACTGAAAGAAAAGCTCGTTTGCTTCAAACAAGAACTTGTTTCAATACGACCATATAAAGTCGGCTTGTTAACTTCAACCAAGATCTTAGTCTTATCTTTCAAGTAATTTATTCAAAGGAATAAAAATTACTTTCTGATCTGTCCTCCGATATACAGGAACTTCCTAGTTCGGAGGTCAGCGTTTATTGTTACCTTTTGCTCACTAATTTTATTTAGTTTAATATAACCTATGCTTAAGTTCTTACTTAGAAATAGAAATTGAAAACGTTTATTTAGCGCTGTAAACACCAGAATATAGTACACAATACAGAAGTATACAAAGTTTAATACATGCAGCACAGAACATCTGGTGTGGTACAGTGCCAAAAACTGTACACCAGCTCAGCATAATGCTGAGGCAAGCCACAGCGCTGATTTTCAGCTGGCCCCTCAGTGACTGCACGGACGAAGAAAGCAACAGTGTGTGCGTGTTGTGTTGTATGAACGTGTTTGTTTTTATGAATGGGGATATTAGTGTGGACTATGGATACTTAGTCATCTTACCGCACATATAAACTTATTCTTATTCTTATATGCTGTAAATCAAACAAGCTTTCTTTCAGTGAGGTAACCCTAAACCTTGCTAGACTTGCCAATACTTGCACGATGACTATGCTACAAGCAAGCTACGAGCCTCTCATAATGATGTTGTTTTGTCTGTCCGTACCTCCAGCAGTGATAGCGATCGCTTCACGGTATCGCCCGTGGACAAAGGGGTTGGCTACTGTTTATTACCTTTTCTATATAGCTAGTACTACTTATGATAAATATCTATACTGTATTACGAGTAGGTACCTACATTACAACTACTCGTAGATACATCGATCTGAATAAATGATAGAGCAATAAAATTTTGATAATGTTAAATATTGTACAGAGCTTTTATTAAATTAAATTTAAAAAATATTATAAAGTCTTTGTTTTCAAACGGTTAATACTTGCGGTTGTTGGTACTTGGTGAATAAATTAACAATTAATTAAATTAATTAAAATAAGACATTATAAATTAAAATTATTTGAATTTATTATTCTTCTTCTAAGTCGTATTCCTCATTGCTGAGGGTCGTGATCATTCTAAGGAATTAATCACATAGAACGACTCTCGTGGCAGATTTAATGGGGTGGTTTGCCATTGCCTTCCCCATTTCACACACTGGTTATCTCAGTGTGCAGTTTTCCTTACGATGTTTTCTTTCAACGTCAGAGCATGTACGTAAGTCTATGGAAAAAACCGAACAACTCATTGGTAGGTACATGACATTGCATGGTTTCGAACTCGGAGCTCCCGCATGGGAGTCCAACGTCCTAGCCACGACGCCACCGACACTTATCTCAAATTTAGTATTACCTATATGTATATAAATTTTATAATATAAAATCATAATCGGTCTAATTATTATAAGAAGTAAAAAAAAGTTTCTCGAAAAAAGTTGGAGCACACTGAAAGAAATATTTAGTTGTTAATAACCAAAGCTTTTAGCCTGTAATGTGGAAACAGTGACTAAAAAAACCATTGTAATTGTAATCAAATCCACATGTAAAGTAAAGTAAAAGAGCGTCTGTGGCACAGTGGCTAGGACACCGGACACCCATGTGGGAAGTCCGGATTCGTAACCATGCAGTGCCATGTACCAATGAGTTTTTCGTATTATTCGAAAACTCACGTACATTTTCCGACTGCTCTAACGGTGAAGGAAAACATCGTGAGGAAACCTGCACACTGAGATGACCAGTGTGTAAATGTTAGGCACAAAAGATCCTCAAGGGTCGAAGTGCCGCTGGGTTATTCCCGGCCTATCATAAGATAAGATAAAGTATAGTAGTGTTTAAACCACTTTTTTTACAAAGTTTTGTTATTTCTGAAATCAATTTTCTACTTCCTAACCATGCTGTGTTTACACGTTAAGGGTTACGACCTAGCTCATAACTTTATATTGATTTTTCTGTAATTTCTATGGTTGTAATCTGTTGTGTTTACCTAATACATAAATTAAATTAAATTAAATTAAATTAAATTAAATTACCGAAGTAGTTTTAAATCTTTAACACTGTACATTGGACAATAAATTAGGTCTTACCTTTAGTACTCTGTCGCATTATCTTTTTTGACACTTTCATACGAATGTCAAGAAATCATTACAAAAACTTATTAAGTCAGGGTTCCATGTGTCTTTTTCAAACCTTCAATATGCCATCAGAAACTAAGAAATCATATATAAGTCTTTGTTCAACGCAACTCGACCGACTCCCGCGCAGTTCGTACGAATAATAAAATCGATTATTTCTTGCTATAAAAACTCCCCACCCCAGAACAATACAAAAAAAATTATTGTTAAAAAGGGGTGGGGTCTGATTTAGGTCTGACTGTTAGAGAGGGATAGATGCAGTTGCAAAAAATTTTATAAGTAGTTTTATGTAGGTAGAGTAGGATGGATGTAGTTTTTATGTTTATAAAGGTGAATGTACACTTGGCACTTGTCCGAATGTATTCATACTTCGAACATATTATACATACATACCTTCACGTAATATCCTTTACGGGGTGAGCAGAGAGAACGGAGCGCCACGAGTCCCTGTCTTGGCATGCCTCTCTTCCTTCCTCTATAGTCATTCGTCGTTTATATATTAAAATTTAAGAGCATGGGAGCAAGAAAATCATACAAGTTATCAACATCAGCCTATTAATGTCCCCACTGTTGGGGCACAGGCCTCCCATGATCCACCGAGTGGGCCTAGTGCTGATTGGTGGATTTCACACGCCTACGGAAACTTTTAATTTCCTCAGACATGCAGGTTTCCTCACGATGTTTTCCTTCACCGTTAGAGCAGTCGGTAAATGTACATAAGTCTTTGAAAAAATCCGAAAAATTTATTGGTACATGGCATGGTTTCGAACCCGGACCTCCGCATGGGAGTCCGGCGTCCTAGCCACTAGACCACCGACGCTTTTTAACTTAAACACAAAACTGTAAAAACAAAACGCAACTTTCTCGAACATAATTCCAATTAACCATTCCAACAATATTTCCTATTTAAGCGCAAGCGATTCTAATTACATTTTCCAATTCAGTAAATTCCAATAAGTGTAAACACCGTAATAGTTCTTATTGGAATACTAAGCTACATTCGTCTTCATAAAAGAAAATAAATAGGTATTAAGTAAATGCTGACATAGAGAGCAAGATGTGAGGTGGTAATTTGGCGGGAAAATGTGGCAATTTGGCGGGAAAATGAGGCAGTTTGTTCCTAAAGTCACGTAGACCGTTGCGTCTACCTTAGTTTAGTACAGAAACAGAGTTACACGCAACTATTGTTGTGTTTACCTTTATGCTAAGAATGGCCGAGTGAAGATTTTGAAATAGAAATATTATTTATTTGTAAATATGGATAATGCAGATGTTACATTGTGTTTCAGTATCACCATATTCTGCCCGAAAGCGTACACATTTTTGTTCAATTAATAAATCAATCATAAATCATCATCAATAATTAATCAATCATAATAAATTAGTAAAATAATAATAGAGGTAACAAAACAAATACATAATTTTTTTTACTGAAAACATTGGATATTTATTAAGAAAGCATAAGCAGTTTTACCAAAATTAATAGATCTCAAATTAATGTTCTGTATCGAATTTGAAGAGTAAAAATGCACTTCGAAATGTAACTCCTAGCGCCATCTAGTTAAATTACGAGTTACTAATAATTAATAAAAATACGTATCAAAATTAAATAATGGTAAAAGTACCTATTTATTATTATCATTGAAATTATTATTTATTACTTACCTACATCTTTTAAATGAACAGCAAAGAACGAAAAATATAAAATAAGTATACGAATCTCAGATTTATGTACAGCGCCATCTAGTGCCGAGTAGCACCATTACGAACTGTTTTATAACTGAGTGTATTACACAAGGGTTAAAATACCATGTGTGTGAGTTAAGGCAAAGCGCGGGGGGTGTTCGAAGTTTGAAATTTAGGCGGCAGAATTATTTCGACTTTTAACGCTTTTATTTTGTCCAGCCAGCCGCATTCTAGCTCTCGTTGAATTGTTCAAATGCAGAATGCTTGATTCTTTGTTGTCAAGTGCTGTTTCCATCCAGGATTATGAATTACCTACCTACCCATTGATTGTTTTTCACTAATAATTTGCTCCGTATATACACTCCACCAAAAAAGAGTAGAAATTAAATTATGGCAACTTTCCATACATTGATGACATTTCCATACTATTTCAGTAGATGTTGCCATTATTTAATTTCTTCTCTTTTTTGACGGACATTTCAGACATTTCATTCTTCATTTAATGTAGGTGAGTTACTTTATTTAATTAAATGAACAATTTACGACAAAATGTCCGTCAAAATCTTTCCTTTAATGTTGCATGTTTAATAGTATAAAATAAACATCATAAGCTTTAACTTAAATTGTAATTTTCAGTTGTAATTCTGGAATCTGAATATTAGATTGACACATAACATTGTAAAGTGGTCAGTGTGTGTGTGTAATCTCCACGACACAGGCAACGCCTAGTGTGGAGGTTATAGTTTAATGTGAAATGTTAATTAATATGTGGTAAAGGAATTTTTTTTTTTTTTTTTTTCAAAAACATGGTCGAAACCTACCTTGCTTACGTAATACTTTAGACCTAACCTAATAATCTTGGCGTCCCTATATATAATAATATAAATCTATCTACCTATATGCACTTAATTTTTTCTAGATGTCTACAGATTAGACATCTATAGGTAGAGCTTATAGCTCTGTTCTTATCTCGTCCCTAATTTTTGAAAACGGATCTAGATAGGAGGCGTAAATTTTTTTAATGTTGTCTATGGATAGGGCGAGTCATTCTTTTTTATCACTAATAACAATACAGAATAGTTGTATTCTTCTTCATGTAATTTTCCTCATTGAAAAGGGTCGAGATCATTATATGGAAATGACCACTAAAATCTTTCTTTAATATAAGATTTAATGGGGTGGTTTGCCATTGCCCTTCTCCACTTCACATACTGGTTATCTCAGTGTGCAGGGTTACTCACGGTGTTTTCCTTCACCGTTAGGGTTGGTTCCCCTGGGTCAAGTACAGTCCTTAGAGCAGCCGGTAAATGTACGAAATCTTTCGAAGAAACCGAAAAATTCATTGGAGTAGGTAAGTATATGAAAGCATGGTTTCGACCCCGAACCTTTCACATGGCAGTCCGACGTCCTAACCAAGCCACCGACGGTCTTAGAATAGAGGTGCTGACTTAGAAAATCCTTAGAAACCTAATCAGAAACACTAATCAAGTAACTACTCGTACTTACATACAATCGCGGTAGGTCTAACCAGAGCCGGAGACTTGGAGCCCAGAGCCTCAACAAGAGAAGGGCCTCCACAAATTGATTTTACAGAAGAGATCTGTCCTCCGAGATACAGGAACTTCCTAGTTCGGAGGTCAGCGTTTATTGTAAACTAACTTGTTGCTCACTAATTTTATTTAGGTTAATATAACATATGCTTAAGTTCCTACTGGTGTATGGACTATGAATACTTTGTCATCTTCTTATTTTTCGTCGAAAAAAGCTCGCAACGTTCCATTTGCCTAATGAGTTCCTACTATTCACTTTTGTCTATTTCTTTCCTTGTATCATACCATACCTTCATCAGTTCGTTAAAAGCATATCGGTTGTGTATTGAAAAACTGTGAAAAAATATATTTCCGTTTGAAATTTCGAAAATAAATATCCAGGGTCTCCACTTCTTCGTTGCCTCATGCCCTCCCAACCTTCAGACCCGCCCGTGTCTAAGAAACCGGATAGTACCGTAACTAAACGTCTTTGATTAAGTAATGAATAGAGACAGCCTCTCATTATGCTCTCATAATAGCCACTTATCCTTCAATATACAATAAAGATCGCGTAAAGGCACGCCGCTTGAGAGAATATATTTTTACGCCTTTAGAACCGATTCCGGAGCTTCCAGCGATTTTGCATATTCGAACCGATCCCATAAAAATCAATAAACCGACAAATGGATTTCAAATTGGGTTGGAATCGATTTCGTTTCAAATCTTAATAATTTTTATATTTTGTTCTAATTTAATTCTGTCAAAGTTTTTATACTAGCCAGCTATGGACCAAGCCTTCAGCATCCTTCGAGTTTGGTTCGAAACCATGCAATGCCATGTACCAATACCAGCGGTCACCCATCCTGATTTTGGACGCGGAAAACGTTGCTTAACTTGTACGATCACACTCACTTTTTCACAAAGTGTCACGATCATCAGAAGCTCTATGGTGAAAATAGAGCGTCGGTGGCACAGTGGCTAGGACAACGGACTCCCATGCCATGTACCAATGAGTTTTTCGTATTTTTCAAAGACTTACGTACATTTACCGACCGCTTTAACGGTGAAGGAAAACATCGTGAGGAAACCTGCACACTGAGATGACCAGTGTGTAAAATGGGGTAGGCACAAAAGATCCTCAAGGGTCGAAGTGCCGCTGGGGTTATTTCCCCCTATCATAAGATAAGATAACGCCTTTCGTATCTTAATGAAGTTACCTCGAGACTGCAGCGCGTCGCACACCAGGTCCCCAACTATTTCGCTATCATCAGAAGCCGGGTCGGGCAGAGGGGTTTCTGACTCAAATAATGGACTTTTAAACGTAAGCAAGGATATTTATAGGAACAGACTGTATGGAAACATGCTAAAGGTGCACCAGACTGCGAACAAAGGAGGCCACTGTTGTATTTTGTTCGATTAGGCCGCTTAATTGTTTTAAAAGTTTTAATGTTTTACGTTCATTTTATATGTAAGTATTTTATTTTACTTTTTACTAAGTTTAGCTTGTACCTACTTTTATTAACTACCTACTTACTACTTACCTATTTTTTATTGCACAATCGTCAGGGGATGTAATGGGAATGACGTTTCAATACTAGGTCTTTATGTATTTATTTATGGACCAAGTTTTTTCACCCTCACATTTTTATGTATGAAAGCCGTGGGTGGCCATTCTTTTGTATTACTTATGTATGAGTTATAAGTACCTATTGATTTATTTTTTAACAGCCGACCGAATTTGTTTTTTTATCAGAGAATTTTTTCGACTGTTCTTAGCCATGTCTGATAAAGATTGGATCAGGGGTTTTCAAAATGTTGGAGCATCTTGGATGTCAAATTATATTTCTGGAACGGTAACTACTATAGCTATACAATACAATTATTCTTTATTGCACACAGGACAAAAATACAGAACAGAAGAAAAGATACAAAATACAATTACAATGAGCGGCCTTATAGCTTTAAGCTATTTCTTCGAAGCAACCTTTGGGTGATGGAATTTTTGTAAAATACAACTTTACAATTTTATTTTATTTTACTATGGGTGTAATGCCTGAGAAAAATTTAATTTATTAATTTAGGTATTAACGTTCCCAGATTTTCATAACCTCAATTTTGGTATTCATTCATGATAGTTAGGTATTTGAAAAACACGCAAAAAATAAAATCGTCTTTAGATTTAGGTAACTAAAACCGGCTTGCGCGAAAGTCGACTTAAGAGAACACCCGAGAGTTAGTGACTAACCCGGGTTATATCACAAAAATGTCTTGCACCAATGCTAACTCTTATTTTTTTATGAAACCATAGACAATTCGCGAGTTAATTCAGGATTATCAAACCCGGGTTAGGAACATTTAACCCGTACTTTCGACCAAGCGGCCCTTACTCCATAAATTATGATTTTAGTTTCAGATTTTTATGTATAATATTCAATTATACGTCTCATACATTTATAATTAAAAACAATTATTATTTACATTGAGTTTATAATTAACCATAATAAATAAAATTAGTCTTTATTGTCAGGTTATACCCATAGTGCCTACAAGTTTTATAAAAAGATAAGTAAACTCACAATGAAACATAAAAAATAGTAATTGAAAAGTAATGAAATGAAATTAACCAGAAAACAGATAATACATTTCAATTCTAAATTAAACGAAGTGTTGGCGAGTACATTTCGTGACTATGATATTGATAATCCACTAAATACCTACCTATTAAGGTATAAGAAGTTATTTTTATTAACTTATTTCAACTGTACTGCTTATTATTTAAACTGTACTACGTTGTACAGAAATTGTTGCCCCCAGGCAGAATCATAGAATTAAAAAAAAACAAAGCAGCTACTGGCAGGTAAATCAGATAGCAAGCGATCCATGAAAAATGACTCCAAAGCTTTTTCTAATTAAAAAAAAAGTAGCGACAATAGAGTTCTTAATTTAAATTCAAATGTTGCAAAAAAATTACCCCTTATTTTGTGTCACTGCGATGAAACAATGGCGTTCGAAATTTGACTACGTCTTTTGATACTTTTTGATTTAAAGCTGACATTTCAAAGAGTTGGGAGTAGCAGTGCGTCCAATGAAATAAAAAGACAAACAAAAGGACAGTTTTTTTAATTCAAAAACGTTATTACCGTTTCGATTTTAATCAGTTTTTAAAAGGAAATCGTTTTTTTTACGCTGGCAATTTCATTTTAGTTTTTTTACAGTACTCTAATGTATGAGAGGAGTTTCTCCCGCGCTTTTGTGGCGTCCACGTCAGCTTTGTTTCGATTTGTCTTGCAAATTGTTTTACAGTAGTGCTTTTCTAGTAAGAATGGTGTTTCTTGCTCGAAGAACTTCGACAAGATGTGAATAATGTGTGGGACAGTGAAGTAAAGTCAAATAAGACGCTGCAGCCCGATCCGTACTTGGCTGGATTTTGAAGAGCCACACTGCGTCCGGGACGCCTTCTTATTTGGTTCGGATGGCGCAGAAGCGTGGAAGATTCTCCCAGATAGCATTGAAATGTGTCACACCAGCATTTTAATGAAGACTTGAAAGAGTTGTTTACATCAGACATGGCTGTATGGGCTCAGTTTTCTTTGCCTTAAAAAAAAAACAACTAATGTATGAGAGAGAACAAGATCTGCTGATTAGATATTATAGGAACTGGGACATATTTGTTTTTTTTACAACTTATAAAATGATAGAAATAATTCTATAAATATTAGACCTAAAAACCATACAATGTAGAACTTCTTCGTCTTAGCCGTATTTCTCATTTTTGAGGGTCGTTATCATTCTTTGGAATCAACCATATGGAACGACTCTCTTGGCAGATTTTTATTTTATTTTATTTTTTATTTTATTTTATTACAGGTTATTTGTACAGCAAAACAATTATACAAGTACTTGTCTTAAAAAGTTATAACGCCAATTACACAATAACTCAAAATTAATTTTAATTAAATAGCACTAAATATGTAGAAGAAATAGAAATAGAATTACAATATGTGGTTATTTGTGTATGTGAAGGTGTGTAAGATGGTGTGAAGGTGTGTAAGGTGGTGTGTTTGTGTGTGCTGTGTGTATTTCCTTTTACCCTTGCCTAAACGCTCGGAAAGAGCCCTTCGAGCTCTCTGAATATATTGCCCTTGAGTCATAAAAATTAGTAGATTTAGTAGGGTAGTTTGCCATTGCCTTCCCCATTTAACACACACTGGTTATCTCAGTGTGCAGGTTTCCTCACGACGTTTTCTTCACCGTAAGAACAGTAGAACTACCAACTGCCATATTTCTTATTTTTGTTCCGATTTATTTTAAATTTAGTGAGATTTAAAGCGACAATTTTTATTTTTTTTATTTTTATACACTACTGTACTTACGTACATTTGCCGACTAACGGTGAAGGAAAACATCGTGAGGAAACCTGCATGTCTGAGGAAATTAAAAAGTTTCCGAAGGCGTGTGAAATCCACCAATCAGCACTGGGCCCGCTCGGTGGATCATGGCTCGTACCCCCTTGTACAAGGGAAAGCCTTTGCCCCAACAATGGGGACATTAATAGGCTGCTGATGATGATAACTACGTAGTGATGAGATGAGCAAAATACCTCGACAATGAGTATTACAAATTATCAAGCCACAGAACACCTTTATCTTTTTAAAGATGGCACGTGTCACAAATTATTTATTTTATGCACCAATTTGAGGGTAATAATTTTTGAAATTGTACAGAAACGGCTCGAGCATGTTTATTGAGTTATTACACCATACCTTGCCATTAAGAGTGATGGAAAAATGCTCAGAACTATTATTAGTCTGGTTTTAAGTAATCTTCATAAACTATCATGATAAGTTACCGCTCTATAAAATGATAATATCTTCGATAGATGTGTGCGATAGATTTAAGCCACAGGATTCGTACTATTCCTTTAACGAGTTTTTAAATGATAAAAACCTATGACATACTTGTGATTTGATTATAATTAATGATTATGATTTGATTACCTATTTTAAGGTAAAAAAAATGATTAAAACCTTATTGACATGTATTTTTACTAATAAAATTAATTTGAATTTGTAATATAGGTAAATGTCTTTGAGACAATAAGCAAACATTGTATCAATTCATCATATCATTACATGCTTACGTTACTGGAAAGGTAAGTAGTTACTTGGTAGATAAAAAGTGTCTAAACCTACATGAAAACGAGGTTTTATATCTAACGGCAATGTCTAAACATAGCCGTGGGACGATCTGTCTAGACTAGACCGGGAAATACAAAAAATAGATGCGACATAACTTTGTGAGCATGTAATTCAAAATAGATTCAGTAAAACCTTAAATACTAGTAGATTGTATCACTATAAAGCACTAAAATAGTATATAATATATTTAATTTACGGCGTGGGCGCTATATTAAATCCAGAGCGAAGCGAAGGATGTAATGTAATGTAATAACGGGCTGATTTCCGCAACTCGACGTCTCAAGCGCCTATTTTGCGTGTGAAGCGAAGGATATGAGTAGAATCACAAAAACAAAACTTTTAGAAAAAGACAATGCCTATTGCAATAAAAATCTTGAAGAATCCATCGTAGTTGGTATTTCTGTTCGGCGACTAATCTTAAGTCTATGACCTAGCATGTCGATAGCAATCTAGACCTAGGTATTATAACGTATCCGAGGCAGCATGTGTACAAAACGCTGTCATGGATCGTATGACGGTTTTTATCCATCGACTAACATCTATCGGCCATGTGTTCTAATGCCATCTACAGGGTGGAGGAGAATTATCGTGTTGGGCGTGAATAAGTTGATAACTCGACTTGTACAAAGAATCAAAACGAATTAATTTGGCGTTTTTGGGACATTTAAACTTCATAAATTTTCTGTGCCTTCCTAGTTAGATTTTTTTCGCCATAGTTAACACATCGAGCGCCAAATTAATTCGTTTTAATTTTTTTTGCAAATCGTATTATCAACTTGTTCGGTTTTGTCGATTGATGGATTTATGGCGGTTTCCCACCACAACGTCGGCGCATGCGTTCTGCGCGCGAAAACAATCGCTATCGCTTTTCATATACTCGCGATTTCGTGTGTGGTGTCCAGAGAAATACATTTTTTCTCCTCAAGACTTGAGTTTTATTTCGTGGGCGCGTTCAGCCCCACATTGGTGACCCCTCCTATTCCGTTTCACAATCGCTACAGTGTGCTGAAGGAGTTAACAAAGTGTCGCAATTTTTATTAGCCACTTTAACAACCGATAGGTTCAGCTCCTTAAGTTTAAATCTACAAGCAATATTTTATTACAATAATGTAAAAAAAGAAAGTCATTCAAAATGGAGTTTCATTTACGCGGGTTTGTTAGAAGAAATCCTTTTTAGAAATATGCGCACCCATATGTTTCATTTTTTAATGTTTTTTGATAATAATATAGTGTTCTACAATAAAGTGTAAATAGAGAAAGTGATTAATTCCATAAAAAGAAGGTAGACAAAGACAAAGCAAATGAAATATTTTTTCGTAGTAAGTTAACACTCTGATCGACTCAAACACGTCACCGTTTAATATTTTAAACTGTTATTAAAAGTATAAAAAATATTTAAAAAAATTATCTAAAAATATATTCCTCTTACGCGCTTAATGCTCTAATTGTTTATTTATTTATCTATCAATATAGCATCACCCTTTACGCCTCTTAAGCAACAGGCAGATGTTCCAGCAAGTGTCTAACTCTATCTATAAATTAGCATAAGTTAGGTTTCTAGTCAGTAAGTGAGGATATTGATACCTAGATAAGATATAACTTTTGTACTAACAGGTGATTGTTACGGGTCGTTAATTTCATATTATAGTGTTGGTTTATAGTTGATAAGACCATACTTGGAGATAAAGTAAGATCTACGTTGCTAATAAATAATTGAACCTATAAAGTATACTTTTTATAATGTATAAGTACCTAAGTAGGTTTAATAAATTAGTGTGCTGATGAGCTTTTTTTTTATGTATAATTAAACCCGCATTTGACCTCGATCTCGCCTGATGGTAAGCGACGATGAGGTCGACGATGGAGCATGCGGGTCCAGTAAATGCCTATTCACTCTGGCCTTGAAGATCCCAAGGTTGTAGTTTTCGGGAAATACAGACGCCGGCAGGCTGTTCCATTCCTTAGCCGTTCGCATAATGAACGAAGAAGCAAATCGCTTCGTACGAACAGATGGGATATCAACAACATAAGGATGGAACCCCTCCCCGCGCCTGGTAGTCCGAAGGCGGAATGGAGATGCTGGAATTAGGTCGTGCAATTCCGATGCGCACTCTCCGAAATGTATCCTATAAAATACCGATAGACAGGCAACCTTGCGCCGATGTTCCAGACTTTGCAGTCTAGCCTCCACCAGCGATTCGTCACCTATAAGGCGCTTAGCGCGTTTCTCCACTGAGTCAAGGGCAGCCAGTTGGTACTTAGCTGAGCCGTCCCACAGGTGGCAGCAGTACTCCATGCATGACCCGACTTGGGCTTGGTAAAGGTTTAAGAGCTGTCCCGGCGTGAAGTACCGCCTAACCTTACTCAGGATGCCCAATTTGTTGGCTGCGGTCTTAGCTTTTGACTCAAAAGAACTAAAAAAAAAAAAAAAAGCTGGCTAAACAGAACGTCTTTACGGGTCCTGAGCCTTTTGTTGGACTCTCAATGAGTACCATCAAAACAGCCATTAAGGCTAAAGCCAACCTGCATATGGTGGAGTGGTCAAAAACGACCAACTTAAAACACTCTAAGAGGTTCATTGGAAATGGTGGCACGGCTGGGTGCAGGAAAATCTACAACCATAGCAGGAGTCTCACCCGTCTCATTGTAGGGGCGTTCACAGGCCATTTTGGCACTAAGAACCTCGTACACAAGATGCGACTGGCAGACAATCCCACCTGTAGAGCCTGTGGTGACACCGTTGAGTCAATGGAACACTTGCTGTGCGAATGTGACTCGTTGGAGACTCGGTTGGAGGGCGTATGAGTCTTCTGATTAATCAAATTTAAAACCTTCGGTCTACTCCGGTTCCGGTAAAACCACCTCCGTAACATCCCTAATATGACCAGTCGGGAAAACTAAAAGTCAACTTTTTGCACTCACCTTGTATAAAATTAGTATTAAAACACTTAAATTAATGCTTTAGATAAAGCCGACAATTACGTATGTATTCTTAAGAGATCCAGCAATAATTTAAGTGCATACATACTCAAATTATTTGCTACCAGTCCCGATTAGCACATAACTGGACTTAAGCCATAAAATAGATAAGTACTTATCAGAAGAGAAACTCGGCAGTGGCGTCCTAGAGCGTGACACTCACACATTACGAACACAAAATTACGTAATATAAGTATAATTTTGTACCTAGTTTATTTTTGTTTGTAAGTAAAGTAAGTAAAATATACTTTATTGCACAAATAGAAAACAACAAACATGAGATAGATAAGGAAAGCATCCAAACATCAATCATCATCATTTATCCCGTTAGCATTTATTACTATTATAATTTATTATAATCTCTTATTTTATATTGCGGTGCCCTACTCAGGGTTTCATGTATGATCACATAATATATTTTTAAGACCAATTGTAACACATGAAAAACAATAAATGGTATGAGTATGAGTATGAAATAGTGAAGCACCATTTAGGCGGCCTTATCGCTAAGAGCGACTTCTTCCAGGCAACATTCGGGCAGAGGAATGTTTGTTTGTTTAGTTCTTTTTTACAATTGTATTTATTAATTGTATGGGTTGCATTTTGGCTGAAATGTGCGTTTTTTATTATTATATTCTACTTAATAATTTTCTAGGTCCAGTATGCTGACGATTCATGGAGTAACTAAGCATAAGTAAAAAAAATGACGACTTGTTCTCCCTATAGTATTTTCTTAGTTTTTATTTTTACGTGCTTAGTCACACACGTTGTGTGCTAGTTTCATTTTTTTTAATTGGTTTGGTTTAGTTTGGAATACTATATAATAATATTTAATTAGATCAGCGAAAACTCCATCTAAATCCGTTCAGTTAGTTTTACGTGATGCGCGTTCAAACAAACAGACATACAGACAAATATATGAACATAAATTTCATTTCTACGATTTTATTATATGTTTTTTAGGTTCCTGTGAAGTCTGATTTTTGTTACATAGAACGTATTGCAGTATCACCAACGATATATATTTTTCACCGACGATATTTGGAACTCTATATGAACTGGTACAAACCCTCGAATGGTGATATGTCTGATTTCCGTTTGAATATAAAATCTAAAAATTTACGCCAGGAGAAGTATTACCGTTTAAATTAGTTTTTTTCTCTCAGTTTAGTATTAAGTTTCTCTTCTGGTGCCTACCTATTTTGTGCACTTAAGTTGAAGCTTAAGCACTTGACAGTTATAAATAGACAAAGGAGACTCTTAAGCACAGTTAAACGTCATTTATTATTTCTTAATATCATCTTTCTTAAATAGATATCTTAAAAGCATCGATATAGAGCTGAAAATTTGATGCAACTGAATCGTGGCATAAGTTTAATTTGAAATTAAAATTATTTGTAACTAGTGTTGTGCAGAATTTCCATTTCAGGTCTCTTTTTGGTCTTGGTCTCGTTACATTCACTGAATTTACTTTACAAATACAAATATTCTTTGAATGAATGAATACTCTTTATTGCACAAAATTAGTGTGATACAATGCGTACAAAACGATTAATACAATCTAGGCGGTCTTATCGCTAAAAGCGATCTCTTCCAGACAACCTTCTGGTGGAGTAATTTTGGTGGAAAAAGGTAGGTTGTGCACCGTTTACAATAATATATATATATAATATACCCATACAAATAAATATATTTATATATAAATATCTACATATACACACACACACATATATACATACATACATAATATTGAAATATAACTAGAAACCAAAGTTGTGGAAAAGTAAGGAAGGAAGGAGTCATTGGGATAGATAGTGGGCCTTAACCTGTGCCTTGAAAATATCTAAGGATTTGGCTTGTCTTATGGATACGGGTAAAGAATTCCAGAGACGGATAGCATGGACAGTGAAGGATTGGTCATAAAATTTAGAAGTGTGGATTGCACATTCTTTATTGCACACAGAACAAAAATACAGGTCAGAAGAAAAGATATAAAATACAAATACAATTGGTGGCCTTATAACTTTAAGCTGTTTCTTTCAGGCAACCTTTGGGTGAAGGAGTTTTTGTAAAATACAATGTAAGCGGGTGCAAGAACGATTTAAATAATATCAAGTAATAAAAATACTATAAATATAGGTACTTAATAAATAATAATTTTTTTTTTTTATGTATAACTAAACCCGCATTTGACCTCGATCTCGTCTGATGGTAAGCGACGATGAGGTCGACGATGGAGCATGCGGGTTCAGTAAAGCCTATTCACTCTGGCCTTGAAGATCCCAAGGTTGTAGGTTTCGGGAAATACAGACGCCGGCAGGCTGTTCCATTCCTTAGCCGTTCGCATAATGAACGAAGAAGCAAATCGCTTCGTACGAGCAGATGGGATATCAACAACATAAGGATGGAACCCCTCCCCGCGCCTGGTAGTCCGAAGGCGGAATGGAGATGCTGGAATTAGGTCGTGCAATTCCGAGTAATGTTATGTATACATGATATAAGGAAAAAACATAGATAAACACAATACATTCTATAGGATTTTATTACACATAACCACATTGCTGTTCGTTCGTTCTGTTTACTAACCGTTCAAGCTGTAGTTTGGAGATTGTGCACTCAAACTATATAAAAGTATTTTAAACGTACGTCGTGAGGAAATATGTAACCTGTAAGAAAATACTTTCGGCAGTTTTAACCCACCAATGAATTTAATTTAATTCGGAGATGTAAATTAAATTAAAATTAAATTAAATTCATTTATTTAACAGACAAAAAAGTCCAAAAATGTTAGTAACAATTTTAACTTAAAAACTATGTTAGTAGATATAATAGTATTTTGAGGTAGGTATGAGTAGATTAGGCACTGTACAGGAGCCAACCAGCACAGAGATCTATCCGAGTGCCAGCTGCATACAGTGTCTCATAATATGACAGTTGGGCTTAGTTTAGTTTGTTTTTAAATAACTACCAATAGATTCTACGAAGTAAACCCAGAGATACGTATATACTTGGGAAATATCTATGTGTAAACTAATGAGTACACCAAAATAATGTAAATAAAATAATATGTACATGCACACCTACCACAAAATCATATAACTTTATGTGTTATATGCAGTGATCGGATAATCGGATGCTTATTTACCTGAAGTCAGTGATTGGCTTATATGGAATGCACTTTTGTATCGAAAAAATCCCGCGATTCCGGGATCGCCTAATTTAGTATTCTAACCATATAATTGGAAGCACAATTGTCTAAAGTTCAGTGGTTTGTTAATATGGAAAGCACTTCTGTATCGAAAAAATCCCGCAATACCGGGATAGACAAATTTTGTATTCTAACTAAAAAGTTAATGTAAATTAATATTACGAACGTTATAATTTGTATAAATACAAGATAATTTAAAAAATAGGACATTCAGGGTGATTTTGTTATGTATTTATATGCTTTTGTGGCAGGTGTGTGTGTATTATATTAGCTACAGAATTAACTAAATTTCTACGCCTAGGACTATGATACTTAATTTATTGTAGTTCTGGTCTTGGTCTTGAACTTCTTTCAAATTGATGCTCCTATATTCTGGTCTTGGCCTGTAATTCCAATCTTAGTTTTGCTCATCACTACAAGCTACAAGTGACATGTATTGATTGTTACGTTCTGCAATTACTTGGTGAAATTGCCCAGTGTTGCCATAAATCCAATAAATTGACGTTATGATTGCCCGTTGCCACCGCGCGGCAATGATAAAGCCAAGCGCCAGAGTGATATAACTCCATATATCGTAATAATGCCACTTATTATAGTTTATGTGGTGTAATGTATGATTTATGTTATGACAGTTCTGTTTATTATCGAAAATGGTTTGTTTTTAAAGGTACCCACATTATGGTACTTACCTAAGTAAAGGAAATTAATAATCAAAGTGTAACTTAAGATAGAGATAAGAATATGATTTTGAAGAAATGTTTTTGAATCACATTTTTGATAAGAAAGTTTAAGGCGAGAAGACAATCATCATCATCATCAGTCTATTAATGTCCCCACTGTTGGGGCAGAGTAAAATAATATATCATTGTCTTCTCAACAAGCGTCGGTGGTCTAGTGGCTAGGACGCCGGACTCCCGGAGGTCCGGGTTCGAAACCATGCAATGCCATGTACCAATGAATTTTTCGGATTTTTTCGAAGACTTATGTACTTTTACCGACAGCTCTAACGGTGAAAGAAAACATCGTAAGGAAACCGGCATATCTGAAGAAATGAAAAATTTCCGAAGGCGTGTGATCAATCCATCAATCAGCATTGGGCATGCTCGATGGATAATGGCCCGTACCCCCTTGTGTAAGGGTAGGCCTGTGCCCCAACAGTGGGGACATTAATAGGCTGATGATGATGATGATGATGATACATTTTACTCCAAAATGAGCTTTGCTTATCAATGATTTCAACGATACTAGTTGTTTTTACATATCTTTAAAATTGATGAAGTTATTAGCTTTTGAAAGACGAGAAAAAACGTGACACTCTTCTTCCAAACATGCACCCAGACTCCCATACTTCACGAGTTATAAGATATTTTCATATCAAAAGTATATTCATGACTCTTAAGTAGGTACTATGGTATGTATTTCATGTGATTATTTCATTTAATTATAATTATTTTCGTAAATTGATACGATATCATTAAAATAGTTTTTTTATTAATGCCAAAGTACCGATTTTATATTTTCTTGGTTACGTAATATTTTATTACCACGTGAACGATTTTTTTTAGTATTATAACTTCTAGTAATCTATAAGATATTTATGTAAATTTTAATAAGATTCCCGCATTTTAACTCTCATAATGTAACATCGTAAAAACATGATTAAACACCATTTATTGAGCGTATAAAACGTAGCTTTCGTACCAATAAAAAAATATTAAAATTCTTAATCTCTTATTAAAAAGAGAAATAACTTTCCTGTTTGGTGGGAATGGTGGCAATGACAAACAGTTTTATTAAAAAAAAACTACTTTGTCTATGATTTTAATTTTGGTTCATTTGCATGCGGTGCCAGTTTCGGATATTTTTTGAACGAAAGTCTGAATAAATTATGTGAGGACAATATCTTCAAGAAGGGGACAAGGAAGCTGTAATTAAAATATGGGCGAAGTCTTAGGGTTGGTACAAGCTGCTGTATCACTTTTTTTAATCACGTAAGTATAAGCACGGTTTTTAAGAATTAGGTGGGAAGTAAATTCGAAAAACTTGAAAAAACTTTCAGCAACTGGATGAGAAGAGCCGAAGAGCCAATGAGCCCGGTTTCCGGGAGAGGCCTACAGCCAGCAGTGGCCTTCATATATTTTGTTAATGATGATAACATTTGTTGCTAAGCAGATCACAGGTTCTGTATACCCCTGATGATGATGGCTACGTACTAATACTTACATTAATTTATTTTCTTATATAGGAACTTAGCGTATCGTATTGTTATCATTAGCCTATTAATGTCCCCACTGTTGGGGCGCAGGCCTCCTCTTGACCAAGGGGGTACGGGCCATGATCCACCGAGAGCGGGCCCAGTGTTTATTGGTGGATTTCACACACCTTCGGAAACTTTTCATTTCCTCAGACATGCAGGTTTCCTCACGATGTTTTCCTTCACCGTTAGAGCAGTCGGTAAATGTACGTAAGTCTTCGAAAAAATTCGTAAAAGTCATTGGTACAGGGCATGGTTTCGAACCCGGAACTCTCCCGCATGGGAGTCCGGCATCCTAGCCACTAGGCCACCGACGCTCTTATTGTATATGTATCGTATTGTGATTACCTATGATCGGAGTAGGTAGGGCTGTTTTTGGTACTTGCCACATACTGTCATAATATAGATAAGTATGCCCAATAATCCCGGGATTTCCGGGATTGAATAAATATATTATTTAGATTTTTAACGTTATATTTGTTTTGATACACATTTAAGATTGGTGGCGAAATATTTTTTTTAAGATTCATGGCGCTAGTGTACCTATGGTAGTGTTTTAACTTCTTCGTAAGTTCACAATTTTTTTTAAATCGTAATCCGCCGAGTAAGGGCGAGGTTTATAAAAGTAATTTACAACATTTGCTCGATAACTTAAAATGGGATCCCGAAATCATATCCATATAAATATAACCTTTGAGGACATTGACCCGAAAGAGCCCTACCTACACCGATCAGTGGTGATTACCTAATATTGCAAAATTATTTTCAATTCATTTTATTATTTTTTAGCTACTGTAAAGGTATTTCAAATATTTATAAATGTGAAAGTGATGAAAGGATTTCTTATTGAAATTTTTTAATTTTATTTTTCCCAGGGAATTAGTGTCAACCCTGAATTTATAAAATAACACTTCACAAGTCTACATCTCACTTTACCCTTTCTGATGATAATGCAGACCTGTTTCTTCTATAACAATCTTTTTTTTTTGTTTTAGCACAACCAGGCACTTTTGGAGGGTTCCATAATTGTGTCAACGCATTCCTTTGTCACATTTTTACTTTGCAACTATAAACAATAAGTCACGGAAGGGTTAAGAACAGATGTAATGCCGGTACTGGATTTTGCATTATGATTGTCTTGTTAAAGAGAGGTGCAATATGCAGATGAGTGTTATTAAAATTAGTTTTTTGGGTTACACCGTTTCGCTTTGTGGGAATGGCTGACCCCTTTTCCTTTTCGGGCTCGGTTCGGACGTTAGGATTTCATTGTTAGATGTACTATTGTTTTTTTTAAGTCGGCAGTTATTTTTGTTTTATTGCCAATGCGTTAGTTACGGGTGTGGTAAGGTTAGTGAAGAGCAGATGCAGAGGTCTCTACTTTAAAATCATAAAATAAAATATGAAATAGAAATTTATTGATGCAGACAGTATCTTTTACATTTTGTCAAACTTCCCTGGCTCCCACACTAGGATACCCTGTGTTGTGGAGGCCAGTCTCTTCAGATAAATAAATTATGAAAACATAAGGTAATGCAATAAATTAAATAGTTAAGTATGCGTGTATGTGAGTGTGTGTGTGTATGTGGTGTGTGTGTGAGGGGGTGTATGTTGGTAGGTGTAAGGGTCAGTGTGCGTCCATAAGACTCAACTATCTATCATATCAGTAGATATTCCCCCTTTACCTATTTCTATTGCAAAGCAGTAAAGGCGCAGTTGATACGATATGATACGGTCACCGACCTCCGTTGTTGGTCGAAGTCAAGACAAGCTCGTGACACTTTGACGTTCGCCGAACGAACAACTAGTAGGTAATTCAAGTATCTTATCTTATCTTATCATAGGGGGCCGGGAATAACCCAGAGGCACTTCGACCCTTGAGGATATTTTGTGCCAACCCCATTTTACACACTGGTCATCTCAGTGTGCAGGTTTCCTCACGATGTTTTCCTTCACCGTCAGAGCAGTCGGTAAATGTACGTAAGTCTTCGAAAAATACGAAGAACTCATTGGTACATGGCACTGCACGGTTTCGAAACCGGACCTCCCGCATGGGAGTCTAATTCAAGTATAGCCGGTGGCTGGCAACGACTGTATGTAACCGTGCCTTTTTGCTTGCATTCGCCGAATACCAGTGTTTCGGTTTGAAGGGTAAGAGAACCAGCGTAATTACCGCTACATGAGGCAAGCCATCTAAATCCTCAAAGTTAACAGCGCATAGATAATCCTCTTGCAATATTTTATAAGCCAATACGATAGACAAACAGACGGAACGACATTGTTGCTCTCTATAGTTATAAGTGGAAAGGGTCAAGTTGAAAACCAGCGTCGGTACAGGTATAGGTATCCATACATCTAGCGACACTCAGCAGAACTTGGCCCTTCGGCTTGGATTCCTATGGTCAAAGGTGCGTTTCGTTATATATTTACTACTTTAAACCATATCATTTTAAAAATGTATTCACAGAATGTAGTATTTTAAGCCAAAAATTGTCTATTTATATTGGTAGTGGATCCTAACATGAAGGATCGCCTGGAGCGGTACCACCCTCTTATCTATTTCTGCCGTGAAGCAGAAATGCTTGCATTTCTGTGTTTCGGTTTGAAGGGTAAGAGAGCCAGCGTAATTTCCGGCACATGAGGCAATCCATCTTAGTCCTCAAGGTTAGCAGCGCATCAAAAACCCTCTAATAATAATAAAGTGAGGTGAGATGTCTATGGGCGACGGTGACCACTTAACATCAGGTGGGCCGTTTGCTCGTGTGGTCTCCTTATTTAATAATTTAAAAAAAAGAATTAAATAAGTTTTTGCATTTGGTGGGAAGAGCTGCATCACCGTTTTGTACCAAGTGAGGTCTTCTATTCTAGAAGACAATTCACATCCTAATGGATTGTGACCTGGTGGAAATTGAGAGGAAGAAATTTGACCTCAATAGGCTCCAAAATGGTAGGCTCAATATTATTTTGAGTCGGCCCTTATCTGATAATATGAAACACTTACTGTTGTTTGCTAAGTTAGCTCTCAAAGTGAGGTCTGACTCTAATAATACTTGAGCTTCCCTTCCCTTTCCTTAGTGACCCTAACGAGGCTGACACGGTCACCTTGTCGTGTACCAAAGCCTCTAAACTGAGATTAATAAAAAATAAAGATTTTTCTATTCTATTCTATTTTTTAGCGTATTTTGCAGTGTATGAGGCAAGGAAACACCCGTATCGTATTAAATCTGGTTTATTACTGAACTTAGGTGCTTATAATACAAACGAGCGAGCAGCGCCGCGCGGGCGCATAGGTGTACACATATACACCAATTTTCATCAGGTGGCCCGTTTGGCTTTTAAATATAATGGAATGGTTTTTCACTGATATACTATGATCTCAATCATCTACCCACGTTTCACTTCATCGTAACACATTGCATAAATTAATTGAGTTTCAATAAAGTACGCATATAAGTCTATGTCCCTCGTTATATGGCAAAGTATAAAAGCATCAGTGGGTTAACAAATCTAATAATACGGAATAACAAGCCGTGGGGGAGTGCATCGGGGTTGAAAAAAAATCATTTCGTAGGGGGTGGCTGGGTATGGTCGAGGAGAAAAGTTCATTTTACATACCTTTTTAAATTAAGTCAGTATATTCATCAGCAGCCTATTCTAGTCCACTGTTGGACATAATCCTCTCCCAGGGTGCCCATTGAGCCCGATCTTCGGCTCTTCTCATCCAGTCGCTGCCAGCCACCTTACGCAGATCGTCGCTACCATGGCCGCCACCGTGACCAGGAATAGTGGGGCGGCCGGGAACTGGGGGCCGTTTTCTTTTTGCGCTGTCCATAGGAGGTGATGCCATAATCGCCACGCTAGGCCTGCGGGTTGGCGATCGCAGTAGCCGGGTCGCTTGCCCCGTCAGTATATTATAAATTGCAAAATATTATTGATAAATTTTTCTGCGAGGTTTACTTATTTCAACCTGCTCTTTCATTTTGTTGTTTAAAATACTTATAATAAAGAAAATTAGTAAGTAATTTAAATTTATTGACAATGGCTTCTAAACTAACAATTATGATAGACCACTTTTAGGATAAACAGTTTAAATTATCTGGAGTGGTTTCTATAGAACATTATCTCGTTATAAAGAATGTTATGAACAAGGGAGGGACGCAAACGCGTTAGAAGAAGAAAGAAGTCATGGCTGCGAAACATCCGAGAATGGACGGGAATCGCCAGCGTATAACTTTTCGCATAGCGCGCGTTCGACACGAATCTGTTCGCTGAGCTGACAGCCGACTCCGGTAATTGAGGTGACACCTTTAGAAGATATTATTTTATTAAAAAATTAAGAAATAAATATGCTTATATATCCAACCAACGAATGATTTTGTAATAATTTCCATAATCCATAATGTTCATGCAACACAATCTGCGAAATCAAAAACTAAAAATAAATAAAATTTACCTAAACTATAAGACGAACACGTCGTCTAGGTCCCCGGAGTGTGATCCCCAGGACGCTGGCTGCGTTACCTCGCTCTATGGCTAAGACTCTCTGAGCGAGGTAAGCGCAGGCCCTGAGGTCACCGGAGGCCAGGACCGGCCGGGTCAGCCCTGTAGTCTCGGGCGAAGAATAGAGCCACGGTATCTCCTGCCTGTCGTAAAAGGCGACTAAAAGGAGGGATCAGGGTCGCGGGCGGTCAAAGTGGGGGCTTTTGCCGTCCATTGGCGGGTGACCCTGGGGAAGGCAGCAACATGCTATGGCCGCACGCTGCTGTGACGGGAGGAACCGGGAGGTGGAATGTATACCTCCCAGGAGGAGCCCTAGGCAAAAGCTAGAAGGGCACCGGTGCGTTCCACTGGTGATCCCGGAGCCCTCCGATAAGCAAGAGGCCGGACATCGAGGGGGTTTTAGTGAGTAGAAATCTCACATAACTCAGTCTCTCCCCCAGGAGGCTGGGTATCTTACGAAGATTTCCACCCCGTTACCAAAAAAAAAAGGACCGTTATTTCATTGCTTCGTTCTTTATGAACCTTCAGTACTTTTGTTAACGACTGTACCCAATAAATTCCCCGCCCATCTTGGATGGAAAGTTCATTTTCTTTTTAAAGAATCCATTCACTTTGGAAGTTACAAGAAGGTACGATCCATTGCGAAAATACTAAAATGCATGTATATAGGGTCCTATTTTATTAGCGCCAAATATTTCTAGGGTGTCATCTATAGGTTATAACAATAACGATAAGGCAAAAAAAAAATTTTTTTACTTAATTTTTTTTCGAGAAAAACGACAAAATTGTTTGTTTGAAAATTCTACAAATGAATCAATTATTGCTATTCTAATACTGAACTAAAAAGAATGAATGAAACGCGTTTTATTCATAACGACATGGATGAGTGTATGCCACCAAGGCGCAAAATAATGGGGTTTTTTTTTTTAGTATAGAAAATTTTCATACAAGTAACAGGGTTATTATTCCGTGTAAAGTGGTACAAATGACCAGTACATATCCCCCTCCAAACATTAGCTACTAATAAAAAGGACCTTATAAATGACGTTACACTTGCGTGAAAGTTACTTATATATGACGTTACACTTGCGTGCAAGTTACTTGCATTGGTTATTTTTGACGAAGTTTCATATACAAATTTCTAACTGCACTGCACGGTTTCTAACCTGAACCTCCCCGCATAGGAGGTGCCCTAGCCACTGTGCCACCGACGCACCTACTATAGGATTAGTACTAATGAGTGAATATATCAGTGTATATGAAGATACCTATGTATAAAAATTTGATTGAATAAGTTAAGTTCAAATCATTTTACATTCTTTATGTAAGTAAAGTGTATTGTGAAAAATGAACTTTATATGATTTCAAATCCATAATAATTGTAACTGGGTATATAGTTACTTATTTGTACACCATGGGAATACCTACGTCACAAGGTTTTCGAGACGCTTCATTTCACGGGGGGAAGCAATTTTCCATCAAGTTTTATTAATGCACCAGCGACGATCGAATTTAAATATAAAAACTAATTTAAATATCTTAAGGGGGAAATGTAGGTACTTACTTATACTTATACAGGATGTGTATAGTCCCGAAAGGGGGGTGTTCAGTATCCATAATTGTACAACTTTCACTATAAACACAATCCAACCCTACTCAGAAATCGCAAAAAAAAATATCTGCTGATTCCTACCTAGGTATTGAGCTTACGTATGGAACACCTGTTTTTTTTTCGGGATTTCAGAGTTGGTCTCCTATTGAATGTTGTTTAGTTTTAGATACTGACACCCCCCCCCCCCCCCCCCATCGGGATTACAGGGGTTTTTTGTTACACCCAGTATACAGGACAATTAATTAGTATGTCAGAAAAAAAATTGGCTTGGAGGGTTAGTTCAGTAGATATTTCATAATTTTAAATTACCTTTAGGTAGTCCTGTAGCTAGAAAAAAGTCTATATCCTTAAGTTCCTGAGAAAAACAGCTTGCTTGCCTGCTTATCGTATGGTTAGTGGCCAACCTATTTGTCACAGTTGTTCAGTGACATGGCTTAACGACTGCTGTCGAACGACAACAACCGGGACCGACTGCTTAACGTGCTCTCCGAGGCACGGAGGAGCTCAGATGAAATATGCCACTAGCGGTCACCCATTCAGGTACCAACCGCGTCAACGTCGCTTAACATGCAAGATCACTTTCGGACCGTGCTCGCAACTAGGATACGAGCTCCTTACAAGAAAAACAGCTGTGACATACAGATGGACGGACACCGAAGTCTCACCACAAGGGTTCCTATTTCACCATTTAGATACGGAATCCTAAAAAAAAACGAGCGGACGAGCGTTGCACTGGGATATGGATTCAATATGGATTTACGAAATTTTTGACAGAAAACGGCTGCCATACGAAGGCTCGTAAGAATTAATCGTCAAGCATTTACACCAGGAGCAGCCCCTCTCGTAATATTTATCAGGAGGCTGCAAAAGACGCCAGATTTGGACTCGAAACTTGAGCGAGAGTTATTGTTTGAGATTGTTTTTAATGGCTTTTCTTTCTCCAAAATTTTCGGCAGAGCTTTTTTTATTAAAGACCCAAGCCCTTAATTATGAATGTGAAAGAATTCGCGAATTATTTGAAATGACGGTCAAAGTTACTTAGGTATATTTGAATTTGGTATAATTATATAACTTATTAAGTAGGTACTGCTTATATAAGAATTAGAATAGTTTATTTCTGCGGTAAGATCACAATGGATTCATATACATATATTCATATTCATACACCCGCACCATGCCATCACCCTCCCACACACTCAGTACCTCACATACACACTAATATCCTCATTCATACAAACAAACACATTCATACAACACAACACGCACACACTGTTGCTTTCTTCGTCCGTGCAGTCACTGAGGGCCAGCTGAAAATCAGCGCTGTGGCTTGCCTCAGCATCATGCTGAGCTGGTGTACCCTTTTTGGCACTGTACTACACCAGATGTTCTGTGCTGCATGTATTAAACTTTGTATACTTCTGTATTCTGGTGTTTACAGCGCTAAATAAACGATTTCAATTTCAATTTTCAATATACACAAACTCATAAGTTTATGCTGACTGTTATCGAACCATATAGAAATAGTAGATTTGCACCATCTCCTCAAAAAGTGGGATGTACCACATTCCCGCACTGAGTGTGGGAATTTTTATTACCCACGCTAATACTCAGCAACCAAGCCGCTATGCTATTATACCGAATACATACAAACCGTATAGACCAACGTACCGCACTCACCTTCTACTCGTGTTGCGAAATAACACTCGTTGTGACAATTTGGTCGTTCCCACACTAGTTAGACAGACAATCTACTATTATACTACTAAAAAAAATACTACTAAATTATCTTATATAACGTTTTCCATAATGCTTGCACACCTACTACCTCTTTCTCGAAATCATTTCCTATGCCCAAAGGTTGGCTGGAAGAGATCGCTCTTAGCGATAAGGCCGCCTAAATTTTACTGCACTATTTCCTTTTCTATCTCTTGTTTGTTGTTTTCTATTTGTTCATTCAAATTATTTATTCAATCATAAATATAGGTTGTAAGTAGGTACAAGTTGTAACAAAAATGTATGGTCCTCTATGTTTGGCTATAACAGCAAACGAAATTTTCTTAATATAACAATTATAACAATAGTAATTACTTTACTAACTGCATTTGCATTTTGTTACAACCTCTATTTTTTCAATTTTAGTCTGGTTCATGTGATTTGTTCAATATAATGTTTTCTGTTAAAATTTCGACTCTCCAAAATCTATCCACCATTTTGTTCGGGTCACAGCTATAAAGTAGGGTCGCGGGGGTGACACGTTATAATAATAGGGTTCCACACCCTCTATACTCGGTGTGTTACTAATTTATATAAACCGAGTGCTCCAGAAATTTTAGCTGAATTTTAAATTAAGATTTGCTCTAATAACGTGCGGTCATGGATACGAAATATTTTTTCAATTATAATACTTACAGCATTTTTATTGAGAACTCGGATGAAAATGCACAGTATAGCGGTCACCCATCCTGATTTTGGACGCGGAAAACGTTGCTTAACTTGTACGATCACACTCACTTTTTCACAAAGTGTCACGATCATCAGAAGCTCTATGGTCAAAATAGAGAGTCGGTGGCACAGTGGCTAGGACAACGGACTCCCATGCCATGTATCAATGGGTTTTTCATATTTTTTTAAGACTTACATACATTCACCGACTGTTCTGACGGTGAAGGAAAACATCGTAAGGAAACCTGCACACTGAGATGACCAGTGTGTAAAATAAGGTAGGCACAAAAGATCCTCAAGGGTCGAAGTGTCGCTGGGTTATTCCCGGCCCCCTATCATATGATAAGATAAGAATCCTATAGTAGTAGTATTAAAATTAAAATAAACTAAAATTAAGGCAAAGAAAGAGCACCCTAAAATATATGAAGATTATGTGTAATCATACATGGTCTCCACACCTACCACCCTTATCTTATCTTATGATAGGGGCCGGAATAACTCAGCAGCACTTCGACCCCTGAGGATCTTTTGTGCCTACCCCATTTTACACACTGGTTATCTCAGTGTGCAGGTTTCCTTCACCATTAGAGCAGTCGGTAAATATACGTAAGTCTTCGAAAAATACGAAAAACACATTGGTACATGCACGGTTTCGAACCCGGACCTCCCGCTTGGGAGTCCGGTGTCCTAGCCACTGTTTTTAATTTAAATTTTTTTACCCAATTCACATTAGTGGGAACTAACATCTTGGGATAAGGGGTGAAATGAAAAACAGCGCTGCATATTTGGTATCCGAGTATGTTAGCATTTGCTGACTTCCCCCCTTTTGCCAAATATACATAGATATTACATAGAGTATCTTCAACGATATTGTCTCTTCCACTGATATGCTGAATTCTTTTAGGCATTAAAGTGGTTTTCTTTCATTCTTTCCACTGTGCCACCGACGCTCTTACCACCCTATATAATAATATAAGAAGAAACAGTCTTGTAATTCATCGAATATTTCCAAAGGCTCGTTATTTGGCGGCTGTTATTTGCATTCATTATTGGGGACGAAGAAAAAAAAAAGAAATAATTAAAGGAGGTATAGAGAAGTCGCGTGTCGGTCTCTCCCCGATTTTCTTTGGCTTTCAGTGTAGAGTCAGCAAAGAAGACCATTTTATTGGCCGTCTTGTTGTTTTTCCAGAAAAACAACAAGACAAGAAAGGTTGCCTGGAAGAGATCGCTTTTAGCGATAAGACCGCCTAGATTGTATTAATCGTTTTGTACGCATTGTGTCACACTAATTTTGTACAATAAAGCGTATTCATTGATTCATTTTCTATTCCGGATTTTACAAAAAAAGTCTTTGTGGCGACGCACGACGCGCGCCACTACGATACAGTACCTACTCACATCGGCGTAGAACGCGCTATTGAAATTTTCCTGGGACTTCGTAAATATACGAGTTCCAAACATCCATAGTTGGACCAGGACATCTGGACTGGTCACCAGGCACAACACCCCGTGTTACGCAGTATGTAGTTAAACTCACTTTTTAAAAATAAACTGAATATATTTTAATTAAAAATAACTTAGACTAGGCGATACAATTTTGAACATAGTAACGAGTTGGTTGGAGTTAGGAAATGAATTGAGAAGCGGATTGGCGGGACAAGGTATATATGTGATGGATGTTTACATAGTTGCTTAAGATACTATTTACTAACTAAGTTCAGAGTTCGCGAGAAATGTAAATAAGGTCTAGGTATTTGTGGCACTATCTAATATGGATATTAACTAATGGAGTCTTTAACTTATCACTCGTCGCACTTAGGGTTCAGCACTCACATAACTATGGTTCCGTACACAACAGTAAAGGTTCAATATATAACACCTCCCCTCTTAGAATAAAGATTGGGCGTTAGCGCTTGATCTTTGCGATGATGTTGCTGAAGGGGTGTCGCTATCATCATCGGAGATGCACGTTGTTGCTTGTGGAGTCGTCAAGTGAGACATAGGGATTGCCATATGAGTATTGCGTCTTCTGGAGTTATCAAAGCAATTATTGAATATCTGGATGCAGCCTTGACTATCAGATGTACGTCTGCGTCTTATGAATCCATTTGGGTAGCGCTTACAGCATTTGAGAAGGATGAACATTAGTAAGATTAATCCAAGGCTAAAGTTAATCCAGAAGAAACTGCTATGATGGCGTTGTATGAAGGATTGAGATTGCATCTTCTTGAGTTCATCAGAGTATTTGTCCAGATGATGTTTGATTTGTTTAAGTGAATCCAGCGGCAGTTCACTGATGGAAATTGGCATTAGATGAGGAACTTCAATATTCTTCATGTCTTCGAAGCAATCTTCTGTTCTGATATCAGGAACTATGATTGGGTACGTGACATTTTCCTCGCTAGACTGGAATGCTGTTAGTGTGCTGTAACCAGTATGTAGCTTGCAATGTTCTGGTATAGTGATAATGCCGATACCTTGTAATTTATGGTGCGATACGTCGTTCTTGCATTGAAGTATACCTTGAGTTTCATTGGTTATTATATAGAGCCATTTGTTGTTGTCAAGGTACTGGAATGTGTTGATATTGGCGGCAAATGTTGAGGTTACGCAGATGTTCGGTAGAGCGGGCGAAATGCTGAATAGGATTTGCAGTTCACAGACGGGACGTGCTGTAGAATCGTAGACGACGAGATTGTTGCAGACCTTTCTTCTTGCTGCATAGGTCTTGCAATTATCTAGCGAGCTCGTAGAAATGTATTGTTGTCCATTGGGGTTTGTAGCTAGGTATATATGCTCAGGAAGGATAGTGGTATAATAGGAAGAGTTCGGATGTTGAATAGGGACAGAGTATATGTGATATAGAGTAAAAGGTTCGTTTTGAACTAGAGGGAAATCTAATACATAAATTAAACGGTTAGAGTATACATAAGCAGATAAAGAGGATGAATCTAATATGGCATGGATATTATTAAGAGTTACGGGTGTAATCAAACGCTTATTAGTACGTATATGATTTGATAGAAGGAGTTCTTCATAGAGTTTCTTGTAATTGATTATAGAGGGGTGAATGATGTTAGATTTAGCAAATAAAATGCTAGTTAAACAATCGTCTATCTCATTCTCTAGACTTGTGACTGATTCGAGAATTTGTAAAGATATTGTTGATATTTCTTCACTAATTTTTATATTAAAAATTATATTCTCAGAAGTATTGAAATAGTTATTTAATCGATCTAAATTTTCATTAATAATTTGTTCATCAAAGGAGATTTTGAAGATGGTTTCATTGAAGTTCTGTATAGTAGATGAAGTTATTTGGATTTGTTTCTGCATAAGTGATGTGAGATCTAATTCGCGCTTTTCAAGTAAATTGATACATTCGTCATACCTCTTAGCATCTTTCGCATCAGGGGTTCCAATTAACCATTTAAGAACAGAGCTCAGAGCGTCAATCAGTTCTCTTTTTTGACGTGAATTTTTACCAAGATAAAAGCTGAGTTCGGAGAGCCTATTTTCGATCTTGCCTAAACTAGTTTTTAAGAATGATTTTGTTGATTGGACATTTGGGAAGTTTGTATATTGAGCAGATATGGACCGAAACTTTTGCGATAATCTGCCAAGGGATTCCTGAGCAATAAACAGAGGTTTGAGGTCTCTATACACTATTAATTTCCAAGACTCGTCGGACACAAATAGGGTGCCTTCTTCCTTGAAGAAGAGTCCTGAATACGTTGGCAGTTTTTCTGTTATTTCTAGACTACTTGTGGCTGTGATTGCCCTGAAAGAGACGGAATTGTCTCATTAGAATTATTTGACTTGTTTATACATATAGAATTCTTAAGAAAGATGTACAACTTGTATAAAATTAGGTAAAGTATTAATTTCATGATTGAACAGATTATAAAACTAATATAAGGATTATTCATAGATTCATATAGTGTCTGGATAAAGGATGTGTCAGCGTGGGCTTTTGCAAGGTGGCTAACCCTGTAATAAAATATACTGAGCTATAATAATTATAAATAACCAACATGAGATCTAAACTATTGAATCATGTACATTGAATGGTCGGATGCGATTAGCGTGAACTAGTTGATTTTTGTTGGACTTCCTAATTACATAATTTTCATTGAACCCGACCCGGATTACTTCAAAAGGTCCGTCCCATTTTGCGTCTAGATTGTTAGGATTTGGAACTCGTAACATGACTTTGCTACCAATGCGATATTCTGCTACATTTTTTATTTGTTTATCATAGCGCTCCTTGGCTTTTTCTTTCATTGATTCTATCCTGCGTAAGGCGGTGTCTCTTGAAATTCTAAGGCGTTCGTTTAAGTCTTTAAGATAATCACACGCTGTGTAATCAGGTATCGATTTTAGTGAATAAAAGGGACGTGGTTTATAACCAAAGAGTAATTCGTGTGGAGTGTAACCTGTGGATTGGTTTATTGATGTGTTATGACACATTATGGCAAAGGGGATTATGTTGTCCCAATTTTTGAGTCTACGATTATGGTACATTCGAATATGATCTCGTAATGTAGCGTGGAATCTTTCTAGCGCACCGTTTGTTTGCGGATGATAGGCTGTGTTGAAGGTGTGATCTGCACCAAGGAATTTCATTAATTGTTTCATGACATTGTTCAGAAATTCGGTTCCTTGGTCGGAATGGAAGCGTTTAGGGGCTCCATAGTGTTGACAGAAATGTATTAATTGTTTGGCTACTGTGATGGCTTCTTTATCAGGTATGGGGTATGCTTGAACGTACCTAGTCAATTCGTCTTGTAGGGTAAGGACATATTTATTGTTACTTTCGCTAATATCAGAATAAGATACTAGATCCATGGATACTCTTTCGAAAGGTTCAGTGGATTGAGAAGTGATTACCATGGGGGCTTGGAAAGTTTTGCGTTGTATTTTACTACGTTGACAAGTGACGCACGAGTCTATGTAATTTTTTATGTCATTGGACATACCTTTCCAGAAATATGCATCGCGAATTTTATTAGTAGTTTCAACTATCCCGCGGTGTCCAGAAAGTGGGTTATCGTGGAACATTTTTAATATCTGGGGGATTTCATCGGAGTTCGGACATGTTACTTTACCTTCACAGATAGTAATGACACAATCGTAAGCTTCGGCTAGATACGCGGTTATTCGTAGTTGTTCGTTTCCTTTTAGTTTATTTGTTGGATCATTCTTTAAAGCAGGGACATAGAGGTTTTCGATTTTATGTAGTTGAAGGCACGACAGTAATGTTTTGAAATAGCTTTCAGAGTCCCAGGGATCAAAATGAGTTGGTCTTGAACAACAGAAAAATAGATTTTGATTTTCATTAGAAATGAGGAGATCCACGTCATAAAGGTTCTTGGACTTTTCTAGATAGGGATTTACTTGAGAACAGTTGTTTATGGCCTCATTGAAGAGGTGGTTTTGGTCTGAAAGTTGGCAGGATACGGGAATAAATACATTTTTATGTCGAGAATCTAAGAGTTTGTCAGGGGATATTTTAAGCTTGGGGGTATCGTAACTAGGATTCTGTTCTGTAAAATGTTCAAAATTAAGCTGTAAGTATTCGTCACATTGTTCGAACTTGGGGTTATCGTCTAATGTTAAATCAACGATAGGAGGATTCGCTTCTTGAGGTTGGGTAGAACCGTTATTTGTTAGGTCAGTGATATTGGTGATCGTTATAGGAGGTCGTGATAATGCGTCCGCGTTTGTATTATTTTTGCCGGCTTTATAAACAATTTCGTAATCGTATTCTTCTAACTTCAGTCTCCAACGGACAAGGCGACTACCAGGATCTTTGATCGAGAAAAGCCACGTTAAGGGTTTATGATCGGTTATGATTTTGAACTTTCTACCAAATAGATAGGGGCGGAAGTGTTTTACTGCCCATACGATGGCAAGTAATTCACGCTCGATTGTGGAGTAATTGGATTCTGCTTTATTTAGTGTACGAGAAGCGTATGCTATTGGCAAGTCTTTATTTATTTCTCCTTGAGATAACACTGCTCCTATGGCGTGTATGGACGCATCGGTGGTCAAAATGAATTCCTTGCTAAAGTCAGGGTACTGTAAGAGAGGGGTTGTGGTAAGTATATCTTTACAGGTGTCAAGAGCAAGCTGTTGTTCATTGCCCCACCTAAAAGGAACGTCCTTTTTCAGGAGGCTAGTCAAAGGTTTAGTTAATTTGCTGAAATTAGGAATGAATCTACGATAATAGCCTGCAAGACCTAAGAAGGATTTAATGTCTTTGCATGATTTTGGAATAGGAAAATCTTTGACGGCATTTACTTTGTCGGAGTTAGGTTTAACACCTTCATTGGAGATTATATGGCCAAGGTAAGCTACTTCTTTTCTTAGGAACTCACACTTGTCAGGCTGGACTTTGAGGCCGTGTTGTCGCAAACGAGTGAAGACTTCAGTAAGCTTTTGTTCGTGCTCCTGTAAGCTCGATGCAAAGACAACGATGTCATCAAGGTAAACGAAGCAACGTTCGCCTTGTAACCCATACAGGACGCTATCCATGGCACGTTGGAAGGTGGCAGGTGCGTTTTTAAGCCCAAATGGCATTCTAAGAAATTCGTAGTGACCATAAGGAGTGTTAAAGGCTGTCTTCGGGATATCTTTAGAATCGAGTTCTATCTGATGGAAACCGGATGCAAGATCTAAGGTGGTGAAGTAAGTTGAGTGTCCTAATTTATCAAGGATATCTGTGATATTGGGTAGGGGGTAGCTATCTCCTATAGTGACCTCATTTAACTTGCGGTAATCAACTACTACACGCCATTTTTGTTTACCGGAGGCGTCTGCCTTTTTGGGTACAACCCAGATCGGACTACTCCATGGGGAAGTACTAGGTTGGACTATGTTTTGATCAAGCATTTTCTGTACCTGTGTCTTTACTTCTTGTTGATGTATGTGTGGGAATCTATATGTTTTAGTATTTATGGGTATATCTGATGTCGTAGGTATAGAGTGTTTCGTGTGATTCGAAAAGGTTAGAGGTTGACCTTCGACATGGAATATATCAGAAAATTCAGCTATGATTTTATCAATGGACTCGCATTCCTCTTTGTTTAGATGTTCTCGTCGGATAAGTTTGTTGACCGTGTCTTGTTGACTAGAGGGTCCTGAGTCATTACTTAATGAGTTAATGGGATAATGATTATGACTCTCTATGAATGGGGAAGCTCGAACAATGGGTATAGATATGGTCACATCGTTATCGCTCGAGTTCACACAAGTTGTGACAAATTTATTATTTTCTATGTTTACGAGTGCATTAGGAATTACAAGACCGTCCTGAATGTCTTGTTTTTCAATAATAGCGGGACCGTTTTGTATATCATTGGTTAAACACGTTATTACAGTCTCTGAACGTTGGCCTATGAACTGACTATCGTCGTTGGGTTTTGTTGTTTGCTCGGATAAGAAAAATAGTTTATAAGTCCTGTTGCGTACTCGCATAGTTTTTGATTGTACGTAGATATTGACATTGAATTTAGACATAAAGTCATTTCCGAGGATTCCGTCCGCCACTATGTTTAAATCGGCTACATGGAATTTATGTTTTGGAAACTGATCTAGAGAAATATAAGAGGTACCAAAGGTTTGAATGTGAGAGTTTTCATTAGAGACGCCGATTATTGAAACAGTATTGGTATTGTCTATTGGATTAGTTCCGATCTTGTCTTTACGTATGACAGAGATAGCGGCTCCTGTATCGACTAAGAGTGTTACAGGTTTTCCGTCAATGTGAAATTTACAATGTAACAGGTTTTCAGGAGGTATGTTCAAGGACGAGATATTGTAAGTTTTTGAGTTCGTAGAGTTCGTTTTTGACTTTTTGTTTTTAATAATTTTAGTGGATTTCGTGGATTTAGTAGATTTAGTAGGTTTAGATCTAGATTTAGTAGAGTTCGGGAGTTCGTGAGATATTGGTGATTTAGAAGAGCTGAGAGTTTGGGGCTGGCTACCCTGTTCGTTAGCTTTGGATTGTAGATTGTCTCTAAGAGTTAGTGAGTTAGGTTTTTGTAGATTTTCTGTAGATTTAGTAGAGATAGAGAAGTAAGTTTGCGTACAGGCATCTCGAGTTTGTGTAATTTGATCGTTGGTAGTTTGTGTTGCTAAGTTACACTTACCTTTGAATGGAGTCTCAGTGACTTGTCCCCGGTGGACTGGTCTCAAAGGGGTGCGTGGTGGATGCCCGATCGGTTTATGGCTTACCATTGGAGTTGTGAGAATTCCGTGTTCAGCTCCTGGAGTTCGTTCGAACTCGGGATCTCGGAGATCGAGTAGCGGGCTGAAGCGATTGCCTGGGAGTTGCCCAACTCCGAGGCCGCGTCCGAGTTTAAATGACTTACTTTAGCAGTAGTTGTGTTTGATTCCATCTTGGGCATCGAGGTAGTGGGCATGGATGTTAGATTGCGCCTGGAGTTGTTATACTCTCGTTTCCTGCACTCCGCGATTAGATGGCCAGGTTTCTTACAATAATTGCAAGTTTTGGTAGAGTCAAAGGTGCGACTTACCTGTGTTGCTCGTGGCCCGAACTGCTGAGTTTATGATTGCGGTTGGACTTGTTGTCTGGGATTTTGGACTCTATTGTTCATGGCAGAGGGTATAGTGTGCGAAGCCCTAGCTGGTTGATTAAAATTACTCCTATACAAGGCCTGTCTAGCTCGGTTCATGTTACGAATTTTATCTTCCTGAATAGCAAAGTTGCCTGCGTCGGACAGATCAGTGAAGCTCTTTGTCCGAAGCATGCTGCCTATATCAGATCCTAAGCCGTTTATGAAAACGTTTAGTGCTGTTTCTTCAGTCGTTAATTTTCGGCCTTCGAAAGAACTATCTGTGATTTCGGCTGCAAGCTTTTCCAATATTTTGCTACGACACAGATCAACGCGCAAATAGTATTCGGTTACATTTTCATTTGGTCTCTGGAACATACTCTGTAGTTCCAGTGACAAATGCCCCAAGGTTTTAGTTTGAGAGTATTTTTGTATTAGAAAAGCTTTCAGTGTTTCCCATGTTACGAATTGTTTTGAATGAACATCTGACGTTCCGGGTCCTGTTATTTTGTTTAGTGCATAGATTAGCAAGATTTGTTGTTGCGAGACTGATGCGAGGTGGAAAGCGGAGTCGCATGATCGAATGAATCTGTATACTTGATTGTTCTGATTCGTATCGAATTCTGGGATTAATTGCAATAAGGTTTTTAGGTCAATTTCGGAAATCTTACTATCAGACTTAGGCATGATTGCACTCGAAATTAGTGGAGCAAAATAGAGCAATAGAAATAGGTACACACGTATAAATAATATTTAGACACTTGATATAAGTATAGGGAAATGGCACAAGAGATATGGGATAGAGGATTAGAGCATATAAGTTTAGCCACTTACCACAATAACAGTATAATGTGGACTCGCATGGTGGTTCGGCAGGGAGGTTCAAAACCCTTCAGGTACCGTAGCTGCGTCGGCGATGTTTTATCCTAACAGGTACGTTATCCCTGTCTGACTGCCCTATGCTAATCCTACCGACTGCGCCAAATTGTTACGCAGTATGTAGTTAAACTCACTTTTTAAAAATAAACTGAATATATTTTAATTAAAAATAACTTAGACTAGGCGATACAATTTTGAACATAGTAACGAGTTGGTTGGAGTTAGGAAATGAATTGAGAAGCGGATTGGCGGGACAAGGTATATATGTGATGGATGTTTACATAGTTGCTTAAGATACTATTTACTAACTAAGTTCAGAGTTCGCGAGAAATGTAAATAAGGTCTAGGTATTTGTGGCACTATCTAATATGGATATTAACTAATGGAGTCTTTAACTTATCACTCGTCGCACTTAGGGTTCAGCACTCACATAACTATGGTTCCGTACACAACAGTAAAGGTTCAATATATAACACCCGCCTGGTGGAAGATCTTCCCTTTTCCCTTTCATACTACTGACATTACGTCATCCATGTCCTCACGTAGCGCGTTCCTATAATTGGTGACACCGACGTGATACAGCACGTTTCCTACATCTTGATTGCGAATTGGGATAGACTCTAGAGTAGTAATCTATAAAAGAATCAGCACTTATAAAAACCGTGTGCTCCATCTTCGACCTCATCATCACTTACCATCATCATCATCAGCCTATTAATGTCCCCACTGTTAGGGCACAGGCCTCCCCTTGCACAAGGGTGTATGGGTCATAATCCACCGAGCGGGCCCAGTGCTGATTGGTGGATTTCATACGCCTTTGGAATGTTATTATTTCCTCAAATATGCAGATATCCTCACGATGTTTTCCTTCACCGTTAGAGCAGTCGGTAACTGTAGATACATAAGTCTTCGAAAATCCGAAAATCAATTGGTACATGGAATGGTTTTGAACCCGGACCTCCCGCATGGGAGTCCGGCGTCCTAGCCACTAGGCCACCGACACTCTCGGCTCTCATCACTTACCACCAGGTGAGATTAAGGTCAAACGCGCGTTTAGTCTTTAATAAAGAAAACGTTAATCTAGCTAGCCTAACCTAACCTTAATATGAATTATTTTTTAATTAAATATCTTATTTAGTTCTAGATTAGGTTTAGGTACTTACTTATACCTGTATGGTATTATAGTAATAAACCTATAAGATATATAAGAAGGTTGAAAGAATTTCTTGTTGTTGTTTTTTTCATTTGTGATTTATGTGTGCAAATAAAGTATAAGTATAAGGTTGCCTGGAAGAGACCGCTCTTAGCGATAAGACCGTCTAAATTGTACTGCACTATTTCCTTTTCTATATTTTGTTTGTTGTTTTCTATTTTAGGCGTTTGAGGCGTTTGAGATGTGGTGTTGGAGGAGGATGGAAAGGATAAGCTGGACAGAGAGAGTGACAAATGAAGAGGTACTGACGAGAGTAAAAGAAAAGAGAAACATCTTAAAGGCTATTGAAAATAGAAGGGGAAATATGATGGGCCACCTTATACGACACGACGAATACATAAGAAACCTTATAGAAGGAAAAGTTGAAGGCAAGCGGGGAAGAGGAAGACCGAGGATAAGCTACTTCGATCAAATCAAAGAGAAGGCTGGCGTTGCGTCGTATAAGGAGGTCAAGGAAAGGGCCCTAGACAGGACACAGTGGCGTTTACTACACCGACAAGAGCATAGCTCTTAAATTGAAGAAGAAGAAGTTTTCTATTTGTACAATTAAGTGTATTTTACTTTACTTTTACTTTACTATAGGTATATTTCCTGTATAAATATTGTTTTGTAAAACTTTTTCATAATAATTTTTTTGCTAACCATACCGAAATTTAAGCCTAAAATTATTTGACTAAACATCAACTTCGAAGCCCCGAAAAAGAGCATTTCTTTTCGCAATTTGCTATTGCAATTATGGAAATCAAACAGGGGTGGGGGGTTGGGGGCATGGCGCATATCTTAACTTTTAATTTTTGAATAATTATGTACTCTAGGCTATGTATTTTCCATCAAGAAGTATATAATATAAAATATCCCTTTAGTGTTTTAGTTTCCTTTATAAACGACTTCAAAAAAGGAGGAGGTTCTCAATTTGACTGTGTGTTTTTTTATGTGTGTGACCACATAACTCCTGGTTGCCATAACCTAAGGTTGCCTGGAAGATATCGCTTAAGTAAGGCCGCTTTCTGAACTTTGTATTGTACCTCTCTTTATGTTGTATGTTATGTTTTTGTCCCGGGTGTGCAATAAAGTATATTTGTACGGTATATATGAACCGATTTTCATGATTCTTTTTTTAGTGGGATGGGTATACCTCCAGGGTGGTCCCATAAAAATTGGTCAAGATCTGATGACATAGAAATTACATCAATTGGACAAGTCTGACGGTAACCAGCCTGGTCCGAGTTCGAGCGCGCGGCAAGAATATCTCAAACGCGGAGTCATCCGCTCTGGGGTGCTCTGGTACACATCCCAACTTCGACAAACTATGTTACACTCGTTTGTGCAAAGAGGCAACGGGTCCAACAATGTGCTTCAACTGGTGTCTAATAATTTAAGATATTTTTATACATAAAATTTACGGCACAGCGTCCCAGCGTTGGTGGATTTCACACGCCTTCTGAAACTAATAATTTCCTCAGACATGCAGGTTTCCTCACGATGTTTTCCTTCGCCGTTAGAGCAATCGGTAAATGTACGTGTCTTCGAAAAAATCGGAAAAACTCATTGGTACATGGCCTTGCATGGTTTCGAACCCGGACCTTCCGCATGGGAGTCCGGCGTGTCTAGCCACTAGACCATAGACGCTACTTAATACCATACCTTAATCCTTGATATTAATTTCAAGGTATGTACCTTTAGCCGTTATTGAGAAAAATAGTAACGGATAGATAAACAACAAAATGAATCTTTAGGGGTTTCATTGTTATCTTTTGGGGTACAAAAAATTAAAGATACCTATTTTTCTAAAACACGTACTGCACCAAATAATATACGCCTCAACAATTTCAATTTCGCTGATATCTTATTTAAGGGAGCGACTTATTTTTCATTCCCAAGTAGGTAAGTAATTCGCCCCTCACGCTCCTGTGCCTCCGAACTTCAAAGGAGGGGCCGGGGCGTCTACCCCCCCTTGTTAACAAACTTCTACCTATCTGCATTTTTATTTAAGTTTCGACAGAAATTTCCACCCCTTAATTCAATTTTTTTCCTAGAATTAATTAGGGAACACGTTCCTTTTTGTTGATGATGCCGTGTTTAATTTAAGAGGGAATTAGTGAGGTAAATATGTAGTAATTTAAGGGGGATTTCTTGTGAGGGGCGATGGTATTAATTATGATTCTAGCCTACAAGCTTTCATTTATAACTTCGTCCGCCTGATCACTTGTTCAAAAATAAATTACATACCTACTTGCTCCTACTTTAATGGCTATTCTAAAAAATAATATTCTATGTAAACTTATATTTCCTTATGAACATTCTTCTATTCAGTTAAAAAGGGATAGGTACTTTTACTTAACAAGCGTTTTTTTATTATTTGTTGAACAACGTTTTATTTTAGGGTTTTTTTTCGAGTCTCTGTATTAAAAAGGATTTATTAAATATTCCATTTTGCTTAAAAAAAACATCTCATCTCATACAGCGACTCACACGTTTTTACAAAGAAAAAGCTACCCACAATACCAAACTCAAAAAACCTACCAGTACAAACATTTAATTCGAAATACATCTACCGTGAGCGAGTTAAGTGGCAAACACTAAAAAAATTAACCCCAAAAATAAAAAATAAATTTAAATTCAGTTCACACATCGGATCAACTACAAGTTACGCTAACAAAAAAGTTACGCTAAAAACTTGCCAGGGACGAAAATATTTGCGTATGAAAAAAATAAAGGGTGCGCAATAAGACGGTGATTTTTTTACCTGGATTCTTTGAAGGATCAATTCAATCAATAGTTAAAGGTGTTGATCTATTTGTATACAAATCCTCTAATAATTGGCACGCGCTAAAGTTTACAATAGGATCAATATTGGATTGATGTTTTGTTAAGTCGGTTAGTTGATCCTATTTTTAATTATTTTCATAAAATATTTTCTAAAAGTGTAATTAAATCGTGTACCTTACTAACGTAATAAATAAATAAGAGTAAGTACAAAAAATAGATTGTTTCACAAATATAAAACAAAAAATCGCCAAGCCTATATTCGCGGTCTTTAATAAGACGAAAAAAGAGCGGGTATGTCATAAAAAGTGTATAAAAGTGAAAGTTGAGTGAATTATATCTCCCCAGAGTGGAATAAGCGGCCGAGGTTAAGATAAGGCTCGTTAAAATTAAATCCCTGCTAAGGCAGAGCAGAGATAAAACACAGGTTTGATAAAAACAGAATTGTGGAAAACACTGGCACAATTTATTTTTATTTTTGAGAGCAGACGAGAACCTCGCGATGGTAGTGGTCACCTCTCACCTCTCTGTATTATTATAAGAGGGTTTTCGATACGCTGCTAACCTAGAGGTCTGATGGAGTGCCTCTTGTGCCGGTAAATACGCTGGCTCTGTTTCTCTTCAAATTGAAACACAGAAACGCAAGGCTTTCTGCTTTGCGGTTGAACTAGATAGTGGTAGGTACCAACCCAGGAGATCTATGTAGAAAATTAGGCTCTAATAATATACATATTTATCTCAAATGTTAAAGTTTCAACAATTTTCTTTATCTTCTAAGTCGTATTCTTCATTGCTGAGGGTCGTGATCATTCTAAGGAATTAATCACATAGAACAACTCTCGTGGCAGATTTAATGGGATGGTTTGCCATTGCCTTCCCATTTCACGCACAGGTTATCTGAGTGTGCAGGTTCCCTCACTATGTTTTCCTTCACCGTCAGAGCATGTACGTAAGTCTGGAAAAAACCGAAAAACTAATTGGTACATGACATTGCATGGTTTCGAACTCGGACCTCCCGCATGGGAGTCCGACATCCTAGCCACGACGACACCGACGCTCTAATTAACAATACAATAGTTAACAATTATCGGGTAGGTAATTAAAAAAGTAATTCTGGCGAAAGAAAAACTAAAAACTAAGATTTTTCAAGCAGTCTATAAAACAAGCTGCAAGCAAATTATCGGAAATCCGAGTAGGACTAATTGAAACTTCAGTTTGAGAAAGTCTAGCGCCATTCAAAACAGAGCCCGTATCGTGCTCTAGCTAATATAATAAATATTATTTTAAAAAAGACAAGGACAGTATAACAACTGTATACGAGTAATACAGGATATAAAAACAAAAATGGTGAGGGGATCTATAAGACGACTCAACATTGTTTACACACTATAGGCAAACCATCAGTTATGGAACTACAAATTTTACCAAATTTATCATTCAATTATATTAGCTAATGTATTGAAAAAAAATTTAATGCATTACAAGGTAAGTACAGGAGGCTATGTTGTTGCGTTCACGCTGTCATGGCGTGTTCGTCCTATTTTATTGTTTAAAAACAGTTTACAGTGGTTATTATTTCGTAAAACTAGTGTATTTTACTAAAAAATCGCCCGTGTTAAGTGAACGTTATATAGGACAGTGAAATGGGAGTAAAATACTACAGATGGTGTGGATCCAGCAACCTAGGTTAGGTTGCACTCGGGCGGGATCTCTGTCTGCCAGCAGTAGTAGCGGCTATGCTGGCGGACGACAGAGCCTGGAAGGCGGTGGTCTCCTTCTGTGAAACCGTTATGGTTAGGAAGGAGACCGCCGAGCGGGATCGGGAGAGGGCCGACCCCGCTCGGAGACGGAGACGCCGGCGCGCCGGTGACGCGCGTCGTGGTCCGTCAGCCCTGTAGTCTCGGGCGAAGAATAGAGCCACGGTAACTCCTGCCTGTCGTAAAAGGCGACTAAAAGGAGGGATCAGGGTCGCGGGCGGTCAAAGTGGGGGCTTTGACCGTTCATTGGCGGGCGACCCTGGGGAAGGCAGCAACGTGCTATGGCCGCACGCTGCTGTGACGGGAGGAACCGGGAGGTGGAATGTACACCTCCCAGGAGGAGCCCAAGGCAAAAGCTAGGAGGGCACCGGTGCGTTCCACTGGAGATCCCGGAGCCCTCCGATAAGCACGAGGCCGGCCATCGAGGGGGTTTTAGTGAGTGGAAATCTCACATAACCCAGTCTCTCCCCCAGGAGGCTGGGTATCTTTCAAAGATTTCCCCCCCGTTACCAAAAAAAAAAAAAAAAAAGGTTAGGTTGCACTGGGAATGCAAAACACTAGGCATTCCTAGTGCACACGACTCTCCCTTAATCTCGACGTTGGTAAACTGTTTTTTTAAAACAGACGCCAAAACGTTCGAGTTATTTTCAAGATTCCAACACAGTCATAGGCCAAATTGCAGTGTAAATCACTAGCAGGGGCCATTCATTAAAGAAAAAAAAAGTTAAATACAGCTATTGTTCATACAGATTCAAAAAGCTTAACAACACCTACCTAAATGATATTGATAAAAATTGTTCGCTTTTTCGCGTAGGTTATATAGTTATCAGCATACCTACAATCTTACCTTTCTTTCCCCAACTTACCATGAAGATTTCTAGCTTACTTACTTACTTACTCCGCTGGCGCAGCGACCCGAAGTGGATCTTTTCCTCCGATACCAAAGAGCGCCATCGCTCTCTCTCCTGCGCAGTCTCGAGCCAGTCAGGCGCCCGGAGCTCCCGCAGATCCTTCTCCACTTCATCGCGCCAGCGGTATCTGGGACGTCCGACCGGACGTCGTCCGTTAGGGCGTCCCACATACGCTCGTTTAACTGCCCGATCCTCCCCCATCCTAGTGATGTGTCCGAGCCATCGGAGTCGAGCCGCTTTCGTCTCTCCTTTAACGTTCGGCTCGTTCACCATCTCTTCTATCTCCCTATTCTTTCTCATCCTCCACCCTTCATCTTCCTTCTTGGCTGGTCCCAGAATCTTCCTCAATATCCTCCTCTCGGTCACCAAGAGTCTGTTTTCTTCCTTTAAGGTTAGTGTCCAAATCTCGCATCCATACATCAAGATTTCTAGCTAATAACGTTTTTTTTAATAACATCATAGAATATATTGGTAACACTATATTCGTCGCATACTGTTCAAGTTCAAGAACATAGAGTTCCGTAGTGGTAATAGTAGGAACCGGTTTCATTTCCACCGCTATGATCACGGACAAGTTTTGAGGTTATGGGCCCCTAGCGGTCTGGGATAATGCACAGGATGTGTACTGTACTTTACAAAGTCCGTACTACTTATAGCTCGTACTATATGAAGCACAGACATTCAAGTCCATGAACGCAGTCGTAAGGGACAGCGCTGTGTAGCGCGTAAAAAAAGGAATGCGAGTTAAGTTTAAAGCGAACGCACCAATAGATTGTGTAAAGGTTTTATCACTCACTCCATAGAGTGCCAGACTTTTGGTTCAAAGGCCGTTGTATCCTTTTAATAATACTGATCTAGATTTGAAAAGCGAATTTAGCTGTAAGTGTTTAATATATTCATTACAGGGAGAAAATGCTTTTCAGCGAGACTAAAACGAAATGAAATGCGTTTGTTGCGAAATATTTCCGAATTTCAGGAAAAGTACACAGACTTCAGAGCCAAAGTGTTTGAAATCGTAGATAATGATAGTAAAGGAACGTGAGCCACGCATTTCCAATACCTGAACAGTCTATTTTGAAGGTAAAAACTCGAATCAAAAACCATGTGACTTCACCAGCCAAACTGAACAATGAAAAAGTCGTGAGGTCCATATGGAGCCATGCTCAGTAAGTAGTAGCCCGCTGCAGCTCATGGAGTTTGGAGTTGAATGAGGGGTTAAATAGTGTTTTAAAAATGGTCGTTTTTGTAGAAATGCGTACAGTAATTACAAGAAATCAAATAGGGTTATTAATGGCCTAAACATGCTACTTTTCGTGTTTAAATAAAACGTAAATGTAAGCAACAAATAGGTTTTTTTTTCGATTGGTAGCGCTTATTATAGATCCTCTTATGTTGTCGTAAGTTACGAGTAAAAGGGAATCTCAACAACTTTGCTTCCTATATTTTTTTTACAAACAACAAAACACCAAAACGATTAGATTACCCTAAAGTTGACAGGGTACTTTGTACCCCGGGAAAATATCGGATTCCAAAGGGAAATTCTAGTAAGCAACCATAATTAGAGTGCGCGTCTATCTTTATGGCCGATCTGAATATAGGAACGAGTCGCGTACATATTTTTAGGTGTAAGCGGGGCGTTCGCTCTTCTACACTCCGCTGACACCTATAAAAATGTGCTGGAACGCGACTCGTGCTTATATTCAGATCGGCTATAAATATTGACGCACTCTATATATCAGACCGGAGGCTCCTAATTCCTGTGGCACAGGACTACCTATTGAAGCAACTGGAATTCCAAAAGTTAGGTATTCAGCCAAACCTTTAAAACACCTAGAATGTTAATAACGAAATACTAATTAAGTTAATTTGTAATATATAAAATAAGTTTCTATTTAGTATAAGGCTGAGATTATCAATAAATCTTATCTTAAACATTCACATTTTTAACAGTACGTAACCAAGCAACGCCGGGGGCGATGCAGCTAGTAAAATAAATCAAAATATACCTCATACTAAGTGGTACATGAAGATAAATCTAAATTAAAAATGCCCCGATTTACCATTGTGGAGATCCCCTTACTATTTCCTGGTCATCAAGGTTCCAGATGTGGGAAGGGCATCATGGTCCTAAACATTCGAGCTGAAACTCGACGTCTGTTCTCAATAGTTCAATTAACAGTTCAATCAATTGAACTAGTTGGAAGATTTTGTCCCAACAGTTCAATTGAAAATAATGATTGAACTACTGGGAAAAATTGTATCAGTAGTTCCCTATGAAATATTCAGTAGTCTAATTCAGTAGTTCACTTTTTAAAAATAAGACCACTTGGAGGATTCGGGATACGGGAGCCTGGTGGACCGCTCCGTTCTGTTGAGTAAGTGTGATTATTCCTCTAGTACCAATAGTCGGTAGTTAGTCCGTACAATAATAATTATATATACATAAATGTTTGTTTTTGAGAAAAATAACTTATATTAAAGACGAAAATTGTTAATTTTAGAGAATAACCCTCGGTGCGCGAGTACGCCTCGCACTTGGTCGTTTTTTTAAAGGGAACTATTGAAACAATTTTTTCCCAATAGTTCAATCAATCTGCTCAATTGAACTATTGGGACAAAAACTTCCAACTAGTTCAATTGATTTAACTATTATATTATTTGAACTACTGGGAACAGACGAAATTAGAGCTTACATTGTATTTTACAACTCCATCACCCAAAGGTTGCCTGGAAGAAAAAGCTTAAAGCTATAAGGCCGCCAATTGTATTTGTATTTTGTATCTTTTCTTCTGTTCTGTATTTTTGTCCTGTGTGCAATAAAGGATAATTGTATTGTATAGCTATAGTAGTTACCGTTCCAGTGATATAATTTGACATCCAAGATGCTCCAACATTTTGAAAACCCCTGATCCAATCTTTATCAGACATGGCTAAGAACAGTCGAAAAAATTGTCTGTTAAAAAAAAGGAATTTGGTCGGCTGTTAAAAAAATAAATCAATAGGTACTTATAACTCATACATAAGTAGTACAAAAGAATGGCCACCCACGGCTTTCATACATAAAAAATGTGAGGGTGAAAAAACTTGGTCCATAAATAAATACATAAAGACCTAGTATTGAAACGTCATTCCCATTACATCCCCTGACGATTGACATAAAAAAAACTTGGGGCCGGGGCTCCACCCTCGCCGTTTTTTTGCCAATCCGTCACCCCACGTTCTGATTTCTCGTTTGCTATCGCTTTTGGTACATAATAGGTATTGATTTTTGGGGGTTGGCTTGCCTTTGTGATTTGTAAGGAACAATTCACTATTGTTCTCTATATATTAGAGTATTTACTTTTCAAGGGGTTTTAATGGGAATTAACCGAATGTGTTTGAAAATATATTTATTTATTTTTTAAATCTCAGTTTAGAGACTTTGGTACACGACAAGGTGACCATGTCAGCCTCGCTAGGGTCACTGAGAAAAGGGAAGGGAAGCTCAAGTATTATTAGAGTCAGCCATAAAAGCGTTTTAACGGAAATGAACCGAATGTGTAGGACAAAGCCATAAAGAAAGAGAACATTTAGAAAATCTCAGTTTCCTTAAAAAAATTACATCTGCTCAATAACATTGACTGAAAACTGCCACATTGCCACATTCCCGCACTGTATGCACTCGCCTACATCTCGTGTAGAAAATAACACTCGTAGCGACATTTTAGTCCTTCCAATAACGTGGACCTAACAATACCGGTAGTATTAGTATAACACGATAGACGTAATAATGAATCAGAAAACCCCTTGTTGCCTAATCGCCAAGTCACAGAATTTTCTTAAACTTAAGATGTCATTGGACTTGGCTCTACATTGGATCTAATATTATCTACCCCACTGATTACCCAACATTTTTCGTGACACAAAATAGGACGCGAGTGCGATGCCAACATGGCGTCTAGCACTTAGCACCCTATTTTTGCATCCTCACCACCCCCGCTGGTTCCCTATTTTCCCTATTTATGCATTTGGCCCCCTGTTAAAGCTCGCTGTTAAAAGTGCAGGCGTTATTTTTACTACGGATTTCTACTTGATGATATTAAATGACTTTTCTTGTTCAGGATTTTGAAGATAAGTAGGTAGGTACCTACTTAATTCTAACCGTAAGTTGCAAGAAACGTCCTTAATGTTAAGGCTTCAATTCTATCTAGAGCTATGACGTAGAAAATAATAGGTTGTAGTTTAATGAAGACTTCACTTTATGGACGTTTCGTGCTGTTGACGGTAAGTCTTCTTTGCCGTTAGAGTAAGAACGCCCTAACTGACAAAATTGCCGAAAAAAGGCCAAGTCTCTCAGTGTTGGTCTGTTAGACACTTGGCCTATGTTATGTTTATCAAACGTGCATTAATGCGATACGACCTAATCAATACACGGTTACATTCCTTAGCGATTCATATGAGTACCATTAATCTTGGAGGAAAGGACTTCCCACTCGCGCTGACATTGACCAAAGTTTTTCCCTTCTAAGTAAGTAAGTGAGTAATAAGTTTATTTTACACACAGAAATGACCGAAACAGTTATAATTATGATAAAATAATTATGTAGTCAAAGGTAAACATATCTAAATCATGTCTGATGGTCTGCTGTTGTTGTGAATAGGGCCTCAACTCAGCTTATTGCTGCAGACAAGAATGCCTACAGCGCTGGTATTCTGTTGGACCATGACCGATGGTTGGCTAAATTATGTGTCAGGTTTTCCTATAAATAACATAAGAAAGAATTTCTCGAGTTTAGTATACATATATAACTTCACGTTATATCCCTTGCGGGGTAGGCTGAGAGAGTTAAATCTTAATATTAGTACTAGTAAAATACAGGGTGGACCAAAAGTCCGTTAACATTTAAAATGGTTATAAAAAATACAAATGCTACTTTAGTGAAAAACTGTTTATTTAATAATAAAGTAGACAAATTAGGATTTCACTTTTTAAAAATAACATCATTCAAATGTGACCCTTGTTCATCCTGGCACACCTGTAACCGGGAACGGAAATTTTGCATGACCGCCCGACAAGTGGTTGGTGAAATGTTCTGCATTTCCTCGCGTATATTTTCTTTTAATTCCTCAATAGACACTGGGTTGCTGATGTAAACTTTACTTTTGAGATATCCCCAAAGGTAAAAGTCCATTGGAGTTAAATCCGGGCTGCGGGGTGGCCAGTGAATGTCACCTCTTTTGGATATGACTTTTTGGCCAAAAATTTCACGAAGTGATGCTATAGAGTCATTGGAGGTGTGACATGTTGCCCCATCTTGTTGGAACCAAGAGCTTCGATTAAAGCCTGAGAAGTCCTGTAATGCTGTAACAAAAAAATTCTGTAGCATCACAATGTATCGCTCTGTATTAACGGTGACGGCGCGGTTTCTCTGATCTTCATAAAAATATGGACCAATGATTCCGCTGGCTGACAATGCGGCCCATACAGTAACCTTGGGCGAGTGTAAAGGTTTTTGGTGCTTCAAGTCCGGGTTAGTGTCACTCCAGTATCTGCAATTTTGTCGATTGACATGTCCATTTAGGTGGAAGTGTGCCTCGTCTGAGAAAAAGATGTTATTGAAGCTCGTAAACCTCTCAAGCACTTCGTTAGCAAACTGCAGTCTCTGAGCAGGGTCATTTGGCTTTAAAGCCTGTACAATTTGAATTTTGTAAGGTTGTAAATGTAAATCTTTGTGTAGAATGCGATTTAGAGATGTTCTGGGCACATCTAAAGCACTAGACCGCTTTCGAGTAGAGAGACCAGGTTGTTCTCGAACAGACGCTCGTACACGCTCTATGTTTACTGGATCGCGCGATGTCCTAGGTCGGCCGGATCGTGGTTGACTTAAAGTTGAACCTGTTGTTTCGAACTTCTGTACCCATTTTTTAATCGTTTGAATTGTTGGTGCTTGATTTCTGTTCCGTATATTGTAATGATTACAAAATTTCCGTTTAGCTTCGGTCGTAGAATCGTTGTTTCGATAGTACTCGCGTACGCAAAATGCGCGTTGCGCTCCGCTGAATGACGCCATGGTACTAAATCCCTATTAGTAGCTCTCGCTTGTAGTAACACCCCCCGCGCCAATACCCCGCCCGCGCCGACGCAGCGACCTATTCAAATGTTAACGGACTTTTGGTCCACCCTGTACATGGGGTCACTTGTCGTAATAGTAATCCTATCAAAACATAAATGTAAAAACATGGCCGTCCAAGTTCCTAGTAACGGCTGGCCCACCGGTACCAAGTAAATTCACTTTTAAAATATAGTAGATAAAAGTAAAACTTCATCTAAAAATGTAATAAGGACATATTATACAAAAAAAATGTACTTGGTAGGTTAATAGTGTTTCTGAACTTGGGCTGCGCACTGCCGTGCTTTTAGACACTGAACTCTGTGGAGAGCTTCAGAATCTGTTTTGACAGTATCAAGATCTAGAAAGATCGATGACATCTCTTTCTGTCTATTGATGTTTATTCACATCATCCATCAAACACGCTCAAGTGGACTATTTTCGATTGTGGACCAAAAGTACACCCAACCAAACCCTTGTAGTTACCTAATTTAATGGTAAGTTCTTTTCGGTTAGTTAGGGGTTGAGCTGGGGTTTCTGAGTCTAAGCGTCGTGTAATGTTGCGACATTCCTTTATTAGCCACTCCACTCTGATGACTTTTCTTGAGTGACTGCCGTTGGTGGTCGCTGCGGTCTAAGGTCATCTTTTAGGTCGCTCCGACCACGCTTAAACTCACGAAACCAATAGCTGATGGTGGCAAGTGATGGAGCCAATTCCCCAAAAGCACTGATTACATTTTCAAATGATTCCTTATATGTTAACCCTCGTTTAAAATCATAATAGATCATAACACGACATCTTCCCGCGTTACCTCCATTGTAGCTATTGAAAAGTGACAGACATGTTTTTTTAACAATTAATTTAAAAAAAACTAAAGTTCGCCAGCCAGTGATATTTAGCAAAGGAGTTTGTAATAAAATTTGCCTCCAAGGAATAATGAAAGTAAAACAATGAGGTTGATAACAAGCCGTTGACTAACAATTTTTGGACCGCCCCCTGGTATTTTTATTTTTTTATTTACTATTACAAAAATTGCACAACAATACAGTTAAAACTAAGACACTGTGAATCCATATGCTTGACACAATACAGTACTTAATGTATCGTATAGTATCTTAACAGTAGCTTAAATACAATAATCATATCTCTACAAAGATAAAACAACTTACAACTCATTCATTCATCTTCTCACAAAATCGCAAACATTGGAACATAATTCCTTCCATCGACTGGGAATTTTTGCTAGGTGTACTGCCAGTGTACTAGTAGATACATACTTGCTCAACGAAACTAGCTCTGAGTGTAAACGAGGCACAAAGCCACGCTAAGGGCATAAGTAGGGGCATGCTACCCCTCCCTCGGGGCGGCGAGAGGGAAGACACACCCCTACGGTTCGCAGTACTGGTAAAGTACAGTCATCGTCAAAAATAAGGATAAGTACAGTGTGAGTAAGTGCGTAGCAGAGATAAAATAATATTTGTTTTCTGTATGGACGTCTCACTATAGTTTCAATTCCAAAAAAAATTTTTTTTCACCCTGTAGACACTAAGAAATGAATGTCAATGGCCATATTTTTAGTTAATTATCTTTAAAAGTTTTCATTAAAACAATAAAATTAAAAAAAAAATGTTTGTAAGAGTTCTTGAATATTAATGCGAAATGTCTGATTAAGAACTATGATTGGTTAAAGTTGGTAATGAATATTACAGTCTTATGAATTAATATTAAAAAAATACTATCACTTGTCATTATTACCTGGTGAGATTGACTGACCAGGAAATTACCAATAGTTACTGGGTGTAACCAAAAACCCCTATAGTCCCGAAGTCCAGATAGGGGGTAGGGGGGTTCAGTACCTATCCTAGAACAACTTTCACTATGGAGCCAACTCTGAAATCACGAAAAAATATCAGCTATTTCATACAAAGCTCAATACCTCTACACGGCCGGAAAGCATTTTGTAAAGGAAATTGTTAGTCACGGGTTTCCAGCTCACGATATTTCGGCTCATGGTCGCGGGTAGAATATCGAAAAATATAGGTATCGGCGAAATATTGGGACCTTAAAACAAACCCAATGGCAGGAATCCCGTGTCTAACTACTTATAACTCAAACAGAAGTAAAACTCATCACCCTCCTTGCTTCTAGAGTCGGTTAAAGCGCCAACTCCGCGAGCCTTCCTTCCAAGTACGCGGGGGCAACCCCTCGCACTTCTTTCTCTTATTTCCCGCTTTTTTCGGTCGCCATTTTTATTACGCTTGCGCAGTACTTTTCAACCAAAAATTAATGACCTCCGGCATAGATAATCTCCCCCTCCGGGGTTCTTTAAATACTTTAAATGAGGGGGGAAGGGAGGTTGAGGATTTTTTGTCGTTTCGCAGGTTCGCAACCCTTGGTGCTCGTCGAAGAACATCGATTTGCTTGCGAGTAAATAAATGGGGGTGTGTTAGGGTGGATTAACTTGCGGTAGGTTATTCTTTCTATAGATTTATTGGCGGGATGCGTGGATGGAGTATACCGGTAAAAATATTAGCCCGCCTGAAAAAAAAGTGGCATGTCAGGTAGGAAAGTAAAGTAAGTAAAAGTAAAATACACATTATTGCATAAATAGAAAACAACAAACAAAAGATGGAAAAAGAAATAGTGAAGTATAATTTAGGCGGCCTTATCTAGCGCTCTTAGCAGAGCGATCTCTTCCAGGCAACCGGGCAGAGGTATTTATTTCGAGAAAGAGGTAGTAGGTGTCCAAGGTATAGGAAAACGTTATATAAGATAATTGTATTAACAACAATAACATATAAATACCAAGGTAATTAATGACCATACTATACTTACTAAGTACATAAAATAAATAGACAATAACCTTAATAACGTTTATTTTATCCAGAAGATTTCTAGATTTTTTAAATTATTTAATTTATCATGAAATAGGTTCATCGTGCCCTCTCCACAGACGCTGCGCTGCCTGGGACGCAATTTGATGAGACAGGGTTGCCCAGATCCTGATCCATCATCTCGGCCTCGCCGGCTGAATCCGCAGGAACGACAAGTCGATACGTCCGGAGCCGGATTGGCTGCAGGCTATTGCCACTTTCCAAGTATGAGGCTCTGGACTCCAAGCGGAGGCAACGGTGTAAGTTATTACCCCATTTCCCATAGTCGCTTTCTATGAAATAGGTTAAACCCAACGTTATACACCCTAGAAAAAATACCTATGTAACTAACCAGTTAGATTTGACCCCAATTAACCCCAGTGCGACGCTCGTCCGCCAGTAATTATACGAATCGATATGAAATTTCATTGTTTTTGTAATTTTATTTTTATCTGTTGCAACCCTACATTCCATTATTTTTTTCTGACAAATTATAAAAACTTCAATCCTTCGAGCAAGATACCTCATACACTAACGCCTTCAGCCTTTTACGGTTTTCTAGATTTCTATGTGTTCAGTCTGATTCAGTTTTAAAATCGCTGCAGTGTGATAAAGACGTAAGAAAAATCGGGGTGGGTAGAAGTCTACTACTGACGGTTTTATTGTTTCATGAATTCAAATTTCGTCCACAGCGCTCACCATCTTGATAAATGAATGAATTAAAATTTATTTAAACACTTATACATACCACGATAATTACATTTCATTACTTAAAAGAGTTACTTTTTTACTTAGAGTAAGTTCACAATTTCACATGCATATGTGGCAAAAGGGTCCCTGACTCAGCATTATGCTGTGACGTTATGGCTAGATGCTAGCCACCGCCGCAGCGTTGGTCGGGTCAGGACCCGGCCAACCTGGTTCGACCCGGTGTCATTTCTCTCCGCTCCCGAAAGTGGTTTTGGTCGATCGCAAACGGGATTTAGGCTATTAATTTTAATTTTAGCCTTTTTTTCTTTCGACCTTGCCATTTTCACTTGCAATCAACGTCAGAACTTTATTAATATCGCAAACTGTATTTTTTTAAAGTCAAACCGTAGCGTATACTCTATTCTATAAAATACAGTTTATTTGGTCCAAATCCGTCGAGTAGTTTCGACGCTAGCTCACTTTAAACTGAGCGCTAACCACACATCATTTTCAGTGTTCACTTGCGCGGTCTATGGCGCCACTAGAGGGAGCCGAGGGGGGCTTTACGATGGAATAAGTATTACTTTTCTAACTCTTAAACTTTCGTTACACGAAAGCTCTCCAAAGTACATATTTTTCGATACACTATTTATCTTTTCTCCCTTAACCTAACGTAAGATATTCATTTGAATTCATGTCAGAATACTATAAGTAACCAAAGTTATGTCTATCTGTAACGTGAAAACAACAAAACTATGTAACCAAAACTATTTTTCTATGTACCTACCTAAACCACTTTAGCTAATTTCAAATGAACTTTAGTAAAGACTTTTAAAACTTTTTTTAGTTCTGAAATAAAGGAAGTTATTGGGTCGTGTGATATCAAAAATATTAAGAACTAGCGGGTACCCACAACTACGTTCGCGTTCCATACTAACTTTACCCTCACTTGGTCCATTTTTAATTAGAATTTTCAAAACGTCTATAGCGAAATTGTATCCAAATCCGTTCAGTAGTTTTTATGTGATATGCGTTCAAACATATAAACAAAAAAATCTCTTTTACGATTTTATTACCTATGGATATATGAATGGATGAGTTAGGGATAGACCTACACAGTAGTCCGCTTTTTAGATACCTACTTACCTAAGTATCTTAGTGTTTTTTTTAAATCATAGAAATAATAGATTACGCGTTACAAATAAAAATATGCACATCTTCCCCAAGGTAAGTATTTTTCTAGCAAAATCATATTAGCAATCCATCACACGAATCAAATAGGCGTTCTGCGCGAGGAAGTGGCGTCGGCATCAGATCCGGTGGAGACTGAAACCGGACTAAACCGGAAATTGTAAGTTAGTGCCTTGCCGTGGCGGTGATGATGATTTTTTTAACCAAGTAAGAAGAAAAAAACAAGCGTTTCGATTCCACATGATGGACGCTTCTTAAAAAAATTCAGTCAGTAACCACTGGACCGACTTATAGAAACAGTAAATATTTTTAAACAATAATAAAAAAAATTAAAAATCGCTAAATTAATTGTTTTGCCATTTTTGTCGAAAAAAATTGTTTTTCGACAAAACTTTTTTTTTGTTATCGTGTTTATTTTAACTTGTAGTTAATACCCTAGAAATATTTGAAAGAAATGTGTTGATCCATTGTATGGTTTTTACCTACCTACTGTATTTAATTTTATAGCCTTTCTGTAAATATACCCATGAAAATAAAAAACCTGTCATGAGGACACTAGCACTTGTTTAATGTGTGTTATGGAGATCACAGTGAAAAAATAGTGTCATTTAATTCCACAATATGGAGAGGGTTTTATATTTCTCATCATGCTTTACATACAAAGATAAGTTGCTTTGACCGCTGTCTAGGCATCTTCCTAACATAATTTGCAAGCTCAAAAGACTTGTCCGGTGCAATCTAAACGAGTTAACTTGTCTAAGCATGTTACGGTAATTGAATAACTGACCCTACCGTCCAGCCTGACGGTCTTTGCCCAGTGTTGCCAGTATTTAGTAAACATTAATTAATTTGATCTTATATCAAACCATGTCATGTCGTATTTTCTTTCTTAATAAACAAATAGTTTGGTATTTGGGTATTTTTGTAGATAATTTTTGTAGATAATTTAAAAACTATAAGTTTTAGTTAAAATGTTGCGATAAAGATTCATAAGTTTCATTTAGATCCTAAATAATTTATTTACTTACTCAAGTCAAATTTAAACGAGTATTATTTTAATTAATAACACAAATACTTACATATTATAACCACACCAAAAAACATTAATACACAATGGGTAAACGACTGAAGAATTTTATTAGTGTTCTAATACAAATATACTTTATTGCACACCCGGGACAAAAACAAAACATACAACATAAAGAGAGGTACAATATAATGTTACACTACATTACAACACGCCACGCTTTTGTACGGCATAGGGCGCATCTATAGACCTCAACATGTTCGAGGTGCCAAAACTACTTTTCCTTTATAATTTTCTTGGACAGGTCACTTTGACCCAACATTACTGACGCCTTAATGAACAACTAACTAAAGGGGACCACACATGAAAAGCTTAAGCATTTTCCAATAAGGATTTTTAAGGACCCTCTCCACTTGCCGCAATCTTTTCTGGTTCACCAGAAAGGCTCGAAGTGACAGTTAAAGGTAACCTTTACTTTAAGGGACCTTTACCATTTTACTCTAGACCACTGGCTTGAGACTTTAGGCTTCGTTGAGCAAAGTGTAAGTTTAGCCGGGAAAAGCAAGTTAATTCAGTATGAAGATATGGATCACAGGCATCTATAGACAGAATCTTTGTACCTAAACATCCTGTCGACATGTTTGTAAATAGAAATAGAAATATTATTAATTTGTAAATATGGGTAATGCAGATGTTACATTGTGTTTCAGTATTACCATATTCTGCCCGAAAGCGTACACATTTTTGTTCAATCAATCAATCATAAATTATCATCAATAAAATAATCAATCATAATAAATTAGCAAAATAATAATAAAGGTAACAAAACAATAACATCATTCGTTTGTAGCTGTAAAGTCTTCATAAGATGTTTAAAACTACCTAGAGTCAGACTACCTAGACTACCTAGACTTAGAGTCAGCTCTGGTGTGATAACATGAAAAACTTTATATTTATTTACGGGTTTTATTATTTCTATTACATGTATTTGTAGCTGTAAAGTCTTCATAAGATGTTTTATTATTTCTATTACATGTATTTGTAGCTGTAAAGTCTTTATAAGATGTTTTATTATTTCTATTACATGTATTTGTAGCTGTAAAGTCTTCATAAGATGCGCGGTTTATTATTTCTATTACATGTATTTGTAGCTGTAAAGTCTTTATAAGATATTTAATTATTTCTATTACATGTATTTGTAGCTGTAAAGTCTTTATAAGATATTTTATTATTTCTATTACATGTATTTGTAGCTGTAAAGTCTTCAAAAGATGTTTTATTATTTCTATTACATGTATTTGTAGCTGTAAAGTCTTCATAATATGTTTTATTATTTCTATTACATGTATTTGTAGCTGTAAAGTCTTCATAATATGTTTTATTATTTCTATTACATGTATTTGTAGCTGTAAAGTCTTTATAAGATGTTTTATTATTTCTATTACATGTATTTGTAGCTGTAAAGTCTTTATAAGATGTTTTATTATTTCTATTACATGTATTTGTAGCTGTAAAGTCTTTATAAGATGTTTTATTATTTCTATTACATGTATTTGTAGCTGTATAGTCTTTATAAGATGTTTTATTATTTCTATTACATGTATTTGTAGCTGTAAACTCTTCATAAGATGTTTTATTATTTCTATTACATGTATTTGTAGCTGTAAAGTCTTCATAAGATGTTTTATTATTTCTATTACATGTATTTGTAGCTGTAAAGTCTTTATAAGATGTTTTATTATTTCTATTACATGTATTTGTAGCTGTAAAGTCTTCATAAGATGTTTTATTATTTCTATTACATGTATTTGTAGCTGTAAAGTCTTCATAAGATGTTTTATTATTTCTATTACATGTATTTGTAGCTGTAAAGTCTTCATAAGATGTTTTATTATTTCTATTACATGTATTTGTAGCTGTAAAGTCTTTATAAGATGTTTTATTATTTCTATTACATGTATTTGTAGCTGTAAAGTCTTTATAAGATGTTTTATTATTTCTATTACATGTATTTGTAGCTGTAAAGTCTTCATAAGATGTTTTATTATTTCTATTACATGTATTTGTAGCTGTAAAGTCTTCATAAGATGTTTTATTATTTCTATTACATGTATTTGTAGCTGTAAAGTCTTCATAAGATGTTTAAAATCACCTACTTCGAATATTACGTTGAGTCAGCTGTCATCTGATAACATGAAAAACTTTTTTTTAATTTACGGGTTTTATTATTTCTATTACATGTATTTGTAGCTGTAAAGTCTTCATAAGATGCGCGTTTCGAATCTGCCGCAGGAAGACCGCTCTGAACGAGCTCCTGACACGGTGATTGTGGAATATCAGAAGAGCCTGTATGTGCTACTGTGAGAGTGTGAGATGAATGTTTTTTATGTAATTATGACTTGTAAATATGTACATTTTTTGCTGTTTTTTTTGTAAGCATACTGATAATTAGCTAGTATTGAGAATGCCCGATTAATGTGTCTTTAAATATTTTTTGACGTTTACAATATTGTAATATATATTGATAATTAGCTATTTAATTAATGTAAGTGGTGTATGTAACCGTTGTAATTAAAATTAGAATAAAAATTAGAGTCAGTTCTCATCTGATAACATGAAAAACTTACATTCTGTTTTAGCTCTTAAAGCTCAAGTATAGGAATATACTTGAGCTTCCCATTCCTTCTCTTAGTAACCCTAACGAGGCTAACATGGTTACCTTCTCGTGTACCAAAGCCTCTAGAAACGGATTAAAAAAATGTTTAAAAAAATTACGTAAGAGCACACGTACTTGTTGGCTAATTAATAAAAATTAAATGTTAACACGACAGCCCTTCTCAGAACATTTCATTTTACTTGGCATATATTTTTCCTGTCAAATTAAGCAGTTGCAATACTGTCGTGACATTAGTTAATGTCAGAAATAATTCCAGCTGTCATTTAAACATAATACTTAACTTAACAAGTGGTCGATAATATGTAATTCAATAAACTACATGAGTAGAATAACTTAATTTTTGTGTTAAAATGTAGGTAAGACGTCTTTTTGCATTAAAAAGTAGGTGAGACGTCTTTTATGTGTAGAGTTCTGTTTATTACATACATACATACATAAAGTCACGTCTACAATCCCCGAGGGAGTAGACAGAGGAACCACCGACAGGTAGCCCCCCCCCCCCCCCCCCCCCCCCACTTTTCGCCGTAAGATTCGGTGGACAAACGTGATAGGTGGCGAGCCTATCGCCGTCTACTAGGTGCAGAATAGTATCCACCAAGACCCTTAGTCGCCTCGTACGACTCCCACGGGAAGAGTTGGGGTGGTGGTAGTCTTTATGGCCGGCAGGAAAACGGCTAAATTTTAATTATTTTGTTTCAGTAACTGATAAGTAACTCTATCCAAATTAAGAATTTAAGAAACCCCGACTACCATGGTGGAGATCCTCTTAAATTTTCTTGGTCATCATCAGGTCTTCAAGATTTCAGATGTGAGAAGGGAACCATGGTCCTAGACATTTGAGATCAAACTCGAACCACCTAACTGTTACCGTTCCAGTGATCTTGAAAACCCCGACATTTTTTTTTCAAACATGGCTAAAAACGCTTTCGATAAAATTAAATAATCCGCGTCCAAATCGGATAATTGGTTGTTGAATTATGATGCCACAGACAACCAGACATACGCGTCAAACTTATAACATCCAATCTATTTAAAGACTCGATATTCAATAAAAGATTAAAGTTATATCTTCTTAACAAATGTTTCTATTCACTGCAGGAGTTGTTTGATGATAAAACCAATACTCAACTATAAAATCAATTATGTATAACTTATAATGACATTTAATTCAATTTATCTAGTTAGCATTTATTACTATTATAATATATTATAATCTCTTATTTTATATTGCGGTGCCCTACTCAGGGTTTCATGTATGACCAGATAATATACATTTTTAAGACCATTTGTAACACATGAAAAGCAATAAATGGTATGAGTATGAGTAATTTTTTTTGGCCGCGAATTAAAAAGAATTAAAATTAAATCAATATTTTTAAAAGGACATGGCAGTTTAATGTCCTTATTTCGCCCTTTCATTAGTAGCTTAAAATTTAATTTAATATTTTATAAAAATATTAACCACATTGATTCGTGTGGTTCAAAAAACTGGAAAGTTCAAAAAATGTCGCGTAATACTTCGAACCCACGATATGTACTTGAATTAACCTTTATTCCTTTAATTAAACCTAAAGACCTTTTTATCGTATCATCCTGCTTATACCTTAATAAACGAAGAGTGGATATACGAGAGTGGATATACGAGAGGCTTTTGTAGACGTGCGTGCATGAAGCGTTCAAGGCACAGTAATGTACCCTTAAACTTAGTACTTAAGCAAAGCATTCTTAAGTGAAAGAGACTCTATCAGACACTTGATCACGTGTCAAGTCTAGTCTAATCTAGGCTTTAGATAAAGCTCTATTAAACTTCAAAGAAGCTTTCCAATCTTTGAAACGTTAGATGATTGAAAATAAAAGACGATTACTTTTAGGTTCAGAATCTGAAAGGTATTTTATTTATATACTTTTGTTAGTGTATCGTAAACACAAAGTATTGTAGATTCTTCGAATATAATACATGGAGAAAATTAAATGTATCGTTTTCCTGTAAATATTAAAATAGGTACTCATTCTTAGAAATGGATATTTTGAGATACAAAAATCCATTACACCGGATCCGACACTAAAATGGGTCTCAAAAATTGCAACAATTCTGTTGAACATTGTTTGTATAGTAGAGGACATGGCAGGCGTGGAGGTGGAAAATAAACACCGTAATTGCAGAGAAAAAAAAATGAAATTGAAAACGTTTATTTACCACTGTAAACACCAGAATATAGAACACAATACCGAAGTATACAAAGATTAATACATGCAGCACAAAACATCTGGTGTGGTACAGTGCCAAAAAGGATACACCAGCTCAGCATGATGCTGAGGCAAGCTAGATTCACAATAAATTAGATAATTAGAGATTTAACACAGTGAGAATTATGCACTACGAAGGCTCTGGGGCGGAAACAAAGACAAAACCGGAAAAGGAACCGACCACAGACAATGCTATATTTACTATAGATTAAAAATAAACATTGCAAGGCCCCCAATACACGTTCACACAACTTGTTATATAGGGTACAATTCCATCAAACATATAGTGTTATTTAATAAGAAGGAACTTAATTACATTCTAATGACTACATAAGTATTCTAACCAGCTGTACGTTCGTTTCAAACGCAAAAACTTTCAATAGAAACGATAGTTCAACGTTCTTTGTTAGAACAATTTCTTCGATGACCCTTTATGTATTCAGTTAGGCCAATAAAAAACTATAAATCACACTTTTTACCATATCAAAAACCTTTATTTGATTTAACATAGAGTTGAAAATCGTATTAGGAAATTCAAATTCCTGTGGTCCATACTGAAGCTGGCCAAAATTGGATCTATTGTTGGACATGACCCTTTCCGCCTATTGACACGGTACGCATAGTAATGAGGATAAATACAGTAAGCCATCTGTACGTAGACAAAAGAATGGTCAGGTAAACAGCTGCTAGCAAATTTCAATGCATTTTTAATTTGGGCGGGTTGTCTGACCTTCCTTTTAAATGCTATTAAAAGATCGTAAAAAATATTGGTGCAATGTTTTACACATTAGGTACCAATATTTTTCAAACTAGGATAAAATCCCTGTGCTAGGATAGGAGTGGTACCAATATAATGTAGGTATATAATTTAATTTCTTTGTCCACCATATATAGTTTAATAGAAGAGTCGAAAAACTTTTGAGATTACGAAAAATGTATTCCCACTTTTAACAAGTGCTGCCATCTTTTGACAGACCAATTACTGTTAGCAACGCCATCTGGTATCTATTTTTAGTATTGCTGTTACTTAGAGTGTTGTGATAATTTAGGGTCTTACAAAACGCTGTCACTGTCTGCAGATCTATGTAGATAAAAAATATTCAGTAGGTATCTAAAATGAGTTTAATTTGCGAAGATAATAAAATAATTCCATCAATTCTACATGATTCTACACAATCGCTCTACATTTGGGTTTTGTGATATAGCGCCATCTGGCGAAAAATTGTAAAACTACATGTCTCGCTGCTCAGATCAAAGTTACCTATGTAGACAGTTTCATTAGTTTAAGAATTGGAGAATAGATGGCAGGACTGAGAAATGTATAGGTAAGCAAAATGGTTTGAAACTTCGTGAAAGTGGAGATTACATGTATAAGAAGTATAAACACACATAATTTTTTGTTTCATTCAAATATTTCAAATAGTTTTGAAAATATTGAGTTCGAAAGTTTGTAATGTCATTTTTTAATGTCTCGGAAAAGTGCCCGCTTTTACTGTGAGATATAATTACACAAAATCCTGCAGATAATTGTTCCCGCGGAAAGGCTTTTTTAACAATATCTCGAAAAGTAGTGCACCGAATTTAAAAATTCTTTCAATTTAACACAAGATTTTTTAAATCGGTTGATTAGTTTCCGAATTATCGTTAAAAATGCCTATGAAAATGCTTAATCTCCGCGGGACTGATCGATGTGTCGTTTTTGTGTTATGATTTTATGATATGACTTCACTGAGCCCGCGCTCCCGCTTATGTCGATTGCGCGGGTAGCGCGGCTTAAAAATTAATAAAAAAATAACTATTTGAGCTGTCGAAAAAGTAAAAACAGGGTATTTTTTATTTTCAATTATCTATAAAAAGAGCTGTAAAATTTAAAATTGCTGATATTCTCAATTCGCTGTAGTATGTGGAAGTGGAGTATTCGTATTAGTTGTACGAAGTATGATGAAGTTTTTCAGGTACATTTTTTTCGTTCAAGGAAAACACATTTAATTATAAAAGGAACCTTTGCCGTTTATATTTCATTTTACAAGAAAAAAATTTTTTTCACCATTACATGTAATTAATATGGTAGACTAAACCCCTTTTTTATCTGTTTTTGTACACCTTTAAGTTCAACATTGACCATGTCAGCCTTATCAGGGTCACTAAGGAAGTATTAATCTCTACTAATGCTTGAGCTTCCCATTCCTTCAGCCGTTGCTTTTTTCCATGCTAATAAATCTAATAATCAATTGAGAGCTGACTCAAAGTTGCATTCAATCCCATTTTGAAGCCTATTGAAACCAAATCTTTTTCTCTCAATTTTCATTAGGTCCCATTCATCCATTGTGTTATAATAAATAATTAGAAAGAAAGAAAGAGTTTATTACCAATAGCGCACACAAACAAACAATTAGGTACAGAAGATAAAAATAATATTAAACAAATATATTATAAAAATAAATAAACAAAAGTAATTAATTTTGATGAAGGTGGTGTGCAGCACCGGAAAAAGGGGACTGTCTCAGCCTGTTGCCGCAGCGGATTTAGCACTGTGGCGTTGATTGTCAGGCATCACCTGTGTGCCAGGGATCACTCCCTAATGATACACTACCGGAACATATAAATAACGGACCAACATATAATTATAATTAATACAGACCGGTAAAGCGTAATCACAATTTAATAAACGGATTCTCATTCATTGCTTTCAAATGCGCATCATAAAATTCGTTCTCACTTTTCAACCCTTCCTCGCCCATATAGTACGGAAAATCATTATTAGTAGCCAAGAAAAATATCCCCTGTTTACTCCTATCCGTTTTTAACCCCAAAACATTCGTCACTCTCGGAATCCTGTTATAACAACTCCTCTCTCTGGCTTGCTGAACAGAATCGCACTGAATCGCTATAAACGAATCAGGATTCTTCAATGCTGCCAACCACAACGGAAACGATCTGATATGACTGCAGAAAACATCGCAAGGGATCCAATGGAAGTCCCCAGGTTGGTATTCCCCTCCGTTGACATAAAAGTTGACGTGACCAACTGGTGCTGCCATTCCGAATCCGTCAATGTTGGTAGCAATGACGTCCACAAAGTCAGCGTCGGACTGGTCCAATCTCTCGTTCGGTCCAAGATGCCTGAAGCATGGTCCAGAAGGGTCCAAGCCTGTCAGTCTGGAAATGTTCATGCCTGTTTGGAGGCGGTAGTTTTTGGCGATGAAGCTCATGGTTTGACCTCCAAGGCTGATGCCGATTAATTCTAGGGTTTTCGGGTTTAGTCCTAGGTCTTTCAGCTTAACTAGCATTTCGGCTGTGTGTTTGCCAACTGGTCTCATGTAGCGAGCAGCTCTGAAACAAGTATATGACAGATAGCTTAATTTGGAAACAATGTGGGTTATGGACTTCTAGGTTCCATGGGGACACTTCCCCAAAAATGTTTTGTTGCTGAATTTCAAAAATCTCTCTCGTATAAAATTTTAAAAAATCGGTGAAAGTTAATATTCCTATATATATCCATATATTAAAATTGAAAAATCTGTGGCGACGCACGACGCGCGCCACTACGATACAGTACCTACTCACATCGGCGTAGAATGCGCTATTAAAATTTTCCTGGGACTTCGTATGTATACGAGGTACAAACATCCATAGTTGGACCAGAACATATGGTCACCAGGCACAACACCCCGCCTGGTGGAAGATCTTCCCTTTTCCCTTTCATACAACTGACGTTACGTCATCCATGTCCCCTTACATAGCGCGTTCCTACAATTTGTGACCCCAACTATAAACACTTAATTGGATTGGATCGTACCTACAAATCCACATAAGTACATACATTCACACGCGGCGAATTCAGAACCTCTACATTTCTATCGTCGGTTAAAAAGAAAGTAAAGGACACTTACACAGGATACTCCATAGTAGTAAACCAATTCGTGTCCAGCAGCAAAACATTATACCCCAAGTCCTTATAATATTTCCCAATTGCAGAAGCTACGGGGTAAATGGGACTGTCCAAGTAACCTCCAACGTCCAACAAGGTCTTCCTGCTAAAGTCTATGTCTGGATTCTTGGCTAACTCTTTGATGTGATAGTAATTGTACTTGGTTCTTCTAGCAGTGTAGATGCCACCGGTACCAAGGACAGTGATGCTGAGGTGTCTTAGACTCTTGGGTGTGATGAAGGCTGGCTTATTTGAGCCTGGACCTGAAAAGAATAACTGTTTATAGCAAATAACTCTAAATTAAAAATTTGAAGAAACTACTGTGGAGATCCACTTACTTTTTCCTGGTCATCATCAGGTTCTCAAGGTTAATTTGAGCTCAAACTCGAACCACCTAACTGAGAGATCCCATCTGACATCAACATACTTCAAGATCTTGGAAATCCCTAATCCGATTTTTATTAGGTATGGCTAAGAACACTCGATAAAAAAAAGTCCACGTTAGACCAAATCGGATCTACGCGCGCCCTCTAGGGGAGGAAGACTATATTTTCTTATAACCAAGGTGTCGTATTCTGGAAAATTAATACGAAGTTGGGGTCGAAAGAGTCTAAAACTTTCAGGAAAAGTCTGAAATGCCCCGGAAGTCTTAAAGTGGATGCAGTCCGTCCTGCCTGAACGATGTGTTACAAAGTGGCACATATTATCATCTCGTTGATGAATATCCGTAATAAATATTTTCTATATTCATCTGACAAGGATCAGAGGTGTTATATGTATGACACATAATGGATATCAGCTAGTGACTGACTGCTAATTTACCTGTTATTATAACTTGCATGTTTGTATGTTTCCTTATGTTTTTATGGACATTAGACAAAACTCAAAAACTCAACAAATAAGTTTTGCCATTTGGTGGGAAGAGCTGCATCACCGCTCTGTATTAATTATAACACTATAAAAGACCTCACACCTTAATGGAGTGTGACCTGTCGAAAATTGAGAGAGAAAGATTTCTTAATAGGCTCCAAAATTGGAGGCTCAATATTACTTTGAGTTAGTCCTCATCTGGTAACATGAAAAAGTTACTGTTATTTGCTAAATTAGCTCTTAAATTGAGGGTTGACTCTAATAATATTTGAGCTCTTCCCTAGGACCCTAACGGGGCTGACATGGTCACCTTGTCGTGTACCAAAGCCGCTAAAAGACTGATAAAAAACTTTTTGGTGTCGGTTATGGCTACCCGGATTGCGTATATGTATAGAAAAGCTACTCCAATAGGAGTCGCTTTTCTATACGAAAATTGAACCAGGTTTGACCAAGGTGGTGAGCACCGAGGACGAAATTTGAATTCATGAAATAATAAAACCATTAGTAGTAGCCCCACTTCTACCCACCCTGATTTTTTTATTTCATCATTCAACTTACATGAATATCCTGAAGAATTATCTAAAATTAGTTTTTCGATATCTCAACTAACATCAAAGATATTAATGGTTAAAGTTAGTACTGGAGAGATGCTTAGCAAAACAGTCCTTAGTATGTAGCCAGGATCTGCTACCGGCTTTAGGGAACAGTGACGTCATAATTATCTATTACCGTTTCTTTCTAAATACGAAAAACTCATTGGTACATGGCACTGCACGGTTTCGAACCCGGACCTCCCGCATGGAAGTCTGGTGTCCTAGCCACGACGCCACCGACGCTCTATTGTCATTTACACGGCAGTTAATTTTATAACTGCCAATTACTAAGGGGCCAATAAATACTATCATTATGGTACTTTTAAAAACATTGTATCGGTGTGTTGTGTTCCATCACGGAAGGAGAATCTTCTTCCGTGTGTTCCATGACCGGAGCATAGAGCGATTTATCTATTTATAGCCTTTTTAACACCTGACCAAAAGAATCGGTATTATGAGTTTTACGACCTAATGGGAGTACCTACTCCGTCTATTTGTCTGTGGAAACACTACATATAATATACTCGGATATAAAAAATTAAAAAAAATATATACATAACTTAGATGCAGATTTTTCATACAGAGAATTTTCCCGAGAGTGTTCTTAGCTTTAGAGTTTTTAGTATATTTAATGTCTGATGGAATCTCTGGAACGGTAAGAGTTACTATATATAGTTGTACGAATTTGAGCTCAAATGTTTAGGAGCGTGGTGCCCTACCCGCATCTGGAACCTTAACCAGGAAAAAGTATAGTTCAAAATAAAACGGGGATTTCATATTTTATTTAAATTTAATATATAGTTATTTATTTATTGAAGTGGAGAAGGATCTGTGTAAGCCCCGGGCGCCTGACTAGCTCGAGACTGCGCCGGAGAGAGCGATGGCGCTCCTTAGTAGCGGAGGCCAAGATCCAATTCGGGTCACTGCGCCAGCGCAGTAAGTAAGTATTGTTACGAGTATTTATACCAATAACACATTGTCTTATCGAAGTGCTGTAAAAAATGTGGCAAACTTCCAAATTCTTGACAATGTAACGAGAAAGGGTGCGAAGTATGAGGTAATGGAATCGATCGCAGCGCTCGCAGTGGCCAAAAACAGAAATTATGTTGGCTCTGTACCCATTTTTGTAAAACAAATCTATGCAGAAACTGAATTTCGCATTATTCCGCAAACAAAAATGGGTCGCAATCACAGATCTAATGGTTATTGTGTTGTAAAATGCAACTGATTATGAGTTCAAACGGAGATTAAATGTTTACCTTTAATTTATTTCTTTGGATACAGTTTGTGGTTGGAATATTATATTATAAATGACACTCACAAAGCCGGTCTTTATGATTATACTCATTTCGAGCTGAAAACTATATTTAATCTATAACTAGCGATACAGGAACAATTATATGTTTATCATTTTTTAATGTAACCATTAACACAGTCTTATTTTTCTTGTTTAACAACAAAACTACAAATGAACATGAAGCATACAAACCCTGATTTATCCAAAACAAAACACACTTTTTTATAAAGACCGCGAAGAAAGCGAATAAAGACCCTATTTCGTAGTAATTCCGTAAGTTTCTCTTGTGGATACCGTGAGGAGTGAGATCCCAGACAGCGTATCAAATTTCTGGGACGTTTCAGCATACCTGACATAAGTACGAACGATTATGTTAATAAAGGTACGAGTCTCGGATAAAAGAATAAATAGTCTCTCCAAGGATTCAGGACAGGACTAGAAAGGAGATGGGGGGGGGGGGGGGGTATACGAGTACCTACATTGTGCTATAACTACGATAAAAACAGACTGGCAGTGGTAGCCAAGGTTTTTTTCCATACATACTACTGTTCGATTCGATACACACTGTTGGCGTCACTTAGCGTCCATTAAAGTTTCACCAAGCGAAAAAGTAGCCAGGGAAACTCGTCCCCTAAATTCTCAAAAAAAATCATATCTTTGGCATGAAATTGATCTTAATTTATAGTCACACACGATACTGTAAAATCATTGTCGTATGGCGAAGCGGGGAAGTTTGTTCAAAGATTGACGTGGCTTGTAGGCGTCAACTCACTCATTTTGGCATACAATGCGGTGCAGCTACAAATATTTGATTTGGAACAAGGCCTATAGATAGGAAGGAAGCGCGTGAGTCGAACTAATATTTGTCGCCAGAGGGCTTTTTACGTGCGATATTGGTTGACATTGTTAGAGAGGGAGAAGCCGATTTTCGGAATTTTAAAAACCCATTTTCGAGACACGTGATTACTTATCTTATCTTATTTTATTTGAAAAATTAGAAATAGCCATAAATTGATGGTCGGATGTGAAAAAAGAATTAAGATTAGTTAGAAAATAAAATAACTACATTCAATCAAAAATCAGAACGTTAGAAAGAAAAGGCAATAAGTTTTATGACGTAACTGTTCTCTAGCGCCATCTTATCTTATCTTATGATAGGGAGCCGGGAATAACGCCAGCGGCACTTCGACCCTTGAGGATCTTTTGTTCCTACCCCATTTTACACACTGGTCATCTCAGTGTGCAGGTTTCTTCACGATGTTTTCCTATACCGTTAGAGCAGTCGGTAAATGTACGTAAGTCTTCGAAAAATACGAAAAACTTATTGGTACATATGGCACTGCACGGTTTCGAACCCGGACCTCCCGCATGGGAGTCAGGTGACCTAGTCTGTGCCACCGACGCTCTCACGTGATTACTTAGGCCGGGCCTGATCTAGTTGAAAATAAGAAGCTGTGGGTACAGCTCCTTATTTTCATAACTAATTAATAAAATAACTGATTAATTACTAATGAAAGTCAAAAATAAATTTACTGAAAAGTCAGGGACGTTATCAGGAAATCTCATTATTTGATCTGGCAACCCTACTTGTGCCCCAACAGTGGGGACGTTAATAGGCTGATGATGATGATGAAGTGTAAGTAACAATCACAAATTCTCAAAATACTAGTAGATTTTTTAATAATGTACCTATTTTGAAACAGCTAACTGTTTACAGGCCATTATTTCGTCACAGATTTTTTTTTTTATTGTTATTTTGAACACAGTGCAAAAGGTGGTAACTCCATATACTCGTAAGTCAAATTATTTAAATGAGTTTCTTGCTTGCTTATCGTATGGTTAGTGGCCAACCTATTTGTCAGAGTTGTTCAGGCCGCCCGTAGGCCTCCGACATGGCTTAACGACTGCTGTCGAACGACAACAACCGGGACCGACTGCTTAACGTGCTTTCCGAGGCACGGAGGAGCTCAGATGAAATATACCACTAGCGGTCACCCATCCAGGTACTGACCGCGCCAACGTCGCTTAACCTGCACGATCACTTTCGGGCCGTGCTCGCAACTACGCTACGAGCTATTTAAATGAGTGAGTTGTAGATATTTAGATAAGAAATTTAAAGTATTTACCTCTAAAAAAAATTACTTGAATAAAACTTACAATCTGCAAGAAAACCAACAGGATAACCCTCCAGAGCTCTCGAGCTATACATAGCCGACACTGCACTGGCTAGTATTACCATACATAAAAAATATATCACAGTTGCCATTGTAAATAAATAACAATTAACAATTAACATAAAGTTCGAAACGATGCGACCAAACGCTTACAACGTTAACGTTAAAATGTTTAAGACTTTTTGCCGTGATATTTTATTTAGCCTTACATACTTACCTATAGGTATATGTTTACAGTTATGCACACTCAAGTGACTATAGGTACTATTGGGTACATAATGGATAAGCCTTTTAGGATTCCGTATCTAAACGATATGGAAGAAGCCCTTAAGGTGAGACGTCCGTCCGTCTGTCATAGCTGTTTTTCTCAGGACCTATAAAGCTATTTATTTATAAGATAGATACTATTATATATACGATCTATTGTACTATTATAGGTATTTTTATGTTAAATATAATCTTAATTATCTAAGCTGTGCAGTGCGTTACATAAGTAATGGATATAGGTACAAATGATTTAATTTTGATTTATTATTTAATTATTTTGTATGACTTACCTTGTTGGTTTTTGTTGCTTTGAGATGCCTATAATTACAAGTACTACCCTTGATTGAATACCTTCTTTTTGGGAAAGCACTGGTACCCAAGATACAGGTTCGCCTAGTTTGGGAGTCTGCTACAGTCTGTCCTCTTTTGCCGGCTAGCAGGGTTCTAGGACAGTGTGCAGATGAAGTAATAGAAGAATTTGGTGATAAGTAATATATTTTAAGGAAAAGAACACAAATAGTAACACAGAAAATAGGTAGTAGTAGGAAATAAGAGTGAACGGGAGACGTCCGTTCGAGACAAAATACAGAGAAAAAGTGAAAGTACAAATAAAACAATAAAATTAATGGAATAATGAAATTTAGAAATGGAATTGGAACATGATTTTGAATTTAAATGAAGAAATGAAGATGCCAACACGAAATGAGATGAGATAAACGCTAACGATGAGGTTGAAGTTGATGGCAAGGAGGTTGATATGGACGATGAAGTCGACATCGTTACAATAGTTTTGTTTGATTTACAAGCATTGTGATGTTTTTAATAAAGATTATTTTATTTTATTTATTTTCATTATTTAAATTTGGCATAATTGTAGAATTGCTTTCCCGCATCCTGTGTATAAATAGTTTGGTTTATTTTTATGAAAAATGGGGGGTCGAAATATGAAAGTGAGGCAACTGAGGATATGGGGTATCATATGAAAGGGTTATGTTTGACTATGGTTTGACTTATGATCAAATATGTGCGAAAAACTATCCCCTTATCTCCGAAGTTTTCAAACTAAAAAATCTGAAATAATTCAGACTCATAGATATTCTTCAAATGTTCAAATGCTTTATTACTGATTACAGATTACATGGTTCTTAATATTAGTAATTTGATCAACTATAATCTACCTTGTTAATGCAATATTTATTTTATTTACAAACATATTATATTATGTCCTTTATAACTATTAATTCCTTCTTTTACATCTTAATCTGAAATAATTCCGACTCATAAATATCTTCAAAACTTGGTTATTGAGAATTGAGATATTTTTTTTCAAGACGTATAATATTTTTTTTGAGTACGGACCCTCGGTGCGAGAGTCCGACTCGCACTTGGCCGGTGTTTTTAACATCTTGAGTACTGCCGTCTCCAAAAACCTTGAACTTTGTCTATTATACTAAATCAAAACATTGTAATATGACAATTTTTTATCTGTAAGTAAGTACATAAATCCTGTCCCAGACGCTTATGACACTCACGGGAAGAGTTGGGGTGGTGGAGTAGAGGCAAAGTTGATTTTTTTTATTACGTTGGTACGAAAGGGAAAACGGAGCCCTATTGCTGTTGCTTCGTCATCCGTCTTTCCGTCCGTCACGCGGGTCTAGCGTCTAAACTTGACCCAAATCCAAATTCAACTTTAAAAGTTTGTAAAGTTAGTGGGGATCCCATAATTATAAGTTTAAGCGGTTCTGTAAAAAAATTGCAAATTTTTAACAATTGTATTAAAAAAAATTGTAGCCTATCGTGTGGGATATCGTTTTTTAGAACTCTTCGAGTTGAGTGAGTATTAATTTATAATTTTTAAGGTGACGGCTGGTATTATCTAGGATAGGAACGTGTTGGTCTAATCATCCTCTATTTGAATTAAACAACAATTACTAAAACTTTATACTTACCTGGTAAGGTATCACAGACAGCCCCCTGTGCAGTGCTTGCATGGAGGCAGAGGAGACGGGCGCCCACATGCTTGAGTGCAGTGAGGTGACCACCTACCAGGCGGGAAGCCTTGGCACCCCAGGATCACTTCCCGAAGTCCTACAGGACATTAAATGACTGCTGGAGGTTGGAGTAGCTCGAGTAAGTAGTAGTTTCCACCACACGCAAAATAGGCGCTGAAGACGTCGAGTTGCGGAAACCAGCCCGTTATTACATTACATTACTCGTACATACTTACCTGGTAATATGTAGTTTAAGTTGTAGGTAAGCAAAAGTTTTTTCACTTAAAACTTACATAAATAATCCTTATAGTAAGAATCCGTATAAATATGGCGAGGCCCGATTCGCACTTGGCCAATTTTTAAAAGTAAAGCGCCTGTTATTTTACAGAGATAAGTGCTTATTAAATTATTAACTGCTCTATGTTTTCAGGTAGGCGCTTACAGATACTAAACTCAATAGATTGATACTACAATAAAATTAGTACTTTTTTTAAATAAATACCTTGAGCAAAGGTACCTAGTTCGATTTGCAAGTAAACCTTTGATTTTTATTAGGTAGGTATTGCAGCGCGTTCTCCTATCCGGTGGACTGAAGACTCGAAGAGCGTTGCTGATGAAGGCCCAAACTTGCCCGGTGCAGCTATCTCATGCCTTTCTTCAACCGTGGCCTCATACAGGCTCCTGCGGGGGCGCAGGAGGAGTCAGGATCGCCGAAATCGATACAGCACGCACAACACTAGCGCGTGATCGAATTTGCCCATCAGTATAATTAGAGTTTGACATAAGCTTGTAGAGAAAATCCCGCCGAATATTGAAAATATGTGTTTTCCTTTATAATATCAGCCTGACGCCCCAGATCGACCCAAATAGTGTATAATATATAATCGATATAAGTAGGTACTTATATATACTTATAATTCTCTTATATATCGTTTCCACATTGATTGCACACCTACTACCTCTTTCTCGAAATCAGAGGGCAGAGGAAATGATTGGCGATTGGCTTTTAGCGATAAGGCCGCCTAAATTGTACTTCACTATTTCATTTTCTATCTTTTGTTTGTTGTTTTCTTTTTACTTTTACTTTACTTTTTTATATTATGGTAAGGAATTGTGCTTTATAATTTAATTTAGGGAAAGTAGAATCAAACGAACAAACGGGTCATCTAATGGTGGTCTACCATTGCATATAGACATCTCACCTAGGGTTGCCACCCGTACTCTAAAATAGAGTATTGTTCTCTTTTTCGTGTAGGTGTACTTTATAATCTACGACACCAATAAAGTACGTTAAAATACTCTATTTACGTAACTCTGACTGTTACTGGCTTGTTATTGGTTATGAGTACTTATGAGACTAAATAAATTGGTATCCAAAGTCACAAAACTGTAAAGATTGATGGAGAAGAAATATATACGAATTCATTTCATATATTTTGTCTGTGCCTGCCACTTCAGCGATTACTGAGAGAGTTTGCTCCCTTATGAATGTAAAAACGAGTTGATCATATATTTAAAGAGGCTAACTGTCTTTAAGAAAGACAAATATTTGTTAAATGTTGAGAAAAGTAACAAAATATACATTATTAAAAATAAATAAGTACTCTTTTTTATGCTGTGTACTTTATTTTTGTTCTACCGTAATGAAAAATACTCTATTCGTCCCAAAGAAAGGTGGCAACCCTAATCTCACCTCTTAATTATGCTGTGGGTTTTCCTGTGGCTAACCTGACTTTGGTAGAGTACCTCTTGTGCTAGTAGGCAATTACGTTAACTCTTACCCTTCAAATCAGAACACAGCAATGCAAGCATTGCTGCTATGCGGCAGAAATAGCTAAATCTCTCCTGGCTGTTATTTTTTTATTTTAAAGATGTACGAGTATAAATTATTGAATGCCAAAATAATTGGCGAAACATGTATCCAACAACACTACTGTCTTATAAGTATGTACCGTATTTAATGCGAATAAATCAAATTTCATTTCATTACTGTTTCTTCATCACCTTCAAAGTCATCACCAAGTAACTAGAGCACTTACCTATTACCAGGAAAACCCATATAACACCATTATTTATTATGATTGATTAATTTATTGATGATGATTTATGATTGATTTACTAATTGAACAAAAATTTGTACGCTTTCGGGCAGAATATGGTGATACTGAAACACAATGTAACATCTGCATTACCTACCCGTATTTACAAATAAATAATATTTATATTTCTATTACCTATAAAGGGATGAAAGTACCCGCAAGTAAAAGGGTACAGTCTCTAAATCGACGTATAGGTAATTTTATATCTGGCTTACCGTAAGTAGCAAGAAACGTCCTTAATGTTAACGTTTCCTTAAGTCTCGTGTCAGCCCTATCTAGAGCTATGGCGTAGAGTGGGATAACATGTAAGTATTTTAAGACAGACTTAACTTTAAGACGTTTCGTGCAACTGAGGGTTAATAACTTAACTCATACGCATCATTAAGACGTCTACAAGCAACTTGTTGTACAAGAAAGCGCAGTGTGGGACGCCCCCCTTTCTGGTGAACCGACGACCTGAAGAAGGTTGCTGGCGATGGTTGGAGAAAGGCGGAGGACCGAGTAATGTGGCGCGCCCTGGGTGAGGCCTATGTCCAGCAGTGGACCGACACGGGCTGATAGATAGATGGATAGAAGCATGTTAGATTTCCAATATAACAAAGTATCACAGAAGAGATCTGTCCTTCGAGATACAGGAATTTCCTAGTTCAGAGGTCAGCGTTTATAGTAAACTAACTTGTTGCTCACTCATTTTATTTAGTTTAATATAACCTATGCTTAAGTTCCTACCGGTGTATGGACTATGAATACTTTGTCATCTTACCGCACAAATAAACGTATTCTTATTCTTATCTACAGCAGAAAATAAGCTTCTCTCTCTCTCAGTAATCTGTTCCCATAATCAAAGCGCTCTCCTTCAAAAGATCCTAAACCTCAACCGACTCTATAATTTTCGCGCTCTAATGAGTAGCGCACGCTAAACTAGCTTCGAAGCCTTCTTTTTCCATTTATTTCCTATTCCGATTCCTCCCACCACACGCTGGGAAAATGGCCGACAACGAGTCAGTGTTGCGCACGAGTCGGAAGGCGCGCGCGCGTCGCACGTTCCGAATTTGAAAAACGAAAACTCCGAGACAGTGTTTTTAAATTCAAAAACAGTGTTCTAATTCTAACTTCGAATTTTCTGGTTCTTGTTCTACGCAGTGATTTTGTCAGTGACGTTCCGTTTCGAGGATTATCTTTAAAATTTTCGCAAAGGAACACGCCTAGACAACTGCAGGCTATTGTTTGCTTTGTTGACGTGCACCAGCTGTCAAAATATACGGATTATCAAGGTAAGCCTTATTGATTTCCTAACATATACTTAATTGGTGTTTCTTTGCCTCTTTGTTGGTTACAAAGTCCTTTTTTTTTACTAAATTTATGGATGGTGTCATCATTAAACGGTCATCTCTTGATATTTTTGGAAATCAACGCACACATGGACTTTTTTTTTTTTGCAACTTATGGAACACAACCGGTTTCGTTTAGCGTACATTAGTGGTTTCTAGATTTATATCTCTAAATCTTTGACTTGATACTTTACGACCAAGCGTCATTTCTATTTTTTTTCATAATTGGCAATGTTTTGCACATTCCATAGAATGCTTGTATTTTTATTATTATTATAATCTTTATTACATAGACAAAATACAAAAAATATATTTTTATTTTGTTTCCTCTTAAACAAGAAACCTACGCTCTCAATATCGTCAAAAATTATATAAACCTGCATGTAACTTAACATTAGTATCCAAAAATTCGTTCATAATGAGCGTCAAAATGTATAACAAGCTTCCGGATGACTTTAAAACGATGAAACTTAATAAACTTAAATTTACTCTGAAATCATGGCTTGTGGAGAGATGTTTTTATAGCGTCAAGGAATTTTTGGACGATAAACGTTGATTGATTGCTAATTTATATTTAATTTGGATTATTATTGACATTTTGTAAATGTAATATTATTGACATTGTATAAATTTTAATGACATTCTCTTTTTTATATATTTTTTTTTAATTTTCATAATCTGTATAAATGTATGTTTTTATTAATTTGTGAATTTGGTGTATATGCCTGTAAAGGTGGAGTTTAGTGTGACATGTTTATGCAACTATATCTGCAATATTTGTAATTATTATTACCTAAACTTTTACACAATAAATCTTATCTTATCTTATCTTATCTTATCTTAAAAAAACATTTTAGAATTTAAATTACGTAAGTATGTTTTATTTGTAGAAAGATTTTTATTACTCATACATAACGCTTATTGATTTTCAAGGAAATACATATTAAAAAATGGGTGTTATGGATACTTCCTAACCTTAGTTTACCATAAGCAGCAGTATTATATTATATTATTATTTTATTGCGATATTATAAAAACTCGTTACACATTTTTGAAGGTTGTCTAAAACAGGTTGTGAAAATCACATACTTTATGTGTTATGTAACCTTAATTCTCCTCTATCTTTATTTGTAATGATTATATAATATGTAAGGCAAAGTAAAGTTACTTACTGACTATTATAATTTGAAGGTAGCATAATTGACACGTCCATAATCCCCGAGGGTGTAGACAGAGGAACCACCTTCATCATTGGTAGATGATTTGAAGGTAATCATCATAGATATCGTTTGTTAGGACCCTTTAGTCTCAGTAGTTCGGTTATTTTGTCCGGTGCCGAACTGTTGAGACCCTCTCAGTCTCAATAGTTCGGTTGTAAAATTTACCGAACTACTGAGACTTGTTCTGTAGTTCGGTTAGTGATGTGATGTGATGAGTTAATCATTGTGGTTGTTTTTAAAAAATAATTCAGACGTTACCAACATTTACAATTAAAACAAAAATGACTTATAACTTGGCATAAGCCATTTTACTTATATTTAGTTCATAAACAAACGAACTTAAAAAGAACATCCTGGTATATAAACAAACTAAACAAGACATCCTTGTGAAACAAAATAAACTTCACATAATAATATAAAAGTTAAGATGCAGTATAGTATATTATTTACTCCTTTCTGAAATCACTAACCGTACTAAAGAAGTCTTAGTAGTTCGGTAAATTTGTACAACCGAACTATTGAGACTGAGAGGGTCTCAACAGTTCGGCACCGGACAAAATAACCGAACTACTGAGACTAAAGGGTTAGGACACGATAAACAACAAACTCAAAAACTTTGACACCAACATTGAAATTACTTACTCTGTTATTAGATACTACACTAAAAAATCGATCGTTTTAGACTTTATGTCCCGTGTAGCAGTAAATTGTTTAAAATGGTCTGTTATAGGTTTTGTCGGCGTTTGATGTGCATCTGCAATTAATTTATTTGGGTCATGGACCTGGTGTTTTTCTAAGTTTATGTCATTTTAATAGCTTATCGTGATGTGCGTAGTATTTTTAATAGCTTGTTTGTACTTTATTACATCTTATTTTATTTTTCTTATAGCTTTCTGTCTGGACTGTTTTCGTGCTTTTCTCTGACCACAAGTGTTATCTGAGCCAAGTTTCTAAATGTAAACTCAATTATTTTATTAGCTACTCTTCTTATTAGTGTTCTTGACTCTGTTTTAATATGACTCTAATATTGCGTATTTTATTTTATGGGGCCTACAGTCACCATTTAAAGGTATTTTTTATCAAGCTCTAGCAACGACACGGCTTGGTCCAATAAGTTAATATTTTGCATATACGAGTACTGCTATAATCGGCCCTCTAGGTGCCGGCTAGCAGGGTTCTAGGACAGTGTGCAGATGAAGTAATAGAAGAAACTTGGTAATAGTAGATATTATATTTATCAGGAACAGAACAACACAATAGTAGAATAGGTAGTAGTAGGAGACAATTTTATAAAACGGACTAACGTCCGTTCAGGACAAAAATACAGAGAGACAAAGTAAAAACAATGAAATTTAGAAATGGAATGGGAATATGATTTGAATTTTGAAAATATAGATGAACAAATGAAGATGCCAACACGAAACGAGGTGAGATAAACGCTAACAATGAGGTTGAAATTGATGGTAAGGAGGTTGATATGGACGATGAAGTCGACATCGTTACAATACGTACTTCAAACCTCTATCAAGGTCTATGTTTGAACAATTTTTGTTCAATTATTGTTGTTCAGCTAAAAAGTGTCAGGGAGGGTGTGTAAATAAATGCTTTGGTTACATGTTAGTTTTGTATTGACTGATCACGTTCCAAAGCTTTGTTCTCTGTTTACATATAACGAAACATCTATCTCAGTGTAAATATGATGATAATGAAAAAGTCAGTATATTCTTATGTCAAAGCGTTTATTACATTGACTGAATTCAGTCAACGATTTAGTCCAATAATTACACAGGCTTCAATTTACGAGTGTCCGCTACCTAACCATTCTGAAAGAGCGTCGGTGACACAGTGGCTAGGACACCGACTTCCATGCGGGAGGTCCGGGTTCGTAACCATGCAGTACCATGTACCAATGAGTTTTTGGTATTTTTCGAAGACTTACGTACACTTACCGACTGCTCTAACGGTGAAGGAAAACATCGTGAGGAAACCTGCACACTGAGATGACCAGTGTCATTTTAGTATTACTTTTTTTAAATAAACCTAATTAATTAAATAAATGTGGTCGTACTTTCAGGATTCTAGTCACTGAGATATCTCACATCACATAAAATATTGCAAGACTTTTCTAAACACGGCTAACCTTGAGGACTAAACTGGAGTGCCTCATGTGCCGGTAATTAATTACGCTAGCTCTCTTTCAAACCGGAACACAGCAATGCCATCATTGCTGCATTGCGTCAAAAATAGGTAAAAGGGTGGTATTTCCCCAGGCATTTCTGCACACACCACCTTCAAATAAAAGACGAATATCAAAAAAAATAAACGAATCATAAAGTTCAAAGTCTGTTAGAAGTCCTCACCCCAGCAGGTGAGAAGCGACGGTCGACGGCAGATGGTGACCGTTCCGGACGACCACCGACCCGGAACGGTGGTTAGAGAACGGTAACTGTCGTGCGCATTGGCAGTTTGTCTGTACAGTGGAAAACACATCATGCTATACTCTGTGAAACCTTGTCGCTATACATTTATGTTATGGTTTCTTGATATTCGTATGAATGTATCAAGTAACTTAGAGCGACAAAGAGGAGAGGTTATGTTAAGCGTTCATGCTGTCATGGCGTGTTCGGCTTATTTTATTGTTTAAAAACGGTTCACAGTGGTCATTTATTCGTAAAACTAGTGTATTTTGTATGTTGTATAAGACAGTGAAATGGGAGTGAAAAACTACAGATGGCGTGAATTCGGCAACCTAACCTCCAATTGCACTTGGAATGCAAGACACTAGGCATTCCTGTAGCATACGACTCTCCCATAATCTCGACGTTGGTAAACTGTTTTTTTCAAAACAGACGCCAAAACGTTCGAGTAATTTTCAAGATTCTAACACGGTCATTGGCCAAATTGCAGTGTGTACACTAGCAGGGGTCATAAATAAAGAAAAAAAAGGACTAAAGAGTATTGCCTGATGTGTTGTACACTGGTACAGTCAATTTTAGTAACTGAATCTAATACCTAAGTTTTTCATATTCCAGGCCGCTTTCTCCCCGATCCCTCTCTCCCCAGCGACGTCCTAAGCCGAGGTCGTACCTGGGTGCCCTTAGGTAGTCGCTTCTTATTGTAGATTTAAGTCCTCCTCCAAGCTGGAGCGCACATAGCGCTCGCCCCCAAAAACCTGGTGAAGCTGTAAAGGTCAATAGGACCAACATAATTAGTCTAAAAAAACAGTTTTGTCTTCTTTTTCTTGTCATGTTGGTAGTGGTTAGTCAACCTATTGTTAAAGTTTTTCGCCCCTGACATGGCCATGACTATTATCGACTTTTCTTGTATAGAATGGAATCATCATCAGCCTATTAATGTCCCCACTGTTGGGGCACAGGCGTCCCCTTGACCAATGGGTTACGAGCCATGATCCACCGAGCGGGCCCAGTGCTGATTGGTAGATATCACACGCCGATTTCCTCACGATGTTTTCCACCACCGTTAGAGCAGTCGGTAAATGTACGTAAGTCTTCGAAAAAATCCGAAAAACTCATTGATACATGGCATGGTTTCGGACCCGGACGTCCCACATGGGAGTCCTAGCCACTAGGCCACTGACGCTCTTTAGAATGGAATATCTCTGGTACACTCTATGGAACCCCGTCTTAGTTTAGTTTTTGTTATTTCTTGACATTCGTATGAAATCTCAAATTAGCTAAAGCGACAAAGTACCTACTAAAGATAATAAACCTGATGTGTTGGCTGTAGGTAGTAGGATTTAATTCAATCGAATAGTTTGACGTAATATTAGTAGGTATAGTGCAAAACATCACTCTGAATAGAATTATTATACAATAAAAAAATAATTAAAGTATCTTTATTTACAATGTCACATTAAAATTATTCAAAAACCTTGGCCTCCGCACTGGGCGACAGGCTGTATCGCGGAGGCCGGTTGAATTTTTTTCCTTAGCTATCAATTATTATATATTCAGGTATGTAAGATATTCTCTTCTAAGTCGTTTTTCCTCATTGCTGAGGATCGTGATCATTCTAAGGAATTGATCACATAGAACGACTCTCGTGACAGATTTAATGGGATGGTTTGCCATTGCCTTCCCCATTTCACACATTGGTTATCTCAGTATGCAGGTTTCCTCACGATGTTTTCCTTCACCGTCAGAGCAATCGGTAATAAGTACATTTACCGATTGCTGTCTTTCGAAAAAACCGAAAACTCATTGGTACATGGCATTGCCTGGTTTCGAACTCGGACCTCGCATGGGAGTCCGACGTCCTAGCCACGACGCCACCGACGCTCTAATAATGTAAGATATAAATATAAATTAGACAGAAGATTTAATATTAGATCATTGTGGGTGTCATTACGTCCTAGACATTTATGTCACAACTCTTCTTAACTAACATTTAGTTTAAAATGCAAAAACTGAGTGGTGTTATAAGCATCCGCTTATGGGCATGTGAGGTCATCGAAGATAGTGACGTAACACTTTCACCGTTGCGTCTGCGGCAGACCTGGCCACTTCACCGGTTACTTTACTCACTTATTGGAATCATTTATATACCATTAACACCATTTATTTAATGTATTTTCTCTATTCGCTTTTTACAAGCTCAAAGGCTAGTCTAGGCTAGACTGCGCGCAAGCGTCGTCGCCGGATCGAATCCACCTTTGGAACATTCTATTGGACCACTTCTAGGTCTAAGACTATTGGTTTAAAACTGCATTACCAATGTTTTTTTGGTGTGTGAATCGTGGTCCCACCTGTCCCACCATTACTCGTAGTCCCACTAACCTGTAAAGTTAGGTTCGTCGTTCCACTGAATAGTGGGACTAACAGTAACAGTTGTAGATTACGGCTCGTGGTCCCACTCTATTTTTATTTCCAAGTGTAATGAATGCGAGTGTGGAAAACAGGGTGGTACTAAAAGTTGACGAGGCGAAGAAAGAAGCTGCGAATTCGGACGAACCAATGCCTAAAACTTACAAAAAAACACATCGACCCCCTATTAGACGAAGGCTTTAACCTAGTTACAAACGTGGCATCATTCGACAACATGAAATTTGTACACCGAAAGAAAGAAACATCTAGAAGTAAATAATTCCCAATTAATGTTGAGTGCCTAAAATATTGCGATATTGTTTATGGCCAAATTAGTGGGACCAAGAGCAACTGCATTACGGCTGACTGATGATCCCACCAGACAGTGGGACCACGAGCCCATTATATCGAGATACTGTACCACTAGTGGGTCAAATTAGTGGGACCACGAGTCGTAAATAAATAAATGAAATAAAATCCATTAAAATTATGTTTTTATGATTTTAAATGCTGCTTTGTGTGTTAACCTTTAGTTATTAAAAGATATCTCCAAAAAGACATAAACCAAGGGAAAACAAGGCAGGTAATATTTTAACGTATCTGTAGGTATAGTTCATTGTAGAATCCAAATGGCTGAACCGATATTGACAAATGAGATATCTTTTGTTTAATCCTGTCACAAGTGACAAAGATTGGGTTACGTCACGAAAAATTCAAAATGGCGGACGCTAATCACAAAAAAGTTGTTTTCGAAAAAAATATTACACAACGATATTAAGGCAAACAAAATCTTGTCATATCGATTTTTAGAAATAATTTTTTTGTATTTATTAACATAAAGAAGTAATTAAGATTTCAATTAAGCAACAATTTATTCAAACTTCGGCCTTAATCGCCTGCTGCTTGATGTTGACATTAAAAGCTCTGCCAAGGTCGACCGCTGTTTTTTGTTGCCTTCCGCAACGCCTATACGCATCAGCGTGGGGCTGACCATGCTATGTTTTGACAGGGAACCCTGCATTCCTATTAAGGACGGGCGGACTGACCTGTATATGGTGGAGTGGTCAAAAACCAACCTAAAACACTCTAAGAGGTTCATTGGAAATGGTTAGTTCCTGATAGTTTATTGTTTATTTACATATTTCATAACATCACTAACAGTTTTACCAATCGTGTGTTACATGGTGACACAACTGGGTGTAGAATAATCTACAACCATAGCAGGAGTCTCACCCGTCTCATTGTAGGGGCGTTCACAGGCCATTTTGGCACTAAGAGCCTCCTACACAAGATGAGACTGGCAGACAATCCCACCTGTAAAACCTGTGGTGACACCGTTGAGTCAATGGAACACTTGCTGTGCGAATGTAACTCGTTAGCTAGAAAGCGTATGAGTCTTCTGGGGGTAGCCTACCCGAAACCAGAGGACTATAGTAGTACAGGTAGGAACCTGTAAGCTGTATAGCATCCTTGATGCAAAGCATCTTTAAGGAATAGGAAGGAGACTAAGGTAAGGGGTGAGCACAAAAGATCTCTGAGGGTCGAAGTGCCGCTGGGGTTGTCCCTGGCATAAGATAAGATAAGAAGGACGGGCGGAACGCTAACGACGCGAGCGACACCAAAATGTCACACTTTTCGCGCGTCTCTAGCTCAGTCAAAATTAAGCCGAGATCAGTGCCGTAACTGTCTATCTCGAGAGGAAGGTTGCTCGTTCATTGTGGGTTAGTCGCCTTGAAGGGAAACCAGTTGCCAAGTTGGTCTGAGTTGGTTTTCAGATGTTCCCCTGATGTGACAGCCATCATGCGGCATGTCTTAGGGGTTAATTCTCACCGAACAATGTCGAGTCATTCTGACATAAAATACATACCGGGTTCCCTCCCCAAAAGTGTAGGCACGAGGAGACATACAAACAGGCCCCGTGATGGTATATGATCACCATCACCTATAGACATCTCCCCTAAATTTAATGTTATTACTTACGTTATTATTATTTATTTTATTTACTTTCTCTTAGGGAAATTTACAGACAAATACATAACTACAACGGACTTATAATATTATATAATACATATAATATGCGAAAAGACTTTTTCCCCGACCTTATATATAAATAAAAATATGTTAATCTTATCTTATGACAGGGGGCCAGAGATAACCCCAGCGGCACTTCGACCCTCAGGGATCTTTTGTGCTCACCCCTTACCTTACTCTCCTTCCTGTTCCTTAAAGATGCTTTGCATCACGGACGCTGTACAGCTTACAGGTAGGAGCCTATGGCCTCTGGTTTCGGGTAGGCTACCCCCAGAATACTCATAAAATATGCTAATAATAAATTTCCACTCGTAAAAAACAGTATAGTACTTAAAAAAGAATTATTACTCACTTATATAAAAAACAGAAGATTACAGAAACAGGCCGGTTGTAAAAGAAATAAAGATAACAATATTAAGAATATAGAAGAGAAATGGTTTAAACAGAGACTGTGGGAAACTAGTCATCCTTAAAATAGTATTAGAGTAGTAGTAGTAGTAGTAGTATTAGAGGGTTTTCGATGCACTGGTAACCTTGAGGACTGACTGTAACTGGATGGAGTGCCTCATGTGTCGGTAGTTACGTTACGCTGGTTCTCTTACCCTTGAAACTAGAACTAAAAGGGACTGCACAAAATCAAAGGACCTTGAAAAAAAAGCTTAAAAGCTTGCTCCATTTTCACCATGCATCGTGATTGAGACGAAACGCCTTTTCAGCCTCAAATTAAAAAAGAAACGAAAAATGTTGCCACCTCCTCGAAAATCGAAAGTAGGTAGCCCTCCAGTTGCCTTGTCGCGTAATTTAATACAGTGTTGCATGGTATTACACAACTGGTGTTGCCATAAGAAACAAAAGAAATAACTCAGCGATTGTTATGACCGGTAGGTTCTATATTCACATAACACAATTTTATATAAATTTATTTCTTACAATCCGTTTACAACTTACAGGAAACCCTAATTATATTGTAAAATGTAAACAATATATATCAAAAATTACCTATTTTTGAATTACTACATAAAATAATTTCCAAAAAACGATATTTTATATACGCGACGATATAAATCATCCAGTGTTGGTTCAGCCTGGGCATTCAAGAGGCGAATCTTAGACGGATCTTATGTAAAAAGGGTTATTATAAAATAAATGACTACTTTATACTTAAATGATAAAGAGGCTTGGTCCTAAATTCAGCTCTGCACATTTTGTATATGATTGTATTCATAATTATTGTAAGGTAGGTATATTTATTTCAAAAGATGTGCTGCTGAAAGTTTCTTCCGCCGCTTCTTTCCTTTCAGCTATAGCACCTTACGAAGCGGTGGTATAGTAAAAAAAAATGACGTTGTAAAAATGTACTATAAGGTACTTACTTTCAATAGAAACATTTTGATTTGGATTGATTTGCGCAGCTCATGTCAGTGGTGTAAAAACAACCGCGTTTAACCGCGTTCCTCTAATCTAAGGAATTTGAGATCATTTGTCCTTTATAACTGGAAGTTATCAAATTTTATATCTTAAATGAGATGCAAGAAGTACTAAGGTGTTCCCAAACCAGTGTTTATTTCTACCCTTCCTTCTTCGTCGTATTTCACATAGATGAAGGTCGTGATCATTCTATGGAATTAACCACATAGAACGACTTTCTTAGCAGATTTAATGGGGTCGTTTGCCTTTGCCTCCCCGATTTCACACACTTTATCTTAGTGCGCATGTTTCCGCACAATGTTTTCCTTCATCGTTAGAGCAGTTGGTAAATGTAAGAAATTCTTTCGAAAAAACCCGAAAACTAACATGGTTTCGAACCTGCAACTCCCAGATGAAAGTCCGGTGTCCTAGCCATTACACCACCGACTCTTTAAGGCATCTAACATATGGGGAAAAAATTGGGGCATAATGATTTACACATAACATTGTAAAGTGGTCAATGTTTGTACCTATGTAATATCCACGACACAGGCAAAACCTAGTGTGGAGGTTATATTTTAATGTGAAATGATATTTAATATGAGGTACAGGTTTTTTTTTTTTAATTTTCAATTTTCAAAGATACTTATAACAAATTTGAAGCTTATTAATCCAACCAGTACAGTCACCGCAATAAGACTTAGACGCTTTTACTTTCGCTTGCTCCTACCTATAACAGTACATTTACCGCAACTCTTAATCAGTATTACAATAATGACTGTACAGTTAGCTAAATTTAAGATAAAAATCGTAAAAGTGGTAAATGTAATGAGGCAATTGTGCCTTCGACGAGATGATTATTGCTTCCTGTTTAGAGATTTATTGGTGGAAATAAAACGAATTTTACGATTTAGAATTTGTAATTAGTTCATTCTTTAGGCAGGTACTTACTTGTAAGTGTAAGTTGTAAGTTGTTTCTCAAACATGCTCGGAAATGTGGTCTGTACATTCGAATTTCGAAGTTCTACAAATTATGACATTTCTGCCTCGAAGTTAACAAATACTTTTAAAAAATAATGCACGACAGTAATGGATTTTTATGCAAACAACAAAAAAATAAAATAAAATAAAAATGTATTCATGCAGACAGTATCTTTTACTTTTTCTCAGATTTCCCTGGCTCCCAAACCAGGATACCCTGTGTTGTGGGGGCCAGTCTCTTCCGATATATCTATATTATAATTTCATAATAAGGTTATGCAATTAATTAAATAATTAAGAATGCGTGTAGGTGTGTGTAATGCAGGCCTAGATCCGGAATCCTCTAGTTCGGACTAAAGATATTCCTCCACAATGGATTATGGCCCGTACAAGCGTGACTTCTGCCCTATAAGCTATATGGATATAAAAACTGTTTTTGAAAATTTTCCCAAATCCATTTACAAAAAAATTAGAAATTGAGTCTTATCGTATGTGACGCTCGAACCAAATATGAAATACAAAATAAAAAAATATTAGACAAATTATTGTATGTTATACCTGCTCAAAAATGGGCTTATTTATCGAATGGAAACTGTGCGAGAGTGCCACATTCCCGCCTTGAGTGAAGTACTCAACCAATCAACTCTTCTACGGCTCGTGTTGTGAAATAACACTCGCAGCGACAATTTTGTCCTTTCCGCACTAGTTAGATAATTTACTATTTTTCTCAGCCGAAATAGGAACTCCTTAATTATAATCCTACCAAACCAAACAAACAAATAAAATATGGAACGTGATCTTCATAATAACCGCGTCATAATTCTTAGAGCTGGTACAAACTAGGCCACTACAATTATAAGGTAAGGTTAATGAGATAAATTAAGCAGGCATGCCTTCACAGCACGTATAATATTGCCATAGGGTGTGTTTCCCACGGCCTAACTTACTTAGTAACAGTTAGACTAACTTTGTTATAAAGAAAACATTATATAGCTGCCGAAGAACCGTTTTTGCATACCCGCACTTTAGTAAGCGATGCATAACTTAATTTAATATTGACTTTAATTTATTTCATCTTAATAGTAAGTACCTACCTTCATACATTATTGCAGAGGCCAGGAAATTAAGATACGAGTAGCTATTGTTTTCATATTAACATTTATTTTATTAAATTTATTTTATTATTTCCGGGTCTCAGCCGCACTGACGACAAAAGACCAGACGGCCTAACGTTAGTGCCCTGGCGCCAAGGTAGGTGTCTCCTGTGGGACGCAACTTGCGTCAGTACGTTCGCCGCCAGTCACCTCAGACGGACTGCGCGGGTAGCCGGGGCAGCAGCTGAAGCAGCGGCGCAAAGAAAACGGGAGAAGTACACCGCTCTGGAGCAAAACTACGTTTTTGTCCCATTTGCGGTTGAAACGACAGGTTGTTGGGGGGCGGAGGCAAAGGATTTTGTCAGGGAGATCGGCCGTCGCCTGAGAGAGAGGGGCTGTGACCCCCGCTCAGGGTCGTTCTTGATGCAAAGGTTGGCCGTGGCGATTCAGCGTGGCAATGCCGCGAGCGTCATGGGGACCTTTGCGCCGGGGTCGACACGGGGCGAAATTTTTGACTAAGGCTTTTCATAAGTCTTTAATTTTATTTTTTATTGACGAAATTTTATTAAATATCCGAGGTCAACAAAGTCAATTTCCGCCCAGGCTTGCAACAGTGTTTTTCTCAAAGAATGCGAGCAAATCGGAAACAAAAATATATACGAGTATGTATACCTACGTTACACTATATATTATGTTATAATAGGGGGCCGGGAATAGCCCCAGCGGCACTTCGACCCTCGAGGATCTTTTGTACCTACCCCATTTTACACACTGGTCATCCCAGTGTGCAGGTTTCCTCACGATTTTCTTCACCGTTAGAGCAGTCGGTAAATGTACGTACTTTGAAAAATCCAAAAAACTCATTGGTACATGGCATTACACGGTTTCGAACCCGGACCTTCCGCATGGAAGACCAGTGTCCTAGCCACTAGGCCACCGATGCTCAATGTTAATGCTTCCTTAAGTCTCGTGTAATCTAGATCTATGTCCTGGAAAGGGATACCATGTATATTAATGACGTTTTGTGAATCAGACTGGGTCAGCCTATCGGCATCCTTTTAAGCACGAAAACTCGACGTTCAAAACCAGTTTCTCACCTCACTGCCCTACCATATCTGGAGGGAAGGTCGTACACCGTGCGACGTCATTGGGCGTATGACTGTATGAATGTGAATTGTTTGTGTGGGATGTAAAACTATAAATGTTAACTCCATGACAGCCACTCTATGGATGCAAAGAAGAGAGAATGAGGAAATTGGAAGGTTACAAAGAAAAATTACAAGAAAAAACCTACTGCATTTTGATTGATCACAAATGTAAACACTGTTCATATAGCGTAAGATCGCGTATTCGCGTATTTTCGGGACTTCGACTAAGACTCTATGGGGTGATATGACTCTATGTCCCCATATTCCGGTGCTGCACACCACCTTCATCAAACTTAATTACTTTTGATTATTAATTTTTATAATATTATTGTTTAATATTATTTGTATCTTCTGTACCTAATTGTTTGTATGTGTGCGCTATTGGACATAAATTCTTTCTTTCTTTTCTATGGAGCCCCAATCCTCTTGTAGACCTCTTCCAAGCTTCAGCACTGACCCTTTAAAGAGACTCTCTACGGGTCTCTAAACCGTCTATAAGAGAGACCATCTTTACGCGATAATATAGGCCACATTTGCCAGATGTAGTGGATAAATAGATCGTAATTAATTCTGATACATCGGGAAATGTCCAAGTCGTAAAATGTCAAGATCGCAAAACGTCCAGTCACAATGTGTCCAATGTCACGGGCTGTACAAGTACGACACGGGGACAAGGCGGGACCGACAGGAGTACGAAAAGGGACGACATGAGGTCTCATTGCACATATTAGACACATTGACACAATTTCGTACCTGTGTCGTCCCCGTGTCATTCCTGTGTCGTCCCCGTGTCGTCCCTGTGTCGTACCGTTCTGTACCCGTGTCGTCCCGGTGTCGTCCCCGTGATCGATCTTTCGATATGCGACCTTGACTTTCTCCGATCTGGACATTTTAGGATCTTGACATTTCCCAACTTATCGATTAATTCGATTAAACTTTAGTAACTAAGATAACAAAACTTTAACTGTTGTAAATAATCAATTTATTTTGGAAGTAAATTTTCTTTTTGAAGGCGCTATGACCCTGTGCAGAACCAGCCTCTACGGACATATGGCTGAGGCTCATCGCCCACAGTTAGTTAACTTTGTAGGTACATTGTTGTGTAAATTAACTAAATTATGTTTATGCCGAACTTTAAACAATAGTTATGAGTTTATGACTGTTATTCATAAAACGGCAAACTGTAAACGTCCACGGTCGTACCAAAAATAAAGTTTAGCGCTCATTACATTCCATAAAATTCCAAAATAAATTGCGAATAACAAGGAAAACATTCAAAAAGATTCTTAAGTTGTAAATGTAATATTTGGATCCTTTGTATGTTTTTTGCTCGGGAGTCACACCCACTGCATTAACAAACGGGTGTCGTACTCTTAAAGCCCGGATTTTGTGTGCATCCTTTTATGTGATGTTTCCATTTTCATACGTCAAACAAGTCACCAACCAGGGCCGGATTAAGCATGCCGGCAATGCATGTCTCGGGGCCCCTCTACCCTTTTCTAAGTTCCTAAAATAATTTTATCCATATACGCTGTTTTTTTACTACCTAAATTACTACTTACTACTTACTTACTTACTGGGTATACCTGTGAAAGGTTAGGTAAGAGCGCTATGACAGGAGCGAGGGAAACGACTTCGAAATTTGGCGCAAATTCGACATAGATGTCCGATGATGATGGATTAGGTTGCAACGATGTCGACTTCATCGTCCATATCAACCTCCTTGCCATCAATTTCAACCTCATCGTTAGCGTTTATCTCACCTCATTTCGTGTTGGCATCCTCATTTCTTCATCTATATTTTCAAAATTCAAATCATATTCCCATTCCATTTCTAAATTCCTTTAATTTCATTGTTTTCTTTGTATTTCGCACTCTCTCTCTCTCTCTCTGTATTTTGTCTTGAACGGACGTTTCTCCGTTTTATTTTTGTCTCCTACTACTACCTATTTTCTACATTTACTATTTTCTGTGTTGTTCTGTGCCTTAAAAATATAATATCTATTACCAAGTTTTTCTATTACTTCATCTGCACTCTGTTCTAGAACCCTGCTACCCGGCACCTAGAGGACAGACTGTAGCAAGGTTAGAAATGACGGGAGCGAGTGAGGCATGGATTCGACGCAGATGATAGTTTTCTCCGGGCGCGGGGCCCTTAAGAGATGCGGGACCCATAGGCAGTTGCCTACACTGCCTAATGGATAATCCGGCCCTGGCACCAACCATCGTATTTTCTATTATTTTGCTTTTGCGGCGAAAAGGTACATTCACATGAAGAAAATCTAACAATTTCTTTCTTCAAAATAAAGTCGTTTACGCTTGGCGCTTTAGATATCACGAGCTTTTACGAGTACTACGTGATTTACGTTTTGCGCCGGCGCCGGTGTTGGTTTAGATCATGAAGGAAGGAACGCCGAAACTAATGTTTATCATCTCGGGTCACCGTATGGTTGAAACTTCACTTTCCCTGTTCTATGTCATATGTAATAAACAGTTTTGCGTATTTTCTACGCAGTTTCAAATAAAAGGTGTTCATAAACACAACAATGGAAACTCCCTGGACACCAGCCAATTGCATTGTTTACGCACATCCTGTGTCCGGCCGGCACAGACCTCAGGAATGTATCTACGCAAAACATTAACGTATCAAGTTTTATGAAACACATGCTTCGTTTCATTACCGACGCTTTTAACTTTGATTACGGAACATGTTCTGCCAGAATTGCGGAATGGTAATGAGATTAAATGTTAGCATTCATCATGGTAACGAGTATGTGATTTACGAGTTGATTTGGTTACGACCGTTTCTTAAAAATATTTCTTTGTTTCTTTCTCCTTTTCAAAAATGCCTGTCCAAATGACCATTTTAGAAGGTGTAACTTAAAATATCACGTGGGTAAAGACTAGTATCAAATAGGGGTGTTACGGAGCTTCGACTCCGACTCCGAAAGGTCGGAACTTCCGATTGATTTTACACCTCCGACTCCTACTTCGGCTCCGATAATTTTGAATCGGTGCTTATACCGAAGATTTGTGAGCAAACATATTCAAATATTAAATAACAGTAGGACTACATAAAGGAATATGTTTTATTGCCGCAAACGTCATCATAAAAATATTGGGCAGTTCAGCTATAAAAATAAAAAAAACGGTTTAAATTTTGAACTACTTCTGAACATCTCTCTACTACCTCCGCCTCCGACTCCGGTTCAGACTCCGATAAATCAAATTTCAAACCTTCGGTTACGACTCCGGTTCCGGTAAAACCGGAAGCTATAGCTCGTGTTGCACATACATACATAAACTCACGTCTACAACACAAAATATATAAATATGAGATATTTTGTGTCCATAATCCCCGAGGGGGTAGACAGAGGAACCACCGACAGGTAGAACCCACCCACTTTTCGCCGTAAGATTTGGTAGACAAACGTGATAGGTGGCGAGCCTATCGCCGTCTACTAGGTGTAGAATATTATAGTATCTACTAAGACCCTTAGTCACCTCGTACGACACCCACGGGAAGAGTTGGGGTAGTGCTATTCTTTATGGCCGGCACGACACGGCACAGGTACCTACAGTATTTCAAGAAATCTCTAACTTACATGTTTCCTGTATAAATAGCACTGAAGTTTGAGCCTAGGGCAGTAGTTACGATTTGAAAGCCCGCGGACAAAAGAATATTTTTTTAAATCTTTTTTTATTGACTACTAAACCCGGATTTGACCTCGATCTCGCCTGATGGTAAGCGACGATGAGGTCGACGATGGAGCATGCGAGTCCAGTAAATGCCTATTCACTCTGGCCTTGAAGATCCCAAGGTTGAAAGTTTCGGGAAATATAGACGCCGGCAGGCTGTTCCATTCCTTAGCCGTTCGCATAATGAACGAAGAAGCAAATCGCTTCGAACGAATAGATGGGATATCAACAACATAACATAACATTCCGAAACATAATGAAAATTATGCATAACCTCTAGGATTTCCTACACACGCCAATGTTATGGATGAATGACTAACTACCATAACAACTGTTTGAGGCTATAATCGATGAAGAATAGCCAGAAAGTATGCCAAGGTCCAATATTGTAAACCTACCACAGAAACCTATAACTGTTAAATATTCTACTGAGTTGCCTTTATTTGGGCATCTGAAGACGTTATACTTTCCTTTGCAAAATACCTAATGATTGTGATGTTATATCTTATTTGATTATGTATCGTATCAGTACCCCAAATCTTCTTCTTTTAAGTCGTAGTCCTCAATGCTGAGGGTCGTGATCATTCTAAAGAATTAATCACATAGAACGACTCTCGTGGCAGATTTCATTGAGTGGTTTGTCATTGCCTTCCCCATTTCACACACTGCTTATCTCAGTGTGCAGGTTACCTCACAATGTTTTTCTTCACCGTCAGAGCAGTCTGTAAATGTACGTAAGTCCTTCGAAAAATACGAAAAACTCATTGGTACATGACATTGCCTGGTTTCGAACTAGGACCTCCCGCATGGGAGTCCGACGTCCTAGCCACGACGCGACCGAAGCCCAAATAAAACAACATTAATACAGTGGATCACTAGCTAATTACCGACAGTACACCTTCTTCTTTCTTCTTCGCCATGTTTTGCTCGTAAAATACCATACGACACATTTATTTAGATTACCAACGCAAATCCTACTATTTCTAGGTCATCCAACCAGCTAGGCATATAACCACCTATATAAGGTTCCGTAAACACTGTACTCCGATTCAATTGCTATGCAAGGCCGCGCATGCGTGGGTGTCTGTTTTGTCGTGTATTTACACACTTTTGTATGTAATTGAAGGTTTCGCTGTCATCGTTTGTTTAAGGAATTTTGGTTCAAAATTCTCGTATACTTTTAAGATCAACTAAAGTGTGTACCTATCAATAAAGTGCCCATCTATCTATCTAAGTAATCTTCATTATCAATACGTATAAGAAAATCGTATATAAAGTACTTTTTTATTAGTAGTAAATATGTGCTGGTCATTTGTACCACTTTACACGAAAAAATAACCCGTAACAGGGTTATTTTTTCGTGTAAAGTGGTTGTATGAAAATTTTCAATACTAAAGAAACATCAACCCCATTATTTTGCGCCTTGGTGGCATAAACTCATCCATGTCGTTATGAATGAAACGAGTTTCATTCATACTTCTTATTTCAGTATTAGAATAGCAATAATACATTCATTTGCAGAATTTTCAAACAAACAATTTTGTCGTTTTTCTAGAAAATTTGAAACGGTAAAAAAAATGTTTTTGCCCTATCGTTATTGTTATAACCTATAAATGACACCCTAGAAATATTGGCCGCTAATAAAATAGAACCCCATATAAGTAAAAACAATATTGTGTGACGCACATCACGTAAAAACTACTAGATAGATTTGGATAGAGTTTTCACGGATATGTTTAAATAAGTTCAGATTGACATATCTAGGCCATAGGCGTTTTGAACCCAAATGTGGGGGTAGAGTTAGTATGGAACACCAACGAAGAAACAAGGAAAAAATAAAACAGCACTTGTTATTTTTATTTTTTTCTTGTTATTTTAATTTTAATTTATTTATTAGGTAAACACAACAGATTATTACCATAGAAATTACAGAAAAATCAATATAAAGTTATGAGCTAGGTCGTAACCCTTAACGTGTAAACACAGCATGGTTAGGAAGTAGAAAATTGATTGTTGCACAAAATTGAGTTGGGAAAAAATACTATTGAATGTAATGACTAAAAAACCTACACCTATTTGAAAAATAAAATATATAAAGTAAAGACTATAAAGTAGGTGCGTGGATAGCTCACTTGAGGACATCCTCAACCCGTCTTTTAAAAACTAATATCCTAGGATCGAATAAGTCTAACGATGGCTTATTGTTGCTGTTCGAAGAGATTTCGTTAAACAATCTACACATTCGCACAATAGGGTTATAGAATGATGTGTTGTTCTTAAAAACATTTAATACAAATGTTTTAGGATTGCGAAGTTTAAAGTTTGTGTTGAAGTTTAGACAGGACAGCAAGGAAGAATTTTTCCATGAGTTTTACGGAAGTTAATTAAAATCTCTTATAATTTAAGTTTACTACCTACTCATTTCGATACCCATCGCGATGGTATCGTCATAGTTTCTCAAGGTTCGTGGTTGGTTGGTTGGTCGCAACCGGTTGGTGTAAGGACGTTTTTTGACGTTACCTGCGCAGGAGTGACCTACAGGACCTGTTCTGTATAAACACTGAATGTTTTAAGTGAACTGGTTTACTAAAGGATCATCTGGGTGCAATTTAAGACCGGTGAAGGTTGAAACAGCTGTGTACGTAATGCTGCATACAACGAGCTCATAATGTATGGAGATGGAGCGATATCAGAAGAGTAAATATGGGATGCTGCACGTTCCAAAATGCCTCCAAGAGAGGGTGAAGTTATTATAGGTACGAGTACAATACATATTTGTGACTTATCTTATGATAGGGGGCCGGGAATAATCCCAGCGGCACTTCGGCCCTTGAGGATCTTTTGTGCCTACCTCATTTTACACACTGGTCATCTCAGTGTGCAGGTTTCCTTACGATGTTTTCCTTCACCGTTAGAGCAGTCGGTAAATGTACGTAAGTCTTAGAAATATACGAATAACTCATTGGTACATGGCACTGCACGGTTTCGAACCCGGACCTCCGCATGGGAGTTCGGTGCCCTAGCTACTGTGCCACCGACGCGACGCTCCTTTATTTGTGACTTGCTATTGGTGCGAAACTTGCTCGTCGTCATATATTTACTGATAAACCAAGAGATGAGGGACTGCTCTTGGCCAATAAGCTGCCGTGATTGATAGATCCGTAAATTAATTAAGTATCAAACATGTGGCGGTTTGTCGTTTTTTCGTCTTCTTGTATGATATTACGTTACGTCTCCTTACCATTAAGAATTCATTGGATACTTAGACTTTGATACACTAATTTGTATGCAAAATCGTGTTGGCAACACCAATGGTGTTATATTTTGTGCAGGTAATAGTGTCGGTATCCCTAACCATAAACCTAGTATTATACTGAAATCAAATCTCTTAGTGGGTGTTATTTTATTCTCCTTTACCAGTTTCTTGGTAGATTTTCATTTTAGTTGGACTTGCGTTAACATTTTACCGTGAATTCGCTTTCGAATTGTCTAAGCTTTCATACACAATTAATCGGATTAGTGTTAACTAGATTTACTGGTGGCGTAAGACGGCTTTACTTTGCATTACTATTACATTATTTTTTGGATTTAAATATCGTGATTAATATACAACGCATTAAGTACAGTCAGTTTTTGCAGTTTTCACTTTTCCTAATTTAGGTAATATTGATCCTAAATCAACAGAAATACAGAGAAATTGAAATTGAAAACGTTTATTTAGTACTGTAAACACCAGAATATAGCAAGTACACAATTACAGAAGTATACAAAGATGAATACATGCAGCACAAAACATCCGGTGTGGTACAGTGCCAAAAAGGGTATATAATGCTAAGAGTATATCCTTTCCAAAAAAGGGTACATAATGCTGAGAGTATATCCTTTCCTAAAAAGGGTACAAAATGCTGAGAGTATATCCTTTCCTAAAAAGGGTACATAATGCTGAGAATATATCCTTTCCTAAAAAGGATACATAATGCTGAGAGTATATCCTTTCCTAAAAAGGGTACATAATGCTGAGAGTACATCCTTTCCTAAAAAGGGTACATAATGCTGAGAGTATATCCTTTCCTAAAAAGGCTACATAATGCTGAGAGTAGATCTTTTCCTAAAAAGGGTACATAATGCTGAGAGTACATCCTTTCCTAAAAAGGGTACATAATGCTGAGAGTATATCCTTTCCTAAAAAGGCTACATAATGCTGAGAGTAGATCTTTTCCTAAAAAGGGTACATAATGCTGAGAGTATATCCTTTCCTAAAAAGGGTACATAATGCTGAGAGTACATCCTTTCCTAAAAAGGGTACATAATGCTGAGAGTATATCCTTTCCTAAAAAGGGTACATAATGCTGAGAGTATATCCTTTCCTAAAAAGGCTACATAATGCTGAGAGTATATCCTTTCCTAAAAAGGGTACATAATGCTGAGAGTATATCCTTTCCTAAAAAGGGTACATAATGCTGAGAGTATATCCTTTCCTAAAAAGGGTACATAATGCTGAGAGTATATCCTTTCCTAAAAAGTATCGTTTATGACTTCATACATTAAATTCAACCGAGTCATTTTAAATGCTTCGCTTGAAAGCTATAAAACTGCCTTAAAATCCCAAAATAAGTTTTGTTGATTCATGCATGATATTTTTATTTTAAAAGAAGTTAATTGCACATTTTTATAGGACGTTACCTGGAAATCTACAGCTGAATTTGCGCAGCCCTTTGTGAATCTATATGTCGTAGTAGACACATAGCGTATTGGCGCGTTTCACGAAGTGCGTACGCATTTCACGAAGTGCTAATAATCTTAGACAGATACTGTAATGATCGAGTTTTACACTATCTGTCTAAGATTTATAGCCACTTCGTAAAGTGCGGATCGTTAATTCGCACACAGCGTAGTGGTATTGAATTTCACGTGGATCTTGATTACTCTTCTATGAAACTAGCGCCATCTGGTAGTTTGCCCCTATTTTATTAAAAATGCTATACATACGTACATGTATATTATCGATACTTCATGTCGCTACTTCGTAAAACTTCATTAAACTGAATATTAAATGAGATTTGTAGCACTTAGTTCTACAAAATGTATTTTACTTTATTTTATTTTCAAACAAATTCACCGCGACCGGTTATATATTAAATATTTACTGACTATATTTAACAAATTCTCTAATATAACGTTTGTATAACGACATTTAAAGCAAATCAAGATAATGTTTTGGGGCAGTAAAAGATACACTAGTATAGATTCATAATTTAAAACCTGGCATCATGAAAATAAATAAAATAAAATAAATGAGGTGCGGTTCAGATCAATACATTTACGCTATGTGCTAACTAGGGATTTGTATTTCACGAAATGGCTACAAATCTTAAACAGATAGTATAAAACTCGACTATTACAGTATGTCTAACTTTATAACCGCTTCGTGAAATGACTACGCACTTCCTGAAATCCGCCATTACGCTATGTGGTTACGACATATATTTATCTACTGAAACAAATCTCATCTACCTAGTTATTTGCATATTTATGATAGTTCATCATAATTATATGGTCACAAAAAACATAGTCATTCTATTATAAACACATATTGCTTCAACATAAAACTTCTTATCTTTGGACATTCTCTATCATATATTTTTTCGAAGAATTTCTATTTCTAAAAGTGGTTCTATTTCGACACTGATTCAGCGAAATCGCTCCGAAATTTGAACTATGAATAGATAATAGTCAATATTTAAACTGTTGATTAAATAAACCATCACAGTTCTTCCAATACCTCACACATATAAGTATGGCTTGTTATTTATTTAGGTTTAAATTGTCAACTCATGGCTCTGCCCATGGACAGCCCACATAGATATCGACATAAAGTGGAGTATATTTCAGGAAATATACTATTTATTTACAAAGTCACTATTTACAAGATCTTGCTTGCTATTCTTCTAGCCGAGTCTGGAAAAAAATATTGACCATTTTCCACATAGTACTAATTTGAATTTGTCCTTAGCATGTCTGTTCCTCTACCTGTACCTGTTGCTTTCTTCGTCCGTGTAGTTACTGAAGGGCCAGCTGAAAATCAGCGCTGTGGCTTGCCTCAGCATAATGCTGAGCTGGTGTACCCTTTTTGGCACTGTACCACACCAGATGTTCTGTGCTGCATGTATTAAACTTTGTATACTTCTGTATTGTGTTCTATATTCTGGTGTTTACAGTGCTAAATAAACGATTTCAATTTCAATTTTACCTCCAATATTAGGTCTATCTATCGATAGGTCGATGGATCGATGGGTCTATATCTGTTCTGTACTTAATCTCCACCAGTACTTAGACATCCACTTCTTCAACGCCTTTGTTTATATTTTCAACAAACTTTTCCTCCACCCGCACCGGGTTTCTGTGCTGTGCACAGAAGAGATCAGACCAGATCATCAGGTGATCATCAGTGGTCATCTCCAGGTGGTCAGAGATCTGGTCAGACAATCGCTTTAGGGTACACCTTCTTCATCTATTCTCTTTTTTCTTCTATTTTGCCCGTTACCAGTCATTTTTCCAGATTCTCACCTTTGCATGCTGCTTGCGTTGCCTGTTTTGCCAAAGTTAAACCCATCTCCTCTGGATTCTCATTATTCATCATCATCACTTCAATCTGTTCCACTACCGTAACATTTAGATCAGCATCCTCCGCGTCAGACACTAAACCATAATCATAGAGCACTGTTACTGTTACCGAGCTAGTTAACTCTAGTCTAACGGCCAATCGAGAGTAATCGTAGGCTAGTGTCGCGCAGATCTGTTTGACTTGTGTTTATGTCACATCGCGTACCGTAACACAGATCTTAACTGGATACTGTAAACTATAACATCGCCTATGGTGGAAGTCATTGGAAGATGCGGAGTATCTTATCTTATCGCCAAAGGTGATAATCTAGCGGCACTTCGACCCTTAAGGATCTTTTGTGCCCCCATTTACCTACACACTGGTCATTCCAGTGTGCAGGTTTCCTCACGATGTTTTCCTTCACCGTTGGGCAGTCGGCAAATGTACTGTCTACCATAAACACTTTGGTAAATGGCACTGCATGGTTTCGAACGCGGACCTCCCGCATGGTAATCTTGTGTCCTAGCCACTGTGCCACCGACGCTCTAAGATGCGGAGTTACTAGACTCTTCTTATTTCCTTTTACGGTGTTCTATCACTTGTTTTGGTTGGTTGGGTGGGTCTTAGGCTCATTAAGTAAAATTACGTAGCTTTAATTGTTATTATTATTATTAGGTACCTACAGTTTTTGCTAATAATTCAGAAATCAGACCAAATCGGACCACAGGTTGAGTTACAATGCCACAAACAGACGTACGCGTCAAACTTATAACACCCCTTTCCTTCCTTTTGGTCAAGAAGAAACAAAATCCACCAATCTATACAGACAGCGGCTAGAGACGGAGATCCAAAGATCGAACCCGTAGCGTCCCTTGGAAGATACCTTTGTGCAACAATATACTTATTATGATATTCGGAAACCATTCCAGCACCATTTTAAAAAACCCGTGTGATAACACCTATAAACACTCTATAATAGAATCCTTTAATTGAACATATTAAGATGCCATTACACTTGTAAACATTGTAAGCCAGCAACTTAGACCGATCGGTGGTAGCACAGAGTAACGGACGCTCCTAGAGCATTACACGCCGGCGATGAGAGACACGATGACGCGACACCCGTGGTTATATCCATCGAGCTAATATGCAAGGAGACGTAATTCCAGATACCAAACAAACGACGAACGTCACCACACCGCCAGGCTAGGAAGGAAGAAAGAGTACCGAGGACGGATCGACTGTAGGAAAACCGGCGCCACAGCTGGCGCCACATGTGCATTTCAATTCGTCTTTCTGGTAGGTAATCCTCGTAGGAGGAGATAGGAAGGAAATTCCTATCTGCTCCATCATGCTGACGGCTCCGTCGTGAGGGCAGTAGGGACTACTCCCGAGCAACACATCATTGCGTGGTTGGTCAATTTACGACGACGTTTTTCGCACCATTCGCAAGTACCAACAAATATGTTATATAAAATGTTATATAAATACAGGGTGGACCAAAAGTCCGTTAACATTTGAATAGGTCGCTGCGTCGGCGCGGGCGGGGTATTGGCGCGGGGGGTGTTACTACAAGCGAGAGCTACTAATAGGGATTTAGTACCATGGCGTCATTCAGCGGAGCGCAACGCGCATTTTGCGTACGCGAGTACTATCGAAACAACGATTCTACGACCGAAGCTAAACGGAAATTTTGTAATCATTACAATATACGGAACAGAAATCAAGCACCAACAATTCAAACGATTAAAAAATGGGTACAGAAGTTCGAAACAACAGGTTCAACTTTAAGTCAACCACGATCCGGCCGACCTAGGACATCGCGCGATCCAGTAAACATAGAGCGTGTACGAGCGTCTGTTCGAGAACAACCTGGTCTCTCTACTCGAAAGCGGTCTAGTGCTTTAGATGTGCCCAGAACATCTCTAAATCGCATTCTACACAAAGATTTACATTTACATCCTTACAAAATTCAAATTGTACAGGCTTTAAAGCCAAATGACCCTGCTCAGAGACTGCAGTTTGCTAACGAAGTGCTTGAGAGGTTTACGAGCTTCAATAACATCTTTTTCTCAAACGAGGCACACTTCCACCTAAATGGACATGTCAATCGACAAAATTGCAGATACTGGAGTGACACTAACCCGGACTTGAAGCACCAAAAACCTTTACACTCGCCCAAGGTTACTGTATGGGCCGCATTGTCAGCCAGCGGAATCATTGGTCCATATTTTTATGAAGATCAGAGAAACCGCGCCGTCACCGTTAATACAGAGCGATACATTGTGATGCTACAGAATTTTTTTGCTCCAGCATTACAGGACTTCTCAGGCTTTAATCGAAGCTCTTGGTTCCAACAAGATGGGGCAACATGTCACACCTCCAATGACTCTATAGCAGCACTTCGTGAAATTTTTGGCCAAAAAGTCATATCCAAAAGAGGTGACATTCACTGGCCACCCCGCAGCCCGGATTTAACTCCAATGGACTTTTACCTTTGGGGATATCTCAAAAGTAAAGTTTACATCAGCAACCCAGTGTCTATTGAGGAATTAAAAGAAAATATACGCGAGGAAATGCAGAACATTTCACCAACCACTTGTCGGGCGGTCATGCAAAATTTCCGTTCCCGGTTACAGGTGTGCCAGGATGAACAAGGGTCACATTTGAATGATGTTATTTTTAAAAAGTGAAATCCTTATTTGTCTACTTTATTATTAAATAAACAGTTTTTCACTAAAGTAGCATTTGTATTTTTTATAACCATTTTAAATGTTAACGGACTTTTGGTCCACCCTGTATGTGATCTGTTTGGGTTGGGTGATGGGTGGAGTGTGTGCAGAGAGATTTTATTGTATTGTAGGAGAATGAATGTGTGAGTGACCGGGAATAAATAACTGTGATTACATTATTTACTTTATTTCATTATTAATGTATACTGAATTAATTTGTAGGTTCGTAGTTTAAGTTGACAGGTTTCTTAATTCTATTGTGTATTTCCATGTGACAAATGTAACGCATTGGAATATTTTCTGTTATGTTGCATTTTTTTACTTATAAATAAATTAAATTAACCTTTATCATTGACTCCACCCTCTGCACTGCATTTTGGGAGTGCCGTTCTTACGCATGCATTATTACTCCGTACATTTATAGCTCGCTGGTTTATATGTAATTACCACACATAGGTTACCACCAGCTGGGTGTTGCTTTTCTAGTTGACAATGTAACTAACTGTTACTTACAGACGCTATCGGTTTTATTGATGCCATAAGTTGAAATTGAGGTGTTCGGATAACTAGTAATTATGAGTACGAGTATTAATAACAGTTTGTAAAGTAGAGTCTGTAGAATCGTTTTATTTCGAAATAGCAGGTGAAAAATATTTGATGAGGTTTTTGAATCTAAAGTTTTAAGATAAGATAAGATTTATTGTGTATATGAAACACTTACTGTTGTTTGCTACGAGTAAGTTGGCTCTCAAAGTGAGGGCTGACTCTAATAATACTTGAATTTCCCTTCCCTTTTCTTAGTGACCCTAACGAGGCTGACATGGTCACCTTGTCGTGTACTAAAGCCTCTAAACTGAGATTTTAAAAACAAGATAAGATAAGATTTTTTGTGTAAAAGTTTAGGTAAGAATTACAAATATTGCAGATATAGTTGCATAAACATGTCACACTAAACTTTACCTTTACATGCATATACACCGAATTCACAAGTTAATAATGTTTATACAGATTTTGAGAAGAAAACAGAAAAGAAAAAGATAATGTCATTAAAATTTATACAATGTCAATAATATTAAATTTAAAAAATGACCAGTAATTGATGCTGTGTGAATAATATTTATTTAATAATAATCCAATAAAAATATAAATATACAATCAGCAATCACAAAATTATCGTTTATCGTCCAAAAATTCTTTGACGCTATAAAAACATCTTCCCACAAGCCATGTTTTCAGAGTAAATTTAACTTTATTAATTTTCATTGTTTTAAATTCATCCGGAAGCTAGTTATACATTTTGACGCACATTATGAACGAGTTTTTGTATACTAATGTTAAGTAACATGCAGGTTTATATAATTTTTGACGATATTGAGAGCGTAGGTTTCTTGAACTTCATAGTTATGCTGAAAAAGTTTTTATGCTTATGGACGAAAACACAGATATCTTTCAAATCAAATATCTCAGTTTAAGAGTACACTTAAGTATAGTAAATGCCCTTAATTGTCTGACCCCTCCTAACTGGCATATAACAATAACTTAATAACTAAGTAATAACCGTTAAGTCTATAATAATAGTACCTGACCTGGCAGCTCATTAAGCAATTAATTACTATACAAATCTTGTGCGGGAAGGGAACAGACCCGATCTGGAATGTGTGAAACGCAGGTGCAAGCGCAGGCGCGACGCGAATGGGGTAAATGGAGCAGTTGATTTAGTTGTACAGTTGAGATATGGATTTACATACTTACTTATATCGGAAGATTTTTAGTCAGGAAAAAAATATGGGATGTAATGTAAGTACATGATATTTCACAATTTTAACTCGACAACCTTTAATAGGGAAATATTATAAAAATCATATTAACTCTGATTAGTATTGGCAGATCAGCGTCGCATGTGAGCTATTTATGTAGGCATTACTACTAGAAAGAAAGAAAGAAAGATTATTTATTTCCGACACACACATGAAACAACTAGGTACAGAAGACAAAAATAATATTAAACAAATATATTACAAAAACAAACAAATAAGCAAAAGTAACTAAATTTGATGAAGGTGGTGTGCAGCACCGGACAAAGGGAACTGCCTCAGCCTGTTGCCGGAGCGTTTTTAGCACTGCGGCGCTGATTTTCAGGCATCACCTGAGTGCCAGGGATCACTCCCTAATTAGGTGTAGCACGTTGGGTTCTTTCTATTTCGTGATTACCCATGAAATATTGCACCTTAAATGGAAATAAAGGAAGAGAAATATCCATGGTATAAGGCCTTTAACATACTGTAGCGATTTTGAAATGGAAACTGACCGAAACCATAGAAATCTAGAAAACCGATATATAAATTTTCACACACTTGCTCGTAAAGTGGCTTTATGCACCGCTTTTAGGTTCATAATGCAGCTTGTAAAACATACACGCTTTACATTATCGCACTAGTGATTTATACTTTACTTTTTTTAACCTCAGCAAAGAGTTTTTATGTCCATAAATATTTTTATGATTTTTTTCCTCACAAGCGTTGAAAAACATCGTAAAAACGCGTGAGCATTGGTCATTATTTTGTACTATTCTATGGGTTTGCTCAGATTCCATTCCAAATAGGGTTATCATTCATACGTGATTTACCTCTAAGAGAATCGTTATCAGGGCAAGAGGACAACTCAAATGTCAAAAACTTTTAATTACAATGACCGAATCGAAATTCTAATTGCCGTAATCCTTTTTCTAATTACCATAATTTTTGTACTAGGTACGTGTTTATTCGCATGGGAATCTAAAAGTGTAACGGCCTTTTAACTATAGAGTTCAAGTTTAACATTTTCGGTTATCCGCGTGATCTGACTCGGTTACCAACTGGGCCATAACGACCATTTAAATTAACTATCCGTCAGTTGCACGAAAAGTACTTAAGGTAAAGTCTTCATTATAATACATGCTGCATCACCGTTTTGTACCAACTGCAACAAAATAGAAGACCTCACTCACCTTCTAATGGAGTGTGACCTGGTGAAAATTGAGAGGAATAAATTTGGCCTCAATATACTCCACAATGGGAGGCTCAATATTATTTTGAGTCAGCCCTTATCTGATAATATGAAACACTTACTGTTGTTTGCTAAGTTGGCTCTCAAATTGAGGGCTGACTCTAATAATACTTGAGCTTCCCTTCCCTTTTCTTAGTGACCCTAACGAGGCTGACATGGTCACCTTGTCGTGTACCAAAGCCTCTAAACTGAGATTTAAAAAATATATATACATGCTATCCCATTATGCGCCATAGCTCTAGATAGAGATGACACGAGACTTAAGGAAGCCTTAACATTGAGGACGTTTCTTGCAACCCAACCAGTGAATCTTAATTTCATTTTGGATGAACCATAAGTAATGGGGATTCAAGGGCGAATGACAATTGGGCGTAAATTCATCGAAGGATTAAAAACCCGATATGAGCACTGACACATAATACTATGAAACCGAAATGAGGAGATCCGGCATAGAACAAAAGTTATCGATATAGCTCATAAGATTAGCAAGCTGAAGTGGCAGTGGGCCGGTCACATCTGTCGCAGAACCGACAACCGCTGGGGTAGACGAGTTCTGGAGTGGAGACCGCGTTTGGGCAAACGTAGTGTGGGACGGGCGTCCCTGCTAGATGGAGCGACGATCTGCGCAAGGTGGCTGGCAGCGACTGGATGAGAAGAGCCGAAGATTGTCCCCAATGGCGCGCCCTGGGAGAGGCCTATGTCCAGCAGTGGACTAGAGTAGGCTGCTGATGATGATGACGCTGATGATAAGGTACTAAGGGGTTTGGGCAAATGAGCATACCTACATAATTTTGACAAGATTTATACAACTGACATTTCAATGGCGGATGTATGACATTTGACATTTCAATTGACAAACGCTTCTCTAACGATCACGAGCAAACTAATTAATATAATTTCAACATTGATTTATTAGTTTTTATCGAATGTATAATAGGTCGAAATTAAATTAGGGTGTACAGTCGACCACATTTGACCATAATTGTGAAACTGAAATAAACCTTGTTAGTCGCACATATGTTTGAGATTTGAATGAATGATGAATTTTGACAGATGGTATACTTTAGTTAACAGTGGTCGACTGTACGTCAATGGTTCATACCAAGGTCGAAAAACAAAAATGATTATAGAATCTCGTTTTAGCGCGGAATACTATACTAAATAATACTACCAATTTGTATAATTTAAAGTTACAACGACATAAAACAATATCCGTAAAGAACACAAAATACGAAGATTCTTAGTTATCTTTGTATTTTGTGTTCTTTACGGATATTGTTTTTATGTCGTAGTAATACCCCAGAAATGGGAGAAAAACAGCCGTTTTAAAACAAAATAATAATATCAATAATAATAACTTTGTCCTTACCCATGTCCCCACGCAAGCCTTTCAAACAACATAACTTTTAATGCTATAAGCTCGTTTTTTACAAGTACGGGAAAAAAGCCACTTGTAGAGGAGTAGAGAACCCCCAAAGTTCGACGCAGGTGGCGACTTGGCCATGGTCGAGATTTTTGATGTACGAGTTGCCAGTGGCCACCTAAGCCTCCTAACCAACCCTTTTCTGATTTCACACAACTTTTGATACATACTAAAAATAAAGCTTGGATAAAAGATTAAAGTTCTAACTTCAACATGTCGAGCGAGCTGGGGCCAAATTCTCCTAAATTACAACGTTTGTAGTTCTATTTCTATCCAATTTCAATTTAGTTTTCGTTCCAATTCTACTTGGACACCAAATCACTTTCTGCTGACGCATAACTCTACCACTGCCACCTTTCGATTTACTATCGATCGGGCAAAAGTACCTTGGGAGGAACTTATGTTCGATCGTTATATTTGACAGTTGAAGCGTTTGGTACCGTTCAACTGCGATTCAATATAAACTAAACGTTGTATTAGAATGCACAAATACGTTACTGTTCGAGCGATCGTTGATTCGATAGAAACTTAACTGAAATTGGATGGTTAGTAGATAGAAGCATACGAAACACGTCATAACGATGCAGTTTAGATTCTATTTAGTTACGTTGTATTTAGTGGAATCGATCTCCTGTTCAGTAAAAACATCGTAAGCTACAAATACCTAACTTTACAGGAGATAATTATGTAAATAAAAATTTATGTATTTTACTAGGACATTGATGATTTTTACACAATATTCAGAGCTTTACATATTTTTTACTACTCGTATCACAAATCATTAAGATTCGTAGTATTTACGTCGCATACGACAGAAAAAAAAAGAATAATCTAATCATGTCGCTTACGATGTTCTTGCTGAACACGCTTGTATAATTAAGAACGCTATAGGAATTCAGCTGTCAAATAAATTCTCATCAGGAACAGATACCACCCAAGTTGCCGGACCCATTAAGCTGTCAACTTGACAGCCCAGCCGTAGACGTCATTAAACGTCATAATTTGTGACACGGAACGAGTAATATGCGCTTATCAGCTGTCATTATCTGTAACGTGTTTTTACTTGACGTGTTTCTATAAAAATATATGGCTATATTAATTTAGCTATTAATTAATAGTTGTAGATTGTTTTTAATTATTCAATTACTGTCAAAGGTTGAGATAAATAATAATAACGCTGTATTTATTTAATATAATGTTTATTGATAATAAAGAATAGAAAATATAAAATTACCCGCGATTAATGTTAAACATCCCACCACCCAATGAATAAGTTTCTAAATATAAACCATCGATATAACAATTAACTTATGGTTATAGATTTATCATTGATTTACGATCATCTTATAATAAGTATAATCTGTAACCTAGGTTCAACTAACACTAATTGAAGACACATCAAGCTATACTCTGTAGAACATCAAGCTATACTCTGTAGAACTCTATCGCAATAAGCTTTTGTTATGAATTCTTGCCATTCTTATGAATGTGTCAATTAAGGTAAAGCGACAAAGTACCAAAGAGTATACCCTGATGTTATTGGCTGCACGAGGCATGCGCATCCGAGAAAATATCGACATACATTTCTGGTTATTGTCTTTCTTCGCTGACGGTTTAACGTCACAACCAGCGTTGGATATTCCACACGCCGCGTGCGCAGGCCTCGCACAGCGTATCGATGACACTAGTTGTTTTTGTTATGTTATTTTCCACACTATATTGGAAAGAAGGAACAATATACCGTTATTTCAAAATCTAACAACAACTGAATATAAAATAAATCTCGTAAAAATATCGTATACTTACAAAGGAATCCCGGGATAAAAAAAATGTCCCGTTATTGCAAAATCTAACAACAACGGGATGTGCCAGCACATTCACACTCTTGGGTACAAATGCAATCATCGCACTTAACAATTCCGCCTGTCTCATCCTTGCATACGCAAATGCATCCTTTGCCTTTAGTAGGAATGCATACGCACTCCTTTTTTTCGCATTTGCAGTCACATTTGTCAGAATTGTCACACTTGCAGTCGTCACATCGAATGATGTTACCATCGTCATTCTGACAGAGGCACACGCAGGGTTTTCCATCGGTTGGAATGCAGACACATCCTTTCTTGTCACATTTCATGCTGCAAGCTCCTTTTTCAGTGCAAGAGCAGTCATTGCAGACTTTTATGTTGCCTGTTTCATCACGGCATACACAGATGCAAGTGGCTCCTCCAGTAGCAATGCAAGCGCAGTTGGCACTGTCGCATTTACACTCACACTTGCAATCATCACAACGAGTAATGTCACCTTTGTCATTCTGACACAGACAAATGCAGGACTTTCCATCGGTTCGGATGCAGACACATCCTTTCTTGTCACATTTCATGCTACTAGCTCCTTCTCCACTGCAAGAGCAGTCATTGCAGACTTTTATGTTACCTGTTTCATCACGGCATACACAGATGCAAGTGGCTCCTCCAGTAGCGATGCAAACACAGTTGGCCTTGTCGCATTTACACTCACACCTGCAATCATCACAGCGAATGATGTCACCTTTGTCATTCTGACACAGACAAATGCAGGACTTTCCATCGGTTGGGATGCAGACACATCCTTTCTTGTCACATTTCATGTTGCAAGCACCTTCTCCACTGCAAGAGCAGTCATTGCAGATTATAATGTTTCCTTCTTCGTTAGGGCATACACAGATGCAAGTGGCTCCTTCAGTAGCAACGCAAACGCATTTGGTCTTGTCGCATTTGCAGGCACATTTGTCAGAATTGTCACACTTGCAATCGTCACAGCGAACGATGTCACCTTTGTCATTCTGACAGAGACAAATGCAGGATTTTCCATCAGTTGGAATGCAGACACATCCTTTCTTGTCACACTTCTTGCTACTAGCACCTTCTCCGCTGCAAGAGCAGTCATTGCAGGCTTTTATGTTGCCTTTTTCATCACGGCATACGCAGATGCAAGTGGCTCCTCCAGTAGCGATGCAAACGCAGTTGGCCTTGTCGCATTTACACTCACACTTGCAATCATCACAGCGAGTAATGTCACCTTTGTCATTCTGACACAGACAAATGCAGGACTTTCCATCGGTTGGGATGCAGACACATCCTTTCTTGTCACATTTCATGCTACAAGCTCCTTCTCCACTGCAAGAGCAGTCATTGCAGACTTTTATGTTGCCTGTTTCATCACGGCATACACAGATGCAAGTGGCTCCTCCAGTAGCGATGCAAACACAGTTGGCCTTGTCGCATTTACACTCACACTTGCAATTATCACAGCGAATGATGTCACCTTTGTCATTCTGACACAGACAAATGCAGAACTTTCCATCGGTTGGGATGCAGACACATCCTTTCTTGTCACATTTCATGCTACTAGCTCCTTCTCCACTGCAAGAGCAGTCATTGCAGACTTTTATGTTACCTGTTTCATCACGGCATACACAGATGCAAGTGGCTCCTCCAGTAGCGATGCAAACACAGTTGGCCTTGTCGCATTTACACTCACACTTGCAATCATCACAGCGAATGATGTCACCTTTGTCATTCTGACACAGACAAATGCAGGACTTTCCATCGGTTGGGATGCAGACACATCCTTTCTTGTCACATTTCATGTTGCAAGCACCTTCTCCACTGCAAGAGCAGTCATTGCAGATTATAATGTTTCCTTCTTCGTTAGGGCATACACAGATGCAAGTGGCTCCTTCAGTAGCAACGCAAACGCATTTGGTCTTGTCGCATTTGCAGGCACATTTGTCAGAATTGTCACACTTGCAATCGTCACAGCGAACGATGTCACCTTTGTCATTCTGACAGAGACAAATGCAGGATTTTCCATCAGTTGGAATGCAGACACATCCTTTCTTGTCACACTTCTTGCTACTAGCACCTTCTCCGCTGCAAGAGCAGTCATTGCAGGCTTTTATGTTGCCTTTTTCATCACGGCATACGCAGATGCAAGTGGCTCCTCCAGTAGCGATGCAAACGCAGTTGGCCTTGTCGCATTTACACTCACACTTGCAATCATCACAGCGAGTAATGTCACCTTTGTCATTCTGACACAGACAAATGCAGGACTTTCCATCGGTTGGGATGCAGACACATCCTTTCTTGTCACATTTCATGCTACAAGCTCCTTCTCCACTGCAAGAGCAGTCATTGCAGACTTTTATGTTGCCTGTTTCATCACGGCATACACAGATGCAAGTGGCCCCTCCAGTAGCAATGCAAGCGCAGTTGGCCTTGTCGCATTTACAGTCACACTTGCCAGAACTGTCACACTTGCAGTCATTACAGCGAACGATGTCACCTTTCTCATTCTGAGAGACGCACACGCAAGGCTTGCCGTTAGTAGCAATGCAGATGCAGGTAGCTTTGTCACACTCCATTGCGATTATACTCGATTCTACTCGTATGTCAACCTGTAAAGAAAATTTACTTTAATTATAATAACTTAGAATATAGAAGTATACTCTTATAAGGCCTAAAAGTAAAAGACCATATCCAACAGTGAAGTAAAGAGTTGGCATACAAATGTACACACCCCTTTCACCCTTTCACTCTCTTCTACACAAACACGCTCACACACATTTCCAATGAACACATCCATATACACACACACCAAAACTTATTTCTACATATAAGCATTATTTTAAAATAGGAAATCTTTAATTGGCAGTATGTTTTTTTTAATGGTTTTTTTTTTTTTAATTTTAAATGCTGGGGATTTTGTAATAAATAAATTAAATTAAATTTAAAAAAGGCTGGCGAGATACGTAAAACATACAAATACTTGCATTATATTTACTCTATATGGAAATCGAACCCGGGTGTATTACTTTGTAGTGTGTAGATTTATACACTCAAGTATGTTTATACTTAATTAATCTAGTCACACCTTCCTTACTGCGTTGACGATTATATCATAAGAAAAGTGAAATCAGCAATATGTCGCGGGCTGACTATAAAATCATAAGTTTTATAAAACGCCTAGCTATTTAATACAATCTAAACCACTATTGTGTAGAAAAAAATCATAGAGCGCAAAAAAATGGGTAGTACAATGTAGTAAGTATAACATTGAGCCAAATGATACGATGCATATTGGATATAGAAAATAATATTGTCAAATAAAATTCATTATATGGATCGTAATATTACATAAGTATATTATAATTAGGTGGCTGGCAGCGACTGGATGAGAAGAGCCGAAGATCGGGCTCAATAGCACGCCCTGGGAGAGGCCTATGTCCAGCAGTGGATTAGAGTAGGCTGCTGATGATGATGATATTAAAATTAATATTTTATTGGCCGATGTTAACAAATTTTTAATCACCAAATAGATGTTAAAATTCTAGACATTTTACAAAACGTCTAATCAAAAAAATACACGCGACCAATCGATCACACAGTATAAATAATTAATCAAAATTATCATAATAAATAGATACTCACAGCTGATTATTCCGGACACGACCGCTTTCACACAAGTATTATTGATTACTGATTATTACGCACCACTCTACTATAACCGCAGACAATGTACGCTGTTATCAGCGCACGCGTCTTATAAAGCGATATATTGCCGTGCGCAAAACGACTCGTGCGCAACTATGTGCGGGGCGTCGCGACGAGTGCAAAGTGATATCGTATGAGTCATAGGGCCGTGTGAATTTCATACTAATAAGGATGTTTTTGTTGTTTATGTGGTTCAATAATTTTTCGAGAATATTCTCAGTTTTGCTTCTTCTGTTTTGACTCGTTTTATTGTTTGTAGCCTCAGTACAAAAGTGGCCACTTTTAGAACATTATGAGGCTACTAAAACATGATTTAAAAAATTATATTACAACAGAGCAACAATTATTTTCTTTTTATAGGTAAATAAATCCCTTAGTTAGAGAGATATAATTATTTTTTTCGATCCGTAGAAGAACCACTTTATGAAAAGAACACTATATGCGGGCTACGCAATTATAAACACATGGTAGAGTATTGAATAGAACAATCTGAGGAGTGAGGACAAGCTTTTCTGTGATTCTGATTATGTAGGATATGTTTTCCAAAAAGTATCAAAATTGCCACAAGCAAACATAGGTAGGTATCGTATAAAATTGGACTTGTTTCGCCAAAACTGCCTTGGTCCATTTACGAAAATGGACCTCTTTCGTCACAAATAACCGAGCTCTTGGACACATTCAGTGGAAAGTGTGGGCGATGGACCCACTCGCCTTGAGAACGGTTCGGTGACTGGACTGTGGGCTGAATGTTAAACAGGCTTTAATGCGAAAAAAAGTTTCAATGTAGGTTTAAATGCCTGTCTATATCCTTTGCAACGAAACAAACAACGAAACGTGCACGCAAATACATGATATAACCAGAACCTCAATCACGATCCTACTGCGATAGAAATTTGAAATAACTGCTTCTCTACCCATTGAATATTGTCTTTTAGTCATCTTTAAAACAATTCAGTTCAGACACACGACTTTAACTGTATATTTCGTTATTATAATATGCACAATAAATTTATAATACCTATATGTAAGTTTAAAATTGCATTAGAACAAAAATATGTTTAAATAAAAAGTATTTAACTTGACTACACCTTGCGATCCGTAATCGACAGTCTGCGATTGCCTGCTATTGGCCCATTTCTCCGGATATTGAGCGAGATGGGAATATTGAAAATCATTACATTAAAGAGAGATAGAGTTATATTTGACAGGAGCTATCAGTTTATTCTTTTTAACCGGTGATAGAGGCAATACATGACTACCCCTAATACGGGTACTGTGTGTAAAATGAAAAAGGCTAAAAATGTAGGTACTTAAATAAAAGTTTCTATTTGTTTTATAACTCTCAATAAAACAAGTACCTAGGTAAGTAGGTACTTACTACCTATTTGTTATCCAAAAATTATGCATATAATTTTAACATGAGTTTATTTTATTAGTAAAGTTATTTTTATTCATTTACTAATAATTAAAACAAAATATAGATAAATAAAACAGTAACGTCGACATACGACAACAACGTATGTCGACGTCCCGTTTTTCGATGCAATATTTTGTCCAAAACAAAACGAAAAAGGCGTAAGTACTAAACTTAATTTATATTACCATACCAACACTTATCGAATAACACTTTGCCCTATCTACAGTGTCAGTTCTAGATAAGACTGGAATCGACCCCTTCTCATACGAAGCATCGACTTGCTTAACAAATAGAAACAAATTCCAAATGTAAAGATACAGATATACCTATCTGTGAATTTGATTTAGCAAGATAAGTACAATAAATAGATTAAAAAAGTAAATAAACCCCAGGAGGTGTTAACAAAAATACTATTTTATCAGGGAAATCTGAAAGATAACAGCAGTCGATCCAAAACTCATTTCGTCCAATTTGCAATTCGACTAGTCGCAAGAACTTAATCAAATTCGTATTTCGTCCAAATATTTTATTTTATTACAGGTTATTGTACAGCAAAACAATTATAACAATACCTATTCAAAAAAGATTTTTTTAAAACCTCAGTTTAGAGGCTTTGGTACACGACAAGGTGACCATGTCAGCCTCGTTAGTTTCACTAAGAAAAGGGAAGGGAAGCTCAAGTGTTATTAGAGTCAGCCCTCACTTTGAGAGCTAACTTAGCAAACAACTGTAAGTGTTTCATGTTATCAGATAAGGGCTGACTCAAAGTAATATTGAGCCTCCCATCTTGGAGCCTATTGAGGCCAAATTTCTTCTTCTCAATTTTCACCAAGTCACACTCCATTAGGAGGTGAGTGAGGTCTTCTATTTTGTTGCTGTTGGTACAGTTCTAAAAAGTTTTAACGCCAGTATGAATTACTTTACTTTACCCAATGTACTTCAAAGGGAAAAAATCCTTTTCATATAAATCGGTCACTCCCCTATGCAGAGGAGCTCGTAGCCTAGTTGCGAGCACGGTCCGAAAGTGATCGTGCAGGTTAAGCGACGTTGGCGCGGTCGGTACCTGGATGGGCGACCGCTAGTGGCATATTTCATCTGAGCTCCTCCGTGCCTCGGATAGCACGTTAAGCAGTCGGTCCCGGTTGTTGTCGTTCGACAGCAGTCGCTAAGCCATGTCAGAGGCCTACGGGCGGCCTGAACAACTCTGACAAATAGGTTGGCCACAAACCATACGATAAGCAAGCCCTATATGCAAGCGATTGTATGAAAATGAAATATTTTATTTTCCAGAAGCATTTCAATCTTCTAATACAATACAATACAATACAAATTAAATACATTAAATTAAATTAAATGAAAATTATAATAATGTCAGTAGAACAACACAAACATAAATATTTCTCTATATTGTCGTCAAGTTATTGGCACATGATTAGTGGCTCATCTCCGATGTAGTGGGCTAGGAACCCATTCTCTTATAATTAAAAAATATATAATAAAAGTATATAATTTAAAAATATTCCGTAAACCGAAACGTCATTGGGTTTCCCTGATTACCTGTTAGATTTGTAATTTTGAATTGTATAATACCTACTAGTAATCAGGGAAACTATTTTTTCTCAGTTTTTCTTTACCAAATTCGAGATGTTGACCAGTTATTTATACTCAATTTCCCATAACCAAATTAATTACCCTGTTTTTACGAAACCTGTTTGTTACGCAATCTTAGTTTCGATCTCATTCTAAACTAAGTTGTTACGAATAAAATTATAATAATTTCACAATAAACGCCTATCAAATGCCAATAATTTATAATCACAACATCCATGATAAATATCTGCAATGTCTAATGCCGCAGAAGAACAACGCTTCCGGGCATTTCAAGCGTCGTCCGTGCCAACAGGGAAATGTCCACTCGAACCCGTTTCTGTAGCTGTAAACGTCATAATTTTGCCATTCTCAGGACTCCGGTAATTGAATGCGACTGCCGTGGACGGTGAGTTTCCTGGAGGAAACTCGAGAAATATTCTTTCCTAGTGTTATTAACTTATTAATAATGCTGTGGTATCGCGAATTGTCGCTTGTTCTTGATACTTTATAGGCGGACGTTGCTTATTTATAGTCAGATATACTAATACTAAAGTTGTGCTCTCGGAAATTCACTAGATTGTAAACTTTAATAAATTATCTAAGAAGTAGATATTTGTAACTTTTATGAATCATACGTGAACAGTGATCTTAATATGTTGAATCTAATTAATTACAGTCTGGTCTCTTTACATACCTAATGAAATTTATATCTTTATTTCTTTTTAATAATAATGATGTTCTGGTTTACATAATGTTCCAAAGCACCAGGCGTTCAGTAACTATATACCCGTATGTGTAGTTTTCAATTACCTACAGGTACAAAATAAACTTAAAAACTTACTTATCTTAAACGGCGCAAATATACCAATCTGGGTGAAACATACATATTTGAGCCGTTTGGGGTTGAAACATTGGGACCCTGGGGCCCGGGAGCGCACCACGTCTTCAAGGACCTCGCAAAGCACCTGGTCGACGCGTCAAAAGACCCAAGATCTGGCTCCTATTTGGCCCAGCGGATTAGCTTAGCTATCCAACGGGGCAACGCAGCCACTCTCTTGGGTACACTGCCGGATGTGGGGGACTTAACCCAAAGTTTTTATCTTTAGTTTTCTTAGCCTTAGTTTAGTTTTAGCTTTAGTTTTATTTTAGTGATATCTTAAAGATTAACATCCGAATTTAAAAACATTTTTTTTTTCAAATACGGCCATTATATATAATAATGACATACAGCCATTAAATTATTTCCTGTTTCATTCTACTAGTATAAGTTGGCTCATCTGCTCTCCTTATTTAATAAAAAAATAATAGTAGAATGAAACCTACTCATTTATTTTATTTAATATAAAAAATCAATTCTTACATTGACACGAGCTATGAAACATAATTATTTCATTAAGTACCCACATAAACTTTCCATCATAAAACATAAATAGCTAGAACAAAACTTTTATAGATCATTACATGATTAGACTCAAATAATACTGTTTCACGGGTTTTTATTGTATTTTATTAATTTCGACCGGTTTCGTTTACACATCTTCAGATATAATATTTTAAAATACCTGAATTTTTATTTTAGTATTATTTTATTTTGAATAATCTTAACTGTCAATCCAAACCCGTGAAACAGTATATTATTTGAGTCGAATAATGTACTACAAGTTTCATCAAGTACCAACAACCGCAAGTATTAACCAGATCATTATATGTCACATTACTTCGCTTTAAGGCAACATTTCCTTACAAGTTTGCAGATGATGTCATCTTTAGTACCTATTGCAACATTGCTGAAAGGATCGGACGGACAACGTTGCATAATACCATTAACATGCAAATAAATTGTGAACGTACTCTCGGTACAGCACTTTCTCCGAAAACCTAATTTCTCTTTCTAAATGTAACATTTTGAAGATACAATTTGTTCATCCTTTCTTTGTTAGCATTCATTTGCATTATTTAAGCCAGTTTAGAGTAGGTAAGTAAGAGGTACCAGTTATTATACTTTTACTAATCTTTTTATAGCTCAAAAACCTTCGCCGAACTTTTAAAATGTAAACAAACAGCAAAATGCCGAATCTGTAATGCAGTTTGACATACTATGTATTTAAGGTTAGAAAAACATTTTGTATTTTTTTTAAATATCAGTTTTGAGGCTTTGGTACACGACTAGGTGACCATGTCAGCCTCGTTAATGTCACTAAGAAAAGGGAAGGGAAGCTCAAGTATTATTTGAGTCAGCCCTCACTTTGAGATCCAACTTAGCAAACAACAGTAAGTGTTTCATATTATCAGATAAGGGCTGACTCAAAATAACATTGAGCTTCCCATTTTGGAGCCCATTGGGGCCAAATTACTTCCTCTCAATTTTCACCAGGTGACACTCCATTAGGAGTTAAGTGAGGTATTTTGTTGCAGTTGGTACAAAACGGTGATGCTGCTCTTCCCACCAAATGCAAAAACTTATTTAACGGAATGTGACCCGAGCGTAATCTAAAAGCCAAGACAAGTAGCTCCTTACCGAGGCTGACACAGTCAAACCACGGAGCCCAGGATGGCATGTAATTAAGTGTATTGAACCAAAGCTCCTTCACTTTAGCCAATTCCTCGTATTGGTTTCTCCAGCGAGACATACAGGCATCCCTCGCTTTGAGAATGTATTTCTTTAAAATAAATAATTAAATTATAAATTAGTCACACTATAATTTTAGTTCAAAATAGACCGTATGACACAGTTATGTACTGAAAGAACACATAAAGATGATGGATGAGCAGGTGAGCATGTAACAATAAACCATTAACATGCTAAACTGAATACCACTTCAACCTCGACACCTTTACAGGACCTTCGGAAGCCATATTGGTGCGATGACGTACGTTCATTCATGAACGAATGGAATGAGTGTACAAATATTTAGACGCCCAATAAAACCTGCCATTGATTCGTGTGCGGTGTGTGGGTAGTTGAATGATTTCGTTTGTCTTTTTTTATTGTGTTTAAATAAAGTTTTTTTTTTTGTTACAGGTACACGTCTGCAACTGTATTTTGTTATTTCTTCTATTCTGTATTTGTCTTGTGTGCAACAAAGTATATTTGTATTGTATTGTACATAAGTCATGAAGTTGGTAAGTACACGTGACATAAGTTATATAAGGTACTTACGAGTATAAAAGCTCCTATGGTAATTCATCTGAAAGCTTCTTGATATAGGACCAACTTAAAAAAACATAACCCTGGCTTTGTTGTCGCACAGTCGGGTTAAAAAAAAGCTGCATGCTACTAAACCCTAACTTGACTTTCTGCAGTCTCTTCCAGGTGTTACTGTTACTTTTTCTAACTATAGTTATGGATATATTCACCCCTTATATGGTGCGTTTTGACACCCTGTATTTTGTACCAAAAAATATGAATATGAATATAGTGACCTTAACCGGCTTATCTCTGTCGGTTTTCCGCCTCTATGATAGGTATATGGAGATGTTATTTAAGTAGTTTGTTAGCGTTATATATTAATAATGATAAAATAATAATTAAAACGGGTGAATTTTTTTTTTTAAATATAAACCGACTCTACTGAAGTTGGAGTCCAACAAAATAACACAAAAGAACCATCTTCAGTAGAGTCGGTGTCCTTTTCAATACCAATGTTTCAAAACGTTTAGCTATTATCTTTAATTAATTACTTTAATGGGTACTTATTAACCCTATTACCGTTGTAATGTAAACCGTGTTAGAGCGTCGGTGGCGTCATGGCTAGGACGCCGGACCCCCATGCGGGAGGTCCGGGTTTGAAACCATGCAATGCCATGTACCAATGAGTTTTGCGGGTTTTTTCGAAACCTTACGTACATTTAACGACTGCTCTAACGCTGAAGGAAAACATCGTGAGGAAACCTGCATACTGAGATAACCAGTGTGTGAAATGGGGAAGGCAATAGCGAACCACCCCATTACATCTGCCACGAGAGTCGTTCTATGTGATTAATTCCTTATGATCACGACCCTCAGCAATGAGGAAAGCGACTTAGAAGAGAACCGTTGTAATAAATAAATAATAAATATGAATAAAAAAATATAATAAAAATAAAAATTTCTCCCCCCCGCTCGGTGGATCATGGCCCGTACCCCCTTGTGCAAGGGGAGGCCTGTGCCCCAACAGTTGGGACATTAATAGGCTGATGATGATGATGAATAATTATTTTCTTCGGTAATCTTGTTCATACGAGTTTTCCCAAGGACTAGCTAGTGAAGAGCCAAAAACGGAATTCCGCACAAGTAGGGCAAGTTCTCTCTCAGTGACAGAGAGGATGGGAACCTGACAATCTTACTTTCATCTCGCGACCTCACGACGTGACCCGCCGATATTGGAGCTCGTTGCGACACGGGCTCTGGGCGGCTCGGGAAAACACTGAATTGAGAAATTGTCTGCAACAGAGAGGCTGGCTCGTGGTAGAAAGAACAAAAATTGGAGGTACAAATCATGTTATTCGAAATTTTTGTATGAACTTCTAAAGCTTTTGTGTTTTGGATTGGTCGTTTGAGATTAAGCTTAATTTAATACATAATTATGTAAAGTAGGTATTTTAGTTTAACATTTCAAGGGGGAAAGTCACCAAATATGCAGCGCTGTTTTTCATTTCACCCCTTATCCCAAGATGATAGTGGGAGCAATAGTGAAGTGTATAAAAAAATTAAAATTAAAAAACTAAAAATCAAAAAGATTATGTGAAGAATTTAGGTATTTGCCAAAAATAAATAAATAAATTGCACTAACCTGTGATACATATTGTGTGTGTGCGTGTGTGTGTTCGTGTGTGTGTTAGTGTGTTTGTGTTGTGGATGTCATACTTCTAGGATTTAGAAGGAGATTTAAACAGAAACTCCTGCAGTGTATACATTTCTGTTGAATTGTTTGGGGCGGTGCAGACAGTAATTTACTACTCATAAATAAATGCTTTGGTTACATGTTAGTTTTGTATTGACTGATCACGTTCCAAAGCTTTGTTATCTGTTTACATATAACGAAACATCTATCTCAGTGTAACCATGATGATAATGAAAAAGTCAGTATATTCTTATGTCAAAGCGTTTATTACATTGACTGAATTCAGTCAACTAATCAGTCAACGATTTAGTCAACTAATTACACAGGCTTCAGTTTACGAATGTCCGCTAACTAACCATTCTGAAAGAGCGTCGGTGACACAGTGACTAGGACACCGGACTTCCACGCGGGAGGTCCGTATTTTTCAGAGACTTACGTACATTTACCGACTGCTCTAACGGTGAAGAAAAACCTCGAGAGGAAACCTGCACACTGAGATGACCAGTGTGTAAAATGGGGTAGGCACACAAGACCCTCAAGGGTCGAAGTGCCGCTGGGATTATTCCCGGCCCCCAAATCAAAAGATAATAGAACCATTCTGAAAGCATTTTTTTAAAATTGATTTCTTTGCTCTTTTAGATATAACATAATTAAATTAACAAAAGCTAATCTATGGATTTGCGATTATACATCGATGTACGAGTATAACCTAGATTATTTATTAGATTTATTCTAAAAGACTTCACGGTTATAAATTATTACATAAATGGTAATCGATAAAATCTTCCATATAGCTTTAAAATTTAATACAATGACATCTTAGCTATATTGCATTCAGAAGTAAAAGTTATTTTTTTCCTCTCGATCGATGCGACTGCTAAAAGGATTTATCTTCTGAAGTATGGCTATCTTAGTGGATATCTTGGGGCGTGTGTATATTAAGATTTTTCTTCTTTTGGTGCAAAGTTACGACTCGATTTCCATACAAGTCATTTTTCACATTGCAGTCTTGTACTAAAATATTAGCATCAGAATCAGAATTGCGAGGAATAATTTTATAGACAACGTACTTACTATGCGATCCGTAAATAGCATGAAGGAAGGAACGCTCGCCTCTACCGCATTGGGGACGGAGCCTATTTTTTCTTTCATCCATGGTAAATAGAGATGAAGTTGTAACGATGTCGATTTCATCGTCTATATCAACCTCCTTGCCATCAATTTCAACCTCATTGTTAGCGTTTATCTCACCTCATATCGTGTTGGCATCTTCATTTCTTCATCTATATTTTCAAAATTCAAATCATATTCCCATTCCATTTCTAACTTCAATTATTCTATTAATTTCATTGTCTTCACCTTTCTCTCAGTATTTTGTTCTGAACGGACGTTTCTCCGTTTTATTTTTGTCTCCTACTACTACCTATTTTCTACATTTACTATTTTCTGCGTTGTTCTGTTCCTGAATATCTACTATTACCAAGTTCTTCTATTACTTCATCTGCACACTGTCCTAGAACCCTGCTAGCCGGCACCTAGAGGGCAGATTGTAGCAAAGTTGTTTAAAATATTGATCGGAAGATCGCAACAAGATTTAGAGGTGTAGGGCATGAATTTTAAACCCTAGTTTGATGTTATTTTCTGGTGTTTAAAAAACTATTGACAATGAGAGTCCCAGAAAGTCCATTTACCTTTATTTCACTTTCATTCATACTATTTATTACTGATGTTGTTTTAAATGGTTTATTTAAAATAACTCCGAAATTATATCACATGGTTACAGACATAGACAAATTTAATGTAAGTATACCTACTCTAAAATCCTTGATTGTTATAGGTAAACACCTACCTACTCGTATTTCATAACATTATGCATGGAAAACTAGAGCATTTTCCTGGGAATCTAGAACCAGTGCGCCTACGCAACGATACGCGTACTTATATTGAAGTTACATTAGAGTACTCGTACATAGTAGCTTTGTTTACAAACAGTTACAGAACATCTAATGCGTTTTACCTAAGTATATCTAATTGCACTTTTTTAATGAAAGTTATGTAAATGTTTGTATGGTTTGTGACATGTAGTGCAATAGTTGCGCACCTCCGCAATCGAATTTTTGCACAAAATTATGCATTGATATTTTCTGCGTGCCCAATTGCGGATTTTTTTGAGATTTTTTTATTGCGATCTCAAAGAAAGAGGCTTGCTTGCTTGCTTATCGTATGGTTAATTTAATTTAATTTAATTTATTTATCAGGTAAACACAACAGATTACAACCATAGAAATTACAGAAAAATCAATATAAAGTTAGTGGCCAACCTATTTGTCAGAGTTGTTCAGGTCGCCCGTAGGCATCTGACATGGCTTAACGACTGCTGTCGAACGACAACAACCGGGACCGACTGCTTAACGTGCTCTCCGAGGCACGGAGGAGCTCACGAAATATGCCACTAGCGGTCATCCATCCAGGTACCGACCGCGCCAACGTCGCTTAACCTGCACGATCACTTCGGACCGTGCTCGCAACTAGGCTACGAGCTCCTCAAGAGCGAGGCGATTTAAGCGAATGGTCCATAACAGTGCGACACACCGTCTTTACTCAAAGCTCGTTCTATCGACACATGTTAGACCGACTATATAGCATTTTTTCCGTTCCATTGACGATATAATTTTATCGTCACGAAAAAATGGATAGGTTTCAAAAAGGACAAAATTAATATTTATCTTCAAAATTGCGCCCAGGGTCCTTAATTGACACGCTACCGCCGCCCACGCATTGCCAGCTCTCGCAGTGCCCCTGGCGACGCGATAAGGCACCGAGCTGCGCCAGCGCACCGGCAGTTTGGAAATCGAAAGTAGACTACATGTTGCGCGAGATCGATTCCAGTACAGTCGCCGCCAAAAGTGGGCTTAGTAGTTTTCATACGAGCACACATTAAAATTACAATTGTATACAGTCTTTGTGACTTATTACTAAAAAGGCTTACCCGCCGAACACATCGTTTTAATACGTATGTAATAGTTTTAGTACTCGTCTACGATACCGTGTGAGTCTAATTGAGTAACTCTAATTTGGCCCTTCCCGCAATTCTCCTATTCCTATTTATATATAAGTATTCCTCATTGCTGAGGGTCGTGATCATTCTAAGGAATTAATCACATAGAACGAATATCTTGGCAGATTTAATAGGGTGGTTTGCCATTGCCTTCCCCAATCTTCCATACACCAATAATACAATCTGCAATACCCCCGGTATTGCACGTGTCTCTAGGCGACGGTGACTACTTACCATCAGGTGGCCCGTCTGTCTGTTTGTCGTAATTGATTACGACAAACAGACAATCTAGTTTTAATGTGATTGAGATTGTGTTATCTCAGCGTATATATATTATCTCACCGTCAGAACGAGCAGTCGGTAAACGTACGTAGTGTGCAGTGAAATTTTAACAATTTTTTTTAATAAATTGATTTATTTAAAAACAATTGTTAAAATTTCACTGCACACTACGTACATTTACCGACTGCTCGTTCTGACGGTGAAGGAAAACATCGTGAGAAAACCTGCACATTCTGTGCCAGCACGCTGAGATAACACAATCTCAATCACAATAAAACTAGATTGTCGAGAAAATGGCAAAAAAGGAGTCAAATTCCGTGATTGCCTGGAAGAGATCCCTTTAAGCGATAAGCCTTTGTACATATCGTACTATTATTCCAGTAGTTTTTAGTTTTCCTGTATTTGTGTACAATAAAGTGTTTCCATCTATCTATCTATCAAATTGGTTTTTTCTAATATTTCTTGAATTAGTATGCAAAATGGTGTCGAAAAAATAACAAAAAGTGAAACTGGTTATCGGTTATTTTCGGAAATTCTTCTCTGAAAATTTCTGTTGTTTCTGGAATTTTCATAGTTGAAATTAAAAACGCTCTTGTTCTGTGACAGGATTCGGCTTTATGAGTATGTATTTTCTACGCGACTGTACAGAGATCATTTAAGGAGTTCTCTCATAAGGCTCAGAGCCTGTTAGGCGTCACTGTGCATGGCTAAGCTAAATAATCACTGTTATGTATGCCGGTTTAGAAAGCTATAGTGCATAGCTTCTGAAATTACGTTGTTAGCTTAATTTCAAGTTGTAGATTACTTACACAACTACACTTTATTGTTTTGTTCGTCGGTGGCGTAGTAGTTAGGACTGACTCCAATGTCTTGCGACAGGAATAGGTTGCTACAATCTGCCCTCTAGGTGCTGGCTAGCAGGGTTCTATGTCAGTGTGAAGATGAAGTAATAGAAGAAACTTGGTAATAGTAGATATTATATTTATCAGGAACAGAACAACACAATAGTAGAAAATAGGTAGTAGTAGGAGACAATTTTATAAAACGGACATACGTCCGTTCAGGACATAAATACAGAGAGAATAAGTAAAAACAATGAAATTAATGGAATTTAGAAATGGAATGGGAATATGATTTGAATTTTGAAAATAAAGGTGTAGAAATGAGGATGCCAACACGAATTGAGGTGAGATAAACGCTAACAATGACGTTGAAATTGATGGCAAGGAGGTTGATATGGACGATGAAGTCGACATCGTCACAAGGTAAAAGGGGGGCGTACTTCACCAGGCGACTCTGCACATCAGGGTCTACCTACCACCTTCAAATTATGTCAAACATCCAGACACAATAACAATACATTTAGAGCACTCTTTGTAGATTTTCGTTTTCCATGAAAAGTTGGTAATTTCAGGCAATAACCGGTGCTAACAATCCAACTATAATTTATTATATTTTATTTACTTACAATAGGAAGAGTGTCGACTAAACTAGTGTTAGAATATGCAACAAAAAGTCATTAAGAAGTCTCCACTAATAGAAACAAGTTAGAAAAAGCAAAAAAAAACTAACAAGCTGTACACTAAACAATAACAAATAAAGATACACTAGACAACACAATTATTTGCAAAACTACAAATAATAACTCTAAATTACCTCTGACGTACCATTGTGGAGACCTCCTTACTTTTTCCTGGTATCAGGTCCTCAAGGTTACAGAACCAGATCCCATGTGACATCAAAGATACTCCAAGATCTCGGAAACCACTGGATTTTTTATCAGACCTAGCTAAGAACACTTTTGAGAAAATTCTCTATTGAATTTTAAAAACCGGGTCCAAATCGGACCATCCATTCTCAAGTTATGATGCCACAGACAAACAGACCGACTGACAAACGTGTCAAACTTATAACACCCCCTCGATCGGTCGGGGGTTAAAAAGAAAAAATATCAGAAAAATCACGGAGACGCGTGACAGAGCGAATTCATAAACGCGACTGCTAAGTCACAGAGATTATCATGAAGTCACACACAGCGTCGCACATAGTTGTCGCACTGACTTTCCTACAAAATTGACCTACTTTCATACAGAATTTAAAATATAATTTTGTAATTTTAGCTTAAGTATTTATTTTAGTGTTATTTTAGTATTATTTTATTTTGAATAAACACCTACCATAAACAAATAGTACGGTAGTTTGAAAAAAAATTTAAAAATACAATGTCAAACGTCAATACGCCACCGTGAGTGCATCGCATATGTGGCAAGCATTTACTTACCCACAGATTAACAAATAATTATCCACTATGAACCTACACAATTGAAAAAAATCATAAATTCAAACACCCATTCTCCTCGACAGTCCTCGAAAAACAAACAAAGCGCGATCAGATGGTCAGTGAAAGTGATCTTCAGTTCGGATGGTATCTGCCCGTAACGACCGTTTACCATTGTAAGTGCATACATTACCATACCATCACCGCTTTTGTTTTTTAACACCCATTGTTCTGATGGTAGTGATTTCGGTAATGCCAAATTTGAAGATCGTTTGATTCTAAATAGACAAGATTAGGTACCAAGGGCTACTTTATTTTTAGGGTTCGTAATTGTTAATCTGTTTTAACGTATTGTGTTTTAGTTAAGTCTGTGTATAAATTATAAGGCTTATTTAAAAACCGTATAGCCAGCATACGGTTTTTAAATAACACCTTCTTATACAGGGAAAAAGGACTGGAACTTAGAGCCGTAAAACTAAATATTAAAAAAATAAATCAGGCGTAATAAAGCGTGTTTTGTTGGCAGTTTAGAATTTTTATAGGAATTTTGTTGCCAGCACTTGTTTGTAATTTTATCAAAAAAATATGCAAGGCCAATAATTTATTATTATTAGAGACTTTACCTATAGAAAGAACGAATGGAATGATCGAATTTTATTTGAATTTTTTTAATTTTTTTTATTTGAAATTAATATAAAATTATCATGAGATAGGGGGCCGGGAATAACCCAGCGGCACTTCGACCCTTGAGGATCTTTTGTGCCTACCCCATTCTACACACTGGTCACCTGAGTGTGCAGGTTTCCTCGCGATGTTTTTCTTCACCGTTAGAGCAGTCAGTTAAATTTATTCAAAATGCAACATCAGAGATAAGTAGATCGAAAGACGTTGTTCCATTTCAAAACTTTTCAAAATTACATTTAGTTATAACTCACTCGATAAACAATAAATGAACGAATGAAGTAACATTTTACGCAAGCAAACAAACAAGCGAGAAAGAAAACAAATTGGTCACATATTTCAATCCCGCGCAACACTTGAATAGGTGTGACACTCGGTGTGACAAACAGACATACACTTTGTGTACAATGAGGTTACAACCTAACGTAATAGGCTGTAATGACGTATAAGTAGGTAATTGTTGCGTGCTGGGCTCATTAGACCTTGTAGACAGTGAGAAAAATAATGTACTAGGTACATGCCGTGTTACTTTAGTATACTAGCTTGACATAGGGCCCCAATTCAATATACAAGCCTCCTTTACTGTCATTGATAGATTGATACAGAAGGGCACTTGAACCAAGGGACAAATGTAGTCAGAAAATGATTTGAGCGCGGGATGTATGACCGCTCTTGTAGCACATTTTCATCTGCATGTCTTCTATTTGACCATTCAACATTTTCAGCTTGGCCAGATAAACCTTTTTCAATCTTCTCAATATTAGCTCTTAAAGAAGGATGGCGACACAGGGCCCAGCAATAAAAGGGTCCTATGTCGCTAACTATATAAAACAAACGAAGACCTCTTAATAAATTATGTGTAACTTTTTTTTAATCTGTTTAATTTAGGAATTGTAATCATAATTGATTATGTTAATCCCATCGTGCATATACTAAACTAATTACAATTACGTTATAAATTACTTTTACCTAAACATATAATAGAGCATTCTAGCTGCACCAGAAATTGGATCAGCTAGAATGCTCTGAAATATACCAACAACCAATAAACCATAATGTCTAATCAGTTGCTCTTTTTTTTTTGCGTAACTGACACACTCCATAAGAATATGTGAAACGTCGTCTCTGATTCCACACACCATGTAATAATTTTAAATATAATTTTATGCTAAATTAATACATACAAGTCGTACATTTGTAGAAGTCGGGAATGAAGAATTTGTAGAACTTGTTTTTGGAATTAATGCACTGGGCCTCAAAATGTATGGAACGTCGCCATTCTTCTTTTTCTCTATAGTTTCGACTTGACTTTTCAAATTTTGCTCTATGTTAGCGACTTGTTCCTTTCTCCATGTTTCCGACTAGTCGAATAAAGTATCGTTTGTATCACGTAATATTGCACGAAATTAAACGATATTTAGTGAGATAGTTGCACTTTTAAAATTTAAATGTGACACTGAAAATCGTTTCGAAACTTCTAAATCTGACCTCTCAGTGCCGCAAAAAGCACGTTTTAATAGGGTAGTTTCCAAGTATCAAATATTAAATGCATTTCAATAATTGATGGTCAAATCGTAACTACAGGCAATCAAAAATCAGAACAGTAGAAAGAAACGGCAATAAGTTTTATGACGTAACTGTTCTCTAGCTGCATACAAGCAGGTCCTGGCTACAAATAAAGGCTGTTTTGCTAGAAAGGGACAGAGCGTTCCAAAACTAACTTTAACCATTAATATCTCTGATGTTAGTTGAGATATCGAATAACTAATTTTAGATCTTTCTTTAGTATGTTCATGTAAGTTGAGTGCAATTAAAAAAATTAGGTTAATACCGTATTGTCGGTCCCGACTCCTGGCTGCTGTCTTTCGACAAAAGTAGCCTACTTCAAGTAGACCATGTCAGAGATCCATGGGAGACCTGAACAGAACAACTGTAACTATAAGTTTGGCCACTAAATTACACAATAACTACAAGAAAAATAAAATATACTTTATGTCTTAGATCGTCGTTTTCCATTTTTTTATATCCTCAACAATTTCATAGTAAACTCTATTATTAATTATACCATAATTACCTATTGTGATTATAGCTATAACATAACTCAGCAAAACCTCATAAAATTGTCAACGAAAAGAATCCAACAAAGCTGGGAGAGAAAGTTAATAAAGGTAGAACAAAACACATTAGTATTACCTACTGCATGTGCATACAGTATTATTCATTCGCTAAATAATATTGCGACAATATGGACTTTACCGTGAACAAACTTAGATTAGAGCGTCGGTGGCCTAGTGGCTAGGACGCCGGGCTCCCATGCGGGAGGTCCGGGTTAAAAACCATGTAATGCTGCATGCCATGTACTAATGAGTTTTTCGGATTTACGGACTGCTCTAACGGTGAAGGAAAACATCGCGAGGAAACCTGCATGTATGTGAAATCCACCAATCAGCATTGGGCCCGCTCGGTGGATTATGGCCTGTACACCCTTGTGCAAGGGGAGGCCTGTGCTCCAACAGTGGGGACATTAATAGGCTGCTGACAATGACGAAACTTAGATGAAATTCTGGCAGATGAGGACAGGCTGACTTAGCATCCAGGTTAAATATTACATAGTTAATTCTAGAAAAAAAGAAAACTGCATAAACCAAAGAATTTATTTCCTGGCCAATACGAGTAACAATCAAGTTTCCCTAAAAATGTGGAGCGTGTTGTCCAAAATAATAATGAAATTATGGTCCTTTGGAGCTGCTGATTCTTATTGATATATAGTGGAGAGCCCAATATCTAGATCATGCCTTGCATTGCACGGGGATCCAAGAGTGGCTTATATTGTCATTTTACCTTCATGTTTATAGAATCTAGATCTGTCTATATTCAGCACCAAAATAGAAAGACATGATAACGATACCTATTTCCTCCACTATTTATGTGTGTCACAGGGAAGGGTTATGGGGAAGGTAATGGCAAACCACCCCATTAAATCTGCCACGAGAGTCGTCCTATGTGATTAGATCCTTAGAATGATCACGACCCTCAGCAATGAGGAACACGACTTAGAAGAAGAAAGTCGCAGGGAAATAGCCAAAGCCAGGGATTTGGACAAATTCATAGTGATTCTTTTTTCTGAGGATATGTAGAATGGAGGAAACAAGCCGCAGTCATGGAAACACAAACCCACATGGATGGGTTAGGTTGAAAGCTAGAGCGGAAAATAGGCGTAGCGAGCGCAGTTTGCTTGGGTTTGTCTAAATCCCTAGGGATTTGATTCCCTGGGGGATTGAATCTCTGGTTTTGGCTATTTCCCTGCGACATATTTAAAAAAATGTTTTTTTTTTTGTACTGTATATATTCTAAACCCGCACTCTACTTTGTCGAGCGTAGATCAGGTACAATTTGCTACACCCGTCGCACGCGCATCATTTCCAGCTTTGTTCTCTTACGTCACGTTTCCTCCACATTACGTTGTGTTACATTGGCTGGTACTCATATCTTAAGTGGAGATTTTTGTGTAGTTACTGAGTGGTGAAGTTAAACATCGAGAGGAATCATGTATTCTGAGGAAAATAAGTCTGGAAACATGTTATCAATCAGCGCTGGACTTTCACGGTATAGTCTACCTCTAGTACCTATATAAGTAGAGGCCTATGCCCCAAAAGTCGACATTAATAGGCTGATGATGACATAGCAAAGAGGTGTGAAAGTAGATTGTCCTTCCATTCGAGTACCCTTACGTCGTTATAAGTACCTATTTGGCTTAAATGATTCATCATCATCATCATCAGCCTATATTAATGTCCCCACAGTTGGGGCACAGACCTTCCCTTGCACAAAGGGGGTACGGGCGATGATCCACCGAGCGGGTCCTATACTAAGTGGTGGATTTCACACGCCTTCGGAAACTTTTAATTTCCACAGACATGCATGTTTCCTCACGATGTTTTCCTTAACCGTTAGAGTAGTCGGTAAATATACGTAAGTCTTCGAAAAAATCCGAAAAACTCATTGGTACATGGCATTGCATGGTTTCGAACCCGGACCTCCCACATAGGAGTCACTAAACCACCGACGCTCAATGAATGACTAAGCTTTTTGAAAAAAAAACGGCCAATATTTTTCTCATAAATTAAAAAAAATTACATCTAAATGAACCGCTGGGCTCGGCTGGCATGATAACGAACTAGGAAGTCACGTCAGCAACCTTTTCACGTTTTTATGTACCACTTACCTCGCCCAGAGATATTTTAATGCGAATAGAGAACATCACTAAGATCTCGCTGTAATTCGAGTGTGCTTTGCCACAAAATAAATTACTACAGAAAGGAACCTCGGTGTACTAGCAGTAGCAAGTAATGAGCGAAATCGATATAGCGCGCACAACACTAGCGCGCGATCGAATTTGCCCATCATTACTATTAGAGTTTTGACATAAGCTTGTAGAGTAAAATCCCGCCGAATACTGAAAATATGTGTTTTCCTTAATAATATCGGCGTGACGTCCCAGATCAACCCAACACAATGATGCCGTATACGGCTGCGTCTCCTTCTTGTGTGGTTAGTGGCCAATTTATTGTTCAGGCTCCCCGTAGGCCACTGACATAGTCTAATAACTGCTGTCGAACTACATAAAAATGAACCGATAGTTTAACTTCCAAAGCACGGAGTGGCTCTGTCAAAAGTAATATAGATAGATTACCACTAGATTATGCTCGCAACTAGGTCAAGAGCCTGGTGTACTGCGCGGTGGTATTTAGATAACGATATTATAAAAGTAGATTATCTCCGAGGAAGTCGCCTTATAAACAATGCCTTGACATTTAGGTGCGAATGTGTGAGTACCGCGCACGGCGAACGGTAGCACGTTGCTTTTCTGAAATTAATTATTTTGTGACTGTGCCATTCAAGAGATTGTGCAGGTTTTTTTTAGAAAAAATGTTTGTATGAATGAGGTTTGTTTTGATGGTTAGACGTAGATACTCTCTGAAATTTCTTGAAGACCAGGGTGAACTGACTTATTTACTCCAACCAAACGATAAGACGAGGCAGCCACAATCCGAATGTCCTGGCAGGAACTTGAAGAGGCCGCGCAAGATCGCAATAAGTGGACAGCAATTGTTCGAGCCCTATACTCCAGCAGGGGGGAAAAATTGAAAATGTTTATTTAGCGCTGTAAACACCAGAATATAGCAAGTACACAATACAGAAGTATACAAAGATATAATACATGCAGCACAAAACAACAAAAACAATTTTTCGTATTGATTTATAACTGCTGCTGCTGCTGATCAGGATAGAGCAAAGACCAAGAACTGATATTAAAATTTGTCAGAGAAATTAGACTTCCCACTTTGATTTTCTTGACTTTTCTATGTCACAGACTATTATACCGAGTGCACATCTGAGTAATAAAGCGTAGTATAAAACTAGACTATTCTGAGTAATAAAACTAGAGCGTCGGTGGCGTCGTGGCTATGACGTCGGACTCCCATGCGGGAGGTCCGAGTTCGAAACCAGGCAATGTCATGTACCAATGAGTTTTTCGGTTATTTCGAAAGACTTACGTACATTTACCGACTGCTTTGACGGTGAAGGAAAACATCGTGAGGAAACTTGCACACTGAGATAACCAGTGATAACACATTCATACATTCATACATCACAAAACGCACACACTGTTGCTTTCTTCGTCCGTGCAGTCACTGAGGGGCCAGCTGAAAATCAGCGCTGTGGCTTGCCTCAGCATTATGCTGAGCTGGTGTACCCTTTTTGGCACTGTACCACACCAGATATTCTGTGCTGTATGTATTAAACTTTGTATACTTCTGTATTGTGTACTGTATTCTGGTGTTTACAGCGCTAAATAAACGTTTTCAATTTCAATTTCAGTGTGTGAAATGGGGAAGGCAATGGCAAACCACCCCATTAAATCTGCCACGAGAGTCGTTCTATGTGATTAATTCCTTAGAATGATCATGATCCTCAGCAATGAGGAACACGACTTAGAAGGAAGTACCTATTTACTCTTATCTACTACTTAAAACTATATGTACTGAGATAATGTTAATTTCAAATTCCGTTACTAATTCTAAATGTATCTTTCTCCTTGCATAACACATTTGCCTGGTAATCAGACAGCTTCCCATGCAAACATTTCATACGCCGACTTAACCCCACTCACCCAATGTCGGTCTACCGTTGCAAAAGTATCAATAGGTTGATAACGGTAGTTTTGGTCGAAGAAGAGGATTGTTCTTTTAGTTAGTTAGTTAGTTCCTTTGGAAGAGCGTCAATTGCACAGTGGCTAGGACACCGGACTCCCATGCGGGTGGTCAGTGCATATACCAATGAGTTTTTCATATTTTTCGAAGACTTACATACATTTACCGACTGCTCTAACGGTGAAGGAAAACATCGTGAGCAAACATGCACACCGAGATGACCAGTGTGTAAAATGGGGTAGACACAAAAAATTCTCAAGGGTCGAAGTGCCGCTGGGTTATTCCCGGCCCCCTATCATAAGATAAGATCCTTTAAAGGAACTTACTTACTCCACTGGCGCAGCGACCCGAAGTGGATCTTGGCCTCCGATACCAAAGAGCGCCATCGCTCTGTCTCCTGCGCAGTCTCGAGCCAGTCAGGCGCCCGGAGCTCCCGCAGATCCTTCTCCACTTCATCGCGCCAGGGAAAGGAACTATCGAAACTCTTTTTCCCTGTAGTTCCTTCACGTCATCAGTGATTGAAAACACCCAACTATCGTCTCATCACTATACTTTCGACTGTATCAATAATCCAAATGAACAGTACTATCGGTACGCAGCGACAGTATCGCAATATTGCAAGTTATGATTGTATCGATCAGTTGAATGATTGAATGAGCTGTAGGAACTATGAATGAGGTAATGACAGAGTTATGTCGGTCACTCGCTTATACACCTGCGCTGACTTTCAATTGTATCGATACTAATGCATAAAACAGCTGCATTCCGAGGCAGTTTCAGGTATCTGGCAACAAAATGCTGGAACAACCTGCCCGCGCCTGTGAGGCTTGATATACTCTGCTTGATATACAAAAGTCGTTGCCATAGACAAAGCAAATACGAGTCTCGTTACATCGAACAGTAGTACCTATCCTTCCTTCAGTTTTATCATCATTGCTTGCTTTATTTTTATTTTTTCTCTATTTTATACAATAATACTTACATACATACCTTCCTGTATTCTAATGTATAATTTAAAAAATAAGTACCTACCTTCGTTTCCTAATATTTTACTTCTGTTTATTAATATTTCCGTTATTTATATGTTCCGGTAGTGTATCATTAGGGAGTGATCCCTGGCACTCAGGGGATGCCTGAAAATCAGCGCCGTAGTGTTAAAAGCGCTACGGCAACAGGCAGAGGCAGTCCCCTTTTTCCGGTGCTGCACGCCACCTTCATCAAACTTAATTACTTTTGCTTATTTATTTTTATAATATATTTGTTTAATATTGTTTTTATCGTCTGTACCTAATTGTTTGTATGTGTTTATTGTAAATAAATTCATTCTTTCTTTACTATCGATACTATCACTCGATAGATTTCGATACTATAGAAATACTAACTATTTTCTTGCAACACTAGTCCATCTTTTTGTAGGTATATCTAGACTGTTTCAAAACCGTTAGCTTATCAGACTCAGATTAATACGTAGTTATGTATTTTGCGATGGTATTTAAGGAGTAATATTTGAAGGAATAAATAAATATTTAATAATAATAATAATATATTTTTCGTATATGTGTATAACAAATTGTATATATCATTATAATTGTTGCGTATGTATTTTATTTATCTACTATATAATTATTGTAATTTATTTATACTTATTATTTACTGTACTCCACACCTTACCCACCGTAAAAGTAGTCTAAACTCTCCTTAATCAAAGGTTGGCTGGAAGAGATCCCTACGGGATAAGCCCGCCTTTGTACATATTTTAATGTTTTTAATTTCTGTGTATTATTATTTTTTTCCTATGTGTGCAATAAAGAGACTACAAACAAACAAACAAACAAACAAGGAACAGAAGCAGACGGTTAGCTAGTAAGTGGTCACCCATAGCACTCATATCTCCTCACTAAAATTTTGCAAGAGAATTTTCGATTTCCTTCTAACCTTGAGCATTAAGGTGGATGGAGTATCTCATGTGCCGGTAATTACGTTGGCTAGCTGGCTCTCTTACCCTTCAAACTGGAACACAGCACTCCACCTTCATCCTCAAGAATAGCTGCGTATCAAAAACCCTTTAGTGATATTATAGTGAGATGAGACGTCTATGGGCGACGGTGACCACTTACCATCAGGCCCGTTTGTTTGTCTGCTTTCTATAAACAATAAAAGAAAAAACTAAATAAGTATGATTTAGCACAAGAACCGTTTCAAAATTTAAATCGAGAGTTCACTGCGGGCAACAAAAAGCTAAAATATAAATCTGATTGACAGATAACTTTCGCTCACTTGGTTCCAAACACGTCCCATCTCTATTATACGAAATCACCAATGTCCAATACTTTGAGTGTAGAAAATCATCGATCAAAAGATCAATACACTGAAAAAAAAAATCGATTGAAATGATCACGCTTGTCATTTACATGACAATGGTTATACTTATATAAATTTCACAGAAAATAAGAAAGTTAACTTGAAAGCGAAAGTTAGGAAAAGTAATGTAGGAAGTATATTTGAACACAGTATTTGAATAAATGAACATTTAATGGTTAAGATCACATCACGTTTTGATTTGAATTGAAATCTTTCCAAGTCAATTTAAAAGTGCATTTTTGCTTAGGTACTGTATAATACAAAGTAAAAGTAAAATACTTTTTATTGTACATATAGAAAACAACAAACAAATGATAGAAAATAGTGAAGTACAATTTAGGCGGCATTATCGCTGCGAGTGATCTCTTCTAGGCAACCTTCAGGCAGAGGAAATGATTTCGAGAAAGAGGTAGTAGGTGTGCAATCATTATGGAAAACGTTATAATAAGAGAATTTTATTTACACAACAATAAAAAATTTTTAATAGCCTATAGGCTGTCCCACTGCTGGGCAAAGGCCTCCCCCCCCCCCCCCCCTCACAACAATAACATACCTACTTATAAATACACAAGTAAATTATTACCATACTGTATAGTATGGTAAGTATTTACTAAGTGCATTATCTTATCTTATCTTTGGATGGGGGCCGGGGATCCCAGCGACACTTCGACCCATGGGGATCTTTTGTGTTCAACCCCTTGAACCTATCCCTTGACCACATCACCGAATATGTCGTGCATGAGCAAGACTATGCGTCTTAGTGGGAGGAATTTGAATTCCCTTGGGTCCGGATAGGCAGAGCCTAGCAGACCCATCCTTTTTGCCGCGAAAGCGTCACATTCACATAGGAGATGTGAAACGGTCTCCAGTTGTTCACCACAGGCTCTGCAAGATGTGCTGTCAGTTAGCTTCATCTTGTACACTAAGTGCATTAAATAAATAGGCAGATATATATGTATACTTAAATAAATAATGATAAACATACATAAAATAATACATGGACTCCATAAACTAAATATATAATGAATATACAATCCATTAATAGGAAGATTGTAAGATTTTAAATAGTGAAATAAATCCTTCCGTATGCAATGTCACAGAAAAACTAATTATATAAGAGACAATTCCAATGTAAAGGTTTCCATAATGATAGGTACTTATTTAATTAATATGGACAAATTTTTTTTAATTTACAAAACACTCGTTTGACCTCAATCTCACCTCAGATGAGGTCGAAGCTCATGAGCTTAGTAAGTACGTACCGGCTCTTCTATAAACACTGCAGAAACACATCAACGTCGAAGCAGTCCCACGCTTTAGACTTAGTAAAGTAAACACATCATATGGATCACTGTGTACGATTTTATAATAAGATACCTGATACCGTAATAAATATGACAGAGAAAAAAATTTAAGACCTATATAAGACGGTTCTTATGTAAAAAGGGTTATTAACTTATTATAAAATAAATGACTACTTAAATGATAAAGAGGCTTGGTCCTAAATTCAGCTCCAGTTCTGCACTTTATGTACATATATGATTGTATTCATAGTTATTGTAAGATATATTTATTTCAAAAGATGTGCTGCTGAAAGTTTCTTGCGCCGCTTCTTTCCTTTCAGCTACAGCACCTTACAAAGCGGTGGTAGAGTAAAAAAAATACGTTGTAAAAAAGTACTATAAGATACGTACTTAATTATAATAAAAATATTTTAATTTGATTTGCAAAGATATTTGACGACTTTACATAGAAGGGTGGTCGCCAATACCCAGGCGAACCCTGAAGGGGTCCTACCACCAGTAAGTTACTCGGTTTAGTTGACCAGGTAGGGGTATTCTAACTAATCCGTCCCATACAAAAGACTTACTCAAAACAAAAGGTATTTAGTGCATTCGTTACGTATTCAAAAGTGCTACAAAAACCGTAACCAAAAATATATTCGTAACATTCCAACTGTCTGTCACACCCTCATAACTTCACAACGTGAGTGGCTTCCAAATTGCCAACTACCGAATCACAATAGATACTATCACGTATCATGTCATTGCCATCTTAAAAACTACCATTTACTACCAACCTAGTTTTACCACCCAACAAACATTTTTCACCTTCGGTTTTAGCCTTTATTACCTTCGTGATTAGAGTTTTAGATGTGTAAGTTAGTGGTAAAGTTGAGATTGTATGTGGTAGCAAAATTGTAAGCAATTATTTCGAGCGCGATGACCCTTGTAGTTGGTACATGAAGTAATTTGGTAATAGTACATGAGGTCAGGTTTGTAGCAGTTAAGTAACTCTGGTTTGAAACAGAAGTATTGTTTACGAGTTGAAGCAAGCAAGAGGCAATTTAATTCAACTCTCATCCATGTCTCGCCTATCCGCCTGTCCGCCTTCCCAAGACACGTGCTTTATATATAGAATGGAAACGAAACATGACGGCACGAAACGTGACTTAGCTGCGTTTGGGGTTGATACCAGTTACTGGGAGAAACTCGCCGTGGATAGAGACGCATGGAGGCGTCTGGTGATCGAGGGCCGCACGTCACATGACATCGAGTGGTTCCAAACCTTAGCTGACAAACGAGCTAACCGGCACAGACACCACGCAACTCCTGCTCCTACAGATTCGCAGTTCCCCTGCTGCACGTGCGGCACACCTTGCCGCTCTCGCATTGGCTTATTCAGTCACGAGCGTAGATGCCGACACAACGCTGTGTAAATCATTTGTCAAGATATACAACAACAACAACATAGAATGGAGTCTTTAATCTAATTTGTTTGGACACTAAAAATAAATCCGAATTTTTATACGATTTCAGAGTTGGCCCCATCTTATCTTATCTTATGATAGGGGCCGGGAATAACCCAGCGGCACTTCGACCCTTGAGGATCTTTTGTGCCTACCCCATTTTACACACTGGACACCTGAGTGTGCAGGTTTCCTAACGATGTTTTCCTTCACCGTTAGAGCAGTCGGTAAATGTACGTAAGTCTTTGAAAAATACGAAAAACTCATGCACATGGCACTGCACGGAGTCCGGTGTCCTAGCCACTAGGCCACCGACGCTCTATAAAAGTTGACCCCATAGTAAAAGATGTTCAGTTATGGATACTGATCGCCCGAATAATAGGATGTTTATGGTGGTGCTTTACAGGAAATTCTCAATGTATTGTTTAAACTGTTTAAAGTAAGCATTTCAACACCTACCACTCCCGCATGCAAACATCGACAAAGTCAATGTAATTATAGCGATATCGACTAAAAGAGACGCTAATCATATTACGGAAATCATAACCGCGCTAACCACACGACTTACCAAGCTTCCTAAGCATCCGGTGTAGTCTTATGTTATATGGTATGAGTTGTGTGACTTACATGATATTACATAATGTGGTTTTTGACGTCGTAGATACAAGGTTTCTACTCGTATCTCGGAGGAAACAAGCCCACCCGAACAGTATGGAGCAAATATCATACTTTAGAGCGTCGGTGGCACAGTGGCTAGGTGTCATGTACTAATTATTTTTCGTATTTTTCGAAGACTTACGTACATTTACCGACTGCTCTAGTGGTGAAGGAAAACATCGTGGGGAAACCTGCACACTGAGATGGCCAGTGTGTAAAATAATGTAGGCACAAAAGATCCTCAGGGGTCAAAGTGCCGCTGGGGTTATCCCGGCCCACTATTATAAGATAAGATAAATATCATACTTTTCTGCAAGGAACCCTTTTCCGAATGCCTGGCTGTAATGTATATTCTATCTAGGGGATTCCGAGGCGGGCTAAAGTGTATTTATTTGTTTACACTTTCATGTCGATAAGACAGAGACAGCCCTTTGTTTAATGTTCGATATCTGGAACAGAACATGTTAATATTTTTTTTCGAATGTTTGATATCAGTATCAGTAACAGCATACCAATATAGATAAATAAAATATGTAAGTAGTTCAAAATCTGTCTTGTTAAGGTTATTCCCGTGTCAAGAAACAATGACAGTGTAAACTTTTTTAAGGACATTTCTTTCTAGGGCTATGAATTGGAAAGTGGCAGGTGTGTTTTAATGGAGGTTCAATTCTAAGGACCTAACTGACAGTATGCGTTGGTAACAAAGCGCCTCGTGCCCCGCGCGCGGCTTCTATAATGCGCTTCATACTATTTCCATGCCGGCGACGGCGGCGGATGATTTTTACCCCCATGACTCGTATTCTGATCAGAACAGTCAATAGATTTTGTTGAATAAACATGGAACGAAGAAGGTCGTGTAATAAAGAGTCGTGATGCCGTAGTTTCATTCAAACTAACAAAAGTATCTACTATTGACTACCTGTTTATAGCCATGTAGAGATGGTTTACAGATTCTTTATCTCCAACTACTAACGACTAACGTGCGCGGTGTGCAGCGTTTTTCAAACGGACTGAAACCGAACTGCATTATAACCTTTGTCATCCAAAAGCCAATACGATGTTTCCGCTTCAGAAATCTAACTTCTTATTAAATCTGCTTCAGTCTGTCCTCTAGGTGCCGGCTAGCAGGCTTCTAGGACAGTGTGCAGATGAAGTAATAGAAGAACTTGGTAGGTAATAGATGTTATATTTTTAAGGAACAGAACAACACAGAAAATAGTAAATGTAGAAAATAGGTAGTAGTAGGAGACAAAAATAAACGGAGAAACGTCCGTTCAAGACAAAATACAGAGAGAAAGTGAAGACAATTAAATTAATGGAATAATGGTATTTAGAAATGGATGGGAATATGATTTGAATTTTGAAAATATAGATGAAGAAATGAAGATGCCAACACGAAATGAGGTGAGATAAACGCTAACGATGAATTTGAAATTGATGGCAAGGAGGTTGATATGGACGATGAAGTCGACATCGTTAGAAATCTAGCTACTGGTGCAACACAAATTATTTCACTATAAAAACTTGGTTTTGCTCCGTCAATTTGTTCAACCGACTAATCAAATCCATGGCCTTTGAAATGAAACGCAAAAAGAAAACCTAGAAAACCTCAGTGATCAAAGGCAAATGCAAAAAATCAAGATCATTTTGTATCAGGTACTTATGTGAAGAGCAGTGTTCGCTATTCACGTGGCAGATTTAATGGGGTGGTTTGCCATTGCCTTCCCATTGCATTTAATTATACCTATAATTATTTCGACATCTTGTTGATACAAGCTGTGCAATATCTTGTCTAAGTTTATTATTACATTCGCCTAACGGGCTCTGAAAACTTTCCTGAATATTCCCACCATTTATCCCAAATTCTTCCAACATTTTATCAACTTTTCCCGAATTTCTTATTGTCTATGTTAAAAGATACTGCGTCTTTCAAACTTCTGTTATTTCGCAATTCGGTCTGTCGATGTTGAGTTTATCGAGGTTCAGTCTGTCGATATTCAGGCGAAGTTTAGTCTTTCGAAGTAGTTAAATTCGATATTCCGTGCTGCAGTCGATGTCTTCTTTCCATTTCACTAACTGTATCCATAACTAAGTTTATCATTATTTATTGTACGTACATGAGTATCTTATTATCCCAATAAACTATTTCTTATTACTTATTTGTATATTTTTATTTAAATTTTCGGCTTAAATATTTAGCGTTTTTACCTATAATTAATAATAATCAATAAAAAAATCATGTTCAGTCCTGGATTCTAAAAGAAAAGTCATGATCATAAACCAATCTATGGGAAACCATTCGGACCGCTTGTTATAAAACGGTATTAATAAAAAAAATACCAAAACGGAACGGTATCCGGTTACGAAACTCCAATTAACACATGGAAACCAATTAATGTTGGGTTCCGAATATAGGAATATTACTATTATGTATTGGGAAACGGTACGAGGTTACCATGGGTTGGAATCTCTCAGAGTTTTCGATCGAAATTTCTTGGGTACACTGCCAGATGTGGGGTACCCTTTTTTATCTTTAGTTTTTTTTTAATTCTTCTTCTTAGCCTTAGTTAGTTTTAACTTTAGTATTATTATAGATTTATCATTGTCGAAACCTAGATATATACATGAATAAAATAAAACGTATTCAATCTCTGTAATAGATATCAACGTTTTTATTTAAACTCTGACCAGGAACTAAAAAAACCCTGTCAAGAGGGCGCCATTGGTAGTTTTATAATCTGTTATGGAGTCCGCTATGAAAAAAATACCGGACTGTTTAGGGCCTAAACACCCTAAACTTTAGGGTATAATAATTTATTACTTATTTACTAAATATACTAAATACTATACTTAAGTAGCCAAAAGTATATACAGGTACTGTGACAAACTGGACGCGCACATAAATATACACATAGGACAGAAGCAGGCAGCTATCCACACGGCAACAATAGTCAGCAAAGTATTAGGAGACACAGTTTTTGTTAACAGGGACTCCGACCCTCCTCTTCCCTGAAGGTTTCGGGGCGGGAGGTCGGATAGCCACCGATTACTTTTAATCGAGGCTCTTAGAGGAACGTCTACTTATACTATTACTAATAAATTATTAATTTTTACTTATTTATTTAATTTTCATGTGCGAAATTGAAATTGTAAATGTTGATGATGTTTGATTAATACAAAATAAATAAATGATATTATACCCTAAAGTTTAGGGTATAATATATATAATATAACCCTAAAGTTTAGGGTATAATATCATTTATCATATTATTACTATTCATTACTATTATATAATCATAGTAGGATCATACTTTTCATTTATTATTTAATGCTTGGTTCCCATTTTAATTACAAACATATCTTGATCTAATTCTTGATTACAAAATTCCTAACTATTTTACAAATAAAATACCTGACCTACGTCGCTCCCTGCAGGGAGTGACCCGAGGAGGCTGGCGGCGTTGCCCCGCTGTATAGCGAGGCTTATACGCTGAGCGAAGTAGAGGCCAGCCTTCTGGTCCCGGGATGTCTCTACGAGGCGCTTGGCTATTTCCCCGTAGAGAAATAGCCAAGACTATTATTCATTTACTTTTTCTAGTTTAGGGTATAATAAATGTCATCGGATCTGTAAATACAAATAGGTACCTAGTATCTTTAGGATTAAGCTTCGTAGTGGATAGAATGCCGAACTACCATGCGAGGTCTGGGTTGGAAACCATACACAAGTCATGTAGATAGATAGATAGAAACACTTTATTGTACACAAAATCAGGAAAATTAAAAACTACAGGAATAATAACACGATATCCAAAGAAGTAAGTAAGTATCCATCAGAATCTACATTCTTCATTAGGTATACATATAATACATACCTAATGAAGAATGTAGATTCTGATGTGCAACAACGTAAAGCACATGAGAACAAGTAGTAAACGTAAGTAGGCGTAACTAAGGCGTATGAATAGTTTATTTCTGTCAGTTTACTATTCATGTGGAATATAAGACTCGCATGCATTGGAAAGAAAAATGTTAACTACCCACACGAGAAAAAACTAATTTCTGTGTTTTACTGTGCTCAGTAAAAGTTGTGGCTGGCATATTCTTTGCCAGATTTTGTACTAGATATAACAGAAAATTCGTCTAAACTAACCAAAAGTATGCGTAATGTTATTTTTTGGCACACTACTCAGTTCCTGCCGTTCAACCGCCAAATCAAAGTTCCAACAACGATAGGTTCTAGCAAAAAAAAAAAAACAGTCCGTTTTTCAATTCGGTATGTAAAGAAAAAATTAACTAAGATATTTCCAAAACCATTTCGAGATTTTATTCTCTTCAAGCTTTGGGATGACATTTATTTTAGCGATAAACTTAATAAGCCCTTGACCTTCGTTTGACCTCGAAAAGTAGGCCGTATAGGGTATTTTCATTGCTATTAGGCTGCTGATCATACTAGTAGGTTATCACGGTATCTGTGACAGTGAGATGGTTAGCGTGAGTTCCTTTCATGACTACATGAACCAATGAACCAGTGACCTGGGGCTTAATTCTATTTCTACTAATATAACGTAATCTCAATATTAACTAAATTGCAGGCGTGACGTTTCTCGTATGCCACTAGTCACGAACCGTTTCGATCGGTCTGCTCATATTATTTTTGCTAGCAGAATACCAGCTGGATCTATACGAAACCGTAAATACTTACTAGCTACTTAATTGGACTTAATTGAACGGCAGAAATGTGGTAAAGGATGGTACCAGCCCAGGCTGACTCTGCACAGAGTCATACCAACTTGAAATATATCTATGCTATACTCTATTATCTTAATAACGAATCAACTTAGGTCTCTATAAACAACCGCACTTAAAAATGTCTAGATATCTAACTAAAACCGAAACATCCAGCAGCCATTCCTGCTCTATCAACACAAAACAATCGCCTCTTAACTATATCTAACCAACTCAGAATGTCAATAACGTTCCACTGAGACTTAAACCAGCTTTAAACGGTTAAACCCTCCTATCTGTCATCGGACGCCTATCCGATCCATGGATCTCGATCTACGGCGTAGATCCACGTCACGTCCAAATGACACTCCGATGATGATCTCATTGCGTTTTTGCACGATTCTGATGTGCGTGCGCATAAGAAATCAAAATGGAGTAAGTTTAAATGGCGACGAGTGAAATTGAACTGTATTTAAACGGTTTAAACTGGTGATTAGGTTAGAAAGTGTCACGGAAGGAGTAAGGTTGATTATGTGTGAACATTTTGCCACCTGTTGTGTGTTTTTGTGATGTGGTTTTTAATTTAAAGACCACTGGTTTTTATAGTAGTCGCCGCTAGGAAGTGCTGCTACCGTTTTTAATAGCGATATGCGTCGGTTTATGATTGATAATAAGCCAGAAGTGCAAAATAATCAGTAATGCGATTAATTAGATCGATTGATATAGGATTTGAAGACACGAACTACGTATTAAAGTGCCTTATGTTTTTCACCGCGATGTTTTTTAATCTGAAATACCTATTATAGGATTAACATTCATGGATAAATATTTGTGTAAATATTATTTTAGTTGGACAGAGGACAGAAAATGAAAGGCGTCAATGGCGGTTCGAAATGGAAGAGAGAGCTTTTTTTTAATTATTAGGCAATGACATCTGACAATTTGGCCATAGATTCTTAACATTCGGGTTACTATCATATTAATAAATCCTATGAGTTTTCGAGATAATAGATTGAAAAACATCGCGGTGAGGAAACCTTCAATGCTGCATTCCGCCTACCAAAAGCGACATCCTCGTCAACGTATTTGGTTTTGCTTCTCCACATAGGTGGTATCGTTGCCCAGCTTTGGGACATGAGGAATGTAAATACAGATAACAATCGTCTATAGTTACGCGTTCATAGATCATTCTTGCCAGTATCTTCTTTTGAAATTTAGAATCATATAAAGGAAGAGTTCTCTAAACGTAGAGCTTATTAATATTATATTAGCCTATTCTATCCCACTTCTGGGCAAATGCCTTTCTGACATTCTGAGAGCTTATTCAACAAGATTCTGTACAACAAGATTTTGTATTTTCAGAATACATATTCAACAACAACTATAAGCTTTGTCTTCAGAGAACTCGCTAATAAGTCAACTTCCTGTTTTCAAACCTAGCCTTGCAAACTAGGAATGTCTTTGATCATTTATGTGAGACTGACATTGTAACGGACAGGCGAATATATCTAAACACACGGCAGGGTGTCCGCCAAGTTCGATAAATAAAGGGCGACGGAGTGTGTATATATTTACAGGAACCATTTTGAACTATTTTCGACCTCCCTAAAACTCTAAATCTATTTCTCCTACATACTTGTCATTTTGTTTGTCTATTAAGACCCGCTCAGTTACCCAAAATCCCAAATTTTATAAAAGAAGCTCTAATAGTTCCCGAAATATTTACGTCTGAATTTACAAAAAAAATTCACACAAGAGTCATTAAAGAGATTCTCTTTAATGACTCTTGTGTGAAAAGTTGACAAGTTAGGGATTTGGTTTTAAGGAAGGTAGATAGATAAATAGAAACACTTTATTGTACACAAATACAGGAATAGTACAGAATAATGTTATACAATTCTGTAGGTAAGTTAGAAGGTTAATTGTACTTGGCACCCACTTAGATCTCTATTTTTGCACCATACTTGGCCCCTTTTACACATTTATGTTTTTGCTGTGATCACATAAAAGCTTTTATAGACGCCATTGCTCTCCCAGGGCAGTTTTAATGGGACTAGATACGCCTTCTGTTATTGTAATCCGGTCGCTAACATTGACAGTGCCATCTGTAAAGGTACCCGTAACAAGGGACTACGGGCGTTTTCAGAGTCGCGCGGAGTTCGTCACGCGGGTTTGCCCCGAATGCGAGATTCCACGCATCACATTATTTCATACAACATTTCAGTATTAAGCAATGATACCATGCTTGCGGGGTGCGTTTTGACATTTTGACAATGCCCTTTTACAGCTATAATTTATTATAATTATTATTTGTACGATAATGCCCCTTTATAGCAGATATATTAATTTTATTATTTGTTAATTTAGATAAATGACAAAGCCCCTTTACAGCTGCTACAACCTTAATTTTTTAGCCAATTTTCTATGTAAATCGGCTGGTCAGTTCGCTCCTGTCCAGTTATGTTTGTGGTTAGCATGAATTGTGTTTTAAATTTTAAGTAATTGTAAAAGCATGACGTAACCAAGAGTTCCTGGTGTCCCGATGGTGTTTAATAAATGAGTATGAGTATGAATTTTCGAACGAAATCCGCAAGACTCTGAAAACACCCTACCACACAGACATCTATAGATAGACTCATGAGGCATTAATATCGTGTCGTCAAGAAACTGCCAATTTCGAAAAAAATCTATTTTTCCAACCAGTCGGATACCGATGTCAGTGCACTGCAAATTATTTTCGCAGCATAAAAAAATTATTAAAGATAGAATTTCGATGCTAGTTAGTGCTAATTGCTATTTGTAGTAGTAGTTATGTACTCGTAGTTTGTTTATATAATGCAAATATTAAAAATAATGCAACGTAAAGTAAAAAAAAATACTTACCAATAAATAAACGGCATGGTAAGTATATCATACCAAAAATAAATACTTGAGTGTCTCATATGCCTGTAATTACGCTGGCAGTATTACCTTTTAAACCGAAACACAGCAAGCATTGCTGCTTTGCAGCATAAATAGATAAGTGTGGTACTACCCCACCAAAGGTTGGCTGGAAGAGATTCCTATGGGAAAGCACTTGACGTAGCAAGACTTGGCGAAGCAGTTTTTCGCGGAGTGGCCATAGTTTTGGCAATTATGATATTAGCCTGGGGTGCCCTTTTTACGGGGAATTTCGACCCTAAAGCCAGAAAGGTGGCACAGATTTCCAGTTGGAAAATCTTCTGGCCTTCGGGAGTACGCTCTTAAATGACCAATACTAGGTCGAAGGGAGCGTGCTGTACATTCGGTGTACAGCCTGCACCGGAACCTTTGTACATGTTTAATATGTTTCTTATTTCTGTGTGTTTTATAAAGAGATTACAAACAACAAACTGCGACTGGATGAGAAGAGGCCTAAGTCCAGCAGTGGACTAGAGTAGGCTGCTGATGATGATGGTGATGTAACAACAAACAAATACCCAGGCTGATTCTGCCCAGAGTCATACCACCTAAAACTTCACCTTGTCTCTTAGCTTAGCTTTTAGTTTATTACTTAGACCAGAATCAAACCGTGGAGACCAGTTTCCTATTAAAATATATTGTCAGTTTCTGGTATCAGCTACTCAATCATACAGGAGACCGTTTTGAAATTCCTAGGAGCTTCCGCGTCTGTTAGGGAGGGACAGACGGACAGGTGACAGAGGATGGCTTGACTCTCTATTTTATTGGCATGGATATATTCTCTAGAATCTTCAATACATCTGGCTATTGGAAACCATGTCGCCGAAAATCTAGCCGGCGCCAGCGAATAATTTTGAGTGCGCCAGATATATTTTATTTATAGTATGGTATAAGATGAGATATCATTGGTAGCAATTATTATGTGTCTCTTCTATATTCTTAATATTGTTATCTTTATTTATTTTACAACCGGCCTGTATCTGTAATCTTCTCTTTTTTATGTGTCTCTTCTATATTCTTAATATTGTTATCTTTATCTATTTTACAACCGGCCTGTATCTGTAATCTTCTCTTTTTTATGTGTCTCTTCTATATTCTTAATATTGTTATCTTTATTTATTTTACAACCGGCCTGTATCTGTAATCTTCTCTTTTTTATGTGTCTCTTCTATATTCTTAATATTGTTATCTTTATTTATTTTACAACCGGCCTGTATCTGTAATCTTCTCTTTTTTATGTGTCTCTTCTATATTCTTAATATTGTTATCTTTATTTATTTTACAACCGGCCTGTATCTGTAATCTTCTCTTTTTTATGTGTCTCTTCTATATTCTTAATATTGTTATCTTTATTTATTTTACAACCGGCCTGTATCTGTAATCTTCTCTTTTTTTATATAAGTGAGTAATAATTACTTCTTTTTTTTAATTACTATATACTATATTTATACTGTTATTTATAAGTGGAAATTTATTATTAGCATATTTTTATTTATGTATTCTAAGTCTATTGTAGTTATGTATTTGTCTGTTAATTTCCCTAATAGAAAAAATAAAATTTAAATAATTGTTACCATGGACGTTCAAGTAAATATGTATGACTTCTTCTTAAGTACGAGTAAAGTAAAGTAAAATACACTTTATTACACAAATATAAAACAACAGACATGAGATAGAAAAGGAAATAGTGAAGTACAATGTAGGCGGCCTTATCGCTAAGAGCGATCTCTTCCAGGCAACCTAGGTGTGCAGGGTATGGAAAAGTTATATAAGAGAATTTCGTCTTTAATGGCAACGCAAGGAATAAGCAGGGTAGGAGACAAGGGGAACTTAAGAGTCTAGAAGTAAGCGCGGCAGAGCTTCTCTGGTTCAGGAAGAGCCAGCTACGGACTTATGCCGAAGACATCAGCGCGCTTAAGAAAGACAGATGCGTACAGAGAGATAGTTCTCTTCGACAGCTGTGTGTAAAATTTTTCAAAAAAAAATTCAATTGTATTTCATAACAAAATACTTACAAATAAATAAACACTTAAGGCGTTTAGGCGTTAGGCGACCTATTTTATTATTTTAGTAAATAATGTATAATTAAAAAGACAAGATTAGTACTACTTAATTCAACTTTTTTTATGATTATTAGTTGCTATTATTTAAAAATTACCTACCTACGTTCAAATCTTTTCAAAGTTCAAAACAGTTATTTCCTTGTCGGATCAGTTAATAAGGTAACAGTTATTATGGGATAACATTCCCACATATCATAGCTTCTATACGCTCGGCGGGCCGGCCAGGTGCGGGTTCGATTCCCGACAGCTTCGCGGAAGACGCGCTTCGCATGTCAACCTGTCGGCTTGAAACGGAAAGCATACCCACCAGCTAGACACACGTGCATATTATATCTGCAGATATGTAATTGCGGTATCTTTGCTTTGTTTGATTCATTCATACTGGTATTTTAGATATTCACAACTCTTATCTGGCCTCTGGCTAAATTCACACGACACGATAACCTTTTAAAATTCCCAAAAAATGTTTTTTCTCAATAATATGTATAATATAATAAGGTGCCGATTCCTCGCTAAATTCATTCATGTGGTCATGCAGGAATCGACGAAAGAGATTTTACTATTTACTTATTTTTAAATTGAATTGTAATAACTGGCCACTTTTGCTAAAACATTTTTCCAAAAGCTATTAAAAAGAATTTCGAATTACTTATTTTTAATTTTTCACATGGCCAGTTCTTTATAATGTAGGCTACACACTACCACAAAATATTTTATACTTGAAAAATGAAACTGGCCATTTATTTTATTCAAGACAATATTTGGCCGTGAACTGCACGTAAAAAGAAATAAGTAATGATTTTCTTTTTAATGGCGATATAATAATATTCCCTTTCGTCGCCGGCCAGTTAAAGAGAAAAAAAACGAATTGGGCCTTTTTAGACAATTCGAAATAATTCAGAGTTTGTTCTGTTTAATTTTGTTGTTGTATTTAATCATGGATCCAATGGTTAACTGGAAGAAAATGCCGCAATGTACACTTTTTTGTGCATAAAAGAATAGATAAATAAAAACAATATACTTAAATATATTATAGCCTGCAGCCGTAGACCTAGATTCCTAGAAACTAGACTAACTATACGTCCGGCCCTTATATTTCAATATCACAATGTTAACCACGGTGTACACCGTAGGGCCTTAACGGTTAGTGCCGTGGAGACAACAAGCGTCAACCGCCTGCCGGGGTGGACACAGGATAAAGTAAGTTTTATGGTTCGGAATAAAGTCACTACACATAACAGTCTCATTCTTTCTTGATACGGGAATTACATTATCATGACAGTTATTAAATATTTTTAGACATTATTGCGTCACGGCCGCAAAAATAAGTAAATACCTAAGTGTTATTTTGTTTAATAACATTTACAAAAAGTACGTACCGTTTTAGTGAATTTAAGGTGCAAATTTTATTTTGAATAATTTGAATTGCCCAGCAGTGGGACAGTCTACAGGCTATTCAATTTATTTTGAATTGAATTAAATACACAGATATGTATAGTTAAAGTAAGACCGAAGTGGTGGTACCCATCATCAGTGGTGGTACACTTAGAGACAGCTGTTGAAAAGCAACCCTTGCCCGGATCGAATCGAATCGCTATTTGTCTACGCTAGACATGACGGGAAATAAAACTACGTAAAAATATCTTGATTATAACTTGTTATAAATTAATATTTAGAAATACATCTTTAAAATGGTGAGCTATCCACGCACCTACTTTATAGTCTTTACTTTATTATTTTTATTTTTCAAATAGGCATAAGTTTTTTTAGTCATTACATTCAATAGTATTTTTCCTTAACTCAATATTGTACAACAATCAATTTTCTACTTCCTAACCATGCTGTGTTTACACGTTAAGGGTTACGACCTAGCTCATAACTTTATATTGATTTTTCTGTAATTTCTATGGTTGTAATCTGTTGTGTTTACCTAATAAATAAATTAAATTAAATTAAATGATGACCATAATGGCCGCCGTTGAGTTTGCGAGTGGTGGACGATACGGGTCCGGTCGAGGGCGTCCCCCGCGCCCCTCAGTTCCCTCCTCGATGCATATAGGCGCCAACTCTATTAATATACATATAACTACTTATTGTCATTCATTTTAATATAAAATAACTTAAAAGAGATTTGACCACATAATCGTGTTGTGTAGTAATCCCGCGACCAGCACTCCATCTAACACATTAGGCGAGACCTGACAACCAGCGTGTCGCTGAGGTCTCGGCCATTTCATTAGACACATAGGGCAATACGTGTTATAGATATATTTTGTTTATAGGTTAAGAATTAGAATAAAATAACAGTGTTGTACCTTATTACTTTAACGTGTGAATGAATAAATACTCTTTTATTTTAATTTATTTATTATAACACTGTAAAATACTCCGTTCGCGGCGGGCTTGTTACCTCTATGGTTAGTGCAGATTCGGATTATATTATGATCTACATTATAGGGTAGGTTAGGTGCTCTTCGCCATGAAGGGTCATGTAGCCTTCGGGATTGGGGCATCCATGACGGACTAAGTGAAATTATAATATGCTATGCCCTTACAGTACGTACGTACAGGGATGGGTACTTATATTTTATAGTCATAGAATAGTTGTTTTTTTAAAGGCAAAGGGAACTGAGTCCATACAGCCTCTTTCAAGTTTTCATTCAAATGCTGGTGTGACACATTTCAATGCTATCTGGGAGAATCTTTCACGCTTCTGCACCATCCGAACCAAAGAAGAAGGCGTCCCGGACGCAGTATGGCTCTTCAAAATCCAGCCAAGTACGGATCCGGCTGCAGCGTTTTATTTGACTTTACTTCATTGTCCCACACATTATTCACATCTTGTCGAAATTCTTCGAACAAGAAACACCATTCTTACTAGAAAAGCACTACTGTAAAACAATTTGCAAGACAAAACGAAACAAAGCTGACGTGGACGCCACAAAAGCGCGGGAGAAACTCCAGTCATAGAATAGATAAGACAGCCATATTGATTTTTGTGACTTTTTTTCTTTAATTATGGCCCCTGCTAGTGTACACACTGCAATTTAGCCAATGACCATGTTAGAATCTTGAAAATCACTCGAACGTTTTGGCGTCTGTTTGAAAAGACAGTTTACCAACGTCGAGATTATGGGAGAGTCGTATGCATCAGGAATGCCTAGTATCTTGCATTCAAAGTGCAATTGGAGGTTAGGTTGCCGAATTCACACCATCTGTAGTTTTTCACTCCCATTCCACTGTCTTATATAACGATTTTTAGGTAAAATACACTAGTTTTACGAAAAAAAAACCATTGTAAACCGTTAAACAATAAAATAGATCGAACACGCCATGACAGCATGAAAGCTCAACATTACCTCCTTGTGACTCTTGCTAAAAGGAATAAAACTAAAGCTAAAAGGTAGCTTAGCTTTATCTTTAAGCTAAGCTTAAAGCTATAAGGCCGCCAATTGTATTTGTATTTTGTATCTTTTCTTTTGTCCTGTATGCAATAAAGAATATTTGTATTGTATTGTATTGTATAAATCTGTAAGTATTTTTTTTTCACTGATAAGAAGAGCCATACGGGCCACATTCTCATACATTTTTTACTTTTTTATGCACAATAACGTAGTATTTATTTATTACCTACTGTTTGATTCTCGATCAGCTATTTCACACAGTGATTCACAAAGATACATGCTGCAGACACATTGTCAAATCAGCTATAATAGAATGTTATAAGCTTATCGGCATGTTAATCAATTGACCCAGGCACCGTGGTCCATGATCATGGTATGGCCCGTCAGATCCTTGTTTCATATTGTCAGTAATATGTCAGGTGATCCTCGCTACGATTGTTTTATTGATGTGACAATATGATTGTTAACGTAGTACCCGAACTTGATATTGGCCTCCGATACCAAAGACCTATTACCTACCTACCTAATAACTCAAGTCAGTGGCCCCATCTCTCTCTCTCCGCGCAGTTTTGAGCCAATTCGGTAGTTTCCAAGTCACAAATATTAAATGCATTTCTTAAAATTAAAATTAATTAATTTCTTAAATATTTGAGGAGCTCGTAGCCTAGTTGCGAGCACGGTCCGAAAGTGATCGTGCAGGTTAAGCGACGTTAGCGCGGTCGGTACCTGGATGGGTGACCGCTAGTGGCATATTTCATCGGAGCTCCTCCGTGCCCCGGAGAGCACGTTAAGCAGTCGGTCCCGGTTGTTGTCGTTCGACAGCAGTCGTTAAGCCATGTCATTTGCTTCTTCGTTTATTATGTGAACGGCTAAGGAATGGAACAACCTGCCAGCGTCTGTATTTCCCGAAACCGAACCTTGGGATCTTCAAGGCTAGAGTGAATAAGCATTTACTGGACCCGCATGCTCCATCGTCGACCTCATCGTCGCTTACCATCAGGCGAGATCGAGGTCAAATGCGGATTTAGTAGTCAATAAAAAGAATTAAAAAAAGAGTATTAACTTTAATCATTAATTCGCTGATGTTAGTTGAGATATCGATAAACCGATTTCAGGTCCATCTTCAGTATATCCATGTTAGCTGATTGATGGACTTAATTTTTTTTGTCAAATATACCCAATTGTCCGCTCGGAGCTCCCGCAGATCCTTCGTAACGTGAAGGAAGGAACAACCGCCTTTAGGAGGTTTTTTTTCCATCCATGCTTCGCAATCTCATCGCTCCCGCAATACGGATGTCCAACAGGCCGTCGAACGCTTTGGCGTCCCATGCTCGGTTCACCGTGCAACCCTCCTCCATACTTGAACTTGAAACGTAGAATCCCTCGTGTGTCATTTCGTTTACAATTTCTAACATTCCGCACTTATATCATAACATACTTTACTTTATTTCCTTTGTTTCAGGCTTGGAAATCCACAGCGTCAACTAAGGCTGAGGTAAATATCAAGCAACGTTTTCCTTATGGACTTAAATTATGTGACTATTAATAACTTGGCCATTCTGATCTGCTCTGAGCCTGAAGGTCGCCCACTGTGCATGTTGCTGATCAACTGGCATTTCAGTGCTATTACTAAGAAACAAATCTTTTTTGGTACTAAAACTATAGTGAGACTTTATACTCGTATTACTGGTAGCGTAAATAATGCATCGGCGTCGGTGGCGTCGTGGCTAGGACGTCGTACTCCCGTGCGGGAGGTCCGAGTTCGAAACCAGGCATTGCCATGTACCGATATGGTTTTCGGTTTTATCGAAAAAATTACGTACATTTACCGACTGCTCTGACGGTGAAGGAAAACATCGTGAGGAAATCTGCATACTGAGATAACCAGTGTGTGAAATGTGGAAGGCAATAGCAAACCACCCCATTAAATCTGCCACGAGGGTCGTTCCTTGTGATTAATCCTTAGAATGATCACGACCCTCAGAAATGAGGAATACGACTTAGAAGAGAGGGAAATAATGCATAGCAAAAACGCATACATAGGTGAAAGATCAGTACCTATAAAGAAAGTAGTATATTTGGTGTATATTTAAACTATTTTTTTTCTTTAAGAATGGCCCCTGATAGTGATTTACACTGCAATTTGGCCAATGACCGTGTTAGAATCTTGAAAATAATCGAACGTTTTGGCGTCTGTTTTGAAAAAACAGTTTACCAACGTCGAGATTAAGGGAGAGTCATGTGCACTAGGAATGCCTAGTGTCTTGCATTCCAAGTGCAATTGGAGGTTAGGTTGCCGGATCTACACCATCTGTAGTATATTTGTAACTTAGTAAGTTATATTTCTGTTTGGCAGACTGTCAGATGTGGTTTTTTATCACACTTTTAGAGGCTTTAGTACACGACGAGGTGACCACGTCAACCTCGTTAGTATCACTAATGGGAAGCTCAAGTATTCAGAATCAGCCTTCACTTTAAGAGCTAATTTAGTGTCATGTTATCAGATGAGGACTGACTTTTTTTTAATAAATTGGCTACGACAAACAGGCAGACGGGCCACCTGATGGTAAGTAGTCACCGTCGCCTAGAGACACGTGCAATACCAGGGGTATTGCACGTGTGTTGCCGGCCGTGGAGGGAGAGGACTTTTTAACGTTCTTTTTTGAAGCATCCCATGTCGTAGCGCTGCGGGAAAACGTCGGGTGGAAGAGAGTTCCACATTTTACAGGTGCGTGGGAGAAACGTTCGTGTAAACTCGTGTGACTCAAAGCAATATTGAATCTCATGTGGAGCCTATTGAGGTCAAATCTTTGTCTCACAATTTTCACCAGATTACACTATATTATTTTTAAATACTCTTCTTTAAATCTACTTCTATGTTATTATGAATATCTTGAATGAAGTTGAATGAAAGTAGAAAGCTAAGATGCGTTGCGGTAGGTCTGGTCTTAATAAATTGTACCGTTTAAAAGTTTATTCGTCTCATTTGTAACTGATAATCTAAATTATGTAACTTAACGCTTACTTTGCAATTAAAGTAACGTTGGCCTACTTATGTAAGTTAAGTAAGGTAGTAAGTAAGATATATGACCGAATGGAATGTGTAGCTAATATTTTTTGTTTGTTAACAATTATAAATAAGTAAGTAAGTACTCTCAATTTTATATGCACCTACCTTAATATTTCTGCATAACCTCATGGTTAGCTGGTAGAAAATGCTGCAAGGCATTAAGCTCGCCTCATGTACACCTTTTTTGTGTGCATTGAAGTACGAGTATATAAGTTAGTATATGATTGGTAAAGCGGCCTAAGTAATATTATATCTGGGTGTGGATCTTTTTCAAGACTAACAAATCATTAAATGATTTATTGTCTTTTCAGAATTAGGTATATGTTCCTAAGAATGAAGGGATATGACCCAAGCATTATCGAAAGTCATAGCCAGAGGAGTTCGGAGGTCAGCGTTTATTGTAAACTAACTTGTTGCTCACTAATTTTATTTAGTTTAATATAACCTATGCTTAAGTTCCTACTGGTGTATGGACTATGGATACTTTGTCATCTTACCGCACAAATAAACTTATTCTTATTCTTATAGTATTAATGGCGATGCTTGTAATGTAATAATTATGTCACTTATATCAAAAATCGTAACATTATTAATACTAATTTAGAAAAGAAAACTGCCTGCACGATTCGTATAATGAATGAGAAAAAAAAGGTGGTAAATCCCTTTTATAGAAGTGAAAAAGAAACAAAGAAATGTTTTATTTCATCTACCTTCATTATAACGGACTTTTCGGAGAGTGCGCATCGGAATTGCAAGACCTAATTCCAGCATCGCCATTCCGCCTTCGGAATACCAGGCGCGGGGAGGGACTCCATCCTTATGTTGTTGATATCCCATCTGCTCGTACGAAGCGATTTGCTTCTTCGTTCATTATGCGAACGGCTAAGGAATGGAACAGCCTGCCGGCGTCTGTATTTCCCGACACCTACAACCTTGGGATCTTCAAGGCCAAAGTGAATAGGCATTTACTGGACCCGCATGCTCCATCGTCGACCTCATCGTCGCTTACCATCAGGCGAGATCGAGGTCAAATGCGGGTTTAGTAGTAAATAAAAAATAATAAAAAAACTTGGATATTTGTAAATACCAATAAAGAAAAATACAAAAATTTTCGTTCAGCCCATAATTATTAAAGCCTCTCTTTTGTGTCACCCATCTCAAACTCGGTGCATCTGAAACAATTAGCATTGTCTTTTTTAGTAATATTATCTATCCACCTGGCTACCTAGACACCTCTTTTTCCAGTCTCTGGTCATCATCACTCACTCTCTAGCAAAACAAGGTCCATTACATGCAGATATTCTCATTTCTTTGTACTTTATCTGTACACGAGAAAAATAAAGAACACGTTACAAGAAATAATTACAGGGTACATTAGGTAGAGATTATCTCTAAGAAGGGATCTCTTCCAGATAAACCTAAGACATGGGGAGATATAATATGATAAAATAGATATACATGTGTACCTACAATATAAAAGTTATTTTTATTACGAATAAAATTTGTATAAATTCTATAATGTTATAAATTAATTATTAATACATACATTACAAATATAAACAACATACATATATCTATAAATAAAAATACATATAAATATATATTTTGCATACTATTTAGGAACCAATTAGTGCTCTCTCAAACGCTTCCTGAAGATGCCGATAGAAGCACTGTCACGTACGTTGTACGGGAGTGAGTTCCACAGTCTCACTGCCTTCTTCTGCTTCTTCAAAGTATCTCAAATAAATTTTATCAATTTGCTTTATAAAAAGTATGCACAATGAATCTATATTTTATCCCTTTGTCCTCAGTACATAGCCTTAAGCTAATCTACACTCATCTTTAAGAATAGAACAAAAAACGACGCACGCGCATCTGACTGACGTTTCAATTAAAAAGAATTTATTTGTAAAATTAAAGCCACCCAGCGATATCGATCTTTTGTTCGGCGGCACATCACTAAAGGCTTTCTTTTGTGAGCATAGTGTTGTTACACTTTTCTTTTAAGTGAGGTAATTATCGATGAAACGGTTTGGTTCAATGCCAGTGATGTTCTTTATTTGGATGATCGTTCAATTAGGTTTTAATGAATGCGTTTGGTTGGTTTATTGATAGTTGATTGCAGAGGTTCGTTTTTGTTGCGTAATTTAAATAAATAGGAGTTTTTAAATTATAGAGGAAGCTTCCATGTTTTTATTTAGTTTTTGATGCCTTTAGCATACTACAGCGATTTTTGAAACGGAAGCGAACCAATAGAAAATCTAGAAAACCGAAAAATTCGTTACTATGGGTTCGATCCGATTTCGTTTCAAAATCGCTGCATGTTTTAATGCTATACATATTTTTATTAGAGCGTCGGTGGCTAGGACGTCGGTCTCCCATGCGGGAGGTCCGAGTTCGAAACCAGGCAATGCCATGTACCAATGAGTTTTTCGGTTTATTTGAAAGATTTACGTACATTTACCGACTGCTCTGACGGTGAAGGAAAACATCGTGAGGAAACCTGCACACTGAGATAACCAGTGTGTGAAATGGGGAAGGCAATGACAAACCACGACATTAAATCTGCCACGAGAGTCGTTCTATGTGATTAATACCTTAGAATGATCACGACCCTCAGCAATTTTATTACATGAAAATATTGTGAGGTTTGTTTGATGTGCTGGTTATATATGTACCACTTTACACCAGAAACTCTTAGTTAAATTATCCATATAAAAATAGGCATCTCTTTACAGTGGCGCTTTGTTATGGAAGATTATTTTCAGTAGGTATTAAATAAAGATAGCGGAACTCCCTGGATTCACACTGGAAAACCTGAACAGAGGTAGCGCAAGATCGCGATGTTTGGAAAAGCTTTGGGAAGGCCTTCGCCCAGCAGTGGGAAAGCCACAACGAAGAATTAGCAGCATTATGCTGAGCTGGTGTACCCTTTTTGGCACTGTACCACATCGGATGTTTTGTGCTGCATGTATTAATCTTTGTATATATCTGTATTGTGTTCTATATTCTGGTGTTTACAGCGCTAAATATCCGTTTTCAATTACAATTTTTAAATTTTCAGAAAAAAATTAATAAAACGTTTTGTACTAACAATGTACAGCGAAGTTTTAGAACAAAAGTTGTTAGGTTTTGTCGTATATAGCTCCATATAGCGGTATTCTCTGCTACTTAGTTTTAAAGTTTATTTTTTGTGTAGTCATTGTATACTTTAGGAGTTAGGAAGTTACGATATCATGTTATCTAATAAGACAGACAAACATCAAACACTGACAAAAATACCAATGACCTTTACACAGCAAATATTATCAACCATGGGCAAAGCCATGGCACTTGATGGCACATAAAGAAAGGCAAAACAACTTCGGGTTGCATGACGTTTCACGCACAGGAGTACGTCACTCGGGTTGCCTTTTTTACCGAATCTACATCATCATCATCAGCCTATTCATGTCCCCCTGTTGGGGCACAGTCCTCCCCTAGTACAAGGGGGAACGGGCCATGATCCACCGAGCGGGACCAGTGCTGATTGGTAGATTTACACGCCTTCGAAAACTTTTAATTTCCCCAGACATGCAGGTTTCCTTACGATGTTTTCCTTTACCGTTAGAACAGTCGGTAAATGTACGTAAGTCTTCGAAAAAAATCGGCAAAACTCATTGGTAACATGGCATTGCATGGTTTCGAACCCGGACCTCCCGCATGTGGCTAGGAATCTACATACTTTATTTTAAAATGTATTTTTATAGTGTCAATGCCATATTGCCATATCTAGACACACGGGAGTGTGTCCGCCAAGTTCGACATTCATGTACATGTAAAGTTAATATTTTATATTACTTAAAGCTATGTTAGTAAAAAAAAAATATTAAAGAAATAATACCAAGGCCAATAATACCGACCCCAAAGCACTGGACATCATCATCAGCATCTTATGAAGAATTCCCCCTCGTTAGCAAAAAATGGTTAGCTTTTGCATAGAGACACGGTAGAAGCTGGATAGATGAAGCGGAAACGCCGCGCGCGCCTATTCCCACGAGTGCTGGCCTTGCGTACGCGCAGGTGGAGGTAGGGCTGTAGAGCATAGAGGATAGAGCAAGCGGAGGCGGTAAGCGGACTATCAAAATTAACCAATGTGAGTTCGATGGCACGCATAGGAATTTTATTGATGGTAGGTTTTATGCCATATAAATTAAAATAACTTTGTACAGCGACGAAACGGTAGAACCCCTTCTTTCTTTCGGAGGGTAAAAGCCGGCCCAGAAACATGCTCACTTGGTTTGTGTTCTAATTTATTTGATGATAGCCTATCCGTGAGCCGCAAGAATCGTCCTTAATATGAAGTCTTCGAGAAAGAAGCCGACAGAAGAATTCAGCTGGGTTGGGCAGCATTTCGGAAGTTACGTCACATCTTCTCGTCGCCCATACCTCAATGTCTAAAGACAAGAGTCTTTAACCAGTGCGTCCTACCAGTAATGACCTACGGAGCCGAAACGTGGACACTGACGGTGCGATTGGTTCACAAATTGAAAGTCGCTCAGCGTGCTATGGAAAGAGCTATGCTCGGAGTATCTCTGCTGGATCGAATCCGAAATGAGGAGATCCGGCATAGAACAAAAGTTATCGACATAGCTCATAAGATTAGCAAGCTGAAGTGGCAGTGGGCCGGTCACGTCTGTCGCAGAACCGACAACCGCTGGGGTAGACGAGTTCTGGAGTGGAGACCGCGTTTGGGCAAACGTAGTGTGGGACGCCCCCCTGCTAGATGGAGCGACGATCTGAGCAAGGTGGCTGGCAGCGACTGGATGAGAAGAACCGAAGATCGGGCTCAATGGCGCGCCCTGGGAGAGGCCTATGTCCAGCAGTGGACTAGAATAGGCTGCTGATGATGATGATGATGATGAAGTCTTCCTTAAGTCTCATGTCATCTCTATCTAGAGCTGGCGTAGAAAGAGTTATCATGTATTTAAATGAAGACTTTAAGGACGTCACGTGCAGCTGACGGTAAGTGTTACAGTTGCCGTGGCCCCATTCCATTGCATTTTCGAATGGGCAAGACAAAGTTCTAACTATTTATCTCATTAATATTTTTTCTCTCATTTCCTAGTTCGGAGGTCAGCGTTTATTGTAAACTAACTTGTTGCTCACTAATTTTATTTAGTTTAATATAACCTATGGTTAAGTTCCTACTGGTGGGTGTATGGACTATGAATCCTTTGTAATCGTGCCCAACAAATAAACTTATTCTTATTCATTACATTTTCCCGCTATTCCTCCCTGCTGTAACCACAGCCTATATCTCAATCCTTGCGGTGACGTAGCGACCGTTCGACTTAATTAGAGCTTAGTATACGTCGACGACGTTATAAATTTGATAATGGATACCGGAGACGTCGTGCGATTGGCCGCGAGTTACGTTTACGATGTGGCAATGTTATAGCTGCGACGAATGAATTTAATATCTGATAGCGAGTTTCCTGGGGCTCGGTTCCGCCGTGTTCTTTAACAAATATCTCACGTATTAAAGAAGGGTAACTCCGGCTTTTTTTTTCGGAACCAGTACCGGATTTTTTTCGGATCCAGGTCCGCGGTACTGGATCGCGGTTCCGTGTCCTTTGGACCTGTATGCGTCCGGCTGGGATGAAGCGTACCGCATGATGCACACGGCTTAAAGATCCGACGGTGCAAAATTGCCGATCGCACCTGTTACCTAATATGCAATAAATGTGGTGTCAGATCCCGTATCTGAACTACTTATTATTATTTTGCTAATTTATTATGATTGATTATTTTATTGATGATAATTTATGATTTATTGATTTATTGATTGAACAAAAATTTGTACGCTTTCGGGCAGAATATGGTGATACTGAAACACAATGTAACATCTGCATTACCCATATTTACAAATAAATGATATTTCTATTTCTACGGAGAACATTTTGTGTGACTATCATTTTAAGAAACGGTTAAAAATAACGAAATCGAATCACGCGCATCGATACAGCTCCGAAAAACAAAATTTTTATACAATTCTTTATTAAGCAATCTTATAAAACAAATGCATAACTAACTTAAGTTATACAATTACACATGATTTTGTTGTTAACTTCAACAGGCTAATTAATCACCTTCTAAAGTTATTTACATAATTAATAAATGCTAATTACATCTTGAGATGTGTCAAAATTAAGTACCTACTAATTTTATGTTATCTTATAAATATGTACGCTATTGTATAGACTTTACTTTTTTCATGTGACAATAAATAAATAATTATTACACTAAGTAATATATCAAAACGAAAATAGCGGGTAAAACATAATTAGGTATACAAAATGTACATCACACAAAACGCAAGGAATTTCTCAACAACCAGAAAAAAAAACTTCGAAGTGATCCGGGTCCGAATCACGCTAGGAGCTGGATCGCTCAATTCCACGCCGGACACGGAACCGTGAACCCGTTTCCATCCGGAGTTACCCATCTTTATCACATATTGGAAGACACACCAAGCTGCCGAGTTTATAGGATACATTTCGGAGAGTGCGCATCGGAATTGCACGACCTAATTCCAGTATCTCCATTCCGCCTTCGGACTACCAGGCGCGGGGAGGGGTTCCATCATTATGTAGTTGATAAACCATCTACTCGTACGAAGCGATTTGCTTCTTCGTTCATTATGCGAACGGCTAAGGAATGGAACAGCCTGCCGGCGTCTGTATTTCCCGAAACCTTGGGATCTTCAAGGCCAGAGTGAATAGGCATTTACTGGACCCGCATGCTCCATCGTCGACCTCATCGTCGCTTACCATAAGGCGAGATCGAAGTCAAATGCGGGTTTAGTAGTAAATAAAAAATTAAAAAATAAAGCTGCCGAGTACGGCATGACCTAAATAAAACGAGAACACAAACAAACTCTACCTACATTTAGGTTTAAAGTTGCAAATGGAATGTCTAATAAAACATTTAACATTGACGCGTGTTAAAGGTCAGACATCACGTCTATTTAATGATGGCACCAATGATATTTTATATGCGTCCATGTCTATAGATCTGCCTTCTGCTGTTCAAGAACTTGCCGCTAATCCATAGTGTTCCACTGGTCATTTATATTGAAGTTTTCTCAAAATTCTGGCTACCTTTATGTCTAGTGACATTTCTTTCTACTAGCTATGACGAAAAAAGGAACTGATTATTTGATTAGGCTTAAATAATATACGACCGGTTTCCATTTCGGAAACCGGTCGTAATTAATAAAATGCAACAAAAACTCATGAAACAGTATATATTATTATTTAAGTCTATTCTTTAAGTTTCACCAAGTACCAACAACCGAAAGTATTAACGAACTGATTATTTTTAACTGAGGTTTAAATCTCAGGACGCTTCATACAACTGGTGGTGAGTCGGATCCGGCGTCATCATTATAATATTTCGAATAGGAATTTTTAATTTTCCAATTACTTGAAGACTCTTTACTTTGTTACTAAAACTACTAGCAAAATACGTCAGTTTTGTCTTCAAATATTATACAAACAGGCAAAACATATCCTTTTTTGATCGTCAATAAAATGAACTTAATTAATTTTTTAAGCATTTAGCCACGCTGGGTGTACTAATTATTTACCTACTATACTTTTATTATTTATTTATTAAAAATGAATTTGTCGCGATCTTGGTTAAATAAAAGTCAAAGGCTCTCAAAGTGAAGGCTGACTCTAATAATACTTGAGCTTCCCTTCCCTTTTCTTAGTGACCCAAACGAGGCTGACATGGTCACCTTGTCGTATACTAAAGCCTCTGAAATGAGATTTTTTTAAGTCATGATTTTCTGACAGGAATTTCTTGACAGGTGTAGATCTACTCGATGACTAATGTTACTATGACGGCACTGTCAATGATGTCCATAGGATCTTATGTCAATGTCAGCTGCGGCGGAGCACGTGAGATCTATTTTTAGTAATGATTGCTATAACTATTGTAAATAATTGTGGAAGAAATATAAGTCACACAATAAAATATCTTATATTCTTCATATTGTAACTATGTCGACTTCATCGTCCATATCAACCTCCTTGCCATCAATTTCAACCTCATTGTTAGCGTTTATCTCACCTCATTTCGTGTTGGCATCTTCATTTCTTCATCTATATTTTCAAAATTCAAATCATATTCCCATTCCATTTCTAAATTCCATTATTCCATTAATTTCATTGTTTTTACTTATTCTCTCTGTATTTTTGTCCTAAACGGACGTATGTCCGTTTTATAAAATTGTCTCCTACTACTACCTATTTTCTACTATTGTGTTGTTCTGTTCCTGATAAATATAATATCTACTATTACCATGTTCTTCTATTACTTCATCTGCACACTGTCCTAGAACCCTGCCAGCCGGCACCAAGAGGGCAGATTGTAGCAATATTATCAGTATATCAGAGACCGGCTTCCTCTTTCCCAGATAGCATGTAAGCTTCCTGCAAGTTTGACTTTCATTTGATATTAAATTGCTGTCAACTTTGTCAAGGCAAGTTTAAGTAAGCTTTTGTTGCAAAAAAATTCAAACGCTACTGAGTGTTTAATACTTATTTATGTGTGTAGATTATTCTATAATCTAAGGGTACTTCCCATTGACATAGAATCATAAAATTTGGCACGAAGCAAGGTCTCAGAGCACAAGTAAATGAAAAAATCTGAAAATCGTTAATTTGTAATTATATCACCTAAAAACCAAATTTTACAATTAGAAACTTACATTTGAAGGTGACACAAAGACCGTGGTATTGACCGATGTATGGGATTTTTTTAATTCCACTACAAAGCTAAATTTGTCATTCAACCCTACATAACAAAGAATGATCCTACATAAGAATTAATGGACCGCCCCTCGTAAGAAGGTAATTAACAAAAGTCTAAAACAAGCATTGTCCAATTCATTTATCATCGTCAGCAGCCCACTCTAGTCCACTGCTGGACATAGGCCTCTCCCAGGGCGCGCCACTAAGCCCGATCTTCGGCTCTTCTCATCCAGTCGCTGCCAGCCACCTTGCGAAGATCGTCGCACCATCTAGCAGGGTCTTACACTACGTTTGCCCAAACGCGGTCTCCACTCCAGAACTCGTCTACCCCAGCGGTTGTCGGTTCTGCGACAGATGTGACCGGCCCACCGCCACTTCAGCTTGCTAATCTTATAAGCTATGTCGATAACTTTTGTTCTATAATCCAATTCAATCAGTACTTATCCCATCCTTCAAGCATCATTCGATATTATAAGATCCAATGAGAAAGGAACACACACTCACTTTATTCTTCTTCCAAGTGTAGACTGTACAAACTGTTACTTAAGTACATACTTTATTTTAAAATGTATTTTTATAGTGTCAATACCATATTTATTATCTCTTTTATAATTTATGGATGCTACATGCGGTCAAATACCGTCACCTTTCCACAATTTGTAACTGGTGTCACTGACCGTATGAATGTTTAGGCTTTTCGGGTCGCGACGAATTCTTGGTTAATAGTTCTTCGTTAGTGGTTATTTATATTGTAAATTGTATAAATTGACTGTTTGTACCGCCTCTGTTATTCTGTGGTGCAAGTAAAAGATGTGGCGGTTGTACACAACAAAAATCGGCAAAGTGCGAGTCGGACTCCGCACATTGGAAGTTTGTTTGTTTGTAGTCTCTTTATTGTACACACACAGAAAAAGAAAAAAACACAGATAATAAAAACATTACAATATGTACAAAGGCGGGCTTACCTTACCTTTTTCCGTATTTTACTTTACTTGATTACTTACCTTTGATTAAGGAGAGTCATCAAGTTTAAGTCTCATCGGAAGGGTTCCTTTGTACCGTTTAGGTACGGAACCTTAAAAATGTATAATTTTACACTTTCCCTCAGTCCGCTGGGTAAGGGAGGAACTACTAAGGGAGGTTATAGTTCCCAGTTTTTCAGACATCCTACTCAATTTAACTGTCAGACTTAATTTATACGGTTATATGCAGATATATGCTCACAAGTTCCAGTAGGTACAGGGAAAAGGGTAGTTTGTTGATTTAACTTATTTGATACAATTCACACGAATGTCATAAAATCATCATCATCAGCAGCCCACTGTAGTCCACTGCTGGACAAAGGCCTCTCCCAGGGCACGCCATTGAGCCCAATCTTCGGCTCTTCTCGCCAGTCGTTGCCAGTCACCTTGCGCAGATCGTCGTTCCATCTAGCAGGGACACGTCCCACACTACGTTTGCCCAAACGCGGTCTCCACTCCAGAACTCGTCTACCCCAGCGGTTGTCGGTTCTGTGACAGATGTGACCGACCCAATTCCACTTCAGCTTGCTAATCTTATGAGCTATGTCGAAAACTTAAATTTAAAAAATGATAATAAAATCATAATAAAAACTTAATGCGACAGGGTTCCACTCAGTATAACTTGATGTGTCATCCATTGTACATGATACTATTATGTTAGACACAGGATTACCACAGTTTTGGGGTTCACGATATTTCGACCCACAGTTGCATGCGCCATGGTCGAAATATCGGTAATTCAAAACAACCCTAAAACGTGGTAAGAATCCCGTATATAACTACAAACCCTGTACATGATTTCATGATATACATATTAAAACACTCCTAATAAATAATAGTTACTTACTCCGCTGGCGCAGCGACCTGAAGTGGATCTTGGCGTCCGATACCAAAGAGCGCCATCGCTCTCTCTCCTGCACAGTCTGGAGCCAGTCAGGCGCCCGGAGCTCACAAAGATCCTTCTCCACTTCATCGCGCCAGCGGTATCTGGGACGTTCGACCAGACGTCGTCTGTCCCACATACGCTCGTTTTACTGCCCGATCCTCCCCCATCCTAGTGACGTGTCAGAGCCATTGGAGTCGAGCTGCTTTCGTTTCTCCTATAATTTTCGGCTCGTTCACCATCTCTCCAATCTCCCTTTTCTTTCTAATCCTCAACCCTCCGTCTTCCTTCTTGACTGGTCCCAGAATCTTCCTCAATATCCTCCTCTAGGTCACCAAGAGTCTGTTTTCTTTGTTGTGTTGTCTCATATAACAAACATTAGTTACTTAAACTTAAAAGTGCGTTTTAACTCAATCACAGCCAATCTATTTTTTATTTTTTATAACATTGTTAATGTTATACACATATAAGAGCATCGGTGGCACCTGTCTAGCACACCTGACTCCCATGCGGGAGGTCCGGGTTCGAAACCATGCAGTGCCATGTACCAATGAGTTTTTCGTATTTTTCGAAGACTTACGTACATTTACCGACTGCTCTAACGGTGAAGGAAAACATCGTGAGGAAACCTGCACACTGAGATGACCAGTGTGTACAGTGGGGTAGGCACAAAAAATCCTCAAGGGTCGAAGTGCCGCTGGGGTTATTCCCGGCCCCCTATCATAAGATAAGATACTTAATCTTAATAAAACAACATGTCAAGATGCCACGTGTAACATGAACCAAACGCCAAAAGAGAGTTCTCACGAAGGAATGCACTGCGCGACGTTTTCACACCATACTGATAATTATTGTGGCCAATTAATACTCGGAGTATTGTGAGGCCGTGGCCGAGGCCCTGCGAACGTTGTGATGTCGCCAGTGGCGTGGCCATTGAGGTCATCTCCAGATAATAGAACCTTAGGTATACTGAAAGGAAGCTTGTTTGATTTAGAGCATATAAAGAAATTTTTATTCATTTGAACAAATTCACCAATCATCACTGGGCCCGCTCTGTGGATCATGGCCCGTACCCCCTTGTGCAAGGGGAGGCCTGTGTCACAACAGTGGGGACATTAATAGGCTGATGATGATGATGATGATGAACAAATTACTTGATAAATTAAATTTTGAAATATACTGAAGTTTTCTTTGTTGCCTTGGACATGCTTTATCGTTTTTTTGCTGCTTTGTGATCTGTTTGTTCTCTATTTGTTGTTATCTGTTGTTTTCTATTTGTGCAATAAAGTTTATTTTACTTAACTTACTTTACTTTGGTAGATACGTCTAAGATCTTGGTTGAAGTAAACCATTTCTTGGTTGAAGTGAACAAGCCGACTTTATATGCTCTTATTGAAACAAGTTCTTGTTTGAAGTAAACAAGCTTTTCTTTCAGTATAGGTCTTCTTGTTGTGTGGTTAGTGACCAAGATATTGTCAGAGTTGTTCAGGCAGCCCATAGGCTTCTGACATGGCATAGCGACTGCTGTAGGACAACTGCAGCCGGGATCGATGCACGGAGGGACTCAGATGAAAATAAGCCTCTTGGTTTACCAACCAGTAACAATATTTCAGTAAATTTTGCACAAATACGACGTGAATATGTAAAATCATTTGTAAGTATGTAAAGAACAAAATAGGTGCATTCAGTATTCATTTCGATGTGATAATGTTTTTAACGCTACTGGCTTATGGTAATATAGCATAGCATATCTCTCACATCCGCAATCCCCGAGCGAGAAACAACCCCCCCCCCCCCCCCCCCCCCCCCATCACAGCTAGTTCCCACTTTTCGTCGTAAGATTTGTTGGACAAACGTGATAGGTGGCGAGCCTATCGCCGTCTACTAGGTGTAGAATAGTATCCACTAAGACCCTTAGTCGCCTCGTACGACACCTATGGGCAGAGTTGGGGTGTATAAATAAACCTTTCAATTAGATTATTCTAAAGTACAACAGCATGATTGATCTATAGTAACAATATTTCGGTAAAATATTGCACAAATACGACGTGACATGTGTAAAATTATTTGTAAGGACCAAAATGGAGTACTCAGTGTGTGACAAGACTGCTGAACCATTGTTTCTTTAACTATACAGTCTGGCTTATTGATAAATGTACTTTTGTAAGTTAGGAATAACAGATTTTAGAAATAAGCGATACAAGGAAAACAGCAGCGGTCTAAAGAACCCAATCTCCAGCTTAACGCCGCGATATCCAATTTCGCTACAGTGATGTTCATTCAAATCATCCGACGTTTTTAAGATAAGAATAAGAATAGTTTATTTGTGCGGTAAAATTACAAAGGATTCATAGTCCATACACCAGTAGGAACTTAAGCATATCTTATATTTATTAAACTAAATAAAACTAGTGAGCAACCAGTTAGTTAACAATAAACGCTGACCTCCGAACTAGGAAGTTCCTGTATCTCGGAGGACAGCTCTCTTCTGAGCATCACATACTTTCTCATAGGTACTCGTATATCTAAGTACAGATTACTAGGCATCTTTAACCTACTTGCTAGCGTCATCTGTACTTGTAAGTAAGTAAGTAAGTAAGTAATACGTTTATTTCACACACAGCAATGACCGAAACAGTAAGTATAAGAAAGAAGTAAGTAAGTATTGCGTATAAGAAAGATACAACATCTTTTGCACGTTACACCTTTTGTTTGCAACAATCGGCTATCGACCTCGACGACGAGCTAAGGGCTAGCCACCTGCAAACTAACAGTGAGACTAAACGGAGCGAATCGCAGTTAGCCGAGATAACGGTCCCAAATGATAAACTGCCCTCGCTATGAGAGCCTGTACAATTGGGTCGGAACCGAATGCAGCTACTATGAGATCGTAATATTTTGTATCTGGTGTCAGTATTCTACTAGGCACTTATAGGTATAGTGCTAAGGTGGTAATAGCTGTTTGTACGCTGAGAAACCATTCTAAAAGTTTGTAATACCTTGGTACCGCAACAGTTAAATGCCTTGTATTTTGGTTGAAAGAAAAGTACCCTTGTGTGTAATCATGAAGAAAATAAGTAAGTAATAAGTAAAATACACTTTATTGCTCAAATAGAAAACAACAAACAAAAGATAGAAACGGAATTAGTGAAGTAAATAAGCCCGTTTGACTCGAATCTGTAAATATTTGCAGGTAAACTCGTGCCCAGCTTTTTATATTCATGAATGAAGTTTGCGAATGTGGAAGCTGCCGTACCCTTGAAAGAGATACAAGCTATCCTCGATTGAAAGTCTCACTCCAGGCATTGTACCAGCTGGAGGAAAAAAGGGTTTATATTTTATGAGGCAGGTTTTACGGTAGGATTTCATTAAGGGCTGGAGTCTCCCTAGACTAATGTCAGTTATCATTGTCATGTTACGTCTGGTGCAGACGATTTGTATAAAGGTACCATTCATCAAAAAAAATTGAAAATCGATAATCAGCGCTGTGGCTTGCCTCAGCATTATGCTAAGCCGGTGTACCCTTTTTGGCACTGTACCACACCAGATGTTTTGTGCTTCATGTATTAATCTTTGTATACTTCTGTATTGTGTTCTATATTCTGCTGTTTATACTGCTAAATAAACGTTTTCAATTTCAACTAAAGAGTGACATAAGTACCTAGTGATATTAGTTAGAACCTGCAATTAAAGACTACTAGAAGTAAGATAGGGATGAAGACGAACTTGAACCTGCCACTGGCACGAAGCCTGCAACAGTGGAGCTGTCAGCTGAAGACCCTACTTCGCTACTTTGGTGAACTGATGTGCCTGATGCGTGCGGGGAAATGCACAATAGTTTTTATTTTTTGTGTCTGAGAGAGTTCTCGACAACCAACACATCTTACATCAAAGACATCAGCGCCAACATAGCGACAACCGAATTTAGTTCTAATCAACCACAACTGGTGACGGCAAAGATATTAGCGCCAAAATGGTGGAAATGGTTACATTCTTGAGGTTAGAATATGAATTAACTGAATCATTGAGTATGACAATAGCTAGTCCAGAGATAATATAGAGTAGATATCAATGGTGCAGAGCTAAGATGTCATGGATTATAGGGAATAGTATAATTTATCTGAGGTGCAGCAGAGTAATTAAGAATAAGAAAGAACCAGTAAGAATAATATTAGGACCGAATGACATGAAAACAAAACAAAACTATGAGACGAAACTACTCAAAGAGAGCATGACTCACGCCAATTTAAAACAAGATAATATTGAAGATACAATAACTGTACTGTCGATAATTTTTTGCGATCAATCGTCGATCATTGTATATTATTCGCTTAAATGAAACCGCTAATCAAGCAGATCAGTATAATCGAGCACAGTGGTGGCCTCGTTTAGATGTTAAGCGAGCGAGTTGTTAAGCAAGTCACTCGTAAACTACAACTTTTGCATCAGCGGTAGTTACTCGTAGATCCCAAAGTTCTTATATTTGGGGGCTCTTTTGCTGGGCTGACGCTCTCTGTTCTACTAGTAATGTTAATATAGCCATTTTTTATTGATTAATATGTATTACGATTAGGATACAATGCCTATCTACCAAAGCGTGTGAGAAAGCGAATGATGAGCATGGAAAGATCCACCAATAAGGTTATTTCATTGCTCTATTCTATGCACTACAACTTACTTACCTCTACGACCACACAATAAAACTACAGTTTAGACTCTGAAGATGGTAACTGTCAACCTTATCTTGCAACTCCTCTTGTCAGTTATTAAGAAAATCATCCAGTAAAATGCCTCTTAAGTTTTGTTCCTAGTCACAGAAATCTAACTACCAGCGCCCTCTCCACTAGAACAATGACGTAAGCAATGAAGTTTTCTTTTTTTTTTATTCGCTAACAAACATACATTTGTGTCCGAAATAGTATGTACAAAACAAATTGAGAAATATTACATTACATATCAAAAATTATTTGTATAAAATGGGGTATAGTAAAAATAGGAGTTGACCCATCAACTCATATTTTTATCTTACCTATGGGTACCACTTACTTTCATACATTTGACATGTAATTGTCCGACTAATGTATGGGAAAATGCTCAATACGGATGCGCAAACTGGCGTTTTTTCCTTAAAAAACTTCTCTAGCGAGTAATCTACATAGGGGTTAATATCAAAATCTTTGTTCCTAGTATTTTGTGAACTTAAGAAACCAACCCAAGTTCACAGGCAAGTAGATCAATCTCAACGCAGCATCAGGCACAGCGGATCATCGTATAATTCGAGTTATTGCTGATGACTTAACTATCTAGGGGACAGCGCAAAAAACGCGCAGAACTGTGCGCGCGCGCAGACCAACGTAATCTGGAGTTATTTATCGAATGATGCGTAATGATTGGCCGCTCGTGATAATGATAAGTATAGCGCATGCGCTGTAATCACTTTATTTGCCTATGAGTATCACTGGGCTATAGTGGGGACATAGCGGCTTATATAAATTCAACATAGGATCTTTGATTCGACTAGGTACACAATATTTTATTATTAAACTAGTTAAGTAATTATCTGTTTTGTAGTCACATGATTTAGATAAGTATGTATACTTATGATTTGTACATTTGTATATTTATTCATTTTTAATAATTTGAAACATTTAGAGCACAAAAGGTGTACCCTTTTTGGCACTGTACCGCACCGGGTCTTTTGTGCTGAATGTATTATATGTGTACTTGCTGTACACAATACAAAAGTATGCCAGCTCAGCATAATGCTGAGGCAAGCCACAGCGCTGAGTTTCAATTTTCAATTTTTACCTTCATTCAAATCGTCGGCACTAGTGGAAAAAATTGCGGCAGAGAGCTAGAAGGAGATGAGTCAAGACTTACTTGAGAAGCTCCTGGATCTGATCTCCGGCGGCTGGTTTCTTCTGGTTTCCACCAAAGTTTGAAGGGTTGAGCACTTAGAGTACTCGCGGCGATAGTTCAGTTACAATATTAGAGTAATTAGCGTGGAAATTAATTAATTCCGAGGAACGTTTGTTTTGTGTAACCGTTGCGACAGAAGTCATTTCACGGGTGAATTTGATTGGCAGATGACATTGTGACGTCATCACGATGCGCGTATTCTCTCGGTCTTGTCTCTTAGGTGATAGGTAGGAAAGGAACAGGTATAATTATATGAATATTAGATAAGTACAAATGTGTATAGTGTAATTTAAAAATAACGATATATGGCGTTAACAGGCACCAAACGTAACATGACGAAGATAACTGACATATTAAGTCTAGGGAGACTCCAGCCCTTAATGAAACCCTACCGAAAAACCTGCCTCATAAAATCCAACCCCTTTTTTCCTCTAGCTTAACCAACCACACATTAATTGCAATCATCAAGCGTTACAGCTCACCACATGATCACAGATACAAAACAGATAGGAAGAACACGGTCTCCAATTAAGCGGCTTGAGCACACCTGGCTTATTTGAACGCTAATGGCTTATTTGAACGTTACTGGCGAGCCTAGGCAATACTGGCAACACTGACACGCTGCCACCCAGGCGGAAATACTGACCCTAACTTGTGACTAAGGGCCTTATTACATTGACGCATTGCAAGCGTATTGCCAGCTGAGCGATCAACATGTACGCTGCGTTTGCGCAGCGATCTCAACGAATTCGTCGCGTAACGCGACACGAGCGTTTTCACAATATTGTACAGAACAAATACGCTCGCAAAATAAGCTACGCTACTCTATAAGACGTCTTATACTTGAGAGTGGCATCGATTCCGTGTTGGCTGCAAACCTAAAGTTATAAAACTATATAAAACTGTCACGCTTAGATCGTGTAAGAGTTAGGGTGAGTGGAATAACCCATGGGAAACTATAGGAGATAATCCTGCAATGTTTTACCTCTAGAAGTACACTAGCACAATATATTGTATTGTATTGTGTGAAATGTAACATAGTATATTAATAAATTTTATTTATTTATTTATTTATTTATTATTTATTTATTTATTACAATGGTACGTAACCAATGAACATGTAGATACGTTCCTTTCCACCAAAACTTTTTTTTACCTTTTAGATTTTTTAGGTCTGCTATTTTGAAATGGCCATATGATGCTGACATCATCACAATTTTACTACAACTTCCATATAACGAGAAATTTGTGATATCTTAAAAAATGACGTTTCGTTTTGCTTTCCTGTGTACGGAGTGTGCTCGTGGCTCCATCTACGCAACGCTTTGCGTTTTATGTCCTATTAGTTCACAGCACCCGAACACACCTGTCAGTTTTAATTCCATAATGAACAGCGCCACCCAGGCAGCACGGAAGTGCTTAGTACTAGAATCGCATAGCAGTCAGGGTTAATTAAACAGCGGTTTATAATGTACCCGCTTGTACCGGTACATGTGATAATGAGAGGACATGGGAATGGCACACGCCCTAACATTATTTTCTTCATACTTTGAACCGAAGGATATGGTTACGAAAAGGGAGATGAGGAAATATTGTGTTAGGCCAGGTGTCAGAATTTTGCTATAGTTATCAGTTTTCATAAACACAGAATATGGTTGCAAATGTTCAAAGAATTCCAACACTTTTGTTGGATATACCAGTTTTTTCTTAGTATTGGTAACCTACTACCACGCACGCACCTACTTTATAATTTTTATTTTTCCATAGGTATTACTGTTATTTTTTATCATAACACTAGTATTTTTTGCTTTCCCAAATCAATTTTGTACAACAACCAATTTTCCACTTCCTAACCATGCTGTGTTTACACGTTGAGGGTTACGACCTAGCTCATAAATTTATATTGATTTTTCTGTAATTTCTCTGGTTGTAATCTGTTGTGTTTACCTAATAAATAAATTAAATTAAATGGAAAAAATGCTTAGTTACTATGAAACCTATGAAGGCACTGATTGTAGGTATGACTGGGCAGAATCAGCCAGGGTGTTTTTTTTTTACTATTTTATGAACACAGAATGAAGTAATCGATACTCAATCTTCTATTACAAACGAAACTTTTGTTACAAGATTGTTATCTTTATTGCAATACTCCAATTCCGCCATAAACACCCCACTCATCAATAAAAGTAAAGCCCACCACTCACAGTCCCGTTGCGCGTGCGCTCGTAAACCGCCAAGTTCCAGCTGCGAACGGTACCGGCTGCGGCTGCGGCTGCTTCGTGATAATTATATTTCGTGTCGATAGCCGATACTTCGTTCAGATAACGATTACGACCCCAAACCACGGAGGCTACAGATGTGACGATTCTATGGCTCTAGCTACTCGTAAAAGCTCTAGCTGGTTGTGAATTTATGTAGGGAATTCGGGATGAAAAAATTTCAATAATTTGTACTGTGTCATCATCATCATCATCAGCCTATTAATGTCCCCACTGTTGGGGCAGCGGGCCCAGTGCTGATTGGTGGATTTCAAACGCCTTCGGTAACTTTTAATTTCCTCAGACATGCTGGTTTCCTCACGATGTTTTCCTTCACCGTTAGAGCAGTCGGTAAATGTACGTAAGTCTTCGAAAAAGTCCGAAAAGCTCATTGGTACATGGCATTGCATGGCTTCGAACCTGGACCTTCCGCATGGGAGTCCGGCGTCCTAGACCACCGACGCACCGTTGTGTACCGTTTTTGTACCGTGTAATAAAATAATATTATTGAGAGAGAAAGAGAGAGAGATGTTTTTTTTCTCTTTGTAACCGTTAACAATTAGTTACTTTCGTTATTATAGTACTGATATATTTATTATATGATACAATTTATATCCAATGATGACATGTCTTAGAAATACTTCCTTAGAATTATAATGTATATTGACATTTATCAATTATTATTTTATTATTTGACATTTCAATAACCTTAATAGGTACCTATTATTATTTCATGTTAATGCCCCTATATAACAGCTTTCTAATTTATTCAAATTGAATCCAAATTGTATTTATTATAATTATTATTTGACAATGCCCCTTTACAGCAGCTATAAGTTTAAGTCTTTTTAAGTTAAGAGATCTAACCTATTTTTAAAATTTTCTTAAATGTTATTTAGTTTTTTTTGTGTGGATATTGTGCATTGTGTAATTTTAATTGTATGAAATTGTATCACCTACTTACAATTAATAATGTGCGCATCCTGCCATGTTACGTACACCTGTATTTATATTAAAAAGTGACTTAACCTATAGTGATCTTATAAGTTCCCCAAAAGGTTCAATTAATGAGTATTTTGAGTATTTTTTTAATTTGAGAGTGAGAGAGAGAGAGAGAGAGAGAGAGAGAGAGTACTTACGTGGAGACCGCGCACAAGCAGCAGGAGTGTGGGACTTTCAGCAGCGAGGTGGTCAGACGACATCAGGGCTAGAGCTGGAGTGACTTGGCTCAGAGGCACTGCAAATCGGGCTACATAGAAATATATAGGAGAGGGCTATATCCAGCAGTGGATGAATGAAGCCTGAAGAAGAAGAAGAAGAAGAGGGAGATAGAGTGTGTGTCAATTGCTGTATCGACGCTTGAATAACTTTATCATTGGATACTATTTATACTCAATCAATGGTATACCGACTTAAAAAATTTAGAAGATTTTATTTATTAAGCATTTTGCATAATAGGCTATTAAAATAAATTAGAACGGACAACGGCAAAGTCGCAGGTTCAAATCCTGCTCGCGAATATTCCCCCCCCCCCCCCCCCCCCCCCCTTTTTCTAATTTATTTAGAAGATTGATTGTTAGAGGAGTGACGGTCTCGGCGAAAGATCGTATATCTTTCAATGTTCACTTCTGATATCTTCTCGTTTCTATAAACCACTCAAGAACCCTGGAAGACCACCTTATCATCATAAACGTTAAGTAAATGAGTTTTATGATCCTCCTGACTTAAAGCTTGTCTAGATTGTAAGTATGAAGTTAGGACGTAAACATTGAATGACTCTTAAGTGGTCCATTTGTTACGACGATTCATTAATTCATTGGCTCGGTTTAGAGTTAATTGTTAAACAGTTAGTTAAATCAGAACGTAAATCTACCAGCACCTAGGTACAAAAATGTAACAAACTTTTTCACTTTAACCTTAGACCCTTTAACGTTTACGTCTAATAAAGTCTTTATCTTACACGACGGTTTACCGCTTTCCTTGACTAGTTTATTTTTCCTACACTATGAATGTAATTTGTGTAACGCAAGCTTGTCTGTGTGTTCAGTTATCTACAAACTAAGACGGATCAACTAGAAAATTATTGACTTCGATAATATCTATGCAATTTAAACGTCTTACTTTGCTTGCGTCTACTAGCTTGTCATTTCAAAGAAACTGATACTGGGTCGCACAAGGAGGTGGTCTGGGCCCGTTTCTATTCCTACTCTATGTTTAATGATTAGCTTCAAGTTGTCAATGGTAGCCTGTTTATTTCTGTCATTTTACGTGATTGAATGTTATTGGAAACTTTAATAAGGCATTCATGTGGTTTATTGTGTATTTTATGTTATGATATAAAATATTAATCATAAAGGTAAGCAAACAGGTAGGTAAATAATAATATAAAAGTTATTTAAGTAACTATTGTGTTTTTAAATAAGAAAAGTATCTAATCATTGTTATTAATCAAAAGTATTTTAGATTGATGATACCATAGTGATTACTTCAGAAACCACGAGCTTACTTAAGAACTAGTTGTAAAATGGATACTTTATTATCAGTCATCACAATTAGATGGGCTACTAAATTGCAATCAGGTGTAAGTATTTCGCGTAAATCCAGAACATAACTCGCTGCTCCCGCAAGTATCGAACCCGGAACCATCGCGGTAAAGTTCTTAACTGTTAGTTATGAACTGAACCGAGCAGGAGCGATGGATAGGGAAACTGACCAACCGTGAAAAATATTACATTCAGGGTAGTGACCGGATAGATTAACTAAAGCAGTGTATAAGGATAAGGTAAATGAAAGGGTAGGGGAGGGGAGACCTAGAAGGGTCTACATCGACCAGATTGCGGACGTTCTGAAGAAAGGTCAACCACGAAGAGCGTGTATGAAGCGATTGATGGGTGTGGAAGAAGTGTGAACGGTTTGTCAGGATTGCGGGTAACAGGCATGACTGAATTTATGTATGTATTAGATTATCAGAGATAGCTCAGTTTGGATACAATTACAAAATATGTAGCTAGCTTTCATGATTTCGGGGCATTGTTCCATTTTTTCTGTATATTCAGTAATTCATGTTAGTATAAAATATTAATTACATAAAAGAATATTCAGTTCCAAAAATCAGCAAACTCATAGTAGGTAAGTACCTACATAACTTACCAAAATTTTGAGGGTAAAATAAGTACAGGCTCCAACAAAAAATCAGCGTCGTAGAGGTCACAGAACTATACAGAGTTGGGGTCCTTTTTGCCTCCACAACATGACAGTTATGTATGTATTATGTAAACTTCAATCTCCTATATCATCATTTGTAATGATTGTACAAGGGGCCGTTCATTATTTACGTAAGAGTCCCAAGGGGTTTAAAAATTTCTACTTGACCTTACGTCAGGGGGAGGAGGGGTAAAAGCCATTCTTACGTAATATTTTACTACGAGTCGAAATTCGTCTGGGAACGCGCGATTTGTTTCCTTACTTTAAGATTGTTTCAAATCTTGCCTTTAATTATAATCCGCATGTTCCAAAGGCAAATGAGGCACTCCATCGTAGACTTCGAGGTTAGCAGTGCAATCGAAAACCCTCCAATAACATTATAGTGAGGCGAGACACAGGTGCATGGCCCGTTTGCTCGTCTGCTCTCCTTAAACAATAAAAAAGTTTCAAATCAAATCAAAATGTTTTTTATTGTAAGTAAGTACCTTATAGTACATTTTTACAACGTCATTCTTTTTTACTCTACGACCGCTTCGTAAGGGGCTATAGCTGAAAGGAAAGAAGCGGCACAAGAAACATTCAGCGGCACATCTTTTGAAATAAATATATCTTACAACAATTATGAATACAATCATATTTATGTACCTACACAATGTGCAGAGCTGGACCAAGCCTCTTTATTATTTAAGTAGTCATTTATTCATTCAATGAGTCAAGTCAGTAAGAAGCCTTATATACTAACCAATATTTTGAAATTGAAATCGTTTATTTAGCGCTGTAAACACCAGAATACAGAATACAGAAGTATACAAAGTTTAATACATGCAGCACAGAACATCTGGTGTGGTACAGTGCCAAAAAGGGTACACCAGCTCAGCATAATGCTGAGGCAAGCCACAGCGCTGATTTTCAGCTGGCCCCTCTTTTGTCACACTATTTATAAAAAGCAAGACACCAGTTCATGGGTTCTTGTTAATTAACTTTCAACAAGAACTACGAAGACAAGACTAAGTTAGCCCCATCAAAGTAATGAGTACCAGAGAGTGCTATCTACAAATCAGCACATTCCGACCGCATAGCGCATGCCGATCACAGATTAATACGGGTTTGTTGATAACTGGGTCTGCGGGGACGGGGATAGTGACGTTCTGAAGGTCATTCTTTGGTCTGAAACCGAAGACCGAAACTGAGAAAAAAACATTAAGTACTGATAAGTGACAAACTGTCACAATGACTCATAATCAAATCAAACCAAAATGTTTTTTATTGTAAATACCTTCTTTTTTAAAATCTCAGTTTAGAGGCTTTGGTACACGACAAGGTGACCATGTCAGCCTCGTTAGGGTCACTAAGTAAGTACCTTATAGTATCCTTTTACAACGTCATTCTTTTTTACTCCACCACCGCTTCGTAAGGTGCTATAGCTGAAAGGAAAGAAGCGGCGCAAGAAACTTTCAGCAGCACATCTTTTGAAATAAATATATCTTACAATAATTATGAATACAATCATACTTTTAACTAGACTTTCAACTAGATCGGAATCCCGGTAAAATGGCTATTACTCGCAGTTTGATCCTTCTTATTACCCAAATTGTTTTTATGGTTTTGAGAACAGTAATAACCACATACTTTCAGGCGTTGATCCACGGATACCGGACGGTTGCAGCTAGGTTTAGGGACAGGGTCTCCAGGAGTAAAAATAGCCTGATTGCTGCTACATCAACCCACTGTTTGGATTTATTTAAATTTTGGAATAAAAAGAAAGAAAGACAAACATTTATTTAACATTGCACACATTATTAAACTTAAAAAATGTTATAAATAAATAAAAATCAATGCAATATTAAAAGGGCACATGCTCAGCATGTGCTGCGGTCCGACCAGTACGGCAGAACCGCAGCGCTGGTTTTCAGCTGTGCCAGACGAAGGCATCGCGGGCGATATGACAGTCAGGGACGAAAACAAAAATATATTAAAAGTATAAATAATAAAAGTACAAATAAATAAATAAATTGCTAATGTTGTAAAATTTATTTTAGTTTAGTCAAAATTCAAAAGTTACTTATTCATTGTACTCTTACTTTTTTTTACAGTGTATTTCATATAATTTTTAAGGTTATAAATAATTATGGACTCATTTGTCTGATTTAATAAATAATTTAATTTAATCTGCATGTTTGCACTACGACATCCTTAAACCGTTCAACTAAATTTTTACCAAAGTCGATTATTAATCCACTCCTGAAGCCAATCTTCGTGACCGAAGCCGAAAAAATGACGTTATCTCTACAAGACCCTGTTTACGGCAGCAGTAGTGTACTCTCTACAGTTGATTACTCTGTGATTTAGGAGGATCAGCCCGTTGGGATGTTATGTTTTATGTCTGTCCTGGTAAAAGGGAGTAGTTGTACTTATACAGTACGAGTATGATACGATAGGTTTCAGTCAGAATTTATTTGTAACTAGGGCCACTGGATACGGGGCCATCCATAACTTATGTCACACGTTAAGGGGGAGGGAGGGGGTGAACTAAGTGTGACATCGTGTGACAAGGAGGGGGTCATAAGCTTCGTGACGTCACATGCGTAAATCTAAAAGAAGTCATAAATAAAAATAAAGGAACTGTTTCAAAGTCCATGGACACAAAATGATTAATTTTTGTATCGTTCAATTGATTTGATGTTGTGTAAATTTTCTAAAATGTTTGATTTATTGTTGATTTTATGAAAAAAGATTGTAAATAGAAAAGTATAAATAGTCTTGGAAGTGCTGTTTTAATTTAATAATTTATATATTTAAAATTGCTAAGTGACGTCACACCAGTGGAGGGAGGGTCACACAAATGTGACCACCTGTGACAAGGACGGAGGGGGGCTCCAAAAATCATGAAAATCGTGTGACTTAATTTATGGATGGCCCCTAATAAGTACATACTCGTCTTGATAGATTGCAGCACCTGCTCACAATTCACCAACCGAATTTGCTACGAATATGGATCAATACTGAAATAATTGTTTTTTTTTAAACGTAGTAGGAACGTAGGAACCCGATTATTACTAATACAATGTTATCTCAATAGGAACAAAATTGCAGCGACTTGACGTATTTCGTATGCCACTTAGTCACGAACCGTTTCATTAACGTTACGTTTCGGTCAGCGATCGATCGGTCCGATATGTTAGCAAAAACGATTTGTTATCGAAAAGAAATCTTCGAAAAAACGACAAACGTTGTAAAACAGGGCTCCTGATGTCGATCTTGCTTAAGGAACCGATGAACATTGTACATGCATAGACAGCATAGAATTGAAAAGAAAGAATTGATGCCTTCGAAATGTGGTGCTGGAGAAAAAGGCTCCGAATACCGTGGACAGCACAGCGTACCAACGTATCCATTCTACGTGAACTCAAAATCACCTCAGCGACGTGCTTTCGTAGAATTCTCGAGTACTTTGGTCACATTGCCAGGAAAGACAGTGACAACCTCGAAAAACTTATTGTGACCGAAAAAATGGAAGGGAAGAGACCTCGAGGACGTAGTCCGATGCGCTGGTCCGACCAAATCCGCACCACCCTTGACTCTACAATTCACGATGCCATCCACACCGCCGGGGACAGAAATAAATGGAGGAAGATCATCCGCCAGAAGTTGATACCTAAAGGTGGTCACGCCCCTCAGCATTGAGCATTACGACACGAGGAGGAGGAGACAGCCTAAATCATAAGCCTTATTTTCGCTTTGCGTAGGCCAGTAAAGAATCACAAAATTTATAGATATCACAATTCGATACACAATAAACATGTCAAAGTCATGTTCTTAAAAGCCTAAAGTCCACATTCCCCGAACAGTTGCATTAGATTTCACAATGTCTCGCCTCGTTGTTTGCCAACTCCGTTCCACTTAATTTTATTCGCACACAAATGTCACTAGAACAATTGAATTAAAACCACAGATAGCAGTATCTTTTAAAATGGCATTTTGTGAGCGCTTTTAATTTAATGTAATTTTTATCGTAACATAACTAAAGATTGTTCAGATCCGTGAAGGTAAATACCAAGTCGCTGCCGGGACGAGTTATTGATCAGTTCATTTTATAGATACAGTTTTGCATTGTTAGTATCTTAGTAGAACAGTACCGATAGGCATAAACAAGAGTGGCTAACCCTAAAGGGGTTAGAAGACTCTAAGAAATTCTTTGGGGACAAAGTCACAGGCTGGAACAACAAGATCTGGGGGCTGAATAGACGTCAAGTGCGTCTACTGGTCGGTGCCTTCACCGGTCACTTTAGCACCACTGCCCACCTACACAAGATGAAGCTGGCTGACAGCACATCTTGCAGGGCCTGTGGTGAACAACTGGAGACCGTTTCACATCTCCTATGTGAATGTGACGCTTTCGCGACAAAAAGGTTGGGTCTGCTAGGCTCTGCCTATCCAGACCCAAGGGAATTCAAAACCCACCCACTAAGACGCATAGTCTTGCTCATGCATGACATATTCGGTGAAGTGGTCAAGGGATAGGTACAAGGGGATGAACACAAACGATCCCAATGGGTCGAAGTGTCGCTGGGATTCCCAGACCCCATCCAAAGATAAGATAAGATCTTAGTAAAATGCCGCCTAACAGTGTCTTCATCCAAGATTGATATAAGTAATCACAGTTTATTTTTTATTGTGTAAGTAAAATCACTGAAATTCTATACCTAATTAAAAGGAAGATAAAATAATCTGTATGCAGAAATTCGTAAAAACATTTATTAACCAACCCATCATAATAATAAAAAACTTAGAATCAATAAAAATCTAAGTGTCCTGGAGATTTTCTGTCTTGATTGGTTTACTTGGCACAGTAATACTTATGTCATCTGACAAACCTAAATCTGAAGAATTTATAGGTTTCTGTACTGTTAACGGATCTTCAGGCTTGATCGACAGCACAATGGTCTCATTGTAAATATCCTCATTGGCAACGTCAGGTATCTCGTCAATATTTCCTGCCAACCAATTAGAGACATCCTTCTCGTCTATATCAGATCCTCGAAAAGCCGCCAATAAATGGTCCACAGGAATACCATCATCATCAGTTTCATTTGTAATGTCAATATTTGGACATAGTTTCTTCCAAGAATTCCGGATAATGTTTGAAGACAGGGAGTTCCAAGAATCAACTAAAGCAAACATTATGGTTTGTAAATTCAGATCTCTGACATTCTGTTTGACATCTCCGCCTTTAGAAATAACATCTAACAGAAGTTTCTTTTTATAACGACTTTTAATCGCCTGCATCAAATTACGATCCATAGGCTGGATCAATTGGGAATAATCTGGAGGTATGAACATTGCTTGTATCATCCAATCATTAGATTTGAGATAATACTCCTCGGGATATCCAGGTGCTTCATCTAATACCAAAAGTGCCTTTTCAGGCAAATTATTCAAGGCCATAAATGATCTGACATTTGGAACGAATTCATCATGAAACCATTCAGTGAAAACATCTCTGGTCATCCAACCATTCGTCTGATTTTTGTAGCATACAGGCAAAGTTGTATCTTTAAACTCTTCTGAAGTTTCTTTGCCTATAACAAGGAGGTCTAATTTGTGTGTACCGGTTGCATTTGAGCATGGTATGAACGTAATACTATCTTTGCAAATCTTCTTGGGTTTACCTTCTTCTTTAAACACCAATTTCTTTTCTAGAACTCTGCAAAGTAGTCCGCTAGCATCTGCACAATACAGCTGATCGGGTAATAAACACAGCTGTTCTACTTTTTCTCTGAAACCCTTAACAAATTCAGCGATAACGTCTTCATCTTGACATCTGAAAGAGGATTTCTCACCCGACGCCCCAGAGGCATTGAATTTGATGCCAAACCTTTTCTTAAACTTGTCCAACCATCCACTACTCGCCTTGAACTCCTGGCCGGTTAAATTAAAATAAATCTCTTTAGATTTTTCTTTTAACAAGTCTCCTGTTACAGGATTGTTCAAAGCTCGTTCTTCCAAAAACCAGTTGTATAAAGCTGTATCCAGTTGAGGAAATTTACCAAATCTCAGAGTTTTACGGTCGTTGGAAAGGTTCACGTGCTGAATAATCTTCGACCTCCTCACTTTTATGTCGTAAATAGTGGATCGTCCGATGCCAAACTGTGTTGCTATGTCCCCCATAGATTCGCCATTGTCGAGCATATTTATGATTGCTAGTTTGTCCTTCAATGTCAGCGTTTTGTGCTTCCGTTTATTCGACATTCTGACGAAGAATAAGCGTAAATTAAACCGAATAATTTCACAAAATAATCGAACGTGCGTTCACGACAAGAGCTCGCGGCAAACTGAATGTGCCGCCCGCTCCCCTCGACCCTCCCCTGCCGGATTATCGAACGTTGTGTATTTATGTCGGAGTAACAAGGCATCAGATTAGCGAGTTTTGGTTCTTTGTCTTTAGGCAAATTTTTGTTGTTGTTGATGTCATTCGTATTATAGAGAAAGCTCGCTTTCCGCTGCCGTCATAAGTTATTTTTCTTTTTAGGAATCCGTAAGTACCTCGAAGGGCAAACGGATGTCTGTTGTACATCGTAACATAACAATTCCAATACATACTACAAATTACGAACTAAAAGGTAACTCGGGGGATACATTTCTGAGACTTATTATAGCATACTTATTATAGGTACTAAATAAACCTAACCTAACCTAACCTAACCTAACCGAAACCTACAACCTTGGGATTTTCAAGGCCAGAGTGAATAGGCATTTACTGGACCCGCATGCTCCATCGTCGACCTCATCGTCGCTTACCATCAGGCGAGATCGAGGTCAAATGCGGGTTCAGTAGTGTAGGAACGCGCTATGCGAGGACATGGATGACGTAATGTCAGTTGTATGAAAGGGAAAAGGGAAGATCTTCCACCAGGCGGGGTGTTGTGCCTGGTGACCTGATGTCCTGGTCCAACTATGGATGTTTGGAACTCGTATATATACGAAGAACCAGGAAAATATCGATAGCGCGTCCTACGTAGTGGCGCGCGAGTCGTGCGTCGCCACAGTAGTAAAAAAAACTTTTATTATTAACTCTTTATTGTACACAAACATTATAATACAAACTTATACAAAAAAATATGTGAAACACAAAGGGCGTGACTTATCTCTAAGAGAGATCTCTTCCAGCAAACCCCGAAACTTTTAATTTCTAACTATCCTGCAATTGTCGTGAGCACAACCTATTATCTAATTACTATACTCATAGTAGGTTTGGCTAACAGACAGACGGATACAATGTTCAATTTATTTTAATACCTAGGTATACCTACACACAGTAATGAATCGGGAACACTCTCAGTTTCGCGGAAAACATAAATTACCTTCACTTTCGTCAACGGTACGACATGAGTTATGGGTTTGACATTTATGAGGAGATAAGCCCCCATTACTCATTATAAGCCGGTGCAATGACTACCGAACTGGTTATTGTTGTTAAGGGGTATGATAGAACACACGGGCGCCGCCAAATTAAAAAATAATCATATTTCTTTACAAAGATTTTGAAATTGATGAGATGGTCGAACTCTCCTCAAAATGTGTATTTGTATTTGTACACATGTTACATACAATTTAAAAAAAAAATATTGAAAATTTGAAAAAATGTACTCGTTTACAAATTATTAATTAACATTTCACATTAAACTATGACCTCCACACTAGGCGTTGCCTGTGTCGTGGAGATTACATACACACACTGACCACTTTACATTGTTATGTGTCAATTTAACATTACATTCCAGAATTAAAAGAAACAGAAACAGATTTAAAAGAATTACAACTTAAATTTAAAAGATCATATGTATATGTATTATTTAAAAGATTATTAATTATTAAGTCTATAGAAGTACGTAATACTAAACCAAGTTAAAAACTATATAAATAAATAAAATATTGTTCCGAGAGCTGTCCAAGCGTCTATTTGATGCGACAAGGAACCCAAGGGCTGGCGGCTATCTCGCCCAAAGGATCGGCATAGCGATCCAGCGGGGCAACGCCGCCAGCATCCTCGGTACCCTACCACACGGGCCTAATTTAAGAAATTTTATAAGTTCCATTTAATTTTTATTTTTGTATATTAATGACTTATTGGCACAAGGTGGCTGGCAGCGACTGGATGAGAAGAGCCAAAGATCGGGCTCAATGGCGCGCCCTGGGAGAGGCCTATGTCCAGAAGTGGACTAGAGTAGGCTGCTGATGATGATGATGATGAAAGACTTAAATTCACATGTTACATCAAATAAATTATTTATATAAGTAAATAATAAACATTAAAATTACATAGCGATGTGTTTGAAGTAGAAGCGTTGCAAGCTGTTAGAGAGTGGGAGGACCTCACTAGGCTAGCCCGTGTCGAGGATCACAGAATCGTGTCGCAGCAACCTCAACGGATATTAAATTTGCTTGTCATCGCAATGCGATACACACAAAATGAAACAAAGATGAGATACTGTAAATGGAAACAGAAGGAAAAATCAATTTAAGGTACAAGGTACTCTCAAAATCTTTGTAAAGAATTATGATTATGATTTTTGTTCATTATTACGTTTTATAAAAATCAAGCAAGAGAGGCATGCCAAAACAGAGATTCGTGGTGCTCCATTGTCTATGCCTACCCGCAAGGCGCATAGCGTGAATTTACATAGGTATGTCATCATCATCAGCAGCCTACTCTAGTCCACTGCTGGACATAGGCCTCTCCCAGGGCGCGCCATTGAGCCCGATCTTCGGCTCTTCTCATCCAGTCGCTGCCAGCCACCTTGCGCAGATCGTCGCTCCATCTAGCAGGGGGGCGTCCCACACTACGTTTGCCCAAACGCGGTCTCCACTCCAGAACTCTACTACCCCAGCGGTTGTCGGTTCTGCGACAGATGTGACCAGCCCACTGCCACTTCAGCTTGCTAATCTTATGAGCTATGTCGATGACTTTTGTTCTATGCCGGATCTCCTCATTCCGGATTCGATCCAGCAGAGACACTCCGAGCATAGCTCTTTCCATAGCACGCTGAGCGACTTTCAATTTGTGAACCAGTCGCATCGTCAGTGTCCACGTTTCGGCTCCGTAGGTCATTTATGTCATAGGTATGTATTACTTTTTATTTAATAAACCCATCGATGTGCACTCCTATATGATAAGTAGTATTTTTAAGGTAGCACTAGCGTTAATAAACCTATTTGAATTTCTGAAGTACGCATTTAACCGCTCTATAGAATGATATAAAAACTGTTTTTGTATCTTTTCCGTTTTGCCTCAGCATAGTCTATGAACACACTGCATAGGAGTCCGGCGTCCTAGCCACTACGCAATCTACACTTCTTAGGTCCTTTCTCACCACCCAATTCTTCTGATACGAATATGGTATCACGACTTCACTTAAGGCCTACCTACTGACGGCGACAAATTGAATGGCCACGTATTGTGAGGGCCATATGAGCCTGGAGGCCTGAAGTGACCCACGACCACTCTGCCAAGAGTGTGCAGGAGTGTTACCAGAAGAAGTTAGAGCTACTTTTCGAACAGTACGATTATCAAAAGAAACCAAATTGCTTCAATTTGGAATGTGATGCCAAGGTCTCGAGTAGCGTTCGCGTGCACCAGCTAATAGCCGAGAATCGTTTATGTCCAAACATTCTCTACGAGTAACATTTGAAGCAATAATCGGTTTATTTTTGTTTGCTTAAAATTGCCTTAACCGGTAGGTAGGTATTGTGCGGTCAAGGTTAATACGACACAGAAAAACTATGGGAAATTGGAACGGTGTTTGGATCTCGATTTTGTTAGTATTGCGATAGCGGAGCGGAATGGTGTCTATTATGGTAAATGTAGAAGGTTTTATTGGCCGAAGTTGTATTATTACTTGAGCTTACATCAGTATACAGAGTGTCCCAAAAACCAACGTCAATCCGGTAAGACGTGATCGACTAGCTCTTGCCTAACCAGAATAACTAAACTTTGCCTCAATAAAACCTCGTGGTTTTCGAGCTATTGGAATTTTAACTAAGTTTGTGTGATTGTGGTTTCATATTGAACAAATTACCAAATGGGAGAAGAAAAATACCTATTTACTTGTATCTGCACATTACATTTATCTTTATCATCATCAGCCTATTAATGTCGCCCACTGTTGGGGCACAGGCCTCCCCTTGCACAAGGGAGTACGGGCCATGATCCACCGAGCGGGCCCAGTGCTGATTGGTGGATTTCACACGCCTTCGGAAACGTTTAATTTACTCAGACATGCAGGTTTACTCACGATGTTTTCCTTCACCGATAGAGCAATCGGTAAATGTACGTAAGTCTTCGAAAAACCCCGACAAACTCATCGGTACATGGCATTGCATGATTTCGAACCCGGACCTCCCGCACGGGAGTCCGACGTCCTAGCCACTACTAGTCCACCGACGACGATATTTATCTTTTAGTAGCTAGGTATATACTTTTCCCACGATCTTTATTACTTAACCTTAAAATTACAACATTGTAGAACCGAAATTGCTCTCTTTAATCGACTATTCATTTTACAAATAAATGCCGTTTAAATTATGATTGCACTCTACAAATAATGCCTTAACACCGCACACGCCTTCCCACATATTTCAAAATCAAACTGCCTGGTTTGTATCCTTATTACCCACTTATTATCAGTAGCCTACTCGTAGCAATGGTCCGAAAGTTCACGACTAACTATATTACCTTAAACTTTGCTATTTGGCACACCCTGTCTAATGGGCAGCTAGTTACGCAAAGGCAGGTTTCGGCCGCTCAAAGACTGACCATAATATTCTAGAATAAACAGTAAGGATAGAATAGACACTAGAAGTTTTGACTAGTTGTAAGACTCCGTGAATAGTCAACCTGGGGAAGTACCCTTCTACTTATTTCTACCTAAACCTTGAGGACTTACTACGGAAAGTGTCATGCATGGGCCTTTTTTTTGGTACCGGGGTAGGGGGGGATCTTTGGAAGATACCCAGCCTCCGGGGGGGAGACTGGGTTATGCGAGATTATTACTCACTAAAACCCCCTCGATGGCCGGCCTCGTGCTTATCGGAGGGCTCCGGGATATCCAGTTGAACGCACCGGTGCCCTCCTAGCATTTACCTTGGGCTCCTCCTGGGAGGTGTACATTCCACCTCCCGGTTCCTCCCGTCACAGCAGCGTACGGCCATAGCACGTTGCTGCCTTCCCCAGAGTCGCCCGCCAATGGTCGGCCAAAGCCCTCACTTTGACCGCCCGCGACCCTGATCCCTTCTTTTAGTCGCCTTTTACGACAGGCAGGAGTTACCGTGGCTCTATTCTTCGCATAGGCCAGTAGTTATCTTACCTTATGGTACCTCCCCAGGGCGATCCTGCACATCAGGATCTACCAAGGTAAGATATCTATGGGTTATATTTCAAATCCTGTTTGCTATAGAAACTATGTCACTAGGTAGTATCGTACATTATAGATCTAATAAGACATTAAGGCGTGGCCACACGACACTATAAATTCCATCGTCATCTACTTAAAGACTTTAAATGTGAACCGGTGCGCTAAATGATATTGTATAGCGCTGCTGACCTTTATCACTTTTGGTTTATCAATTAGCTGTACAATGTTATCAGAATACCTACTGATCGCTGTCATTATTATAGATTACAACATCTTGTATGCTCACAGAATCACACTAAAGTCGCGCTACCCTTTCGGCCGCTATGCGCATGGGCTTGTTACTGAGGGTAAAACTGTCGAGGAGAAATGGACGGAAAGATGGAACATCTCGGCGGTCCCTAATCGACACTTGATCCAGAACCCAAACAGCATAGTGAACGGTTTTCACCTACCCAGATCACTGTGGTCGAAACTGAACCGCCTGAGGGTCGGACAGGGACGATGTGGTGAACTCATGCACAAATGGGGCTTTAGAGCTGACCCCGCGTGCTCCTGCGGGGCCGTGCAAACAATGAGCCACCTAACGGAGGACTGCGAAATATGGGCCATACCAGGAGGAATCGACAGATAACACTTGCTGGACGACGTAGCCATAGCATGGCTGAAGAATATTTTGCCTTTGTAAAATAATAGTGTGATTGTGTGATGCTGACGACCGAACGATAAATAAATACAGAATCACATAATCACTGATGGAAATTGTTTAATGCTCTATTTAAGTTCTTTTATTTACTGTTTCCACATAAATGCAAATAGATGTCTCGGTACGTTATTGAGACGCGGCAACTACCCGTGATCTGGATTTGATACGGTCTTTTAAGATTTTGGATTAAATGGTACCTCCTGAAAGTTAATGGCTTTCGTTCTTTTTTTATATAGGCGCCCTTTACGCAAACAGAAATACTTATACGGGACAGGATTTAAAGTAAAAAATATTCGTTTGGAACTGGAACTCTTGAATACAAAAAACTTAACAGAAATATTGGATTTCATTTTAAAAAAACATCTTTTCGTTTGGTCACGATGTCCAATTTGTATGGGAAAAAGAAGAAGAATAAGTGTATTTGTGCGGTAAGATGACAAAGTATTCATCGTCCATACACCAGTAGGAACTTAAGCATTGGTTATATTAAACTAAAATTAAAATAAAATTAGTGAGCAAAAAGTTACAATCAACGCTGAACTCCGAACTTTTTTTCTTCAGTTACAGCCTGTATTGTAGAGTCCTAATTTTACCCTTATTAACCTAATTCGATGCTCCCATTACGAGCCAGAGATCCGATTCTTTTATTTTGGTTTCCATGCCCTACCGCAGTCGTGATTATTTCCTCCACACGTACAAATTATCATTCACTCACGCGAGATTTGAATAGTTTAAAGAATTTTAGATAAGAGACGAGTTTAAAGCTATAGCGGGGCTGTTTACAATTGCTAACTTTACGCATTTGTATCACAACATGAGTCTTTTGGAATTTTTCGAAGACTTACGTATATTTACCGACTGCTGTAACGGTGAAGGAAAACATCGTGAGGAAACCTGCATGTCTGAGGAAATAAAAAGTTTCTGAATCTATGTGAAATCCACCAATCAGCACTGGGCCCGCTCGGTGGATCATGGCCTGTGCTCCCTTGTGCAAGGGGAGGCCTGTGCCCCAACAGTGGGGACATTAATAGGCTGCTGATGATAATGATGATAGGTACATTATTATGTACTATTATACAGGCTGGGTGTAACAAAAAAATACCCTATAGTCCCGAAAGGGGTTGTTCAGTATCCATAACTAAACAATTTTCACTATGGGGCCAATTTATTTTTTTAAAACTGTTTTTCTTTTAATATTGTTGTAATTTTTAGTTTGAATGCATATGCATAATGCATTAGTGTAATACACTGTAATGAAAATTGAAATGAAATGATAATGAAAATGTTTATTCACTTATTACAAGGCACAATAATAGGACCTCCGACTTATAAACTAGGTCGAAACCTATATCTTGGAAGCCGGGGACTCCGTCGAGCACGTCCGTCCGTACGTTGGCACTTTCCGTGAGCATATTACAATTTAATATAATACTATATTCTAAACCTAAAAGGAATTTGGAACCAGTTAATCAAAAGGAATGAATGAATGAATACTCTTTATTGCACAAAATTAGTGTGATACAATGCGTACAAAACGATTAATACAATCTAGGCGGTCTTATCGCTAAAAGCGATCTCTTCCAGACAACCTTCTGGTGGAGTAATTTTGGTGGAAAAAGGTAGGTTGTGCACCGTTTACAATAATATATATATATATATATATATATATATATATATATATATATATATATATATATATATATATATATAATATACCCATACAAATAAATATATTTATATATACTTATATATAAAATATCTACATATACACACACACATACATATATACATACATACATAATATTAAAATATAACTAGAAACCAAAGTTGTGGAAAAGTAAGGAAGGAAGAAGGAGTCATTGGGATAGATAGTGGGCCTTAACCTGTGCCTTGAAAATATCTAAGGATTTGGCTTGTCTTATGGATACGGGTAAAGAATTCCAGAGACGGATAGCATGGACAGTGAAGGATTGGTCATAAAATTTAGAAGTGTGGATAGGGGAATATAGAAGGAGGTTTTCAGAGGAACGAAGAATGCGGTCATGTGTGGAAGATATAAATTGGAATCGCTCCTTGAGATAAGGCGGGGTGGGGGGGTAGAACAGTACGGAATAAAAAAGTGAGAGAATGTGAGTGTCCCTGCGACGATGAACAGGTAGCCACTTGAGTTGATCCCGAAATTCGGAGACATGGTCATACTTGCGCAGGCCTTTAAAAGGAATTTAAGAAAGAAAATGTTTAAGAGTGTGTGAGGGTGGGGGGGTGTTAGGTTAGGTTACATTATTACACACTCCCAAGTGTGTAATAATGTAAGTGTGCATCTGTAGTGTAGGGTGAGTGGGTGTGAATGTGTAAAGGTTGTGTATGTTATATTTTAATTTAAAAAAGGACTCTGAAATCGCAAATAAAATCAGCTGTTCCATACAAAAACTCAATACCTACACGACTGAAATGTATGAAACAACTGATTTTTTTTCGCGATTTCAGAGTTGGCCCCATAGTGAAAGTTGTTCAGTTATGGATACTGAACACCCCCATTCTAGACTATAGGGGGTTTTTGTTACACCTTGAATTTCCTGGTGCCATAACTTAAGCTTTCCTACGAGCGACACCCAGACATAAACACTTTCCATTATGAGGTTTAACATCTCACACCTTTTGGATGTTTATTCTCTTATCTAGCTTCTTACCAGGCACTGACTTTCAATTTACATAAATTAAGATAGCATCTTAATATCTCCATATAACGCTGAGGTTTGTATGGTCCCTCTTCATCCCATCAGGCTTGGGCGTGCCAATGTAATTATAAGTGTAATGTTATCATCGGTTCTTGTTTATCACAGATGATAATGATAAACTGGATAATATTCAGAATTTAATGTTCCTCTAGATTTGATTTGATCCTTGTAATTGAATCCATTGGGAAGGCCGCTCCGCTCCAACAATGATTTAATTTTGATGACTGATCAGATTACAATGTTGCATGCAACGATGCAACCTGTGGATGCAACTAACCTCTTAAATGCATTGGATGAAATAAAAATAGTCTAGCCCCGTTGGGACGGACGGACTATATACCTAGTACCTAATTTCTATTCCCAGTTTCGATATCGGAATTGTACGACCTAATTCCAGCATCTCCATTCCGCCTTCGGACTACCAGGCGCGGGGAGGGGTCCATCCTTATGTTGTTGATATCCCATCTGTTCGTACGAAGCGTTTGCTTCTTCGTTCATTAAGCGAACGGCTAAGGAATGGAACAGCCTGCGGGCGTCTGTATTTCCCGAAACCTACAACCTTGGGATCTTCAAGGCCAGAGTGAATAGGCATTTACTGGACCCGCATGCGCCATCGTCGGCCTCATCGTCGCTTACCATCAGGCGAGATCCAGGTCAAATGCGGGTTTAGTAGTAAATTTTAAAAAAAAACTTTTAATTTATTACTATACTATACTATTTTGCGATACGGTACGGACAACTAAATGCGTTCAGATACCTTAGGGTACTCTGCCAGAAAAGTTATTGCGGTCTGCCAGTCAGTAGACAACTTAAAGCGCTCTGCCAGACAACCTAAAGCGCTCTGCGAGGGAACTTAATGCGCTTTGCACTCCAATCAAAGTCATCTTTACTTTATCTGTACTTTCTTGCGCTCAAAACTTCACCCCCTCCCCCTAAAATTAACGACCCTGTACGGTTAATAAACGCAGCTACCTTATCGTGTGAAAGCAAAACACCCTGATAATTATATATACTTGTAACACTACGCTGACGGGAGGCGTCAAATCTAATTCGTGGTTGATGGCTTTTAGATTGGATCTCCTCGGTATGGGTGCGGGTATAGACAGCCCCGAACACATCACGGGTAATGTTATTACCTAGCTGACTTAGAAAAAAATTGGATGCTACGAAACGATGGGCAGTATTCCTTTTTGGGGGTCACATCGTATAGGTAAATCAGATAAGGAATCGTTACTATATGTATGGATTAGCATGAATAGATACATAATAATAAGGAGCGTCGGTGGCCTAGTGGCTAGGACGCCGGACTCCCATGCAGGAGGTCCGGGTTCGGAACCATGTCATGTACCAATGAGTTTTTCGGATTTTTTCGAAAACTTATGTACATTTACCGACTGCTCTAACGGTGAAGGAAAACATCGTGAGGAAACCTGCATCTCTGAGGAAATGATAAATTTCCGAAGGCGTCTGAAATCTACCAATCAGCATTGGGCCCGCTCGGTGGATCATGACCCGTACCCCCTTGTTCTAGAGGACGCCTATGCCCCAACAGTGGGGATATGAATAGGCTGATGTTGATGAGATAAATAATACAAATAAATCATAATCTGAGGTTAGATGTAAATCTAATGAAATACCTACACAAATAATAGCGTATAAGCCTAGCTAGTGTATTAAACAGTGCACCTTTGATGTGGTTATTAATACGTAACTTAAAATACAATTTAAAATAGTATTTACGCGAGTGATATCACATTATTAGCTATTTTTAGTACTTTCAGTGAAAACTTCACTGGCTTTTGTGTTATCTATATTGTCTATTATTATGTACTACTTTAGCTGTTTGTTTTCCTTAATAAAAAATACAGCGGGGCAATGCCGCCAGCCTCCTCGGGACACTCCCTGCAGGGAGCGACCATGGGCCAAGTCTTTTACTTGTAAAATAGTTAGGTATTTTGTCTTTTTAGGCGTTAAGTGGCGGTGGCTAGGTCATGTGCTCAGAAGAGCAGACAATCATCCCTCGAAAATGGCCCTGAAATGGTACCCATCAGGTAAACGCAACGTTCGAAATCCACATGGCGCCGGTCAGTTGAAAACGAGGCAGCCACAATCCGAATGTCCTGGCAGGAACTCGAAGAGGCCGCGCAAGATCGCAATAAGTGGACAGCAATTGTTCGAGCCCTATACTCCAGCAGGGGGTGACAGGATGAGAAGAAGAAGAAGATTTTAGTGTTATTTTAGTCAATAATTGATTTCTAATAATAAACAATAGTTTTCTATTCAGTGTTTTTATGTAGCGGGTTTTGGGGAACACCAAGCTACTTTGTCATTTTCAAATCTAGATGGCCTCGGTTCTGACAAGGCCGCTGAATCTAAATGAAACTATGCTCTCTTATACTACTAGATCGTATAAGAGTGAGGTTGACGTTTCGTTTCGCGGTGTTTTAATGTAACGAGCGATACTCCGGTGCGCGGTGATACGGTGACCGCGGGGGTCTAACCTAAGTTAAACCGACGTATTTTCCTGAATACAGTTCTGGCACATCGTTTTAAAATAGATTAAACTTATGTAATTAATGATTAGTATCGTTGTTTCGTTGCATTGTAAAATTAGTTTTTTATGGGGTTAATTTTGTTTGGGCGTGATTCTTGACACCTCATTTAAAGTATGGAGCATCCTAATTCAGAGTGTTGTAATAACATTGATTGAATCAATCTTTTTTTTTATAAGGAGCAGACGAGCAAACTAGCCACCTGATGGTGTGTTCACCTTTCGCCCATAGACATCTTACCTCACTATAATGTTATTAAAGTGTTTTCGATGTGCTGATAATATTGAGGAATCTTGTGCCGATAATTACATTAGCTCTCAAACAAAACCGAAACGCATGTTGCAGTTGTTCAAAATTATGATCGCAACTGGATTATGATCGAAGTGCAGGAATTTACACATTTTATAAAACTGAAGTACAGTGTATAACACATCAGGCTATCCCCCTTTAGTACTTTGTCGCTTTAACGGAATTATAATATAACACATTGTAGGAACGCGCTATGTGAGGACATGTGATGACATAACGTAAGTTGTATGAAAGGGAAAAGGGAAGATCTTCCACCAGACGGGGTGTTGTGCCTGGTGACCAGATGTCCTGGTCCAACTATGGATGTTTGGAACTCGTATATACTCGTATACGAAGTCCCAGAAAAATTTCGATAGCGCGTTCTACACCGATGTGAGTAGGTACTAAACGTAGTGGCGCGTCGTACGTCGCCACAATATAACGACAAGGTTCTATAGAGTATATCTTGATATCTCTTCCACTGTTCATTTGCAGGAAATGCCCAGAAATGTCCTGTAGGTAGGTATTTAGACCACATTAAAACAACATAGATATACATTATAAGTGCTTAACAATTTAAGCACCGTATTTGGTGCCAATACCTTTAGTAGAATGTGATAAATTTCAGTGCGTGACTATGTAAATCGAGCTCTCTATCCGTGGGCTATATCGAATACTCATGTCGAGCTAACCACAGCTATTACTAGCTATTTTATAGTGTAGGTACCTACTCTTACTAGCTATCGAATTTTATCACTTTTGGCACGAATTTTTCGGACAATTCCGGAATAAATCTTATACAATAGTATTATACTTACACAAAGAATTAGGGAAAAAGGGAAACACCAAAGTAGCTAACAAAAAAAAATCGGAATTTTGTCACATTTCGAAATTAATTATTTTTATCGAATTTCGATTTTAAAGAGATACTTGCATCCGTAGTATCAATCAATATTGTAATTTAATTTTTTTAAATTGATATTTATTAACGAAGAAAAACACAATAACAAGTACAATATTCAAAATAGATGAATACCTACTAACTTACATTCCAAATCACAGATTAAAATACAATTTTGAAAAAAATTGGGTTAAAAAAAAGAAAAGTCAAAAATTATAAAAAACTTTTCCCATACATTTTGTAGGGAAATGAAAGGGAGTAATGACCCCCATGATGCAATTATAAGAAGAAAAAAGAGTTACAACCGTATGGAAACAACTACATAATGCTTATACTTAGCTCAATAAAGTTTCTTTGTAAAGCTCAAGGAGCTTTCTGCAACAGCACTTTATCAGTTAACGGCGACCTGAATACAAATAAATCGACACGGCGTCAGTGACCGTAACAATAATCCACAAAAACAATGGGTCGTTGAAAAATATGGTCTCAGTCTAGATGGTACAAGTTATAAGTCACCTAAGGAAAACACTGGAAATTACAGGGTGGAGATTTGAGAAGGGGCAGTAAAGACAGCTACAGGAAAACGTTCTTAAGATATCATCCCTAACTTTTTGAGTTATTTACAACTGCATTCACAGATATTGAAAAAATGGTACAAGCAAGAAAAAAAGGCAGTTCTCCCGTTTTCTTTGTATGGTGTCTATTGATCCTGTTTCGTATAAGGATGATACCTATCGGATTAACTGAGGTTAGAGTACTAGAAGAATCAAAAATTATATTAAAAAAATCCTATACATTTTGTAGGGAAATGAAAGGGAGTAATGACCCCCCATGATGCAATTATAAGAAGAAAAAGGAGTAAAGTAGAATACACTTTATTGTACAAATAGAAAACAACAAACAAAGGATAGAAAAGGAAATATTGAAGTACAATTTAGGCGGCCTTATTGCTAAGAGCGATCTCTTGTAGGCAACCTTCGGGCAGAGGAAATTATTTCAAGAAAGAGGTAGTAGGTGTGCAATCATTATGGAAAACGTTAAATAAGAGAATTTTATTTACACAGCAATAACATATAAATACCGAGGTATTTAATTACCATACTATACTTACTAAGTACATAAAATAAATAGGCAGATGTATATGTATACTTAAATAAATAAGGGTAAGCAAAGGAGTTATTTGAGAATTCAAAAATTGAGTACTAAAGCATTTTCACGTAAATGGTAATGTAGATTCTAAATTTGATAAATGAGATTTAATCCTGATACATAGCCTTCGCTCAAATCCTGCGCCTTATATCTCTCATCCATTCACCGTGCTAGGAATTTGTGAAATGCTGACAATAGGCCGTTTGGCTCGTGGTTTCCTGGCTGTGTGCATAGCATAGCTCTAAGTCGACTGAGCTCGTTTGACTTGGGATAGTATAAATCTTCGAACGATTGTTATATAAACATTTGAAACATTTACATCAGAAATTTCATTCTCAATAATTTGTTCGCTCTCCCTATACACCGCGATCGATTTGGAATAAAAACTATTTTATTTAATTTTTAACGCCCGGTTAAATAAAAAGAGCTCAAATGTTTAGAACCATTGGAACAACAACCTTTATTAGAACAACAACCAACATTAGAACAACAACCAATATCTGTAGAACCTTGAGGTCCTGATACTGTATTGTATTGTATTTATCTTAAAGTAACTAAAACCGTTACAAGATACGTCATTAACATCAGTATTAAATATACTCTAACAATAATATAAATTCAAACTATATAAAATCAAAAGTTTTAGTTTTAGTGTCGGTAAATTCTTAAAATAAAACATAATAGTTAGGTACAGTCTTGTACACCGTTAGAGAAAAGAAATAAAAAATTAAAAAAAAATCAATTACAATAGGTATAAGTATAGAATTTCTATAGTTAGTAAGGAATAATGTGTCAGAGAAAATGAGTGTGGTTTAATTTTGTGGACATGAATTCGTTCAAGCTATAATATGCGTTACTTTGAAAGAACTTTTTTAATACAACCTTAAATTCTTGAGTGGAGTGTTTAGTGATCTCTATTGGAAGTTTATTATACATTTTCATTTTTATTTGCAAACCTTGCTTTAGGGTTTTGGTTAGACCTGACCTTATATATAGATTTACTTAGATCTTTTTAAGTTTAAATAGGAAAACAAACATCTTACAATAGAGTTACAAATAAAACAAATGTGGAACTTTTACCACATTTCTTTACAGCTTCTCAACTATACTCGTAAAACTTTAAGTTTATTTGACCAGTTAAAAGTAAAGTCATGTAGCTACACTTCTTTACTTTTTGTTTTAGTTTAAAACAATTTGAAAACTACAAACGTTAACTCGTTCCTTTTAATCTCTCGTTTGTATGCACTTTGCACTTAGTTGAGAGACTTTTCTTGTGTGGTAACTGTGGCCACTTCTTTCTTACTGCCGTAAGTACTTATTATAAAAGAAAAGGGGAATGAAGAAGGGTTGGAAAGGGGAGACATAGAAGGAGCAAAACAGACCAAATTCAGTTTTAAAGAAAGGTCAGGTGCGGTCAACCTATCTTATCATATGATAGGGGCCGGGAATAACCCCAGCGGCACTTCGACCCTTGAGGATCATTTGTGCCTACCCCATTTTACACACTGGTCATCTCAGCGTGCTGCTGCGTGCGTGATGTTCTCCCTTCACCGTTAGAGCAGTCGGTAAATGTACGTAAGTCTTCGAAAAATACGAAAAACTCATTAGTACATGGCACGGAACCTCCTGCATGGGAGTCCGGTGTTCTAGCCACTGTGCCGCCGACGCTCATGCGGTCAACCTATAACTGAAGAGCGTGTATGAAGCGATTGATGAGTGTGGAACAAGCTGTCACGGTTGTCATGATCGTTGCAGATGTAACCCTTTAACCTCTGCCTACCCCGAAAGAGGCGTGAGTTTATGTACATACATACCTTCACGCTATGTCCCTTGCGGAGTAGGCAGAGAGAACGGAGCGCCACGAGTCCCTGTCTTGGCACGCTTCTCTTGCTTCCTCTACAGTCATTCGTTTTTCACGCTTGTTAGCCGTTGGGGTCGTCTGCTCTGTATATTACTGTATATTACAATCTAAGAGCACTCTGTCAATCTGATCCTTAAAGGTCAGTCTAGGACAACCCCGGCTTCTGCTTCCACACACTTTCGCTTCATATACCTTATCGTGAAATAATAAATAATTTGTTTGTGCATCAATAACAAAAACAATCAGTTGACGTATGAGCCGTAGTATTATACTAGGATAGATACCCTGTGTTGTGGGGACTAGAAATGTATGTACCAATAAATTGTTTTAATCTCAGTTTAGAGGCTTTGTTACACGACAAGGTGACCATGTCAGCCTCGTTAGGGTCACTAAGGGAAGCTCAAGTATTAAGAGTCAGCCCTCACTTTGAGAGCCAACTTAGCAAACAACAGTAAGTGTTTTATATTATCAGATAAGGGCTGACTCAAAATAACATTGAGCCTCCCATTTTGGAGTCTATTGAGACCAAATTTCTTCCTCTCAAATTTCACCAGGTCACACTCCATTAGGAGGTTGCCAATTCTGTCATTAACATTTTCGAAATGACTATCTTCGAGTTCTAAATCAGATCAATCTTAATAAGTATTTCACAACTAAGGCCTAAGTTTCTGTGGCACGCAACCCAATGTCGTTGAGGTATTTTCGCCAAATAACAATGCATTTGATAAACGAATCATTAGCACAAATTATTGTGCAACCTAAAGTGTGCCAAGTGATAGAAATAAATAGAGCCCTCTATTTGTGGCGGTTTTATCGATGTCGATAAAATTTTAATAGAGCTGCTGAAGCTGGGGACTTTGGCAAGTGCGTGGTTGTGCGGTCAATTCTGAGATTTGTGTGGTGAATGGAAACATCCCGAGGAAACCGCCAACCAGCTAGGACTGGAAAGATAAGGCCTTTCAAAAAGATTACTATTATTTACTACAGTAGGTACTTACTTTCAAAAACCTAATAAACTAATAGTTTTTACTATAACTTAACTTTTACTGAATTTCAATAGAAATCTAATTTTCCACAAACGGTCCAACGTCATGCATTTTCTATTCTATTCTAGACTAGAATAGAATATACTTTATTGTACAAACTTTATATAGGACAATGTGTATGTAATGGTAGAATACAATATAGGCGGTCTTATCGCTAAAAGCGATCTCTTCCAGACAACCTTTCTAATTTCTGTTTTTCTGGTTGATTTTTTTTCATTATGCAAGTTATTGTTGTATCCTACTTACTCGTAGATAAAATATACTAAAATCATTTATAATTATAAAATTAATAAAACCTACAAAAAGTATTACATTTTAATTAATTACGTTTTATCGACAATTAACACTATCGACACCCATCACCTCTATGGTATTAAAAAAAATTCATCCAAATTAATATGTTATTAACGATATGCGTTCATCCATCAAAGCGATCAGTGAGCAGATACAAAAGGTATTGTGTTCGATTCCCGACCAGTACAATTAATTGTACGCAGTTGAGTAAGACATGTTAGTCAATTCTAAGGCAATCAAAGTGACAATGGATCAAATGCTAGGGCACTAAACTGCCGGGGCAAGCGTCGCCGGATCGAATCCACCTTTGGACCAATGTGGTGGTTAATGAAGAATATTGGTATTGTGTATAACATTCTCTTCTTCTAAGTCGTTGCTGAGGGTCGTGATCATTCTAAGGAATTAATCACAGAACGACTCTCGTGGCAGATTTAATGCGGTGGTTTACCATTGCCTTCCCCATTTCACACACTGGTTATCTCAGTATGCAGGTTTCCTCACGATGTTTTCCATCACCGTCAGAGCAGTCGGTAAATGTACGTAAGTCTTTCGAAAAAAACGGAAAACACATTGGTACATGGCATTGCCTGGCTTCGAACTCGGACCTCCCGCATGATAGTCCGATGTTCTAGACACGACGCCACAGACGCTCTTATATGTGTATAACATTAACAATGTTAATTTACATAGGGTGTAATTGAGTTAATTGAATTTCAAATCTTTGGTTAACAGTTATCGATACACCCTGTATAATGTTTTCTACAGCCTATACCTATGTCAATGGTAACGCTTGATTGAGACATGTCCGTGTAGCAACATTAGTAATAGATTAATTAATTTAACTGTCTTCTTTGCAATGACGCAATTAATCGTTACTTTTAACTGAACCTTTAATTAAGCTAATGTTGGTTTTCTCACGATTTTTCTGTTTGTCTAATTTTGTTTTGTTTGAAGGCCAAATCGTTGTTTAGTTTTGACTTTTTGTTTGAATTTCAAAAACACGATTGATTACTAATATTAATTTATTTGGTTAATACTTACGGTTGTTGGTACTTGGTGAAACTTGTAGTACATGATTAGACTTAAATAATATACTGTTTCACGGTATTTTTATTGTATTTTATTTTATTGTTATCAGGTATACCAGGTATACCAGAAGATGTGTAAACGAAACCGGTCATAATTAATAAAATACAATAAAATACCGTGAAACAGTACATTATTTAAGTCTAATCATTCATTTATTTATTAGTAACAAAACTCGATTGATTACTAATATTAATTAATTGAATTAATCCATCATGTTTAGTTATCTATATAGTGGCTTCGATTACTGGGTGGCCGCCAAATCCAAATCCAAATCTTAAATTAACTCATATCTAATCTAGACTGTGTGTACAAGTGAACGGGACGTTTCGTTTAGCGACCCTGGAATTGATGCCATTGAATCACTTCAAAAGTGGTCAATAAAAACATTCATACTTTTCTTTTTTTTTTAAATTACAAACAAACAAACAACATTATTACACCATCAAACATATCAAAAATAGCTTACTACACCGAAATATTACAATCGATTTAGCAGGTGGTTCTCGATTGAAATCGAATCGATACTTGCGTCACTCTAATCGATTCCGCCGATCGATAAACCATTGTTAACATGGGTATTGTTTATGTGCACTGTTACATACAGTCCATCTTTATTGTGCTTTTGCATGAAAATAAAGATTGAAAACAGTTTGTGATTGAAAGCTACTCAAGGTTGTTTTGGTAGAAAATGGGATTCATTCAAGTCAAAAACAGTATTATAATGACTTTTAAGATAGTCGTCATATTGCGGAATGTAATGTAATGTAATAACGGGCTGATTTCCGCTGCTCGACGTCTTAAGCGCCTATTTTGCGTGTGGTGGAAACTACTACTACTCGAGCCACCCCAACCTCGCCAGAAAGTCCAGCAGTCCTTTAATCTCCTGTAGAACTTCGGGAAGTGTTCCTGAGGTGCTAAAGCTTCCCGCCCGGTAGGTGGTCACCTCACTGCACTCCAAAAGCATGTGGGCGACCGTCTCCTCTGCCTCCATGCAAGCTCTGCACAGGGGGCTGTCTGTGATGCCTATGTTGAAGAGGAGTGGACTATGTCCGGTTATTATCCCGGTTACCTTCCGCAATTTGAATCTGCTGAGCCGCAGGAGCTGTCTAGTGAGTCTCGGATCAGCCTTCGGCAAGGCTTCTCGAGACTGTCTGCAGTCCACGACCTTGACCCAGCTAGAGTTCTGTATATCCTTCCTGCGTTGGCGCAGCGACGTCTTTATCCAGCAGAAAGCAGGGGTATGAGGGGCTCTGGGCCCTCTGCAACCCCATATTGCGGAATTAAATGGAACTAATTTTTTCATAGAGAACTCTATGATACAGATTATAAAACTACCAATGGCACTCTCGTGACAGGGTTTTTATTTTCCTAGTCAGCGTTTAAATTTGTTTTTTCAGTCTTTTAGAGGCTTAGAAGTACACGCCTTGCCGAAGGCTGATCCGAGACTCACTAGACAGCTCCTGCGGTTCAGCAGAGTCAAATTGCGGAAGGTAACCGGACATAGTCCACTCAATAGACACCTCTTCAACATAGGCATCACAGACAGCCCCCTGTGCAGAGCTTGCATGGAGGCAGAGAATACGGTCGCCCACGTGCTTTTGGAATGCAGTGAGCCTCGTTAGGCTCACTAAGGGAAGGAATGGGAAGCTCAAGTATTATTAGAGTCAGCCAATTTAGCAAAGAGAAGTAAGTAAGTTTTTCATTGTATCACTTGAGTGCTGACTAAAAGTAACTTGAGTTGAGCCTCCCCTTTTGGAGCCTATTGAGGCCAAATTTTTTTCTCCCAATTTTCATTAGGTTATGTACCTACATTCTGGACAAATAAATTAACACTTTATTTTGCACACATAAATCACAGAAGAAACAACAACAAGAAATTTGACGTACACAGGTAGAGCTTATCTCTAAAATAGAGATTTCTTCCAGCTACACCTTTAATATAGAGATATTTATAATTATAAGTAGACATACATACGTGTAAAAATTATGTAAAACAAGAATAAAATTGTGCATTAATCTAAATCTGAATACTATATTTACACTATATAGTTCCCTGTGATAATATCAAGCAACTGAACTACTTACTTCTTAACAAAACAAGTTGGTCAAAACCCAATTACCGATAAACAATTAAAAGTACACGAACAAAGTTCCCATTATTGTCTATGGTCGATCAAACCCTGATGTGTCAGTCAAGTTTTTGTCCGATTCAATCGCGCTTTTGACCCGAATCGATTTAATTAATGGAAAGCCGGTAAGTACAGTCGGCGATTACGATCGATTCTCTACTCTAGTGGGTACAGCGTGCCTCAAACATAGGGGAATAAATAACCAAAGACCACTATTAAAGTTTGTACTATTAAAAAAAGACATTTTACGAAATCGCCACAGTTCTGACACAGTATAAAGATTAGATCGTAAAATTGTGGTTCTGTTCTGATGAAGAAATTGCAAGCCAGAGAAAATACTGGCTATTGGCTAGAAACCACTCTAGCTACCTAATAGTCTCTATGTATCGCAACCCGATTGTATAATCCGCCGTTTTACAAAACGGCGCCGAGATCGAGGTCAAATGCGGGTTTAGTTATACATAAAAAAAAAATACGGCTGAACGAAATAGCCAATGATTTCCGGAGATTCGCAGTATTTCCCGGTATGATACCCTAAGTTTCCTAGTGAAATGAGTGATTTCCGGTAATTCGCGCTGATATTTTTTTTTCCTTTATTTAAATAAAATATGTGGAAGGCAATGGCAAACCACCCCATTAAATCTGCCACGAGAGTCGTTCTATGTGATTAATTCCTTACAATGATCACGACCTTCAGCAATGAGGAATACGACTTAGAAGAAGAAGAATGTATTTGATAATTTCAACAAAACTTTTTCTACATTCGACGCCATGTTTGTTGTTACGATTAAGCAGAGCTAGGAGCGGTAAAAATTTGATCTAAAATTTACAATCCACCGTCATATTTCACGCTGTTATGCAAAAAGACTGAACGTTAACCCGCCGGATTGAAGAATGCAAAACGTTTATACAATCGGGCGTGTTGAAGTTCAGCCTTTATGTAAAACAGCTGGACGTCGTTTAGTCGTAACACAAAACGGCGGCGTTTTGCAAAATGGCGCATTATACAATCGGGCTGCGATATATTTACATCGCTTCGGCGTTGCTGTGTTCCGGCAGTTTTTAGAAGAAGCCCATTAAGAACCACTGCCATAGTACGATCGAGATTTACGATCGGAATTCTCTAATAGATCCGTTTTATTGCGGTCCGTCTGTCTATGGATATCGGTTGATTGGGAGTAAAATTGCTCATAGAGTTGTCTGACTATAGATATGAATGATATCTTGTACCTCTTCATCCGCTTTCTATCAAAGATATAGTTGTTTCTATAATAATGAATTCTTCAAGATACTTTGTTGATGAATATTTGTTTACTTATTTATGTTTGTACTTCACTATTTCCTTTTCTATCTTTTGTTTGTTGTTTTATATTTGTGCAATAATGTGTATTTTTTGTATGTTTGTTAATAATTGTTTGTATGTGTGCGCTATCAAATCAAAATCAAAATCAAATCAATTTATTATCGGAACAACAGAGGTTAAATTTTTGTTAGTAACAATGCAGGTACTTAATACTATGTTAGTAATTATTTACAAAAAATTAAAAAAAAACCAAAAAAATAAAAATTAAAGGCAGACATGTGGGATGTGGGACATAGAGTTCGTGCGTTCATCGGGTACCTTGAACCCGGTCAACACACGAACCCAGTGTCTGATTATAGGACGGTCAAACTTGCCCGCTATCGTCTTCAGAATGCCATTGTTGCCGCCCTCCACTCTGTGCAGCAAGGAGGCGGTCTTCTTGCGCACGAGCGCATGGAAGCCTATCCTTTCTTTCTTTTTCTCTAGGTACAATTTGTTATAGGTATCTGACCCTTATTTGCACCGTCGAGCTAGTGGGGGTCAGATATTATGATAGACAACAGTCTGTAACTACCTCTAGGTATCTATAAGCACTATTTATTGAATTATTTTTTCAATGCAGTTTAAAAAAGTACCAGCGGCAACCTCTTGGCAGATCTGTTATATTCCTGGTTGGGATTTAACATAGGTGTTAGAGGTGCGACATACAGGTGCGTAGCACTTGAAAAAATAACGATAATAACGACATAGCAAATAGGTATTTTATAGTAGGTAAACATAATGCCCGCAATCTGGTATTTCATTCAATCGTTTGTAACCGAGGTTGTAGATAAAGTACTGACTTACTTATTTTGACTTTTACCACAATTCATTCATAACAAATCAAAACAATGACTCAACCGGACCCAATAGGTCAATATGACCACAAAATTACTCTTCCACGTTCAAAATAAAGGTCAAACATAACCCTAATAACGAAACCTATTCCTTTGTTACAGATCTGGGGTGACCTACAAGAAAAATAACGAACGAAAATCAAGATTGGAATAATGAACTTGGCTAGATAGGCAAACGTGATAAATTAAAAAATTAAATTAAAAAGAATAATGTCACGGACGGTATGTGCGTGCGTGTGACGTAAGGGTCCAAGAGTTAAGATGGCACACAAGTTGAAGACTAATCATTACGTGGCGACACACCGGTCTGGTGTTGATTCGCCGTCCTCAGGGGCTTATCTGCATAGAGCGTCTTCGAGGGAAGAAAACGACAGCCATCGAGCGCCGTCTGAGAGGACATTGTCGGAGTATACGGTAAGTCGATTGATCAATTAAATCAAATTAGATTTTTATTGTAAGTAAGTACGTTATAGTACAGTTTTACAACGTATTTTTTTTACTCTACCACCGCTTCGTAAGGTGCTGTAGTGGAAAGGAAAGAAGCGGCGCAAGAAACTTTCAGCAAAACATCTTTTGAAATAAATATATCTTGCAATAATTATGAATACAACAATGTGCAGAGCTGGAGCTGAATTTATGACCAAGCCTCTTTACAATTTAAGTAGTATAATAACCCTTTTTACGTAAGGTCCGTCTTATATACGAGTAGGTCTTAGATCTTGCGTGAAGCCTTATATGCATATCCGTGTTTTCCGAAACATGCAACCTTGGAATCTTAAACGCGAGAGTGAATAGAAATTTACTGGATCCACGTGCTTTCCATCTGGTGAGATTGTGGTCAAACAAGCATCTAGTCCATACATAAAGAAAAAGTTTGAGTTAAGTAAAACCCGAGTGTTATCCTAACTCCGGGTTAAATCACAACCGTCTTGCACCAACGCAAAACCTGGGTTAGACTTTTCAAACTTATGTTAACCCTAGGTTATCTATCTTACATAGGTTTATGATATTTAACCCGTACTTTACTACCGTAAATGTAAGTACCTTGATCACGATCCTATCGGGATCAATATTATTCACACAGCATTAATTAGTGGACATTTTGTAAATTTAATATGTTGTACCCCGATCGCCACTAGATGGCGCCACCGTCAAGGTAAAACGCGGTTTAGTGTTGTTAGTTGATTTATGGAGTTAAAAATTATGATTCAAATGAAGTGAGAAATTCGACCTACTACGCTTTTTATTGGAAAGCCCTGGGTTTGGGACACCTTTTTTCAATTGACATTGTATAAATTTTAATGACATTCTCTTTTTCTTTCTTGTTTTCTTCTCAAAATCTGTACCTATGTATAAACATTATTAATTTGTGAATTTGGTGTATACCTATGCCTGTAAAGAAAAAGTTTAGCGTGACATGTTTATGCAACTATATCTGCAATATTTGTAATTCTTACCTAAACTTTTACACAATAAATCTTTTCTTATCTTATCAAATTGCAATTTACACCCATTTTAAAAGATGGCACCCCAAGAAAAAGATTTAAATCGCATATTACGCCTGATTTTGTTAGGCGGTTTTCATAATAATGCAAAAACCTGCCAAATTCTTCCAAAAGCCGCGAGAAAAATCTAGTTTACGAGTATATTCAAAAACGAATTTCGGTTTACCTTTATCACTTGTATTGACTTCTAGTTTCAACACCTCCTACTCATTCGCCAACTATTAGCAGTAAACATCTCAGGTTTATTAGTCCCGTTCTGAAGCGTGTTCCGTCGAATCGTTGAATGATCTGAAATAAATAAATGAACATTATACAAGTCAAAACATACCATCCGTTGTATGTTTATTTTAGAAGCACGTTATCATAAAATGAGCTGGACAGGGTTGTATTGAGGCTTTGGGGCCTCGGCTGCCTGGCAAAGATCAGGGGCACAATAATTTTTCGATTTAGTTACAAAGTAAGTAGATAAATTTTCCGCCTTCGAACTACCAGGCGCGGGGAGGGGTTCCATCCTTATGTTGTTGATATCTCATTTGTTCGTACGAAGCGATTCGCTTTCGTTCATTATGCGAACGGCTAAGGAATGGAACAGCCTGCCGGCGTCTGTATTTCCCGAAACCTACAACCTTGGGATTTTCAAGGCCAGAGTGAATATGCATTTACTGGACCCGTATGCTCCAACGTCGACCTCATCGTCGCTTACCATCAGGCGAGATAGAGGTCAAATGCGACCAATGACTTCTTAGGCCCAGCGCATCACTGTTAAAGTGGAGGCGACTTACTTCTATAACAATGTAAACTAAACCTTGATATCTTTAAAATATGGTTCAAAATGGCGTGCCAATATCAGACGACTAGGGTGGCGGCAAGCCTTCAAAAATAACTCTTTCGAGACTTTACCATTTTCATTATCACAGCTGCTGATTGGCCACGAGCAGCGCGTCACATCACAAACTACAAACATGTATTGTAACGTGTAACTCCAATCTCTGCACTGCATTTGTACGCATTCATTATCGTTCCAAACATGAACTCGCTGGTGGTAATTTCCAATGGAAATTATAACGGACCCAGTAGGTACCGGTGCGTTCCTCTGGAGAACCCGGAGTCCTCCGATATGCATGAAGTCGTAAAAATCTCACATAACCCGGTCTACCCCCCAAGAGGCTGGGTATCTTTGGAAGATTTCCCCCCGTTACAAAAGAAGGTACCAAGGTTACGTTGTAAAATAGAACTCGATAGATCTCTTTATAGAGTAGTTAATTTGGAAGAAATTGTATGAAATCGACCGCAAAAAAAATGTGATAGAACGTCTATACAGGACCCTATCCCGACACGCTCTAGATCGGTTTTTTTGGAATTCCACTTTCACTCAAGTATGATATTTGTAGCCCTATGTTAGTATAATTAAAGCCGGCCCTTGTCGAACAGAAGTTCAAACGAAATCCCACTCTGCTACTTGTGCCTACATTATTTACTAAATGGATTGACGTCAGGATTTTTAAAACGAAATTAAATAAATAATTTTCCTGATTTAATGATACTACCAAAGATTCTAAACAATAATATTTTATGTACGTGACTTGTCGGTAATAAAGAAGTAGATAGTGAATTCTTATTTAATTACCGACAAGTTATTAATTTCAAGGAAAGACAGCTCTATGTCCAAACTGCTCTACGACCCCAAAAATCTCAGTCAGTCAGTCAGGTGAGGTACCACCCTTTTACCTATTCCAGCCGCAAAGCAGCAAAGCTTGCATGTATTTCGGTATGAAGGGTAAGAGAGCCAACGTAATTATGCGTATGAGGCACTTATAATGTCTTATATTAGTTATCTTATCTTATGATAGGAGCCGGGATAACCCCAGCGGCACTTCGACCCTTGAGGATCTTTTGTGCCTACCCCATTCTACACACAGGTCATCTCAGTGTACAGGTTTCCTCACGATGTTTTCCTTCACCGTTAGAGCAGTCCGTAAATGTACGTACATTTACCGACTTACGTGTCTTTGAAAAATACGAAAAACTCATTAGTACATGGCACTGTACGGTTTCGAACATGGACCTCCCGGATTCCCATGAATCCGGTGTCCTAGCCACTATGCCACCGACACTCTTATAAGCTTATAAGGCTAGCAGCACATCTAAATCCTCTATAGTGAGGTGACGTTCTACATCTGAAACACGCAATACATACGTATGAAACTGAAATTGAAAACGTTTATTTAGCGCTGTAAACACCAGAATATAGAACACAATACAGAAGTATACAAAGATTAATACATGCAGCACAAAACATCCGGTGCGGTACAGTGCCAAAAAGGGTACACCAGCTCAGCATAATGCTGAGGCAAGCCACAGCGCTGATTTTCAGCTGACCCCTCAGTGACTGCACGGACGAAGAAAGCAACAGTGTGTGTATATCACAACCTCGCCTCTAAGATTTAGTATAGCATGTAAACACAGATTTATTTGAGCCATACATCTGCAAACATCACACAACATGTCGAATGGCTTCCTGTCTGTATAGATTAAAATGGCATCGGCACCGAAACATACATTACATTACGATCGGGCCGGTATGCCGCGCTAATATTGAACGTTTCATGATTTAGACGGGCCGAATTATAAGGGGACAGCGATTTTAGTAATTTATTTATTTCAGTTATTTATCTATTTAGCCAAAATTAAACCTAACCCGTCCCGAGCGTCGGTGGCCTCCCATGCGCGGGTTCCCATGCGGGAGGTCCGGATTCTAAACCTTGCAGTGCCATGTACCAATGAGTTTTTCAGATTTTTTCGAAGACTTACGTACATTTATCTACTAACGGTGAAGGAAAACATCGTGAGGAAACCTGAATGTCTGAGGAAATGACTGGAAGAGACTGGCCCCCACAACACAGGGTATCCTGGTGTGTGAGCCAGGGAAATGTGAGAAAATGTAAAAGATACTGTGTCCATCAATAAATTTTTTTTATTAATTAAAAACATTCCGAATGCGTGTGACCAATCAGCACTGCGCCCGCTCGGTGCATCATGGCCCATACCCCCTTGTACAAGGGGAGGCCGTGTCCCAACAGTGGGGACATTAATAGGCTGATGATGAAACTTAACACACCTGACTACTAAAATGATGAAGAGGCTTGGTCCTAAATTCAGCTCCAGCTCTAAACATTGTGTATATGATTGTATTCATAATTATTGTAAGATATATTTATTTCAAAACATGTGCTGCTGAAAGTTTCTTGCGCCGCTTCTTTCCTTTCAGCTACAGCATCTTACATATTATTACATTATCACAATAAAATATTTAAATATAATGTGTGACACACATTATATTTTAATTTTTCTGTAAAAATATATCCTAAGGAACTTACACAGGTACAATATTAAGTAGATATAAACGGAAAAATTAAATATAAAAGAATCCTTACAGCGGAATCCAGCGCGTCGCACCGAGATAGTGTTTCCAGAACGCTGACAGCATTCCCTTTCTTCAGTTCCTTATGTTTTTTTTAAATTGAACTTATGGTAAGTGGTCACCGTCGCCCATAGACATCTCAGCTCCTGTATTAATATTAGAGGGATTTCGATGCGCTGCTAACCTTGAGGACTAAGATGGATTGCCTCATGTGCCGGAAATTACGCTGGCTCTCTTACCCTTCAAACCGAAACACAGAAATGCAAGCATTTCTGCTTCACGGCGTAAATAGAGAAGAGGGTGGTACCACCCCAGGCGATCCTTCACATTAGGATCTACCACTACAAAATAGGACTAAAAATAGGAATAGAAATGTGATAGGTATTAGATATTTCCATCGTATAAAATAAACCACACACCCACATTTCTGACGACTAATTTTCCGAACAGTATTGTACGCATTCCCTCTATTGTACCATTCGTCATTCGTGGCGAGTTGCGCTTGCGACCGAATGACACGGTATGTTTCCAATCACAACAACTTTATTGGAGATTAAACGGTTGTAAACTGCGCGTGTAATGTGTCTATAGCGAATCAGAAGGGAAACTCAGACTGTGCTAGAGTTCAAGTGAGAAGGCACTCACACAGTTGTATGCTATCGTAGACGCGCGAACTTCTTTTTCGTTATTTTCCTATAAGTATTTTTCTATTTTCCAGAATGATTTTCAGGAAAATGGCAAAAACAATAGTTTTCCGATTGGTTCCAAAAGGCTCGCTAGATGGCGCTCTATGAAGCCTCTTTTGAAATGTCAAAAAGGCTGGTAGCCAGAGCTGTAAAACTGCCAAAGTTTAGTGTTGCAGTTTGTTTATCGAAGTTCCACGAGAGCTTTTAGATGTGGGAGCGAGATCGCGTTATAGCAAATTATGTTTTATCCCTTTTTATCTTTGTATTTATTTCATTTTAGATACAATTTGAACGCTTGACGCGTGAATTGTTATTGACTGACAGTGACAGATCGCCCCTACGTGCGAGAGCCATCTATGAGATCAAAACGAACTCAAAAAAAAGAAAACCTCCCATTGGTTTTCTAATGTGTGCTGCAATTCTTCTTTGAATTTTTCTGGTGTATTCTGCAAGATTTATTTGCCATTTTCTCGAAATCACGTTTTGCACTTAGCGGCCATTTTCCGCATCAGGGTAAAACTTCCTAACTACGTATAGCACCTAGAAGTCTAAATTTTTGACATGAAATCTAGTTAGTGACGCACCAAATCTAGGTCCGACATGTTTTCATATTAGACGATAACGACTCTGACACGACACTGATATGTCGTGGACGACATATTGTGAAAGAGTACTCAATGTAAGAGATGCGTCTTATGTGAAAACGCCCAATCATGGGGTCCCCCATACCACGATTTCTTCTTAACTTCGTTAACCATAGCCTGAAAATGTCCCTTCAATATTTCAGACAATGGACGAACGTACGCGCTCGCCATCCGGCGGAGGAGACCACCGAAATGGCGACCACCGAAATGGTGACCACCGGAACGGTGACCACCGAAGCGGCCGAAGGCATGAGAAGGGGTCGCCGAGAGGTGACTCTGGATCCGAAGTCTACGTTACCAGTGCAGCGTATCGACCCCCCTCCGAAATCAGGTCAGTTACCATCAAGGTGGTGGATCTTATCTTATCTTATGACAGGGGGGCGGGGATAACCCAGCGGCACTTCGACTCTTGATCTTTTGTGCCTACCCCATTTGACACACTGGTCATCCCAGTGTGCAGGTTTCCTCACGATGTTTTCCTTCACCGTTAGAGCAGTCGGTAAATGTACGTAAGTCTTCGAAAAATACGAAAAACTCATTGGAACATGGCACTGCGTGGTTTCGAACCTGGACCACCCCGCATGGGAGTCCGGTGTCCTAGCCACTGTACCACCGATGCTCGTGGTGGATCTTACTGTCAGGACCTAATAATTCTTTTTTTATATATATTTTTTAATGTCAGTTTAGAGGCTTTAGTACACGACAAGGTGACCATGTCAGGCTCGTTAGGGTCAGTAAGAAAAGGGAAGGGAAGCTCAAGTGTTATTAGAGTCAGCCCTCACTTTGAGAGCCAACTTAGCAAACAACAGTAAGTGTTTCATATTTTCAGATAAGGGCTGACTCAAAATAACATTGAGCCTATTGAGGTCAAATTATAATAATTCTTGTAATGACAAATTCAAAATGGCAACATTCACAGAAATCCCCGTATAAAATTGTGTCAACAACGCCAATACAGTTTTAAATCAGCCACGTTTAGAAACAGCGATCAATCTGTTCAGTATATCGGGCGCTGTGCTAATTGAGGACCTTATGTTTTCCCAATGAAAAAACAAGCAGATTAAAAACGAATTGAATGTTTGCTGATTTTATTAATATTTTGAAATAAACAGAGTTATTTCGAGGACGCATAGAGCGGATTCGCTGTGGGGTCACGCGGCCGCGTCGCAAATGATAAATGTGTTAATATTTTACTCTCACGTGCCGTTACTTATAGATACTTACTACTTGGGTAAGTTTATAGGGATTCTAACTCAGACTGAATTCAGTACGGTTATTATACCATGAAAGTCGCTCAGCGTGCTATGGAAAGAGCTATGCTCGGAGTATCTCTGCTGGATCGAATCCGAAATGAGGAGATCCGGCATAGAACAAAAGTTATCGACATAGCTCATACGATTAGCAAGCTAAAGTGGCAGTGGGCCGGTCACGTCTGTCGCAGAACCGACAACCGCTGGGGTAGACGAGTTCTGGAGTGGAGACCGCGTTTGGGCAAACGTAGTGTGGGACGCCCCCGTGCTAGATGGAGCGACGATCTGCGCAAGGTGGCTGGCAGCGACTGGATGAGAAGAGCCGAAGATCGGGCTCAATGGCGCGCCCTGGGAGAGGCCTATGTCCAGCAGTGGACTAGAGAAGGCTGCTGATGATGATTATACCATGTAGATAGAGAGAGAGATAGATTAATACTTTATTGCACACAAGAAATTTACATAGGAAAGGAAACATAGAATAAGTGTACAGAGGCGGCCTTATCGCTCAGAGCGATCTCATCCAGGCAACCTAGATGATAGAAGAATTATTAATAGATACTTATAGCACAGCGTTTTGGTGGCTTAGTGCTTAGGACACCGGACTCCCATGCGAGAGGTTTGAGTTCGAAACCAATTAGTTTTTCGGATTTTTACCAAGACTTATGTACTTTTCTGTCTGCTCTAACGGTGAAGGAAAAAATCGCGAGGAAACCTGCACGTTTGAGAAAAAAAGTTTTTGTAAAGGCATTTGAAATACACCAATAAACACTGGGCGCACGTTGGATCGCACGCGGAGCGCACCGTACCCACTTGTGCAAGCGGAGACCTGTGCCCCAACAGTGGGGATGTTACTAGACTGATGATGATGAAACAGAAGCTTGTCTAATGTTGCTCAGATCAATCGACACGAAACACCCAAAACATTTTCGATAGTCCAATGACGGCAAGAAACCTAAAGAAACTTTACATCATAGGAATTCGAAGAAACAGAATTACCGTCTATCCCATAACACCACTACCACAAAATTAACCTACATATGAGTGAATCCCACGCCGGTTCCCACACACGTCGATACACAAAGAATGATCGAGCAACCTACCATGACCTTACGCCAAACCTATATTAAACCACCGTTAACGGCGTCGCCGGCTAAATCCTTCGACGATTCGCCTAATTCCAGCGAACGGATCTTGAAACGTGTCGAATTATACAGCCCTGCGTCCACGGGGTGTTGTAGACGAGCGGGTGAAACGCGTCGCGTTTTTATGTACGCCGATTTTTCAAACGGCGTTTACGGCTGCGATTGTTTTTGTCAATTTACCTAAATTTAAACTTGATAGCCCAATTGTTTATATTTAGCTACAACCAATAAGTATAAACGAGAAATCATAAATGCAGATTAAATTAAGTATTCCAAAACAGCTTACTTAAGTAAGTGATAAGTTTTACCGCTAGTGACTGAGTAGCGTCGCAAGTGCTGGCCCAGTCTTCAACAATCGGGCTCCTTTGTTGGTTCAAGCCTGCCACTGTGATAATGGGTGTAAAATAGATAAAATACAATAAGTCCTAGACTCACTCAGATGCCAGGAGCTGGGAACGATTTTGGATGGAGTTCACTTAGTGTTTCACAATCCAATTCCCAGTAAAAAAAATTAAGTTTTTCACAAGTTTGGTTTTAGGAAGTGTCAAAAGTGTTCCATTCTTTTTCATTATTTATTTATTTATTATTATTGTTGTGTACATACTGTTTTATTATTTACAAATCTTCGCGCCCTGATACCAGAAACTGGTTTGTCTGGGCGCTGCACATTCCACTCAGTTAAATTAAACACTAACCAAATATAAAAACAACTTAACACATACAAATCAAAAACATGACCGTAGGTAAAAATTGATAACGGCTGGTAGGCATCTATCACGGGAGCGCACGGCGCGGCGCGGCGGACGCCATATTTTGGTTGGTGGCACGGCTCCATGCCTTTTAGCCGCTCCGATTTGGCCGATTCCCCCAAAGTTAAAACAGGGAGGGAAATAAACATACGTGATTTATAAATGTGTGACAGAGAGGTGAGTATTAAAATAAAGCCGAGCATATACCGATTGGCGCGAAAATCAAACAGTAAGAGTAATTTCTATTATGTAATTATTATTATTTGTATGTAAAGATTATTATTTGAGAAACTACTTAAATGTCACAATAATTGCATTTTCTGTCCTGGAAAATATACATTAGGAAAATTTAACAGAAATGTAATTATTCTTTCTAGTACCAACCAGAATAATAATTAATTATAATTCCAGTTGGCATAATATTTTAAATTACATTCCATAATTTAAGTACGTCTGTAACATTTTTCGATCCAGCCATTCATTCTACGTACCTTCATATCTAACCACCAGTGAGAGAATAATTCTTCTTCTTCTTAGTCGTTTTCCTCATTGCTGAGGGTCGTGATCATTCTAAGGAATTAATCACATAGAACGACTCTCGTGGCAGATTTAATGGGGTAGTTTGTCATTACCTTCCCCATTTCTCACACTGGTTATCTCAGTCTTCAGGTTTCCTCACGATGTTTTCCTTCACCGTCAGAGCAGTCGGTAAATGTACGTAAGTCTTTCGAAAAAACCGAAAAAACTCATTGGTATATGGCATTGCCTGGTTTCGAACTCGGACCTTTCGCATGGGAGTCCGACGTCCTAGCCACGGCGTGGCGTTAACGCGCGTATTAACGCGAGAGAATAATACAGCGTACCAAACGCAGCGTCTCAAACGTCCGTCTACCAACCCGTTGATCTAAACAAAACCTTTGCATTAAACGCGTCAGATTGATGGAAAATTGCCCATAGTGAGTGCAATCGTCGGCACCGTTGTATGAGTTGCTTGGATGACTCATCTCCGCCCGGAATGCATGGTTATTGGAACAGTCATCCATCGCGTCGCACGAGGAAAATGCATGGTGATTGTGTGATTTCTTAGAGACATAAATGGATAAAGTTAGTCAGGGACAGATAAAGAACGAAAGATACAATTACGCACACATACAAACAATTAGGTACAGAAGATAAAAATAATATTATTAAACAAATATATATTATGAAAATAAATAAACAAAAGTAATTAAGTTTGATGAAGGTGGTGTGCAGCACCGGAAAAAGGGGACTGCCTCATAAATGCAGCGGCAGCTCTAGGATCTCAGTTATGGGGTTACACTAAAACAGTATACTAAAACACCTACTCGTATAATACATAAAATATACCAACACGTATATTACTAATAAAACGTACTACAATGAATTTTTCAGTGTTGTGAAAAATTCAATTTAGTACATTTTATTAGTAATCACGGTAGTGAGTAACATACGTGTAGGTATATTTTATGTATTATACGAGGTGTTTTATTGTATAGTACAATCCAAATAATAATTAATAGTAACTCTCTTCTTTTTAATTTATATGCACCTGCCTTACATTATCTATATGTCCCAATGGTTGGCTGGTAGAAAATGCCGCATGGCATTAAGCTCGCCTCATGTACTGTTTTTGTGCATTAAAGTGTTAAATAAATAATAGTGAGCAAGGAAAACGAGCTCGAATTTCGGCGCGGATACGACATGGATGGTTTGGATTAAAAGTATAGCACGGGAGCAAACGAAGCGAGCTCGAAAATTGCGGCGTCGATGGGATTGGATGGCATTGGCATTGCTTGCGGCGATAATAGATATTTTCTAAATCACATAGTTACTTATGAAACAAAAACCCGGCGCGTCCGTTTGGGCTGGTTTCCACTTGGTCAAGTACAGTGGCGAGTGCAAGTAAAATGGACAGTGGCACAGTGACACAGAAGGTTGATTACGTCACTCGACCGTAGCGCAAGGGCTGTAATAATTTCCAGTTTAAAAGAAACAGCCTTGGGAAAAATATTTTTGGCAATGTATTTCGTTTATTAAAAGTACAAAAAATCATACCCACCACTCGATCGCGCCACAGAGCGCCCGAGTTCCTTTGACTTGCCCTGAGATCGCCGTATGTACGCAGAGCCCGTGTGTGCGTGAACCGATTCTGCCGACAGTGCCGAGTGCCCACTGTACTTGACCAAGTGTAAACCAGCCCTTTGTCTGTGTGAAGGCAAGTGGCTGACCTGATTTTGATCCGCTTAATTCCCGAGGACAGTCATTTTACCAGTGCGATGGCGAGGCGGGTGACGAATAAATGTCAAACCAAACAACCATTTCTGATAATCCAATAACCTTAAACCAATACCGTACAGTTATCTTATAGAACCAAAGCTCAATAACTCTGCACATGACGCGATTGGCAAGGCAATGATGTCGCGACACGGGATCGAACCTGCACCACCGCCGGGATATTTATTGATGACCGCAACCCGCAACGTACCGTCAACAACAAGACCTACTATAAACGTAAGAACATGAGAATGAGATGCGAGAGATCCGGGTTCGAAACCGTGCAGTGCCATGTACCAATGAATTTTTCGTATTTTTCGAAGACTTACGTATATTTACCGTCTGCTCAATGGTGAAGGAAAACATCGTGAGGAAAACTGCACACCGAGATGATCAGTGTGTAAAATGGGGTAGGCACAAAAGATCAGACACTTATTCCCGGCCCCCTATTCATAAGATAAGATACTTAAGAACATGAGAGTAGTAATCTTAAATCTGTGAATAATTTTGATAGGAAAACTGTCAAAATTCCACACTGAACTTCAGTTGCGATTAGAATTTTTTGATTCGATTCAATTCAATTTGAACTAATTTTTTGCTGTAAAATGTATATAGGCTGGAATATCCTGTGGTTTAAATCTCTATCTAGAGAAACACGTATTGTAATGAAGATTTGAGGGGTTCATGTATAACAGCGAGCATGGTCACAAAGTGATCGTGGGGCGAGGTCAGAACCAGGCCATCCTGGTGCCGCTGACCCTTGGAGAGGATGTTAAACAGTCGGTCCCGGATGTTGTCGTTCGGCAGCAGTCGTTAAACCACGTTACGGGCGTCCTAAATAAATCTGACAATAAATTGGTAGATTGGCAACTAACTATATGATAAACAAACAACTTAAAAACTTGCAGTCCCACGCTTTAGACTTAGTAAAGTAAACACGTCATTTATGGATCACTGTGTACGATTTTATAATAAGATACCTGATACTGTAATAAATAAGACAGAGAAAAAATTTAAGACCCATATAAGATGGACCTTGTGTAAAAAAGGTTATTATAAAATAAATGACTACTTAAATGATAAAGAGGCTTGATCCTAAAATCAGCTCCAGCTCTGCACATTGTGTATATGATTGTATTCATAATTATTGTAAGCATTATTTATTTCAAAAGATGTGCTGCTGAAAGTTTCTTGCGACGCCGCTTCTTTCCGTTCAGCTATAGCACCTTACGAAGCGGTGGTGGTAGAATAGAAAAACATTGTAAAAATGTACTATAAGGTACTTACTTATAATAAAAACATTTTGATTTGATTTCACGTTTCGTGCAATTGACGGTATATCTTTGGTCAGGAGGTCTTCAAATCAGCTTGCGACGCTGACCGTACTTACGTGCGCTAATCTGGATGCGGCAGTCTAGGTCAAACGGTATTTCATACGTAGCTCAATATTTTCCGTAATTTATTGTCAGTCATGTACCTTATGGGAAACAGTGCCGCGTACCTCTCTCTATAAATACCATAAACATCTGTTTAAATATGATTTGCTATAGGATTTGCCAGTTGATACATTTTCATTAAAAAAATCGTTCAGACAAATCGAATCGAATCGCGTCTGAAGTCCACTGTGGAAACTTTGACAGTTTTCCAATGAAAAAGTGTCACATAGAGGAACAACTCGCCGGCGTCAGTGTTTCCTAAAACGTATAATGGAACTAGAGTGAATAGGCATTTACTAAACTCATTAAGTGCCTTTTACTAAACCCTTTGACCTCATTCAATTAGATATTAAATTCAATTAAACTGGAGATTGATTAAACATGGGTTTGGTCGTATTTAAAAAAAAAACTAAATTACCCCATCACAAACACACCATAGCATAGAATAGACCACAGCTTAATAACCATGTCGGTTTTCCGACACCATAACGAATTAGGTTTACTTTCTACCTCCGTCCTTGGCTTCACACCGTGAAGCTCCCATTACGGGTAATTTGAGATCCCAGGTTCGAATCCAACCCAATTTTTGGTAACTCAATTTTGAAGCATGACATCATAATAGTCCTTTGTAGTTACGCCGGTAGTTTTTCAACCCGTGTTCAAATAACGACACGTAATTTGGTCGTTACTGGATTGTCTCGCTTGGCATTGAAGGTTGTGAAAGCTGAGAAGAGTTGGGAGAAAAAATTGATGGGAAATTCAGTTAAAATTCTTGGCGTAGAAATACGTTGGGAACCTGCAACATCACCATGTCATGGATTACTTAAATAAAGCGAACCGAGTTACCGTAACACAAGCAGCGCTTGGCTGGCTAAGTTATGGGCTAAGCTATAGTATTCTGTAGTAAGGGTAAGGAATATTTTGTTCATCTTTCTATAGCCTTTTTACTTATAAAAAATTACAGTGTTCACATCGCATTCGCCAACTGGCAGACGCGGTTTTCATATAAAACTTTTCCAGCGGGCAGACCACATAAATTGTGAATTTCAAAATCTTTGGGCTTTCTATTTGGTTTTTTCTTTGTATTTTTTTCTATTTGATATTTTAACACCCTGCGTACCTACCTGTATAGGCTAAAAGCAGCCAGCATTTATGTAATCATGCTCCTAATAGAACTTCTATTGACAGGCACTTTTTTACTTCCAAAATAAACACCAGTGACGGCCGAGCATTGTCACGACCGTGATGTCACGACTTTTTTATATGCTCACGCCTCTTTAACATTCCAAAGTCAAATCCTTTGAACGCACGTGGTAAATCTCTATTAACGGTTGTCAAACTGTTAATGAATGTGCGCTAGGTACTTTGAGCACTCGATCGTTTATCGTTTTAGAAAGTTGTGAGCGAGAAACATGTGATTTTGAGTCAAAAAGTTTATATTTTCTTGTTAGGAGTTTCCTGAAATTTTTTGGAAATAGATAATTTTGCTATCTGTCGACTTATCGCTATATTAATGTAGAGAACGCGTCAATCTTTATGGGGGATCTGAATATAGGCACGAGTCGCATTTCAGCACATGTTTTTAGGTGTTAGCGGGGTGTAGAAGAGCGAGGAAGCGGTGCATGTCCTCCTCCACACTCCGCCCGCACTCATCCCTCGCTCTTCTACTCCCCGCTGACTCTTAAAAACTTGGACTGAAACGCAACTCCTGCCTATATTCAGATCCGCCATAAAAATTAACGCGTACTCTACCCACTTACAAATAGTACAAATTGATAACTCAGTAAGTAAATACCTTTATTATAATTCGATTTTGTTAGTTTAAATTGTTGTTAGTTTAAAAAAAATATGAATTGAAATACTTGGTTAATTATAAATTAATTTCTATGTTCATTAGAATTTGATGAACTTCATGTTCTTTTTAAAAACCAAATGAATATATCTATCTCGCTAATATTTATCTAGACTAGAGTTTGGAGTTTCCGTGGTAAGAGTTTTATCTTAGAAAAGGTTAGTTGAAAACTTTACTTTTTATTCTTATTTTTTACCGTATGGAAGCTTGACAACTTATTTATATAAATAAATATTTGTTCGGATTAAAGTACTAAGCTTTCCGTGCCTCGTTAGGCGAGCCTTTTTTGTTAGAACTTTCCTTTTGGGATGTCATCGCGGTATAAAAACGGACACAGATTAGAAATATTTTACATAAACTCCGTCCTATTATATTTTGGGTTTACTATAATTGAACTTATTGACAAATAGAAATGACCATGGGCGCACCATGGGCACATGGGGATCGAAAAAAATTCTATACCTCTACAGAATACGTAGATATATAATAAATTCTTCTTAGTGGTATCGTATTCATTATTGAGTTTCGTAAACATTCTATGGAATTAATCACATAGGACGACTTTCTTGGCAGATTTAACGAGGTGGTTTGCCTTTGCCTTCCCCATTTCACACACTGGTTAACTCAGTGTAGTTTTCCTCACTATGTTTTCTTTCATAGTTAAAGCAGTCTGTAAATATACGTAAGGCTCTGAAAAAAACCGAATAAACTCATTGGTACACATGGCTTTTGCCTGGTTTCGAACCCGGATCTTCTGCATGCGAGTATTGCTTCCTAGCCACTAACTAGGCTACCGATCTTCTGTCATCAAAGTATGTCACTAGACGCTTGGCTATAGGTTACACCTACTTATTAGTGTGCCTTAAAACACAATTTACGGAGTCCCTTCCACCTGACTCCGACTTTCCGGGATGTATCCGTACCGATTACCGACCACCTCAGCCTTTTGGGGTTGGATTTGAGTTCCAATCTCAACTTTGGGCGCTCCATTGAGACAAAAGCTCAGACCGCAGCCAAAAAATTGGGCATCCTGAGCAAGGTTAGGCGGTACTTCACGCCGGGACAGCTTTTAAACCTTTACCAAGCTCAAATCCGCTCGTGCATGGAGTACTGCTGCCACCTGTGGGACGGCTCAGCAAAATACCAACTGGCTGCCCTTGACTCAGTGGAGAAACGTGCTAAGCGCCTTATAGGTGACGAATCGAAGCTAGACTGCAAAGTTTGGAACATCGGCGCAAGGTTGCCTGTCTATCGGTATTTTATAGGATACATTTCGGAGAGTGCGCATCGGAATTACACGACCATCTCCATTCCGCCTTCGGCCTACCAGGCGCGGGGAGGGGTTCCATCCTTATGTTGTTGATATCCCATCTGCTCGTACGAAGCGATTTGCTTCTTCGTTCATTATGCGAACGGCTAAGGAATGGAACAGCCTGCCGGCGTCTGTATTTCCCGAAACCTACAACCTTGTGATCTTCAAGGTCAGAGTGAATAGGCATTTACTGGACCCGCATGCTCCATCGTCGACCTCATCGTCGCTTACTATCAGGCGAGATCGAGGTCAAATGCGGGTTTAGTAGTAAATAAAAAAAATAAAAAAACAATACTAAAGGCTATTAATATAAAAAAAAAGCTGTAATGATCCCAGTTGGCGTTGTCCAGCAATTTAGGGCAGACACACACTTATTGCATGCTACCAAGGTCAAGGCGACAGTATAAGCCTTAAGTTTTTTTTTCTAAGTTAATTTATCAAAGAAATTGTATATTTAATAATTCTATAAGTAAGAACTTATCATAAATAAACCTAAAGAAAATGATTTGGTTTAGTCTCCTATTAAAATCCTTGAATGTTGCAGCAAGTTGATCAACTAATTTAATCAATAAACAATCATTATCAAAAATATATTCGAAACGGTTAATTATATTGCCATCTTTAATCGCTTAATATTTCTTTTCATTACAAAACACCGCCGGTATGCAGGTATGCAATGATTCTAAATCATCGATCAACAGTAAATTGACGAATAATGATCTACATCTAGTCACGATTTGACACAAGCCATTTAATTGTATCGATTTGTGTTCGAGTCAAGGCCGAGATCCGGGGGAATCGATTGCATTACATAACGATTGTCTGACAGTTGGTTGGAATCGATTTATGTCATCTCATTAGCCTATTATTGGCCCCACTGTTGGGGCACAGGCCTCCCCTTGGGGTACGAACTTTGATCTACCGGTCCGGTGCTGATTGATGGATTTCACACGCCTTCGGAAAAAAATATCCTCAGACATGAAGGTTTCCTCACGATGTTTTCCTTCACCGTTAGAGCAGGCGGTAAATGTACGTGTCTTCCAAAAAAACTCATTAGTACATGGTTTCGAACACGGACCTCCCTTCCGCATGGGAGCCCGGCGTCCTGCCTGTACGCCACCGACGCTCTGCAATAATTTAGGTTAAATGTGTGGAAGTAGCACAGCATCCACAGTAACGGATCAACTATGACACGTGGCATTAATTTATTTTAATTAATCTAGTTATTTTTAAGAAAAATCTTACATGTTGCGTCTTTTCTTTGCTGTGTAGGTAAACGGTTGACCGGTTTTTCTTCCATCGGTTCAAAGTGTTACAAAATGGGTAATGACCGTTTGACAGATTTGATTGACATAATACTTTTATGGAGCGTCGGTGGTCTAGGTTCGAAACCATGCAATGCCATGTACCAATGAGTTTTTCCAATTTTTTCGAAGACTTACGTACATTTATCGACTGCTCTAACGGTGAAGGAAAACATCGTGCGGAAACCTGAGGAAATTAAAAGTTTCCGAAGGCGTGTGAAATCCACCAATCAGCACTGGGCCCGCTCGGTGGATCATGACCCGTGCCCCCTTGTGCAAGGGGAGGTCTGTGCACAACAGTGGGAACATTAATAGGCCGATGATGATGAGGATGATACTTTTATAGTCATTTCCTATCCTTCTCATGAACAATTTAGTTTTAAAGGTACATTGAAATTACTTATTAAGTATATCATAGCAAACTCTTAAATTATTATTGAGTGAACAAGTTTTAGTACCGTAATAGGTTCTATGATTTTCTCGCGTTAAGAAATAATCAACGAGTCTTAGCGGCTGTACCCCAGCACTAGAGGAGGAATGAAAATAACCGGTAGCTGCTACTGGATCAAACCTCTTGACTTGTTCTGCATATCAGCCACATCGCACATGATGGCTCATGACGCCCGTGAGCTATCATTCGGAGCGGTCGTGTAGACCTGCGCGTAGGCAGGTTGCCGTTACGACACAAGTGGAATTTGGTAAAGGCAGGTGAAGCCACGGTGAACTCTTGCCGTCGACAAAGGTAGCTGTTTCGATAGATCGTCACGACAACGCAAGTGAAATTTGGAAGTCAAGTGTAGCCACGGTGGGTTGTAGTAAATAAAGTTCATTATGTTATGTACAATTACGTTGCGAAAATTCGCTTCCATTCCATTCCGCAGCAAAGTAAATTGAGTCTAAATCGATGGTGCTATGGTGTATGCTAGCGTAATAAATATGGTACATTTCAGATTCTCAAATTTTGGGTAGACCTGTAGTCGACTGTACCAGACACGGTCTAATATTATGAATCATTTGTCACACCTCCAAAACCAAACAGCACGTAACATACTGTTGTTTGTTTTCAGTCGACAATCGCGTGCGCCGCGCAGCGTCTACTCTTACAGAAGTGCGGTGGCGCCCTCTGTCGCGTCCACGCATCGCTCCAAAGTCTCCAGAAAGGTGAGTCCTGGACTGGAGACGTCTTTAGAATTCCCGTTGTAGGAATATCAGATTACCAAGATGTAATGCGTAGCCAGGGGGTCTGAAATGGGAACCTCCGTTGTTATACAACACAAAGGAAGAGTCCTCTGTTAGGTTTTTAGTCCTCAATGTAGAGTTCATGGTTGTGTCTGATTTTATTTTAAATGGCAGAGCTTTACTTACATCTATTACAAATATTTAGAATTTCACCCTAGGTATGTCATGAAATTACTAAGTTCTAATACCTAGTAACTTCAATGCCTTCATGTCCTATGTAGAGTGCTAGTTAGAGAAATTGTATATGGAAACTGCGTCTGCCAATTGGCGCATACTGTTCGTTTTATATGCGCATTTGCCCACACCCCTGGCTCGCTGTCAGTGCTCACATCATCATTCTAGAGGAGAGGGCTATACTAGTTCGATTTCTGTGATCAATGTCAAATAGCAATGACATTTCCATACGATTTCAGTAAGGGATGTCATTATTTATAAGCTGACCAGAAATATTAAAATGCCTGGTTCACAGTAATCGGTCTCCTCTACAATGATGATGTGAGCACATATAAGGTGAATTCCATAGGAGATTTTCAAAATCTTTGCCCTGGTCATTGCGGATTTAAATAAAGCTAAGGCTGGGTTGCGCGAAAGTCGAAATAAGAGTTAACCTGTAGTTAGTGCCTAACCCGGGTTAAATCACAAAAACGTCTTTCACCAACGCAAACCCTGAAATATTTGTATGAAAACCATAGACAATTCGCGAATTAAATCAGGGATAACTAAATGGGCGTCGTCTTGACAGGGTTTTGATGTTCCTGGTTGGAGTATAAATTGCACTGTTTAAAATTAAATTACACTCTGACCAGGAACTAAAAAACCATGTCAAGAGAGAGGGCACCGTCGGGAGTTTTATAATCTGTGTTGTTTGTGGAGTTCACTTTGAAAAAAGTTGTAAGTACCAAGGCGAGGGTTTTTTAGTTCCTTATCAGGGTTTAAAGTCTTTATTTTCCTTTCTTAATGTGGAGGCGGGTGTGAAAGTGGACGCGATGGCGGCGCCGAACCCGTTCTGCCCCAACGTCAAAGGCTTATGCTGCCTCATGCTGCTCCTCAACCTGGGGCTCATCCTGGTCACGCTGGGCTTCGTCATCGTACTGCAGTTCTTCGAGCCGCTGTTTGTTTGGTGAGATTTTATACTGATCGCGTTCTTTTGTCCCAAGCTTTTTACCCTTTGGTATTAGTCGCTTTAACTTATTACTCTTTAGTGCTTTAGCTACCCTAGAATCGACGCCAAACGCTTCATTCCGGGGTGGCCGCCAAATTTAAAGCTACCTACATACCTACTAGATTGTGTACGAGTGAGCGGAACGTTTCGTTTAGCGAATATAGCTAAACTTGGCGGCCACATCGTCGCCACTGTATTAGGTAGGTACCTACTACACATATTACTGATTCTGTGTCGGTCAATCTGTTGATAATTAGAAAATATTCCAGAAAACTACTTATCTAGGTATATGGAAATTACTAACCTAACAATATGATAAAAATAATCATTATAGTCACCATGCATTAAATGAAAATGAATTAAATTTAGGTATAGTCTGTCAAAAAAGAGTTGAAATTAAATAATGGCAGCCTCCTATAGTTGTTGTTTTTTTTAAGGCAAAGGGAACTGAGCCCATACAGCCATGTCTGATGTAAACAACTCTTTCAAGTCTTCATTAAAATGCTGGTGTGACACATTTCAATGCTATCTGGGAGAATCTTCCACGCTTCTGCGCCATCAGAACCAAATAAGAAGGCGTCCCGGACGCAGTGTGGCTCTTCAAAATCCAGCCAAGTACGGATCGGGCTGCAGCGTCTTATTTGACTTTACTTCACTGTCCCACACATTATTCACATCTTGTCGAAGTTTTTCGAGCAAGAAACACCATTCTTACTTGAAAAGCACTACTGTAAAACAATTTGCAAGACAACGAAAAAAAGCTGGTGTGGACGCGACAAAAGCGCGGGAGAAACTCCAGCCTCCTATAGACCAATGTCAAATCCTAATGTCATTTCCATACAATGTCAGTAAAATGTTGCCATTATTTAATTTCAACCTCTTTTTTGACAGACTATAGGTCAAACCTCAAAAAACGTTTATTTTCCATTTTTCCCACCATAACGAACACCTAAATATTTTAACCATATTTAAGAAACTAGAACGCAGTGCGGTTCTCGTATATTATTATTCTTATGGCGACAATTGATTCACGAAGCGTGGAGGATTGTGTCAGTGTGCACATTAAAAACCACTTTGGTTTTCATAGAAAAGGTTGCTAACGGTTACTGTAATTTGGGATGTACTGGGTTTTGGAATTGTCACGTTTTTGGAATGAAAATGGAGTATGCATCAACAATGAGGGTCTCATAGCCTAGTTGCGAGTGTTTAGTCCAAGATAAGCAACGTTGGGCCAGGTCAGGACCTTGATGGATGACCGCTAGCAGCACATTTCATCTGAGCATCTCCATGCTTCGGAGACCATAAACAGTCGGTCCCGGTTGCTATAGTCAGACAACTGTTATGAAGCCATGTCAGAGGCCTACGGGCGGCATGAACAACTGTCAAGGTTGGCCACTAACCATACGATAAACCAAACAATGCGAAAATATTGATATCACACAGTTTCTCTTAATTAATAACACACAAAACCGGAATTTCATGGATCAAGTCCAGATATCTAACTATTAAAAAAGTGTTTTTACAAGGTTTTTATCCAAACCCACATCCTCCCTAATACGACTTAAGTGGGTACTAAAATGTTCAGACATCGAATTTGATAGGAATACTACCCCCCTTTTCCCCATTTTCGTGCGACCCCATTTGTATTAGACCAAAAAAATTGTTTGTGTATATATGGTCCTATAAATATAGTATAAACATCAGTCTTAAAATAAAAACATTTACTTATTTTTTCTTCCAGGATCCTGGGCGTAGTCTTCCTGATATTCGGCTTCATCACCCTCCTCGGCAGCCTCATCTATTGCGTGGTCCTCTGCCGCGAAAATCCCTACCCTCGCTACCCTGACGACTTCTATTGGACCCACCACTGGTCCAAGACCATAGGCCCTTCCGAGATCCACTACAGCACCAGTGAAAAACCATACCGCCAGAACGGCCATAGTGATAGATACAATAAGTATAACGGAAAGTATTCGGATAGAGAAAGCGCGAAGGGCTACTCTGACAGGGAAAGCAAATTGAGCAGGTATTGAAAAAATTAAGAAACACTGGCAGGTTTCTTTTCTGAGTTTTCGAACGGAACGTTCGAAATAAACAAACTCAAAAGCGCTTTACGGACTAGTACCTTTGCCTCTTTCGGGGTTCATTAAAAAAATTAATTAAGCGCGGGTAATCCCTTGGCGGGAAATTACAATTATTTTCACTTTGATTTCTGAAGAAAACTTCCATCGAATTTCGTAGAAAAGTTCTTTGACTTTCATATTTTGTCACGGGTGATGAAATATTAGTAAAGATTTTGTTGCCTTTATTCTATGCATCTATGTGTTTATAGTAGCATTGCTAATAAATTAATTTAATCTTAAAAAGTTACGTACGTAAAATAAAAGTTCATTCGTACCTATGGGAGTTTTAAAACACGACTCCATGTGGACAAATTTACATACGAATACAAGTAAAGAATCTCGTGTACATAATGTAACTATTTTTATTATTTACAAACCAGTCTTCTATTTGCGAAGGACATAAATGTCTAATAATTTTATTACTGACCAATATATAACAAGATTTGTGTTATACAATAGGGAACTTGCATGCATTTTAAAATTTAAAACTATGTGTTGCAGTCGATAGAATAGTACATAAAAAGATTAAATTGTGAGTAGTAATATTTATATATTTGTATTTATTGAGATATTTAGCTTTTTAGTAGCGCGAAATGGAACGTAATTTCAAACACCTATCAGCATTGAGTGACGTCATAGGATTTCTCTACCCTAAATTTAGGGAATATTTTTACAAGTGAGGCGGAATTATCTGAATAAATATATATTATTATTATAAACTATTATTATTTTTATAAATTATATACTTATTATAATAATTATACATAACTGTATATAGAAATAACTGGAAGTAACGCTTACACGTATCCAAATCTGCATAAACTTTGATAAACTTCTAAGGAAAATATTTTTTGCAATTGGCAACTTTTGTAATTAAAACAACGAATCATTACGATTACACCCTAGTTATTGTTCTTAGGATCACACAAATACTGTAAATAGTTTTATTACTCTTGTAAATAACCAATATAAAAATAACCTCTAAAGCGAAAAATCTTTTGACAAGTTCAAGACTTCACAGCTCACGTTTGTTTACATATAATCCAATTACGTCACTTGAGAAAATGAATGCGTTTTGGCGCGAAAATTGTATTATGGGTTTTTACAAAGCTATATCTCTTTAAATAAGCATATTAAAAATCTTTTGTGTTCAGTAAAGTTTCTCTTTTTCAAGTATCTTTCGATTAAAAACAAAAAAAAACATGCAAGTTCTCTATTATACAAACTACTGAAGTAACCTTACGTATATGTAACGTCCATTGTAAATAATATTAATTTTAAGTCAACACTCTGATGCAAATGCCATATTAAATATACTTACCTGTTATTTAAAGAGTGTATATCTTATAATTGTTATGATAAAATATTTTATTATAAATTGTCTTATAAAAAAATATCTGAATTATTTTATGGTACACCTAACCCTGTGTCAAACGTCAGACTAGATCTTAATGTGATTTATAAAATTAAAGATTTTATTTTAATAAATGATATTACCATTTTAACTGGGGGTTTTTTTATTAAAATCATCCTACAAACCTATTAATTCTAGGCTATTAAGAACTGCGAGTTATCTTCGATAATTGAAACAACAAAACAAATTCAATTTGTTCATTTATTTACAAATCATTTATCAATAACAAATTATTGCGAATTAAAAATGAATCATAATTCCAGACCGAGACCAAATCAACATTGACAAAATATATTATATAAAAGATACAGTTCGCCAGAAATAAAATCATGGAATGTAAATATTACACACATCGTGAAGAAAATACAACTCATTATATAATAAGTAACAGAATACCTAAAATTGAAATTAATAAATTATTCGAATAATGTTCGAAGAAAGTGCATAAAACAAATAATAAAACAGAAGATATTACAACTTATTGTCGTCTGGCAATAATATATGATCCCAATAATGTTCATAGAAATTGCATTCAGAAATCAAATTAAATAGAACGTTCATTTCAAAAAGTATGTACAAAATTCATGTCGTCGTTTGGCAAGTTAACAGCGAATATGCCCGAGGTATAAGGTCAAAAGCAAATAGAGGGTAGTCGAGAAAACTACAGCTCGTATTTTTGTACAGGAGTTCTAAAATAATACTGAGAGAAATAATAATAAAATTAAATATAGACAAGAGTTAAGGAATATAAGCTACAAACGTAGGCTTCTCCTTTGAAAATGAGACATATTCTTAACTTGACAAACTGCAAACAAACTTACAAGTCTATGCCCTTATCTAGAATGCTGTGAAAATAGCAGTGCACGCACACACACATATATTTTTGTAGGTGGTACGACGAGTCAGCTAGGGTGGTACCACCTTTTTACCTATTTCTGCCGCAAAGCAGCAATGCTTGCATTATTTTGTTTCATTATCGTGTTTCGATTTTGATGGGTAAGAGAGCCAGCGAAACTACCGGCACATGAGACACTCCAAGTCCTCAAGGTTATCAGAGCATCGAGAACACTCTAAAATTACAGTTAGGTGAGATGTCTATGGGCGATGGTGACCACTTACCATCTGCTGACCCGTTTGCTCGTCTGCTCTCCATTATACAATAAAAAAATGTTACAGTCTGTACTGTGCACCGATTCTGCCTAATTTCACAGCATATTCGTTACTTGCCAATATCTATAGCTAAATTAGTACTGTAAAATTCTACTTTAGAATTTCAATAGAAATACTCAAAATCACCGATCAATTTTTTGAGCTTTTCACGTACCAGACTTTTTTACAGGGGCGGATCCAAGGGGGCTAACATGTACGATCCATATTTTTTCTGGATCCCCCCCTGCGATGTATTTTTAACGTTAATAAGTTACTAACTATTATTTTATTTAGTAAATTGTGCCTATTTGTAAAAAATATATCTAAGAGATTTTAACTCGCATTACTTGCCTAGTTACTGAAAATGTCAAGAGTCAAAATGTATAAAAAATAAATCTCAATAGTTTGAAAGATTCGAATAAGTGTATAAAAATTTACTGACGAGTAAAAGCTGGCAGAAAACATAAAGATAACATGTAAAAAGATTCACAATGAATTAGAAGTCTTCATAAAGACATAGGGGTTGTCCCTTACTACGGCAAGAGCGGTCAAACATTCCGTGGGTTTTTTTCTCGATACGGTCTTCTCTTTTGACCTTAGACAGGCTTTACCGTTTCACCGGGCTTGCATTCCGCGGTCTGATTGACACGTTCCAAAAAGTCTACCAATTTGCACCAATCAGAGTAACTAAACAATGAAAAGATTCAAGAGACGGCAAGCTAGAGACAATGCTATCGCATTGGTATAGCTCTGTCTCTGTATAGCATAAAGAGGAAACTAAATACCGACAAACTGTAATGCAAATTGGTATATTTATGATTAGATACACTTTTTCTATTCACTTTGATATAAATAAATACTAATAAGAATCGCAGACCGCGGAACGCTTGACCGCCTCCTTTCGGAATAGGACCTAAGGCTGTATATGGCTGTATTTAGACCTCTGCGTATATTTCCAAATACGGTCTAAGATAGACGCAACAAGAAAAATGTGTCAAGTCTATAAAATTCACTAACCTCCGTGCCAGCTTTTACTCGCCAGACCACAGGCGGTCATTTTCAGTAACTGCCGATAAATAGGTACACACTAACAGCTTTTACGCCTCAAAACGCTTTCTAACTCGACGCTCCAAAATGTACAAGAACTGTTTCCTGAAACAATGAAAAATTAATAAAAATGACATAAAATTATCTCTAATGGAAGAAAAAAAGAAAGATTATTTATATCCGATACACACATACAAACAATTAGGTACAGAAGACAAAAATAATATTACAAAAATAGATAAACAAAAGTAATTAAGTTTGATGAAGGTGGTTGCAGCACCGGAAAAAGGGGACTGCCTCAGCCTGTTGCCGTAGCGCTTTTAGTACTGCGGGGCTGATGGCGATTCACTCCAGCTTCACAGGTTTATTTACGCCTATAGCGCATTGAAACGATTTCGAATCGGAAGCGGATTGAAACTATAGAATTCTAGATAACCGAAAAATAGATTAGATCGGTCCGATGGTGTTTCGTTATAAAGATTTGAGGAGCTCGTAGCCTAGTTGTGAGCACGGTCCGAAAGTGATCGTGCAGGTTAAGCGACGTTGGCGAGGTCGGTACCTGGATGGGTGACCGCTGGTGGCATATTTCATCTGAGCTCCTCCGTGCCTTGGAGAGCACGTCAAGCAGTTGGTCCCGGTTGTTGTCGTTCGACAGCAGTCGTTAAGCCATGTCAGAGGTCTACGGGCAGCCTGAAGAACTCTGACAAATAGGTTGGCCACTAACTAGCCACTAAATAGCAACTTATAAACAGAGTGGACGAGCAACCTCCTGATGGTAACTGGTCATTGTCCATGGACATCTCACCTCACTATAAAGTTATTAGACAAACAATTTCCGATGCGCTGGTTACCCTGAGGAGCCGGAGTCACTGGAGGTCTTCTTAGTCGTATTGACTAAGAATGGTATATGATATCGTATAATTTATTCACAAACAATCATAAATTGTGTCTGAATACAAAAAAAATAAACATGACAAAAAATAATAGTTAAAAATAATAATTAAACTCTTTCAGTGTCAATCTTAATTACATTATAAGCGTTATAAAAAAAATTAAAATTACAAAAATATTACAATATTACACAAGGATATTATATCACTAGGATGGGGGAGGATCGGGCAGTTAAACGAGCGTATGTGGGACGCCCTAACGGACGACGTCCGGTCAGACGTGCCAGATACCGCTGGCGCGATGAAGTGGAGAAGGATCTGCGGGAGCTCCATGCGCCTGACTGGCTCGAGACTGCGCAGGAGAGAGAGCGATGGCGCTCTTTGGTATCGGAGGACAAGATCCACTTCGGGTCGCTGCGCCAGCGGAGTAAGTAAGTATTACAATATTACAGTCCGTCACTATAAATATTTAAAAAAAAATCAATGTCAAAACAAATACAGTACATTAAATTATAATTTACTCATTAGTCATATTTCCGTCACAGGTACCTACTGACATTATAATTCTTCATACAGAATATAAACTCCTTTCCAAATGAAGCGGTTTCAATGTGACCCTAAATGTATGGAGGCTCATGTCTGTCCTGTATTCGACGGGCAACTTGTCAAACAGCCGCACAGCCTGGTATCTCGCACAATGCTTCACCACATTTAGTTCAGGTAGAACTTCATTTTTCACATCCTTCCGTCTGGTGTTTCCTCTTTCCATTCTCTCATTTGTGCTCTCATATTTGTATTAATTTTTTTTAAGTCTACAAGAATGACAAAGACGTATCTACGTGTATTATCATCTATATACTCCACTCACCCAACAAGTGACAGGTATCCACTAATCGCTGTCCGAATCATCACTGAATGTGTATTTCTTGGCGGGCTTCCCTCGCGCCTGTGTCCTCGCCGGCGGCGGACTGGCGCGGAAGTCGGAGCCGGAGCCGGAGCCGGACTCACTGGAGGTCTTGGTCTTGGCTTTCTTCTTGGGGTTCGCCTTCTTTTTACCCTGGAAGTGAAGATGTTTGTATGTTTGTTTAGTGTTACAAAAGTATATTGTAAAATTATGTAACAGTATTTACGATTAAACCCGCGTTTAACCTCAATCACACCTGGTGGTAAGTGACGACGAGGCCGAAGATGGAGCACACGAGAAAAGGAAATAGTGAAGTACAATTCAGGCGGCCTTATCGCTAAGAGCGATCTCTTCCAGGCAACCTTCAGGCAGAGGAAATGATATCGAGTAGTAGGTGTGCAAGGTTTATGGAAAACGTTATATTAGAGAATTTTGTTTACAACAATAACATGATAATACTAATGTAATACTATAACATACTAATAAAATGTACTATGTATACTAATATAATGTTTAGTAAATACTGGCTCTTCTATAAACACTGCCGAAACACATTAACGCCGAAAGGAAGATATTTGACGACAGACTTTACATAGAGGTCGCTAGCCTAGGGCGGACCCTGAAGGGGTCTTATCACTGGCAGGTTACTCGGGGTAGTAGCCTCGTATGACACACTGAGTTGTTATGCACAACTTGCACGGAGTCAGTGCAGTATCAATTAACCACCATAGAGGAATAAGAAACTCCTGCGATACCTTCGTTCTGGCACAACTGAAAACCAGTGCTGTGGTTCTGCCGTACCGGTCGGACCGCAGCACAGGCTGAGCATGTGTCCTTTTAATGTTGCATTGTTTTTTTTAATTTTCATTATTAATGCCTGTTAAAAAAATGTTTTTCTTCTTAAACTCTTATGAGCAAACCAACCTTTTTACTGTCAAATATGCTGTCGTCCTCACTGTCCAAACTCAACACCTTGACTGGCCGTTTCTTCGGTTTTTCCCTCTCTTCTTTATCCACATTCAAGAGCTTCCTCTTAGGGGCAGCCTTCTTTTTGGGTGGCGACGGAGGGGGGGAAGGCGCCGACGCGGGCGAAGGGAGGGAGTCGTCATCGCTTGACAGTACAATTGAATTGTGGTTGAGTTTGGACTTCTCCGACTCTTCCTTCTTGGTGTCTTCTATTAGTGAGTCGAATAGGCAGTCTGGAAGGAAAAAGTTATTAGAAACAACACACTCAATAAAAAATAGTCTGCACAGAAATTGGACCAGTAGCGTCCTCTCCTGTGAATGATAATGTGAGCACTGACAGTGAGCCAAAGGTTTGGGCAAAAGACCAATCGAGCAATCTCCATAGGGTGAATTTCAGTCTGATTTTAAAGACGTTTCTAGACGCTCATCGTCGCTGCCGGAGAGCTATTCTTAGTTATCAAGTATGTAACTATCAGGGGTAAAAAACGTTTACCTGAATCTATTTTGCAGCACATACAAAACTGAACAACCTTAGGGAGCTCCCAGGTAGTGGATGGAAGTTCCATCTTAGTGAAGCCGACCCCTTACAGTTGTCCTCTGCCCAGCACATTTATCTCCGACACCATTAGACATCTCAACAACGTACCAGAGTTCATCTCAGCAGGTTTTTTTCCGACGTTCTTCTTGACGTTAAAGTCCTCGTCGTCGCTGACGGACAGCGCTCGCGGCCTCTCCGCGTCCGAATCCACTTTGTTGTCGAGGAGCTCCACGTCAGAGGCCGACTCTTCGGATTCCTCGCCATCCTTGTATTTTTGTACCTGCAACGTGGTAACAGTAAACATTAACATTTTGTATGCCTTTTAAATAGGCTGAATACTGTGATATGTGCATTACTTTAAGACCTGTAAGATTGTGTATTCTGACCAATAAATGATTGATCGATTGATTGTGAACGGACATAGTCTGTGAATTCTTAGGAGATATTGATATCTGGTAAAATTGGTATCTGTTTCAGTATTACTACATCGCGTATCATTATCAATAATCCTTATCAATCAACAAGCCATTACTAAAAACAAACGCACTGTTACATGGCTAGGACTGGTACAGTAGACTTCTGACTAAAGTATATCATTTGTCAAAAACCTGCGATTAATTGTCAACCTTATGCCTGCGCAATGTGATATGTTTCAGATTTTCAAATGTTGACGTTTTGGGTATGTTGTCGACTGTACTAATTTAAAGTAACGTTGAGTAGGTATAATAATGTACTTTGTATGGGAGCGAAATCCATCTTCTTTCAATATATAATTTAACGTTATCTTTTTGGCTCACTGTTTGGATGATCTAAGGGAACTGATTCACAAGTGAACTGAACGCATCACTATTACATTAAACATGGCAACATTATTTTACAAAGAGACATTAGCAGCTGTCAGTTTAGTCCGTCTAATAAAAAATTCTACTTACGACGGCGGACCTTTTAGTCCGCGTTGAACGCACGCGACTGGGAATAGCTGTCTGGCGTGAGCCACGAAACTAAGAATATTTACAAATATTTAAGGACTCTATACCCTAGTTTCGTCGACGAACTGTGCGTCTACTATCCCTCGCGCAGTCCACGGATAGTCTCTCGTCTGCGATGGCTCTAAGTCGTATAAAAGTAGGCAAGTTATTCGGATGCTCACTTTAGTAGCGGCTCTCCTGGCTTGGGCGCGCTCGCGCGGCGCTGCCGCGGCCGCCTCCGCGACCTCCATGTCAGAGTCGGAAGCCTCGCCGGAACTGCTGCCGCTGAATGTCATCTTCTTCTGTAAAGTAATGACAAAGATGAAATCTCAGGGCTGGAATACCGGTAACCGATACGGTAGGTATGTATGTATTTAACAAAAAATATTTTTGTTAACATATGGCATCATATGGCCATTTCAAAATAGCAGACTTAAAAAATCTGAAGACGTCGTGGCGCGTGTCTGAAGATTTGGTGAAAAAGAACGTATATCTACATGTTGATTGGCTACGTACCATTGTGCTAGTGGCGCCTCTAGTGGTAAAACATTGCAGGATTATCTCCTATTGCGGTCGCGTATATAGGTGTGGTATCACCCTTATCCCCTGAGCGTCGGTGGCCTAGTGGTGAGGACGCCGGACTCCCATGCGGGAGGTCCGGGTTCGAAACCATGCAATGCCATGTACCAATGAGTTTTTCGGATTTTTTCGAAGACTTACATACATTTACCGACTGCTCTAACGGTGAAGGAAAACATCGTGAGGAAACCTGCATGTCTGAGGAAATTAAAAGTTTCCGAAGGCGTGTGAAATCCACCAATCAGCACTGGGCCCGCTCGGTGGATCATGGCCCGTACCCCCTTGTACAAGGGGAGGCCTGTGCCCCAACAGTGGGGACATTAAAAGGCTGATGATGATGATGATGATCACCCTTATGAATCTGAGAGAATGAGGGTAACATATATTTACCTTCTTAGTATCCTTCTTAAAGATAAGTTTGGTCTGCTTCAGCCCATCCCCCTTATCCTTCTTTTCAGGTTTATCTGCCTTGTCTTTCTTGACGCGCGTTTTGAGTTTCTTCTCGCTGCTTTGCGGACTGATGCCTGCCGGGTCGTCCTGTATATAAAATAGATAGGTTCTATGTTAAGATTTCTTATGAAAAAAAATAGACAGACGATATCTTTTATTCATAGTAAATTCTACAATATTCATATTTCATTTATTATATTTTATCATATTTCATTTATATATATTGCATATTATATTAGTTTATCATCTAGAAATTCTTTAATCGATTAATAATTCTTTTCTATTAACCGTTTATTAAGTCTATTTTTATGTCTTTTTCTTCACACTTTAAGCTCTCTGGAATTTTGTCAATTCGAAGCAAACGGCGAATGCATTAAGGTTCATTTCAGATTACAAAATTTAGACAGATGGTATACATTAACCAAAGGCCGACTTTACTTTTGTTTACCTCTTAGAACACCCAGTCTAAAAAAATAGGGTAAGTAATATATATTTCCTAGTAAACAATGATTCTGTATCATCATTACTTCCAATCCACCTCTTATCTCACTAGAGGACTTAAATTCCCAAAAAATAACGATTGCACTTTGCAGATAGGAAAGACTCATAATAATATTTTTGATCGGATGCGATTCCTAATCAGTAATCGGCTAGGCATCTTTCACGAGAATAGTCTAGAAATGACATTTCTGATTCCTCTGGATCCCTGACAAGATCATTAGTGGACACTGTAAAAAAATTAGGGGTACGTTCCAAAACGAACTTCGCTTCGCCGGGTAATAATCGTCGAGTAAAGTTAGTATTTTCGAATCTGTACTTATTACTTATCAAGGGCACTCAATATCTGAAACGGTTTTGGAACCGGCACTTTTTAAACTGTCAGGCAATGAGTAGAGTACGCGTCAATGTTTATGGCGGATCTGAATATAGGCACTAGTCGCGTTTCCGTATATGTTTTTAGGTGTTAGCGGGGTGTAGAAGAGCGAGGGAGCGAAGCATATCCTCCTCCATACCGCGCGGCGGCCCGTACTCGTCCCTCGCTGTTCTATGCCCCGCTGTCACCTAACTGAAACGTGACTCGTGCCTATATTTAGATCCGCCATAAAGATTGACGCGCTCTATACCTTTTGTCGGGTAATAATTACCCGCTTCGAAACGCTGTCTAGAAATATAATAATTAACTTACGGGATCATATTCCTTCTTGGTTTCCTTCTTGATCTTGGCTTTCTCGGCGGCTTGTATCCTCTTGATGAGGTCCTCTGATATCTTGGGCTCGACGCGGCGCCCGTTATCCGACGGAATGATGTCCATGATCGATTTGCGGCTTTTCTTGTTTCCAGCCTGCAGATTAATAATACTAATATTATACTTCATTGGAGAATCAACAGATATAGACAACAAAAAATCATATTTCTACATACACATACATAGTTAAAGTATGGCCTACATCCTTCGGCGACTTCCTCGCAGATAACCGAGTTTGATAACTGATCACATTCTCACTAAGACAATAGGACATAAAACGCAAAGCGTTGCGTAGATGGAGCCACTAGCACACTCCGTGAACAGAAAAGCAAAACGTAACATCATTTTTTTAAGATATCACAAATGTTTTGTTATTTGGGTTAATTTAATTTAATTTTGCAAAGCTATTAGTAAAATTGTAATGATATCATGGTATCATATGGCCATTTCAAAATAGCAGACCTAAAAAATCAGTTAAGACAGCGTGGCGCCAGTCTAAAGGATAAAAAAAGATTTGCTGGAAATGAACGTATCTACATGTTCATTGGCTACGTACAATTGTGCTAGTGGCGCCTCTAGTGGTAAAACATTGCAGGATTATCTCCTATTGTTTATCGTGTGGTCAGTAGTCAACATAATGTCAGTGGTGTTCAACCGCCCGTAAGCCACCGACATGACTTTACGACTGCTGTCGAACGACAACCGGTACAGACTGTTTAACGTGCTCACCGAAGCACAGTGGAACTCAGATGATATGTGCCACTAGCAGTCACCCATCCTGGTTCTGACCTACCCCAACGTGGCTTAAAACTAACACTAAAAACTAAAAATAATGTGGCTTAAAACCAATGAGAATGTATAAACAGAACCATAACACCTGCATAGAATGGCTATAAGTTGCGCCCTCTGTGTTTCACATATTTTAGTCTAAGTTTGTAATGTAACATTTTTTTGTGTGTACAATGAAGAGTTATAATGTTATAACTCTTAATAACAATAATGTTAAAATGATTTAATGAAAAAAAATTGAAAATACCTTCATCCTGTCCATCTGTTTGTAAGCAATAAGGAAAAAAAAATAGTTACCGCACAATAATCCATAATCATAACATCAACAATGAATAAGACAACAATTCTGTTCTGTTCTGTTCTAAGAAGATAATAGATGTCTGTGCCCTTTCGACGCAGAACGCCAAAAACGCAAAACGCCAAAAACGAAATAATTGGCGTTCTGCGTAATTAAAACTTTACTTACGCAGAATGCCAAAAACGCAGAACGCCAAAAACGCAAAACGCCAAAATCGAAATATTTGGCGTTCTGCGTAATTGACTTCTCGTTTTCAATATTTTTATTGTATCGGTACCCTTTGTAAAATAAAGTAGGAAAATTCTTTTGATTAACCGTGAAAATAATTTCTTGTGTTTCAGACATATTTTCAAACACAACACAAACTTGAGACTGAATCATATTTTGTCAGTTGTCAGGAAAAACAATATCGTTAGTTTTAAGTGGCCAGCAATATTAAGAACAGGAGAGATAAAACCTCTACAAACAAGTAGTAATAGGAAGTGGTTTGAAGTGGTCGTAACGAAAGGACAATGATTAATTGCAATTCCACATGTTATACCGTACATGTACATAGTAGATGATGTAACAGACACATGGACCGTGTAGGGCATAGACATTTGGAAGAGGGAGAGACCGACATCCGCACGTCTATAGTTAATAATTAAATCTAGATACATACATATTCTGACACACCTCTTTCGCCTCATCCACAGCCATTCGTCGTCTTTTTTGGATGGCTTTTGGCATTATGCGTATTTGGCATTTCGCGTATATTACTTTTGGCATTATGCGTATTTGGCATTTCGCGTATTTGGCATTTTGCGAATTTGGCTTTTTGCGTACAAATTTTCGTTTTTGGCGTTTTGCGTTTTTGGCGTTCTGCGTCGAAAGGGTCTGTGCTGCCATGGCAACGATGTCAAATCACAATGACACTTCCATACGATTTCTATACGCTGGGTCGATGACATCTGACGATATGCAGGACGGAATTGGATGGAGCTCAAGATCGGAGGAGATTGAGGAAAGGTGAACTGGCCTTTATACAAAGCTTTATGCATACTACTGAAATAGTTAATTATTGTTTCAAAAGATGTACTGCTGATTACTTCTTACGCCGCTTCTTTTCTTACAGCTACAGCGAGGTAGAGTAAAAAAAAGACTGTAAAAATGTACCTAAGGCATGTACTTAGGTACATGCAATTTTTAAAAAAACTTGTTGCCGGATGTAAGATATGCTTGCTTGCTTATCGTATGGTTAGTGACCAATCTATTGTCAGAGTGGTTCAGGCCGCCCGTAGGCCTCTGACATGGCTTAACGATTGCTGTCGAACGACAACAACCGGGACCGACTGCTTAACGTGCTCTCCGAGGCACAGAGGAGCTCAGATGAAGTATACCCTGGCGATCACACATCCTGCTACCGACCGCGCCCAACGTTGTTTCACCTGCACGATCACTTTCGGCCCGTTCTCTCAACTAGGCTACAAGCTCCTCAGATATGCTACCATGATGTTGATACGCACCAGGGCCTTGGAGCTCTTCTTGTTGACGCTGAGCTCCTCCTGGCGCTCCTTCTCCTCAACCTCCTCCAGTTTGATGAGGAAGGCGTCCAGGTCCTCGCGCCACAGCATCGTCGACGTTTTCGCTCTGGAAAGTAACACGTCGTTATATTTCTGTACTGCTGCCTTCACGACGCTGTTTGGCGTGACAGGCCAGTAATGATTATTATAGCATGACCACAAATGCTGTACTGCGCCTTGGGTTGCGAAAGACGTGCGGGGGAGGGAAGTGGGCGGGCCTCACCGAGTGGAGCCCCCCGCGTCTCGCCGCTACCTAAGGCGTTGTACCGCGTTTGTGGTCAAGCTATACAAGATTGTTATCTACGAGTATATCATAGCATAAACTCGTAATTTAAAAAAAAAAACCTGAGACTTATCATTGTGGAGATCCCCTTACTTTTTTTGGTCATCATCAGGTCCTCAAAGTTATACATGTGGGAAGATCAGGTGATCTTTGAATTTGAATTTCCAAGATCCTGGAGAATCTTTGATGTCACAGATGGGATCTCTAGAACGGTAACACGTTTACTTAAACATTTGAACTTAAATCACCTGTTACCGTTCTTGTGATCCCATCTGTGACATCAAAGATACTCCAAGATCTTGGAAAATAGAAATTCAATTTTTATCACAATCTTGCGGTTGCTAGAACATTCTCACAAGTAACTACTCACTTGAGTGCTGTGAGCTCGGTCAGTTTCTGATCCCTCTGTTTGAGTAGCTCGTCCTTCTTCTCCTTGGTGAGCATCCACATGGACATGCCGAGCAGGTAGTTGAATTTCTTGACCTCCTTCAGCTGCTGGAATGCTTTATCTGCAATGTACAGTGAGTACAGCCTTAGAATATTGTTGAGAAGTGAATGTGATAGAGAAGTGACCTAGTCGATAAATGAAGAATAAATATTATAATAATTACCGAGAATATTCATTAAATTCGCCATACACTTCTGTACCTTTTACATAATATATTTGACAATGGAAGTGATCCTCAAAAACGTTTCATTTTCGAGATACTTGCTATTTTATTTTACTAAATTTAATGGAGTTACACAATGTGTAAGGGTCTTTATTTATGCCCGTAAGAAAACCTGAAACAAAACAATAACAAACTATTTACCTTTCGTTTGCACATGTCGTTATTATCTTACGTCATGATTGTCAAGTTTAAATTAATCAAAATGCGACGTTGCCAGCTCGGATAAAGAGTATGGCATACTAGGTAATTTAAAGCAAGGCATTTAGTTTGTATGAAAATAAAAATATGGAAAATTACTACTTCGATGTTCTGAGTAGTGTCGGAAGTTAATGTATAACCAAAGGAACACCTTGTATTTTGGTCAGTGTATTTAACAAGAGTCTTTAACCAGTGCGTCCTACCAATAATGACATACGGAGCCGAAACGTGGACACTGACGGTGCGACTGGTTCACAAATTAAAAGTCGCTCAGCGTGCTATGGAAAGAGCTATGCTCGGAGTATCTCTGCTGGATCGAATCCGAAATGAGGAAATCCGGCATAGAACAAAAGTTATCGGCATAGCTCATAAGATTAGCAAGCTAGCTGAAGTGGCAGTGGGCCGGTCACATCTGTCGCAGAACCGACAACCGCTGGGGTAGACGAGTTCTGGAGTGGAGACCGCGTTTGGGCAAACGTAGTGTGGGACGCCCCCCTGCTAGATGGAGCGACGATCTGCGCAAGGTGGCTGGCAGCGACTGGATGAGAAGAGCCGAAGATCGGGCTCAATGGCGCGCCCTGGGAGAGGCCTATGTCCAGCAGTGGACTAGAGTAGGCTGCTGATGATATTAATCTCTGTCGCCAAAACGATGGAGCAAGTGCGCTCTCGTGTGGAGACCCCGAATGGGAAGAAGCGTGGGCAGACCACCAGCCCGTTGGTTCGACGACATAAAGAAGATGGCCCGGTCTGGACGAGAAAGACAGACCGGGCTGTATGGAGACAGATTGGAGAGGCATATGTCCGACAATGGGCGTGTGTATGCTGATTATGAAGAAGATATAAATGAAGATTGTATAGGGCTTCATCTCTTTATATTATACCTCATTGCCTACAATACGAAACAATTTCATACAGGTCGATTATCTAAAGCTGGCACGTAGAACACATTCACACATTGCGTTTGTGCAGTGTCTGTGAATAAGCACGCGGCATGACGTCACACTGCATACGCAACATGAAAAGTCTCTCTGTCCCACTCGCACGCGGACAAGCTTATAAGCGTGACTGAGATGGTTATTGTTTTGTTTTTACTACTATTAAGAACTACAGTGAGATGTTTACAAGTTTAAACCGGTTAGCGCTCAGTCACCCGCCCGACGCGCATTATTGTAAATATTGTTTATTTTGAGATTAGAATACAAAGTCTTCTGAAACAATTGGATCTTGCAAAACATAAATATAATATTTCTACAATTATCCCATTGTTTTTTTTATACATAGCCCACCCAACTAATTGCTACATACTGTATAATGAAATTGCATTGGTGTGAGTACTGTAAACGTGCCAGCTTTAGATAATCGACCTGTACTGCATATCAGAGCGAGAAGCGTACGCTGGGTCATGTCTATATCAGGGCGAGAGCGGGGTGACGGTGAGCTAGCGGGGCGATACGCCTGTTCACACTGCAGGCGAGTACAGACTGCCAGAGAAGTGCTTAATAATAATAATAAAAATTTCTTTATTAAGGCATAAAACCCATTGGTTTACAAAATAATAATAATTAAATTATAAAATTATAAAACATACAATGAAATAATAATAATAATGTAAAATAAAATAAAATAATATAAAATAAAACGTAAGGTACATACATCTACTTTCGATTCCCATCACGCTGCACGGACACCCAGTGCCTCAGGATGGGACAGTTCAGGTACCCACTCAGCGTACGGAGAATCTCGTTACAAGACACATCGAGATGTTGCCAAAAGGACGCAACACGTGATCTCATGATCGCGTAGAAATCAGGAACCATAAGTTGCTAGTAATGTCCTTGATACGTTTCGTGAAACTGATATCATACCTGGATCAACGGGCTTGCCCTTGGCGTCCTCGGGTTCCAGCTCCTCTTCCGACTCCAGCTGGTCGTCCTCGAGGGCCGTCAGACCTTGCATCTTGGAGGCGCGCTTCTTCCACTCCGCGATGGGGTCCTGGGCGTATCCTGTAAATATTACGGTTAGTTAGACATGTTATTATAATTAATAACGGATGATCACTGATGAAAATCAGAGATGAGTAATCCGTAATTTTAATTTCGAATGTCTCACAATAGATTCAATTCTAAAATAGACAGATGTTGCTTATAGCACATAGCCATAGCACTGAGCCATGGACTTCTCTTGATGAGCTCTTCGACCATGGCCTTCCGTTTCTTGTTCTCGACCAAGAGCGCCTTGTCGCACTTCTCCTGGATGAAGCGCACCTGGTTGGACAGCCTGTCAGCCTCCCTTACGCCTCGACTAGTATTTGAGGCGAAGCGATAGTTGTTACGCCTCAATGTTGACACCTCAGGCACCTACAGCGGCCTGTAGTAGTACTTACGCCCAAAGGCAGAACTTACGCCTCGGTGTAGTACTGATACCTTAAGATATTACTGAGGGCTCAAGATATTACTGACGGCTCAAAACACCGCTGCCACAAACTCACCCCTCTTGATGAGCTCTTCGACCATGGCCTTCCGTTTCTTGTTCTCGACCACGAGCCCCTTGTCGCACTTCTCCAGGATGAAGCGAGCCTGGTTGGACAGCTTGTCAGCCTCCGCCTGCAGTTGGCCTTCCAAGTAGTCCTTACGCCTCGAGTAGTACTTGAGACGGAGGTCGTAGAATGTGCGGAGGATCTCTTCTACTTTCTCGTATCTGCAGGGAAATGGAAGTTATTAGAAGTCTGAGTATTATTGCTCCCATCAGTGACATGATGTGGACGATGAGAAACAAAGGTGTCGACAACCTCAGGGCTAGCATTAACGTGGACGATGGTTGATTTCTAATTTTATCGCCCCCGGTAATAGGTTAAAATAAAACGCCTGTTCCACATATCCCTACTGATCTATCCCTACTGGTAGCGAAGAACGGAATTTTTTTCCACTTTTTACTACTAAGGGAGATACTTTTCCACTTATCTTCACTCACTCTAATAAGCCAGGAAATCGGTATCGTCACATTGAAAATGTTTAAGTGCTTCTTTAAGTGTTTTGTTTATTACAATGATTCAAATTGAAATCTGAAATGGTTACTATCATTTTAATAAAGCCATATGGAAAAGGGGAAGACAACTGAAAGTAACTAAAAACAAAGACAAGAAAAGAATAATAGCGCTAAGCGCGACTTTACCGCTGTTGCCTTTGGATAAAATACAAGAAGGATGGTCATTCATTGAGAGTCAGATTTTAGACGATTTCAAAATGGCTGCTTTTAAAAAATATTTTAAAACAACTTGGCTGAAGAATAACCAATTCCAGAAACAGTGGTGCGTGTTTGGAAAAAGGCACAGAACTAATAATTTCGCAGAAGCCTGGCATTACAAAATCAATAATAAGAGCAACAGAAAAACGAGTTTATACGCATTGTTGAAATTATTGTCCAATCAATCAATTGTTCAAGAAAATCGCATCAAATCTATCACGAACCATTTGAAAATGAAACCGCCAAAAAGAGAGACCATGTGATCCGTGATTGCGTGATTCAAAATGCACAAATGCAATTGGTCACAGGTGATATAACGGTTGGACATTTTTTAGATAAAGTTATTTTTTACTGATTTCAAAGAAGACTAATTATTATTGTTACAATACAGGATTTTCTCAGGAATGACCTGTACACCCACCAGCTTCACCCACTTACGTACGTGCCTGTACTTTAACTTAGTAGAAATAGGTGGAAGTAGAATTTCCATTTATCTCCCCTAGTAGTAAAAAGTGGAAAAAAAATTCCGTCCTTCGCTACCAGTAGGGATAGATCAGTAGGGACATGTGGAACAGGCGAAATAAAATACAGTTCGAATATCATGCCAAGAATTCCGCGCTTCGCACTTGCAGCCGCCCAAGTCGCTTCATATTGGCACGCTATTTTGAACCGTGTTCAAGGTTTAGTTTAGTCTTATCACACTTATCTCATCTTATCGCTATCTCACGCATACAAACTGACACACCCTCCCTGACATCCACAACACACACTCAGACACACACACACACACACACACACACGCACGCACACAAACACACACAATATGTATCACAGGTCATTAGTGCAATTTATTTATTTCTTTTTGGCAAATTCTTACCTAAATTCTTCACATAAGTATTTAATCTATTTGATGTTTAGTTTTTAATTTTAATTATTATTATTTTTTACCCACTATCACTATCGCTCCCACTAACATCTTGGGATAAGGCGGGAAATGAAAAACAGCGCTGCATATTTGGTACCCGAGTATTTGTTGACTTTCCCCCCTTTTGCCAAATATACATTACATATAATGCTTTGGTATAGTGCTTTGTACTATAATTTTAAATTTATATGATTTGGCAACAAATGTATTTCTATTTCTTATTGAAGTAAGTCACCGCCCGCCGCACCGCCACTCGTCTAATAAATGCTGGGCCTAAGACCTTAGATTTGGTTGGACCTCACTTGACCGCACGGAACCCTATTTCCACAGATAGGTCCGGGAAAATAGAGTTCCGTATAGTTTCAATTTCGTCTCTCAGGAACATCGTTCGCTAGAGCTAGAAAGATTGTTTCCAAGGGCCCGTAATCTTCGGCATCGGCGGGCTGATTCCGTGGAAGCAATCTAGTAAGCAATCTAAAAAGTAAATACGGTTCCGTGCGGACATATGAGGTATCGTTTACTTGTTGAGGCAGTTGAGGTGGTCGAACGCGTTCATGCAGGTCATGGAGATGGTGGTCTGCAGCTTGAACACCTTGTGGATGCCCTCGGCCTCCACCTCGGGCAGCTTGCCTGGCAGCAGGCTCACCACGAACCGGACCGTCGTGTCCGTGTTGTATTCCTGGAATCATTTCATTTCGTTTCATTTATTTTGTCATTGTGTGACAGTTTAAATTTTCGTGGTTATTGTCATTACTTTACACGAGATTCTTACCGCGATTTGGGGTTATTTTAGGGGTTTTTATATTTGGGGGTTTATTAAAGAAGCGTCAGTGCTTCGCTCGCGTGCAGTTCGGACGCATTTCAGTTGGCTCGCGCGGCGATAAAATGGATAATTAAAAGTGTCATGATTAACACAACAAATCATTATATGAATAATGATGAAACCGGCAGCTGCATGTGTATGATGGGAAACATCCATGGAACCAACTCATGGATCGCCTGCGCGCGCAGCTGCTGCGCTGTATTAATAGGTGGTGCTAATTTTTGCTCGCGAGCCAAAATACAGGTTTGCCGCGGTCGAACATTGTATTGCTCATAACATATTATTGCTCGCGTGGCAACCGCGCGTAATGCGGACGCAGCGTATAGGTCATACATTAGATCATATGATCAAACACAATTTCACCCAAAGGGATTAGGTGACTTCCTCATAGATTAACAAGTTTGATAACTGGTTATCTACAAGGAGAAATATTTTATCTTAAGTAACCACTTTGTATGGACTTATTCGTTAGGCTTATTGGTTGGGGACAATTTTTTATTTATCCAGTAGACAAGCGAATGGGCAACCTGGTGGTAACAGTGACTAGTTGCCCACAGACATAAATAAACTATAAATATTTATATTTGTACAATTTCGCTGTACAATTAGATGGCTTCAAAAACCCTGCCAACCTTGAGAACTTGGAATACCTCATATGTAATTACGCTGACACTTTTACCGTTCCCATCGGAACACAAGCATCGCTGTTTTGCGGCAGAAATAGATACAAACGAGGGTGGTCACTTAAAACTTGGTTCTATAAAGAAAAACAATAAGGTCCTAGGTAGGTTGTAAAAGTAGTACTCTAACACAACATAGCTACCAGTTCTGGTCCTTAGGATTGGTCAGATTTTTTTCAAAAGCGATCTACCGATTTTTAAGTCACTGACACGGTAAAAGTCAGCCTCGCAAGGCAGCTCGCTCAGTTAATACGCGATGCTTGCTTGCTTATGTGGCCAACCTAATTGTCAGAGTTGTTCAGGCCGCCCGTAGGCCTCTGACATGGCTTAACGACTGCTGTCGAACGATAACAACCGGGATCGACTGCTTAACGTGCTTTCCGAGGCACGGAGGAGCTCAGATGAAATATGCCACTAGCGGTCACCCACCCTGGTGCCGACCGCGCCAACGTCGCTTAACCTGCATGATCACTTTCGGACCGTGCTCGCAACTAGCTCCTCTGTACGCGTACGTACGTACGCGATTAAAGACAGTAATGCACTCACCCTATACTCTTGTATAAGCGGCTTCACTTTGTCGGTCCCCAGCATGGGTTCCAGAACATTCTCCTTGTAGTTCTGAGTCCACGTGCCGACCGGCAGCTCCGTGATCTCAATCTTATCGCCGGGCAAGATGGCCGCCTCGCCGGAAATTACGTATTTGTCGCTGAAACCCTCCACTGTGCCGCGGAAGTTTTTGTACCAGGGGTGCATGATTTGTGGTTCTTGGCCGTCAAGCATGCGCCTGTGGATTGGAACGATATTGAATTAGAAAACGAGGCCTTTAAAAATAAATACAGACTGATATTGCCAGTGATTGAAAGTGACCTACGTGAGTTACACAGTGACTTGACAGGTTAAGGCTGATCTAATGAAGTGTACGTTCCGGTGTTAACTTACAGTATATTTTTGACGATATCCTTCGGGTTGTAGTTGGGGATCTTGGTGGACCAGCCGGTGCCGATGCCTTCAGCGCCGTTGACCAACACCATGGGCAGGATGGGGATGTAGTGGCACGGCTCGATTTTTTGGTTGTCCTCGAATTCGTGCTACAGAAAAAGAAATACAGTGTGCGAACTGAGAATGGCTAAAATTTTCTTATGCAAGTTTTTTTACTTTTGTAAATAGAGTACGAAGACGACAGTTCATCTGATGGTAAGTGTACACACCGTCAGTTACAAGAAATGTCCTAAGAATTCTTCCTCGATTAAAAGATACCCTTTTTTTCTGTAGAAAGAGATGTCACTATACTTTAGTGTAGGCAGTATTTTAAGGAGGGTGTCGCCTAAAAAGTACAACAGCAGATAAATGGTCCCCATAAACTGCCCCCATCTCACTCATTATGGTTTGAGGAGATTTTCCTTGCTTGGTAAGGAACTTGATTACAGAACGATGTTCAATTTGCTCCATAGTTTTAGTTTTCTTCCGGATTGAGTTGTTTGCAACGAAAAACGTCATAAGGCTGAAACTTGACATATATACCTCTAATGAGTTCCCAATTAATAAGATACTAAGCGAGTGAACCTACCCCTCCCTTCCCCTACCCCTTTTGGAGCTCCCCTCGTAACTTGAAACCATTTCTAACTAGATCACTTGTCAACTTACCACGAGCAATGGGTCATTTCTAACTAGATCACTTGTCAACTTACCACGAGCAATGGGTCATCATGCGGGTGGAATATGAGCCTTGTCAATGGCGACATAAGAGTGAAGATGTATCGAGGGCTGGCCGAGTCCTTGCCGCCGCTGAGTCGCGTACCAAACTGGCCTCGAGGCTCCAGCAAGTTGATGTTGTTGGAGCCCACGTAGTTTTGTGCTAAGTTCACGATCGTCATCGCTAGGGACTGCTCGCCTGTGGAAGAACATTTGGATTTACCTCTTGTCGCAATAAACTAAAGGACTTTCTAATAACTAAATGCTTTTACTCAATAGACCAGTTCTTAAATAAAAAATAAAAATCTTGCAATCTGCTATTATTGAATTATTTTATTTTTATACATTTTTTTAGAAAAGACAGATATTCCAAATTCCGATATTTACCACTTATTTATTGACATCTTGTAATTTTAATTTCAATTCAATTTTATTATTCAAATTTAATATTTAATTTATAATTTAAGCATTATAATAATAACGATCCAGCGCGGTAACGCTGCAAGCGTTATGGGCACCTTTCGATCGGGAGCGGCAAGGGGGAGGTTTATATTTGATTTAGTTATAATATTATTATATTTTGTGACGATTTATATGAAATGAATGATTGTATTTTGATAAAATATATTTATATAACTCATTTAATCATTTATTTTAATTTAATCTATTTAAAATTGCTATGTCCTATCGCGGCTCATGATTGGTGCTATAATTAGTTTTAAGACCTTGTAATACCCATGAAAGCAATAAAATTAATGAAAGGAATTGATTATAATTTTACATATTATTTATAGTCTAAGTTACATGCCGTGTCGTACCGGCCATAAAGAATAACACCACCTCAACTCTTCCCGTGGGTGTCATACGAGGCGGGCGACTAAGGGTCTTAGTTGATACTATTCTACACCTAGTAGACGGCGATAGGCTCGCCACCTATCACGTTTGCCACCAAGGTGAAGGTGGTTCCTCTGTCTACTCGGGGATTATTGACGTGAGAGCTATGCTATAAGTTACAGTGGTGCAGCTGCCATTGTAACTATTAAATGTTGGAATGGAAATTAAAATTGTTTGCGAATTTTGAAATCGATCAAATATTAATTTGAGTTTCATTGTGTGAGATTGTGCTGCATTATTTTCTATTCGCACACAGTGGCGTGAGGTTTGGTGCCGGCTTTTACGGGAATTTTGTTGGAAGTTACTTGTCTAGGTTATATCAGTTTAGGCGGACCTGAGATCCAGAAACAAAAACAACAACAAGTTGGGCTTTCTTCCAAGCCACACTTTAGACAATGTTGCGTGTGAAATAACTGCATTACTTACAACTGTTTACAAAAGCAAATATAAATCTAGGACCCTTTTTAAGTCAGAGCAAGAATAGTCTATGCCACAAATTATATGCATCGGAAGCACTAACCGTGATGGTAAGCTGAGTGTTCGGCCACTGAACCAGCCAGCTGAGCCACTTTGACCTCTCGTTTGTCGTTACGTTTTATGCACGTGAAGATCACCTTTCGTTGGCCAGGCTTCAGGCCATCTATCATTGAGGGGATTGATCTGAAAATTAGAACAAAACTTATGTGAAAAACACCTAAAAAATTAATCGACGATATGCTTACATAAAGGAACTCGATCCCTTTAATTAGAACTGATTTATTCATTTTATTATACATCCAACAAAAATGGGGGATGCGCAGTGACAATTTTCGGGTCTCAATCGAAGTGCGGGACGCGAGGGGCCGCGCGTAACCATAGCATTTGACAATGTACCTGCGCGGAACAACCGCCATTTTTATTCAACTTATATGCCGCGGATAATACATACCTCACGTTATCGCCGTTTGAAAAGAGTACCAGCTCTAAATTAACAAAATCTGAATATGTAACGGCTTTTGTTTCTTTCGTGTACAAGTATCGTTCTGGCAGACCGATCTCCTTTCTCCGTTTGACTTCATCCATATGGCTCGTCAACCACTCCTTACGTTGGTCCGCTCCTTTCTTAGCGAACGCCAGTTCTATGTGATGATCGTCTGTGGCACCGGCATACTTAAAACGGATCCTATGGCGCTCCATATTTTGGAAATATTCTTTAGCCTCCTTCGATGTGGAGGTACCCAAACCTTTGTAGTATTTGATATTATACGTGTGATGGTTTTCAGTTTCCTTCTTCCATTCCTCAAATTCTGGCAACGAATAGAATGATAACTCTTTGTCTTTCTTCGTGGCTTTCACAATTGGAGTAATAAACTCCTCTAAAAATGGCAGTTTTAACAATTCAGGCCAATTGTGGTGTATAAAATTGATAATTAGGCCCTTGATATGTGAACCGTCCTGATCCTGATCGGCCATGATCATCACTTTGCCGTATCTCAATGATTTCAAATCATCGACCGAGTTATATTTCTTTTTGTACTGTAGCCCCATGATTTTGATTAGGTTGTTAATCTCAACATTTTCAAGAACCTGCTTGTGAGATGCGTCACGAACGTTTAACGGTTTACCCTTCAATGGAAACACTCCATAATGGTCCCTGCCAACAACACTGAGTCCTGACACAGCCAAGGTCTTGGCCGAGTCTCCCTCAGTGAGAATTAGAGTGCAGAGATGGGCATTCTTCGTGCCAGCATCGTTGGCATCCTCCAATTTGGGAATACCTTTCAGTTTGCTCTGTTTCTTACCAGATGCCTTCACTAGTTCAGTTTGAGCCTTGAATTTGGCCCACGTCAAAACAGATTCGACCAAGCCACATTTGGCCACAGCGGTCACGAATTTTTCAGAATAATTACATTTTGATCCAAAGCTTTTGGCTTGGAGAGTCATGTTCTCTTTAGTTTGAGAGTCAAAGGTTGGGTTTACTATCAAGCAGTTGATAAACAACCACATATGATTTTTAACCTGGAATGGTTTTATATTAACACCACCCTTGTTCTTTTTCTTAATGACTTCTAGAACATTTTTTACAATGCTGTCAGCCACAGAGTCAATGTGTTTTCCACCTTTTGTCGTAGCAATAGAGTTGACAAAGGAAACTTGCTGGAATCCTCTATCCGAGAGAGTGAGTGCTACCTCCCATCTGTCGTTTACTTTCTCATAGACAACTTTCAATGGCTGTCCATTCTCATCTTCTTTACCTTTAATATATAAATCGACATAGTCTTTGAATTTGTTTATTTTTAATCTTTCGCCATTCAAATATACCTTTACGCCCGGCGAAGACGCAGCCACATCGTACGCTCGTCTGGACATTAAAGAGACAATGTCATCTTCCAATTTCTCCATTTTAAACTTAGACAAGTCTGGACTAAAAGTCACTTTTGTGAAGTCGTCATCCTTGCCAGATTCCTTAATTTTTGGTTCAGAAGCTTTAGTCATGTTTGAACCCCAGGTCTGCTTGAAATGCTTCTTATATTGCTTAGAAGCAGTTTCGACTGTGAATTTGGTCGAGAAAATGTTACATAACTTGGCACCATAACCATTTCTACCTCCTGTCACTTTTTCTTCCTCATCATTGTAGTTGGAAGACGTCAGTAAATGTCCGAATATCATGGTGGGGACATACATCTTCTCGTCTTTGTGCATGACCACTGGTATGCCACAGCCATTATTGTAAACAGAGATTGTGTTTGACTCCTGGTTTATTTCAACTCTAATGACATCCATCTTAGGGTCCCTTTGTTTGTTGTCAGCCGCATTTACCAAGATTTCATCGTATATTTTGTAAAGCCCTGAAAAAATAAAGCAAAGTAACAACATTATTAAAAATATTAACCATTGCCAAATAATAAATAAATAAAATGAAATGTCTATAGCCAATAATCACGTCAGTTAGTAATTTTTCGTTTTTTTTTTCTCTAATATTAAGTGCTTCAAGTTTGAAATTTTTTATATTGAATCAAAAATGAATTATCAATGTCCAAGCAAAATATTATAGCACACATTGATTGTTAAACAAATAGATTCATAATTAGCAAATTAGAAATTTCATTATAACTTATAAATTGATTTATGCTCATACCCGGCACAAATGTCAATTCCCGCTGCACCATACACTCCTTCGACTTATCGAAGACCCACATGGTCTCGCAGGCCCGCTCAACGGACCCTATGTACGTGTCCGGACGCAAGAGGATGTGCTCTAGCTGAGATTTCTTCTGGTATATCTTCTCGATCGCGCCCTTGCCGCCCTTGGCAGGTGCGGCAGGGGCAGTGCCGTTCTGCATGGGGGTGTTCATTTTGTTAAACATTGCCTGGAAAATTTCAAAGTAGTCAGTGGAAGTATTAAAAGGAATATGACTAATTTATTAGGATCTTATTACATAATCACTTATAGTAAGGCCAGCGAGACGAGATAAAGAACGTAAACAAACTTTCAGGGGTTCATAACATTTTAAATTGTGGAATTTATATTTAACAAAATAACTACAAATTTGAAAATTCTTATACTAATAATCGTCGTCTGCATAAGATAAACTATTATCTTCAGGAGAGTCCGAATATTTTCTTTCACAGGTTTTGGTCAACTTATCGTCCTACACTACATATATTTTTTCAGCAAATTTGACTGAAAGTTTTTTTTGTACATTATGTGCGGAGTCTTTTATTTATTTATATTTTATCAACATCAAAAAATGGTAATAACACTAAAAAAATTAAAACACTGAAATGAATGCTACAATAAAACTAACACTTATTATTATTAATATTGATTAATGAGCAGGCAGCATTAAGCTGATGCGCCCATATCTAAGCTGGTGTATTGTTCAATCGCCTTATAGCACTTAGTCATTGTTCATAGTCTATTAAGTACACCACTACTTATGCACTGTTTAAAAACCTATCTAGTCTATTTTTGAAACTGTTGACTGAAGATGCATCCACGACTTCTTGCGGTAGTGGCAGACATTTCGAGTGCATTGTGAGCAGGAATAAACATGAATCCACAAAATGTGCGGCCCAAATGTTGACAATTCATTTTCCCATACTATGAATCACTCAGGCACAGCCACTTTTGTCGAGAAAAGAGAAAAGGATAGAGATACTAACTCGGTAAAGATTGGTGTGTTTACGATTTTTATCTCTTTTCTTTAGCCTGAGTTTAGTTCAGTAAACATAATATAATAAATATTCTATGGTAAAATCTTTTACAAACTAATATTTTTCCATACTTCTAAAAAGGTTTCTCAAATATATTTTAGTACGTAATATTTTTTTAGTAAATATGATAGTAAGTATAAGTACCACCCTAAAAACATGGTTGGGAAAAAAGGTGGTTTGGTCAGGGTGTCATTAGGGGGGGAAAAATAACATTTATATTTTGACATATTTTTAAAATATTGTATAAGGAGAGCAGACGAGCAAACAAGTCACCTGACAGTGGTAACTTTAGCCATTGACTTATTATCTACAGACCGGGCAGCAAGACATTTTTGTATGAAATCCATTGAAGTTAATTGGGTGGGGTGGGGGGTTTGAACGAGGTACAGTGGAAGGTTCCAACCAAACAAATTTCAACTTTCAAGGGGTAGTTAAAAAGATTTATGTCAGAATGGCTACTGCCAGAAAAGGAATGACAAGTGACATTGAAATTACATGAGGGAAGGTTTCCCTGTGTTCCGCTATTGTGCCATAATATAATGTTAGCTAGAGAATAAAGGGTATTCGATGTGCTGCTAACTTTGAGGGTCTCATGTGCCAGTAATTATTGATGCGCTGCTAACTTTGAGGGTCTCATGTGCCAGTAGTTAAGCTGACTCTCTTACCATTCATTTCAAACTGAAACAGCAATTTGAAATTAAGCATTGCTGCTTTGTGGCAGATATAGGTAAAAGGGTAGCACCTACCCAGGGTCACTTACAATGAGCTGTAGCAAAAATTAGAGAGGTAATGTCTAGATAAGAGTCTACAGAGACTCTGCAGTTCACCAGGATCCCCAAAACATCAAATACTTGCATGTTCAAAAAAAAATATTTATTAATTTACACTTTATTGTACAACACTAGACTTAATAAAAACAATTAAAATGAGACAGTGTACAAAGGGTGAACTTTCCATGTTAAACTCTACTTTCCCTTCGGTTAATGGCAATTTTGAAGATACAAATTCTGCCAAAGACGAGTCAGTCTTGGCAGTAACAAGAGTTGGTTGTTTACAGCATATTATTTTATGTGATAATTTAATTAAAAAGTGTTAATTGTCATTGGCTAAATAACTGAATAATGAAACAAGCATTTATCATTATCTATTTAGAGTGTGTTCCATAACCAGTTGAAATTATTCACATTGATTGTTCCATTGCTTGTGTCAAATAGAAGTTTGATAAATTTACAGCTGTTAACGCGGTAATGGAACATGGACAGTCGGTAACGTGAATTATTTCAACTGGTTATGGAACACTCTTAGAGTTGAAAGACAGCAAGCAATGGCAGGGCCATTTCAATTTATATCCATTCGCCAGCCAGCCCACCTTCCAGAAAACATTTGTGCTCTAAATAATAGTATTATTCTTTGATGTAGGTACAACAAGATACTTGAAAGTGGTCACCTAATACATACAGATGGATAAACAGTTTAAAATTCAACAGAATATGGTAGGTAGGTAGAAAAATTTGATCAATAAAATAAAACAATCTGGTAATTAAGTACATCATCAGTAACTCCGTAGCACAGTCCGTAATAAGGTAGATAAATAATTAGGTACATCTGGAAATGGACCTTCACAAATCAATAGCAACGCGAGTAAATGTTACAGAAATAATTTTGTACAAATTACCTATGAAATGCGACGCTTCAAAATAATACAATTTTTGACCGTTAGCAATCAAAATGCCGCCAAAGGGACTCACCTTTATATCAGCCATCTTGGCGGTGGTGCTGATAAATCTTGTGCGATCAACGCGCAGCACTGCCGCTCGTCCTAAATTATAAACAAATATCAAGCTAATTCCTTTTGTTTTTACAAAACGACATTTTCACAAATGAAAACTGTAAAATCACGAGCGCAACGAAATAACGAAGACGCCAAGAATGACCGTAGACAAGACAAATGTGTTTTTAATAGAGCCGTTCGTTTCATTCCATCTTAGCCTTGGACTACACGAAACCGGTTCCATTCCGGTTCGGTTCACATCACAAAGCGCTGATTTCGATTGGGAGGACGGCGGAACGCATGTGGGAAATGCAGGAAATACTGTTTGTAGGGCAACAGTATTTCCTGCATTTTCCTACAGCTAGACCCACCCAACTACTCTGAGATAATGAAAACTTGAGATAATATAAATAAGCAATTAATCGAATATTCTTTTATAGAAATATGTACAAACAGAAGACGAATTTATTTTTGGCATGCACCATACCATCACCCTCCAACACACTCAGTACCTCACATACACATTAATATCCTCATTCATACAACACAACACGCATCCACTCTTGCTTTCTTCGTCCGTGCAGTCACTGAGGGGCCAGCTGAAAATCAGCGCTATGGCTTGCCTCAGCATAATTATGCTGAGCTGGTGTACCCTTTTTGGCACTGTACCACATCGGATGTTTTGTGCTGTATGTATTAATCTTTGTATATTTGTGTACTTGCTATATTCTGGTGTTTACAGTGCTAAATAAACGTTTTCAATTTCAATTTGACGAAGTTACAATTATTTTTTAAACCTACGTATTAAAGAAATTATAGATTCTATGTCTACGACACCCTCCGGTCCGGGGCGATGCAACTGTTAAGATATTGCAGAAATAAAGTTAAAAAAAGATTCGGTAGTTAGAAACGCTCCAGGATCGAATCATTCTTGGCTCTATACTGGAACTAGACTCGTGAAGTGATGTCCATTGTCCATGTCCATGGCTCAGGCTTGGATATTTTAAATCATACATGTAATTTGGATTCTCACGTGCGCTCCGCCCTCTCTCAATTTGAAGTCAGGGTTTTGTTTATGATTGGATGCATGCAGCGAACCGAACCGGAAAGGAACTGGTTTCGTGAAGTCCTAGCCTGAGGTAAACAAACCCGCGCGGGAAAACGCGCCAGTGCTGGAGAGCCGCCGCTGACTTCAAATGAAGGAAAGTAAGCGCATGTGTGATTTGTTTGTTGCAGCGAACCTAAACGGAAAGGAATCGTGAAGTTTTAGCCTTACACAATCGAAAAGGTATGTATGGTTAGGCTAGGACTTCACGAAACCAGTTCGGTTTACTGCATCCAATCACAAAGCTTTGATTTACAGCGAATCGAACCGGAATGGAAACGACCTTGTTCGCCTGAAAGAAAATTCAGTAATCAAACGAACAGACCCTTAGAAAAAAATATGATTATTGTCTTATGTTCAATGTAAAACTTGGTGAGCGTTCTATAACCAGTTGAAATAATTCACGTTGACAAGTGTCCATGTTCCATTACCGCGTTAACAGCTGAAAATGTTACTTCTATTTAGCACACGCAATGGAACATGTAGGTACCAGCTGTCATCGTGAATAATTTCAACTGGTTTTGGAACGCACTCTTAATTACACCAACAACGCAAAATACAATTGGTTAATCTACAAATCCTTTTGGAAAGTGGTGGTTTAGTGCAGTATCACTTGAAATCTGTCAATGTCAACTGTCAACAGTTGGTCAGCTGTTTGCAATTTTTGAGGTTAGGTTTATTGTGATGGAATTCGAGTAATCCTGAATATTATTGAAAAATAATCCCAGCAAACAAAACAATGTCGCTTTTATCATACGCCTCAATAATTTTAAGACGAGGCACTGCTTTTCACTATCCAATAACGTGTAAAAACTGTATAAGAAGTGTGAAAAAATCATCTTCTAGTTCGGTCACGACGAAAACAATCCACGATGTGAATACAAACGTTGTAAAAGACGTTATATTGTTTAAATATGAGAACCCGAAATTTTTCAAGTATATGAACCTGTTTGCAGTTGTTCAGTACATGTTTTGGACGTATTTGGGTGTGTTTGCCTTCACGTCTCTAAAGGACGCACCGGTAGACCAATCTAAGATTACCGACGACACACCGTGGTTCAGAAGGATAAATCTTGGAGAAAATAAGTACAGGAATACTTTGGGAGCAATAGCCGTCCTTGTTGGTAAGAAATTGTGCTCTTAAATCTAGGCAACACTAAATAAATAAAATTCCATGAGACTATAGGGAAAGCAATACATTTGCGGCCCGGTAATCGACATCCCCAAAATGTTGATCCCTTGTAACTGATATCATAAGTTTCGAATATCTTTTTTGCCATAATTCTAAGTTTACTCCCTTGGATACAGTTTTGTGCTTTCTGCATACCTGGTCATTTTTCTGTGTAATATTACCTCATTTTCTTTCAGGCACAGGCTCTCTAGGCATGATTTGGATGTATACTCTCAAATCTGTCCGCTACTTAATACTAATCAAAGGCGGAAGGCAACTAACCTTCGTCACCTACACACCTTTTGGCAGGAATCGCATGATGAACGTTCCTTTAGAAAATGTCTGCTGCAAGGAAACCCGGTCGGCGGCTAAAGTGCAACTGCCGCTAAAGGTGAAAAACACATGGATGCATTTCATGCTTGATATGAGAGGAGAATTCAAAAATCCCATCCTATTTGATTCAACCGCTGGGTTGTTTAGGAAATGGTGAGAATTTTGTGAACCTTTTATATGAAGTGTAGTGTGAAATATGTAGATTTTGTGTAAGTAATAACGGCTTGGTGTAAGAGTAATGGATATTTGAATTTTAAATATATTTTTATGGAAATTACACAAATTAGGCTGTCTCAGTATAAAACACCCATCGTCAAAAATTAAGATATATTTATATTTTTGATTATTATTTCAGGTGGATAACCACAGGAAAATAGTAATGAAGATATTTGTATTCATTAGAGTTCAAATTATCAAAATTAAAATGTGTTTTTTTAAATACCTACTTATTTTAATTTTTGATTGTGGCATATTCCGATTCTGGAATGGAGTAATTGGTAGTGAGTTAGTTAGTAGTGATGTTAGATCTTTTACCTACTACATGACTGCGTACCATCAGCTTATTTGTATTCTATGGAGGAGATGAAATAAAATGCCTCTTATGAGATTTATCAGAAAAAAATGTTTATTTAATTTATTTATAATTAGAAGTAACGGAAAATTATCTGTCTCAACGCAACACAATATAAACAAGAAGTAAAATTTATAACAAAATAATAAATTTTCTCTATTTACACAGTTTCATTCAGTACTTACTCACTGCTAGGCGCAAAAGCCGAACGCTAAATCAATAACCGTGCCCAATATTTTCCAAACCGTGGAAACTTACAAATCATGCTCTACAGTATGACAAAACTAGTTTTGCAGAAACAACATAACTTAATTAACGCGTATAAAATACACCAAGGCAATTAAATTAACAAGTTTTCAATTGAGGACCGAAACCGGTTACCATGCTTTTTACAGCACCTGCAAAATTGAACACATAATGCATGCCGATAAGGTAGAATCTACAACAAATATTTTTGACAAATACTGGTATAAATACTGGTATTTGACAAAATCATTCCTAAGGCCCATATTACACTATCATTTATCTTGGATCATTTAAATGATCATATATTTTATCCAAGATAATTGACTATTTGAGTCATATCTGTGTATTACACTATCAAAGTTCTTTGATCCTATTTTACGTCATATGTGGTTGCAATGGAGGAAGCGTCGGTGGTGTGCGCTACTATTGCTTCGGCAGTGTCCGTTATTTTACTATTAAAAAAGAGAAAGAAAAAACGTCAGGGTTACCAGATCTCAGAGAATCCGATTTACCAAAAGACATCGTCATGTTTAGTATGGCTTGATTTTTGTTATTTCAGCAAGATTATGCAAGTATAGAAATAAAAAACTCTTTTTTTATATTTGCTTTTAAATACCAAATGGAAAAAAATAAAAATAACTGGCAGCACTTGTTTCTATGACCGTATTGGATCCAATCTCTCAGCAAATGTCAAAAATCTATGATCAAGGAGAAAATGAATCATATTCCTATATTACATTATCCAATATCATTGACTCATAGATCTATGATCCAAGATAAATGATAGTGTAATATGGGCCTCAGATTGTACCCTACCAGCATGCATTCTGTGTTTAATTTTGTATGTGATGCAAAAAACCTGTTTTGGTCCCTGCTTTCAATTTGGGATTTACGAAAAGTTGTTAAAAAATATAAAATTGTTGCACTATGATGAATACAAAATTGCATTGATATATTAAAACACACATTTAAAATTGTGAATGTTCTGCAAACTTAACATTGTCTGGCTGTAATAAAATGTAGTAGCAACATTTGAGCAACATAATAATATAATGATATCAACTCCGTTTAATTGTCCTTCAAATTGAGATCATCAACAAAATATCATCGTCACACTTCGAATTTTGCGCCCAATATTAAAAAAAAACACAATAAACAATAAAAAAATCTTCAAAGTCTTTGTAAGAATACCTTAGACACGTGATTTTAAAATCAAACTTAAGAATTACAGTATAACGCTTACCGTTCCTAGTCACCTACTGACAATTTCTGATTAAGTCTAGAAATGCTTCAACTAGCTTGCTACAACAAGCTACGTAGGGCCGATGGTAGTTATTTTTAAGCACAGTATTTGTAAATCACAACGTCCAGTCTTCCATTTTACTCATTCTTGATATGTTGCCGAGGTCAATTTTTGTTTATATTATTTTGCAGTGGAGGGAAACCCCATCGGCCCTTAACTATTAAGTACAATATTAGTTTCTGTACATTAAGTCATAAATATTAACGTTCTACCAATAAATTACTTGTTAAGGCTCTGTGTAGACACAGGAAGCAGTGCGTATTTAAAAATATTTGTATTTAAAATATGTATTTGATGACTGCACTCATGGGGTATTAAAAAAATAAAGTTTACGTCACTACAATAAATATATGCATTGTTTTTCCACTGCCTTGCAGTTACTAGTTCCAGATTTCAAGTTACAATATGTTTTAAAATATTTAGATAAATACAGTTAATTTACATGTTTACTTAAAACTGCTGAAAACAAAACATAAAACATGTATACTTTGCATACTATTACATAATATACAAAAATACATATTAATATTCATTAATGTTTTACTTTTGAAATATTAAGGGCGCAAGCCACACCCGAGACGCGGGGCGGCACGACATTCGAACTTTGAACTGTATGTAAATGAAAGTTCACTATTAATTGGCGCAAAATATTTAGAAGCGACGCAGAACGGGCGCTGTCAAGCTTTTGGCCGATATTCTGAAATGAACTTTATCATCGTTTCATACAGTTCTAAATTCGATGTTGGCCGCTGGCGTCGCGTCGCCGCTCGACGTCTCTTTGATGTGGCCCGCGGCTAACTTACGAAATACCCTACTTTAAACTTTTTTTTAAATAAAAGCTTTTTTAATTTTTACAGCATTAGTTCAAGCGAAGTTCAAACAACTATTCTTCGAGTGATTTCGTTGTAATGAACTATCTACACTATACATGACCATGCTGCCATTTCACAATGCTACCAAGTTTTCCAAATTAATATCCAAAATAGTAAAGCCTGGCACACTCACAATGAAATATTTGAAGAATGACGAAGTAATCTCCATTTTCATGCGCAATTGAAAATGGACTCTAATGACAGAAAAAATTGTCTCACTGTTTGTAATATTCATTATTACATAATAATGCAACCACCCAAACAATTATCTGAGAAAGTCCACAAAATTGTCTCACTGTTTGTAATATTCATTATTACATAATAATGCAACCACCCAAACAATTATCTGAGAAAGTCTACAAAATTGTCTCACTGTTTGTAATATTCATTATTACATAATAATGCAACCACCCAAACAATTATCTGAGAAAGTCTACAAAATTGTCTCACTGTTTGTAATATTCATTATTACATAATAATGCAACCACCCAAACAATTATCTGAGAAAGTCTACAAAATTGTCTCACTGTTTGTAATATTCATTATTACATAATAATGCAACCACCCAAACAATTATCTGAGAAAGTCTACAAAATTGTCTCACTGTTTGTAATATTCATTATTACATAATAATGCAACCACCCAAACAATTATCTGAGAAAGTCTACAAAATTGTCTCACTGTTTGTAATATTCATTATTACATAATAATGCAACCACCCAAACAATTATCTGAGAAAGTCTACAAAAGAATATTTAGAGTTGAAAAATTGGTATTTTCTTTTTTTTTTAATTTGCTTCCTGTATGCAGGTTGTAATAAAAACACAAGGAGTTCAGTAACCACAATTGAACCACTTTTATTCTATGACTTTATGATTTTCGCAAAAAAAACTGCTCCATACTTTTTGTACCGATCAGCTGATCGATTAAGGTATATGAAAAAAAAAAGATTGGAAATGGAAATGTACATTGGCACCCAGCACACGTTACTCATGTCAGTCTCACAAGAAATCAGTCATCCATGAAAATCATATGACGATGATCAAATAATCACAACACAAACACATTTGTTCCTTTTGTACACTAAAAGAATACACGAACGCTTTTATGTATTCACTTTTATACAGTATCCTTTTTATTAAACATAAAGGCTTAGACTTCACGAAGCCGGTTCCATTCCAGTTCGGTTTGTTTCTACAATAACAAAGCACTGATTTCAAGTGGGGTGAGAGTGGAACCGATTAGCTGCAGCGAACCGAACCATGGCTGGAACCGGACTCGTGTAGTCTGAGACAAACAATTGGTCAATTAAATTGTAACATGTAACATTTATAGTCTGATTTTAATGAGTAAACTTTAAATTGTTGCATCTTTCCATACACCAATGATACAATTACAGATTAAAGTTGACATTAGGTAATTTCTATTCAACTCTTCAAAATCAAACTGCAGTCGTTTTAATGATTTATAACATTTTCCTTCAATTCTGAAACAATTGAAGGAAAATGTAGTCCAAAATAATAGGTACTAGGTACAGTAGACTACACATTGATTTACACTTTATGCATTATTAGATCATAGACAAAGATTATTTTAATCGTGCGAAGAGGCTTACGTTATTCTAGGTGTGCCCATGACACGATCTAGAAGATCTATCGACCCTAACCTTTCGTTCGATTATGATCAATGTTTAAATTGTTTAAACATGCTAAGAATGATCTGTAGTCGACTGTACATATTTTTAACACTTAGATGTAATAATTATACACGGTCATATTATTTCCTGCTCAAATTAGCGTGTTAATAATAACTTGTACCTTCCTCCTAACCTTGCCATTAGTCATTCAATGATATTCAAACATAAGTCACATTGAAACTGCAAGTGAATGTATTTATAGGCATGTAATTTGCACATAACATAGACTTAATTTAGTTTGGCCATCGTTTACCATTCCATTACGGAGTCATTCATATATTCACAGTCCGTTTCGATAAGTAAGTTCTGTACACCTGTTATTTTTACCCTAATTTCTTTAGTTTGACCATGGAATTGACCCATTTGTATAACCAGCTTGTTACGTGTTGGTCGCTTTAGGCCAATTTTGAATGATCCACAAGTTCTGACCAACTAATCTTATTGAGTTCCCGTCTGGAATCTGGGGTTCAAATTCTGATTCGCAAATTTGGCAGAGATTTTAGCAGAATGTTGGACAGACAACGGTCAATTCTGAACGATCCACAAGTTTTGAAAAACTACATGGTCTCGACAAGTTTCGATCTGAAATTAAAATGTTTCCGCTTTTGGCCTGAGATTTTGGCCAACAGTTGGACAGACCCACAAGTTAAGACCAACTGATTTTCTCAACGAGTTTCCAATCTTTTGAAAAATGGCCGGAGGTTTTCGTCAACAGTTTTGACCAAAATAAGTTTTCACTTCAAAAGACATTGGTCTTTTCTTCTAAACTTCTTTAGGCGTACCTTGCGTTCTTTCTGAACAGTAAACTAAACTGAACCGTCACGCTCGAGTCGGTGACGCTGAATCGGGTATACTCCAGGCTCCATTCGACATCAAGCGCGCTCGGGTCAGTGACGCGTGTTTTTTTTGTAAGTTTTCACTTCTATCATAAAAGCATACACACTCTTTTTTTAACGTGTTCGAATCTTTCGAAAATTGGCTGCAGGTTTTGACCGACACTTGGTCAGAACAGGATCTTTGGCCGACATGGGCAGGTTTAGTAGCGCGTGAGGCGTCAGTCAGCTATCTCGTTCAGAATGAACGTTCCACAAGTTCTGACCGGTGATCTCGATGAGTTTCGATCTTAAATTGAAATCTTTCGGAAATGGGCCAGAGATTTTGGCCAACAGTTGGGCCAAACAAGTTTAGACCAACTTTTGCCGTAGGTTTTGACCAACAGTTGGGCAGATTCACAAGTTTAGACCAACTTTGGCCGCAGGTTTTGGCCAACAGTTGTGCAGATTCACAAGTTAAGACCAACATTGGCAACATTGGCGTCAGGGATGGCCAACAGTTGGGCAGATCCCCAAGTTTAGACCAACTTTGGCCGCCAACGGTTGGGCAGACAAGGATCTTTGGCCGACGTGGGCGGGTTTAGTAGCGCGTCAGGCGTCAGTCAGCCAGGTACCTCGTGCGGGTGACGTCATCGGGGTCGTCGTCGCGTCCCGGGCTGATGCTCTCGATCTCGTCCACTTCTTCCAGGTTTTTCGTACTTGGGTTGCAGAGCCTGGAATTAAGGCAACATCTAAATTAGGGTAGTTTCCAAGTAACAAATATTAAATACATTTCTTAAAGAAATAGGCTAATTGATGATCAAATGTGAAAACAGAATTAAAATTTGTTGAAAAATAAAATAACTACAAGCAATAAAAAAACAGAACGGTAGAAAGAAACGGCAATAAGTTTTGTGACGTAACTCTTTAGCGCCATACAAGCAGATCCTGGCTGCATATAAAGGACTGTTTTGCGAGATAGGAACAGAGCACCTGTCCAATACTAACTTTAACCATTAATATCTCTGATGTTAGTTGAGATATCGAAAAACTAATTTTAGATCCTTCTTTAGTATGTCCATGTAAGTTGATTGATGCATTAAAAAAAATTAGGTTAATACTGTATTGAAGACAGTAACAGACTTATTTAATTACAGTTATTTCTTACTGATTGCGTCAATAAATTAAAAAAATAAATGAATAATACATTTTTATGGGTTTGATCTAATTCCATTTCAATATAGCTGCAGTGTGCTAAAAGCGGTAGAATTAACTGATGTCTGTTACACGTTTTCAAGTTAGAAAAACAAATCAAAAAAACAAAGTCATTTGGAAAATCCAGATGACTATGCTATCCACTAATAAGTTGTATAAAAATACAGGAAACTATTGAATAAAACTAAAATTATTGATACGGTACAGTCGGCATCAAAAATAGCTAAACAATAATTAATGATGTGTTCATTTAACAAATCTGTACACAGTACGTAAGACACCTTACCTGCATTTGCAACAGACGATGCAGGGTGCAGCCAGCAAGAGGAGTGGACTGGCCACCAGGAGGAGTAGGCCGAACCCAGCAAAGATGCCTACCACCTGTAATTAATATATTACCATCTTATTGCTGTGAAATCTGGTTTTATGTTAGAAGTTTGACGCGTATGTCTGTTTCTCTGTGTCGATCTGGTGTGATAAATCATTATGTGCCTTTTGTATAAGGAGCGCAGATGTGCAAACGGCCTGATAATAAGTGGTAGATAGATAGATAAAATCTTTATCTTTATCTTGTTCACCGTCGCCCATAGAGATATCACCTCACTATAACGTTATTAGAGGGTTTTCATTACGCTGGCTGTCTTATCCTTCAAACTGAAACAGAAATGCAAGCATTGTGCTGCATAGCAGCAGAAAGATAAAGACTGGTAGTACCCCAGGTTGTCTGTCATCTTTAAATGTTTTCTATAAACTTCTGTGATTTAGCCGAGGGGATCGACCCCCCCCCCCCCCCCCCCCCCCAGACTAGACCCTAAAAAAAGTGAAATAGTAAATACCTGAGCGCGATGCCACAGCACGGATGCGCGTGAGTGTCCCAATTTGTTCTTGCAGGGACCTTTATCGTAGTGCCGGAGGAGGAAGTCGTCCTGAAATCAAAGATAAATAATTCGGTTAAAGAGACTGGAAGGAAACTTGGCCCCTTCGATCAACAAGATCGAAGTTCGGGCCCAATGTCTTTTTGGCTCCAAATCGAATAAAGTGGATTTGGTAAATCTTCGTTTGAAACTTAAAAAAATATATTTGCTTCTTAAATTTATACAAAAGCGGTTGAGCTCTAAATCCCACACTAGGATACCCTGTAGGTAACTAAGTATCTTTATGGAGGAACAAATATTAGAACAACAGACTGTTGTTAAATCAGACTAACTTAAACGACGTCTGATTTTAATTTTAAGAGGACTCCATTCAAACAATAATTATTGGAGAACGGAGTCCGAAGTACAATGTATGTAGTTTTTATGGTGAAGGAAAGCAGATACACCACCTGGCATAGTAAGTCACCGTATTCGTCCATAAACATCTCGCCTCACTAAATTGCTAGAGTGTTTTCAATGTGATGCTAACCCTGAGGACATAGGTGGAGTGCCTTTTTGTTACACCTCAGCACAGAAACAGAGACGCTGCTCGCGTTGGTATAGCGTTGTCTCTGTTTAGCTTGCCATCGCATATTATAATTTTATCGTTTTGAAAACAGCAAGACTCAATTTACATTGACGCGGAATGGAATGGAAGCGAATTTTCGCAACGTAATTGTACATAGCATAATGAACTTTATGTCAATTGTGTAACATACAAACTAAAAATGAGCCAAAAAAGAAAAGTAGCTAGGGGAATTCTTGAGAATGCGCGAGGATTCCCTGGAAGACGCGCGACCTCTTTCTTAGCTCGTATTTACTTTGTATGTTACACAATTAACATAAAGTTTATTATGCTATGTACAATTACGTTCCAAAAATTCGTTTCCATTCCATTCCGCGTCAATGTAAATTGAGCCTAATGGTAATGGGTACTTTATATATCTACGTGTTATTGATATAACCAGTGCAAAAATTCTAAAATACACTCACAAAACGGTCCAATTCAATACACACTCTGAGGTCATCTAAATTTATCTCGGAAGTGGTATTTCTGGTATAATGGTAAGGTGTGTGCGACTTATAGCATATGTTAATTTTATCCCACAACACGCTGAGCAAGTTCAAGTAACAGTTAACACTTTAGGGGTGTTCGCGGGCAGATTCTAATGGGAAATAACGAATGAATCATTAGTAATTATGATTTTAGAACTACTAGTTTCAGTATATAGATACCCGTTTCGCAAATAACCGTCCAACACCAACAATTAAATATTGTAATCGCGTCATGATAGATATATTATGATGATAAAGTAGATTTTTTTTCTATAATGAATGGGCCCTGCTAGTGATTTACACTCTGCAATTTGGCCAATGACCGTGTTAGAATCTTGAAAATAACCGGAACGTCTGTTTTGAAAAAAAAACTGTTTACCAACGGCGAGATTAAGGGAGTCGTGTGCACTAGGAATGCCTAGTGTCTTGTATTCCAAGTGCAATTGGAGGTTAGGTTGCCGGATTCACACCATCTGTAGTATTTCACTGCCATTTAACTGTCTTATATAACGTTCACTTAACACGGACGATTTTTAGGTGAAATACACTAGTTTTACGAAAAAAAATAACCACGTAAACAGTTTTTAAAAATAAAATAGGACGAACACGCCATGACAGCATGCAACAACTTAACCGTAATTTTTTTTATTTGGCGGCCTAAACTGACATTAGCACTTGTCAGTTTAGTCCGTCTAATAAAAAAAATCTACTATAGTAAGTAAGACATTAGCGATCTTTCGCGGAAAACTTCTTATTAACATATTTATACAATTTCGTTTGCTCTCCGTTTTGCACCTAGAAAGCGTTACAGTTTTTTTTGTACAGGTTAACAGTTATATGTTTTAATTTGTCTAACATATTATGAAGTACGTACTCCGTTACTTCTGCATACGCTGTTGTTTTCGCTTTAGCAGGTCATTGATCCAGTCAAACTAACGAAACAAAACAGTGTAAACACTGTAATTGTGATACAAGCGCTGAAAGTTAGCGATTGTAAACGAGGTGATTATTTTGAATCCCGAAACTTTAGGAAAGGGAAAGTTTTTGTAGTGGTAGATCCTAATGTGAAGGATCGCCTGGTGTTGCCCTATTATCTATTTCTGTCGTGAAGCAGAGATGCTTGCATTTCTGTGTTTCGGTATGAAGGGTAAGAGAGCCAACGTAATTTCCGGCACATGAGGCAATCCATCTTAGTCCTCAAGGTTAGCAGCGCATTAAAAACCCTCTAATATTAATACAGTGAGGTGAGATGTCTATGGGCGACGGTGACCACTTAACATCAGGTGGCTCGTTTGTTCGTCTGCTCTCCTTATTTAATAAAAAAAAAGGAAATTCTGCCCGAGTTTACAATTGCCTTTCCGCACATGTCGCACAACGTTATTCATCACACTTGGCGAGTAAATGCGCAATATGTGGCCAACATGCCCGCAACACAAGACTCGCGTCTCGACACGACTTTGCAACAATATTTTTTTAGTAAAACGAAAATATTCGGATTCGGAACCGAAACCTGAATCAAAATCTAAATATTTTATTGTTGTAAGCCATGTTCCGTTCCAGTTCTGTACTAGTAACTTTCGATCGACTATACATGTACTGAAATGTAAGAACAAAAAAATATTAAAAATTAAATAGATTATTCACTTATTATAAGGCACAAAAATAGGGTCCTATTTTTTGTGAATAAACTTTTTAATTTTTAATTTTTTTACAAACTAGGTCGTAACCTGTATCTTGGAAGTCGGGACTCCGTCGCACTTTCCGTGCAAGCAAATTACAATTTAATACATTACATTAGTGTAACTATATTCTAAACCTAAAAGGAATTTGGAACCAGTTAATCAAAAGGAATTTAGGAAAGTTAAGAGTGTGTGAGGGTGGGGGTGTGTTAGGTTGTGTGGGAGATGCTCTATATGAGGTGTGATGAAAATTAATTAATATAGTAGAGATACAATTTTATACCCTGACCAGGCACTAGAAAACCCTGTCAATAAGGCGCCATCCATTGGTATTTATAATCTGTGTTATGGAGTTCGCTATGAAAAAAAGGACTTACCATTTAATTTCACAATATGGCGAGGGTTTTTTAGTTCCTGTTCAGAGTACGCTTGATTTGTTTACCTAGTTACTTTGGGAGTCTTTCGAATAAAATTACGATGGAACAGAACATTTTTTTATGACTCCCGACAGTACTAATTACTCCAAGAACAAAGTAATTTTCTAAAATAACAAAAAATATATGTACTTTTGAATAATAACCTTCTGTATAAGTTTGATTGACCTACGAGTTCAAATCGAAATGTAAAAAATTGATAATGGTTAGTATATTTCGACATGGCGTCTACAATACGTGTTTTCAAGCATATCTAGGTATCAGGCATCGACCAAGAATCAGATCTAGGCAGTTTGCACCAAAACACTTTTATTTTAACCTTGTACAAAATATCCTAACTGTATAAAAAAGTAACGTTAACTTTTAACGTTAAGCTCCAACTTGTTTTTCAATAATTTATTGTGCCGTATACACGAGAAAATCGAGGTTAATTGAAAATTAAAATTGGGAAAAAGGGTAGGTATGTAATTATTTTTTACATCCGGCCGTTGCGCGTTGGCTAAACTCACTATGATTAACTTTCTTTTATTTGTACACTCGACCACAGGTCAACCTACCCAAAATGTCGAAATTTGTGAAACTGAAATAAACCATATTACGCGCAAATAAGGCTGAGATTTGACAGACGGTGTAACGATGTCGACTCCACCGTCCATATCAACCTCCTTGCCATCAACTTCAATCTCATCGTTAGCGTTTATCTCACCTCATTTCGTGTTGGCATCTTCATTTCTTCATTTAAATTTAAAATCATGTTCCCATTCCATTTCTAAATTTCATTATTCCATTAATTTCATTGTTTTATTTGTATTTTCACTTTTTCTCTGTATTTTGTCTCGAACGGACGTCTCCCCGTTCACTTTTATTTCCTACTACTACCTATTTTCTATGTTACTGTTTTCTGTGTTCTTTTCCTTAAAATATAATATCTATTACCAAGTTCTTCTATTACTTCATCTGCACACTGTCCTAAAACCATGCTAGCCGGCATCTAGAGGACAGACTTTAGCAACGGTATACTTTAGCTAGTAGTCGACTGTACCTAATTGAAAAAGTTTACATGGTATGCACTTTTTGGATTGGATTGACTCATGTTGTTTTTTAAGATACACTATAATGACTCTATAGTTGCATTATTAACATAGCATAATAATATTATAGGCCAGGCGATTTAAGCATTAACATTTTTTTTAATGCTAACATCAAAATAAATAATGTACCTAAAGCTAATTTTTGGTACAAGTGTTAGGACCCTAGAAGTATAACCTTAGAACTCCTCACCCCTAGGGTGCTGTCGTACCCCCCTTGTTCAAGGGAAGGCCTGTGCCCCAACAGTGGGGATAAAAATAGGCTGATAATGATGATGACATGTTTTTATGGCTGTCACGAGTCACGGTCTCATGACAAAATATCGTAACTAGAAAAAACTACTGCACTCATTTTAATAAATCTTTCACATATGTGATCTCTATATTCATGGGAAAGTTTTAGCATATGATATACTAGCATCAGACTAGCATAACCCGTGGCGTTGCTTGCTGACGAGTAAACGAGAAGCGATTTGCTTCTTCGTTCATTATGCGAACGGCTAAGGAATGGAACAGCCTGCCGGCGTCTGTATTTCCCGAAACCTACAACCTTGGGATCTTCAAGGCCAGAGTGAATAGGCATTTACTGGACCCGCATGCTCCATCGTCGACCTCATCGTTGCTTACCATCAGGCGAGATCGAGGTCAAATGCGGGTTTAGGTAAATAAATAAATAACGAGTCAACTGTTACGGTGACAACTAAATGGTCACCGTGCACATAGGCATCTCACCTCACTATAATATTATTAGAGGGTTTACGATGTGCTGCTAACCATGAGAACTTAGATGCAGTGCCTCGTGTTCCGTTAATTACGTTGTCTTTCTTAACTCTTCAAACCCAAACACTGCAATGGAATTGGAAGCATTACTGCTTTGCGGCAGAAATAGGTAATTTACCTACTAAAATACATAATTCTGTAAAACTGTTTCAGACTTTATAAAGCTAATCTATGGCCTGAATTCCTTGAATTTATTAAAAAGGTATATCGTTATTCGTTCTAAATATAATAAATAATAGTATAACAAGAAGTCAAGGTTAAGATAACTATGGGGAAGCAACGGTCAAGGATAATGGCAGATATTCGTACCATGAAAACGAATGTAATTTCAGAAAAACCTTGACGTCTCGCCAAAACGCAAACAATATAGCCATAAAGTTATTTAAAACCATAAAGGAGTCTATTAGAAGCCATCGGACAAAGCAATGGGGCTATGGGGGTCAAGGGAAACTTAGGTTTTCAACACTTAATTAAGATTGTACTAACTGACATGGCCCCGCCCTAAATTAATGGAGAATTAATTGTGATTCTAGCTACACCTTGGAGCGCTGTGTTGTCTAATGATAATCGTAGACGATCAGTCAAAAGACAGATAACACTACTTATAGATAATATAAAAGTTCTTTCGGAGGCTAGGACGCCGGACTCCCATGTGGCAGGCCCGGGTTTGAAACCATACAATGTCATGTACCAATGAGTTTTTCGGATTTTCTCGAAGACTTACGTACCTTTACCGACTGCTCTAACGGTGAAGGAAAACATCGTGAGGAAACCTGCATGTCTGAGGAAAATTAAAAGTTTCCGATGGTGTGTGAAATCCGCCAATCAGCACTGGGTCCGCTCGGTGGATCATGGCCTGTACCCCCTTGTGCAAGGGGAGGCCAGTGTCCCAACAGTGGGGACATTACCAGTGGGGTCACTTACATCGAGCGAGGCGAGGCAGTACCAAAACACGTCAGCGTTTACACATCATTAGCGCGCAGGCCTGGATAGCTGGCACCTACGAGACGCGACACTTGGGGCACAATTTGATAAGCTCAGAGTGACACAAACGCACAATGACATCACTTACGTCTAGCGAGGCGAGGCAGTACCAGCAGAACACGTGCTTGCAGCGTTTACACATCATCTGCGCACAGCCTTCGTCCTTCTCGATGGGCACGCGGCACATGGGGCACAGCTTGATCAGCTCGGAGTCTGGTAGGAGCGGTGCGCCGGCGCCGCCCATGGATGACGACGCGGCGGCCGCTTCGCAGGATAAACTGCCGTGCCACTGTGGAAGAGTAAATTGACATTTGTTTTACGATTCATAAGGACTATAGATGGCAAAAAATCAATAATTAATTAATGGCGTCGATTACGGCGTGACAGCCAAATTTAGCGATGATTGCTAAACGAAGCGTTCCACTCATTCGTATACAATTTTGTACCTAAAAAGGAATGAGTGAACGTGACAATATTATTTAAGTTTTGGTTTAGATTTGGCGGCCATCCCAAAACTAACATCAGGTGTGTAATTGAATTATATATTATAACAATAATTGTAATAATTAAATAAATATATGTACCTAGTATGCTAGGCATTGCTAGGCTAAGCTGTAAGTACCTAATCGTATAATTGGTTAATAAATGAATTCGGTAGTTTCCAAGTATCAAATATTAAATGCATTTCTTAAAAATTAAGAAATAGGCAAAAATTGATGGTCAAATGTGAAAACATAATTAATATTAGTTGAAAAATAAAATAGCTACATGCAATCAAAAATCAGACGATACAAAGAAACGGCAATATTACATTATGACGTCACTGTGTAATAGCGCCATACAAGCAGATCCTGGCTACATATTTTGCTAAAAAGGGACAGAGCATCTCTCCAGTACTAACTTTAACCATTAATATCTCTGATGTTAGTTGAGATATCGAAAAACTAATCTTAGATCCTTCTTCAGGATGTCCATGTAAGTTAATTAATGTAATAAAAAAATTAGCTTAATACCGAATTAAGAATAAATTACTTTTGTTCGAGGACCATTCAGGAATAAATCCCTATCCTAATGTTTCTCCTCTAGAGGTGAAGCTTAAATTAAGTACTTCATTAACGGCCTTCAAATGTTCGATGAAGGTGGTTTTGCCCATTCAACCTACAAGTAGATATAAGGATAAGTGGTGACAGATGACATGGCATCTAATAAAAATCCGTAAAATTGTTCTTCCATCAACTGAAGTGTCATCCACAAAAACACCGAAGTTCGTAAGTAAGAAGAATGAATCGGGTTTTTTATTTTTTATATTATCAAACTTTTTCATGAATCTAAGCAGTTTAGATAAAATTTTTGATAAATTGACATCCTTTTGGATCTAGATTACTTAGATACATGCAGTGTTATCTTAGATACAGGTGACTGACTTCCGAGAGATACAGGTTTTCGACCTAGTTTGTAAGTCGGAGGTCCTTTTTTTGTGCCTTGTATAAATGAATAAACTTTTTCTATTTGTTCATTTTTCAGATAACTGATTTAATCTGATTTATTATTAGAGTAACAAAGGTGATATATTACGTATCTATCACCTTTGTTATAAATCAGAGTAATTGCATGTCAATACACTTCAATAGAGCTACACAATTGGGAAATATTTCTTCGTCTACACAATCTACAAAAGTAAAGAATTCACAAATTCCTTTAGAATATTGACACACGATGTTTTGATTCACGGCGGACCTTATCTTGTTATTTTGGGCACAAATTAACATAACATTGTGGAGTATTTCGACCTATTACACTAGTTAGTTCAAAATCTACGACCAAGACCAAAACAGCGGCAGTAATTGGTCTTGGAACCTTAGAATTGGCTTTAATTCCGTGGTCTTTCAAAATTTAGTTCTATACCTAACCTAACCTCATCTTATTCTGTCTTGTTTGTTATACGACCAATGCATGAAGCTTACTTAAAATTCTGATTACCATATTCTAGTGTCATCTCTTTCTGACGTAGAAACGAAAGAGTAAAATAAAGGCTAACGGGCTGTTTAGCGGCCTTTACGTCTAGTATACATTATAAGTTTATAACACACAATACAAAACAAGATGTCACATGAAATATTCATTCATCATCATCAGCCTATTAATGTCCCCACTGTTGGGGCACAGGCCTCCTCTTGCACAAGGGGGTGCGGCCTATGATCCACCGAGCGGGCCCAGTGCTGATTGGTGGATTTCACACGCCTTCAGAAACTTTTAATTTCCTCAGACATGCAGGCTTCCTCACGATGTTTTCCTTCACCGTTAGAGCAATCGGTAGATGTACGTAAGTCTTCGAAAAAATCCGAAAAACTCGCACGGGAGTCCGGCGTCCTAGCCACTGGAACACCAACGCTCCAATATTCATTCAACTACATTTAATTCTGTAGTCTGCAACTTCATTCAACTGGTATTTTCTGTACGAAATATAATTTCGACAGCCCATCACTTGGTGACCACTCTATACTAATGTACTCGTAGTTTTGCGTCGCATCTCTTTATATGTATGGCGTGGGCGAGCTAAGCAAGGGTTTATTATAATTTGGCCCTAAGGGCAATATTTGGCAATATTTAGCCGCCTACGGCTTGCACCAGATTCATCGCGTGAGATAAATATTTTGAGCCTTCGAATAAAATAGCTAAAATGAGCAATCAGGCTAGACTTCACGGGTCCGGTTCCAGCTACGGTCTGTTCGCTGCGACCAATCACATGCGCTCCGCCGTCTCCCCACGCGCTTTGTGATTGGTTGCAGCGAACCGAACCGTGGCTGGAACCGGTCCCGAGGGTTACAAAATTTGTAATAAATAGTAGAATATAAGTTTTTAATAATTAAAGATTGTAAAGCTGCTTCTATATGGCACAGCGTTATGCCAGTACCAAAGTTACGTTGTGAACAAGAATTCGACTACTCTACTACTCGAGTACTTTATTGAACCCCATATTCCCGACACGCCCTTGACCCGTTTTTAAAATTCAATATTAAGATCTCTAGGACAAACTTTAGGTATATAAGTAATAGCACTTTAACTTTAGCTACTTCTGTTAGTAACAGCGGCGGCTGTAAGCAGGTCATGCGATAGACCTCTTAATTTATTAATTAACTAGCTCGGCAATTTGCCCGTAGACGCGACCTCCGGTTAATTCGCAATCGACGACCGTATTTTCTGTTTCACTAAACCGTAATTACTTTTTTTCAGAGTCCTAATCACTTCACTCCAAGGTTGTGACGGTGTAGTGGAAAATTAAAGAAAACTTCTTCTCAAAGAGCCTCTATCATATTACACCATATACAAGGTCCTTTAAGGTTTTTTATTCCACATGTTTTTTTTAATGTAACCTATAAACATTAAATAGGTTTTTGGGAGTTTGGTTTATTTAGGTTTAAGTTTTATTACAAAACATCGTTTGGTTTCAATTTGGTTTCGGTTGGTTTAGACTTATAATAATCATTACGACACCATGAAATTTTATACAAAATTTAAGAAAAAAATATTCTCATGTAAATACATTTTTTAATTCCGAAGACACGAGACGACAACTTGGACCACACACTGTTGGCGACAGAATTTTGATGAGCTGTCATGGCGTGTTGTGCGCTTCACAATAGTTTGTATTTTCAATTATTTAGGTATTTCATGGTCGTAGAAAAAGTATTGTATGCAACTACACTTAATTAGCCATTATAAAACTCGTTTAATCAGTTCTCTTTTCTCGCTACGCTCGTATCAAAAACTAAAAACTCATTTTACTAAGGCTGTAATTACATGTCAGTCGCATAACAATCGCATACTATTGGCGGTGGCATTTGGTTAAGATTCAGTTTTTGCTGACATGGACTTTACTTTAGAAATAGACATTTTGTTTTGACAAAAACAGTTACAAAACAAGAATTAACCGCGAATATATCCATTTACATTCCGTTTCCGTGCGATTTCCATATATCGCTGTGAAGTCGAAGAAACCTTGTCAAAACTACGGAAGAAACAAGATAAATAACAATTTGCGATACTAGGATATCCGTACTACGTGGCGGAACCTTAAAACTGAGCAATGAATTTATATGTCAGTGATTATTGGATCATAATTGGTACCAATTATAAATGCAATCAAGAATATAAATAATACCAACAACTGGTTTGGGAACGGATAAAAAAAAGGTTTGAAATGTATTTTTAAAGTTTAAAAACATCCTGTTTTTCGAGTCGAGTTTATTTTTGAACGGACCTAATGATTTTGCACGAACGTAGGTTAGATCATTTGTATAATCGTTTAGCGATAAAACTTTAGATGTTACGATTTTTTGCTCGTTACGTACTTATACGAGTACCTACACGGACATATATATACAGTCTACTGGGGTAGAACAGCCATAGTATCTACGCAACATCCCTGGAATACCGGTTTCTGGTGATGTGACAAATACGTTGGGTATATTATCAATAAATGTTTGATTGTAGTCTCTCTATTGTACTAATATAAAATACACAGAAAATAAAAAAAATATGTACAAATGCGGACTTATCCCTTCCAGCTAATCTTTGATTTAGGAGAGTTTAGACTACTTTTATGGTGGGTAAAGGTATGGAGTACAATGAATCAGCATAAATAAATTACAATAATTATATAGTAAATAAATAAAATACATACTCAACAATTATAATGATATATACAATAATATTCGTGTGCAAATGGTGTATGCCTGTGAAGGTAGAATTTAACGATTAGTAGGAAATTGTTCTAAGAACTACAACGTATACCTAAATTCACAGAATAAATTATTATGAAAATTATGAAATATATATTCTATGATCTATCACATAGATCTATGATAGAAAGGAATTATCCCGTTATGAAAACGTTTATTTAGCGCTGTAAACACCAGAATATAGAACACAATACAGAAGTATACAAAAATATAATACATGCAGCACAAAACATCTGGTGTGGTACAGTGCCAAAAAGGGTACACCAGCTCAGCATAATTATGCTAAGGCAAGCCACAGCGCTGATTTTCAGCTGGCCCCTCAGTGACTGCACGGACGAAGAAAGCAAGAGTGTTGTGTTGTAGGAATGAGGATATTAATGTGTATGTGAGGTACTGAGTGTGTTGGAGGGTGATGGCATGGTGCATGCCAAAAATAAATTCGTCTTCTGTTTGTACATATTTCTATAAAAGAATATTCGATTAATTGCTTATTTATATTATCTCAAGTTTTCATTATCTCAGAGTAGTTGGGTGGGTCTAGCTGTAGGAAAATGCAGGAAATACTGTTGCGCTACAAACAGTATTTCCTGCATTTCCCACATGCGTTCCGCCGTCCTTCCAATCGAAATCAGCGCTGTTTTCAGCTGGCCCCTCAGTGACTGCACGGACGAAGAAAGCAACAGTGTGTGCGTGTTGTGTTGTATGAATGTGTTTGTTTTTATGTATGAGGATATTAGTGTGTATGTGAGGTACTGAGTGTGTGGGAGGGTGTTGGCATGGTGCGTGTGTATTTACATGGTATTATGTGTGTGGATGGTAGTATCTATCTATATGTTCTATTTGTGTTTTTTCGGAGATGTGAGGAGGGCCTGGTGATCTGTAACACAGCAGACACCAGGTTCTCACAAACAAGTAATTTTTTTAAGCAATTTGATTCAAAACCATTTAATTGTTATGTACTTATGTGAGAGTTCATAAATACTTTTATTATTATTGTTATTATACAATAGATGTTTTACATAACGGATCGTTACACACTACGTCGAGAATTAATTTATGGTGGTTTGCGTAACACGCCGATGGTAACGCGTATAGTTGAGTTATCTATTGTCGTTATTTAATCTGTGATGCAATATGAGGTGTTGTTAAATCACAGCAAAGGGAAACTGGTTTTATACAGCCTTTTGAATTTTTTTGACAATTCAATGCTGTGGTAGGTAATTGGTAGGCCAATGACTCTTACAGTCTCTAGACTCCTATAGTCGAGGGGAAAGAGGGTCGATAAATGCGACTATATTATCTCCTATTATAGTCATTAATCCCATGAAGATAATTCCAAATTATTCTTGACCACCTCCACTCATATTATTCTATAGGTGTAACACTAAAACTAGTGTATTTAGCCGCTGAAAAACGCAATGCGTTTTAACTTGTTGGCAATTTTTTTCTGAAAACTGAAATAAAGCCGAGATCTGCTTGACGAACTCTATTCCTGCATAACGTAATGGTTAGCTGGTAGAAAATGCCGCAAAGCATTAAGCTCGCCTCATGTAGATACACCTTGTTGTGCTTTAATAGCGTAACATAACTCTCACGTCCACCGAGGGGGCAGAGAGAGGAACCACCTTCATCATAGGTAGTTCCCACTTTTCGTCGTAAGATTTGGTGGATAAATAAATAAGAATACTAATCAGCACTAGACCCGCACTGAGGATCATGATGACTGGTACCCGTACCCCCTTGTACAAATGGAAGCTGGCTTGTTGGCAGGTGCTCCAAGAGTGAGGATGTTAAAAGGCTGATGACACAGAGTACTGATGATAAACAGACTTTGTCATCGAAATTGCGATGTGTTTATACTTACTTGTCGACACGCATTCTGAGAGTTGGGACAGGGCCAGATTAATGTGCTTAAAGTCTAAAATTAAAGCTTTACAATGTAAACAAAAGTCCACTTTGTGTAAAAGTTAAATTGGCTTTAGCAAGACCAATTTTAGTATGCAAAAAAAGACACTAATAAAGCACCCTTAATATTTGTCAAACCACTGGTATTACTATATCTATGTAACCCGATTAGGTATGTTTACGCTGAGAACATAGAAGGAATAGGCATTTACTGGACCCGCATGCTCCATCGTCGACCTCATCGTCGCTTACCATCAGGCGAGATCGAGGTCAAATGCGAGTTTAGTTTAATAGTAAATAAAAATAAATAAATAAATAGATTACCCCTATTTTTTGTTTACTCTTAATAACTTTAAAAAAGGGGTGAAAAAAATTTCGTGAGCAGGATTTGATTTTTCATCCCTTTTCCTGTTATTATACCTATTGTCTGATTAATCGAACTAACTGTCTTAAAGTTACTAACTGTCTTAAACTAATTATACTTGAACTGACAAGTATAATTTAGTTGCAGCGTTTACAACAGAAATAGGTGATTCTTTATTAAAGCAATTGCTGTTGCTCCAGTTCGAATCCTAAGAGAGCCAGCTTAATCATCGGGACATGAGGCATCTGCTTCTTCTTCTCATGTGGTTAGTAACCAACCTATTGTCAGAGTTGTTTAGGCTACCCATAGGTCTCTGACATGGCCTAACGACGGCAGCTTAACGTGCACTCCGAAGCACAGAGGGGCTTACATGAAAATGTGCCACGCGCGGGCACCCATCCTGGAACCGACTGCGCCCAACGTTGCTTAACCTGCACGATCACTTTCGGACTAAGTCTCAACTAGGCTACGAGCCCCTCAATGAGCGTGACATCACGTAATTACTCAAGATTAGCAGCGAATCGAATCGAAAACTTAGTAAAGTGATCAGACAACCATCATCATCAAGCCCACTCTAGTCCACTGCTGGGCATAGGCCTCTCCCAGGGTGCGCCATTGAGCCCGATCTTCGGCTCTTCTCATCCAGTCGTTGCCAGCCACCTTGCGCAGATCATAAAATGGCTTATGAATAACGTCATAGGAAAATGGCGAATTCAAAGAACCTCCGCCTTTTCCTCGAATATTAAACTACAGTAACTTACCATTAACTTACGTTAGCGTGTTCACAGAAGGTGCACTTTAATAAAATAGCTGCCCTGCATGCACCAACTGCTTTTAACACAGATAATAGAGTGCATCTTACGACCCATGAAAAATTGAGCTAAAATTTACTTTATTTCGTTGAAATAAGGTTTTCAGACCTTACTTGGTGCACTGCAGTAGAGTTAGCCCTGGACCGCTACTACGAAATCACTCGAAAATACTAGCAGTCGATTTAAGCTGCCTAGTAAACTATAGGTATCTTATCTTATCTTATGACAGGGGGCCAGGGATAACCCCAGCGGCACTTCGACCCTCGGGGATCTTTTGTGCTCACCCCTAACCTTAGTCTCCTTCCTGTTCCTTAAAGATGCTTTGCATCAAGGGCGCTATACAGCTTACAGGAAGGAGCCTATAGTCCTCTGGTTTCGGGTAGGATACCCCCAGAAGACTCATACGCTTTCCAACCAACGAGTCACATTCGTACAACAAGTGTTCCATTGACTCAACGGTGTCACCACAGGCGGGATTGTCTGCCAGTCTCATCTTGTGTAGGAGGCTCTTAGTGCCAAAATGGCCTGTGAAAGCCCCTACAATGAGACGAATGAGATTCCTGTTATAGTTGTCAACTATAGGTAACTACGTATCTTATGATGGGGGCCGGGGATAACCCAGCGGCACTTCCACCCTTGAGGATCTTTTGTGCCAACACCATTTTTACACACTGGTCATCTCAGTGTGCAGGTTTCCTCACGATGTTTTCCTTCATCGTTAGAAGAGTCGGTAAATGTACGTAAGTTTCACTTACTTAGATGCCTATGTCAAAACTGTAATATACGATTTTAAAAACCCCTAACTTACCATTGTGGAGATCCACTTACTTTTCCCTGGTCATCATCAGGTTCCAGATATGGGAAGGGCTCTAAACACATGACCTCAAACTCAAAACACTAAACTTACTGTTCCAGAGATCCCGCCTAACATCACAGAGATACACTAGATGTAATTAATTACGGATTACTCACTGATTACTTACGCATATTAAAAAAAATGCTTAGTATAGTTTCAATTCTAAGATACTCCAAGATCTTAGAAACCCATGATCCAATTTTATCAAACAATGGTAAAAACACACTGACAAAATTTAATAATAGGTTGTTAAGTTGCCGCCACAGACAAACAGACATTATGTGTCAAATTTATAACACCCTTTCCTTTTTATTATTAATTACTTTTTTTTAATTATTTATTTTTCTATACCAATATATAAAGAGGAAAGGTTTGATTTTTTGTTTGTTTGTTTGAATTGAATAGGCTCCGAAACTACTGGACCGATTTGAAAAATTCTTTCACCGTTGGGAAGCTACACTATCCCCGGATGACATAGGCTATATGACGCGAACGAAGTCGCGGGCAACAGCTAGTATCTTATATTTGTTTGAAATTATGATCATTTTATCTTCTGTACCTTATTGTTTGTATGTGTAAATAAAATTCTTTCTTTCTTTATATTAAAAATCACAAAATGGCAAACAAAAAGAGAGCAATAAGTCCGCCGATAAACTGCTAAGCAGTTTGGCGGTATACATTAAAGATATTATTGTATTTTGTACTGTATAAAATGCGAATAAAAAATAAATTAAAAAAAACATAAGTACGAGTAATTTAGTTATTGAGAATGCACGATCTGTGCCGAAAGAGATCTTAGTAGAGGCTGCGGCAACGCCGGAGAGCATTGTATGCAGCCTCGCGGCCCGACCCAGATGCATTGAGGCGGCTTGAAAAGAACCGTGCCCGTTTGTTACTATGGAAACTCACTCATGCTGCACGGGAAAATGATATTCCATCCAGATGCTATGATTGATCACACACATGAAGATACCACATTCCCTAAATTGAATTTATGAACTTTCTGAAAAGATCGAGATGTAAATAGTACCCACGAGTAAAGTCGCAGGTTCAAATTCCGCTCGCGGATTTTTATTTCATCCTTTGTCTAATTTATTTAAAGTATATAAGATATTAATTTCGAGTTAAAATTATCAAGCACAATAATTACGTAATTAACATTGGCCATAATTTCTTTTAGAAACTTATTTCCTTGAGATATTAAGTTTATGCTATTAAGGGCTGTAACACAAAGAGTTTACTCACCCTTAACAGACCAATTAAAAAGAGAATCCTTCACAAGGGCTCCTGAGATACTCAAAGCCAACATCTATAAGCTCTTCACAATTTCAGAAAACTATTAACGAATATAACCTATAAAAAAAATGAAAAAGTTTATTTGCTTATTACAGGGCACACAAAAAAAGGACCTCCGACTTACAAACTAGGTCGAAAACCTGTATCTTGTAAGTCGGGATTCCGTCGCACTTTCTGTGCAAGCAAATTACAAATTATATTCCTAACCTAAAAGGAATAAGTAGATAATAAGTATATTATAGGTTATGTTTTGAAATAAAACGGAGTAAGTATCACTCAATAAGTTCGTAGGATGACATATAGAAACCTGGTCACTAAGATCCTAAGAAGAACAGAAGTTTTATTCCAAGTGGTATCCAAGCGGTTTTCGTTCAGAAAACGTGAGCGTTTTTACGTTTTTTATACCGAAACAAAGCGGGGAAAGCGGCTCGCGTGTTCTTTTCTTTACTCATTGTACATTTCACCACATACGTATACCTATGTAGTTGTTACCGAGCTGAACAGTAATGGTGGAACACGTGAGGTCGACTGTATGTGGGAACAATGGTTGGCGTCGCACGGTTTCTGAACTTCGCGGTTCGTTATGTTATTATGGTGAAACTTGAATTCTTGCATGGGTGAGGCTTTGAACAGGTGTTGTTATTATGTAGTTCCTTGTCTGATTTGTTAACAGTAGTTTGCGACACATTCTTCTACAAAATCTACCTGTTTCTTCTAGTATCCATAACTGAACTGCTTCTGTTCTATAACTACGAGTACCTATTTCATCATCATCATCAGCAGCATATTAATGTCCCCATGTTAGGGCACAGGCCTCTCCTTGCACAAGAGGGTACGGGCCATGATCCACTGAGCGGGCCCAGTGCTGATTGGTGGATTTCACACGCCTTCGGAAACTCAGACATGCACGATGTTTTCCTTCACCGTTAGAACAGTCGGTAAATGTACGTAAGTCTACGAAAAAATCCGAAAAACTCATTGGTACATGACATTCAACATTGCATGGTTTCGAACCCGGACCTCTCGCATGGAAGTCCTAGCCACAAGGCCACCGACGCTCTTTGTACCTATTCGATTTTCGCTAAAAAAATGTAGTCTCCATACATTTTACATACATTTTAGAAGAGCAATCTGACTACATGATGGTGGAAGTGGTCACCACGGCCCAAAAACATCTCACCCCACTATAATGAGAATTTTAGAAGCGCAGATATCCTTGCTCCGGGCGCCTGACTGGCTCGAGACTGTACAGGACAGAGAGCGATGGCGCTCTTTGGTATCGGAGGCCAAGATCCACTTCGGGTCGCTGCGCCAGCGGAGTAAGTAGTAGTAGTAAGTGATATCCTTGAGGACTTAGATGGAATGCCCATGTGCAAGTAATTATGCTGGTTCTCTTACTATCAAACCGTAATACAACATGCAAGCATTACTACTTCGCAGTCGACGAGCTACGGGGCCGAAACGTGTTCACTGGTTCACAAATTGAAAGTCGCTCAGCGTGCTATGGAAAGAGCTGTGCTCGGAGTATCTCTGCTGGATCGAATCCGAAATGAGGAGATCCGGCATAGAACAAAAGTTATCGACATAGCTCATAAGATTAGCAAGCTGAAGTGGCAGTGGGCCGGTCACATCTGTCGCAGAACCGACAACCGCTGGGGTAGACGAGTTCTGGAGTGGAGACCGCGTTTGGGCAAACGTAGTGTGGGACGTGTCCCTGCTAGATGGAGCGACGATCTGCGCAAGGTGGCTGGCAACGACTGGATGAGAAGAGCCGAAGATCGGGCTTAATGGCGCGCCCTGGGAGAGGCCTATGTCCAGCAGTGGACTAGAGTGGGCTGATGATGATGAGTCGAAATAGGTAAGCTGATCAGCTGATCGATTTGTATCGTATTCGTTGCTTTTGCTATGACTCAAATTTAAATGACTTAACAAACATTAATTGACTGAATTGAATTAAATTCTAATTAGAATCCGTTTTCTACTACTTTAGATCACAAGGCTTAAACTTGGGCTTTACCTATCTTTTGGAAACATTCAAGTGAGATACAAAGTTGTTTCATTTGAAGCCAGCTTTATACAATTAAGCGGAACCTTTAATTCTAATTAGGAACCGTCCGTCCAACAGTTCCTTTAAGAAATAAATATAGTTAATTGTATTATGTTTAATGGAGATTTACTTTACGATAAAATTGAGATCGTTTTTCTAAACATCTAAAAGGGTAGATGTTTTTCAATGTTCCTTTCTGTGAAAGCTGTGCGAGGAAGCGGTGGAGCGAGGAAAAATCCACCAATAGGATTGCTTCATTTTACTTGTTATGTGATAATGAAGCGATTCTATTGGTGGATTTCTTCCTCGCTCACCGCCTCGCTTCCTTGTACAGTTTTGGTGGAAAGGCTACTTAGGCTGCATGACGTTTCATGCACAAGGATGTCTCTGTATTATACAGTTGATGCTTAACTTCCTTTTTCAAAGTGAAGCAAATAAAACGTCTTCTTATTCGAGAGTGTATGTTGCAGGTCGCATATTAGGCGAACTGTGTTTAGTATGGTTTAATAATCGTAGCGTCTTTATTTCCTAGTTAAAAAGCCCTGTGATAGCTTCTCCATGGCACGAAATTGCCTCAGCCCTCTCTTTCTGTTTGTGTTCAATAGCTTTACCTTGAACTTTTGACAAGGCAGCCGTTACGAATATTTATCTAAGAATCTAGAACTAACCTCCTGGTTGCACTGCGAGCAGAAGTCGTGCCAGGACTGGCGGCGCGGACGGTGACCACAGTGTCGCAGCCGACCCGTGGGCAGAACGCCCGCCCAGAGTCAGTCAGTACATAGTAGATTAAACAAATGAATTGCAAAAATACCAACCTCCTGGTTGCACTGCGAGCAGAAGTCGTGCCGGCAGGTGGGGCAGTGGGCAGGACTGGCGGCGCGGACGGTGACCACCGTGTCGCACCCGACCCGTGGGCAGAACGCGCGCCCAGAATCCATCGCCACTTCTGTAACAGAGGAAGTCAGTTATGCTAGGCTGTTAAAAGAGCAATGTATTCGTTCGCTGTACACGTCGGGACATTTAGACTTAGATTTGTCTGCGAGAGATCATCAGTGGTTGGAATAGATAGAACTAATATCCCGTCATTAACTTTAGGTACCTATTATCAGCTTTATGTTTTTTTAGTGGTAGATTCTAATGTGAAGGATCGCCTGGGGTGGTACCCTCTTATCTATTTCTGCCGTGAAGCAGAAATGCTTGCATTTCTGTGTTTCGGTTTGAAGGGTAAGAGAACCTGCGTAATTTCCGGCACATGAGGCAATCCATCTTAGTGTTCAAGCAAAAACCCTCTAATATTAATACAGTGAGGTGAGATGTCTATGGGCGACGGTGACCACTTAACATCAGGTGGCTCGTTTGCTCGTCTGCTCTCTTTATTTAATAAAAAAAAACCTACCATAGGACAAAGTGAGATGCGGTTACGACTTCTCCATTATCCCTAAAGCGCCATCACTCTCTTCTTAGTTGTATTCCTCAATGATGAGGGTCGAAATAATCACATAGAATGATTCTCTTAGCAGATTTAATAAGGTGGTTTGCCATTGCCTTCTCCATTTTTTCCACATTTTCTCCAAAATCTTTATTTACTTAAAAGGTTTACAATTAACGAATTACACTCGAACTCCGCACTATAATCCTGGTATCGCGGCAGCCCTTACCGAAAGTTACTAAAATTAAATTAATGTTAAAGTTCTGAACTCAGATTGGGTCGCTTTACATTAATTATTTTCACAATCAATGAACAATAACGAAACTTTTTTAAATTAAAGTGTAATTTTTTAATTATGAGCAGCAATAATAATAATAAAAGCATTTTGTGTGTGTGAGTAGGTACCTAGACATATACAAATATTCCCATTCTTAATTATACACATATTTACATATAGCATACATACGGGCAGAAAGTATGGATCAAACAAAACAGTGATACCCTAGGTAATTCATCACCTATCTATATAACCTCATATATGGTTATCCGATTCTTCATGATAAATTTTTGTAACTTTATCAAAATGGCCTAATGACCCCACTTGTGCAGAGCTCATTACATGGACTCCTGTAGACCTCTTTTTAAATCTTCACAAATTTTGCCCGTACCATGTATGTACATTAAGCAGATGTGTATTTTCGATCGACAATATCCGCAACATTTTAAAACACACGCTGATGTCTTCTCGAGGTCTACAAGACACAAGAACCGTCTCTATTTGCCAGTTCCAGAGTAGACTTGTATAAAAAGAATTCCTTTTGTATGGCAATTTTAGTGTATAATAATCTGCCTAGTCGCCTTAAAAATGTACTGCTAGCCAATTTAAAACTAATATTAATATTTCCAAGTGGCTTCTAGACAAATGTTATTACTCTTTATTAACTACTGTTATTAACTTTCAGAACAGACCTTTGGGCTCTTTTAAGAGTAATGATTGTTGTCTTCGCGGCACTACCCCAGCAAGATATACAATACACCAATTGCGACTGTCAAAGTGATTGATACACCAACTTCAGAATATCCCTATCAACGCATTCACAAAGAAATTTCATCACAAAAATAAACTCAGTGTGAAGATTTCATCACGATGTTTTCCTTCAACGTTAGAGCAATCAGTAAATGTACGAAAGTTTCCTGAAAAAACCGAAAAACTAATTCTTACATTTTTAGTGTGTGCATTTACATTGTATGGTTTAAACGTCCCGCATGGGAGTCCGGTGTCCTAGCCACAAAAAGCCACTACACCACCGCGTTTCCTTTGAAATGCATTTCTCCATTTGCATTGATCCATTATCCGATTATAACTTTGTCATTGATTTGCGTAATGTATGAATCAGTATAGCACTTCTGTGTAAAATGTCAACTCCAAACCATAACACTTTTTGTGCTGCACAGATGAATAGCTATTGACATTCTTTTCAATGTATACATACACGTACATCGTAATCAACAATAACGTACCGACTATTTTTATATTCATAAAGTTTTTTCTTTTTTTAATTATGGCCTTTGCTACACTACAGTTTGGCCAATGACCGTGTTAGAATCTTGAAAATCGCTCGAACGTTTTGATGTCACTTTTCAAAGAAACAGTTTACCAACATCGATATTATGGGAGAGTCGTATGCATCAGGAATGCCTAGTGCCTTGCATTCCAAGTGCAATTGGAGGTTAAGGAATTCACTGTCTTATAAAACGTTCACTTATCACGGACGATTTTTAGGTAAAATACACTAGTTTTACGAATAAATTACCACTGTAAACCGTTTTTAAACAATAAAATAGGCCGAACACGCCATGACAGCTTGAACGTTCGACATAACCTCCATTTTTAAAGTTCTCAAATTCATGTAAATTGCATATTGCACGTATTTAATAAACAGCGATATTGACACGTAAAATACCACTTACGTTAATGCTTATCTGTAATTGATAACCAATATTATGTAATCAATTACAGAAGGGTCTACGTCATTACTCAAACGTGAATCTATATATTAAGTAAGTAAGTAAGTAATACGTTTATTTCACACACAGCAATGACCGAAACAGTTATAATAAAATAAGTTAGTTATAAGTTAGTTTTAATTACATTAAATTGATTTATTAAGTGACGCGTTGAATGACTTTTTCCCTTGTATCTTCGACCATACATGGTGTAATTTGTTAAAATTACAGATTAATTGTTATGGAGGAAAATACTCATGTTCAACTGTAATTAAACCACTGTAATTCATACATACCAATTCCGGGTTTTGGTTATTGCGGGTAGAAGCAAAAATACTTTTTACCTTGTGTCATTAAATTCAATTATTGTATCGCCATACAATCTCTTACGAAATTCTAAGGAAAAATTTCGAAATATTTTCGTTACGAACTTAATTGTGTCTAATTTTATATGTCGCAGACAAATCCAACAATGTGTCTTACAATGTGACCAGTCCAGACGCTTCGTGAAACGGCGTAGAAACAAATATTACTTATTATTCTGTTAACCGTTTTCGAAAAAAGTTTAAATATGCAGTCAAACTTGATGAATATTTAACATGATAATGAGTCCTCATTATTTATTTTCATTAAGGCGAAGTCCGCACACAAGCGCCGCCATTCGAAAAAAATCATATCTGTTTCATTATTAAGTTTTTTTTAAATGAAACGCGCGTAAAAAAACGTACCCGAAAGGATAAGTAGTATTTTTTTAAGCTAGCATTAATAACCCTAGTTGAATTCCTGAAGTTACTGTACGCTTTTCCGCCAAAAAAGGCCACTTTTTACTGTACAGTAACTTCAGGAAGCAACTAGGGTTATTAACGCTAACTTAAAAATACTACTTATCCGTTCGGAGTGCTTTCGGGTAATTTTTTAAGTAAAACTTAATAATGAAACAAATATATTTTTTTCTCGATTAAACCTCGCTTTAATGATGTTTTCTTGCAAGTTACATAAATTAATTAATGAATCTGAATTATCATTGTGGTAGTGATTCTCTATCACAATTCTAACGCTATATCTTCTAATTCATCAGTGGATCGAACTTTTCACAAACATTATACAACCTCAGGATTTTCAAATACAAGACCTTCAGAGTTAATAAACACAGAACCTGCGTGTTCTAATTTTAGGCTCATCGTAATTTTCCATCAAGTTAGGTTGAGACTGAAATGTCGATGACATAATTTATTCCCATGCGAGAGGTCCGGGTTCAAAATAATGCAATGTCAGGAAATGGAGAAGGCAATGGCAAACCACTCCTTAAACCTGCCAAGAGAGACGTTCTATGTAGTTAATTCTATAGAATGATGACGACCCTCATCAAAGAGGATATAATACGAAGAGGAAGAAGATTGTTGAGGTTAATAAAATACCTGATTTCTCGATTTAACGGTAACATATTCAACAAACAAAAAGTCATAAGTCAAGATCGCGAGCGGAGTCAGGGCCGACCGTTGGCTCCGGTGAATAAGAGCGGTGCCCCATTGTACCATTTAGATTTTAAGAACGTCGTTATAACCTTTTCAATATAAAATGTGTATAGGCTGCCATAGTGCGGAACTAGCTGTCTTTTCTGTTCCGGTTACGGTTGCTATGCCTTACGCTAATTGTCACAAAACCATCGGAACGGAAGAAATAAAACGGACCACAGTAGCACCGATGTTTTATTTTCAATACACAATTGCAAATTGTGCATCTTATCTTATGATAGGGGGCCGGGAATAACCCAGCGGCACTTCGACCCTTGAGGATCTTTTGTGCCTACCCCATTTGACACACTGGTCATCTCAATGTGCAGGTTTCCTCACGATGTTTTCTTTCACCGTTAGAGCAGTCGGTAAATGTACGTAAGTCTTCGAAAAATACGAAAAACTCATTGGTACATGGCACTGCATGGTTTCGAACCCGGACCACCCGCATGGGAGTCCGGTGTCCTAGCCACTGCCACCGACGCTTTTTTTTGTGCATAGGATGCATGGAAAATATTTATAGACTACCGCCACTTGAGGTCTATTCCGTTCTCTACTGCTGTTAACTTTACATTACGAACGACGAACGGAGCAAAAAAATTACAGTGGACCGATATTCTATTTATCGGATATATTTCCTATTACATTTTTCATTGGCTTATCCCTTTTTTATACAGTATAAAATATAATAATGTCTTAAATGTATACCGCCAAACTTAGCAGTTTATCGGCGGACATATTGCTCCCTTATTATAAAAATCATTATATTTTATACTTACATAATATAATTGCACATCGCAGAAATAAAGATGAGATTCATAAGTGCATGGGTAATTTCATGATTCTGAGTACACACACATACACATCACAACATCACAAACCAAAACACCTTGTTACCTACCGTTAAACTACAAACCTACTTTTTTATAAGTGCCTCGTAAAGTAACTGCGTCTCGTAAATTAAGTACCATAGCAAGCAACTACTCTCTCTCTCTCTCAGCTACTCTCTCTCTCTCTCCGCTACTCTCTCTCTCTCTCTCTCTCTCTCTCTCTCCGCTACTCTCTCTCTCTCTCTCTCTTTTCTCTCTCGCTCTCGTCTCTGCTACTACACTGCGCCGAAAATAAATAGTGGACCGCGGTCATTCAGTGTCTGAAATCCGATCGGAATTCCGCGGACCGCCTTGTGTGGTACCGTCCTAAGGGCCTACCACATAGAGCGGACTCACGCAAGACTGCGCCAACAAAGAAAATCGACAAGTTGATCGGTATCGCAAAAGTTACGATTGTTAATGCAATAAAATTCGAATGTGTACTAGTTTTTCAATTTTTAAACGACTAACGACGTAAGCGCCATTCAAAGTTTTAGTACACTTTTAAAAGTGGTAATAATACCCAATTCGCCTAAATTACAACGCTTGTATTTCTATTTCTATCCAATTTCAATTTAGTTTTCGTGCCAATTCTATTTGGACACCAAATCGCATTCTGCTGACGCATAACTCTACGACTGCCACCTTTCGATTTACTATCAATCGGGCAAAAGTACCTCGGGAGGAACTTATGTTCGATCGTTATATTTGACAGTTGAAGCGTTTTGTTACCGTTCAACTGCGATTCAGTATAAACTAAACGTTTTATTAGAATGCACAAATACGTTACTGTTCGATCGATCGTTGACTCGATCGGAACTTAACTGAAATTGGATGGTTAGTGGATAGTAGCACACGAAACACGTCATAACGATGCAGTTTAGATTCTATTTTGTTACGTTGTATTTAGTGGAATCGATCTCCAGGTCTATCTTATGAACGGTAATATCTAGGAACTTGAAAATTGGTTGGAATATTAGTAATATCCTCTATTTGAACAATAAATACTCAAACATGATACTTACTCGTACATGTTTAATAGTTTGAAAGTTGTGAGAAAAAAAAGTTTGAAAAAAGCTTAGAACACTTAAAAGTGAAATCGATTTCGTCATATGCTAGATCTTGTAACCACTAATAAGTTATCATGATAATTCGTTTTTTAACATGATGACATTCCTTTGAAGTTAACACTAGTAGTCTCTCTTTAATGTCCAATTAACTTCAGAGGTTGCCTGGAAGAGATCATTTTAAGCAATAAGGCCGCCTTTGTACATATCGTGCTACAATACCTGTAGTTTTTATTTTTCCTGTATTTGTGTACAATAAAGGGTTTATATCTATCTATCTATTATAGATTTTAGAAACCTAAAATGGAAATGGGCGGGTCACATACTAAGACTAGAGGATAACAGATGGACGAAAAAGTCATGGAGTGGTACTCAAAAGAATGGAAAAGGAAAAGAGGAAGACCCTATAAACGATGGGACGCGATACCTTTGCAAATAAAATGGGAGCAAACTGGACGAGAATGGTGAGGGACAGGGAACACTGGAGGACATTGGGGGAGGCCTATGCCAGACATGGCAACTACTGAAACAAATAATAAGTATTGACATAGCTATAATAATTTAATGAAATAATGAATAATGACATGTTAATTTTATTTTATCTTAATTTATGAATGATTGTGTATGAGTGGTAGGAATTACAGGTTGTTTTTATTTTATTTATCTATCTATCTAGTAGGTACTTTAGCAATTTTATCCACGACGGAACGGTAAAGGTAGTTTGTTATGGGCGTTTGTGGCAAGGTGCTATTTGTTATGAATAGTGCTATAAGAGTCACATATCGGTGCTACATTTGATGTTGTCATCGCCTAGTCGCAAATTATCTAGCACTATTCGACCTTCAGCTAAGCAGGCAGCTAAAAAGAAACGGAACCCAACGGAACGTTTTCGCGATCCGTCTCTGAGGTCATTTCCGGCGATTTGTTTTCGTACATATCATAATATCAAGTTAAGACTGGTTATTTTTAAACTAAGGTGTCATTAAAGCTAATTTTAAAATGAATTTGTTTATTGCCGTCTGTAGTTGCGTAGGTACACGATAATTATATGATGTTTTTGAAAGAACATAGTTTTTCAGTTATTTATATGGTACACGGATAAAAAGGAATTCTTTAATCAAGACAGAATAGATTTGGTCAAGACTTTCCCTGTTTCATGTGTGCCGATAACTATATTTACAATATTGGTTGAAGAATAATATTGTTTAAAAATAATAATAATAATTTATTAATGCAGACAGTATCTTTTACATTTTCTCAGATTTCCCTGACTCCCACACTAGGATACCCTGTGTTGCGGGGGCCAGTCTCTTCCGATAAATAAATTATGAAAAAACATAAGGCAATGCTAAATTAAACAGTTAAGAATGCGTGTATGTGGTGTGTGTGAGGGGTGTGTGCATGAGATGGCGTGTGTGTGATGTGTGGTGTGTGTATGTGATGTGTGTGTGTGAGGGGGTGTATGTTGGTAGGTGTAAGGGTCAGTGTGCGTCCAATAGGACTCAACTAATTGGTAACAATATTTTTTCAGTATTAAAATAATCAAGTGTCAATAGCCAATTTTTAACCTTTTCTTTGCAGGAATACCTTGAACAGTTTAGGATGGAGAGGAGTTTTTCGGCTCTTTTGTATAAGAAAGGGCCTCGATCAGAAGGTGCTCGCTGTGCAAAAAGGGTCTTTCTTATTTTTGCGGTCCATGAGTTAAAACGTTTTGACCTTGTTGGATTCTGCACGGTGGTAGGGGTTCACTTTTATTGCTTGCTACACGGAAAAAAGACAAGAATTCCATTATTCTTGGTTTAAGAAGACTTTTTTTCCGTGAGAAAAAGAAAAAAAAAGGAAAAAAAGACTTCTTAAACCAAGAATACCACGTGGTACTACCAGTAGGACCACCGGTAGTACCACGGGTAAGAAGCGCATTATTCTTGGTTTAAGAAGTACGCCCTTGTGTAACGTTGTAAACAAATTAAGCAACAATGGCTCAGAGGGCGTGAGACAAGGGCGCAATGTACATACATATACAAACATATATATGCATGCATTTACCTCGGGAAAAACAGTACCCTTTGGCTTTGCCGTTGTCGGGTAATAGCAGTGCAAAAAGTTCAAAAGTGATTCATTTTCATAGAAAACGTCTCCTAGCTATCGAAGTGTTGTAGAAACAGTGAAACTCACACGCAAATCCCCAACAATGATATAGAATTGTACCGATAAACGTGTACAGTGGTGGTTAGAAACTGGTTACCACTGACAACTTACACAATCGCAAATTTCTCTAAAACTGCTGAATTAATTTAAATATGCCTTCACTAGCTATTGGAACTACATAGATTCTGTAAGCCGGTGAACCACTTTCAGACCCCCGCTGTACCTACTCGTATTTCATATTAATTTCTATTTTAATATTTTGCTCGAGGTCACTTGGTGCCCAACAAGGGTCAAACGTGATCGGAGTAGTCTTGCCGGTTCACTGGACAATTGGGTCAACAGTAAATTGATTTGCTAAAACCGTTCCAACGGACATTGCGATGCAACTATAAAATATTTACAAATAGAGACTGCAGCTATAACTTGTAATACATAATACATACATTAACTCCCACGTACATAATCCCCAAGGAAGTAAACAGAGGGTAGTGGAAGTAAGAGGATCGACCTTCAATCACAGCTAGCTCCCACTTTTCGCCGAAATCGATAGACACCCACGGAAAAAGTTGGGGTGATGTTATCCTTTAGGGCCGGCACAACACAGCTATAATTTGTGACTATACTATTTAATAAGTATAACGTGTCCAAGAAGCAGTAATGCAAAAGGTGGTTCTTGCCAGTTTACCCATCATCAAAGTTTTATTGGATTGTAGGAACGCGCTATGTGAGGACATGGAATGACGTAATGTCAGTAGTATGAAAGGGAAAAGGGAATATCAACCACCAAGCGGGGTGTTGTGCCTGGTGAGCAGAAGTGCTGGTCCAACTATGGATGTTTGGAACTCGTATATATACGAAGTCCTAGGAAAATTTCGATAGCGCGTTCTACGCCGATGTGAGTAGGTACTGTATCGTAGTGGCGCGCGTCGTGCGTCGCCACAGCATTCTCTACAAACGATGACTAAATTGGATATCATAACTCCTTAAGAAGTTTATTTACAACGCTATTCTCAGGATTGTAGTAAAGGATGCAACAATGCCAAGATATATTATAGTGAAACAAATTTCGGAAGGTCTAACATCACACTTTATCACCGAAACCGTTACATCGTGTAGTGTAAGAACCCAATCTTCACAAACATCAATCTCTTAAGAAAACTGTTCACAAAAATTAGGTCAAGTAGGTTAAACATGACGATAGTATCGAATATTTCTTGAAACGCTCTGGATGAAGTTTTATCCCCAATAGAAATATTATTATACAATAAAGGATATTGCCTGCGAAAGTTTGTAAATTGATGAAATGTATCCGATGCCGAAAGGATCAAGTGTTTGTTTGCAGCGATTTGTTTGTGCCTGATATTCCTTCAAACTGTAAACAACTGTTTTGTTTCCCAAAGATATTGGAAATGGAGATTATTGAAATCCAAACCCGAGAGAAAAGTAATACAAATTCACTTGAAGATGCGGATGAAAGATTTAGGGAATTTGAGAAATTGAATCGGGAATCGGGACAATCGAACAGATTATGTGAATTGAATAAAATTAAAAGGTATTTTAAAGAAAGCAATAATCGCATATAATAGAAAATGGGGGGGAGTTTAGTTGTCAATAGCCAAGCAAGTAAAAGGCAAACAATAATTATCAAAAAAACCTGAACAAGATTTTGTGTACGTTCATTGTAGAAAATGACGGTGTAAGTTTTGTGTGCCACTTTTAACCTAAAATTAGGGTACGGTAGTCACGCAAACTGTTCATTTAGGAGGGTCTCAAATAAGGCTTATTGAACCATCCGTACAAATATGATTTGAATAAAGTAACAAAGACGTAACCAAGGAAGAAGTTCATCGTCATCAGACGAATTAAGGATACAGACAAGCTAACAATTTTTAACCCTCGACCAGTTTCACGCGTCTGTTTGTCTGTGGCATCGTAACTCAACACCCGATGATGATTTTTAATTTAACATAGAATTTTCTCAAGAGTTCTTAGCCACGTCTGATAAAAATTGGATCAGGGGCTACCAAAATCTTGGAGTATCTTTGATGTGAGATGGGATCTTTAAACCCATCGTTTCAACTTCGTTTACTTGTTAGGTGGTTCGAGTTTGAGCTCAAATATTTGGAACCATGTCGCTCTTCCCATATCTGGTGGATCATACGTACCGTTGGTCAAGGGGAGGCCTGCGCCCCAACAGTGGGGACATTAATAGGCTGATGATGAAGTTGAAATTTAATTTAATTTATTTATTAGGTAAACACAACCAGAGAAATTACAAAAAAATACTCTATAGGAGCGTCGGTGGCTTCGTCGTGGCTAGGACGGACTCCGTGCGGGAGGTCCGGGTTCGAAACCATGCAATGCCATGTACCAATGAAGTTTTCGGTTTTTTCGAAAGACTTACTTACATTTACCGACTGCTCTAACGGTGAAGGAAAACATCGTGAGGAAACATGCATACTGAGATAACCAGTGTATGAAATGGGGAAGGCCTCATTGAATCTGCCACGAGAGTCGTTCTATGTGATTAATTCCTTAGAATGATCACGATCCTCAGCAATGAGGAATACGACTTCGAAGTTTAAGTAATGATTAAAAAAATACCTATAGAAAAATAAAAATAATAAAGTAGGTGCGTGGATAGCTTACTTGAGGACATCCTTAACCCGTCTTTTAAAAACTAATGTCCTAGGATCGAATAAGTCTAACGATGGCTTATTGTTGCTGTTCGAAGAGATTTCGTTAAACAATCTACACATTCGCACAATAGGGTTATATAACGATGTGTTGATCTTAATAACATTTAATACCAATCTTTTAGGATTGCGAAGTTTAAAGTTTGTGTTGAAGTTTAGACAGGACAGCAAGAAAGGTGAATCTATGGTGGAATGAAGAATTTTATGTAAATATAAGCCATGCCAGCCCATGCTAGTGATAGCGATGAAACAGAGCGACGCATGCAAATTGCATGGGCACACTGAATGTTAGTCGATACTCGATACGGTACGTACGAGCGAGCCAATCAGAGCGTGAGACAACGCCATGTTGTGCAGACCGGACGAGGGCATAGATTAATTTATACTCCTTGACGAGGGGTGGAAATGCAGCTAGTAGGTAGAGTAATCGATTGAGTCTAGCCGATAGGGACAATGGTCAGAATATTTTTATTGTATAAGAATTCCGTATCTAAATCTAATATCGCCATTTCTAGTTATCGAAAAGTCTATTAGATTTAGAAGCCATTCTAACTCTATAAACCAACCCAATAAACCACCGACTGAGATAATTTATACATCACATAAAGGAAGATTTCTCTGATCTCAGTCTTGTTTACAAACAAAATTATTATCTAGTTATGTACGTACCTAAACGATTCATTGTACGGAATGATACGAGTAATGTAAGCGTAAAAACGTATCTTTTGGAAAAGTGCTGTTATTAACTTATTCTTATTGTATTGACGAATTTTAATTATAGACAAAGTATTCATTATATTTTTTGATTATATATTTAATATTATATTTCTGTATATATTATAGTATTTACGTAATATTGCTTTGCCACTGCTTTGCAGCTTGCAAAGGTTTGCATTTTTATTTTGTATTATTTTTATTATTATTTTATTTATTTATTTGAGGGTAGTATCTATTTTATACGCCTTTTGCCTTATGATTTTTCCATCACGTTAAGGTTGCCTGGAAGATATCGCTTAAAGCGAAGTGCAGAAGGCGGCCCTTCTGCACATTGTATTGTACCTCTCTTTATGTTGTATGTTTTGTTTTGTCCCGGGTGTGCAATGAAGTATATTTGTATTTGTAATTATGTATTTTAAATTGTAAAATTCGAATCATAACAATTATAATTATAACACTGACATTAATTGCTTATGATTGATAAATTAAAACTTATTAAAATTCAATTAGGTAAAATTAGTTTTATATATAATTTATTGATATGAAGGATGTAATCCATTTCCATTTACCATTTTTTTGCGGCAACAGGCTGAGGCAGACCCCTTTTTCCGGTGCTGCACACCACCTTCATCATACTTAACTTTCTTTCTTTCTTTCTTTTCCAGTATTCTTTTTGCTGATTTAGCTACTACTTATAATTTTACTATGATTGGTTAGTTCAATAGTTAATTAATATTGTTTAATTTGGAACACAATTTATATTGTTACACACACATACACCCTCACACACACACACACCCTCTCTCTCTCTCTCACACACACACACACGCACACACACACACGTTATTATTATTATTATTATATTCGTAAATAGGTACACAAATAAAGAGGTATGGAAGAGCGTGGCCCTCTGACACAGGTGTTGTCACACTTAAAAGAGGGCCTCCACAATTAAAAAAAAATGTTTGTACCTTTTTGTTACTGAATAAATCTTTTTATTTATTTATTTATTTGTTATCGAATAAATGAATTGAAATTGAATTGAAATGGCACCCACCAAAACGCAGTACAAAGGGCGGTGGTACAGTGGCACAAACTCGAACCACCAAACAGTTACCGTTCCAGAGATCCCATCATACTCCAACATCCCAATGTGCAATAAAGTATATTTGTATTTGTTTCCAAGATACTCCAAGATCGTATAACCACTGATCCATTTTTCATCTGACATGGCTAAGAACATTCAGCAGGTTAGACCTGCGGCACCTGAATGCGGGGGGGCGATCCTGGCTACGCCCTACGCGGAGCTCGGCCTTCGGTCTCGCCATAGTATTAGCTCCATATCATTTCCATTTATTTGTTGGCCACCATCTTTAATTTTTTTTTCTCCTTGAATTGCCCTCAGGATTCCCTACGACTTTAGTTCGAGAATACCCCATGTAACTATTATAGTTTCGGCGGGCTGATAATCTTCCAATTCTTCAAGTTTCATATTGCGAAATTGAAGTCCACACACGCTTATCCAATGGCGGTAGGGATAGGGACTTGTCTAACATCGTCCTAACCTTCTAAATCCATCCCATACACGAAAAAAAACGGTATTATCGAAAAATGACATTAGAACATTAGATCCCAAATTAATAACATCTGCTTTGGGGACAACAAGTCGAATCCAATACCAACATTACACAAGATAACATTACAACAACTTTTTTATTTCCGGGGTGAAAAGCTCTGACACTTGTCACCACCCGAAACAAAACTCATTTCATTAAATACAGGAAGAATTCACGAAAGCCTTTACGAGTTCGTTGAACGGCAAAGGAAATGAAAGTATAAATTATTAAAGACTTGTTTCTGAAAAGCTAGACTCCTTTTCATGTTTAATGTTCTTTGAAAGGACTTTGCGTAACATCGTAAATATAATAAAAGCATTTAGCTTGGATTAAATAATAAAGATGTGTAATGGTATTAGATCCGATTCTGGCATTGTAGTACTTTCATCAGACTCTCTAGAAAGCGGAGGTTATATCAGGAGAGACATTGTAACAATAATCAATAATACTTAGATGGTACTAGTACAGTAGCGTTGTAGCTGGATATATGTAGTGAAGACTCGAACAAACACATACAAATGTACACACCCCTTTCACCCTTTCACTCTCTTCTACACAAACACGCTCACACACATTTCCAATAAAAACATTCATATACACACACACCAAAACTTATTCTCCCTATAAGCTCCCTTGGCAGTATGTTTTTTAATGGACTTTTTTGTTTTTAAATTTAAGTGCTGTAGATTTTGTAATAAATAAATATATAAATAAAAAAATATTAGGTCTTTGTTTTCTAATAATTCCGGCTTGTTATCCTTTACTTACATCTAGAAATAAAGAATGAAAAATTTGCAAAATTCTAAATATTGAAAATACAAAACAACACTTTCATCAAATCTCTTTTCATCAAATCTCTTTTAACCAAATCTGTCGACGTTTCGATCGTTTCGGTACAGTGGTCAACACATCAATGTGGTAGGTACTGTAAGCGAACTATAGCTATATACTTGCCTATATAAGTAGTACATACTTATGAACCTACCTAACTGACCTACCCTAATCTATTATGGCCGTATGTTGTGATCGTCTAGAAATTGTTATAGCAGCCTCGTTGTGTAACGATTATTCCTGTTGTCCCCAATCGCTCGCTTATCTCGCTTGTCGGGTGTCGAACAGTTCGAACGATCTTCCGGAGGAAGAGCCTGCGTAATTAATTTAGATTGTTTATAATACTACCTGTATTCATAGGTATAGGAATGTAGGCACATACATACAGCTGAGTTGAGGCCCTTTTCACAATAACAAGCAGACCATCAGACATGATTTCAATATCTATATATATTTTACCTTTGGCTACATAATTATTTTATTATAATTATAACTCTTTCGGTCATTGCTGTGTGCTTTTGCTTATCGTATGGTTAGGAGGCCACAACCTATTTGTCAGAGTTGTTCAGGCCGCCCGTAGGCCTCTGACATGGCTTAACGACTGCTTAACGTGCTCTCCGAGGCACGGAGGAGCTCAGATGAAATATGCCACTAGCGGTCACCCATCCTGGTGCCGACTGTGCCAACGTCGCTTAACCCGCACGATCACTTTCGGACCGTGCTCGCAACTAGGCTACGAGCTCCACAAGCTGTGTGTGAAATAAACATATTACTTACTTACATGTTACGGATCATTTGGGTATCAAACAACCGTCACAGTACCTATAGGTTTGGTACTTTGTTTATTTAACTTACAACTACACAACATACAACTGTCAAGATTTTCGGAGAGTGCGCATCGGAATTGCACGACCTAATTCCAGCTATCCTGGACCTATCTCCATTCCGCCTTCGGACTACCAGGCGCGGGGAGGGGTTCCATCCTTATGTTGTTGATATCCCATCTGCTCGTACGAAGCGATTTGCTTCTTCGTTCATTATGCGAACGGCTAAGGAATGGAACAGCCTGCCGGCGTCTGTATTTCCCGAAACGTACAACCTTGGGATCTTCAAGGCCAGAGTGAATAGGCATTTACTGGACCCGCATGCTCCATCGTCGACCTCGTCGTCGCTTACCATCAGACGAGATCGAGGTCAAATGCGGGTTTAGTAGTAAAGAAAAAAATATCATAACAAAAACTTATTGCGACAAGACTCCACAGAGTATAGAATGTGTTCCACTGTATCGTTGACGATACTAACCATGGTTCAGCCTGAACTTCAGGTGTTTCTCCATGACGGCGGAGTCCACCAAGGCGGATATCTCGTCGAGCGCAAGCGCAGCCCCCACCCGGCACCTTGCGTCTGGGCAGGACACCTCGTATGCGCCGTTGCATACCTCGAATTCTACGTACGCCTTCATACACTGTAACAAACAGAGAAAGAGTTAGTTAGTCTTTTGTTAAACATGGTAATTAAAAAAAATATAGTCTCCTCCCTTAGAGGTCGGGCACGCGTTCGTTCCTTCGTTGTGTAGAGTTAGCCCGGGCTGATGCTGGTTGGTATCAGCAGCACCTTTGTACCTATTTCTACTGTTTATTGTTTTTTACTGTGTTTCCGTTTGAACGATAAGAGAGCCAGCTTAACACATTGACAGTCCAGTTACCCATATATGGGTCACGACAAACTAGTTCCACAAGTCCGTGACCCATATATGGGTCACTAAAAAACGACCAGGTACGCACTAAGGTAACTTAGTAAGGGTTAGTATTACAATATCTTTGGTGAATGCTACTGTCCACCTGTTTGAATACTGATGTGACGTTTTTAACAGGACGTATAAAGATTGAAGTAATATGCGGGACTTACGAGGAAATCAAAACATTTTGTATGGGGACTGTCAATGTGTTAATTACTGGCACATGAGGCATCCATCTAAGTTTTCAAGATGAGAAGGACATCGAAAACACTGTAATAACTTTATGAAATATCTATGGGTACGTCTAGTTATGTCTGGTTTATTTGTATGTTCCCCTTAATACAATAAAAAATATGTTATACTTGACTCTTGCAGTGTGATTTTGCGTCAATACGTAACTGAATTTTATAACCAAATCACTTTAACCACGCCGTTGGACCACGGGAAAAAACGAGAACACATATTTGGCTCTCCATCCATCCTCATAGAAATTGGTCAGCTAGTCAATCGGTGCAAAATGGAGGAAGCTTCGTTTTTAAATAGGCTTTTCGAAATTCTGGAAAAGTTGTTCAGTTATCGCTGCCATTTTATCCTGTATACGGCTATTATGGGTCTTGCAATTGAGAAGTAAGTGAAATCAGAGAATCGAAACGTCAAAATTTGAGATTTTGTAATGTACCAGGCATAAGATAGATAGATTAATACTTTATTGCAAACAAGAAATTTACATAGGAAAGGAAACATAGAATAAGTGAACAGAGGCGGCCTTATCGCTCAGAGCGATCTTTTCCAGGCAACCTAGGCGCTAGAAGACCAAAACCAGGAATAAAGTTTCGATTTAATTATAAGTTTAAGACATACATTTCATTTATTTAGTAGCAATACATTATAGGTCTTATTATAATACAATTTGTGTTACAATGTAATTTTACCCATTAGGGTGTAGCTACACGAAATAAAAATATAAACAATCACCACAAAAAGATTAATAAATTATTATCTCTAATTAATAAAGGCAATTGAAAAACATACCATGTCAAATTTTAGTTTCAAATCAAACATCAAACAATTTCTTACACTAATATTTGAATACGAGTATGTAGGTATGGTATACTTTAACTAGTGGTCCATTGTACAGACAGACTTGTCACGTTTCGTTCACGAAAAGCCCAGACGAAAGACGAATGCATAAAAGCCGCAAAACAAAAGGCACCTTGCTAAAGTAGCTTCATATAGCTCGAGATATTGGGGTACCGAGAAACGGCATCGCACAAAAGGTCTGAAAGTTTCACCTACTTCAAACAATTTCACTTGTGGTTGAACATTAAATAATTTGGCATCTATAATATCTCTATTGAATGTATGAAAGGTTGAAGGTTGTCTGGAAGATATAGCTTAAAGCGATAAGGCCGCCTTCTGCACATTGTAATTTACCTCTCTTTATGTTGTATGTTTTGTTTTTGTCCCGGGTGTGCAATAATGTATATTTGTATTTGTACTGTACGGAATGTCAGACATTGTATAATGTAGTGTCCAGTATTTCGTACCGAGAAACGGCATTGCGCTCACCTCCTTCAACCAATTTCACAGGAACGGCTCATGTTTTAGATTGTGGTTGAAATAGAAACTTGTAACTAATTTCATATCTATTATCACTTTATTGAATGTATTGTAATTTGTATTATAAGGAAGGTCAGGCAGTATTGTAGCATGGAAGGTTGAGAACGTGCATAGATAGATATCGACAGATAAAATTATTACAATGCGTGAGTTGTTGACATTGCCCTTTCGTATTTCCGAAAAGACGAATCTATTTCTTACCCTGACAATATTTCATGTAAAAAGTAGCCAAGTCTCGTGTATCTTTACTCGGAAAAAGTAATGACATGCAATATAGAACCAAGTCATGGTCATCACTAGATAGTGTACAGAGATTCACAGTATGAAATTTGAAGAATTGGAAGATTATCAGCCTACCGAAACCATACAAGTTAGATGGGGTCTTCTCGAACTAAAGTTGTATGGAATGAAAAACAATTTGTGGAGAGAGGGATTTTAAGACTCCTTTCCTTTAAGACCCCCCCCCCCCCCCCTTCAGTATTCTTAGCCATGCTAGATGAAAACTGGATCAGTAGTTCTAAGATCTTGGAATAACTTGGGATGTTGGAGTATGATGGGATCTCTGGAACGGTAACAGTTAGGTGGTTCGAGTTTGAGCTCAAATGTTTATGACGATAATGACCTTCCCACATCTGGAATCTTGAGGACCTGATGATGAGACCAGGAAAAGCAAGGGGATCTCCACAATGGTACGTCGGGGGTTTCTTAAATTTTTAATTTAGATTTATTTACCACTAACTCTGTCTGCACCGTGCTATGGCGTGACTTTCGCTAAATGTGTCAGAGTCACTGTCTTTGGAACACGCGATATTTCTGGCGATTTATTACATACAACAAGTTTATTTTTGCGTCCATCGAATTTAAAAGTCCATACTGTCGAGATAGTTTCCTATTTCCCCAACGGTAAAACTAAGATTGTAGAACAATATTGTGCTTGTGGTGTTGCCTTTAATGAATAGTTATAATCTCATAATTACGAATAATTATAAATTTTCCAACGAGCAATTACTGACTAGTTTGTATTACTGATGCGTTTAGTTTAGTAAATAATACGGTAAATATGAATCTAGGAAAATTTCCAGTGTCTTTTTGACTTTCTTCGTTAGAATAGGGAGTGTAAAAAGCTGTGACTACTTATTGTCCGCTTGCAGGCCTGGCGCCCAATTCGCCTAAATTACAACGTTTGTAGTTCTATTTCTATCCAATTTCAATTTAGTTTTCGTTCCAATTCTATTTGGACACCAAATCGCATTCTGCTGACGAATAACTCTACCACTGACACCTTTCAATTTACTATCGATCGGGCAAAAGTACCTTGGGAGGAACTTATGTTCGATCGTTATATTTGACAGTTGAAGCGTTTTGTTACCGTTCAACTGTGATTCAGGATAAACCAAACGTTTTAGTAGAATGTACAAATACGTTACTGTTCGATCGATCGTTGAATCGATCGGAACTTAACTGAAATCGAATCGTGGATAGTAGCATACGAAACACGTCATAACGATGCAGTTTAGACTCTATTTAGTTACGTTGTATTTAGTGGAATCTATCTCCTGTTCAGTGTTTTCATTTAGCATTAACTTGCGGAAAATAGATCCAGTTATCATAAAAATCTGTCTACCTTGAAATTTCATAAAAATTATACATATACGATACCTATTTGGCACGCGATTTGCGGATAAATTCCGACTTATACCTATGATAGGCAATGGAACGAAAAAAAAAAGACTTTAATGTCACACAAAAAATACATATTCAATTTACTTGACTGCAATTACACATTAGGGCTTAGGCAATAGATACTTTTCAATGGACACCATGGGCATGCGAGTACTTAGATTTTCATCTAAGGGGAGGCAGAATTACGAAATGAATCCAGGGGTAAAGGCAAAGCAAAGGATGAACTTTAGTTCGTTCTCGAACTAGGAGTTCGAGAGTACTAGGAGTCGAAGGAGGAGTAGGAGCGATCCCAGACTGCGTCGCAAAAAGGTTTCTGAGATCAAGTGTCGCGGGTGTTTTCCCGCAATATTATTTTGTTTACGATCTGTCTATCTTATATATTTATTTACATATATACTGCTTTGTATATATGCCGTATTTTAAGTACATATATTTATTTAGTGTATATGGATTTTGGTGCACACATCGCTTGCCTTTCATATCAAATTATCGCTTTATGGTGTTTGCTGAAAGAGTTCTCTCTTAGAGATAGGTCACGCCCTTTGTGATTTACATAATATTTTTTTAAATGGTAACATATTATGTGTGTACAATAAAGATTTAAACATGATAAACATTGGTTCCCGAAATTAGTATGGACGATGGCAGACTATATTTGTAAGTGTCTGAATTCTACTGTCTGATATATGATTAAATGAAAACAAACTAGTCATTCAAGTTCATGCCAAAATATTCTTTTTTTTAACGATTTATGTCCCTGGTTTGTACCTCCGATATTAATTTTTAGGAGGTCTTGTTTAATATACATTATTATTTGTTTATTAATTCCATTTCATAATCATTGTATTATTATTTATTTCCATTATTATTCATAATTGTTTATAATCTTTATTACACACATAGACAAAATACAAAAAAATAAATTAATAAACGAAAAAATAAAATTTGTATAAATGGTGTTGCATAACTCGTTTCGAGTTTTCTCCCTGCTAACCATCGGGATAGAGAAAGGTGATAGATTATGGTCATTTGTATGTATTATTAAATTCTTTGTTTTTTTAAGCTTTTTTGATTTTTTTCTACTAGTTTTTATGTTTTGGTTATTATTATTATTTTATTTTTACTATTTTACTATTTGCCAAAATATTCATGTCACACACACTCGACCAGTTTCAAAGTGAGGGTGTTGAATAGACGGATAAAATGTGTAATCTGGGCGTGTGAGCGCCGGATAAGGGTAATATCCGAATATTTATGCTGATCCGGATTTAGGACGCCTCTCGAACTCTTATGCGGTACTGATATTTGACAGGACCATCCAGCTGAGATACTGCAAACTTAGATTATCTAAGACTGCAAATTATGGTTAAGAAACTCTTAAGAAGTTATATTACTGTCAATTGCAAGCAAGGAAAGTACTTATTTAAAATTTCCTTAGTTGCAAGACGCTGTGCTACCTTTACTATTATGTCATCTCTTTGAACCATCGATTATTTGTTAACTATGTCTAGGCATAAATTTAGACAGCGATCTTATGAAACCAACATATACACACAATTATTTTTCTAACCGCCATCGCCACTGGCAAATTTATTTTGAGTGAAGTTGCCCGGACAATCTTGATACAGATGATACAGAATTTAATTTCCTGTACACGATTATTTTCCTTATTCGAAACCTCGCAAATATATATTTTTAGATACTTACATTTTAGATAATCCTTATTGTATATAGATTTATGAACAGTTGAGATAATTTCATCCTGAGTTTGTATTGAATGAATTATCTTTAAGTTTTAAAGAAACAAACTGAATAAATGAATAAGCCAGAAGAACGAAATATAAATTCACAGTATTGAATAGCTGGATGAATTGGACGAATGCTAGGGTCGGATATTGGCAATAGTAGAATATTTATGGGGATCTGGGTCTAAGGCGCCTGTCGATGGCGTATAATGGAATGTTTTGGAACAGTAGTTTGAGGTTTCTGATACTAAAATGATGATAATGTGGTCTAGTTTCTTAACCTAGAATATTAATTATCAGGGCACCACACTACTTTCTATAGACAAGGTGGTGTCAAATTCGTAAGGATTATGACAAGGCTCAGGATCTGATAACGCTTTTGTATAGGTCATAAAGGTGCAAAGGAATACAAATATTTTATTGTTCTATAATTAATTTGAATGCAAAGCTCCCCAACCAACGTACGCCCAATAGTTGACCGATGTTCACTAAAGCAGATTATAAAGCGATGACCTCAGCAGTTGACAGGAAAAAATGAAGATTAAGAGCTAAGCTAGATGACAATTACTAAGAACATGAGCAAGCATAAAAAAATACTACAAAACGAAAAATACGTATTGAACGAAAACATTTTAATAAGTCATCGACCTATCATGTCCTTATAACGCACTTCAAAAAATAAACGAGAACAAGTCAGAACTCCAAATAAGTTAATATAGCTGAGGATAAGCGCCTTTTTACTCCCACGTCTAGGCCTACTCAAGGAGGTATCGTTGACCCCAAAGTCTTAATTCCACAGACGTATCAGGAGGGAAGGGAGAGATCTACCCAGATCGCCTCTGACTGTTAAACTCCATGAAGTTAAAGGTTAGATTATAGGCTTAAATCCTTGAGGTTCTATTTCCTAGATTTTCTAGATTATAACAAGCAGATTAATGCTAAAATACGAATAACTATGATCACCGAGCCCATTCCTTTCGATACGCGACACTTTATTTTGAAGTTCCGAAAAAAACACTATTCAAAAACGATTTCGCATGTAAGAGTTCAGAGTCAAGGTTTACCTACTTATATCCAAATCTTATTTCTGAACGTTCCAATCTCGATTACACTGGATTTAGCCGGTTCTTATGTTATTTTTCGTCTGTGGAAGTTGATTGCGTGCAAATATTTCACGTTATGAACCAGTTTTAGTTATATTTAGCTACGGTTCATAAAAACATGCACCGGACGCTGTGAAGGAAACGGCACCTTACTTTTTATACACGCTGTACACAAACTTCTCAGCTTCTAATCTTACATTAGGTATGAGTGAAAACAACTCGTCAACTTTTGCAGTGTCTCATTTTTAGCAATTCTCTGGAGCCAGGGCACATAATTTTCTTATTCTTTTACAGCATATTATTTCGGGAATGGAGACATCAATACTGCAATTCGCAATTAAATTTGGTAATTAATATTAATTATTAAATAATTGTTTAATGGTTGAACGTCACTCCAGTCCACTGCTGGAAATAGGCCTCTCCCAGGGCGCGCCATTGAACCCGATCTTCGGCTCTTCTCATCCAGTCGCTGCCAGCCACCTAGCGTAGAACGTCGCCCCATCTAACACTACGTTTGCTCAAACGCGGTCTCCACTCCAGAACTCGTCTACCCCAGCGGTTGTCGGTTCTGCTACAAATGTGACCGGCCCACTGACACTTCAGCTTGCTAATCTTATGAGGTATGCCGACAAGTTTTGTTCTATCATTTCGGATTCGATCCAGCATAGACTCCGAGCATAGCTCTTTCCATAGCACGTTAAGCGATTTTATTTTACAAGTCTGGAATGTTATGCTATGTATTACAATGCATTTCAAATTAATGCCGAAATAATAATATTTGGGCATCAATTTGGCATTTGTATAAACAAATGGCAGAGTTCTCTGTTGTTACCCCTTGCTCCTTTATTATGTTTTCAATAACAATTTCTTTAATAACCTTTTTGAGTTGAAATATATCTGCCAATTATACCACAAAAGTAGCAGTATAAGTCCAACGGTATAATTATACCTTAAAATAATGGATATTTGCGATGCAGGCAAAATCTATTTCTGGCGTCCAAAACGTGTTTTATACAGCCAGAATATAAATGATGTTATTTTTAAACATAACAAAGTTTTTTTATAATCTGTTTTTTTAGGCTCGGAGGTTTGGAAGCTCAAACTACTGAACGATTTGCAAAATAAAACTAAATGGTGGATTTTGTGTTTTGAGGAGCTTTTAGATTTTCCTTAAATAATAATATTTAAGTTACAAAGTTAAATCTTATACGGAAATAGATTAATTATTTAACATAATATGGCCAAAAGATTTATATTCCAGGAGACCTAGTGAGAAAAGAGATAAATGACGTCACGAATCTGCCCCACGTAATAGGGCCTCGGTTCATGCAAAAAGCTTACGAAAAAGAAAAGATTATGAACGAAAAATGTTAGGATTTATTGCTAACCCGGTCACGCATGTGACCTTGATATTCCGTGATCCTGAATGAAACGTTTAATGGAAAACCGGTGTCTTGCTGGATAACAAGCCAGCGATTCTTTTAAGCAAGTTCGTAGTAAGGTATTTGAGAAATATCTAGTCTTCAAATGGGGTCTCTGCTCCCTTTCACACAGTGCCTACAGATATAAGGATAGCCACGGCTAAGACAGTGCAAAAAATAATTAGCAAAACTCGACTCAATAACCCAAGGCATTATATTTATAAGTGTTTTGTTAGAGCGCCTGCTTACAAGCTTATCGCAAATGCGACCTCATAAAGAACCTACGCACAATCAAGGAAGTCTAACAAATCGTATCCTTTTTCATCAATTCTCCTTGTTTTCGCTTCCTTGTCGGCCAATTTCCCCTTGACAATTGTTAATACTAAAAACAAACACTGTTTACAGGATCCTTTTGAATCCTTGCGCGCTTCAAAGGTACCAGGCAACCACGAACGTGTAGGAGTTGTATCGTGTCATACCGGTTGCGGATTTCGTGCGTACACTCGTAGCTCTACATAAGGCTAAATAAAAGACATGACGTAATTTTCAATGCTGTGCGCGGCTCGCGAACGTGACCGGTTGTGCAAGTAGCTATGCACAGTGCACACAGCCGGTTGCAAAAACCTCTTCGACGATATAAGCTCCTGGTACCGACGAACGTTTACAGTGGTGATGGAGTGATAAAATAAAAAAAGCAAAAGGTACTTTTTGTTAATACATTTTTTTTTCAATCTAAAACACTTAGCCCTTGGCACGCCTCTCTTGCTTTGCTTCCTCCACACTACAGTCATTCGTCGTTTCACGCATGCTCGCCGTTGGGGTCGTCTGATCTGTATTAAAATCTATGAGCACTCTGTCCATCTGATCTTTAAAAGTCCCGTAGTCAGTCTAGGACGACCCCGGCTTCTCCTTCCTCTCACTTCCTCACTTCCAACTTTAACAAATATTAAATAATTTAGTCAGAGATTATTATGAACTCAAAACGGCGGAAAGTTTACACAATATAAATTATTTAAACTGATGAACACAGTTGCCGGTTGATTAATTAAATCTTTTAGGTAGTAAACAAAAGTTTTGTTTTGTAAATGAAATATTATGAATTCTCTAGGTATTCATTTATTATTATTACTTTACTCTTTTCAGGTTTCACGGGGAACCCTGAAAAGGGAACGCTGAAAACTAAGGGCCCGGTCCTTTGAAAGGCTTGCATGGAGACATGGATCCAACACGTAGAGGCTTGAGGCAATTATTATTATTGTTTATTTACTTATTTCATAACAACACTAAAAGCTATTAATGAAACCGGTCCTCAATAAACTTTCATAATTGAAATCTATCAATAGATTTCACTATAAAGAAGAGACTACATTATCATTGGACTATAATCTCACTTGATTGAAGATGAGGTCGAATGTGGAGCACATTCAGTGAAACACTGATCTTTACTCTCCTTCTCATTAAAGACCAAGCTGCTAAACACAGAACAAACAAAAAGAGCTTCTTTTTTGTTCTGTGCTGCTAAAGAAGCGGCCTGACTATATTCCAAAAGGAAATGTTGAGCAGCTACTGAATCCGGAACTACATACGAGTAGCTCTTAGGATTAGCAAGCTGAAGTGGCAATGGGTTGGTAGACGATTTCTGGAATAGAGGCCGCGATTACCGATTAGGCAAGCGAAGACAGTCCCTGCTAGATGGAGCGACGATTGGCACGGTGGTTGGCAGCGACTGGACGGGTAGAGCCGAAGACCGAGCTCAATGGCACGCCCTAGGAGAAACCTAATTCCAGCAGTGATCTAGAGTAGGCTGCTACTGATTGTAACAATGATGATGAAACAAACAAACTGGATATGGGAAGTCGTCATTGTTTCTTCTTCTAAGTGGTTTTCCCCATTGCTGAGGGTCGTGATCATTCTAAGGAATGAATCACATAGAACGACTCTCGTGGCAGATTTAATGGGGTGGTTTTTCACACACTGGTTATCTCAGTGTGCAGGTTTCCTCACGATGTTTTCGTGTAGGTAAATGTACGTAAGTCTTTCGAAAAAACTGAAAAACTCATTGGTACATGGCATTGCCTGGTTTCGAACTCGGACCTCCCGCATGGGAGTCCGACGTCCTAGCCACGACGACGTCACCGACGCTCTATTGCTCTATTGTTTTATAGCCTCCTATAAAACTGCACCAAGTGTAAATAACAGTTTGCAAAATGGTGGGCGATTACGAACGATTTGCAGTTAATACAATCGCAGCGATTACCGCCCCTCACAACAATACTTCTAGCTATTACTTGGTGACGTCAAACCGCGCATGCGTGCCGCTGCCACTGTGTAGGTAATGGATGCAGATTGCTTTGATTAAATTCGTAATAACTACTCGCTGTAGCTATGCAGTTTCTTTCATGCAGTTGCGGGTCGTTGTGAAGTCGATCGTCACTTTGTGCGCGAATTCAAATTCTCCTTTGCAGTGGAACAATTTAAAAAAATATGTCTTTATTGTCAGGTAATACACCCATAGTACCTACAAGTTTAGTAAAATACAAATAAAAGTAGAATAAAACATAATATTGAAAATAAACAGAAAATTAAATTAAATGCAAAAGTAAAAAAGGGAATGATTTAAAACAATACAATAAAACTAATACCTTAAACATAATAGAAGTGAGTTTCCCACTTTTTATTCGCAGTCTGGTGCATCTTCAGCCTTGTCCATAGAACCTATTTCTATAGATATCCTGACCGACAACTTTCAAAAGTCCGTTATTTGTGTCACATACCCTCTGCCAGAACATGGCGACCCCTGAATAGTGCTACATACTGTCAAAATACAGGTTAGACCTAGTTTGAGTAGTAGACCTAGTAGTTTGATACCTGTAAGTATAGGTCAATAGTACAAGTTTACCATATTGTTGTAATAACTATTGTGATAAAATATTTCATATTCGTATCACATTCTTAGGAGGTCGGATTTGTCATCCTTTGCTGTTGTAAATCCATCTGGGTTTGGTAATCGTTGGGGAGAGCGAATCCGAGAATAAGAGGCGGATCCTTCTTTTCTCCATTATTTTAATTTTTAATATTTAGTAACTATTTCAACTCTGTATCTTTATCTTTGTACGGGTACGGAGAAGGGCACTGTTTGTCTGGGAGACAGGTTCGCCCATTGCAGACAACAATGAGTTCCACTCATATGATTCCTGTTACCCTATAATATAAGAAAGCTTGTATTCTAGAGCAATTATGGACGAATTAAAAAAATATTTTAATTCCACTAAATGTAAACAATTGGAGGTTATGAGACCAGCGTGTTTCTAGACCTTCAGTCAATTCTATTATTATTCATATAACATCACGTAACGCCCCGTAGGTGCCTATTTTCTGTTACGAACATGGTAAGTTCTGTGATTACTTGTCATTAAACCGTGACTCAACTGTAATGAGAAACAAATTGGATTTAATTCATGTGTTTATATTCTTGAATGTGAATGCTTTGACGTTCGTGTGAATCTTGTATACAGAATTCATAATTCTTTAGGATTTGTCCCATTGTATTGTACTGATTTAGGTATACATTTCTTTTACTGCCTCTATTTCTGTTGAATGCACTTATATGGTGTTGTAGGAACGCGCTATGTTCTCACATAGCGCGTTCCTGGAATGACGTAATGTATGAAAGGGAAGATCTTCCAACAGGCGGAGTTTGTGCCTCGTATATATGAGAGTCCCAGGAAAATTTCGATAGCGCGTTCTACACCGATATGAGTAGGTACTAATCGTAGTGGCGCGTCGTGCGTCGCCACAGTGTCATCATCATCATTTCTCTTACTATGGTCATCATTATCATTATCTTAACGTTCCGCATGGAAATCATCTGAGTTTGAGTCAACTGAAACAGTTCCAGTTTCTGTTACAGATACGTCCGTAAAAGTAACACTTTAGAACATGACGGTACCTGTGCTATATGTGTATCTAGTTGCAGTTATAATAAACATAGGTATAGTTATAGTTTACGGTGCGCTGCGTCCCACCGCCTTGAGTTCATTATATGCAGTATGCAAACAGCTACCGCGTTTGACTGTTGTCCTCGGCTTATCTGTTGTGCGGTTCCAATACGTAACACGTGGCGACGAGGATGGGATGTCACGTTGTCACGATGTCACCAATATCACGTTCAATGAAATAAGCTTTCTCCATTTCATCAATTTGTCAAAACCATGTGCAAGACTTCGACCCGGTTAGCGTCGCGCCGATCAATCCAGCAAACAATTGAACTGATTTATGATCTGTCAAGCCGTATTCCGAGCCCTATAAACCTAGATTCGTAAACACCTACGCATTGTCAAGTGCCACAATCTATCACAGAGCAATTTTCTTCACTAGGAAAGAAAATAAACTGTCTGTTGTTTTTAAGAACTAGAACAAACAAAAAGAAGAGTACAAATTGAAATTGATAACGTTTATTAAGCACTGTACACACCAGAATATAGAACACAATACAGAAAGATTAATACATGCAGCACAAAACATCAGGTGTGGTATAGTGCCAAAAAGGGTACACCAGCTCAGTATAATGCTGAGGCAAGTCACAGCGCTGATTTTCAGCTGGCCCTCAGTGACTGCACGGACGAAGAAAGCAACAGTGTGTGCGTGTTGTGTTGTATGAGTGTGTATGTGAGGTACTGAGTATGTGGGAGGGTGATGGCATGGTGCGGGTGTATTTACATGGTATTATGTGTGTAGAGAACGTAAAGAGAGTCCTATCCTTTCGAGGCCGACAGCGCAAAAGCAATGCCTTTGGTTTTGTAAAATTTAAAATTGAAATTGAAAACGTTTATTTGGCACTGAGAACACCAGAATATAGAACACAATACAGAAAGATTAATACATGCAGCACAAAACATCTAGTGTGGTACAGTGCCCAAAAAGGGTACACCAGCTCAGCATAATGCTGAGGCAAGCCACAGCGCTGATTTTCAGCTGGCCCCTCAGTCACAAATGAGGTGATATTTCTTCGTAAAAGTATGTCAAACAGCATTATTATTAATTAGCCAATGATTCTAAAGAGACACACTGGGGTCGATTCCGGCAAGCCTTCATAACAACGATGATTGTTAAATCTATAGCTAAAACTTAATGAAACTGTCAGGCTCACCCATATGATAAATTGTGTAACAGTAAGAACGACACACCCCAGAATTGGTCCATTCGTTGACGACAGGTCAGATATACAAGAGAATGTTTCGAGTGAGACCAACCGATCAAAAGAAACCGTAGTAGAGGCCAGAAACACGATGATTGTTAAGAAGTCACACAATGCAAGTAGATGCTAAAGATTGGAACAATAAGTATAAAAGACGAGTTCATGATGACATTTCTAGAACCGAAGTGACTAATAGGTACCTATTTACTGATTTACGGTAAATAATGTTCTACGTGACTACTAATACAATACACTTTGAAATGTAGTTATTGAATATAACATACACATCCCGATGCAAATTAACGACAGAAACGGGATCTATAGTTTTAATGTGGTTCCAGAAGCTCGTCGTAGGGGCTCAGTTTTAACAAGTCCAACTTGTATGAATGAACCGAATAGATGGTTGTCTTTACCTAAATTCTCGTTCTATTTAACAAGATTTTGGTTCAAATTTCTCCCATGCAATTTCTTAGCATACTTACCTATATACGCTAAGAAGACTAAGAAACCTCTGTCGCCAGTCTATGACCTCATGATACAGAGAATCTTATCATGGGCTATTGAAAGAGTCGTGTGATCGTAGCTTCCAGAGCTCAAACACACGATGACAAAAATATTGACGAGTACACGAGTGCTAATAAACGCACATAGCAAAGAACCGGCAAATTATAGAATCGTTAAATCACAGTGATTATCGCCCGGACAAGTATGTTGTGCTCCAGGTGTTAATTTGCTTGTAGCGATGGTCAGCTGATGGTAATACACACAAAGGCGGCGATTCCCGCGTGAATTATGTACTAGATTATCTAAGAATGAGGGTGACTTATCGTTAAGCGATGTTTTAATTTAGCGAGTGACACCTCAGAATCGGTGCCAAAGTGCTATAATTGTCTTGTGAATGAGAAGACGGTAAAGATGAGAAATTACAACAAAATTACAATTCAATGTTGACGCGAAAACCGAAAACAAGAATTTCATGGATTCATGAATTCATGAATTCTTAACGAACAAGAATCGTGAACTTCTATTGTTTTATACACAAATTAACATCGTTATTTTGTGTTGAATCGAAAACGTATAATCAAAACAACCTTTTAATTTAGGAAAGAGATCATTCACCATCACACGGTTCAAGTAAATGTTTGCTAAACTTGAAGAGTACATACAGTGTCCACAAGGTACAAGACCTGACGCGATACTTGACAAGTGGAAGCACAAATAGTGACACAAATGTGAAGAACACTATAGTTTAAGACAGCTCCAGTAGCTTCAGTTGTAAAACATACAAATATTATAACAGTACATAAGTAGGTATGCAAATGTACGAGGTACGACCCCATACGAAGGAGTAACGACCTAGATGGTCATTTAATTTTTCATTCAATTTACACAACCAAGTTCTACAAATTCATATAAAATAACTTTAAATTAAAAATTTAAGCAACCCCCGACTAACAGTTCTTAGAGATACTCCAAGATCTTGTAACCACTCTCTAAAAAAAATTCTGGTAAATATAAAAACTGGGTCCATATGATGCAACAGCGAAACGCGTCAAACTTAGAACTCCCTTTCCTCGATCGGTCGGGGGTTAATTAGAATTCGCATCCGAAAATAAAACCAAAAGGCCACATTCGTTCCACTTTTCAAAGCATAATGGTTCCGTTCAATGGGTTCCCACTGTGAAAAGGGTAGGTAGGCTAAAAAAAAGTACAATGCAATATGGGGCAAAGGTTCGTTGCCCAATATCCCGTTAACGAAGTGACAGCGGATGCTCAGGTATTGTCAACGACCCTTTGTTGGTGGAAGGGTTATTGGGGCCGCGCTGGTTCAACAAAGAGACGAAGACAACAAATTGAATCAGGCCGATTCGTTTACCTATAATGTGAGTACGTATATTTGAAGTAATTAGAAGTGCGTGTTGAACATTTTATCTATTTTGATGTTGTAAGTTGTGATCAAAATAAACACGGTTGGTGTAATCAGGCGTTCTTCAAAATGAACGTAAAGAAGGTTCTATAAAAAATATATAAAAATCCTAAAATATGGAACGACTTACCGCCTCCTTTACGCAAAAAAATGAGCATACCGTGCTTTAAATTATAATATAGAGCGACGTTAATGGAGAGACAAAGAGAGACAGAAAATTTGAGGCATCCTTATCCTTGTATCACAGGTAATTAGTGCAATTTATGTATTTATTTTTGGCAAATTCTTACCTAAATTCTTCACATAAGTATTTAATTTTATTGATGTTGAGTTTTTAATTTTAATTTTTTTATCCACTATCACTCTCGCTCCCACTAACATCTTGGGGTAAGGGGGGAAATGAAAAACAGCGCTGCATATTTGGTACCCGAGTATGTCAGCATTTGCTGACTTTCCCCCCTTTTGCCAAATAAACATAGTGCTTTGTAAATGTTCAGGATATTTTGGCCGCAAACAATCTCTAACGTTAACCTGTGGGCTATAGCGCGTGAAAAACCCTTATCTGAACAGATCCGCCGTAGGAATTGGTTGTGGATAGGGCACACCTTACGTCGCCCAAATAGCATCGCCTACGCCTCCTTGAACTGGCAACCAACAGGAGGATCTCGCAAACGGGGAAGACCCAGGGCTACATGGAAACGTAGTCTTCAAAAAGACCTGGATGCGGCTAAAATATCCTGGGAAACCATAGAGTCTGCGGCATCGGACAGAGCGCGGTGGAAGAATATTGTCTCAGCCCTATGCACCACTAGGTGTTCTAGGACCTGAAGAAGAAGAAGAAGCTTTGTACTTTAATATATATATTTTTTAATTTTATTTAATCTTTCTATTCTATCCTTTCAAGGCCGGCAGCGCACAAGTAATGCCTTTGGTATTGCACGTGTCTCTGGGCAACCCTCTTACCATCAGGTGGCCCGTTTATCTTTGCCTATTTATATAAAAAATAAAAACATTAAAACCAGATTTTGAAATTCATCCTGTGTAGTTTGCTCGCTAGCTGTGCCCATTCAAACAAATCTTATGACTTCAATAAATTGTTTCTTCTGAGAAATATCAGCAAGTTTGAAATTAGCGGATTGATGAAGCTCAAGAATAATGGATTTACAAAACTTATATTTTACAGGCTTAGATCATACTTAGATACTCTATTGCGGCTCAATGGCGCGCCTTGGGAGAGACCTATGTCCAGCATAGAATTTGAAGCAAAATGGAACCACTGAAGTAGCTGCTTTCTCGAAGTGTTCACACGTCTAACGTTGACAGGTTCGTATTTTAACTTTTTGTTTAAAACATGAATAAGTATACAGTTCTCTATAATGAATTAATTTACATGTGGTTTTATTATAAAGCGCCTCACGGCGTGTCTTATCTCTTCCAATTATTAAACGATTATATGAAGACACTTTTCACAATGGCCGTTAAAGTAGCTAAAATGTAGTCTTAAAATGTTAACCCATCTGTCATTAATTAACAAACTCACGTTTGATGACCACAGTATCATCTGATCAAAAACTTACTAGCGAAAGTCATCAGTCAATTCTACAATTCAAATTTGAAGTCTGGCGAATGCATTAAGGTTCATTTCAGTTTGCAGAAAATTGACAGATGGTATACATTAGCTAGACACCGACTGTACCTCAGATCTGTAACACTTTTTGATCAAAATTGACGCCGCCTTCATTCGCGATTATTCGACTAGTTATGAATCAATTCTTTGCTGGAAACTGTATGCTTAAATCAATGTATCTGATGGTTTTTGATGATGAGGTCGAAGATAGATGGAAATTGAAATTGAAAACGTTTATTTAGCGCTGTAAACACCAGAATGTAGTACACAATACAGAAGTATACAAAGTTTAATACATGCAGCACAGAACATCTAGTGTGGTACAGAGCCAAAAAGGGTACACCAGCTCAGCGTAATGCTGAGGCAAGCCACAGCGCTGATTTTCAACTGGCCCCTCAGTGACTGCACGGACGAAGAAAGCAACAGTGTGTGCGTGTTGTGTGTGAATGTGTTTGATGGAGCCCTGATAGATATTTTTCATAATAGCAGATGTTTCTTACTTCAATGTAATAACGTATTACATTCCGCATGTTCTGAACCATATTTTCAACTGTTTTTCTTTAAATAAAATTAATTATATTCTTATCTAAATAAACCGGGTCATGTTTTATCACAAACAAGCGGAGAGCAGAGTGGTAAATAATATAAATTAATTCGCAATTTTTACGAGTAAATACGGACAAGGCCACAGCCCACACGTAATTGCAAATCCAAGCAAGTAGCTAGAATCGTAGAAAGGAAGGAAGTGTGTTCATAAGTTTCAGTATTTGTATTTACGTACCAAAAATGCAATCGTAACAAATGAATTTTAAATGAATGACCGAATCTTTTCATAACCACTTTTAAAAACAACTACTTCTGAAAATAACCACTTCTGGAAATGACTGCAAATAGCTGCGACCAAATTATACGATGTTCGCAGGCAAACAGATACGGAAGTCAATTCAGAGATATGAACCAAGAAAGCTGTGTTAAATATTGACGTAGACATTCGTTATGTTTATAAGTACCAATATAGATATAGGCTGTGATACAGAACTACAGAATCCATTGGGGTCGGAACAACAAGTTGGAAAACAGGTTGTTACATAAGTACATCTAGCTTGAACCCTTATAAAATACACAAATACGACACAGATACCATAAAGATGACGGTGATATACGTAAATAAGTAGACCAGAATGTTCAACCAGTTCACAAATTGATCAACGCAAATCAAATCAAATTAATTTTTTATTGTAAGTACTTTAAACTACATTTTAACAACGTCATGTTTTACTCTACCACCGGTTCGTAAGGTGCTATAGCTGAAACGAAAGAAGCGGCGCAAGAAACTTTCAGCAGCACATCTTTTGAAATAAATATATAATAAATCTTATAATAATTACGAATACAATCATAACCACAATGTGCAGAGCTGAAGCTGAATTTAGGACCAATCCTCTTTATCTTTTAGTAGTCATTTATTTATTTTATAATAACCCTTTTTACATAAGGTCCGTCTTATGTGGGTCATAATTTTTTTCTGTGTCATATTTATTACAGTATCTTATTATAAAATCGTACACAGTGACACATAAATGATGTGTTAAAACGTGGGACTGCTAGTTTGTTTTTGTTTCTGGTATTGAAATTATGATTATCACAGGTTTTCGAAAACAACTGTAAGTTTTTGCGTACATACATAATATTTTCATAGATATATTGATCCGCGACAGTCAGTATATTTATTTCCCTGAACAATTCCCTTGGAGAGTCCCTGCAACGTAGATTATATATTGCACGAATTGCCCTCTTCTGTCGAATGAAAATTGTTTCAATATCAGCCGCTCCGCCCCACAGAAGAATGCCATAAGACATTATGTTGTGAAAATAACTGAAATATACTAGCGTTGCGCTTGCTACATCTGTCAGTTGTCTTATCTTTCTAACAGCATAAGCGGCTAACTAAACCGAGTAACTTGCTTAAAATGTCTCCTTCTGGATCCGCCTGGATAGCGACCACCCTTCTATGTAAATTATGTCGTCAAATATCTTTGCTTCGGTGTTGATGTTTCGACAGTGTTTATAGAAGTGCCAGTACTTACTAAGCCATGTGCTCCATCTTCGGTCTAATCGTCACTTACCACCAGGTGAGATTGAGATCAAACGCGCGTTAAGTCGTAAAATATGTAACTTCTATATTAAGAGTAACAGCCCAGGCATAGGTGAAAAATATGCCTTGAAATTTAAAACAAAACAGAGAGTGCAGAGTCGCCATACTCTAGAAGAGGTTTCTGCAAAGGATGCAGAGCTCGCTCAAAGATAGGTCAGCGTCAGATCTCTTTCATCAACAATGCAGGAGACGATCTAGCCTAGGCTAGGCATGTGCCAGTAACCTAAATCCAGTGCACTGCACCTCTGGCGATGTGAATTTAGAGATGACTATGGCTGTTTTACATTTACAGGGTAAAATATGTATTATGATGATGTTATGAAATAAAATTTCACATACAGTAGGTACATTGAGAAGTTGTTCTAAGAAATCCTCAGCCAAGCAGAATATACGAGGGGCGGTCCAAAAATTGTTAGTCACCGGCTTGATATCAACCTGTTTCCTTTACTTTTATTATCCCTGCAAATTTTATTATAAACTCCTTGGCCAAATATCACTGGCCGGCGAACTTTAGTTATTTTTGAATAATTGTTAAAAAACATGTCTGTCACTTTTCAATGGCTACGATGGAGGTAAAGCGGGAAGCATTTCGTGCTATGATGATTTAAAACGAGGGTTAAGATATAAGGAATCACATGAAAATTTAATCAGTGCTTTTGGGGAATTGGCTTCATCACTTGCCACCATCACCTATTAGTTTCGTGAGATTAAGCGTGATCGGAGCGACCTAAAAGATTACCTTAGACCTTAGTCCGACGTGTAGACTGGTGTCAGTTTATGCTAGATAAATTCGACGGAGGTAGCTCACAACAGGTGACCTACATCTTGAATTCCGATGAATCTTGGATATACAGCCACGACCCGCTTACGAAAGAGGAATCGACAGAATGGGTCTTTGAAGAAGACGATTTACCCACTAAGGTTGTAGCGTCAACAAAAAAATTGTTACCGTTTTTTTCCGTCGTAGTGGGCCGATAGCCGTAATTCCACTAGAAGATCGAAGAACAGTTAATAGCCAATGGTATAGCGAGGTTTGCCTGCCGCAAGCCTTCCAGGAGCTGAGTGACGATCGTCCGAGGAGCGGAACGCATGGTATAATTTTTCACCAAGACAACGCTCCCGCTTACACGGCCGCCAGAACCATTTATTAACCCATTCGGGCGTGCAATTGCTACCACATCCCCCCTACAGTCCTGACTTGGCTCCGTGCGATTTCTTTTTGTTCCCCACATTGGAGAAATCTCTACGGGGAAGGAAATTTATGACTGCGGACGAAGCAGTAGATCAATTAAGGCGGCTTTTTTTCGACCCTCCGCAAGCACAGTTTATCACATGTTTTGAAACCTGGGTCAGTCGAATGCATAAGTGCATTGGTACCGCAGGGGAATACTTTGAAAAGTTGTAAATAAAGGTCCGGGTTTAAAACCAACCAAAAAGGGTTTCAGGGTTTATAACAATGTAACAAATCCAATGGTTTCATCTATATAAAATCGGGAAACATAATTACCCCCTATAGGGCCCCCTCTGAATACACCCCTAAACCTTCCAGTGAACTTATTGCACCACTCGTCACGCTCATGTAATATGGACGGCGGCTCCTGGCTGTCGCTGCCAATGAATAATGCAAAATGATGAATCGGGTACTGCGAACAGCGGTTTGCTTGTTATTCATTGCTGCTTGGAGCTGTAAATGCTGTTCTAGCTGTCTCACTACAAGCTATAACTTTTCTCAAATACAGTATTAAAATTGAATGCTAAGAGTTGCTTCTAAAAAAATTTAGGTATGTGAGTCTGTGACCATAATAGTGTTCAAAATGATTGTACTATTAATGTAAATAATTGTACAAAATGTTTGTACTATTAATACAATAATTGTTGAACGACTGTAGTATGTGTAGAGGGCGTCCGTTAATTACGTGGGCGTTTGGGGTGGTGGCTCTGGCTCGACCCTAATATCACCCAATCTCACGTGGGGGAGAGGGGGGTCTTGGCAAATATCACGTAATTATTTTTTCCGCAAGAGACTACAATTGTGACAAAACTTGGTTAATTTAAGTAAAACATGTTTCTCCACTAAAAACTAAAATATGGCTAAATCCTACACAATCAAGCACAGATCAACGTATTTACACTAAAAATACGTATTTTGAAAAATCAGAAAATGGGGGGGGGGGGAAATCTCACGACATCTCACCAAGGGAGGAGGATCAGACAAGGGACAGAGACAGAGTCCTATTTTACCCGATACCCTAATGTTTTTCTAAGAGCTCACACGCACTGTAATAAACCAAAAATTATCTTAAATTTGATCATTGTTATATTTGACTGCTTGGGTACATCAAAACAAAAGGCCTTATTCGTTCAGCTGTGTCGTGCCGATTGAGTATTAGCATAGCCTCATTTTGAATTCCTTTGTCGTTTCGCCTCACAAGGAAGTTAAAGCAAATTTTGTATAGAAGGTAAGAAGCACTAAATACCTATACTACCGCTTCCTGTTCACAAAAACACAAAGGAAACTATGGCACAAAGAATATTGTACCATAGGAATCTAGATCATGTGTTTAGCTGTACAGATAGGGCGTTGTAGAGTATAGTGATTTCGGATACCATTGTGCTCATTTCAGGTTTCGGATCTATTCAGATACCAGTGGCCTGTTACTGGAATGATACAAGCCTTGTAATACGAGTGTGAAATTCTATGGAGAAACGCTTGTAAATTAGTCTATAATACAAGTTCGTGTTTCTGGATACTACGCAAGCTACGAAATACAAGTGTTATTGATATCATATGAATCAGTTTTACAAGTGATCGTTTCTCGAATATACGCCTATATAATACAAGTTACAAACACATTTACTTTTTTTAGCATGGTGTTTCTCAACAAATTGATAACTTGTGGATTGCAAAAGCGTCGGTCGCGTCGGGTTGTGGCTAGGACGTCGGACTCTAATGCGGGAGGTCCGAGTTCGAAACCATGCAATTCCATGTCCAATGAGTTTTTTCGGTTTTTTCGGAAGACTTACGTACATTTACCGACTGCTTTGACTGTGATGGAAAACATCGTGAGGAAACCTGCACACGGAGATAACCAGTGTGTGAAATGGGGAAAGCAATGGCAAACTACCACATTAAATCTGCCACGAGAGTAGTTCTATGTGATTAATTCCTTAGAATGATCACGACCTTCAGCGATGAAGAACACGACTTAGAAGGAAAGGATATTAAGAAATTTCTTAAAAGTCCAAGGGACTCTTATAATACATAAATAATCAAATTAGCTTATTACATATGTGACGTCTCAAATATTTATATACAATTAGTATTATTAGCACGATTATCACCCACGATCGCCACACAAGTAACTTAATTCCTATTAGGTTTGTAAAACTGTTCGTAATTGTGTGAATTCTACTAAACTTGGGCACATTTTTAGAAACGCAATTTTTTTATTTATTTTTATTTACTTCCAAACCCGCATTTGACCTCGATCTCGCCTGATGGTAAACGACGATGAGGTCGACGATGGAGCACGCGGGTCCAGTAAATGCCTATTCACTCTGGCCTTGAAGATCCCAAGGTTGTAGGTTTCGGGAAATACAGACGCCGGCAGGCTGTTCCATTTCTTAGCCGTTCGCATAATGAATGAAGAAGCAAATCGCTTCGTACGAGCAGATGGGATATCAACAACATAATGATGGAACCCCTCCCCGCGCCTGGTAGTCCGAAGGCGGAATGGAGATGCTGGAATTAGGTCGTGCAATTCCGATGCGCACTCTCCGAAATGTATCCTATAAAATACCGATAGACAGGCAACCTTGCGCCGATGTTCCAGACTTTGCAGTCTAGCTGAAAACTATATTATCACTTGTATAATTTTATGACCACGTTTGAAGCTTGTAAATGTCATTGTCAATGTCAAATATTTGTTTGCCCGCTGCTGTCGAGTTAACGGCCTAGCCAAAAGAAAATAGGTCAAAACTATTTCGATAAAACATTAGTAATCCCATATCGGTACCGCCCCGGTTCAGTACGATGGAAAATGACTATTTTCTACGATTTTTTTTCATAAATTGGCTACGACAAACAGGCAGGCGGGCCACCTGATGGTAAGTAGTCACCGTCGCCTAGAGACACGTGCAATACCAGGGGTATTGCACGTGTGTTGCCGGCCGTGGAGGGAGAGGACTTTTTTAACGTTCTTTTTGAAGCATCCCATGTCGTAGCGCTGTGGATAAACGTCGGGTGGAAGAGAGTTCCACATTTTACAGGTGCGTGGCAGAAACGTTCATGTAAAACGGGTCGTAGTAGACACCCAAGGCTTTAGAAAGTGCGGGTGAAAATTGAGCCGCCGACGAGTGGTGCGATTCAAGAAAGTGAACGACGGCAGCAAGTCAAAGAGTTCTGAAGAGCACATCCCATTATATACGCGATAGAAGACGCAGAGAGAGCCAATGTTTCGCCTAAAACAGAGTCTCTAAACCGCTCGTGAGCACGGAATCGTCAACAATTCGAGCAGCGCGCCTTATATCTATCTATGGGCGTCTGTAGTACAGGGCTCCGCCTTCAAAACTACGCAGCCCAGTGCTCATGAATTCTGCTCTATAAGTGTCTATAGTCTCAGAAAATACGCATTAACGTACTTCAGATATACTGTTATGCCGCAAACGATTCGTTTCCTCAATTAAACGGTTATGTTTGTAATACACGATAAGGGTTAAAACCCGGTTCGCTACGGTTACAGTTATCGGTGAGTATTACTGCTAGGCGATAAGAACCTTCCCAAGCAACTTTAGACCTAACTACAGCAGCACTATAGCTAAATTGTACATAAAGATTATGCCGTGACCGTTGTATCTAACTAATCTATATATATATAACTCTAAATTAAACATTTAAGTAACCCCGACGTATCTTTGTGGAGACCCCTTAGTTTTCCTGGTCATAATCAGATCCTCAAGGTTCCAGATGTGGGAAGGTCATTATGATCATAAATATTTGAGCTTAAACTCGAACCACCTAACTGATACTGTTTCAGAGATCCCATCATACTCCAACATCCCAAGATACACCAAGATCTTAGAACGACTGATCCAATTTTCATCTGATATTATTATTATTATTTATTATTACAAAAATTGCACAGTCATACAGTTTACACTAAAACACTGTGAATTCAAAGAACATTCAACAGGTTAGACCTGCGGCGTCTGAATGCGGTGGGACTCTCTTGGCTACGCCCTACGTGGCTATCTTAAAATGTCTAGCTTCACATCATTTATATTTATTTTTTTACCGCCATCTTTAATTTTTTTATCTCTTGTATTGTCTCAGAATTCCCTACAACTTTAGTTCGAGAAGACTATCTAACTATTATGGTTCCAGTTTCATATTGTGAAATTGAAGTTCGCTTACTTTTCCTGGTCATGGATTCTGATGTCGGAAACGCACCATGAACCTGAATATTTGAGCTCAAATTCAAACCATCTAGCTATTACCGTTCCAGAGATACCATCTGACATCAAAGATACTCCAAGATCTTGGAAACCACTGGTCCAAATTTTATCAGACTTATAATACTCTCGACAAAAAACCGGGTCCAAATCAGACCATCCGTTGTTAAGTTATGATGCAAATAGACTGACAGACAAACGTGTCAAACTTATAACAGCCCTCCCTCGATCGGTTCGGGGTAAAAAAAGAGATATAATAGAAATAGAAATGGTTTATCAAATCTGGGTGTAAATTACTTAGTTGACAAAATGACTGTTTTTGAAAGTACAGGGTGGACCAAAAGTCAGTTAACATTTAAAATGGTTATAAAAAATACAAATGCTACTTTAGTGAAAAACTGTTTATTTAATAATAAAGTAGACAAATTAGGATTTCACTTTTTAAAATAACATCATTCAAATGTGACCCTTGTTCATCCTGGCACACCTGTAACCGGGAACGGAAATTTTGCATGACCGCCCGACAAGTGGTTGGTGAAATGTTCTGCATTTCCTCGCGTATATTTTCTTTTAATTCCTCAATAGACACTGGGTTGCTGATGTAAACTTTACTTTTGAGATATCCCCAAAGGTAAAAGTCCATTGGAGTTAAATCCGGGCTGCGGGGTGGCCAGTGAATGTCACCTCTTTTGGATATGACTTTTTGGCCAAAAATTTCACGAAGTGCTGCTATAGAGTCATTGGAGGTGTGACATGTTGCCCCATCTTGTTGGAACCAAGAGCTTCGATTAAAGCCTGAGAAGTCCTGTAATGCTGGAGCAAAAAAATTCTGTAGCATCACAATGTATCGCTCTGTATTAACGGTGACGGCGCGGTTTCTCTGATCTTCATAAAAATATGGACCAATGATTCCGCTGGCTGACAATGCGGCCCATACAGTAACCTTGGGCGAGTGTAAAGGTTTTTGGTGCTTCAACTCCGGGTTAGTGTCACTCCAGTATCTGCAATTTTGTCGATTGACATGTCCATTTAGGTGGAAGTGTGCCTCGTCTGAGAAAAAGATGTTATTGAAGCTCGTAAACCTCTCAAGCACTTCGTTAGCAAACTGCAGTCTCTGAGCAGGGTCATTTGGCTTTAAAGCCTGTACAATTTGAATTTTGTAAGGATGTAAATGTAAATCTTTGTGTAGAATGCGATTTAGAGATGTTCTGGGCACATCTAAAGCACTAGACCGCTTTCGAGTAGAGAGACCAGGTTGTTCTCGAACAGACGCTCGTACACGCTCTATGTTTACTGGATCGCGCGATGTCCTAGGTCGGCCGGATCGTGGTTGACTTAAAGTTGAACCTGTTGTTTCGAACTTCTGTACCCATTTTTTAATCGTTTGAATTGTTGGTGCTTGATTTCTGTTCCGTATATTGTAATGATTACAAAATTTCCGTTTAGCTTCGGTCGTAGAATCGTTGTTTCGATAGTACTCGCGTACGCAAAATGCGCGTTGCGCTCCGCTGAATGACGCCATGGTACTAAATCCCTATTAGTAGCTCTCGCTTGTAGTAACACCCCCCGCGCCAATACCCCGCCCGCGCCGACGCAGCGACATATTCAAATGTTAACGGACTTTTGGTCCACCCTGTACTATAATTACAAAATTATTGTCCCGAATATATTAATGTTACGAAATCCATCCCCAAAAACAACCATTAATAATTTACTAGTTACGGCATCTCGTTTATACATTGACCGTACTTCAACTAGAAGTGACTTTCGCAAGATAAGGTGACTGATATTTAATCTCTCCATTAGCCTTAAGCTCCGTGAATGAGAAAGTGATTGGCATTGGGAAGACAGTGTAATCTAATCAGAAAGATAGATAGAATATGAAGAGACAACAAACAAGATAAACTTTGAAACGGAAATGAAGCGAATGACTCGACAAAGTTGTACGAGTAACTTTGTAAGGCATTTTTTACACATTCTTCTAAACCATTTAAGATTTTGATTGACAGGTAAATGAGTAAATTATGTGTAGTCAGTAAGACTCAATTTACATTGCCGCTGAATGGAATGGAAGCGAATTTTCGCAACGTAATTGTACATAGCATAATGAACTTTATGTCAATTGTGTAACAAACAAACTAAATACGCTTTACCGCTAGGGGAATTCTCGAGAATGCGCGAGGTTTCCCCGGAAGACGCGCGACTTCTTTCTTTGGCTCGTATTTAGTTTGTATGTTACACAATTGACATAAAGTTCATTATGCTATCTACAATTACGTTGCGAAAATTCGCTTCCATTCCATTCCGCGGCAATGTAAATTGAGCCTAAGGTTTTTACTGTCAAGGACGACATTGTTCTTGAACGTTGAACTTTTAGCTTATTTAATGGGCCAAGTTGCATATAATTTGTGCTAACAAAATACAACAAACGATTCTGGAATTTATATTTGTTAGGCAAGAGGCAAAAGGTCCAGCTAATGAGTTACCCCTTCAGGATCCGCCTGGCTAGCGACCACCCTTCTATGTAAAGTCTGTCGCCAAATATCTTCGCTTCGGCATTGAAGTCTTCCGGCAGTATTTACTAAACCCGTATGCTCTATCTTCGGCCTCATCATCACGTACCACAAGGTGAGATAGAGGTCTAACGCGGGTTTACTCGTAAATAAAATTAAAAAAATGGTCACCATCGCTCGTAAACTCCACAGCAACACCAAATATTTCCTTGATTGTTGATATTGAAAAGTGGAACCGGTTTTCTCACCTCTGAACATCGGACGGAACACATGACCGCTGAAGTAATGACATTTAGCGACAGACTGTGAAAACCATTAGTGTTTTTGTAAGGAAAGCAGACTGGCAGACGGGTCACCTGATGGCAAGAGATCATCGTGGTTCATAGACATCTCACCTCAGAATAATATTGCAAGAGAGGGGTTTCGATGCGTTGCTAACCTTGAGGCTTTGTAGTGTCTCATGTGCCAGTTGTAACGATGTCGGCTTCATCGTCCATATCAACCTCCTTGCCATCAATTTCAACGTCATTGTTAGCGTTTATCTCACCTCATTTCGTGTTAGCATTTTCATTTCTTCATCTATATTTTCAAAATTCAAATCATATTCCCATTCCATTTCTAAATTCCATTATTCCATTAATTTCATTGTTTTTACTTATTCTCTCTGTATTTTGATTTATAAAATTGTCTCCTACTACTACCTATTTTCTACTATTGTGGTGTTCTGTTCCTGATAAATATAATATCTACTATTACCAAGTTTCTTCTATTACTTCATCTGCACACTGTCCTAGAACCCTGCTAGCCAGATTGTAGCACAGTAATTACGCTGGCTCTCTTACCCTTCAAACCGGAACACAGAAATTTAACGTAGTACTCGTAATGACAGCAGAATTTTCTAGATTTCTCCATACTACAAAGCTAAAATGTCTGGTTTTATGATCGAGTAGTTATTTCTCTGGGCATATGATGACGTATTAAGTCATTTCCAGTTAACTAGCAATATATATCTAGGCAGACTTTATGCATTAACCTGGTACTAAAAGTTTTACAGCCGTGCAAGCATACTTGGCGACTGCGAGGAACTATTGCAAGCAAATATCTGTGACCTGAATTTCAGATTTATAACAAGCCACTTTACCTTAAGATGTTACATTTTAGTGCTTACAAAGAAACATATTTTTTTCAAAAGTTATCAAGATTTCGCTGGAGAGTCGTGGTGGAGGATTTAGAGCGAGAGCTTCAAATCAGGAAAGGGAGTAAGGGCGTCAAGAAAGAGAATGTGGGTGGGTGGAAGAGAGGGGGGCCGAGTGGATAAGCGAGTTTTTTTTATAACCCCCCGTCTTCGACCCTGACCGTTAAGGAGTTAAAGAGGATAAGTACTCGTCTCGTCAGCACAGTTTCCAAATACAATAAAGAAGTTGAGAAAACAAAGTAAAATTCGCGGCCAAAGTTCGCGCATAATGCACAGTTAGCTTCGTTCCACAAAGGTGAAGAAAAGTATTCTTTGTTGTATATATAGTTAACCTAATGTTAAGTAGAATTGTGGCACAAACCACACTAACCGCACAAAGCAATTTACACCAAGAGTCGAAACATAAATATGTAGTACAAAATTACTTTAAAAACAAGTATTGTTCCTCGAAATGTATTCTAAAACAGGTAAAATTGTGAATAATTGTAAAATACATTACTCATCCTTATTTGCATTAAATTAGCATAACCACAGTATTTTAATTTAAGTATCTACTTATTTATACCTTTAAAGCGCTTAGTAACAAAGTATATTTTCACTTAAAATAATACAAATACAGATATGACTAAGAACGGGTTATGAGCGCCATAAGACTGTCAACAAAACAGTGTGTTCAATAAAGAAAACCGCATCCAAATCTGATCATCCGTCATTGAAATGTGATGATACAGACAAACAGACCAACATAGATATACGAGTAGGTACGCGTCAAATTTACAACACCCCCTCTTTCGTACGTGGGTTTAAAATACATTTACACCGCTCAATTTGAAAAGTTTAAATTGGTTGTTTAAAATTTAGAATCCATAATTATATTTAGAAACATGGATTGAAATTCATGAATCATGCATGATACATAATAACTCTAAATTAAAAGTTAAGAAATCTCAGACGTACCATTGTGGAGACACCCTTACTTTTTCCTGGTCATCATCAGATCCTCAAGGTTCCAGATGAGGGAAGGTCACCATGGTCCTAAACATTTGAGCTCAAACTCGAACCACCTAACTGTAACCGTTCCAGAGATCCCATCATACTTCATCATGCCAAGATACTCCAAGATCTTAGAACCACTGATCCAAAAATGTCTATGTCTTAAAATTCCTAGCTCCACAACATTTTCTCCGCGTAAACATTGTCTCAGGATTCCCTACAACTTTAGTTCGAGAAGACCCCATATAACTATTGTTTCGGCGGACTGATAATCTTCAAATTCAGTTTCATACTGCAAAATTCAAGTTCCCTTACATAGTTCCTAGTCATCATCAGATCTTCAAGGTTTCATATGTCGGAAATGCACCATGAACCTGAATATTTGAGCTGAAATTCTAAAGCTATTACCGTTCCCGAGATCCCATCTAACATCAAATATACTCCAAGATCTTGGGTAGCCCTGGTTTAATTTTTATTAGACCTACCTAAGAACACTCTCGGCAAAATCTACTGAACAAAAATAACCGGATCCAAATCGGACCATCCGTTGTTAAGTTATGATGCCACAGACAAATAGACCGACAGACAAACGTGTCAAACTTATAACACCCCCTCGATCGGTAGGGGGTTAATAAAATAATAAATTCAAGTACAATAAAACAATTATGTAGGTATGGTTTTCTGCGTCGTAAAATATTAAGTTGTAGATTATTTAAAATGTTTATGTTATACTCATACTTGTTTTGTTTTGATTTTATTAGGTAACTAGCGGCCCGTCCCGGCTTCGCACGGGCATTAAACATTACATTTAGATTTGTTAATTTTAACACATTCATAATAATAATAATAATATAACACACATATTCACTCCTTTTTGCGTCGCTCCTAAAAAAGAGTAAATTAAAAAAAAAACGAGTGACGCCCTACAACGCATACATAAGTAGCCGAATGGAGTTTATTTTTTCAAAGTTTTAAACTCGTGATATCTTTTGAATGGAATGTCAGAATCGAATAATTCAAAAAGTAATATAAAGGTATTGAAGCAGTCTTAAATAATAAATCATTTATTTTGATAAGGTACAAATAGAGAGCTTTTTGTAGCGGTGGTATTTTAATTTCTTTTTTTTATATAAAAAAAACGCTTATTGTGACATGACTATAATAGTTAGAGACACGCTGTCGCTGATTTTTTTGTTGATAATGGTGTGTTCTAAAAAAATGTTATATATCATTTTGTTCTATCATCAATAGTTTTCGCAGCGTACGCGATGTAAGGAAGTTTTTTGATATTTTTTTACCCTTATCGTAATTTAAGTAAGGATCCCCATTTTTTTTGAAAATGAAATATAGCCTATGTCACTCAGGAAAAATGTAGCTTTCCAACAGTGAAAGAATTATTCAAATCTGTTCAGTAGTTTCGGAGCCTATTCAATTCAAACAAACAAACAAAAAATCAAACCTTTCCTCTTTATAATATTGGTATAGATTAATTTTAATGGCTGCAACACAACTCGCTGTTTCGAATAAAGCGGATACCTATCAATACTTATATTTATATTTCCGGTAAGTAATTGGTTATATATTAACAAAAAATATATATAATTTTTGATTCATCTTTGATATTCTACAATCATAGAGCGTCGGTGGCGTCGTCGTCGTGGCTAAGACGTCGGACTCCCATGCGGGAGGTCCTGAGTTCGAAACCAGGCAATGCCATGTACAAATGAGTTTTCGGTTTTTTCGAACGACTTACGTACATTTACCGACTGCTCTGACGGTGAAGGAAAACATCGTGGGAAGGCAATGGCAAACCACCCTATTAAATCTGCCACGAGAGTCGTTCTATGTGATTAATTTCTTAGAATGATCACGACCCTCAGCAATGAGAAATACGACTTAGAAGAATAATTCTACAATCAAGAATAATAGTCTCGTATGTGATATATATATGATATATATATATATATGTACAGTGGAAGAAAGATCAAGGCTATTCTCTGTGGAACCCCATCGCAATATTTTTTCGTCTCCTAGCACAGGCATTTCAGCCTAGTTGGAGAGGTTAGTATTTTTTTTACTACTAAACCCACATGTGACCTCAATCTCGCCTGATAGTAAGCGACGATGAGGTCGACGAATGAGCATGCGGGCTTAGTAAATGCCAATTAACTTTGACCTATGTACAACATACATACATAACTCTCACGTCCATAATCCCCGAGGGGGTAGACAGAGGAACCACCTTTATCACGGCTAGTTCCCACTTTTCAGCGTAAGATTTGTTGGACAACGTGATAGGTGGCGAGTCTACCGCCGTCTACTAGGTGTAAAGAAGTATCCACTAAGACACTTAGTCGCCTCCGAAGACACCCACGGGAAGAGTTGGGGTAGTGCTATTAATTATGGCCGGCACGACACGGCATGTAACATTACAAATATTTAAAAAAAATTAGTATCCTCAACCTCGATTAAAGGAGCCTTGTTGGCTAAAGGAAGTTAGGCCGTTCATTGCGCAGGCGTAGACGCACAGACTAAACAATTAGCACATTCACTGAATGCCTCCGCACAATACATTCAAGACCATACATGCCCCTATGACGCCTCACTGCATTCCATACGTTTATAATATAGTTATGCTGTTTCACACATTTATAATTGTATAGATTCCAAAGATATACGGCTGTCTGAAGTTTATGTCTTTCTAGACCTAATCACAGTACAAAGACTTACAGATCGTAACGTAATGTTTCATTATGGTGTTTACAAAACAACAAAATTCTTAGATTTTTCCGTGTAAACGCATAAGGGTTTAGTCACGTTGCTGACACATTGAGCTGAATTAGTGTTATTTGTATGTAAGTATTAAATTAGTGTATATATTATTATAATATATATTTTTTTAAATTTATTATGTTTATTTATGTATTCGTATATATGTATAACAAATTGTATATATCATTTTAATGGTTGAGTATGTATTTTATTTATCTACTATATAATTATTGTAATTTATTTATACTTTTTATTTATTGTACTCCAAACCTTACCCACCATACAAGTAGTCTAAACTCTCCTTAATCAAAGGTTGTCTGGAAGAGATCCCTATGGGATAGCCCGCCTTTGTACATATTGTAATGTTTTTTTATTTTCTATGTATTTTTTCTTGTGTGTGTACAATAAAGAGAGAGGCTACAAACAAACAAACAAAGGTGTCGTGAAATCTCTAAGTTTTACAAAATCACGGATTGAGCGAACCAAGATTGAGAAACAAAAATGTGATATCTTAACAATATTAATATTAAAAGGTTTGACGTGCCTTAGAACAATTTATCAATTAATTAGTGTTTGTTCTAGCCTGCCTCAGATGGAACAATTACTAATTTCAACTCTAAACATAACATACATACGACGATTTTATTATGCGGTCCATATAAGAAAAATGCTCAATTCCTTTTATACCTATGAGTATGAAAACAACAATTTACGAGGTATTTTGCGCGTTCTAACAATAACATAGCAAACTTATTATAGTAATTTTGCGCGTTCTAACAATAACATAGCAATGTTAATTATAGTAATTTTGCGCGTTCTACCAATAACATAGCAAACTTATTATAGTAATTTTGCGCGTTCTAACAATAACATAGCAAAGTTAATTATAGTAATTTTGCGCGTTCTAACAATAACATAGCAAAGTTAATTATAGTAATTTTGCGCGTTCTAACAATAACATAGCAAAGTTAATTATAGTAATTTTGCGCGTTCTAACAATAACATAGCAAACTTATTATAGTAATTTTGCGCGTTCTAACAATAACATAGCAAAGTTAATTATAGTAATTTTGCGCGTTCTAACAATAACATAGCAAACTTATTATAGTAATTTTGCGCGTTCTAACAATAACATAGCAAAGTTAATTATAGTAATTTTGCGCGTTCTAACAATAACATAGCAAACTTATTATAGTAATTTTGCGCGTTCTAACAATAACATAGCAAAGTTAATTATAGTAATTTCAGAAATTATCCTATCACACAGCATAGAATCTATCAAAATAAAACGAATCATCTATCAAATAAACTGTTTTATGTAGGAAGGTACAATAATAATAATTAACAGATGATGAATGGTATTACGTGATGTAAGTTTTAGCTTTTTTTGGAATTTCGTAAAATAACAACTTACTTTGTTATTTTAAGTAGGTACACAAAGGCATTAACAGTAAACATTACTAAAGTTAATAAGTCATTAACAGCGTCGGTGGCCTAGTGGTTAGGACACCGGACTCCCATGCGGGAGGTCCGGTTTCGAAACCATGCAATGCCATGTACCAATGATACATTTACCGACTGCTCTAATGGTGAAGGAAAACATCGTCACCTGCATGTCTTAGAAAATTAAAAGTTACCGAAGGCGTGTGAAATCCACCAATCAGCACTGGGCCCGCTCGGTGGATCATGGGTCTTGTACAAGGGGAGGCCTATGCCCCAACAGTGGGGACATTAATAGGCTGATGATGTACTAACCAAGTGGACTGATGTTGAATAAAATAAAGATTAAGAATTCATTTATTGAAAGCTGTAATACTTCCTTACAACTTTTTAGACTTTGAGCTGATAATCTAGTTCTTAGATCTGTCAGGCCTCGGTTTGATAAAACCAAAACTCTCTTCGGAAAATATGAGGTACAGGTTTTTTTTTCAGGAAATGTACAATTCTGTCACGCTACATAACGTGCGTGCGTGCCAACCTTCGATTGAGTTTAAATTACTCTGAAACGTTTACTGCCATGGTAAAAATGATGGGATGCCAACCTTAATATTATTTGGTGGTTGTTTTAAGTCTAACTAAACCCCTGTTTGGCCTCGATGTCACGTGTGAGATCTAAGATGTAACATGTGGAATTGTGGTCTTAGTAGATAGAAAGATTTATTATTATTAATAGACCATTTTGGCTTAAAATACTACAACCATGCGAATACATTTTTAAAATGATATGGCTTAATGTAGTAAACATATGATCTATTATAATATCTAGAACTGCTGATTCAGTAGATTGAATGGGCTTCAAGACCAAGGTTGTGCGATTAAAGTAATATATAAGGTTCTATTTTATTAGCGGCAAATTTCTAGAGTGTCATCTGTAGGTTATAAGTAGTTATAACAATAAAGAGAGGAAAATTTTTTTTTTTTTACTTACTATATTTTCGAGAAAAACGTCAAAATTGTTTGTTTGAATATTCTACGAAATAATGAATTATTGCTATTCTAATACTGAAATAAGAAGACATAATGAAACTCGTTTCATAAAAAATAATGGGGCTTATTTTTCTCTAGTACGGAAAATTTTCATACAAGTAACAGGGTTATTTTTTCGTGTAAAGTGGTACAAGTGACCAGCACATACCCCCCTCCAAATATTTGCTACTAGTAAAATACCTTATATACGGTCTTTGGATTCTATAGATGCCTCTATTATACAGGTAATGCTGTCTTTTACCCGAACTGCGCGACAGCAAGGGAAGGATGTTTTTCGCGCGTATCTATGTTTGTTTTTTAATTTATTTAAACAAATGCTATAGATGTCACCCGTGGTTAAAAACGTTGGAAAAGACTGCTCTATAGCGTTTGTTTGCTCTATCTATACTCATTCATCTAACTGTCTAGGTAGTAGGCAGACCAATCGACATTCAAGTTCTAGGTTACAGTGACTATTCCCGGCTAGGTTGTTCACCTTACTGGCCTGCCTGCCAGTGCCAAGCAAGCTGGCATTCTAATCTAGACTCAGGCACACTTGGCGGTTGTGACAATGCTATTTATAGGTGCGATCTGGCTAACGCTGGATTTATAGCTGTCGTAAAGTTTGTATAGGTGTTTTATTCTTACTCTTGTTCGATAGGATAATGGCAGTTTTTACAAAGTTGTACCAAAATCAATCGATTGATATTGACAGATAAGATGTCCCGCCGAAAAACCTAGTTACTTGCATGAAGTAAAGAGTAGACAGATAGCCAAAAACATTGCAGTGCAGCGTGAATACGGTTTTCTCCTGTCTCAAATCTTAGCGAAACACACTGACGGTGCGACTGGTTCACAAATTGAAAGTCGTTCAGCGTGCTATGGAAAGAGCTATGCTCGGAGTATCTCTGCTGGATCGAATCCGAAATGAAGAGCTCCGGCATAGAACAAAAGTTGTCGACATAGCTCATAAGATTAGCAAGTTGAAGTGTCAGTGGGCCGGTCACATCAGTCACAGAGCCGACAACCGCTGGGGTAGCAAGTTCTGGAGTGGACACTGCGTTTGGGCAAATGTAGTGGTAGATGGAGCGACGATCTGCGCAAGGTTGCTGGCAACGACTGGATGAGAAGAGCCGAAGATCGGCCTCAATGGCGCGCCCTGGGAGAGATCTAAGTCTAGCAGTGGACTAGAGTGGGCTGCTGATGATGATGAAATCTTAGCTAGCCTGAGCCCTCCCAGAAAAAACTAAATCCTGACAGGATTTTAGATGATTTCTGATGTGATGACATCATGTAGAACTAAACTAAGCTGTCATGATCTTGTTTGACACACAATTCGAGTGGACGTCGTGTGTGGAATTATTTATTCAAAAGAATCTAACTCAACAAATACAAAACAAATAAATGGCGACTCACATTATGTATAGTAACACATAACACGTAACACATAGTCTGTTAGAAATAAATATGAAAACCGGTTGCACTTGGACGAGCCACTCGCCAGTCGCCATCATGAGAATCTCACCGGTTTCGATTATCATATCAATATTGTTTTGATCGAGAACTCGTTTGCAGATCATATAATATTATACAAGGTTCGTGAGAACGACTGTCCAAAATATAACTTTCACAAGAGCCATGTTATTTTCAACTGTGGAAAATTACCGATTGGCCAAATCGTTCCGGTTGTGGTTGAGATATGAAAAAACAATGCCACTTTCTCCCATTAGAAGGTGACGTGTAGGAAACACTTGCTAGAAAGCGTATGAGTCTTCTGGGGGTCGCCTACCCGAAACCAGAGGACTATAGGCTCCTGTAAGCTATAGCGTCCTTGATGCAAAGCAACTTTAAGGAACAGGAAGGAGACTAAGGTAAAGTGAGCACAAAAGATCCCTGAGGGTCGAAGTGCCGCTGGGGTTGTCCCTGGCCCCCTGTCATAAGATAAGATAAGACGTGTAGGAACTGGTTCGACGGTGTTATGTCTCTGATTTTGAAGGATAATACTTTTTGCTTCTTTCTGTTTATGTTATTGAACGATATTGTGATATGACTTAGTGAGAGCTGAATGAATAAAGCAATAGGAAGAGGATAGAGATCCCCGTTACCGTCATTAAGACCCTCACTGTCTTCTGGTCATCATTAAAATCAGATCCTCAAGGTTATAGAGATGCATGATGTTAAAGTAAATCATTTTAGAGATCCCCCTACTAACATCGAAAATGGTTCAGATCTTGGAAACTACTTAAGAAATTTTTATTACACATGGCTAAGAACACTTTAAACAAAATTCGCTGTTAAATAAAGTTGTTAAGATATGATGGCACAGACAAACAGATGAACAAACAGACACGCGAAACAGATACGCGTTAAACTTCCAACCAGACCTCTTTACGTTATAGTGACTCACGTACCAATTTAACCATATACCATAAGATAGCAGAAGATACGAGTACACGTGCATGGAGTTTGTATTTTTAAACACTGTTGGTTAATTAACGTTCATAACATCATATATTATGATCCACTGTTCAAGCAACGTGGCATCAATTGACCTTTTGAGTCTTTAAGTAGGGCATGCTTACAATACATGATCTCATGGATATCAAACTTACATTGTTTGTGTTTACGTTATTTTGAAGGTAGCAGTAAGAATAGTTTATCTAATGATGGGTAATTTTCCGAAAATAGCATTTTTTATTAATATTCGGTAAAAATAACCCACTGCTCAGATGCACATACTTTACTTATAAACATTTTATGCAAAACTCGTTTAACTACAGGGCTGATTTAGCCGCGGGTAGAGTGTAATTTTGGTATGAATTTTAAAATAGATTTTCTGTGTCAACAGGTCAGTCCACTTTACCGGTTTTAGGTATTCTCTATTTAGGTATAACACCATGCTATTCAAATTCAGAATAATTCAGATATTCGTGTAAAATATTGCCTGCAGTCATGCAATTTCCGTGTGGGAACTTACAAGCAAAACTGCACTTTTATTCGGCCCCGAGCCATAAATCTATGCATATTGTTTGTGACGATTTATTACCGTTGTACTAGTTCCTAGAAACTTACTAGCATACCTACATTATTCATTGGATCATAAAAATTTACATAGTGTATACTACTAATACGTGAAACTTTGCCTGTTTTCAGATTTACGATTCTTGTAAAAACAATTGAAAACAAAATTGTCTGAAATGTAATTTCTGGGTATGAACAAAGATCAGTCTAGACTGATGACAATGAAACAAAGGAGCAAAGAGTCCATGATTATTTCGCAAAAAAGTGCAAAAATCTGCAGATTTCTCGGAAATACAAATTCTTAGTGTATTAACACAAGTTCATAATCAAAAATATTATTACTACAAGTATTTAATATGTTCCATATACTATGTGCATAGTGGCTAGGACGCCGGACTCCCATGCGAGAGGTCCGGGTTCGAAACCATGTCATGTACCAATGAGTTTTCCGGATCTTTTCGAAGACTTATGTACATTTATCGACTGCTCTAACGGTGAAGGAAAATATAGTGAGAAAACCTGAATTTCTGAGGAAATAAAAAAATTCCAAAGGCTTGTGAAATCCACCAATCAACACTGGGCCCGCTCGGTGGGTCATGGCCCATACCCCCTTGTTCCAGGGGGGAGGGGTGTTCCAACAGTGGGTACATTAATAGGCTGATGATGATAATGATGATATACTATAATATGTAAGTAGATAATTTAGTACATCTTAGTGTCGGACTAGTACATTCCAGTTCAACCAATCATATGCTCTCCGCCCTCCGTCCTCTTGAAATCAGCGCTTCGTGATTGGACGTAGCGAACTGAACCGACCTCGTAAAGTCCTAGCCTAAGAACCGAGTCCATTCAGCAAACAATACTTCGCTGGTCAATCAAGGTGAACTCAATGCCGCTCGGACAATCCAATTTTTCCTCCGGACCAAAGGTACATACCCCGTGATCCATTGTTTGATTAGTAATTACAGTACCGACTAAAGTACTACAAACCCCAAATCACGTTGCGTTGTAAACAACCAGAACTGTTCATTGGGATAAATAGCTGGTTGGAAAAATTTGATGGTCATTTGTGATGGTTTAAAGCCGCGTTTAATTATAAAAGATTCGCATTTATGGATGATGTACTGATTTTAATGTAAGGATGTCATCATAATGATGAGAAGTAGTAAATTGGTTGCCTTACGTTACCGGAGATGAATCAAACGAAATCTGACAAATGTAGAAACGATGGTGATCTTACTGATACTGGATTACAAATCAATGTTTGTATTTTTTTCTTTTCATGTACGCAGTACGCATGTACGCAGCATAGCAGTCCGCGAATAAATGTGTTTCTATTTTAAAACCCACGCAATATACCTTCGTTCACTTTGAGTATGTTTAGATTAGGAACGTACCTACAGCAAACATTAATGTTCGGAATATTTCTTCTATTACGAATGAAAGAATCCAAAATTCAAAGTAACATGCAGACGTAGAACTATACAGTGGACAAGACATCAGGCTGTTATACCCTTTAGTACTTTGTCATTTTGAATGTCAAGGAAACATAACAAAAACTGAGGCGGCTGAGTTCCACAGAGTACAGCCAGATGTGTCTTCCAGTATACTCTTAAAACTAGAACAAACCTTAGTGCAGAAAGCGCAGCTACAGCCGGAGATAACGGTGACCTTGTCGGGTGGTGAGTCTTCAAGGCACAGTTTGCAGTTCACGGGGGCCGCCGGCACGAAGCCACCGCCGGCGTTGTCTAACGAATACCTGGGTGAAAAGTTATCATATATAAAAACAAATCTCACATCTCATCTCACTGTAACATTACAGCGCTGCTATCCTTGAGGACTGAGATAGAGCGCCTCATGTGCCGGTAATTACCCTGGCTCTCTTACCTTTTAAACCGAAACACAGCAAAGCAAGCATTGCTGCTTTGCGGCAGAAGTAGGTAAAAGGGTGGCACCTACCCAGACTGACTCTACGCAAAGTTATACTACCGTTGCACAGTCAAACCATCAGTGTTGTTCAGATTTGGCCAGAGAATTTTGTCATTACTATTGATTAGGAAAAAACTGAAGAACAAAAATCAGACACAGTACACTTTTTATATTAGGTTACTTTTTAATTTAAGTATATATTTTTATATCATTTTCTTCTCTCTTTCTTTATAGTGTTACAACACATACCATAACCGCTTCCCATAAGAATGACGAGCCGTATAATGGACAGACACTCACTATGTATTCCTAACCCTTTTCTCTCCAGTTTTATATGTTATCTATTTCATCTTTAGGTATTTATTTATTTGTACTTTTAATATATTTTTGGTTTCGTCCCTGACCTGGCATAGCTGAAAACCAGCGCTGTGGTTTTGCCGGTCGGACCGCAGCACATGCTGAGCATATGTCCTTTTAATGTTATATTGTTTATTTAATTACAAATATTTTTAAGTTTAATTATGTATGCATAATGCAATGTTAAATAAATGTTTTTATTTCTTTATATTTTTCTTTCATTTACCTGGAGCCGCTAGCGCCAGCGAGGGATAGCAGAGACGAGCATCGGGAGCAGACGGAGGGTGCGCGTAGTCTGTTGTGGGCCCTGATCGGCTCCGACACCTTCTCTCGGTCGGTCAGGGCCAGTACTGTTGAGCATTTTCTGAGACCTAAAATACAAAAACATTAAATACTCAATACACGTTTATTCGACCTGTAGGAACATATAGAGTACTACGTTACGTTAAAATTTTGCAGGTTCAAATAATAATTGGAACATTCAGCATAATTCCTAGACGTGACACAGTTGGACTAGGCAAATAACAAGACTATACCTTTTATAGACAGCACCTATTTACAATTTTTTTAGACTATATTTAAAAAAAAAACTTTGAAGTCAAAAAGTCAAAAGATCTCTTCCAGGAAGGTTGTCGCAAAGATGGCGACAATCCCTGGCGACCCTGGCGCACCGGTTTGGCGGGCCTCGCTAGAATCTCGAGAACTCCGCTGAGAATCAGCTCCAGATTACTTTATTTTAGATGACAACGGATGTCTCACCTTCGAGCAGCGGTTGCGGCTGAGACAGCACGGAGTCCCGGGACGCCGCGCGCCGCACCGGTCTGGCGGGCCTCGCCAGGGACTTGAGTCCGCCGCTGAGAATCAGCTCCAGGGCTCGTCTGCCGCCAGGCCCAGTCGCGCCTGCTCCCACCTGCGGACAACAGCAAAAAAAGTTTAGTAAGTCATAATGTATTTTCAATCTTCCTTAAAATGTTTTATATACATGTCCTTGAACGTAATGTTTTCCGTAAGCGTCGGCGTCATCGTAGTCTTTCTTATGACTTCTTCTCCTGATACCTAGAAACTGTCATATTTTTCGGAATATTATCTCCGGCGCTCAGAAACTGTACAATAACTGTTATGTAAGTCCTTTCATCTGCCTACCCGTCTAACTTACAAAGGTATTAGTCAGCCATTTCCGTAGCTTTGTTGTCAGATCTTCGACATTCCTTATTGAAACTCTTGCTCCTGTTTTTCGATCTCAAATTGCGGTAGCAAATAATGAAAATTAAAATCTGCTACCGCAAATTGCGGCGGTATCAAAGACAAAGCCTTTAATCATAGAAGACGTCATTCTAAACATCTTTTAGGCGGTGATTAGAAATAAACCCGGACTTACTAACCAGACAAAACGAATCAATCAATCAGTTGTCATTCCTCTGATGGTGTGGTGAAGTAACTGATCAGTAATCAGTATTCTGGTTGCGAACATCATTGGTTGCCAACAAGCGGAATGGCTGCGCTGACGTTAGTAGACTACCGATGTGCGTTTGTTGTTGATATGACGCAAAATCGCTAATTTAAATACAGCCTAGTTCGTTCCTATTTGAGCAGTACTTGAACGAAGGGAAGGGGAGCGAACACGACGAACAATTAACATAAGATCTATCAATAATTCAATATACTAATATTTTCATTTGGTACTTAAAGATTAACGAGAAATATAAAAAGCTTCGCTATAAAAAACCATCGATCTGACCACAAATACCAGACGCCCGACCCAAATCGACAGGTTCCTATGTCCAATCATATAAAAAAAGAACTTTTAATTTGTTGCGCACTGTGTATCTATTTTATTACCTCTCCAAAATCGTCAATTTTCTATACAAGTGTGTTTCTATCCAAATGTTAAGCTAGGACGTTTCTTCTGAGTCCTGTTCCTCATTGCTGAGGGTCGTGATCATTCTAAGGAATTAATCACATAGAACGACTCTCGAGGCAGATTTAATGGGGTGGTTTGCCACTGCCATTTCACATACTGGTTATCTCGGTGTACAGGTTTCCTTACAATATTTTCCATCACCGTTAGAGCAGTCGGTAAATGTACTTAAGTCTTTCGAAAAAACAGAAAAACTCATTGGTACCTAGATGGCATTGCCTGGTTTCGAACTCGGACCTCCCGCATGGGAGTCCGACGTCCTATCTCAAAGCTAGGACGTACCTGAGTGTTAATAGTTATGTCAATGTAAATAGCACAATAGTAGACAACAATTACGAAGAGCAATCAGGTCTTTAACACCATCCACTGTTTCTTAATTGACACCTAACACGTCTCGATTATGTTATATAACAAATTAATCAACACGTGAACCTGAATAAATTATTCGATCGCTTGTAAGGATTCTGTTATGTAACTTAATTTGTTTAAGGCGTGTTCAATGCCGTGCGGATTTACTCACGCATGCGGAGTTTTTCCGCGGCGTCGGCATCTCAAGGGACCACCGTTGTCTATTCCTTTTGAAATTACACAAGATAGTTTTTTTTAAAGATGCTCTGAAATGTGCTCAAAAATACCGGCCAAGAAGCTGCTTCTTGCAGGCTAAAAGACCCCCAGGGCGACGCCACCGACGCGAAACACAGTACCAATATACAAAGATGTACAGTATTTTTTTATTTATTTAGAATACCAACAGCTGTATTAAAACAAATTATCCATTCTTAAGAAACCAGACATATGCCAATTATAGGTTTCCCTAAAGTAGCTTTACATATTTAAATATTAATGCGGTATTTTATCTTGTACATATGAGTTGTGCATTCCAAAGTGCGAAAGTTGTAAGAGAGGAGAAATAGGTATCGTGCAGGACATTATGTTCTACGTGTATGTTATACTGTAATGTTTACATTACTACTACTTTTGTTTTACAATACTGCTAATTAGCTTCTACTGTATAAAGACACTATTACTTTTATGGACGCCCAGTACTTTCAGCTTGGAATCAGTATTTGGATGTGATTTTTTCGATTTCCTCGTTTGAGAAAATTCTATACAAGCTTCGGCGGAAATAGACATTTTCGGCCTGGGCGCTCGCTCTAAAAGGACTCGCTTCGCTTGGCCTTTCAAACTGCTTCACGGCCGGAAATGGCTAATTTCCTGGCCTATACGGTAATGTACTTATCAACTATACCACTGGCACAGATATCAGCGGATTAATTTATATGGGGAGGTATGTACGTTTGCAAGATTTTCGTAAAATTGGCAAGAGATCAATACACGAACTTCGTTACACTCTGTGATATTTAGTATCGTGCGGGATGCGTGATGCGGGACACGGGGCAAACGCAACTTTATGTGCATGAGCGTATATACGTCCGCATAGCCTGATGCAAGTGCAAACCCCACCCACACGAACCTGATAACACTGAAAACCTTGGAGCGATACCTTATCAAACGAACTGTTACGTAAACTAACCTTTCGGGATTAATATGGAGTTTATGCCTTATCACGATATCACAGTGAAATGTATATGTACGATAAAATAAACGATGAAAGGGACAACGTACTCAAAAGCCATGAGATTTTAATGAACTTTACTGAAGATAGTACTATTTAATATTCCGCATGATTCTGTTGATTGCTGTGGCATCATAACTTGACAACGGATCTGCCGTTGTCAAGTTATGATGCCACAGCAAATACACAAACAGACAAACGCGTCAAACTTATAACACGCCCTCCCTGGATCGGTCGGGGGTTAAAGAGCTAACAATCTGACCGACTCGTCAACAAAATTACAGCAAATGGTAACGTCGTTGACACCGCCTTGAGATTTAATGAGACACATTCGTAAATATAAAAATGAATGAAAACGAAATGATAAAGTTTATTTACTTAATACAAGGCACAAAAATAGGACCTCCGACTTACAAACTAGGTCGAAACCTGTATCTTGGAAGTCTGAACTCCATCGCACTTTCCGTGCAAGCATATTACAATTTAAAACATTACGTTAGTGTAACTATATTCTAAACCTAAAAGGAATTTGGAACAAGTTAATCAAAAGGAATTTAGAAAAGATAATGTTTAAGAGTGTGTGAGGTTGGGGGTGTGTTAGGTTGTGTAATAATGTAAGTGTGCATCTGTAGTGTATAATATGCATATATTATAGCTTGAATCCAACATTTTAGGTTTCGAATATTAAAATCCGATAACAATTATTGGAATATCTACCCGAGATGTATTCGAAGGATTCGTTCAAATAATCTTCACGCGCAACAATTAAAGTATGGCATTGTTCCGTGTATACTTTACTGTAAAAAAAATATGTATTTATTGTAACAAAATACGGAATTTGATGGGCACGCATCTCAAATAGAAAATACAAGGACGAAGTTCATTGTTGGAAACCAACTAGCCTATTATAGGCAGCGAAAATAGCTCGACTGTGATCCTATTGTCACCATAATTAATCTAGATTCTATAACAGAATGTTGTTTATTGTTTAGAGAAACAACTCTGCAATTTTCATCCGAGTTCTGGCATTACTTTTACATTACATCATGAAACATTAATATTACATTTATTGACGAATTTCCCTCGGGTTGGGAGACTAATGTAATTATTGTTTCGTAAACAAATATCACTTTGTTGATCCACTTACCTAGAAACGACAGGCAAATGAAAAAATAATATCATTTTTATTATATGACAGGATACACAAACATGAGTGAGAGTTTTATGTAAAATAAAGAATGGGTAAAACATGTAATGCTACGGCCAGACTATCGGGCGAAGATTCGTGTCGCGTTGTCGCGATAAAAGCTTCGTGTTCGGTCTACGGCGAACTACATGGCCACATTATCTTACAACCAAATTTTATTCGTGTTCGGACGAATAATCGGGCGAAGTAAAATGGACGAAGAGTTTGTTTTATGTTGTTTGTCAATAGTAGATAATTATTTACTACGTTTGTATTATTTGGAAAACCTGAAATAATCTAAAGAGAGAATAGATGGATTCATATAGTTTTACACAAAAAATAAATAACATTTTATTTGAGCGCTTTAGTAGGTACCATATATTAAAAAACTCTAGCAATACTTCGTTGCTGTTTGATGCCTAGGTTATTCTTTATCATTTATACATTCATCATTAGATTAAATGCTTCATGCGTGCGACGCGCTCGAAGTCTGCGTTTGAACGGAAGAGCGCGAAGTGTAGTCACTCTGTACAAACTTTGTCGCGATAAAACCCTTTGATGTGCTGTAGTTTACCGACAGCGGAGCGAACTGCATTCGAGTTCGCCCGAATGATTCGCGATATTACGAAATGTTTAGCCAGACATGTCGCGACAACGCGAACCTTCGTCGAATCCCGATAATGTGGCCGTAGCATTAAAGGGTGAAGGAAACATTGAATACCTGAGTGACTATTTTCTGATAGAGTTTGTTTTTTGCTCTGCGCTTACTTTCTTTCTCACGGGAACAATTATTATCGAGAAGAATTACACGCATTTGAACATTCTGCGTCTTGGACGTTTTGCGTATAATTTTCACCAGTCATAGCACTATTTTATAGTGCCGTAATTAAATTAAATTCAATTTAATTTGAATAACAATATATATTGTGTGCGAAAAAGACTAATTAAAAATTTAATAATTACAAATGTCAAACTACTAAAACTAGTGTCTAATAAAGTTAAGTAATAAATTATGTCAAAGTAAAAATTTAAACAATAATTAAAAGTCCTCTATCGAATAGCAACACTTTTCAACAAGTAGAGCTCCTAGTTTACGCTTAAAAATATTTACACTATTTATAGTTTCTAATTCAACCGGCAACCTATTGAACAGTCGGACTGCGTGACACCGCGGACAGTGAGTAGCGACCCTAAGTAACGGAGTGATTACGCTTCCCAAGTCTTTCCTTCCCTAGTATTTACTCGTAGTGCCATTTGCTCGTCCGTTTCAAACAAGTTTGTGAACAAGTAATGTTCTTTTCTAAAGCCATAATCCAGAGGCTTGGGGTCCATTAATTGATTGTCCTTTATTGGGTATTATTTAAGGGATTCTACAGTTTTTAGTTTGGTCTATGTAATTCGTTACACTATACCTACCACGTAGAAGGTAAATAAAAGAAAAACAAAGGAAGACTTTTGTCACGCGGAGCCTGTCAAAAAATAAGTCAAAGGTTAAAAGAAAGTTTCTTAAAAGCTTCTTTAAAATACAGTGTCGTCGCAGTGAAAGTCCGTTTTAAGACAATGAACATTAATTAGTGGAAACCATGCTTAGTTGGGTAGGCGTGGTAAATTCGCTGGTAATGGTAACTTACGAGTACCTAGAGTAGAAAGTACTATGACGTATCTAAATCACTAATTATTCTGTGTAAACTGTTTACAATTTCCCTACTAGTTCGAGAGGATTGTTACACAGATTCATAATGAATCAAGCAGTTTGAGCAAAGAATGTGGAAATTATCACACGTATTTAGGACACCCAAAGGATCATTTTGAAGATTAGAGCCCACTTTTTCATCATCTCACCGTTATACCTGAATTATTGACTCTTCTATACTGATACGTCAGCTAATTGGGGGTGTCAGATAATTCAGGAAACTATAGTAAAGGAGTGGTTCACCATAACGCTTCGGGATTCAATTCGTGCCCTAGCCTTTTCTTTTATTTACACCTGAACCTGCGTTTGACCTCGATCTCACCTGGTGGTAAGTGACGATGAGGTCGAAGATGGAGCACACGGGCTAGGAACATCAACGCCGAAGCGAACACATTTGACTACATTTGCTTTTGATCTCTCTGCTATATTTGGAGTTAGTGGCAAATAATTAAAAGTTAGGTAGAACGAAGTATGAACCAGACTTCGACAGACACAGTTAACCTGAAGAATAATACGAAAGATGATACTAATTCCTCAAACGTGTTAGCCAATTACATAAAGTGTTAAAAGACTTATGAAAATTGAATACGTAAGCTCTGTTCGTGATCTTGAATAATAATTGCAAATCTTTTGGATATTTATTGATAACAGAAACTGAATTTATGAATATGAAACACACAGCATTCTGCTATTAACTTCCATAATGCCGAATGTCAAAAGTTATGGCGCATAAAACAAAATAAAAAATAGAATTATGATGTGCAAAAAAGCTTTTTCCATATGAAATATACCCCACTCGCACCAGTTGCCCTATTTTCATCTTTTGAAACCCCAATTTCACGGGGTAACCCCACTTGGAATGAAAATAAAATTATTTCCTCTTTTAGGTACCTAAGATAAATGCGGGCAAGCAAGTCCTACAACTGTGCCTCTCCTAAGTTGTATTCCTCATTAACGCTCACGTCGTGATCATTCTAAGGAATTAATCACATGGGGTGGTTTGCCATTGCCTTCCCATTTCACACACGGGTTATCCCAGTGTGCAGGTTTCCTCACGATGTTTTCCTTCACCGTCAGAGCAGTTGGTAAATGTACGTAAGTCTTTCGAAAAAACCGAAAACTCATTGGTACATGGCATAGCCTAGTTTCGAACTCGGGACCTCCCGCATGGGAGTCCGACGTCCTAGCCACGACGCCACCGACGCTCTAAACAACTGTGCCTAAATAGGTAAAAAAAAAAACCAGCCATGACTTACAGACGAACACTGAAGTCTCTTACAATAAGGATTCCTTTCTTACCGTTCACTTACGAGACCCTAACAATCCCTGCCCAGCATCACAGATCTACAAAGATATTACAGAATAGTTGCTAAAATATATAGATCTATGTCCTTATGAGTATGTACCGTTATCGGTCATGTGTTCATAGCGGATGTGACTTTAATAGAAATAGGTCAAAAGGTTCGTTCTCCGTTGACTCGGTGAGTCAGACTTGTGGTTTAATGAAACAACCGTAAGATTAACAGACTACTACGTAAACGTTTGGGTTCAAATTGTCATTTCCGAAAACGTCCAGTCCCAAATCGTCCAGTCTTACTATCAATAAAATTATGTGAGCTTAACTAGGTGGAAATTCGATTTTTAGGTTCTGTACTCCGATGAGGAAAACGGAACTCTATTGCTGACACAAATTTCAAAAAGACGTATTCCCTTGATCCAAATCCGAATCACCATCATCAGCCATTCTCATCTCCCACTGCAACATGCCTCCTCTCTCTTATTCGAATCGAGGGGGCAAAAGTTATTTTTTGTCAGGAAATTCGCATCAATTAATGTCGATAATTATTTCATTTTGATCTGCTATTAGAATGCAAGTAACTTGTCACAAAATGCACGATTCAAAGTTCAAACCCTGAGAAACACTGGAACTTAAACCAAACGTTACAGCATTGGCGAACACGTGAAATATTACCACAAGACATAAACTAACAATCATTTACCAAGACAATATCTTATCTTTTGATGGGGGCCGGGAATCCCAGCGACACTTCGACCCATGGGGATCTTTTGTGTTCAACCCCTTGTACCTATCCCTTGACCACTTCACCGAATATGTCATGCATGAGCAAGACTATGCGTCTTACTGGGAGGGATTTGAAATCCCTTGGGTCCGGATAGGCAGAGCCTAGCATACCCATCCTTTTTGCCGCGAAAGCGTCAAATTCATATAGGAGATGTGAAACGGTTTCCAGTTGTTCATCACAGGGTCTGCAAGATGTGCTGTCAGACCTTGACTCAGATTTACTTTCATTAGATAGAGATTACATCATTTCAGAAAACTTACAACAAAATCGGGAGCTAAATAATTGCAAATTGTTTCGCAAGTATCTAGCTGCTGTAATACTCCTGACTAGGGTTGCCATGCCACCCCTATACTATAATATAATATACCCAGTATCCCAGCGTCATGAGGGCGTCCTTGCAATAATTTAGATAAGAATATATAGTAAGCAAAACGAGTACATTTTCAGAACCACGATTGCTCAGTGCTTACTTCACTTTCGGATCTGAACAGATGATACCGAACGGGACATCTCAGCTGGCGTCTCAAACCCCAAAAAGATAGGGGAATGAAACGGTAAAAGCGCTGAAAAAACTTGCATTAAAGTAGATACTTTTTATGCAACAAACAACAAACTGCTATTATATTTTTTGGGGGTTTTGAGCTCTAACTACTATACGTCCCCAAAAAAAGGTGGTAACCCTGCTCCTGACTCCAATTACATTACCAACGAAGGTTGAAGGTCAAAAGTTAATATCAATTAGGGTTACTTCTATTTCAGTAAGAAAAACGTGCTCCTAAAAATAAGATGAAGAAAATAAACTTTTCATGCCAAAATTTCTTTGCCGAGAAAATATTCAATTACCATTTTGGCAACATTCCATTTATTCTGTACACGAAGGACTCCATTTAGATTAATATTTAACATACGTTTTATTGTAGTTAATAATTGGTCATAGATAAAGTCGTCGTAGAGTGAAACTGAACTGAAAACTTGTTTGAAACACGTTGCCGTTTTTCATTGTAATTTAAAACGGTTGTTTTACAACTATATTCGTGATTGTAGTGGCATACGAAAAACGTCAAGTCGCTGTAATTTAGTTTATATTGAGATTACGTATTAGTAATTAGAATTAAGTATATTTGTAAAATCAAATCCACAATTATTTCAAACGAAGACAGAAGTGTGTAACCGAAATAGGCGAGAGGAGGTTCCTGTGCCAGGAGCCGACACAGCACTCATGTACGAAACTGTGCTCAGCATGGCTCCAAGGATCTATAATAGATTACCAAAATCTTTTAATCTTTAAAAAAAGATTAAAAGACTTTTTGATTGACAAATGTATCCATAATTTAAAGGTATTTTGTAAATAATGTAAAATTGAAATCGTTTATTTAGCGCTGTAAACACCAGAATACAGAAGTATACAAAGTTTAATACATGCAGCACAGATCATCTGGTGTGGTACAGTGCCAAAAAGGGTACACCAGCTCAGCATAATGCTGAGGCAAGCCACAGCGCTGATTTTCAGCTGGCCCCTCAGTGACTGCACGGACGAAGAAAGCAACAGTGTGTGCGTGTTGTGTTGTATGAATGTATTTGTTTGTATGAATGAGGATATTAGTGTGTATGTGAGGTACTGAGTGTGTGGGAGGGTGATGGCATGGTGCGGGTGTATTTACATGGTATTATGTGTGTGGATGGTAGTTCACAGTAGAGGCATAAGAAGAATGTAGAATTAATGTAATTTCCTTTTAATTTGTACGCCAATAATGGTAGAAATTAGCAGGACTATAATTTTAAGACCTTTTTATCACCTACTTTCAACAAATAAATTTAACTTTAGTAGAATCAGGTCCTTGGACAGATGGAAAACAATCAGCTATGCTGTTTGGGTTCTGTATCAATTGTCCATTATGTGTAATTAGGTAACTTTATTTCGTAATATTAAAGACTTAGAAAGCCGTAGGTGTGAGTTCTAGGCCCGCCTGTGGTGTTTCCTTTGTATCGATTGTTTCATCCCATCTATTCGTACGAAGCGATTTGCTTCTTCGATCATTATGCGAACGGCTAAGGAATGGAACAGCCTGCCGGCGTCTGTATTTCCCGAAACCTACAACCTTGGGAGGCCAGAGTGAATACGCATTTACTGGACCAGCATGCTCCATCGTCGACCTCATCGTCGCTTACCATCAGGAGAGATAGAGGTTAAATGCGGGTTTAGCAGTCAATAAAAAAAATTTTCTTTTTAAAAATTTGTAATTCAAGACTTCGTCATTAAATGGATATGCTAATCAGTTTTTGCTACCGAAGACGATGCGACGTTGATATTTGACCAGGTTTTAAGTGTCCTTTGCGAAATCACCAGGATTTAAGTCTTGGCGTTGTATAAGTAAAGAGTTCATCGAACCGAAGTCTTTGGCGAGTTTCCATTATGCAGTTACATGTGTTGCGAATCAACAGTAAATTTATTCACTGACTAATTAAATAACATCACCAGCATAAGATTAACTTACATACTTTCATGCTGTCCCTTGCGGATTAGGCAGAGAGAACCGAGCGCCACGAATATCTGACTTGGCACACTTCTCTTGCTTCCTCTACAGTCATTCGTCGTTTCACGCATGTTCGCCATTTGGGTCGTCTAAAATCTAAGACCACATTGTCAATCTGATCTTTGAAGGTCAGTCTAGGACGACCCCGGCTTTTCCTTCCACTCACTTTTTCCTTTCAACAGTAAACAACCCTGCTAAAACTCTAAATTAAGAAACTTCCGACTTACAGTTGTGGAGATTCCCTCACAGTTTCCTGATTATCATTACGTTATAAAGATTCCAGATGTGGGAACTGGGAATAGCAAAACATGGTCCCAAACATTTGATCTAACTCGAAACACCTAAACTTTCAAGAAATCCCATCGGACATCAAAGATACTCCGAGACCTTGGAAAAACTGGTCCAATATTTATTACACATGACTAAGAACAGTCTCGACAAAATTATGTTACATAGAACACCCCGCTTTTGGTCGGGGGTTAAGAACAGTCTTGTTTACTGAATATGAAGGAAGTCCCTGTAAGACGCCCTTGTAGAGCGCTGGCCTTGCCGCTTGCAAAAGCTTTGCCAAGTTCTGAAACGATCGTAATGACGTACGAACAAGGTTCGCAAATAAGTAATCGATTCCGTCAAACAAATCGTGCGTTATTATTTATTATTACTATGTTATTTATAGTTTTCCTGAAGCATAATTCGATATGCTATCTTATTACATTACATGGAACAGCCTGCCGCGGCGTCTGTATTTCCCGAGACCTACAACCTTGGGATCTTCTAGGCCAGAGTGAATAGGCATTTACTGGACACGCACGCTCCATCGTCGACCTCATCGTCGCTTACCATCAGGCGAGATCGAGGTCAAATGCGGGTTTAGTAGTCAATTTAAAAAAAACAATAAATTTTGATGTAAGTATTCATATTTGATTTTGATTAAGTACAACGAGAGAATGTTGTCATATAAATTGCGTTATCCAATACCTAAGGGTAAAATAAGGGAGAGACTCTATAAAACCGGAATATTTTTATGCCAACTGTTGGTCAATAAGCAAACCTTCAAAATGATAAAACTATCAGACCGCTATAAGGGGTGTAATCTGAGATATTCCAGTTTGAAAATAGTTTTAGAATTACAATTTTAAAGTCAAAGTCAAACATTTTTAATGCAAGTTAGTACCTTAAAGTACAATTTTACAAAGTCACTTTTTTATCTACCACCGCTTCGTAAGGTTCTATAGCTGAAAGAAATGAAGCGGCGCAAGAAACACATCTTTTGAAATAAATATGTATATTTGAAACAAAAATGTTGTCTCCTGAACTTTTTACTCCCCTTTTGATGTTTGATTCCCCTTTCTTAATCTGTACTGTACCTATGCCTATACTCCTCATATCCAAGACATATTTTTTTAATTTGTTACTAAATCCGTGTTTGACCTCAATCTCACCTGGTGGTAAGTGACGATGAGGCCGAAGATGGAGTACACGGGTTTAGTAGGTACTGGCTCTTCTATAAACACTGCCGAAATACAACATTTCAAGGTTATTTGAATTAACACATCAATATTTATGTAACTGCTAACTTAATAACAAATTGGTTAAAAATAATAATATTTAAACTTACCACATTTATAACTATGTATTAGGTAATCTGTGTTACTAGTAGTTATATTAATAGATAGAAGGTGAAATGAAACCAGTATTAAAACATGTTTGTATTATTTCTGACTTCCGATTTAAAAGTTAATACATTTTAAAAGTTATCAAAAGCGCACTTTCACACTTCTTTAAGAACTGGTTCGTAAGGATTATGTAGCTTTCAAAATTTACCGAATGAATGGAACTCAGAAGAAAGTTCTTAGATGATTTTATATAAAAAATCTTAATCGGGAAACGAATAATGGACCTACAATATTAACTTCTAACACTAAACGATATTATACTTTTTGACTGTAGGATTATTATTGAAATACCTGTATTGTACAACCAGACCTGTATTGTATAACCCGTTCTCTAGCAAGCAATTGGGTATTGTAAATTCTATAGAGGCCAGTATAGTTGAAAAACCATTTAAAGGAATCATCATCATCATCACCAGCCCATGTCGTCCCACTGCAGGGTATAAGCCTCCTCTCTTTTGTGCCACCCTATACGATCCTGTGCTAGTCGCATCCAGGTCTTCGATGAGAGGAAATACAGGAATAAGGATTTTATTTGAAAAAATAGGTATGTTATTGTTGTAAATAAAATTCTCTTATATTATATAACGTTTTACATAAACCTTGCACCTACTACTATTATTTACTACCTCTTTTTCGATATATTTTTTGAAACCGGTACCAAATTATCTCTGCGAAATACTGGTGTGAAGCTGCCTTTGGTCATCATCGTACTCGTCCACATTATCTTCAAAAGATATTTTTTCTATTTCAACAATTGTGTTCCCTTCTGAGGATCCCACGGGAACATCAATGATGGTTTCGTTATCATTTCCTCTGGCCGAAGGTTGCCTGGAAGAGATCGCTCTTAGCGATAAGGCCGCCTAAATGGTACTTCACTATCTCCTTTTCTATCTCATGTTTGTTGTTTTATATTTGTGCAATAAAGTGTAATTTACTTTACTCCTAAATCCTGAGGGACATCACGGTTCATTCATAATCGATTACATGGTATAATTATGCGGATCAATCTGGAATAAATCATAATATTGACATAAAGATGTCATCGATGGCATGTTCGTAACATAAAATTATGTCATAGATGATGGCATCTTTTACCTTATGTCATGCCATGCTACCGATAACGAAAGAAACGTTATGGACCCTCTGGTCAACTAGACGATTTGGTCCCAGTGCGCCTAAAACGCTTTTTGCCTATGTTGTCATTAAGTCTAAAACGCGCTATGTCTAATACGCAATATGTCTAAAACTCGTTTTGCCTATGTTTTCATTATGACAAAACGGCATAAAACCCAATTTTCGAGAGTTTATAGCATTAATTATCGCACAATGAAAAATGAATGAGCTGTTAAAAATGATAAACTGAGAATACATTTTATTCTTATTAATTTAAACTTCTTATGCTGGTCGTAGTTTCATATTAATGATGAGCCTTCCCTTTTATTTTATTAATAAGGTGCTTAATTGTTCTAAATTTGCTATATTTATATTGAATATGAACAAATGATGGGCACAATAGTGTTTTTCAGGTTCTTGCAGCGTTCTAGACACAAACCGATTTCGCACCATGCGAGTTAGACACAATGCGACTTAGGCACAATGCGACTTGGAATGACAAGTTAGGCATAATGCGTTTTAGGCGCACTGGAACCAAATCAACAAGACACCTTGGGTCCTCAATAGCAATATAAAACATATGTTTTTATTCAATATGAGACGCCATAGAGGTTTATTTTTACATATTTTTTATTGTAGTAATTGTCGCTTCGACGTTCGTATTATGTATATCATGAAATGACTCATGCTCATGACTGATTATATGAGTTTCAGTATGTACAGTACAGTAGGTACTCGCAGTGCTATATTTAAGATTTCATGTTATACTACTAAATATTGTGATTATGATATGAGTAATGCGATGATGAATGGAAACATAGATCGCGTCAAACTTCAAGATTTATATGAGTGTGAAGTGTGATCATAATTTGATCCCCTTCCTCCCGCCCCTGCACCGCGTCACCTATATACTGCTGCGAACCACTCGTAACGACTTCAGAGCGATCTAGAAGTTCGCAGTTCGCAGAGTCCGTCTTTTTGCTTTAGCACACCGCAAGGATTTTGAAAAGAGCGTCGGTGGTCTAGTGGCTAGGACGCCAGACTCCCATGCGGGAGGTCCGTGTTCGAAACCATGCAATGCCATGTACCAATGAGTTTTTCGCATTTTTCGAAGACTTACGTACATTTACAGACTGCTCTAACGGTGAAGGAAAACATCGTGAGGAAACCTGCATGTCTGAGGAAATTAAAAGTTTCCGAAGGCGTGTGAAATCCACCAATAAGCACTGGGCCCGCTCGGTGGATCATGGCCCGTACTTGTTCAAGGGGAGGCCTGTGCTCCAACAGTGGGGACATTAATGGGCTGATGATGATGATGAAGGATTTTGACACGAAATCGGACCCAACCTACAGAAAACAATTTTTCGGTTTTCTAGATTTCTATGGGTTCAGTCAGATTCCGTTTCAACATCGCTGCAGTGTACAAGTCGTAAAAATGTTGCTGAAAAAACTTTGCAGTAATAAATAATTAATTATGTTGGCAACTTGGCAATTAGCTACATTCATTGTTCATAATAATGAATTAATTAAATGCGCTTATTCTATTCTTGGTATACAAAGTAAAAATATTGTTTTGGGAAAACACACGTGCCGAAAAAACCAAGTATAATTGTAATAACTCCGGATCTTCAAAAACAACACGTATAATTGGACACACAATCTGGGAAAATACAAATTATATTAAGAACCTTTGGGGTAATCGGGTTTTAGAACCTAATGGGTAATGGAACTAATTGGATATTTTTGTCCAATCCATTCTATCGTAGAACTGATCTTATCTTATAACCCAACCGGCCGGGAATAATCCAGCGGCACTTCGACCCTTGAGGATCTTTTGTGTCTACCCTATTTTACACACTTGTCATCTCAGTGTGCAGGTTTCCTTACGATGTTTTCCTTCACCGTTAGAGCAGTCGGTAAATGTACGTAAGCCTTCGAAAAATACAAAAAGCTCATTGGTACGTGGAACTGCACGGTTTCGAACCTGGATCTTCCGCATGGGAGTCCGGTGTCCTAGCCACTGTGCCACCCACGCTCTCGTAGAACTGATAGTAGAACTAGGTACTAGAACTAACACAACTACGAGTATTAAGGATAAGTTTGTAGTGGTAGCTGAGTAAGGCAAAAAAAAATTTATTTTTTATTTTTATTGATTACCAAACCCGCATTTGACCTCGATCTCGCCTGATGGCGATTCACTCTGCCTGATGATGCCTATTCACTCTGGCCTTGAAGATCCCAAGGTTGTAGGTTTCGGGAAATACAGACGCCGGCAGGCTGTTCCATTCCTTAGCCGTTCGCATAATGAACGAAGAAGCAAATCGCTTTGTACGAACAGATGGGATATTGTTGATATCATTGTTGTCATTGGAACCTCTCCCCGCGCCTGGTAGTCCGAAGGCGGAATGGAGATGCTGGAATTAAGTCGCAATTTCGATGCGCACTCTCCAAAATGTATCCTATAAAATACCGATAGACAGGCAACCTTGCGCCGATGTTCCAGACTTTGCAGTCTAGCTTCCACCAGCGGATCGTCCATAAGGCGCTTAAAAAATCCGATGTTCTTTTCGGGAAGTGCTCAACTATAATAGTGAATAAAATAAGATTTCCTACAAATATCCGCAATTCCGCAGTTAGCTCGCGTGGAGTATAATGTCTACTAATGCAACCAAAGGTAGATGATGACAAATATGCACCCTGTGCAGATTCAACCTAGGCTGGTAACACCTTTTAGCTATTTCTGCCCAGAGCATGCTTGCAAGCATTGCTGTGTTTCGGTTTGAAAGGTAAGACAGTCAGCATAATTAGCGGCACATAAGGCACTCCATTTAAATCCTCAAGATTAGCAGCGCATCAAAACCCCTCTAATAACATTATACTGAGGTGAGATGTCTATGGCGACGGCGACCATTTACCAGTAGTAGCCAGTTTGCTCATCTGCTTTCCTCATACAATAAAAAAAAACATCAGCTGCTGAAGTAGGTACATCAATCATAAGGTAAATTCATAATAATTGGAAAAAATGGTACTTTACTGAATAGTATCCATGATAGAATATATTCTTGGACATCTAATGTAAATGAAAAAATCAAAATCAAAATGTTTTTTATTGTAAGTACCTTATAGTGGCGCGTGAAAAACGATCTGAACAGATCCGCCGTAGGAAATGGTTGTGGATAGGGCACACCTTACGTCGCCCGAAAAGAATCGCCTACGCCTCCTTCAACTGGTAACCTACAGGAGGATCTCGCAAACGTGGAAGAGTCTGCGGCATCGGACAGAGCGCGATGGAAGAATATTGTCTCAGCCCTATGCACCACTAGGTGTTCTAGGATCTGAAGAAGAAGAAGTAACGTAAGGTACTATAAAGTACATTTCTAAAACGTCTTTCTTTTTCACTCTACCACCGCTTCGTAAGGTGCTATAGCTGAAAAGAAAGAAGCGGCGCAAGAAACATTTCGCTAAATCGCTTTCTCGAATACCCGGTCCACATAAAACCATATTAGACTAAAGCAGTCTAGAAACCAGGCCATTTAACGGAACACTTGCACTGTGAACGAAATAACACGTCGTCATCTGCTTTTTATTAAGCATATTCAAACGGGAAGCCAGCTTATGATTACCATCAGCAAAAAATCTGACATTGAAACGTTTGCGGCTGCAATAAAATTGAATTTGTTACTTTAAAAAAACCGGCTAAATACGAGTATAGGGGTCCGTATTATTTCTAAGAACTATTTGAAAGTTAAGTATTGAGCTAAAATAACTTTTAGTATACATATATATTATCTGCCTATTTATTTTATGTACTTAGTAAGTATAGTATGGTAATTAATTACCTTGGTATTTATATGTGATTGTTGTAAATACAATTATCTTATATAACGTTTTCCATAAACCTTGCACACCTACTACCTCTTTCTCGAAATCATTTCCTCTGCCCGAAGGTTGCCTGGAAGAGTTCGCTCTTAGCGATAAGTACTTCACTATCTCCTTTTCTATCTCATGTTTCTTGTTTTATATTTGTGCAATAAAGTGTAGTTTACTTTCAGTTTACTTTTAATAATAATAATAATAATCATTTATTACGTGAATTTATGTTTACATTGCAGTTCTTAGAACAATTTCCAACTTAAATCGCTAAATTCTGCCTTCAGAGACATACACAATTTGTACACGAATATTAATCAAATAATGAAATAAGTAGGTACACCAAATTAATCAAAGATAATAATAAGTAGTGCTTTTGTTACTGACAACTGTAAACTTTTACAGAAAGTATCAAGATTTAGTGTTTTCTTTTTTTAATTTGCTACTAAACCCGCATTTGACCTCGATCTCGCCTGATGGTAAGCGACGATGAGGTCGACGACGGAGCATGCGGGTCCAGTAATTGCCTATTCACTCTGGCCTTGAAGATCCCAAGATTGTAGGTTTCGGGAAATACAGACGCCGCCGGCAGGCTGTTCCATTCGTTAGCCGTTCGCATAATGAACGTAGAAGCAAATCGCTTCGTACGAGCAGATGGGATATCAACAACATAAGGATGGAACCCCTCCCCGCGCCTGGTAGTCCGAAGGCGGAATGGAGATGTTGGAATTAGGATTATTGTTCAAATAGAGGATATGGCCATATCCTAGTCAATTTTCAAGTTTCTAGACAGTATCGTTTATGAGATAAGACCTGGTAAAAGTGGTGTAAAACTGATAACTTTTACTGGCGCTTATGTCGTTATTTCTCTATGAAATCCTTCTTCCTTCTAAGTCGTGTTCCTCATTGCTGAGGGTCGTGATCATTCTAAGGAATTAATCACATAGAACGACTCTCCTAACAGATTTAATGTGGTTAGCCATTGCCTTCCCCATTTCACACACTGGTTATCTTAGTGTGCCTTCACCGTCAGAGCAATCGGTAAATGTACGCAAGTCTTTCGAAATAACCGAAAAACTAATTGGTACATGGCATTGCATGGTTTCGAACTCGGATCTCCCGCATGGGAGTCCGACGTCCTAGCCACGACGCCACCGACGCTCTCAAATGAAATAAAAATATATTTGTCGTACTTGACAAGTTCTAAACAACAATGTGAAGTAAAAAAAAATTTTTATCGAATTCCGTTACTTGTATGCGTTAGAAAATTTGAATATCGATTTTGGTCAAAGAAATTATTATTACGGACGGACGGAGTAGCGACAGCAATAGGGTTCCGTTTTTTCCTTCGGATTACGGATCCCTAAAAATAAGTGTTTACAGGTGAGTAGATCATTATTAGAGTTATTTTTGGAATTTTAGGTCTCGTTTTTATGGATGTAACTTGTATGTCTTAACTACGTACCAAGTGTATAAATTAGCCTACAATTGTAGAAATCAAAGAACTATTTGTTCCTAATAACCCTCAATTTGACTAAACTAGGTATTTTTAGATTTAGATTATATACTTTATACAATTAGAGATGTTCCTTTAGATCAGCCTTTCCCAAAGTGGGCGATAACGCCCCCTTGTGGGCGCTGCAGGCCTAAAGGGGGGCGGTAAGAGACCCAGAAAAAAAATGGGGGCGTTGTGTAGAGGCTTGGGGGGTGATTTGTAATTTCATTTAGCTAAGAGGCCTCTTAGACACCGACTGCATGAGCTCTCGACTCTCAACTACAACTTGTGAACATCAACTAATATTAGTTAAGAGATAAAAGATACTCTGAATACTATAAAGTTGCGTTTCAATAATCATTCTCATTGGCAGGTGTAGCCCGTAAGAGTTAACTTGAGACCTGAGCGCCGTTGTGTATTACCGACTGCGCTCAGGTTTCAAGTTAACTCTTGCGAATTATAGTTAAAGTCTCGTTTAGAATTAATGTTTAATCTCCGCTAATATAGCTCACAATAATTAATTAATTTAATTTGAAGTTATAGTCGTTTTTAAGTAGGGGAAAAAATGGGGCGCTAAAAAATAATTTATTCTCAAAGACAAAATAAGTTTGGGAACCCCTGCTTTAGATAGATGCCATACAACGTAAATGTGTCGCGTTTTGCGAATAATGTCAAAATTAGAACTTAAAATTTTGCAACAGAAAACGGCTATATATATATTTTAAACATAAAATACTATTTTTGTAGTCAAATTATTATTTATTTATAGATTATTTCATTTATATCGTTTGAAATAAGATTGGTACTATGTTTTTTTCAGTTACATACTACCGTCGAATCGTCTAGAGATTGACCCAATGAAAAAAAACTCCAATCGATTATTTTTCCTTGAAATTGTGATGATGAAAAGTAAAACTCAAGAATTTCACGTCAAAAAATCTGAAATAAGTAGCATTAATAGAAGGTGTATTCTGGGGAAAATAAAACGACGTCTAAACATGAATGATTTTTGAGAAAAAAGATTAAAATGGTATTTTTTCAAAACTTAAAATAATTATGTTGAGAATGGAACACTCGGTGCGCGAGTCAGAAACGCACTTAGTCGTTTTTTTACAAAATGGAATGGATCTTTTAAAGAATCGGATCGGTAACGATTCGAGCACCGAATAGACATCCCTGTATGATACGTCAAACAAACTTCTAAAGGATCATCCGAAAACGAATTAGGTATATATAATTTATGTTCTAAGCGAAAAGCTGAGGTTTAGTTGAGATATTATGTACTTTGTAACACGGCCTTGCATGCAAAGAAATAAATACAACCTAGATACGGGAAAACTGATAATAATAACTAAAAACATGTTTTTATGTCCTTTTTTTATACACATAAACGAGAATCCTGACTTTGTGAGTAATTCGACAATATAGTTGCTTGCAGAACGTTCCATGTGCGAATATATATTATTAATATTTAACGACTCTGTCTGAAAGCCTCAAATCACAAATCCTGTTACAATATAAAAAGAACGCGTCAAAATCTGTTCATAAGTTGAGATATGGATGATTCCACAGACAAACAAATAGACTCTCAAACTCATAACATCCCTTTTTGGTCTGTGATTAAAAAAACCTTTTAGAACTGATTATAACGTGATGCGCACGAAAGAGCGATGGCGCTCTTTGGTATCGGAGGCCAAGATCCACTTCGGGTCGCTGCGCCAGCGGAGTAAGTCAGTTAGTATGACGTGATGCTATAATTCATAGCGAATAGAAGTCAATGCACTACAATAGAAAATTCATTAGATCAACAACTTTCACAACAGTGGAATAACCTCAAAACGTGTGCACAATAGAAAACACGACGCATAATAATTTAATAAGTCTTCGTTCATTATGCGAACGGCTAAGGAATTGAACAGCCTGCCGGCGCCTGTATTTCCCGAAACCTACAACCTTGGGATCTTCAAGGCCAGAGTGAATAGGCATTTACTGGACCCGCATGCACCATCGTCGACCTCATCGTCGCTTACCATCAGGCGAGATCGAGGTCAAATGCGGGTTTAGAAGTAAATAAAAATAAAAAAAACAGTAAACAAACGATGAATTATGAAACGACAATAAAACATAAGCGTTTCTTATCTTAGAGACACAGAAAACAGAACGCAAACAAAATTTTGATATTAGGCGGATCCCATGCATAATTGGGCCTAAGTTTTGATTGTTTTCGCCTTCAACCTACATAGTGTATTTGATATATCTTGCCTAGAACGACAACTTTTTTTTTTATTAAGGAAAAAAACATCGTAAATCGTGCGGGACAGGAGCTTTGTTTAGTTGTTGGTCGAACATAATATTATAATCAGAGGCAGTTAGTATGAAGACATTATTGATCTCAGCTCCTATCCCACACGAGTTAGGATGTTTCTTCCATAATGAAAGATGTACGAACGAGGGTCATCCTCTCTAATCCGCGGGGGAGAGAGGATACGGGCTTTGAGGTGGAACCTGTTTACCCGGGCGCTCCGACTCCGAGAGCGGACTCAATGAAGTGATGAACTATACTTAAAAGCATAGTTCATAAGTTACGGGGGGGAATAGAGCTTGTACGTCGCATTCACCGCGTGTCATCACGTCGCTCCTCCCTGGCGTTGGCGAAAACAACAGCTCACACGGGAGCGGGTACCGCGCGTCCGGGTCGGGCGGGCGCGCGTGCAGCGGGGCAATCTTTCTCAAGAGTTCGTGGTGACCATGAAAGATGTAGTTCTCGAATCGGTGAGATCTATCAAATTCACTATCACCGTATCACTGTCTGTCGTACGCTAGTTCGGTTCTGCGTCCAATCATTTCACTTCATGACTTCAGGGAGGGCGGAACGCATGTGATTGGTTGCAGCGAATCGAACCAGTGGGGCTGGATGATATTGGTATGATCCCTACAGCGAGACCGAATACAAAAATCTAGAGCGTGTATTCTCAAGGATGCGTGAGTCAGCTGCCGGTCTGGTTAATTTAACCTCTGATAACGCCGAGTAATCAAAACACCAAGTGATGTTATGAGTATGTTGCACAGGCTTGTGGGTGATGTGAAAGAGGTGCACGACGTTATACAAGATATTAAAAACATTTTTATGTACTATCCTATAATAATATACGTAATATCGCCTGTTGTACCCATTTAAATAAACTTTTTTTATTGCGACCAAACCCGCGTTTAAGCTCAATCTCACCTGGTGGTAGTGAAGATGAGGCCGATAATGGAGGACACACACACAGACACACAGACTTAGTAAGTCTGGCTCTTTTATAATTGACATTTTGCCCCTTGGCAATATAATTCTTTATAAAAAAAAACATTGCTGTTTCGACAACGCTGAAGCGAAGATATTATACATAGAAGGGTGCTCACTGGCCGGCAGACCCTGAGGGGTTCTACCATCAGCAAGTTACTCTGGTTAGTCGCCTCTTATGGTATGATACGCTTGCCCAGTGACGGAAGTGATTTTTAAAAAATATATTATGGCCTGGAGATATGTCATTTAGGCTAAGTCTTATTTTATTCTAATTCGTAGAAATAGAAATATCATTTAATTAAAATGTGGGTAATGCAGATGTTACATTGTGCTTCAGTATATCACCGTATTCTGCCCGAAAGCGTACAAATTATTTGTTCAATTAATAAATCAAACAATCACAAATTATCATCAATAAAAATAGTCAATCATAATAAATTGACAAAATAATAATAAAGGCAACAAAACAAAAATACATAAGAATTAACAATAAAGATATGTTTTCAATTAATTATAATATGAATTTGATGATGATTTTGATGATGTCACAGCTCCACCACCAAGGAAGTCACTCAATCTGTAATAACATTTTTCTAAGAGCAATTTATATAGTTTATTTGTTTTCTCACTCACCCTACACTACATATGCACACTTACATCATTACACACTCCCACACAACCTAACACACCCCCACCCCTACTCACTCTTACCATTATCTTTACTAAATTCCTTTATGATTAAATTTTCCAAATTCCTTTTAGGTTAAGAATATAATTTGTAATTTGCTTGCACAGAAAGTGCGACGGAATCCCGACTTACAAGATACAGGTTTTCGACCTAGTTTGTAAGTCGGAGGTCCTTTTTCATATTTTTTTTCAGTTTTAAATTCAGGCAGTCTTAATACCGTCCCATAGAGACATTCCACAGATTATCATTACCAAAGTTCTTCATTAACTATCAAACCATTGACATTAAGTGACAAACGTTGTTTCCCCCAAATGAAACTCTTCAAGCGAGATATGTAGGTACACAGAATAAATTATAAAATAAAAAAATACACTATTGGCAACATAAAAAACACGTGCAAAGGCAAAACGTTTCAAAAAACTATTTACAAAATAACCTACAAACGTGACCGACGAACACAAAGGGTATTTTTTGTACGGCTTCACTTATTTACAATAAAGTTAACTGAGCAAAAATTTATAGGCGTGAAATGTTGCCGGCGATAAAGTTAGAGATGTAACTAAGTTGCCATTACATATGATTACGCCATTTAACACTCGATACTAGAAAAGGCTTGCTCTGCCAAAATCAAAATTAAATCTACACAGTTCTGGACCGTTCGTTATGTCAATAAAAATATATAACAAAATTTCAAAATTTATCGACATCGAATTAAAAGACTCGATATTCAATAAAAGATTAAAAATGTATCTTCTTAACAAATGTTTCTATTCACTGCAGGAGTTTTTTGATGATAAAACCAATACTTAACTATAAAATCAATTATGTATAACTTATAATGACATTTAATTCAATTTATCTCGTTAGCATTTATTACTATTATAAAATACTATAATCTCTTATTTAATATTGCGGTGCCCTACTCAGGGTTTCATGTATGACCAGATAATATACATTTTTAAGACCAATTGTAACACATGAAAAGCAATAAATGGTATGAGTATGAGTATGATACTAAGGAGAGGCGTGCTTGGCGTACTTGAATAGAATACAATAGAATACATATAAGTTAATAAGTTTTCTGAGCGTCGGTGGTCTAGTGGCTAGGACGCCGGACTCCCATGCAAGAGGTCCGGGTTCGAAACCATGCAATGCCATGTACCAATGAGTTTTTCGGATTTTATCGTAGACGTACATTTACCGACTGCTCTAACGGTGAAGGAAAACATCGTGAGAAAACCTGCATGTCTGAGGAAATTAAAAGTTTCCGAAGGCGTGTGAAATTCACCAATCAGCACTAGGGCCGCCGGTGGATCATGGCCCGTACCCCCTTGTGCAAGGAGAGGTATGTGCCCCAACAGTGGGGGCATTAATAGGCTAATGATGAATAAAAACCTAAACACCTAAAATTAACTAATAACAAAAATTCTAATTTCATACAAAAATCTCTAAAAAATAAATCACAGTAATAAAATAAAAATCTTAATTCAAAAACCTGATTTCCTCTCTCTCTCTCTCTCTCTGTTAATCTCTTCAATATAAAAACAGTTTTCTTTACGACCCCTTAACTGATGTATTTACTTTACTAAGTCTAAAGCGTGGGACAGCAAGTTTGTTTATGTTTCTGGTATTGAAATCATGATTATCATAATTTTTCGGAAACAGCTGTAAGTTCTTACGAAAATACATGATATTTTCATAATCGATAGACCTTTAATCGATGTCCACTGCCAAGTGGGGCAGGGGTCTTGTAATGGTGGAAAATTGTTATAGTGCGTAGTTCACGCACAACTGTTTGTACGAAGCGATTTGCTTCTTCGTTCATTATGCGAACGGCTAAGGAATGGAACAGCCTGCCGGATACAACCAGGGGATCTTCAAGGCCAGAGTGAATAGGCATTTACTGGACCCGCACGCTCCATCGTCGACCTCATCGTCGCTTACCATCAGGCGAGATCGAGGTCAAATGCGAGTTTAGTAGCAAATTAAAAATAGAAAACACTAAATCTTGATACTTTCTGTAAAAGCTTACAGTTGTCAGTAACAAAAGCACTACTTATTATTATCTTTGGTTAATTTGGTGTACCTACTTATTTCATTATTTGATTAATATTCGTGTACAAATTGTGTATGTCTCTGAAGGCAGAATTTAGCGATTTAAGTTGGAACTTGTTCTAAGAACTTCAATGTAAACATAAATTCACGCAATAAATGATTATTATTATTATTATATTAAAAGTAAACTGAAAGTAAACTACACTTTATTGCACAAATATAAAACAACAAACATGAGATAGAAAAGGAGATAGTGAAGTACTTATCGCTAAGAGCGAACTCTTCCAGGCAACCTTCGGGCAGAGGAAACGATTTCGAGAAAGAGGTAGTAGGTGTCCAAGGTATAGGAAAACGTTATATAAGAGTATTTTATTTACAACAATAACATATAAATACCAAGGTAATTAATGACCATACTATACTTACTAAGTACATAAAATATAAACCTCGGTCAAATGCGGGTTAAGTAGTCAATTAAAAAAAAAAAAAAAAAACTGCACAAGTTTGTGCTAATATTTTATCTAGAAACGAAACATGCATTGGAAAGAACACAGAAAAAAACCAAATAACACTAAATACAGTTTTCTATTAGAGGAAAAATCATTCAAAATTCGTGATATTTTCTGCAGTAAAGAGTATTCATTCATTACTTGCCATGCCATACATGTTCAGTGGATAACACATCAGGCTATTTCAACTACCAATTAAAAGTTCCATTTCACCGATAGGGGTTATTTTTAGGATAATTTATTGGGTACATACAGCAAAATCTCTGTTAACTGACCTCAGTGAATGGTATAGATACTCTCCCAGACACAGAAACCCAATTATGTTATCATCAGAAGGAAGCTAAAGCCAGCTACATATAACTACTTATTGTCATAAATTTTAATATAAAATTACATAATAGAGGTTTGACCACAATCGTGTTGTGTAGTAATCCCGCGACCAGAGCTCCATCTAGCACATTAGGCGAGACCTGAAAACCAGCGTGTCACTGAGGTCTCGACCATTTCATTAGACACATAGGACAGTACGTGTTATAGATATATTTTGTTTCTTATATTAAATATAATAATGTTTCTTATATATATATATAAATTGACGCTTAAAAATTTCTTTAAAAAATCATATTATAGTGTTCAACAATATGGCCATTACATACTTTGAGACTTAGTATTATATTTTTGTTTTGTTTTCAATTTCATTATGATTCGTAATGAATTGAATTGAATATAGGTTAAGAATTAGAATAAAATAACAGTGTTGTACCTTATTACTTTGATGTGTTCATGAATATTATTATTTACTATTAGTTAGTACACTTTGTGTATCTTATTGCAGCAGGGGAACCCAGCATGGTATATAACTTGATGTGTCTTCCACTGAACGTCCTGTAACTGTTACATGTAAACATGGTAAAGTCCATGTGAAAACTTTTATAAAATTAAACTTATTGATATCGAAAAAACAAAGTTTATCGACCTTACCCTGTGTCGACGCTCGTTTGGCATTGCTGATATTATTCAATCACTAATCAATGTCAGATAAGGAAATGGATAGGCTGGGCCACAATCATCACGTCACAGTCAACAATGATAGAAACAAACACTTGGAAACTACCCGCAAACACTTATTGCCACACACGTCATTCATGACTAAAGAATCCACTACCGTTGTTTCGCGAACGGTGGTCTTTTATCAAAACTCGAAATCGACTCGTACGCGACTACACGACGCGCGCACTCGACGGGCGGTCGATGCGAAATGTCATTGTCGGCGTGCAATCCCGAAGCTTCCTAATGCCGCAAAAAGGCGATTGTATGGAATAATTTAATTAGATTTGAAAATGGAACAATTGCACGTATCCGTATTCCGAGGTTGATGCCCGAGTTCCTGATTCCGTGAGATTTGACGATACTGTGCTTGGTCGGCGGACCGTGGCCGGATTCCAGTGGTAATTAAGTTACCTACACATTTTTTTGTTTTCTAAAAGACTCCTCTCCACAGCTGTTTACTGAATACCAAACGCTGATAAAATATTCTCTGTATTATATATGAGGTAAGAGAAGTTATTCTGGGTAATCCAATAGATATTACGGTTTACGGTTTCAGACATTTATTTCACTAAAAAAGGATACAATCCACTTTGCTTAGGGAAATACAGGATAAACTTATTGTAATTAACAGTGTGTACGGTAGACGTGATTTTAAGGCTTATAAATTAAATTACTAGTGTATAATATGATCTAATTGAAGAACTGTAATTCGGTAATACATTACCTATGTAAGTACTTGTAAGATTAGAGGGCTAAAAATAATATTAAGTATTTATTAAAATATCAAATGTGCATTTTATTCGCGGATAACAAATAACAAACAGTGATAAAAGGCTTATGTATGATAATCTATGATCGGAGTAGGTAGGGCTGTTTTTGGTACTTGCCACATACGGTCATAATATGGATAAATATGCCCAATAATCCCGGGATTGCCGGGATTGAATAAATATATTGTTTATATTTTTAACGTTATATTTGTTTTGATACATATTTAAGATTGGTGGCGAAATATTTTTTTTAAGATTCATGGCGGTAGTGTACCTATGGTAGTGTTTTAACTTCTTCGTAAGTTCACAATTTAAATAAAATCGTAATCCGAGTAAGGGCGAGGTTTATAAAAGTAATTTACAACATTTGCTCGATAACTTAAAACGGGATCCCGAAATCATATCCATATTAATATAACCTTTGAAGACATTGACCCGAAAGAGCCCTACCTACTCCGATCAGTGATGATAATAAACCATCTTATAAAAGGTTTTTTTTCCAACCCTTGATAACCATGCACGACCAGACGTTTGTATTGAATAAAATGTGTGAAAAATACAAGCACGCACGTGACAAAATATTTAAGTACTAATCCATAACTTTATTAAGTAAATACTCATAATAATAAGAAGAAATGAACTAAAGTTTTACTAAAGAAGACAAGAAGAAGCACAAAGATCGTGACTTATCTATAACTGTAAATAAAAAAATCAAGAAACCCTCGATTTACCATATGGAGCTCTTACTTTTTCCTGGTCATCAGGTCCTCAACATTCCAGATGTGGGACGGGCACTATGGTCGTAGATATTTAAGCTCAAATTCGAACCATTAGGTGATTAGAGTGGTTAATGTTCCAGAGATTTCAACTGACACCAAACATACTCCATTATATTGAAAACCCCTTCTTTTTTTTTCGGGGGGAAACGCTCATGCTTACCTCTTCGCCGTAAGAGGGAGACGAAGAGGTTATGCCGGACTTTTACCGGCCAAAAACCCCCCGGTGTTCCTGCGCACCGCCTGACGGCGAAGCCACGGGAACGCTTGCGCATAACTTCCGCGACTTCGCCAGCGGGTGTCCGCATTACGGACTCAACTCTGGGGACTCACGTCCCCATTCGGCTTGTGGTGGCGTGCCGGAAATCTTAAAAACCCCTGATCCAACTTTTCCCAGACATGGATAAGAACATTCGACAAAAAATCCAGATCGGATTAGCGTTTGTTATGAATTATGATGCCACAGACAAACAGGCATACGCGTCAATTTTATGACATCCTTCCTTTTGGTCGGGTGTTAAAAAAAGCAAACATACCTTCCACCATTTTCTTTACTTAAGTATTTCTCTTTGAACACTCACATACATATTTAATGCTAAAGGTCAATCTATTATATGCAAGACTCAACTGGAGAACTTCAACCTTCTATTATAGAGGACATTTTAATACTATAATGATAATAATTCATGCTGTTAGTATTACCATAAAACATTTATTAAGTATTACCTAAAGAAAGAATCTGAGCGTCGATGGCGTAGTGGCTAGGACACCGGACGATTGGTTACTTATTAGTGGTGGTTCGGTCAGCACACTGAGGTAACCAGTGTGTGAAATGGGGAAGGCAAACTGCCAAAAAAGTCTTGTGGATATTTCCATATAATAATCACGGCGTTCTTCAGTGAGGAATAGAACTAAGAAGAATTACCTACTTTACCACAACAGCGTCGGAATAACAATACTGTTATTCGTTATTTGTACAGGTGGTATATAATATATATTTGGAGGCGCCTGTTGAATTTCAAATGAATTGGAACGACGTTTGCTCGCATGTTGAATTGTTATCTTGTTATTCATGAACAACAGACACGAGTTACGCTGATATATTTAAGGATAAACCTGACAGACCGACTGGACGTTCCGGTATAAGAACAAAACTAACCTGAGGTGGATTCAAACGCTAAAATTCAGTGCTCGGTACCGTTCTGTTACATACAAGTTAAAAAATGTATGAGGGTGCTTAGCTGTATAACAAATTGCCAAATTGTATCAAAGAAGCAAAGTCCTTCCTTTCATTCAAAACTAAATTAAAGCACCACCTTTTGAGCCAATTCACAGAATTTAAATAATTGATAGTAATTGCAATATCTATCACCAAACCCTGCAAGTCGATACTTAATTGAATCCTAATTACACCTATTTTGTGTGTTACTCGTCTTCTGGTTACCCGCAGCTAAGAAAAACTACAGCTCTTCAATTAGATCATATTATACACTAGTAATTTAATTTACAAGCCTTATGTTACACACTGTTAATTACAATAAGTTTATCCTGTATTTCCCTAAGCAAAGTGGATTGTATCCTTTTTTTAGTGAAATAAATGTCTTAAACCGTAATTCATTTTTTATTATATATTATTCTTGCATCCGCTTACATTGCATTTTACACTCCATCACCCAAAGGTTGCCTGGAAGAAATAGCTTAAAGCTATAAGGCCGCCAATTGTATTTGTATTTTGTATCTTTTCTTCTGTCCTGTATTTTTGTTCTGTGTGCAATAAAGAATATTTGTATTGTATTGTATTGTTTAATATTTATAACTATAAGTAAAAAAAAATCAGAGACCCCTAACCCTAACTTACATGAGAACCCCTTACTTTTTCCTAGTCATTATCAGTTCTTTAAGGTTCCATGTGTGCACCATGGTCCTAAAAGTAGAGCTCAATCGCGAAGCACCTAGTGTTACCGTTTCAGAGATCGTATCTGATCCTGACTGATCCCATTTTTATCTGATATGGCTAAAACTACTCTTGACAAATTTGTTCAAATCGGAACGTCGGCTGTTGAGTTATGATGCCACAAACAAACAGGCATAGAGACAAACAAACATACGCATCGAGCTTACAACATCCCTTCCTTTGGTCGAGGTTTAAAAAATTGTTTACTGCGCAATCTGACATCTGGTAGCTGTACGTAAAACGACTATCAAAATTCACTGTTGGCCGTTTTAAGCAAATCGTCTCACACAAGAATAGAATATTCATAACCTTGAAGTAATTTTCCACAAAGCAGCGGGTCAATATGGCACCTATGCTATTAACTAAGAGACGGATTGAAATTGTTTCAAGGAAGTATAAAAAATACTATCCTATCATCAGAAATATTTAGATAGGTACCTAGACCGATGCGGGAAACCCAGGTAAGAGGAAACAGCACACACTATTTCGAACCATAGTGACATACCTAATTGAATAATTATATACTGCATGCATAACAAATGAATTATTAATTATTATTAAACGAAGATCGAGGTCTTCGGTTTTTCAAATCGGGTTTTTCTAGATTAACCTGCTAGCTCTCAGCAGAAACTCTACATAATTAGATTTGTATATAACTGCAGAATGATTCAAAGGAAGCTTGAAGGAAAACCTGATATTAATACATCAAAGTGAATAACTAGTTAGTAGAGATTTTAGCATAGAACAAAGTAAGGCAAAGGACAACAGCAAAGTTGTGCAAGATTGCAGACGGCACTTTTATGGCACGTTTATGTATACCTATGGACACTTTTAAGTTAAATTTAAACTCAAACTGATGAAAACTGTCAATTTTGCTATCAAAACACAAAAATGCCTTTTTAATGCAACTTAATATAGGTGGAATCCCCGTACAATTGGGACAAAAATAACTTTTGTAACTGTTTCACTGATAAATGTATATTTATTGAGGACATGCGTATTATGCGTAAGTATTGTAAACCTCGTAATCATTGCGAGACAGTCCGTCAGTAGTAGGTTCTTATCAACGACTTCACGCGCACTGCCATTAGAAGGTCAAACTGCTTCTAGAACGTGAGATAATTAAACAAAACACATTGCTCACCTTATCGCTGTCAGAAGGCAAAGTCCCATAGCCGTACCAGCTGCGCGCTGGCCTCAGCCTGGGCTCGTCTTTGGGTGACAACAGGCCACTGCCCCATCGAACGACTCCTTCTGCTGCGGCCGCCACTCCAGGAGTCACTGGACTGCCGTTCGGAGACTTCGGAGATCCGAGCCCCTTCTCCGCAACAGGAGGCAGAGTCGGACGAACGCATCCTGTCCTCCTCTCATAAATCCTCGTCTTGCAACACTCATCTACATCGGTCTCCAATAACCCTTTCTTGTCGCTCCCTCTTTTCACTTCCAAGCTTCGTTTCTCATCTTTAACCCATTTCGGATCTGTGTCTTTTCTCTTGACACTCTCGTTCGACTCTTGTCGGCATAGCAACTTCTTTAAACTCTCGTTGGAGTCTTGCTTTGTGACCTGAACTTTCTTATCTGCCTCCTTTATCGCTACTTTCTTTTCATCTTTAGTGATGAGTGCTCGCTTGAGGCTGTCGGTGGAGTCTTGTTTGTTGATGAGTTTTCGAGGGCATTCTGCGTTTAGAGAGTCTGTTGTTTTGGAGATGAGTAGTTTGGGGTAGTCGTAGGGGGCATTATCGTTGAGCTCTAGGGAGCGTCGGTTCTTGCGCTTGTCGACGGGGGCTATTTGGGCTTTGACAGGCAGGAGCCGCCGGGGGAGCAGGCTGCGGTGGTCAGCGAGCGGAGACTCTGGTCGCAACATGGTGGGCGGCGACGCGAAACTGCCGCGAGCTCGAAATCCCCTGGAACAAACAGGTTTCTTAGTAATGGAAGTGATACTTTACTGAAATCATTGTGAAAGTATTAAAATATGGGAAGAATACAACATACATAGGTCTACACATTGTGTAGTAAACAGTCTAGGACATTAAGAACTACCCAGTCTTTTGTATTATGGTCTATTTACACAGAGACAAGTAAAATAAGTATGTAAATAGGGCAGGGTTAGTAAAAACCCGATATTTTTAATAAATATCGAAATATCCGATATCAGAAAGGCGCTAATTTCATTCTGGAAATTGATACTAACTTATATAATATAACTTACTTATACATATATGGGTTAAAATTGAAATATTTTAGAAATCGAACCGAATACGAAAAATTACGGAAAATCCCTTACTCTAAGATTGCTAATTCGGTAAAAGTTGAAAAATGATTTTTTTTATTGCTAGTAAAATTGTCCTGTCGTAAATCATAAATACCTACGTCAAAAGAACTTGCAGTCCAATTAAAGAGCAAACGAAACTTATTGTACAGTAAATTAAGATAAAACAGGCCATGTATTATGAGCAATTAAACGCTTGATTTATTTACTTAACTGAGTGGCAATGCTTACTTACTAATGTACATTACTACTGTGTACCCATCTGCACCTACCTACACTATCAACAATTTTATACTACAGACACGAAATGTAGGTATATTGTATACTTATTTAAAATCGTCTCCAAAAACTGCATCGTTTCCAGAAACTTTTAGAATGGTATACAGTTTGCAAAACAGTTTTATGTATTAGACAAAAAAAAAATTGGTGTCCCCATATAAAAAATTTTTTGTGTGTTTGTTCTGTTTTTGTTAATTTTATTATTTTATGTGTTTCACTATAGTGTTATGTCGGCCCATGGCAGAACACCAGTGGCTGAGGACACCCCGTCGTCAGCCATTATGCTGAGACATGGACCCATTTGCTTTCAAGCTTTAATTTTATTGTATCATTATTGTATTCAAAGCAAATAAACGTTTTTCCATTTTCATTTCAATTTGAAAATATTAAGGATTATATGAAAAATTAGAAATGGACCAAAATAAGAAAGTGTTAATTTATGTTATTGGTCCACTTCTTTGTTTTTTGAGTAAATCTCAGACACGCGTGGGGAGAAATAAGGGAGAAAAAACTGGTTGAATGCAGAGTTCATGGTTTGAATGTAGAATGATTGTAAAGTTGAAAGTTGGTTACAAAATTAGAAAGTAAATAAGTTTAAACAATAAAATGCTATGAAGATATATTATATATTCTGGTTTCGTTGCCTCACAGACAGCTTCAGGGCATGCCTATCGCATGCCGAACGATGTGTGGGCAACCGAGTGGAGCCCACCCGAACAAACCCGACGTAGCGTCAGACAGCTTCAGGGCATGTCTATCGCATGCCGAACGATCTGTGGGCAACCGAGTGGAGCCCACCCGAACAAACCCGAGTCGCGTCAGACAGCTTCAGGGCAAGTCTATGGCATGCCGAACAATCTGTGGGCAACCGAGTGGAGCTCACCCGAACAAAACCGACGTAGCGTCAGACAGCTTCAGGGCATGTCTATCGCATGCCGAACGATGTGTGGGCAACCGAGTGGAGCCCACCCGAATAATAGATACTATATTTTTAAGGAAAAGAACAACACAGAAAATAGTAAATGTAGAAAATAGGTCGTAGTAGGAGACAAAAATAAAACGGAGAAACGTCCGTTCAGGACAAAATACAGAGAGAAAGTGCAAAATACAAAGAAAACAATGAAATTAATTGAATAACGGAATTTAGAAATGGAATGGGAATTGATGGATTTGAATTTTGAAAATATAGATGAAGAAATGAAGATGCCAACACGAAATGAGCTGAGATAAACGCTAACGATGAGGTTGAAATTGACGGCAAGCAGGTTGGTATGGACGATAAAGTCGACATCGTTACAAATAGATTGTTTTATCGACCGGTATCCGTCGATCAGTAAAAACTACCACATCAATCGATCCACGTCGATCGACGACATCGATCCACGTCTGTCGGGTGGATGTGGTAACACTCTATTACGAAAAAGGAAATGTTGATCCCACATACATGTCTGTATACTTTTGTCTGATGTTGGTGACCGTACTAGCCAACCTGGAAACAGGCCAAACTTAAACGTGATACTCTAGAATCGGGGCTGTGAAGCGAATGTATTCGGGCGAAATGTATAAACAAGAGATAAAGCGCCGCATATCTGCTAAATTGTTTACGACACATAATTAAACATTTTTAAAGGTCTGAGTGGGTTATCTAATAATACCATGTGACCGTACCTAGCGCCACTATTTTCTGTGATCGTGGTGAAATGCAGAACTAAGCAATGTTTGTTGCTTCATCAATACTTGAACACTTGAGAACAACCTTGTAAACGAGTTACCTTGCTGGGATTCCTTGATGGGAAGGAACCCTTCTGGGTGAGCCTGGCTACTAATATAAAGTTTATCGCCAAATATCTTCGCTTCGGCGTTGATGTGTTCCGGTTGTTTTTTTTTAATTTTTAATACTATTTGTCGCCCTTTTCATAAACATCTATCACCTCATATCTATTATGTACTTCCCTATATTTTCTTTTTTTTTTTCGATCTTTTTGCGGATTATTTATCTATCTGTCAGTGTTTAATAAGCCCGTGTGCTCCATTTTAGACATAATCGCTAATTATTATCAGGTGAGACTGAGGTCAAAATGCGGGTTTAACCTCTGTGGGCTATGCTCTCAATATACTCGTATCTATAGTTTAAACTACATATCGTTTTGCCAAGCAAAATCCTAGACATGAAGATCGCACTCGGAAGCCGGCAAAATTCTTCCCTTTTAGGTTTGAAAAACGTTCGATAAATATGAAAAAATGACATAACCAATCAACCGAGTTATCATTATGGAGTGCAAAATACTTTATCAGCAGCTGTTGACTTGAGTAAATAGATAAGAGATTGCAAATTAAATATGCCTGTTATGTGATATAAGTTGATTAACGTTGAAGCAAGCAAAACATCGCGAGGAAACCTGCACACTGAAATAACCAATGTACGATATAGGGAGTGCAATAGCATACCACTCCATGAAATCGGCCAAGAAAGTCGTTCTGGTATGAATGTCACGAATTCACGACTAAGGAAAAACAATTATGTATAGATAATCCGGTTATCTATCATGATTATTTTTTTCTTCGTAGGAAACCTCGGTTTACTAGAAGGAGAAACAATTCTTCGTAGAAAACCCGGTTATCTATAAAGAAATAGTTTTCCTTGTAGAAAGTTTATCTATCATGATTATTTTTTTCTTCGTAGGAAACCACGATTTTCTAGAAGGAAAAACAATTCTTCGTAGAAAACCCGGTTATCTATGAAGAAATATTTTTCCTTTTAGAAAGTTATCAAACTTCGTTATCTACGAGGACTATTCTGCCTCTTGAGAAATATTTATTTTTGTGGTTAATTCGCTGTTAGTTCTTCCTACTGTTCCATTCATAAGATTGAATTACGAAATTGAAGGTTGAACACTACAAATAGCTATGAAGATTCATACAATAGATTACGAGATCGAGATATATGTATGCTTCATTTAATATAATTAAGTTAATTAAGTACTATCCACCACACGTCGAATATTGCCAATTCAATACAACTCTCAGTGCGTTTAACATAAAGGTTAGGAGTACAAGAGGGTATCTCTACGCGAGGTCGACCGCTTAACGAACAATACACAATTGTCAAACAAATGATAAAGGAAACGTGTTCCGAATCGTACACAACCTTGGCATTATACTCTACAATAATGCAGCTAAATGTACTTCAACTTGAGTCATAGTCATATCTTAACTATAAGACGTGACTACATCCTCTGTCTAATAATATTAGTTATTGACAAAACCGGGCCTTTAGTTTTAATATTTTACTGGTGTACTGGTACTGTTGTAGTGACAGCCGAAGACAAACCAACCAATATAACATCACAACCGAGCGACAATGTTACGACTACGTCCTACTTCGCTCCACTCGTCAACAGATGGCGCTGAACGGCCACTGTATACAAATTCGATATCTCCATACAAGGCTAGAACACGCTGACGATATTTTCTCCGGTTCAAGTTCCGACCACACACCGTGATCGGACAGCTGTCCTCAGGCCTACCACCTAGCCTAGAGATCTTCCCTTTTTCACCAAAATGTTATCCTGCATCATCTTACGCACTACAAACTGCGAAAATATCTAGGTACAGGTAACCACAAATCTATCACATTCGACACCAACCAAGGTCGAAAAAGAACAGCATACAGGGTACAATACAACAATGCAAGTATTGCAACTGCAACTAGTATTACTTCAATTAAAAAACGACATGGAACGAAGAACACCAAAAGTATCTATCATCAGTCTTGAATACTTTTAACTCCCTTAAAATTCAACAGAAATACATGACTTGGATATTGGCGTAAACATAAGTCAAATTAACGGCTGTATATGAACACTGACGTAAAAGAGTGGACTTCGGTCAAAAGATCGCAAGAAATTTGCCTACTGCTTATTTAATTAAAGACATTAAAATATTATCACAATAAGTAGCCTTTTAAAAAAAAAATTTATTGACTACTTAACCCGCATTTGACCTCGATCTCGCCTGATGGTAAGCGACGATGAGGTCAACGATGGAGTCCAGTAAATGCCTATTCACTCTGGCCTTGAAGATCCCAAGGTTGTAGGTTTAGCCTATTTGGTTTCTGATATACAGTATGTTTATTCCTTGAGTTACCTAACCCCCCCCTCATCCCGCTTTTTTAACGGGGGGAGAAGAGGAAATCTTAAAAAAAAACACATCTTCACAAACTCCCTTTCCCCCTGGCAGACATACCAATCGAGTGTCAATGGGGGTCAGATCATTCAAGGCAAAGACTGTACATAATAATTTCGCTCCGAGTCGACACTAACGAACGAAATTACAATGTAATCGGATAACTATAATTCTCACGGAGAAAAAATTTCAGTTAAACAATGGGTTCCTTAATAAAAAAACTAGAACTGTGACAACAGAGCAACAGACAACAATACCAAACGTGTAGAAACTAGAAACTACTGGTAAGTCAGGTAATTAATTAAACTTAAGAATAGTGTTGCAAAATACTAGATAGTTTTTCGATAGTCTATCGATAATATCGAAGTATTGCAAATCACTCATATCTATATACGAGTGATATGATAACACTATCGATGATACCAAATTGTAACATCACTACTCATCATCAGCAGCCTACTCTAGTCCACTGCTGGACATAGGCCTCTCCCAGGGCGCGCCATTGAGCCCGATCTTCGGCTCTTCTCATCCAGTCGCTGCCAGCCACCTTGCGCAGATCGTCGCTCCATCTAGCAGGGGGGCGTCCCACACTACGTTTGCCCAAACGCGGTCTCCACTCCAGAACTCGTCTACCCCAGCGGTTGTCGGTTCTGCGACAGATGTGACCGGCCCACTGCCACTTCAGCTTGCTAATCTTATGAGCTATGTCGATGACTTTTGTTCTATGCCGGATCTCCTCATTTCGGATTCGATCCAGCAGAGATACTCCGAGCATAGCTCTTTCCATAGCACTCTGAGCGACTTTCAATTTGTGAACCAGTCGCACCGTCAGTGTCCACGTTTCGGCTCCGTAGGTCATTACTGGTAGGACGCACTGGTTAAAGACTCTTGTCTTTAGACTTTGAGATATGGGCGACGAGAAGATGTGATGTGACTATCGATGACATCACTACTATCAATACCAAACTGAGCAACACTAACGATAGGAACGATGGAGTATCGTTAGTGAAAACTAGATTCGCACAACGTTTTGGTGCTTCCTTCACCCATTTCTTTACAATAAAGTTGTAAGGGCCTGTGTCATTCAGGAACTTCCAATGAGTCAAGCAAAAACTCTCGTTCGTGATTGGTTACTGGAACTGTCCTATGACGAAACTGAAAGGCTATTTGAAATAATTTAAAAAAAAAATTTTGGCAGTCTTATCTAAGGGACGTTTGTGTAATTGAAGCTGTAACTTATTTATTTTAATTAATGCATATATGTACATAATTAGCTCTAATATTATAAATATATATTAAATAAATATACTTAGATATATAAATGTATATATTAATATATTTTATAAAATTATAATAGTATATATAATCTTTTAAATAATACATATACATATGATCTTTTAAACTTAAGTTGTAATTTCGCTTTTAATTCTACAATGTGAATGTTGAATTGACACATAACGTTGTAAAGTGGTCAGTGTGTGTATGTAATGTCCACGACACAGGCAACGCCTAGTGTGGAGGTTATAGTTTAATGTGAAACGTTAATTAATATTTTGTGGACGAATATTTTTTTTCAATTTTCAATAGTTTTGTTTGAGTTAGATAGTATCGATACCATCACAATTTATTACTGTTTTGAGTGAGCCGGTGAATAGATAACGCAGGTTTACAATGGATTTCCCCCCTTTTCTAATAGTTTTAGGGCGCTGATTACAAAAAAAATCCATCATCCCCAGTTTCTATGATATATTGCCGTTTAGTTTTGCTTAAAATTGCCAATCCATTCTAATCAGGGACTCACCATACTCTGTTAAATGTATAAAAATTATATTAAATTAGTTCTATGAACACAATTTTTTTTTATACAATAATTATTTTATTACTAAATGAATTAAGTAACACATCTGTATAACACCATTAAAGACTAATTTTAGAGCCATTTACAAATTAGCCAATTAAAATTAATGACTAAGAAAAAAGGATCAATGAGGGTAGTTTAATGAGGGTAGTTGTTCGAGATAAATTGGTTCCACGAGAAAAAGTTTTCCTCCGTTACATATAAAGCTGGGGATGATCAAGCAATTGAATAGAGAAGGAGAAGGTTTCTAATACACACATCAAATTGTTCCGTATTTAAAAGAAGGAATTTTCTTTGGCTCCGATATCAGAACATTGATGAAAGATACGAGATTCGATGAAAAACATAATGAAACTGAATTACAAGCTTGGATATCTTTCAAGGAAGTGGTGAAAAACTTTTAAGGGAATCATGAAAGTCCCAACTATAAAGAAATTGTTGCGAAAATAATCAAAAATTTTGGAATGGAATGTTTAATGAGGATTAAACTTCACTTCCTTGATTCTTATATTCACTTCTTTTCTGGATAACTTGGGAGCTGTTAGTGAGGAGCAAGGGGAAAGATTTCACCAGGACTTGAAAGAAATAGAACGTAGGGATCAGGGAAGGTGGAATATTAACATGATGGCGGCCTACTGTTGGTTGCTGAAGCGAGAAGATACAAAAAAAAAACGAGATTCCATAAAGATCTCTGAATTAGAATATATACCTATTTAATAAAGAATGTTTATAAATGTATATAAGTAGATTTTAAGTCATATATGTGCTTTTTTTAATTAAAAAAATTTACAAAGGTGTCATTTTTGCTTTTTTCTTCACAATCGCTATACTGAAAAATTTAGAGGTGACACAGAAAAACTGAGTACATATTCGCAATCAACGCATCTAAAAACCCCAAAATCAGTCATCAAATCCCAGGGAGGACGACTTATCCTCAAATTTGTAGACCTATGTAATACTACCGCTTGTAACTAACCCAATACTAATACTACACTCCTACTAATATTAATAAATAGCGAATTAAAATTTTTATTGCTCATTAGAACCATCGATAGAATAGTATCGAGTCGGTATTATCGATATATTCTATGTGACATTAAATGTATGCTAATTTATATAAGCAATTTATGTGTTAGGTAATGATTGTATTCCAAGTACTTGAATTTAATGAAGTTAACTCTAAAATATTTGCATGCCAAAGCTGGCGAAATATGTGAGACCTAATGTTTAAGACTTGTCATCCAATGTACCATGTTTCTGGAGAATAAATAATTCATTCATTCATTCGATACAGTGAGTAATTTGCACTTACAAACTATCGATAGTAAAACTAAAACTATCGACTGTTTTGCAACTCTACTTGAAAATTTCCTACACGACATTTTGACACTGTATATATTGTTTCCGACATCCGCGATGGCAGCGAGCGATATCATTTCACAATAGACTGTAATACGAGTATTCCAATGGAAACTCGCGGTTTAATTTAAATCTCACCTGACAGTAAGTAACAATGAGATAAGACAGGTGAGAAAAGGTTTGGAAAGAAGCCGCTCTTCTAAACATTGAATTAGAACAGGTGGGGTCATTTTGATTTAAATAATTTAATTGGCCTCCCTATTCTATATGGACATTCTATAATGGTTGAAGGTGGTATGACTTTGTGTACAATCAGCCTGGGGTGATCAACCTTCTACCAATTTCTGCCAGAACGCACATCAGCAATGCTTGCCGTTATTGTATTTCGGTTTGAATAGTAAGAGGTACAAATATTTATTTGTTTGTAAGAATATGGGTACATTTTAGATAGTACATACATTAGCATAGATTTAGTTCATAGCATATTCTGCCCATAGCTGGCGTGCAAACATTGAGAAGCAATATTAAGTACTTACATCGCAATATAAAAATTTTACAAAGCTAAGTAACAGCTTAAAAATCGTTAAATACCTATTGTTTAAATTCATAAATTACTTACAAACAAAAACATACAGAAAAATCACATTAGGTCCGAAAAGTATTCTGTTATATTATAATAGAGAGTTTTAACAAACAATAAACTTACCTATTATTTTTCCTGAGATATCCGGAATCCATCTTGAATAAAAACATTCAACTTCGAGCGTTCCGACCTAGCAACTCCCTCCCTTCCGGCGCTCGTCACGCTCTCTGCGGCCAGGTGTCGAACTACGGCGTGGGGCGAGGCCTCGTGCGAGTATTTATAAGCGAGCGCGCGCGCTTTTGCTTCATTTAGGAGGGCTTCAACGGTCGAGCTGTCCGCACGTGTTTGTGTGTTGATAGTGACCGCGTACGGACCGACTTGCAAATAATAATTAGACGTCGTGGGGACTCGGAAATACTTTTTCCGAGTACCCCGCGACCCAGAGTGCGCATAAAAAGCAGCAGGTGGCTTCGGGCCTACCTTCGGTCGCGCGCTTCGACGGCCTACCGTCAAAGAAGATGCCGAAAACCATACCAACTGGAACGCCAGGAAAGCCGGCCCGTCAAGCGCCGTACCAGCAGAAACCGAAACCGGAGCTGAAGACCGTCGAAGAGAGAAGCTCCGAATATGAAGGAAGCGAAGAAGATGACTTATCGGGTGGAGGGGAGGAGTTTTTCACCACCACCCCTGCAGAAACGCCAGTTGAATCGCCACAACTGGTGCTTCCATTCCCCGATCTGTCACCAATGCAGCAGCGCCCTCTTGCGCCTCGCGACCCCTGCGCTCAGCGAATGAGACCGTTCCTCAAGTACAGCGCCATCGACTTGGGAAACCTGAAAATCCCGGCATTTGCGCGCTAGAGCTCCTTGAGATTCACGTGCCACGCCTGTTGACTCTCCGTCTACTGTCCTGTGACCTTTGTCTGTCCTAGTTGTGCTCCCCAACCGAATCGGCCGCGTTCGTGGTCAACAGGTGCGAGATCCGATCCGTGTGTATCGGTGTCGAGCCCGAGGTTGCTGTGATCCACCACCTCATGTTGGCCACCACCGGGTCTGGTATTCAGGACCGACTGTAGGGATGTGCCTTGGGAAGCTGTCGACTGTAGAATTGCATTGTTCGACGGTGAAGTCGTCCCCTGCGGATCACGAAGGTGGCAAAGTTGAGTCTCCCTAGTAACGACTGGGCCTGTTTGAGGGACCAACTGCCTTTCGACATCTGATGCTGTAATTCCCTGCGTAGCGTTAGGCATTTTGGTTCGGACAACGACTTTGAGTTGTTCTCGGTGTCCCAGGTGATGCCGAGGTACTCTAGGCATCGTGTCGGAACCAGCACAGACTTGTCGAAATTGATTGTCCAGCCCAGTTGTTGCATCAGGGTCACGGTGAACCATATCTGATCTTGGAGCTTCTCCGAATACTGATTTACTAATAAAAAATCGTCAAATATACTACGCACCGGATATTGCGACTTCTCAGGTATTCTGCAATCCAATTTGTTACTGATGCGAATGTCCTTGGCGCTGATAAAAGGCCAAACGGTAGGCAGGTCATTTGCAGAAGTTGGCCGTCGTAACTCAGCCTCAGGAACCTTCTGTGGCCAGCCATGATCGGAAGATGAAAGTAGGCCTGGCTCAGGTCCAATTTTACCATCCAGTCCTGCAGAAAACTGGGTACACGAAAGTGACTGAATAGTTGAAAATCCTTGGTTTGTATGAAGCTGTTCAGGCGCTTTAAATTGAAAATCGGTCGCTGTGATCCGTCCGGTTTTGGTATCAAAAAGAAGGTGGACAGGTAACTTGGAGAAATCTCTGGTTGCTCGAGAACTCCCGTCTCCATCATACTTTGAATTTGTTTCGTCATTGAAGTTGTCTTTTTTGCTTTGTAACATTCCATGACAATCCGATTTGGGAATATTATTGGCTTCATTATAAATGGAATTTGTATTCCATTTAATAACATGCAAATCTCGTCTGGGGCTCCCAAATTGCTCCAGACATGTTGAAATAGCTGCAGACAGCCGCCCCGAAAGTACTTTGAGTCATGCGCGACGACCCTTGTTTTTTGATGCTGAGCGAGGGTGAAATTTCTTACCCTTATGGTTCGGTTTACCCTTTGAAGAGGACTGTCCATTTCCAGATCCCTTGAAACGGTTCGGATTTCCTTTTTTAGTCGTGGTGTCACGACGAAAGAATTTTTCGTTTGATTGTTTGCCTGTCGATGTGGAGGCCTAGGGGTCACTCGTGTTGGCACGACCCTGGTTTGAAGTAGACTGCATCGGCAGCTGTGTAGACCTAGTGGTTGTAGACAGTTTTTTCCTATATAATCCTCGTTGGTCGGGGACTCGAAACGTTTCAATTCGTCATTTATGGTCAGTTCTATTAATCCGGGGGTTACATATTTCTTTTGCGCTTCAGAAAAACGAATAGCATTCCAGTCATTTTCCTTAAATCGTTGTAAATCTGCCAATTTCTTTATATAGGAATCGTTCGACTTAGGATACAAGGGTTCTTTAACAGAAATGCTAAGATCGGATAATGTAAGCTGAGCTTTGTCTGAGCTAGCGGTCGGCGGCTGCAATGCTAGATCATCTGAACTGTTGTTGGTATTGTTGCGCGAATTTTGCGGCAATGTCGACGAATTTAACTCATTATTATTACTATTGGTGCTTGTATTGACCGTATTTGATTGAGCCTGGGTATTTTCAGGCATTTTGTACGATTGCGTAATTAAATGAGTTAAAAAGGCCACTTGTTGGGACAAAAATTCATATTGTACAGTACTCACGTGACGGGCTCGTTTAGCTGACTTACGAGCCGCCAACGCCTCATCTTCCGAGCTAGATGAACCGTCCGCCTCCGAACTGCTATTCTCACTAGAAGCTGCTCTCTTCCGCGATGCAGGATCCTTAAACGGCACGTTATTTTTTTACACCGTCACTTTCTTCAATTTCCATTACGAAGGGAGGGACAAAAATTACAACAAAAAGCACTTTTCAAATTTTGCTAGACTGCAGTAATGTGAACGCTACGAAAATCGACGCTATAATGAAGCAAAAGCGCGCGCGCTCGCTTATAAATACTCGCACGAGGCCTCGCCCCACACCGTAGTTCGACACCTGGCCGCAGTGGGCGTGACGAGCGCCGGAAGGGAGGAAGTTGCTAGGTCGGAACGCTCGAAGTTGACTGCTTTGACTCAAGATGGATTCCGGATATCGATTCGGAACAAATAATAGCATTTATTGACCAGTAACATCAATAATTTCCGTTTAAATGGAGCATTTTTCATATCTTCAGGTAATAGGTTCATGTTCAGGTAAGATAGCCAGCGTAATTACTGGCACATGAGGCACTCACCTGAGAGAAACCTTTAACAGTTTGTGTTGATGCTGGTATTCCTCGTAGATTATATTTATACTACCTAGCATTACATTACACTCAACACCGGGGGCGCCCAGACGCTGACTCTGCCGACTCCTTCGTGTACCGTGAGAGAATGTTAGATAAGGGCCACCGCGTGTTGCCAGCCATAATTTTAACTTGGAGACTAGATCAGCCTAATTAAAGCCGTGAACCACATTAATTCACTTTTATTTTAGCTTTTAAAACGTCCTTGCGCGCCCCCGCCTTTTACTACCTACTAGTGACTAAGACATTGCAATAAAACACAAATTACTCTTTACGAGTCACCCACAATTTCTCAAAATACCTCATAAATAGTACCCACAAAACTGCGTAAACTCACAGCTACTGAATATAACTCGAGTGCGTAATTAAACTTAGTTTAGACCTACCTGTAACTGTAAACATCTTTAATGAAACCGCCGACTCAGCCCTTAGGAATGAGTGACGTCAGCAAAGCTGTGACGTCAATATACATGCCAGGAATAGGCGACTTGTTTATTTCAACAAGAGAGATGTGATTATTTGATTGGATTCTGTCTTACTCTTAGGTTAGATAAAGTTGAATGGTTCCTGTTTCCACATTTAGACACATTTGTCTGTGTTCTTCTTCTTCAGGTCCTAGAGCACCTAGTGGTGCATAGGGCTGAGACAATATTCTTCCACCGCGCTCTGTCCGATGTCGCAGACTCAATGGTTTCCCAAGATGCTTACTCTTTGTTTTACTCTCTCTCTTTGTCTGTCTTACTCTTACTAAAATATCCGCAGTGGTTTTTTTTTTCGAGATAATGATCCGAACTATTTTTTTCCCGACCATAAGGTAGCCAAGCCACATCAATAGTCTTCTGGTTAGGCTCAAAAAGGTCCTCCTAGGCGCAGGTGGTCGGGCACACGGGACAGCAGAGCAGGTGCTCCATTGGATCGCTGGTAAAACTCCATTTGTCAAGGTTACCTCCGCAACCAGCCAACCTGAGATAGCAGGTGATTAAGCGTTTTCCGGATCTTTATGACTTCGGTAGATTTTTTCCCGCCTTAGCCTTTTTCTGGGGAGTTCTTTCCGGGATCGACGGGAGAAACGCTTCGCTGAAACCCGTTACGGCTTTTGAGGCGGGATGGTATGGCAAAGTTGCCTATATCTACATATTATTTGTTTATTATTATTTATTACAATAAAACAATAAGATTGAAAGTTTTGCCACTCTTTCCTATATCAATATCAGAAGTGTGATTTGCATTATGTACAGCCTGTCATGATATGATTTATCTCAAATAGTTTATCGTATCAAGACAAATGGTTTCAAGTAGATATATTATGTGTGCTGCCTATGTTGAGTTGTGAAAGTTATCATTGGCAGTGAGTGGAATTAACAATAAGGTATGTTGCCAAATTTCAAGTGTCACAAATAGCAAAGTATTGCCAACTCACAAAATAATTTATGTGTGATAACTTTTCTAAGTGCAAGGAAAGGACACAGGCTGGGTTTAGTGGTTTGTTACATTCTTCTTCTTCTTCTTCAGGTTCAGGCTTTATTAACACTGCTGGATACAGAAATGAAACAAGACAGCAGACAAGATCTTTTTGTAACACAAAAAGGCATCTACGTTCCTGGATTATCGTTATCAATAGCAACAACATATTTTAATTCGAACAACGGTTAAAATAAACTCTAAACACAGATGGCCGTTAATTAAATATGTATAAAATAATAATCTAGATATGTCGATAAAGCCGAGCGAAATATCTACAGCTAGGAACTCACGCCAAGGTTTGTTAGGCGCCGCCCCGTCTATATACACAAACAAACGTGGATCGGGCAAATATTTGGCGACGGATCCGATTCGACGGTAATACGGAATAGTTTGCAGTCTGGCAACGTGTGGCAAATTTACTCTGCCATAGCAATTTCCCTCATTTGTTGGGTGAAGAATGTGTGAGGGAAGAAGTCGATTCAATATGTGACTCTTGACGTATAAATGAATTAGATTGACGCACCAGCGCACCACATTGTTTTCTAGAGATAATAGATTATATTGTGATAAACGGCTTTCGCTTCTTATCTATGACACTTTACAGTTTACCAACAATATTCAAGTAAATAAAGGCTTTGATACGACAAAATTAAATCGTAAATTATGTACCATCAGAACAGTAAAAGTGTTAAGAAAGTTTTTAAGATATTTAAAAAAAATATGTATAGGTTTTAAGGGTTTCTACATATATTAACACGATTTATTTTGTTAAGCCGAAGGATTCTACGACCCTTGTTTACAATTGCCTTTCCGCACGTATATTATTTTTATCACACCCGGTGAGTAAATGCGCAATATGTGGTCAACATGTGACGTTGCACCAATAAAAAAAATTGTGGTAAAGTTAGTAAAACATTTGTATTCGGAACTGATAGCTGAATCTAAATCATGGTATTATAGTTTCAAGTCGTGTTCCGTTCCGTTTAAGTATCGGCCCTAGTTCCAGAAAAGTAAAACGCACTAAGTAATGCGAAAAAATGATCAACATTCGATCGACCATGCGTGAACTGAAAGATCTGCATTATGCGCAGGTGTGATGAAATAAAACTAATAACAAATGAAATCATCAACGTCTTTCAGAAGTCCTCTGCGAAATTGAATCTGATTCAAAACAATGGCAGGGAGCCGACCATATTGAAATATCAAATCCGAATGAACGTGACGCTACTCTTAAGCGAGGATGTAATTAAAATGTCGGGAATTTTGCTGGTAAAATATGCTGATAGTATAGAGCGTCAGTGTCATAGTGGCTAGGAAGCCAGACTCCCATTCTGGAGGTCCCGGTTCGAAACCATGCAATGCCATCTGCCATGTACCAATGAGATTTTCGGACTTTTCAAAGATCCTTATTGTAAGAGACTTCAGTGTTCGTCTGTAAGTCATGCCTGGTTTTTTTTACCTACTTAGATCCCGAGTTCAAAACCAGGCAATGCCATGTACCAATGAGTTTTTCGGTTTTTTCGAAAGACTTACGTACATTTACCGACTGCTCCAAAGGTGAAGGAAAAAAACATCGAGAGGAAACCTGCATGTCCAAGTGAAATCCACAAATCAGCACTGGGCCCGCACGGCGGATCAAGGCCCTCACCTTTGTTCAAGGGGAGGCCTGTTGCCCCAGCAGTGGGGACGTTAATGGACTGAGACAAATAGCATGGCAGATCTTTTACCGAGGTTTTATACACGTTTAAGGATTTTTACATTCCATCCGGTGAGTGAATTCCTGTAACATTACAGTGAGGTGAGATGTCTTTGGAAGACGTTGACCACTTATCATCAGGTGATGCTGGTTAGATATCTTGTATATTATACAAATAATACAAACTTATCAAAATAATGGTCATCATAACGAGAAAAAAGGATTTATGACGTCAACTGGCTATCTCACATCTATTATACGTAACAGTAGGTACTACAGGAAAACTACCAACCAGGTAGGTAGCTACATACTTTAATTAACGTTATGTAACATAAGTAACATTACGTGACAGAAAGATGATTGATGACCAGCGCCGAAGCTAGGGTCAATGGCGCCCAGGGTAGGATTCTACGCCCGGGGCAGCAAAAATCACACTTGTTCGTGACAGAGCGTTCTCTATCGAGCGCGGAAAAAGTATAGATATACATACATACATAACTTCAGGCTTTGTCCATAGAGAGAATCGAGCGACAAGAATATCTGTCTTGCCACGCCTGTCTTGCTTCTTCCTATGCGTCGTTTCGCGTATGCTCGCCGTTGGAGTCGTCTACTCTGTATATTAAAATCTATGAGCACTCTATTAATCTCATCTTTAAAGGTCTAGGGTGACCCCGGTTTTTTCTTCAATATATTATAAATAAATATACTAATAAGTAGACTTAATATTTGTCTGAAATGATAGGCGGAGCCGTAAATCATTTTATCAACATTAACTGCAAGGCATCTCTAATTCACTATTGACAAAACACTAGTGAAGCAATTGAATGTAGAGTTTATAGTAGCACTCGCCTATCGTGTTCTTTATTTCATTTTATTTGGGTAGCTTACAGCCTTATCTACAAGTCACATATGCATATAAAAAATCAATATATAAAACTTCCACAGTTAATGTAAAATTAATAACAAAACAACTCTTAATCTATATACCATGTAGGTATGTTATATTGCAATTTATAAAAAAAAACATTTTGCAGTTTGCGCCCCTGATGGCTTTGCGCTCCGTTTGCCAAGCCCTAACTACGGCACTGTCGATCATGCTCACTGGACACTTAAAGCAACTTGAATGAACGACCTTAACACTTAAGAGTACTTTTTGTGAAACGATTGCGGTTTGTTTTGTTACGTAAAGCTGTTGTTATTAGTTACTGTTGTATTGGTACCTCGGAGAGCACGTTAAACTGTCGATCCTGTCAGCTGCTGTCAGTCGACAGACGAGACCTACGAGCAGTGACGGATCTAGGGGGGGCCACGCTCCCCTCCCCCCTCTCCCCCTGTAACATCTCTCGTGAGGCTCGACTCACCCTTGAACATTGTTTTGTACTATTTACCAATCTCAGTAAGCGATGTTTAAAAAAAGTTATTTTCTGGGTTTTTTTCTGACCTGAACATCTCTGACACTGGCCACTAACCACACCACAAGAAGCCTTCGACCCGATTCGGTTCGTTGGTTATCAAATCAGACTACGCGTAGCTTCTTACTGCTTGGTCATTATATTTGATTGAATACTCTCGGTTTCCATGCGCATTGTTAGATCGGTTTTTGGCAGTAAAGTACTAATATAATAATGATAAATGTCTTACGCCAGATAAAGGTAATTACTTACAATATCATAATCACATAATTGAAACTAGAATAAAATACTTTCTTTGTAGAAAATATGATCTTACTAATTGTAAGTAATATAGAGTACTAAAACTGAAACAGATGCATATAATCAGGGGCAGAATTAAAAAGCTTTAAAAAGCATTTTTCTATTCATCATCATCAGCAGCCTACTCTAGTCCACTGCTGCCATTGAGCCCGATCTTCGGCTCTTTTCATCCAGTCGCTGCCAGCCATATAGCAGGGGGGCGTCCCACACTACGTTTGCCCAAACGCGGTCTCCACTCCAGAACTCGTCTACCCCAGCGGTTGTCGGTGCTGCGACAGATGTGACCGGCCCACTGCCACTTCAGTTTGCTAATTTATTTATTTATTTTTCTATTAATAATGCCAAATTCTTAATTTACTTTACCTACACAAATTTTGTAGTAACTCAGCGAAATTAATTGATTTGCCAAATTTATTTCACGTGATTATGTCTACTGGTATTAAGAACACACTTGGCTTTAATTTTTACATCGAAGACTTTATTAGGATCCCCTTTCATTGAAATATGTTGTTAAGGAAAGTATTCTTAATATTCTTCAGCGGAGAAAATCCAAGTCAAGGATCTGGGTATATTATTTGATAGTAAATTAACTTTCCGTGATCACTATGACTATATCACGGGCAAGGCCTTTCGACTGCTGGGTTTTATAACAAGAACTGTCAAACACTTTAAAAAACCCTCGAGTTTTTTAAACTTGTATAATAGTCTAATCAGGACAGTCCTTGAATATGGCTCAATAATTTGGTCTCCTTGTTCCACTCCGACAGCATAGAAAGAGTCCAAAGAAAGACCCTTAGAATAATGAGCTATAAGTATGGTTTCGGCCGTCAGCTGTCGTCGTATGATGATAGACTGGCAAAATTTAAAGTCACCCCGCTTCATCTTAGGCGCAAACACCAAGACCTAATAATCCTACATAAAATTCTTCATTCCACCATAGATTCACCTTCCTTGCTGTCCTGTCTAAACTTCAACACGAACTTTAAACTTCGCAATCATAAAACATTTGTATTAAATGTTTTTAAGAACAACACATCGTTCTATAACCCTATTGTGCGAATGTGTAGATTGTTTAACGAAATCTCTTCGAACAGCAACAATAAGCCATCGATAGACTTGTTTGATCCTAGGCCATTAGTTTTTAAAAGACGGGTTGAGGATGTCCTCAAGTGAGCTATCCACGCACCTACTTTATAGTCTTTACTTTATTTTTTCAAATAGGCATAAGTATTTTAGTCATTACATTCAATAGTATTTTTTCATAACTCAATATTGTACAACAATCAATTTTCTACTTCCTAACCATGCTGTGTGTACACGTTAAGAGTTACGACCTAGCTCATAACTTTATATTGATTTTTCTGTAATTTCTATGGTTGTAATCTGTTGTGTTTACCTAATAAATAAATAAAATAAAATTAAAATTATTGCTTGTTTATAATTATTTAGTGTCACGTCAAATACGATGCATATTTCTCTATCGAGCTATTTAAAACGAATTACGAACTGAACGTGATTAAATGTTCAATTATGATAAAAAGGTTATTAATATTCAGCTACTGTGATTCTCTTTGTGGAAAAATACGATAATGTCTTCCTTGAATTTGTGCCTCGTACGCACCTTGAATTCGTTTCGCTAAAAGATTTAGTTAGACACGTGTCTTGTCTTGAAATATGTAAAGTTTGAAGCTTATACAACGTACCCGCGTACCACCGGTCAGAACAAGCTTTGCCCAACACCAGTACGGTTTCTTAGGCCCATTTCTTTATAGATACTTCAACGATGTCCATGATATTACTAAATTTAGTAGGCACTCTTTAAAACAAATTCTTAAAACCCACCTGAATGAATTTAGCTACGATCAAACCGAGAAACTATTACGTCCACAACAATAATACTTCACTCATCTACAGCATGCACACATGCATACTTTCACACTCACCCTCTCACACATAAACATACACACCCTTACATACACTCCCACCCCCAAACACACCCTTTCATTCCCCCTTATATACATTCCACGTCTTCGGGTATAAAATAATAATTAAAAAAATATATATATTATAATAAATTGTAATTTGTGACTATTATAGCTTGGTATTCAGTAGGGGGCGGTATTTGTCCCATGAATAGCTACCAAGTTGTCTATGGGATGAATGCTGACCGTTATTAAATACCTTCTTTTTGGGAAAGCACTGTTTCCCAAGATACAGGTTCGCCTAGTTTGGGAGTCACGGTATTGTTCGATTTACTAATTTGTGATGTTTTCAATAAATATTTATTTATTTATTATTTATTATTATACCCTCCTCTGAAATTAACTTTCTTCAACATGAAATGCTTTTTCGAACCTTACTCGGATCTTTTGTAATAGGTACATTAAAGCTCAATTTACATTGCCACGGAATGGAATGGAAGCGAATTTTCGCAACGTAATTGTACATAGCATTATGAACTTTATGCCAATTGTGTAACATACCAACTAAACACGAGCCAAAAAAGAAAAGTAGCTAGGGGAATTCTCGAGAATGCGCGAGGACTCCCCGGAAGACGCGCGATCTCTTTTTTGGCTCGTATTTAGTTTGTATGACAATTGACATAAAGTTCATTATGCTATGTACAATTATGTTGCGAAAATTCGCTTCCATTCCATTCCGCGGCAATGTAAATTGAGCCTTAAGAAGTGGAATGGTTAGACTAAAAATGCGTTCATTAGAATCAAATATTAGAACTCCCCGAAATAAGTAAGGGAAGTCGTTAGTTTCATCGGGTACTATGTACTGTAAAGTTTACTGACGTCAGTGAAGGCAAAATTCGTTTGTGAGATAAAGTTACCTTCCTCACTGCTTACTTGCCTATACTAGTATACTCTGTATACTACATTTATTAGAAAGCGTGCAAGTAAACTCGTCAAGCCAGTTCAGTAGGTTAAAGTATAGAGCATCTCACCATTATGAAGAGAAAATCCTACGGGACTTGGCTGCGTTCCCGTCCTGTAAAAGAAAGCACGTGTAAATAATTGTTTTATGACAATAAATGGAAAAAAATATATCAGTGTCTTATAGAACGGCTATGGAGAGGAAGTGGGATGTCACTACGCCAGTTGGTATGAAAGGGAATGTTGTGCCTGGTGACCCGTAGTGCTGGTCCAAAGCACCTTTGACGAAAAGACTTGACCATACGCATACAACTCGTTTAGAACTCGTATACCTATAGGCGAAGTCCCATTGAAAATATAGATAGCGCGTTTTATGTTTTGTATGGAATTTAGGCATCTTGTATACAGAGTCGACGCGCCATCTGTTGGCGAGTTGAGTGAACTACCTAATCGGAGTGGCGCGTGGTGAGTTACCTCAGTCTGATGATTGACCCCAGATAGTTCTTTCGCTAGTACCTAATTCAGTAGAAGGATTTGACCAGGATTTCATACCATACCTTGCCTTTCTTACCGGTAATTCTACAATGTTAATCGAACCTCAGGTGGTAGATCATTATGTGTAGCCTCGACTGGGTTGGTACCAACGACTTAACTATTTCTGCCGCAAAGCAGCAATGCAAGCATTGATTCGGTTTGAAGGGTAAGAGAGTCAGGTGGTCAGTTTACTTGTCTGCTCTCCAAATACCATAGTAGTAGAACTATTCCATTTTCATTTTTAAATGTATTTAATACTCGTCGAAACAATTAAATTCAATTTATTTATTCGATAAGAATATAAATTGTGTTCGAAATTAAACATAATTAATAATTAACACACACCACCCCTTATTATTATTAACCTTTATTATTGTTCTTATTTTTCTTTCTTCCAAATTTTGCACTTTTATATTATCCCATATTTTGTTACATGTTCATTTGCACTGGTCAAAGAAGAGATCTGTCCTCCGAAATACAGGAACTTCCTAGTTCGGAGGTCAACGCTTATTGTAAGATAACTGGTTGCTCACTAATTTTATTTAGTTTAATGTAACATATGCTTAAGTTCCTACTCCATTGTAATCTTACCGCACAAATAAACTATTCTTATTCTTAATTAAGTAATCAATCATAGTAAAATGATTATTAACAATAAAGTAGCAGCTAAAACAAAAATAAGACTACTAACTAATAGTTACCTATGTAGCCAAACAGGAACATCGAACCCATAAACTGGTTAAAGTAAAAGTTGGAGTGAATCCATTTGTCAGATTTACTGCATGCCGTTGACCGATATGTGATACTAAATTTAACTTCTTAACCCACATTGCAAGGTTCACTGACTCAATATTGATGTGTACATTTATATCCTGACCAGAAATATAAAAACTCTGTCATTGATACTTTTATTATCTGTGTTATAGAGATGGAGAAAGAATACAGACGTGGAATACAGCAATAAGCGGAGTTGAGGCCCTTTTCACAACAACAGCAGACCACCAGACCAGATTTCAATATGGTCACCTTTGACTATATAATTATTTTATCATAATTATAACTGTTTCGGTCATTGCTGTGTGTTGCTTGCTTGCTTATCGTATAGTTAGTGGCCAACCTATTTGTCAGAGTTGTTCAGGCCGCCCATAGGCCTCTGACATGGCTTAACGACTGCTGTCGAACGACAACAACCGGGACCGACTGCTTAACGTGCTTTCCGAGGCACGGAGGAGCTCAGATGAAATATGCCACTAGCGTCGCTTAACCTGCACGATCACTTTCGGACCGTGCTCCCAACTATGCTCTACGAGCTCCTCGCTTTCGAGCTCATTGCTGTGTGTGAAATAAACATATTACTTACTGTACATTCAGAAATGCACATCAATTGTTAGCTGACTCCTAATTTGGTTGCCCTGTATATAGAAGACCGGAACCAGAAACTATTCCAGACTATCATTATCAGCTCAGTAAGTAAACATTATTTCTTTTAAATAGAGTATCAGATCAGATTTTGAAATTGAAAATTAAAAACATTAAAATATTTGATTTAAACTAACATTGAATATCATTATACGTAATAAACGTAACATCATCAATTCAATACAAGTTAGATAACCTCCTAATATTTTTTTTTTATGGAATTAATGCGGAGTCGGAGGCGGAGCGGTTAGTTGTCATCACTTCAGTCAGAAACTCATAAACAAACTTTCAATTGCATAATATTTTTTTTATTTACTTCTAAACCCGCATTTGACCTCGATCTCGCCTGATGGTAAGCGACGATGAGGTCGACGATGGAGCATGCGGGTCCAGTAAATGCCTATTCACTCTGGCCTTGAAAATCCCAAGGTTGTAGGTTTCGGGAAATAATGTCCGAGAGTTCACTCAAGTACAGCAAAAAAACTGCATGTTCTATCTATCAATACATATTTCCGGTTTTTTCCCATCTACCTATCTCTCTTCAACCGGTGTCCACCCACTGCTGGATGTAAGTCTCCTCCAATGCACGCCATTTTCCACGATCTTGGGCTTTACCAATCCAGTTTCCTCCAGCAGATCTTTTTATGTCATCTGCCCATCTTGCTGGTCGACGACACACTCTATCTCATCTATTCTCATATTATCATATCTCTATCTCATCTACCTATATCGATGATAAACGTCAATCGACACTTTACCCTAATGTCCCTATGCCAATGGTATGTCACGACGATTCATATTTTAACCATGGATATAGTCTTTCAGGGTAACTGTGGTCTTCAACCAAATCTTACAGCGAAAAGTGAGAACAACCTGTGATTGAAGGTAGTTCCTCTGTATACACCCTCGAGGATTGTGGGCGTGAGAATTTCTGTAATATTATGTAGGGTATAAAAGTACCACTTATGTGTCTAAATGTGGAAACAGGAGCCGAACTACCTTATCTATCCAACTTAAAATACAAAATACAGGAAAATGCGAAGGATTTAAATAGGACATACAATAGGAGATAATCCTGCAATGTTTTACCACTAGAGGCGCCACTAGCACAGTTGCAAAAAATATTCAAAAATATGACGTACGTGTACAATCGACCACAGCTCAACCTACCAATAACGTCAAAATTTGAGAATTTGAATTGTATCATATAGCGCAGGTTGAGATTTAATTGAAGGTTTTTGACAGATGGTATACTATAGCGTGTGATAGACTGTACAACTTAAAGATAAATTTGTTCTAAACATAAGATAACCTTTATTGTTTTCAATGACAATAATTTGATAAATAAATAATGATTCTTTTGATTAATATTGAATGATTTTCCAAGATTTTTGTTTAATAAACTTTAAATTAGCACATACATCTAAATATCAACATCACGCGCCACACTGTTTTAACAGATTTTTTTAGGTTTGCTATTTTGAAATGGCCATATGATGCCATGATATCATCACAATTTTACTATAGCTTTGAGAAATTAAATTATATTAATCAAAATAACGCGAAAATTTGTGATATCTTCAAAAATGACGTTACGTTTTGCTTTTCTGTTTACGGAGTGTGCTCGTGGCGCCATCTACGCAACGCTTTGTGTTTTATGTCCTGTTAGCACTGTTTAAGAAACTTAAGGTATGTAAGAACCACATGCCGATGTGACCAAACGAAACTCCTAATATTTTAAAATTAAAATGTGTGACGATTTGATGCACATTCCTAGGTATGACTAAATGCAACTATGACCAAATGAGTATAAGCCATAAGAAATACATTCATTATAATAATATAATACTCAACTGACCCCAGAAATGGGAGAAAACCGAACAGGTTAGATAGAATTTTACTCTTTTCAGGGTTCATTATTAATGAACTGAAATGAATGAGTAACAGATTCAGATCTTTATTCATAATATTCAATTATTCGTCATTTATCATTTATTACATTACAAACCATTATTATTTAAATTGAATTTCTAATTAACATAATATAATACATACATAAATAATATACAATAAATTACGTTAAATAAGTACCAATTTTCTCTTTTTCTGGCTAAGAAATAGCAGGTTGTGACCACTAACCGATACAAACAAACAGAGTCCAGTGGACCAGGAAAGGAAGGAAACAAAAGCTAAAACTTTATATTCAAATGTGGCAACCATTGCTATTTTATATTTCGCTAAACACATAAAAAATATGGACAGTAAACATAAGAATAAACCGGGCCCGTAGCCGCCGATGCCTAAAGCCGGCGAAAGTAGCCAGGCCCGCCCCCGCGCCCTCCGCGCTGCGCTCGCGCCGGTTCAATAGTGAAAGTGCCTCGACGCGGAAACGGCTTTCTTACAACTTGTACTGAGCAGATATCCTGCTCCGTTCAGTGCTAGGAGAATAGTAACAGGTTTAATCTAGAGAGTCTAGTAAACCGTACAGTTAAAACAGATTGTTTAGGTAGCAGTGGCGCTCCAGGCCAGATTTCAAATTGTGATGGTTGATTTAACCATGGTCAAAAAAAAACCTTGTACTTTTTTAATCTGTGTTATGGAGATCACAATGAAAAAATGGTTTAATTTAATTCCTCAATATGGTCAAGTATTTATTTTTATTGCGCAGAGTAGTAGTATTTATTATTAGATTTTTTGGATGACTCGTACATTTACCGACTGCTCTAACGGTGAAGGAAAACATCGTGAGGAAACCTGCATGTCTGAGGAAATGAAAAGTTTCCGAAGGTATGTGAAATCCACCAATCAGCACTGGACCCGCTCGGTGCTCGCTCAAAGCCCCTTGTGCAAGGGGAGGCCTGTGCCCCAATAGTGGGGACATTAATAGGCTACTGATGATGAGTAGTAGTTTCTTAATTAACTAATTTGGCTTAATAATCTATAAAATAATTATTTATTGAAAGTCGCTATCTACTATATTAGCATTGTGTCAACTTTCTTTTACGCCATCCGCAGTCCTCAGACATGACCTAATTACTACCATCGCATGATAGCAAGGACTGACTGTTTAACATTATCTCCAAGACACGAGGGTGTCAGAAATGTGCCACTATCGGTCACCCATCCTGGTTCTGACCTCGCCCAACATGACTTAACTTATTATTATTATTTATAGACAGGCAGCATATATGCTGCGACTATGTCAGTTGACTAGTGTTGGAAAGTTATAAGATTCCACAGTTCACAGTTTTTACACACTCAGTTTTTTTTAAGTTTTTTTTATTTACTACTAAACCCGCATTTGACCTCGATCTCGCCAGATGGTAAGCGACGATGAGGTCGACGATGGAGCATGCGGGTCCAGTAAATGCCTATTCACTGTGGCATTGAAGATCCCAAGGTTGTAGGTTTCGGGAAATACAGGCTGTTCCATTCCTTAGCTGTTCGCAAAATGAACGAAGAAGCAAATCGCTTCGTACGAGTAGATGGGATATCAACAACATAAGGATGGAACCCTTCCCCGCGCCTGGTAGTCCGAAGGCGGGATGGAGATGCTGGAATTAGGTCGTGCAATTCCGATGCGCACTCTCCGAAATGTATCCTGTAAAATACCCTATGAATCCTAAATATCCTATAAAATCCTGTAAAATAAAATATCCTATAAAAAGTCATTGTTATTTGTTATTTACTTCCAGATATCTTTATGAACATGCTCACAACTAGGCTATGAACCCCTTTCTGTTGTGTTGCCAACCATTTACAATGTTACAGGTTTACAATGTGCAATTTTGGTGAACTTGACTGATAGTGGACTCGATGTCGACAAACACCTATAGGACAGGAGATTGCCCGACGCAAATGGTGCTGGATAGGGCACGAAGAGGGATCACGTTCGAGTGTCAGCCACGAGGGAATAGAAAACCTGGCCGTCCTGTACACACGTGGAGGCGAACTGTCAACTGTGAACTGAAGGCAGCAGGGTTGAGCTGGAGTGAAGCTAGGAAGGTGGCACAGGACAGAGCGGCATGAAGAGATCTCGTGGAGGCCCTCAGTACCTTCGGGGTACCATAGGATGACAACAACAACAACAACAATTTTGGTGAAAAAATGATGAAGTGAGAAAAGAGGACAAGAAAAAGTTAAAATAATAGGATTCCTTTTATCACATATTTAAAATAGGATTCAGTGCCTATGAGTAAATAATCCTAGGCAAACAAAAATTACGAGTAAAAGTAAGAATGATGTAGTGTCTTAAAACTCTTAAAAGTAGTTGCATTATAGTAATATTGGCAAAGAATTCATTCCCATATATGTAAGGGCTTTTAAAGTGTGATGATGACGTATGTGATGTGAAAAAAAACTAGAAATATTCATATAAAATTAAATTCTTGGTACATACAAGAAGTGCTTAGTCATCACTATTTACAGTATGATACAAAGTAGAGTATGAACATATTACATACTCTAAATAGTAATAATAATTAATAGTTCCTTTTTGGTGAGATAGAAATAAATTGTGTCAAATCGTTATAAACTTAACAACACATTGGAGAAACATAAAATATGACATTGTCAGTAAGATAAAAATAAGTAACCCATTTACATTTCCAGATAATAAATATAATATTAATTCTAATTAGATAACTGGTTGTGTGTGCCCATTCTAGTGTCAAACTTTTTACATCCAAGGTAATTAAAATAATTAATTACCCAGTCACTTAGTTTTGCAATTACTTTTATTCTGTAACAAAATAGCTAGCTAATTAAGAATTTAGCATAGAAATTAGAGCCCTGCAGAAGCAATTGCATTAGTAGAGCATCGGTATCAATATTCTAGTTGGTTTGAGTGAATGTTTCTTGAATACCGTGTCATACCTGACGAGAGACCGCGTCGCGGCGGCACGGGCGAAGAGCCAGCATGGCACACACGGCGCAGGAACCACAAACAAACATCCGACACCTCACTACACTAACTCACACCCCACAACGAAGCAGTTATCTCTACTACCAACACATTACGCACTATCGATCACCATAACAAACCGAATTTACAGCTCTCCAACGAGCACGAGCCACAATTTTCACCTAAATCACAAAGAAAAATAATCCTCGCGGATATTTTCCACACAACGTACACAAATAAAACACCTCCGTGGAAACTACTTGCGAAACGATATGTCAATCTACGTCAAATTATCTCAAATGTAACACAAATACCCGCTTATCTATGTATTAATATGGGCTCGAATTGTAATCTATTACGACAATAACACTAATTTATATTGTAGTGAAATATTTTTATAATCTATTTCGATAAAGTAATAAAAAAATTGACAACGCGTAGAACGATCAACCACCACGCGATTTGATCGAAAACTGGAACAAAATTACCACCAGTATTGCCACCAACAAAAAATACGGTGACAGACAGCTGTCAAGTTAAACAAATGACAGTTCCAGGGTTGTTACACTAAAAAGAAAAATCCTACGAATTTGTACATCAATCAAATAATAAAACAGCAGCTAGCATCCGCACCGGACGAATGTCGGATTGCATTGCATGGCACTAACTGCGTGATGGTGTGTTATCTAAAAAACTACTTATTGGACTTTTTATATTTCTCGACGGCGGCGACGCCACTAGTATTTTACTATCAAATTCAAATGTAACAGGGTACGTTACATCAAGCACGTCAAGTTTACAAAAAATAATAATAATAAAGTAAGTACTTATAAAAAAAATCGCAACAACACAGGAGGCAGGATGCCATTGGAGACAGTTTGACGGCAGATATGTATCGATATTGGTCTCAATTCCTGCATGGCCGCTAAAATTAAATATAAGTTCAGTCCGTAGTAAACGACAAGTAGGCAACTTTTTATTTCCGCCCTACTTGAAACCTTCACTGCCACATCATAAGCAGCTCTAACTACGTACGAACGTCAAAATGACGGGACCAAGTTCCAGAACTCCCATCCTATCCCAGGATTTACTACCTAAATGCTACTATTTGCTACCTTTGGTAAAAATTTAGCTACCTCTGAAGAACAAACGATAGAGGCAGAAAACTGTGGTCCGGCCATTATAAAGTCAAGATGGCGGGACTACGAGCTATTAATAACAGCTATTCACAGCTAGTAAATCCTGTGATGTGAACCTTCATGTTCTGGAACTTAGTCCCGCCATTATGACGGTCACCTACGTATGACACTGTGTCAATCGATGGAAATACATTTACCTACCCACACTTGGGGACGATGGTGACATGTGATTTATTTATAAGGTATTATTTTGCAGAATTTAATTAAAGCTGGTACCATTACTATGAGTATGTTTTGTCTATGACTTGCACTTGTACTAAAGAAACTCACATTATTTTCCTTCATTTATAATACGTCTAACATTCGAGTTTGTTTATGGATTACGAATTTTGAATTACCTGTCGATAGATGGCGTTAATAATAATTGTAGTCGGAAGACATTTCCTATATAAGGATCTGTACCCAAAGGTTCTAATGTTCTTGAGCCACTTTCTTGACTGGTTTTCATTTTAACCACTCTTCTGTGTATTTGGTACTTCCTCCAAATTGGAATGTCAAAGACTACTCTGGGAACGGCAGAGTTCCGAGCACACGGTATCTCAGAGAGGTAACTTTTTGCTGGAATTAGTTTTTGCGCGTTTTTAACGACTGATGATCATGGAATTTATTTACCTACAATTAGAATCTGAAGGTAGGATTTTCTATGCTTGCCTGATCATAGATTTTAAATCAAAAGGTGTGTGAATAATAAACAGCAGTATATTAGATTTTTTTAATCACAGATTCACAGCTAATTAATATTTTAGAGAAGGTATTTAAAATCCAGTTTCAATTATAAAGTCTCCCTAAGTATCTACCAGGGGAGACAGCGGTGGAGACATGTAGACCACCATAAATGACAATATGTACAAAAAGTAAACAAAAAATTTAATCTGATACCTAAGCTATAAAATACCAATATACATTTATGTAGTAGGTAATCCGTGGAAAACGTTGTCAAGCAATAAAAAATAATTTAACTACCTACCTACATTTAATTAATATTTTAGGGCAGTACTTATTGTAATTTTCTATGCATAGTTAAATAAAACTCACGAGTACTCATGACATCTTCAGCCAAGGAATCATTATCTAATAATTCGCGCACTTTTTAACGTCAATACTTAAAAGAAACTAAATTAATGTTAAAAAGATATACGTAAGGAATCCTGTATTATACAAATCCGAGTTAAATAATTTAAAAAAGTTCAACGACTTGTATCATAACATAAGAGATCTACACGTACTACTACAATGTATGACATTGTCAGCAACAAACGTACCTAACTCTAAAGTAATATTATGCATCAGTCTTACATTTTATTCAGGAGGAGTATGCTTCCTGGTAAACTAAAAGGCCCGAGACGGGATTTGACGTCCACAGCTCTCACCGCGAAATAATATTTGTATCCAGCCATGAATTGGGTCAGAGTGCAGGCCATTGGTAAGGGTAACGCTTTTACATCACCGATCTTTTTCCATAGCGACGTGCTTGGGGGCGACGAGGTTTCTTGGTAAGCATATAACTGGTAACTGGCTATTTCTTCATAGCTGTCTTCTTGGTACCCTTCTATTTTCCAAGAGATTACAATTCCATTTTCTACTTTAGACAGTTTTAGATCAGGTGCTGGAGGAAGTGCCTTCCAGTTCGGTGGCTGATACTGTTTCATGGCATCAGGCAAAGGAGCTGGATGTCTGCCGCTCTGCGTTCTTGCCATTCGAACTGCATTTTGTGGTATTCGAACCATAGATCCCATTGGAGCCCTTTGTCTTGGACCTGGAAGATAAATTTTACAGCGTAATGGAAGACTACAATGAGACATTTGTGAATTTGAACAATAGCATAAATAAAAATTATGATGGAACTTACCTGCAGATGGTACACTCCTCAACATGATCGTTTGTCCTGGCCTGACATTCTGCCCTTGCCCGCTGATGGGTATGTACACTTTCCTAGGACTGCTGCCAACAGCTTGTGGCACTTGCTGTCTTGGCGCTATGAGGTTTTGCGGAGGCACTAACCTCACCGGAGGCGTAGGGTTTTTAGTGACGACTTTCGTAGGAGGTTCATCATCAGTCAAATCAACTGTGAGCATTTTATTGTGCGGCCGTTTCTCTGCTTTCGGGACTGGCGGTGAATTTCTCACACCGTTTGGCAGCGGACTGGCAGTTTTTCCTGGAGTTTTGGCTGAATTTACTGGAGGTGCATTAGGAGATTTCATCACAGCACTGTTCGCAGCCGTGGCTGGTACTAATCTTGGAACTGGTATTTGTTGAGTGTTATTATTAGACTGAGTTTGCTGGCGTTGGTTTTGATTAGCAGTATTTCGTGTCTGTCTGTTGTTGATATTGTTAGTGACGGGGTTCATTGCAGACGGTGGTCCCGGGAACCCTTTTCGTCTACTTTTTTCTGTCATCAAAACTTGCATGCCGACAGAACGGGTGATCTTTAGAGGTGCTATCGGCATATTTCCATTCTTCTTCTGCTCTTCTTGTACTGATTTTAAGACAACTTGAAGATCTCTATTTTGTTTCGTTAGCATCATAGTTTTTTTCTTAAAATCATCAATATTCCGAGTCAAGGTTTTTAATGTTGTCCTCATTTCAGTTAGATTGCTCCTGTCAATTAAACTTTCGACTATTTTCAGTATACAAAATTCTTCTAAGTCATCTTTAGTCATGTCAGAAAGGTTCTTCTTGTACGTCTTAATAAAATTATCTGAAACTAGTGGCTTCGCTTTTTCGACTTTTTCAACTTCATTTTCAATAGTTTTATCTTTTATTTCAGACTGCGTAGGAGAATCCTTGGCACCAGCATCAGCTATCGTAGACTCTGAAACAGTAAAGATTAAAATTGAAACAATTCCAATAAAAACTGCATCATATGTAAAAATACTTTTGCAATGGAAAGATGGACTAACCTTTTTCGTTACTTGCAGGTATGTTACAAGTTTCATTTTCTTTAAGATTATCATGCAATTTGACAATGCTCTGTTCAGATTGTAATTCATCGTCGACTTTTTCTGTTTTAGCTACTTCCTTAGGAGTTTCATTTTTATCGTCTTTAGTTATCGTGTCTTCATCTATCAACATAATGTCGTCATCATCGTCAATGTTTATACATTGTTTCTCAGAGTCTTTAGCAACCTTTACAGATTCTTCTATTTTGGTGGGTTCATCGTCATCATCAGATAAGATATCTAAAGTATTGGAGAGTCTTATGGTTGGCAGCAATTTCTTTTCAGCAATCTTTTCTTGTTGAGGTGATTTCGGACTTGGAAGCGGTTTTTGCAGTTTGCCTTCAATTACTTTTATTTCATCCACATCTAAGATTTCATCTTTAGATTCACAAGTTAATGCATCGTGAATGATATTCCCCTTTGGACTGTTAACAGATCCTGTGAGATCATTATCCAAAACATCCGGAACAAGATTTTTACTTTCATTTACTACTACTGTTTCAACAGGTTTTTCATTTGTATCATCATCTACAGCTGCAATATTTTGTACGTTATAAATTTCTTTACTTAAATTTATTTCAAATACGACATTATCAATTTCTTGTATAATATCTTCGCTTTTTGTAGCTGAATCTGTTACGTTTTGAACAGGTACATCATTATTCCGTTCTTTATCCAGTGGAATGTTGGCAGGACTTTGAGCAACATTTTTATTTGTAGCTATTTCTTTGTTATCTAGCTCAGGTGGTATAATCTCAGAGTTAGTTTTAAAAGCAGGTGTATCAGTTTTATTGTAATTGCGTTTTACACCTAGAGTTGCCGTTGGAGTATCAGTTTCGTTGTCACAATCCATGACAGTTTTGACGGAGGTACAATCTTTATTTACGTCTGGTTCAGCTTCACAAGATTCTGGTTCAATGGATGCCGTAGGAGTAATTCTTTCGTTGTCACAATCCATAACAGTTTTGACTAGGGTACAATCTTCATTTACGTGTGGTTTATTAGCTACACAAAGCTTCAGTTCAACGGAAGTTTCCGCTGGTGTACTGTCTTTTTTTGCATTAATTTCCTTCTCATTTCTAACATTATTTTCATTCGTTGAAATCTGAGATTCGAAATCAACATCTTTTTCTAAATTTTCACCTTGCGGCGACTTCTTATCCGAATCAGATTCCTTAACCATTCCGATACCTTGATCCTGTTCAGAAATACGGGTCTCTAATGTATCTGGAGCCTGTGGATCTTGTTCTTGCTGTGAAGGAGTAACGTCCCTTATTTGTTCTTCACACACATCCATGGTTTCGCCTATATGACCCTCATTTTCATTATTAGCAATAACATGACTTACTTTTTCTTCACATTCTTCCATTGATTCATGTATATTGCCATCTTGTTCTCTATTTACTATAATATCGTTTACCTTATCTTCACACACTTCCATTTCTACGTCTTGTTCTTTGTGAACAACAACACTACTTTCTGTTTCTTCACACGCTTCCATAGTTTCGTCTACATAAGTGTTCTCTTTTCCCGAATCGACACAAGCTGATTCTTCCTTTTCTACATTCACTGCTATTTCTTGAATATCGTTTTGAGATTCTTCTCCGTCTTTACCATTACTTGAAATGGGGTTCTTTTCGCATAATATTTCCGATGTCACATTATTAGTAGAACTGTCTTGTGTGGAAACATCTTGTTCTGTAGATAAAGCATCTTCGGCGGCAGTTGGTGTTGTTGGCGTAAATTCATTCCTAATTTGTTCCAGATTTTCTGAAGCGTCATCGGTGCTGTTGGTTTTAGTCAAAATATTTACTTTTTTACCATTTGAAAGCTGGTTGTCAATAATCAGGTTACCGTTAGCTATTATTTTTTCGCTGAGTGGTTCTTTTTCTACTGACATTTTTTCTTTTATGTCAACGCTGGTGCTTTCAGGTTCTAAAATCAGTTGCATTGTTTATCATTTCTTATTTCATATCAGTGGAGACGACGCGACGGGATCTGAAAATAAATAATTGGATTATTTTTACATGGAATATACATACATCCACACGTGTTATATGAGTTACTATTGTTATGGCTGAAGACACGAAGTTGATCAAATTGGTCGCGGCAATCCGCCATTGTTATCGTTTTACAACTTAGATCTCAGTAGAATCTAGATCTAAGGCCAGGTAAGATACCAGAAAAGGCTTGCTCAGCAAAAATCAAAATTAAATCTACACAGTTCTGGACCGTTCGTTATGACAATAAAAATATATAACAAAATTTCAAAATGTATCGACATCGAATTAAAAGACTCAATATTCAATAAAAGATTAAAGATGTATCTTCTTAACAAATGTTTCTATTCACTGCAGGAGTTCTTTGATGATAAAACCAATACTTAACTATAAAATCAATTATGTATAACTTATAATGACATTTAATTCAATTTATCTCGTTAGCATTTATTACTATTATAAAATATTATAATCTCTTATTTAATATTGCGGTGCCCTACTCAGGGTTTCATGTATGACCAGATAATATACATTTTTAAGACCAATTGTAACACATGAAAAGCAATAAATGGTATGAGTATGAGTAAGTTATAAGACAATAATTGTTAGCGCTCTTACATACATGATCTAGATACAAAATAAGTAACTGCAGTACTGTAACTTAACTGTTTTAGGTTAAAAAAATATACGCCTGTTAAAAACAAATAGCAATATTACACTTGATTATTCATTCTAACTAAAAATCTTAGATACATTTCGTTTGCGCCGGGCCTGTGTTATTTCCCATACATTTTGAGCATGGTCCTTTTATATTTCAATCTAATCAAATCTATTGTTAATTCCTATGTAATTATTTAAATTGAGATATGTCTCAGTGGGGATTTTGATGTTTTTGTTTTGTTACCTTTATTATTATGTTGATAATTTATTATGATTGATTATTTTATTGATGATAATTTATGATTGATTGATTAATAATTGAACAAAAATATGTACGCTTTCGGGCAGAATATGGTGATACTGAAACACAATGTAACATCTGCATTACCCACATTTACAAATAAATAATATTTATATTCCCATTTCAATGTCACTTTGACACTACTTATAATGTTGGTCATAGATACCTATGTTTATTTTTTGTAACGAAGCAAAGAAAACGCATGTAGTCCCATTCACAGTTGGTAATACCCCATTTAAACACTAAAAAGAAAAAGTCTATTAGAAATAAATTAAAATTATAGAATAGCTGAAAACAGAGGCACATTATGACATCACACACATGCCTTAGCACCCCCCCAACAATCCCGAAATCCACTGCCCCACTCTCCCTCAAACCTTAAAACCGCCCGCCCTACCTCTCTACGGAACCTCAAAACTCCATCGAAATAGATATCTGACTACATAGTCCGTCCGTGTTTTTAGGGTTCCGTACCTAAGGTTCCGTAAAAGTAACTTATGCTGATACTGCGGTGTCCGTCGGGAAGGTTGGTTGGGAACTACCTAATACTTTGACTTGGTATTTAGCACCGTATAGGGCCACCTATCCAAGGTAAAAGAAAATTGGAAATATGTAATTATGTACCCTACATAATTTTATTTTTATTGAACATGGGATCTAAAATGGGGGATCCAAGTCTGAAAGTAGAACAGCTTGGGCAAGTGAAAAGGGCATTGTTTGCACATTACAAATCCTATTTTTGCTTTAATTTTATTCATCACCGACAGTTTTTGATTTATGACCAATAATGTACGAAAAATGCCCCCCCCCCCCCCCCCCCCCCCCCCCCCCAAATATCTTAAATCATTCATATAGATAATTCTATAAATAAAACGAAGTTTCAAACCCTTACATTATTACTCATAGCCAGTATTGTAAAGTATTATTTCAAAAATAAAAAAAAAAATTTTTTATTCATGGCGAAAAATATTTCTAGAGAACGGAACCCTCGGTGCACGAGTCCCACTATCACTTGGCGGGTTTGTTATTTTGTATGGTCACAGGTCTCGGTACTTTTCATGTGATCCTATTTGACCTTTGGCAGAAATACAAACATTTTGACCCTAAGGATTCGCCTCTAGTCTAGTGGTTAATGCACTTTTGGCCCGGACTACACGACGATGGTTCCTAGTCCAGTTCCAGTATCGTTCGGTTCCATGGAACCGGTGCTTCATATAAACTAGGGATGTTACAGCTTCGACCCTGACTCCGAAAGGTCGGAACTTCTGATTGATTTTACACCTCCGACTCCGACTTCGGCTCCGATAATTTTGAATCGGATGTTATACCGAAGATTTATGAGCAAACATATTCAAATATCAATATTTTATTAAATAGTGTAGGACTACATAAAGGAATGTTTTATTGCCGCAAACGTCATCATAAAAAATATTGGCCAGTTCAGCTATAAAAAATAAAAAACGGTTTAAAATTTGAACTTCTTCTGAATATCTCCTCCGCCTCCGAGTCCGGTTCCGTCTCCTATAAATTAAATTTAAAACCTTCAGTTCCTACTCCGGTTCCGGTAAAACCACCTCCGTAACATCCCTGGTTTGAATGCAGTCGACTACACGGCCGGTACCTGAACCGAACCGTCGGTCGTGTAGTTCAAGACTTTATGTAGCGAAAGACTTCATCGGTAATCGACTGGCGGTAAAATTGGTGTTCTCTGAGCCCCAATGAATCTGTCTATAGATGGTCAATGGAAGCCACAGACTCGACCGAGATAGAATCACAGAATATACACAGAAGGTCTGCTCCGGGCGTAATTTTGGCATTTTGATTACGTAACTCAACCGTAGCGCTAGGACAGTTAAAATTCCCAGTTTAAAAGAAACAGTCTTGTGAATAATATTTATGGCAATGTATTTAGTTTATTGAAAGTACAGAAAAATGTATCTACCACTCAATCGCGCCACAGCATGTGTATTTCGCGCTGAGTTCCTTTGACTTGCCCTGAGATCGCCTTTACGCACATGGGCGTGAGCCGATTTGGCGCGTTTGTATTGAGCGGATCTTCTATGTGTATTCTGTGGGATGAAGTATTTAGCATAGAAAATATCGGATGAAACAAACAAACAAATTCAATGGACGTGATTTCTGATTGATAGGAGAAAAGGGGTAAAACAACAATGTCAAAAAAATATGGAATATTTGTCAAAAAAGACCTCTAGTTATCAAATCCACGGAATATGCAAGATTTTTAAATCAATATTAAAAACCATGGATAAGTAATAGATGTTGGAAACCATACTGCCAGGTAGAAGGCGGATATCAGATCAAATCGGACGAAAACTGGAAAAAAGTTAGCAATACCTGTACAAGTCACAGATATTGGACAGTAAGTAGAGTTTAGCTGCCGAACAAAGTTACAGAAGAACATCTTCGAAGAAGGCAATAATTTAATTTAGTATTTGCCTCTCGCTCGAATATTACGAGCGCTGTGCTCGTATCTGTGACGTAGAGAAATGACTGTGACACGGGATGAGATCAACCCAAAACAGCTGAAAAGTAACCGGAGACTCTCCCTTTTCCCGTCCCGCTCACTCGTGTACAATCTAGTATATGAGTGAGCGTGACATTTAGGTTTGGTTTTAAATCGGTTGCCCCACCCTAATATCTCATAAAATAATCAAGAGATAAATGCCAAGTAAATAAATAAGTAAATGTGTGGAACTAGAAGAACATATTTTCTCAGGAATTCATTTCAACGACTCTAAAGTTTATCATTATTTTGGGTGCTGTCGTCATCATTAACGTCATGGTGGAGTTTTTCAAACAATGGAACCTTTTCCAGAAGTTGATGATGCTTACAGGTCATCTGATCATCTCCCATTGCAGATGGAAAGTCAAAAGAAAATAGGTATTTGAGGTCAAGATAAACATAGCATCATTAAGAATGTATATGGATTAAATGAAAATATAGCTAGTGGGCTATGAAATAACATGGTGCATATATTGTATGAATATTAAGTACTATAAGAAACAAGTAAAAATCTAAAAATATGAGTCCGCTGGCGCCGCCGTGTGTTTTGAAATTAAGATTAAATTAAAATCATGATATGAATGAAGCAGCATTTCAAAATGGCGGCCGAATGTTCTATTGCGCGGAATATCGGAATAAATACCCCACTCAGGCTGGTTTAGAGCTGCACGTTGATCGTCAAGTGACCGAAGGCGGAACTCGCGGAACCAGCTTATCGCATGAGTGAGAAGCGCCGGTGCATAAGAGCGAACGGGACGGAACGATCTCGTCAGTGCCGTCGGAAATAAAACGATCGAGGTGAAGGTGGAACTTGGCGAGAGGCTATTGAACGGGCCAGAGGAAATCTGACAGAAACCCACCGATGAGGTTTTGACAGAAGGGGGTTGACCTCTTGTTCTTATCATCTATCATAATAACAACAAGACTGAGCCGATTATTCTTTTATGATGAATTGATGATAAAACTAAAAAAAATGTAAAAAGAATAAAAAAAGTCACCAAAAAGTCCCAAACCTTACCACTATGCCTAACCGACACAAGCTAATGCAGAAAAAATATCATAATCTAGATGCTTAGTTGAATAATAAAAGGTACCTACTTTAATAAAATAACCTAAGCTAGGGAAATTACAAACTTATTTATTACCGACCCAGTTTTACAAAAAAACGCTTATTGTTAGAAACATTTTAAATGCCTACCTAGATCCAACCAGACATCCGTATTAATTTCAGTGGATGCAGAACCCTAAAACTTATCCGGCGAAGTAGACGAAAAAAACATAATTCAAAATTTTTGAACGTCCCTTTTGGATTACAATAAAAAATTTCAGTGTCATTTTGACACTGACATAGGCATTGTTCTAAAATACAAATACAAGTTCAAAAATAGAAAGTACCTATGGAAAAATAATTGTAATAATTAAACCACGGAACCCCAAATAACCGAGGATACAAGGAACCCTAAACAGACATAAACAAGAAACAAGTGCCGCTAAAACCGTACCGCAAATCAAGCCAATTTATAATACATACCAAGCTACATAAATACACACAATATCAAAATAAAATAAATACATAAATACAAAACGAAATTAAAATATTTATAAAATTAGTAGGTACATACCTACGATGACGTTGAACAAGAGAATTCAGAAGAAGAGAGTGACAAAGAAGATTCAACGTACGCGAAGCGAGCGGTCAATTGCACGGTTATAGCCATACTGACAGGAGACTGAAAGAGAGAGAAGAAAATGGCCGCCGGCAATATGGCGGCTGTGGCATCGGCAGGCACGCAGCCCGTAGCCAGAAATGTGAACACAGAATAAGCGGAACTCGAGAGACTGACACACTTATTTCGTGTAATACGATAAGGTGAGACAGAAACGAGCGGCGAACGGTGCGAGTCGCAAGCGGGAAAGAGCAAACGAATGCCAGATTGCGAGTAGCGAGCGGGTAGTCTCTGCTACGTTCACTACTCTGCACGATTACCGCATTAAGTGAACTGACGAGGTCATGTTTTGGTAGTTTCGTTCTTCTGCGGTCTACTTCTTTATGAGTGAAATCTCTTTTGAACGCTCAAAATTATTATAATTTCTCCTGGCTACATTATTCACATTATGCTCTTGTTTAGATTCAGAATATCAACGACAAATTGATAACCCAGAAATTAGGTGTGCTTGGGTGGGTAGACGATGAACATTGTTCTGAATATTAGTCACCGACTAACAGAATCTCGAGTTTTAGATCATTTTTTGCAGTAGAGGTTAAAATATACGGTTATGTTCATTATCGAATTTATCGAGTCATAAGGCCAGCGCCATGTTGCCACGATTCTATTCTCCTGCACGTCATAGATCAATGCGTTGAAAATTACGACCTACTTCAGTGAAAATGTTCTCTCAAATCATAACAAACAGCTACACGGCGAAATAATCAAAGTATTTTCAAGCTCAGAATATAGAAAATGAATAGAGAAAACCTTTAAAAAGAAGGGAAAAGTTGAGTATTTAGAATTTGTTGGAAAGCGACGTTGCCGCTCTTGCATCGTCGCCGCGCCGCGCTCAGAGTCGAGCCGGGTTGTTTGACACGTCGTCGAGGACGCCCGAGCGATACCGATAATATCCGAACGCAGGTATATAGGTATGTCATCTCAAAAATAGAAACTAAAATTAAATCATTTTAGGTCTTTTAGTTATGCATTTGATTCGATTTGATGGTATTTTATGGATTTGTTTGATTGCATTGTTGGATGATGCCGATTCTCAAGTAAAACTTACATTCTCTGCCACTGCAGAAAAATATGACACAATTTCGGTCAAGGCCATTCATGATTCATTCAATGTTGATAGAAGAAGAAAGAAAAGAACAGATTAAAATGAATAGGTTCCAACTTCCAATCACGTACTTACCTACTTCCTACCTAGATCAAACTATGGTTTATTACTTATTAGTTTATTTAGAATGGACTAGCATATAAATGCGTTTTAATATGCCTACCTACCTAAAAACCATCAGCAGAATACGGTCTCTGTGCTATGAGCTAATGAGATAATCCGTTTCAAAGAAAAGAGGTGATACTGAATTACAATAGCAAATACAAAAAATGACAATTAAAATGAGACCCGGCTTGTTCCAATGATAAGAATAGGTTTTTTTACATTAAACATATCTATGTATATGCAACCCAAATCACATTCTAGCAAGAAGATTTATTCTATTGACAGTATAATTATTATTATAAGGAAATAAACAAAGACTCAACTCAAATGGGCGGTAAAATTAGGATAATTCAAACTGAAACATTTAGGGAGTATCGATGAAGTCGTACGGCACTAACAAATCTGTTTAAATACCTACGGACATTTAAAAAGTCTACCAATCATTAATCTAAAGATAAATAGTATAGGAAAGATGTATTTCTCGTATGCTCCTCATCAAATCATTGCCCTCGATGTTTGAATCAGAGTTATTCTGCAGCACAGAAGATATCAGAAACTTTTGCCTCTTGCCGATCCCTTCTATTATCATCAAATACCGGGCAGATGACTTAGTCGATATGGCTATTACCGACTTTAACGGAAAGCGTAAAGTACATTGCTCTTCTGTTCACGCCAAGAGAATACCGTTCCATAACAGAGCGCGCATTGGAGACAGAAACAAAATATTTCATCGTTCATAGTTATTACAGGACGGGATTAAACCCAAAGAATAATGCAGAATTAAATGTGGTGGCAAACAAATTATACTTATGTTTGGTAAAAATATACAGCTAGATAAATTAAAACAAAGCTAAATAGATTTAATGTGTTTCGTGATTTAATGTGTTGCATGAAGTGACTGACTTCACTGTATTGAATAACGGTAAACACGTACAGAGCGTACATTATATTTTATAAAGTCATCGATTTTTTTTAGTATGTCGTTTTTTTTCCTTTTTTTTAAAAGCTACATTGACATGTCTGTCTCTCAATTTCCGGAGGATTTTGTTTCTGCATGAGGCCATGAGGCTACTAGGTACCTAATAATAAAGCAAACATAAAATTGATTCAGTTTTAAATAATGCTGTTTATTGATATTCCTTGAAGGAGCAAAGGCAGGCGCATTAATAGCATCGATTCACAATCGAATCTAAACCAAGCGTCAGGAACTCGAGAGGTTATTTGGAAGAACTTGGAGAGATCAATGAAAATTCGTACGGAACTACACGGCAAAGTTTAACCACGTAACCAAAACCAGTCAGAATATTTTTTATAGGTAATCAGAATTGTGGCAACGTCGCCAGTAAAGCAAGCAAGACTCCAGAGTTTACGTTTATATTGGACAGGGCATATCGAAACTGTACTAGTACAACCCTACGCTAAGGTGAAGCCTCGGTGTAGCGTGAAGTTGTACTTGTGCCATAAGGTACGATAATATGTAGACACAGAGTTTAGAGTGGTCCTGTCGGTGAATAAGAATAACTTTATTTGTGCGGTAAGATGACAAAGTATTCATAGTCCAAACACTAGTAGGAACTTAAGCATAGGTTATATTAAACTAAATAAAATTAGTGAACAAAAAGTTACAATAAACGCTGACCTCCGAACTAGGAAGTTCCCGTATCTAGGAGGACAGATCTCTTCTGTGACAAGTGCAAATGAACATGTAACAGAATAGACATTTGGCCAAGCCAAGAAAATATATAGAATAGGTAATGAATTTGAATAAAATGTCATCAAATGCCAAAAGTCATAAAAAATAGGAGACGGAGACTTCTTGGCTGAAGAAACATTGAGAATGAAGGAATAGTTAATGATGGTACAGAATTAAAAAGTGGTTGTTTTAGCGTAATATTGATCCTTTTTATTGCTGCCAGTGTGACAGATGATTATCATAAATAGAGTCATGAACGTTTAGACCTTTATTTAAGCAAATCACCATCGACAGTCAGGATCAGGATGAATATGAATGGAATGAATAGTGAATATCAACAGCACATTTTTACCGACTGGTGTCCGGTATTGGAGCTAGCAAGCAAACCGCGACGTTGCCGCTTCGTGCAGGTTCAGTATGTATAATGAATGCAAGTATGTAGGTTGCGATAATGGATAAAAGACGTCAGCAATCAGAATTTGAAAACATCATATTTACTGCAAAGGCAACACTGCCTTCGTGAGTAAAGATAGTAGTACTTAGCGGACCTATAATACGATTTCGATTGATATAGTAGGTGAATGAACTCTGTCAAAAACATTAAGAGATGTTGACCTTTATAACAACGCAGCATGGACCACTTTAGTGCGTAATAAATTGATAGATATAGTACTTCTGCAATGGAACGCAAACAGCCTTCAACAAAAATTATTGAACTGGAATAAATAGTGATACAAAATACTGGTGGGAAGAACTGCAACAAAATAGAAGACCTCACTCACCTCCTAATAGAGTGTGACCTGATGAAAATTGAGAGATATAAATTTGGCCTCAATACGCTCCAAAATGGGAGGCTCAATGTTATTTTGAGTCAGCCCTTATCTGATAATATGAAACACTTACTGTTGTTTGCTAAGTTGGCTCAAAGTGAGGGCTGACTCTAATAATACTTGAGCTTCCCTTCCCTTTCCTTAGTGACTCTAACGAGACTAACATGGTCACCTTGTCGTGTACCAAAGCCACTAAACTGAGAAAAAATATATTAAAAGAATTGATAGATGATTTTGGCATTAACTGACCTAAGCCGACAGCTGGTTTTGTAAAAGTAAAACACAATACCAAATAAAGAAAAGCCCACGGGTCAGACGGTTTTGTTTCCCATTATATTCCAGTAGTTCGGTTAGTCTGGTATTTATTATACTAGCCACACAGACCGGTAGAAAACCGGATGAAAAAATACCGGCCGCACCCGGTAGAAAACCGGATGAACAACATGTATGAAATGAAAACGTCAGATAGATATGTCGTAGATACATCGAAGTGCATAAATATTTCACGTAGTGCTAAAAAAGTTAGACAGAATTGTACCTAATAGTCGAATTCTTAGTCTAACAGTACATTATCAGTCTAAGATTTTTAGCCACTTCGTGAATGTCAGTCACTAGTCGTTTATAAGTTATCTTTCTTTCTTTCAATGTTTGCTATGCAATGTATTAATGTGTCCAATGTGTTAATGTGTCCAATGTGGCAATGTGTGCTATGCATTTTGTCCAATATCACGGGCGACACGGGGACGACACGCGAACTATACTGGACGATACAGGTACGATACGGGGACGACACAAGGTAAGGAGATCAGGACCGGGACCGGGATTGGGATCGGAACCGAAATCGGTGAGGGGATCGGGACCGGGATCGGGATTCATTCATTCATTTTTGTCCCCGTTTATTTTACTAATTATTATTTTTATATTGTATTTTGTGTCATTTCACGTGTGTCATTTCGCTTTTCCCGTTCTAATAGGCACCTACCTACCTAGGTATACCTACTTATTATATTTTGCCCAAATATTATTGTTACCTACATTTTTTCAAAAAGAATCTTTGAATGCAAATACCTCGGACAGTCCGGTTCCAGACTTCCAGCACCGGTTAGGTTCGCTCCGCTCTGCAACCAATCACGTGCACTCCGCCCTCCCTCACTTGAAATCGGCGTTTTGTGATTGGATGCTGCGAATCGAACCGGAATAGAACTGGACCCGAAGTACCTGAAGTGGACTGAAGTACTAGCCTATGGTATCGAAAACTGAACACTAAGGCATTAATCTATTTTTTTCTAAAAAAGTTGACAACAATTTACCTATTTTTTTAAAACATTTTGCGTAGGTATTGAACATTATGCGACGCGATGTACCTAATGAGTTAATGAGTGAATGGCAAGTATATTTTTCTGTTTTTTTTCATTCAAATAGGTAGTAGGCATATAATATATAGGTATGTAATATATTTTGCCAAATATTAATTGTTATTTACATTTATTTTCAAAAATAATCTGTGTATGCCAACATCTCGAACTACCCGAGCCGGTTCCAGCCCGGGTTCGGTTCGCTCCTCTGCAACCAATCACGTGGGTTCCGCTCTCCCCCCACTTGAAATCGGCGCTTTGTGATTGGATGCTGCCAACCGAACCCGATTAGAATTGGACCGTAAAGTACTAATCTAAGGTATTGGAAACTGATTATAAACACTAAGGCATTAATCCACTTTTCCTATAAAGTTGACAACAATTTAGGCTTAGTTGACATTTTTTTACAAAAATTGAGTTGGCGAACGAAAATATCAGCTCTATAGATGTCCTTAGGAACATTAGTCCTACCTATTCCAATCACTTTAGTAACCAGGTAGTAGGTAGGAAAAGAAAAAAACTCAAAAACGTTAGAATTTATATGAATTTAGAAGTTAAATGGAATACATATTGGTTGGGCAGGTCTAAACTTTCCTTATGTCAGATTAAAATTAATCAGAAGACCGACTGGATTCAGATTTTTTATCCAGATAACCGGCAGGGTTTTCCGGATATCCGGGTTATTTAACAGGAATACAGATTAGACAGGACGGGGGCGTTTGTTCAAACCTTCTCCCTCCTCATACCCTCAACCTTCACCCTCTGAAACCACAAACCATCACATAAATCAATTACTAACTACGGCCCTGCATCCAGAAATAGACCGTACCCATCTTTCTTTTCCCTAATGGCGAATACAAATACCATCCAGCTACCGAAGAAACTAAGAATGGTTCGAAACAATAATTCATCCAGAAACAACTGGATAATGTGAAGTGATAATATATGCCAAAAAAGTCCATGTGTAACCTGGAAAACAATGTATCGTTACTGCAAATATTTGACTTTAAACTCACCAGTTTCCAGATGTTCCAGGTGTAGCTGATAATCCAGATGTAGTAAATTGATAGCGAGCGAACTTTCTCGAAGGAAAGGGGGCGACCGAATGCACGGCATGTCGCGCCGCGCGGGAGCGAACGGCAGAGTCCGCCATTTTGTTGATCCCGATCACGAGTCGAAGCGAGACAGCGATATTATTCTGACTTTCTTTGTCACGGAAACTAATAACATGAAGTCGAATCGAATTTCTACCTACCTAGTCTCTTGTCGCATTTTCTTATCTTCTGCGAAGTTATCTTCTTTTTTTCTTGTGCCGCAACTACCTACCTATCTAGATCTTTCTTGCGCGATTGTTCTGAGTATAATGATGAATTTGTTCATAAGTTGTCAATCAAGATTTTGATTACCTACCTATTTTGTCAATTGTTTAAAAAAAATATTTATTTGTGCCAGTGCTAAAATGAAAATGAGCGTTTACGCAACTTAAAATTTGCTTGGTTTTCGCCAATTGGAACTCATTTGACTTGACTTTGACCATAATTTGACATTTTGTAATCAATCATTGTGTGCCCAATGCCTATGGCACCTTGCATTGCAAGTTTTCTCCTTATTTTACATACACTATTAAGTTTTCTGTCCACTAGGTAGGTATGTTTATCTCCCTATTACACAGGTACCTTCTTATGTAGTAATATATAAGATCTAACAAAACCCCCCTTGTAATTTGCTTGTAAGCCGAACGGGGATGTTCAATATCCATAACTGTACAACACCAAGTTTCATACATTTGGGTCGTGTAGGTATTGATTGAACTTTTGTATGGAACAGCTGTTTTTTTAGACTTTTGAATCGGCCTCATAGTAAAAGTTGGTCAGTTATGGATACTGAACACCCCCCTTTCGGTTTACTAGGATTTTCGGGGGTTTTGTTACACCCTGCCTGTAGGTATTTCGTATTTCCTGTTTTCCTATATCTTTATATATTATATGCCTGTATTCCTAAGACTTATTATTTACGTAAAATATTTATTTCATCGAACAATGAAATTAAAAACGTTAAATAAATCATCGAAATATTTTATCGACTATGGCGCTGCTCCAATTCTATTCTTCAAGATTGAACGTTTTGGATTTTTGATTATTGCAGCTTTAGCGACATCTGTTTTTTCCTTTGATATGATATTGCCATGTAGGTAGGTATCTCCCTTCATAAAATTTATTAAAATTTAGAAGCTGGCGTACTAAACATTTTAGTTTAAAAATAGATTCAAAAGATGACGCTTTTGTTATTTGTTACTTCTTTTTAAAAATATTTTATGGCATGGCATCACGTTCTTTAGGCCAATGTCACTTCTTACTAAATTGGCACAGATATTTTTCCCAAAATCAGGGAATTTACACACCTTGCGGATTTTATTTAAACCCCTTTCGTGAAAGTTGGTGTTAAATGTTCATAATTATTTTAATTTAAATTCATTTTTTCATTAGCTGCAGATACCCGTCAATGTTAAAGCGATGTTTAACAAGTAATGTAAGTGGTAGATACGCAGTGGTATCTTGGAACTCAGAATCTTGGTTCAGAATAACGCGATCGTTACTTTTTTGTAGTGACATTTTGAATTCGAAGTAAAAAAATATAATATTTTAAATGTTGGTAATTTTTTATACTATATTATCATATTGCAGTATAAATGTATATAAAATTGCTGTAAATAATATTCCAAGTTATTGTGAGCAGCTTGTATGTACTTAAATACATCAGTACCAAAATTTTTTTTTTGAGTAGTTATCTATTTTAGAAAATTAGGTATGTATCAACACGGTACATTCCTATATTATTGTTAATCACAAAAGGTTTTTTGTTTCAAAAGCAACGAACGAAAATTATTAGGTAATTCTAATCTAAATTTTCTTATTTTGTTTCAATATTAGTGTGAGGAGAAAATTTGGATTTCCTCCCCAAAAAAATAAATAAATTTGGGAATTGCAACAATAATTTCGGGTTTTCTACTTGAAGAACGTCTACAAAATGTGATTAATGTGTGGGACAGTGAAATAAAGTGATGTTTTTTACTTGAAGATCGGCTACAAAATGTGATTAATGTGTGGGACTGTGAAATAAAGTCAAATAAGACGTTGCAGCTCGATCCGTAGTTGACTGGTTTTTGAAGAGTCATATACTGTGTTCGGGACGCTTCTTCTTTAGTTCGGACGGTTTAGAAGCGTGTCAGATTCTCCCAAATAGCATTGAAATGTGTCACACCAGCATTTTAATTAAGAATTGAAGATACTCATTATTTAAGAATTCGACTGAAGGACTCGTATCCATGGTCATGAATAATTTTTAAAAAAAAGAAAATCAAGTCTCGAGTCAAGTCAGGAGGGAGTTTCTCCCGCGCTTTTGTGGCATCCATGTCAGCTTTGTTTCGTTTTGTCTTGTAAATTGTTATACAGTAGTGCTTTTCTAGTAAGAATGGTGTTTCTTGCTCGAAGACTTCGACAAGATGTGAATAATGTGTAGGACAATGAAGTAAAGTCAAATAAGACGCTGCAGCCCGATCCGTACTTGGCTGGATTTTGAAGAGCTATACTGCGTCCGGGACGCCTTCTTCTATGGTTCGGGTGGTACAGAAGCGTGGAAAATTCTCCCAGATAGCATTGAAATGTATCACACGAGCATTTTAATGAAGACTTGAAAGAGTTGTTTACATTAGACATGGCTGTTTGGGCTCAGTTCCCTTTGCCTTGAAAAAAAACAACAATAAAGTCAGGAGTTTTTCCCGCGCTTTTGTGGCGTCCACGTCAGCTTTGATTTGTTTTGTCTTGCAAATTGTTTTATAGTAGTGCTTTTCTAGTAAGAATGGTGTTACTTGCTGGAAGAACTTCGACAAGATGTGAATAATGTGTGGGACAGTGAAGTAAAGTCAAATAAGACGCTGCAGCCCGATCCGTACGTGACTGGATTTTGAAGAGCCATACTGCGTCCGGGACGCCTTCTTCTTTGGTTCGGATGGTGCAGAAGCGCAGAAGATTCTCCTAGATAGCATTGAAATGTGTCACACCAGGAAGCCAATTCTCGCAGAGTTCGACATACAAAAGTCGAGCACTACGATCGTCTTGTCACATCGACATTAGTCCTATTACATGTGAGCGAATGAGATAGGACTAATGTCGAATTCGACATTCCACTACGAGAATCGCCTTCCAACATTTTAATGAAGACTTGAAAGGGTTGTTTACATCAGACGTGGCTGTATGGGCTCAGTTCCCTTTCTCCCTTAAAAAAACAAACAACAACATTAAGTCAAGTCAACAAATAAAAATTTAAAAATAAATCCATAACATAAAGGGTTTTGATTTGGTTGAAAAACTAGGAGAAGTATGGTGAAGTAAAAGAGGTACATAAGCACATTATAATCGCTGAAGAATTGTGGGTGTCTTGAAAAAGTTACGATGTTACTAAATACTGCAGTAACTTTCACAAAAAATATGGTTAGTTCTTCCGGAACATTTCGTTTTTAGGAATTAGCGGAATTTTAGAAGGTTTTTGTAATTTCAGAACTCCTCATGTCTAAGATGTCGTACCACATTGATACAGAGATGTCCTTTCAGTCAAGAACTTGAAAATAAATACAATGAAGAACAAAAGTTGAAAATTTTGCAGGTTGTAAATAATTACAATGCTGATGAACTATCTGGGTTTGTAGAATTTACATTGAAGGTACTCCACATATGATTATTATCTAATTGACAATTAAAAAAATATGTTTTTGTGAAAATAGCAAACGGCCCACCTAATGGTAAGTGGTGACCGTCGTCAGTAGACATCTCACTTCACAATAATGTTATTAGAGGGTTTTCGATGTGCTGCTAGCCTTGAGGACTCAGATGGAGTGCCTCATGTGACTGTAAATACGCTGGCTATCTCACCTTCAAACAGAAACAGCAATGCAAGTATTGCGGCATTGTAACCGTCCCAGGATGACTGAGTCATATAACCTTTGGATTTGATCTCTGCAAGCCATGGAAAGCTTCGTGAGCACTGTTATAGATTTCACAATAACCTTTAATTATTATTATTATTTATTAATTGTTATTGATTAATTAACAGACAACAAATAGCTGATGCACCCATATGGTTCCATATTTAAGCTAGTCTATTGTAGTTCAGAATCAGAATTTTTTAATTGTAAGTTAGTACCTTAAAGTACACTTTTTACGTCACTTTTTTATTCTACCACTGCTTCGGAAGGTGCTAAAGGAAAAGAAAGGAAGGAAAAGAAGCGGCGCAAGAACATCTCGTTCATATACTTAATGCACTTAAGTCTAGTTTACACGTATTATGTAGTTAAGCAATTAACTAAATTTTAAGTTAATTGAAGGGTATAAACAATGCGTTTAGTGACAAGTTGCAAGTTAACGATTAAGTGGTTTAGTTGCAAATAGAATAGGATCAGGTCTATTTTTCGGCTCAGTAACCCACCCTCTCGTACCGCGTCGATCACTCTGTGGGCGTGGCCTTGCTACTTGACGCGTCTGGATGGTACAATTTAGTAAAGACTTTACTAAATTATGTGTCAACGCTCGAGTACTTAAAATTTAGTTTGACTACTTAATAACATGTGTAAGCCAGCCTTTAGTCATTGAGTTGGTATAAACGCAGTTCATAGTCATAGTCAAAAAATAATAATAAATAAAATATAATATATAAATATAGTCAATATTTTAATATTTACTTTCAGCTTTGACATCACACAAAAGAGATTAAAAAACTTTGCCCAATGGAAGACCAGCAATGGTGCAATAAAAACAATCTCAGACATAGAGTTAGTGGAAGGCTTTTCAGAGAAAACGGCTAAGAAATTATTCAATAGTATATTGGACGGGCCCACTAAGAAAGTTGCAGCTGCCAAAATACGTGGACAAATCTTACAACCGCATTTAAGTGACACTGTTAGACAGGTAAAATATATTTTCTTCGTTTGCTCCTGCATTATTTTATGTTTCTTACTTCATATTTTTACGTCATAGTCATGAAGCTATACGTCATACGTCTTACGATGATACGGCTGGCAGCTGTCAAATTGATACGGAAACCGAATAAACTATAAGAATGTTGCTTAAGTTAATGTTATGTAGCTACGTTGAATAGTTTGCAATTTGATTATAATAAGTTAGCATAATTTGCATTCCAGCATTAAATACACATTTACAGTGACATTCAGGTTACGTCCTATAGAATGTGCCAGCCGTATCATCGTAGGACGTATACATATAGTATAGGTGTACTAAATAAGTACTTAAAATTTCCTCGGTCATAGTAGCTTCATAGCCTTTTAACAGGTGTGTGTAGTGGTGATGGTATTTTTCGATCCAATTTCCTAGCAGTGTATGTGATTTTTTTGTATTTTTCCTGCCATTATGATCTATCAATTATAGTATATGCCATACTGCATGTTTAGTACTGTGGACAACACATCAGACCCTTTAGTACTCCTAACAAAATATTATTGAGACAGGGTTCCACAGAGTATGTTGATGTGTCTTCCTCTGTACATCGTGGCACTAGATTACCTATTTCAAAAATATCCATTATGTTGTCCTTATAACAATGAATTATTTAATAACTTCATTACAAAAATGTTAAAAAACTAATTCAAATTGTTTCAGAAGTGCAAATCAGTGTTAGCGTTGCATGTTGCGGTGAACTCAGTGTGTTGGACACTAATAAACAAGAGTAACTATGAAGTGGTGGAGTGGATGTACCACGGGATTGACTACCCGGAGGGAAAGAGGTTCCAAATCACTGATATATTGAATATTGTAAGCATTATCATGTATTGTATGATCTATTACATCAACGAAATGCTTTTTGGACCAATTAATGCTAGATCAGTCTTCCTTTTGAAGTAAATTTTAGCCTCTAATACCAAAGAGCGTCATCATTCTCTTTCCTGTGCCGTTTCGAGTAAGTTGTCTGCTCAGGGCTACCGCAGATCCCAACTTTGTCGTTCCAAGGATGCCCAACCGAATCCCGTTCTAAGAACTCACGAACTGTACTATACACTTTCCAGGCTTGGACTGTAATTCAAAAACTGCCTACTGCCGACCTCTATGTAATGAAAGCGGAGGCCACCACACTCCGCGCAGGCGGCAGCGATCCCAGCAACCCCAAGGTGATAGCAGTGAACCTGCAGAAGGCTCAGATGATATCTATGATTGTCGCTCTAATCAACGCTAGGAGTAATAATGATAGGTAAGTGGTGACGCTGGGAGGACGACCTGCCCAAGGGATGGAGAGGAGCGGCCCGGGATAGAGTGGAAGGAGGAAGGAAGAAAAGTGGAAGGACTTGGAGGAGGCCTATGTCCAAGGGACTACCTGCCGATGTCAAACCTAGTTGATAAGTTAATTCTTATCTTATCTTATTTATTTTATTTTAAGTGGTGGCATGGAAACAATATCAACTCCTAAAGGAAAGCAGGCGAGTAAACAAATGGATGAGAGTGATCAGTGTCACGTATAAACACCTCACCATAAAATAAGGGCCATCCGTAGACATCTTTCCTCGTGACTCCTTTAGTCGGTGCAGATGCGACATGATTAGAAATTAAGTTATATTAGGCGCGGTCATATTCAGGAGCGTCAGTGGCCTAGTGACTAGGACGCCGGACTCCCGTGCGGGAGTGCCGGGTTCGAAACCATGCCATATACCAATGAGTTTGTCGGATTTTTTCGAAGACTTGTTACTTTTTTTTAAAACCCTTTATTTAAATAAAACTAATTATATCTTTAAACATAATACTGGCATAAGGGCTTGTGCGCCAGTAAATAATCGGTCGTATTTTTACCTATTTACTTTTCCAAAAGTTGACAATAAAATATAAATACTTAAATCTATTATGGAATTAGCGGAGTTATTCGATCGTCGTAAATGCGAGGCGCAGTAGGCATAGTAATATACATAGTACTAGTATTTACCGACTGCTCTAACGGTGAAGGAAAACATCGCGAGGAAACCTGCATGTCTGAGGAAATAAAAAAATCCGAAGGCGTGTGAAATCCACCAATCTGCACTGGGCCCGCTCGGTGGATTATGGCCTATAACCCTCTTGTGCAAGGGGAGGCCTGTGCCCTAACAGTGGGGACATTAATAGGCTGATGATGATGATGATATTCAGGATGGGTTTTTCATCATGGACATAGATGAAAATGTGCCACTAGTGGTCAGTAGCACCACTACGGACACTCCTTGAGTCTATACTTTTTTCACTACTGATGTAGCTTTACACTCTGCCAAAAGCTCCATCTATGTTTTCTTTACGGTTTCTATAAAATTCCACAAGTGCGAATCATTTTTGCATGGAGCTCGTAGCCAAGTTGCGAGCACGGTACGAAAGTGATCGTGCAGGTACTAGGATGGGTGACCGCTATTGGCATATTTCATCTGAGCTCCGAGCTTCGGAGAGCACGTTAAGCAGTCGGTCGCGGTTGTTGTCGTTCGATCGCAGTCGTTAAGCCATGTCAGAGGCCTACGGGCGGCCTGAACAACTTTATATAACTTTATTTCAAATATGATAAAAAGCCTTAAACTATTACCAATAAAAATACTAATGAAATTTATGTAAAATATCTTAATCTAAATCCGAACAGAGTTTATTCCATTTCAAAAGTTAGTGTCTAGTGTTTTTAGGCTGGGTGAAATGTTTGCATTTGATACCTACAATAGGTTGTCCTGTGCTGTAGGGATCATTTGCTTCCGGTCCACCATATCGGTTTATTAAATTGCTTCTTTGTGTGTGCTGCTGTCGGTAAAGTTCTTTAGTGCTTAATATTTATAACATTATGATAGTATGGGAGGATATGTCGGGGTGTATGAGAGTGTGGTGTGGAGAACTCACAATAGGTTGGCCTCTAACCATACGATAAGCAAGCAACCAAGCAATTTTACATGCAGTTTATTGCGCGCCATCTCTTGTCATACTGTAGAAGTACCTCCTCATAATACAAACCATATAGCATTGGCTTTATAAAAATTATGTATTAATCCACATTTTAATATTTTTCAGCATTCATCAAGAAAGAAACGCACCAAACGACGCCTTCAACCATAAAGTCTACTTTTTAAGGTCAACACTTCCTTACAGGTAATAGCGACATCTCGTTGTAATTAGAATAAATAATACAAATAAATTTTGAATACACCGCCATCTTGTGATATTTAGTTTATAGTTATAAAAAATATAGTTATATGAAGTTTATAGTTGAATTTAGTTGACAATAGATGTCGCTACCAATATAAGACAACTCACACAATAACACTAAATTAAAAATCTAAGAAACCCCTGACGTACCATTGTGGAGATCCCGCTTACTTTTTACGGGCCTCATCAGATCCTCAAGGTTTCAGATGTGGGAAGGGCACTATAGTCATAAACATTTAAACTTAAACTCGAACCACCTAACTGTTACCGTTCCAGAGATCCCATCATACTGCAACATCTCAAGATACTCCAATTTTCATCTGATATAGCTAAGAACATTTAGCATGTTAGATCTGCGGGGCCTAAAGGCGAGGGAACGCTTCGGGCTTCGCCTTACGCGGAGCTCAGCTTTCGGCCTCGCCATGGCTAACAAAAAAATCCTAGCTTGTCATCATTTCAGTCTATTATTTGGCCGCCATCTTTAAAAAAAACTCTTGCAATGTCTCAGGATTCCTTTCAACTTTAGTTCGAGAAGACCCCATCTAACTGTTATAGTTGCCGGGCTGATTATCTTCCAATTCTTCAAGTTACATATTACGAAATTGAAATCCACATACTTTTTACTGGTCATCATCAGATCCTCAAGGTTTCAGATGTCGGAAACGCACCATGAACCTCAATATTTGAGCTGAAATTCTAACCATCTAGCTATTACCGTTCCAGAGACCCATCTGACATCAAAGATACTCCAAGATCTTGGAAACCACTGATCCAATTTTTATAACACCTAGCTAAGAACACTCGACAAAATAAAAATACCGAGTCCAAATCTGATCATCCGTTGTTAAGTTATGATGCCATAGACAAACAAACAGACAAACGTGTCAAACTTATAATACGCACTCCCTGATTCGGTCGGGGGTTAAAATAGGGCCTAAATGCCCTGACCAGGATTATAAAAACTGTCAAGAGGTCGCTATTGGTACTTCGTGTTGTGGAGCTCCCTATGAAAAAAAAAGGTCCATTTAATTTCGCAATATGGCGACGATTTTTAGATTCTGGTCAGGGCTGTCTGTCTGTGGGTCATTCGTGTCAGTATGTCTGTTTGTGTTTGGCTTCATGTCTTAGCCGAGTTTGAGCTCAAAGCTTTCCTTTACTTTTCCAACATTAGGAATCTTGCGGATCTGATTACGACTAGGAAATAATGAAAGGATCTCAGTATTGAGTAGGGTTGTTAAGAGCTATGCTCGGAGTATCTCTGCTGAATCGAATCCGAAATGAGGAGATCCGGCATAGAACAACAGTTACCGACATAGCACATAAGATTAGCAAGCTGAAGTGGCAGTGGGTCGGTCACATCTGTCGCAGAACCGACAACCGCTGGGGGAGACGAGTTCTGGAGTGGAGACCGCGTTTGGGCAAACGTAGTGTGGGACGTGTCCCTGCTAGATGGAGCGACGATCTGCGCAAGGTGGCTGGCAGCGACTGGATGAGAAGAGCCGAAGATCGGGCTGAATGGCGCGCCCTGGGAGAGGCCTATGTCCAGCAGTGGACTAGAGTGGGCTGCTGATGGATGATGATTGAGAAGGGTGGTAAGGTTAGTTCATTACTCGATTATAATGAGGGTATAATTAATTTTGCAGATTATACGGTACCCTAGTCGGCAATGAAAAGGTATCAACAGATCAGACAATAGAGATGATATTACAGAAAGTCGATGACAGACCATCTAGCAATCACATGTGCATGTCAGAGGGTTTGAAGAACAGGTTCAGATCACAGAAGGAGTTGCAAAAGGACATGTTGGGACATTGTCTGTTGCTGGCCCTGACGTTTATGGACGTGTGTATCTACAAGAACCAAGAAAGTATAACCAAATTGGCGAAAAAGGGAAATTAACTGTTGAGGTACAGTAACTATGTGTTATGAAATTTATAGTTAGATTGTTATAATAAATGAAATTACAGAAAGTATACTTTTGTTTGTTTGGGCTATGATGTCTTACTTTGTTCATTAATTTCAAAGTTTAACTACTAGGTACTAGCTCTTTCGGATTTTTCGGCTCTATTTTTATGTGTAATCGATTCCAAATTTTCGTATGTTTTCCGAGAAGAGTTAAGTATACTGGGGAATTGAACCCTGCTTTGATAAAGAATTTGAGTAAAATAAAACTGCCTTGTATTGCTTCAGTTGGACTAAAAAGTGTTTATTTGATAAAATAAAACTGCCTTGTATTGCTTCAGTTGGACTAAAAAGTGTTTATTTGATAAAATAAAACTGCCTTGTTTGCTTCAGTTGGACTAAAAAGTGTTTATTTGATAAAATAAAACTGCCTTGTTTGCTTCAGTTGGAGTAAAAAGTGTTTATTTGAGTGAAATAAAACTGCCTTGTATTGCTTCAGTTGGACTAAAAAGTGTTTATTTGAGTGAAATAAAACTGCCTTGTATTGCTTCAGTTGGACTAAAAAGTGTTTATTTGATAAAATAAAACTGCCTTGTATTGCTTCAGTTGGACTAAAAAGTGTTTATTTGATAAAATAAAACTGCCTTGTTTGCTTCAGTTGGACTAAAAAGTGTTTATTTGATAAAATAAAACTGCCTTGTTTGCTTCAGTTGGACTAAAAAGTGTTTATTTGATAAAATAAAACTGCCTTGTTTGCTTCAGTTGGAGTAAAAAGTGTTTATTTGAGTGAAATAAAACTGCCTTGTATTGCTTCAGTTGGACTAAAAAGTGTTTATTTGATAAAATAAAACTGCCTTGTTTGCTTCAGTTGGACTAAAAAGTGTTTATTTGATAAAATAAAACTGCCTTGTTTGCTTCAGTTGGACTAAAAAGTGTTTATTTGATAAAATAAAACTGCCTTGTTTGCTTCAGTTGGAGTAAAAAGTGTTTATTTGAGTGAAATAAAACTGCCTTGTATTGCTTCAGTTGGACTAAAAAGTGTTTATTTGAGTGAAATAAAACTGCCTTGTATTGCTTCAGTTGGACTAAAAAGTGTTTATTTGATAAAATAAAACTGCCTTGTATTGCTTCAGTTGGACTAAAAAGTGTTTATTTGAGTGAAATAAAACTGCCTTGTTTGCTTCAGTTGGACTAAAAAGTGTTTATTTGATAAAATAAAACTGCCTTGTTTGCTTCAGTTGGACTAAAAAGTGTTTATTTGATAAAATAAAACTGCCTTGTTTGCTTCAGTTGGACTAAAAAGTGTTTATTTGATAAAATAAAACTGCCTTGTTTGCTTCAGTTGGAGTAAAAAGTGTTTATTTGAGTGAAATAAAACTGCCTTGTATTGCTTCAGTTGGACTAAAAAGTGTTTATTTGATAAAATAAAACTGCCTTGTATTGCTTCAGTTGGACTAAAAAGTGTTTATTTGAGTGAAATAAAACTGCCTTGTTTGCTTCAGTTGGACTAAAAAGTGTTTATTTGATAAAATAAAACTGCCTTGTTTGCTTCAGTTGGACTAAAAAGTGTTTATTTGAGTGAAATAAAACTGCCTTGTATTGCTTCAGTTGGACTAAAAAGTGTTTATTTGATAAAATAAAACTGCCTTGTATTGCTTCAGTTGGACTAAAAAGTGTTTATTTGATAAAATAAAACTGCCTTGTATTGCTTCAGTTGGACTAAAAAGTGTTTATTTGATAAAATACAACGAGCTTACTTTTTACAACATTTTACGTCTATTAAATGACAAAAAAAACAAACAAAACCCTTAATACAATAATAATATGCATAAATACGATGGTATCAACTTCAAACGCATCATACATAACTAACATAAATGCAAAACTAGGCAAGATCATTACAATTCAATTAAAATATAATCTAAATGAAAATACAATAATAATTAAAAATAACTATTTTTAAAATTACACCGAGAAATTCTAATGTAAAAATTCCCTATAGATCACACATACACTTTTGACCTAACCAAAGTTGAATTTTGTATTTAATACTGATATATCGTTTTGGAAGAACTAGAAAATATATTTACAATTCATTTTTGATTTTTAAAACGCCAACGTTTAAATTTTTCGCCTGGATCTGTGACCATATCGCAACCAACTGTTTTTGGAAACATAATTGTATGGAAAACTAAACTTAAAATGTTTCAGCTGTTGTGTGTAAAAAGTTAGATCTTGTATTCTGGGATTGTCTAAAATCAATTTCATATAGTCTATTTCGGTGTTTCTGATTGTGGGTATTGTAAGAAAATATACTCTATTGTTACACGTGATGTGGAACTGTTGAGAATTTAATTAATCATTACATTTAATGATTAGTAATGTAAACAATGGGTTCACTAGTTTCTTTCCAAGATTATTTTCGTCGCATATTTAAAAGACCGGTCCAATGACATTGCCCTGTGGAATACCTCATACAAGTAAGCGAGAAATGGCTAGATTTAGCACTCTTGCTCACTTTTATAAGAACTTTTCAATTTTAAGTATGTAACTAAACTATTACTCCTATTATTGATTCTTATTATGATTAAAAATAAGATTTCTCCAATGTTACATGCTATGGAAAGCAATTCCTGACACTGGATGTAATTAAATTGAATTACAAAAAAAATAATTATATATTTACGAGTACGTATTATTTAGTAGGCCCACATAAACCATACATAATAATTGTGACTACAAACAAACTACAAGCGTTGGAAGACAAACAAATCACTATAGTTCTTAGTAAAATATTAGGGACGAATTATAAGTTACAAAATTCTCAACAGCTCCATTTGACAACTCTGTAGAAACCTAACAACAGCGTAAATTACCAGTCTATTGTTGTATATTACAATAAATATGTACAATTAATGATATAACAGCACCCATTTTACTGAAACCAAGTATGCCTTCAGATACGCCGCATATCATGCTTTCTATAAAAAACGAAAATTGTATAATATATCACCATTTTATTGTATAATCTATTGTGTATATTGTATAATCTGTATAATCTATTGTACTATTCGGTATACTTAAACTGTTTATTGTATTGCTTTAAATAATATTTGTAGCAAAAATAAGCTAAATAGGCGTCGTATCGTATAGCATTGACTCAAAAACTGCGTTCAATAAAATCTGTAAAAAACCCAATCCAGACTACAAGATCATTAATCTAATATGTTTATCTTTTATAAAAAATTCAACAACACTTACTTTATTGTGGAACTGTTTTAACAAGTCTCTATTGTGATGAGAAATTATTTTAATTCTGACAGCGGTCGGCGAGCGTGGCAGTGTTTCAATGTTTAGGTACTACTAAATGAAATAGGCCATCTATGTTGGCTACCAATTATTTGACACCTATGTTAACAGCTACCGAACAGATAATATGTCCTTTTACAAATAAATTACACAATTTTGCCAAGCTTTCAAGTGTATTGCACGGAAACTGCAGTATCTGCAAAATGGTAGACACTTTTAAAACTTTATGTTCCATAAAACTATACAAATAAATAATGCTAACATATGAAGGGAAAGAAGGGGGAATGTCGATTTGAGTAAAATGCTCAGGAGACAACATTTAAAGTTCCAAGTCTCCCCATACTATACCCATTTTCAAATTGGTTTGCTTATTTACCAATAGTAGGCAGCAAAAAAACTACTTCGGTTTTTAATAATTCTCCTCCTTGTAACCCTGTGACTATACCCCTTCTTTCCTCTTTACCTTTCATATGAAATGTGAACTCAATATTGGTGACACATTGTATACATACCGCGTATGTACTATGATTAAAATTGATATAACTACAGGAAAAATGGAAGACGTTAAAAATAATTCGTAGCCAACGATCTAAGAAACTAAATTATTCTAAGCTCATGTTTCATTCATGGATAATAAACATTTGAAATATGTATTAAGTATGTCATTTTATGCACAAACATCTGTGTATACTTCATAACAAAATAAATACCGTGCTTAACTAAAATTTATTGGAAAATATTTCCAATTATTTCATTTCAATTGCTCATTATATTTATAACTGGTTTAAGTTTTCTAAGTATGGAGCTTGTTTGAATTAAAAATTCTGACGATGTTTATTTATTGCTCCAAGTTTATTTACTTATTTGTTATGAAGTATGTGGATATGTTAAAACACTAAATATTCAAAACCAAATATTTATATTAATTTTTAAAAAAGTTCACCAATTACCTTATGAGTTATCTTCCGACGCCATGAGATCACAAATAAATGCATTCTATTCTCAGAAAGGAATTAGTAGAATATTGTTTTTGTGCAATATGTTTTGAAAACAACTATTTTACTTAACTAAGTTACTAATTTGCCACCAAGCTAAGCTAAGCTTGGTTCAGTTTTACTTACATCGCCCGAAAATATTGTATTTAATACAATTGACATTCATTTGATATTAATATTATAATGCAAAGTATATTCTCACAATGCAATCTTATTCTCTCCTTTTATTGTTAACAACTTAAAATATACTAAAAGAGATTAAAGACAGCACTCCTGTTTAACATGAAAAAGAAAAATACATGGATACGTTTTTTTACAGACGTATTCTGCATTTTTTACGTTTTTAGGTATACTTATGGATTCATACGATGCATATTGCAAACCTTATACTCGTGTAACTGCGAGTATTTTCTCATGGAATTTGATTCCATTGGCAATAATATCGGGATATAGTATAAGCAAGGCGAAATTAAGCATAGGATCTACTACTCTATGGGCAGACAGCCGCTCAAAATGATACATAGTTACGTAGGTTTGTAAAAGTTAGGAACATGACTCAAACGAGATGCAAACCTAAATAAAAAACTAGTGAAATAACTATTACAAAAATTGGCTGTGGGGTTGAAATAATGATCGAAATTGGACGGCACGCTTAAAACTAACGTGGTAAAGTGTAAGATGTTAGAGCTTACGCCATTCGTAACTACATTTGCGGTACTACAAGTCTGTCCGATAAGAATACAGCACTTACTAAAATAGTTTTATAAGAAAAGCAAAACCGTGCTCTCTAAAAAATATTTTACAAAAACTTCCATTTCACAATATGACGCGTAAAACTAACACAAGTAACGTTAGGACATACATACACGAGTAATTGAGCAAAACTTAACGAAACAGTGAGCAATTGAACGGTACTTACAGCTCGGGACAAGACATATTTTCACATTAATATTAACTATAGAGAATTCTGATTATTTCAATACTGTTCGCATTTCTTACCCAGATGCCATTTACAACGATTTAACCAAAATGATGCGCTGTAAATTATATAGCTGTCATATGAAACAGACGAGTCTGGTTGCAACGAATTAGATATTAAAATTGGACGTGCTTAGTCCAATTATTTGTGACGTCACCATTTATTGCCTATTGTGTCATCTGGCTACTAAGAAAAATAAAAACATTTGTAAGCTCTTATTATTTTGCTGTCAGAAACAACATTTTGACATTAAAAAAATCAGTTTAATTTAAAAATTTAATTAATTGGTAGCTCAGTAAGTGGCATCTAGATTAAACATGGACCATTCACTGGAAATAAAAAATATTAGGATTTTTTCAACATATTTTAGGTAATAAATATTACAGACAAATTCATTCAAATTGGTTTAAAATTAACCAGAATATGAATATTTGCTATTTGCAACACTGCCTGAGATTTTTCAATTTGTGATATGTATTTACAATAACCACACTGTAAAATAACACTGCTAAAACCATGCGAAACTCAAAGTATCTTATTTGAAACATCAGAACAAGTAGCGCAAAGTTGAGATTTTGTCAACTTTCTGCCACTTGACACTTCTGTACAAAGTTGAGATTCTGTCAACTTTCTGCCACTTGACACTTCTGTACAAAGTTGAGATTCTGTCAACTTTCTGCCACTTGACACTTCTGTACAAAGTTGAGATTCTGTCAACTTTCTGCCACTTGACACTTCTGTACAAAGTTGAGATTCTGTCAACTTTCTGCCACTTGACACTTCTGTACAAAGTTAAGATTCTGTCAACTTTCTGCCACTTGACACTTCTGTACAAAGTTGAGATTCTGTCAACTTTCTGCCACTTGACACTTCTGTACAAAGTTGAGATTCTGTCAACTTTCTGCCACCTGACACTTCTGTACAAAGTTGAGATTCTGTCAACTTTCTGCCACTTGGCACTTGACAAAGAAAACCTGCTTTCAAAGATACTTAGGTACTTAGCATGTTGAAATACTAACTTTAAGACTATTTACCATTTAATAATAGTGTTTGTAATAAATGTATAAAATATCATCTGTAATCTCTGTATACTTAATCACCTTTGTTTATAGTTAAAAATTAAATCCATTTGTATCGGTATAAAAATCTAATAAGTATAAATCTGAGGTTATATCGAGGCTATGGCACTATTATATCTGTTTGTATTCAAACTTTGTACTAGGGTCCGCCGCGCCGCTCCCGACTCCGTTCTCTACCGTAAATGTCCCAAACCATTCGTGTTTAACCATAAGTTTTACTAACTTTACTGGGTCTTCCTTTCATTCCATTTCAAATGGTCTTTCTTTGAATTGTTAACTGCTAAATTTTCTTTCTAATCATGTTATGGCAAACAACATCAAACTACGAGTAGCTGCCTATTTAAACCTTTTATCAATGGTACATCTAATATACCTACGTAAAGATCGAGTATAATATTAGTATTCCGGAATTTTATGTGATTTAATTTTTTTATAGCAACCTCGATAAAGCATATTTACAAATGTACCAGTGGCACCCTCTTGACAACTATTATATTCCTGGTCGGGTTTTTCTACGACATTGGTCTCTAATTTGATTATATTCATGTCATAAAACTCTGTTCTTTTAGGTCTTTTTAATTTTACAGCCTGTATATATTATCTTAACACTTCCGGAATCAAAGAGGTTAAATTTTTGGTTTTATTTACTTCCGTGTAAGCTTTGTTCTCACCTATAGGTACCCAAGCCCATATAATGAGTTTAAAATCTTAGCAGATTAGACATAGGACATTTTGATTTAGGACATTTACGGTATAATTATATTCTGTAATGTAATGTGTATAAAAATACTTATTAACTATTATTGTTTAAGGCTGACGTATGGTTTAAAAGTAACACAGAAAATTAACCGTAGTCTATTGTAGCTGGCAGAGTCGGGGGCGGCGCGCGCGACACCGGGAGGATCACACATTGTGGAAAACTTTAGTCACGGAAGTCAACTGTTTCTAATTTACTTCGATAATGGTGTTTTTTTGTTTGTAAACCTCCAAAAGTTTGATAGGAAAAGCAACCAGGAAAATTAATACGCGACGGTTAACGTACCAGTTCCGGCGCTGCACTGCCGCAGGCTTGCACGAACCTGGCTCGCTTTGAATTTCCATAACTGTCCAATGAGATAATTCATAAAACCATAACACACAAAACCCACTTAACGTAATATTGCGTTATTCACTTTAAAAAAGTGATAAATAATAATGGTATCCAAGTATCGTGACTCCCACAAATTCACATGCTATTACATCTATTAGATAATACGTAACAGTTCTTATTATGCGGTAGGATAACGAAACCATCACATTAATATCGTAAAATAAGCTATATAAGTCGTCTGTACATACAAACAGAGATGATAAAAACGTTAATATGCTTGCTGGAATACCCTGGTATTGTTTATTAGTTTATAGTCCGCCGACTTCGTTAAGTGCTTCAAATGGATAGTTGATATATTTCATATATCTTACTCTCAAACTATATACGTCGTCAAATTATTCTGTGTAGTCTAGTCTACTCGTAACTACTGTGGACGCGAAAATTCGAGGACGCACAGTTAAGTTCAACACCAGAATATCCCAGCAACGCGACAAAGTCATATATATCTTTATTCTTCCTACAGTCTAGTATGTATTTCGCGATGAATGGTCGAATTGCTTGGTAATTCGAACGTCGATAATCTAAGCTAAATTAGAAACAAGATTGTCTGGCATCCCTCGTCCCCGGATCAAACGACTACAAAGCACTTGGCGACATCACACACGTTCCAAATTGGCAAAATTTTACTAATCTCACTCGTCGAAACTACATTATCAAATCAGTCGAAAATGGAAAGGCATTCGTGTGGCAAAAAACAGCCACCGTTGAAAATAAATGTGAAATTTTGATAATTTAGGAACTTAACAATAATTTATGTACTTATAAACATTTCGTAATTTTGAGTTTTATAAAATAATGTGAGCTTTAATTCGAATTATAAAGAAATCATATCTAAACATTCACTCGACTCCAAAAGGGATTCTCAATCACATATCGTCACAATACACGAAGTTTTACCGCTAAGTGACATAGACACCTATACCTACCTAGCTATCACAGTCCTTTCTCAGTCTGACCCTTTCCACATAAATGCATCTCAAAATGTCATCATTGTTGAAAAAACTGGTAACAACCTAAATTAGGTCAACTATAAATAGAAGCTGGTAGACAAAATTTAAAGATTACTATATTATTTGGCACCTATCGTGTTACAATGACATATCGGTAATCTCATCTAGTTCATTATGTAAAGGCAATAATTAATGTAAAACAGAAGGAATCGCAAGTAAAGTATAACGAAAAATGTTATGGATGGCAAAAGGTAACCTACGTTTTTGGCTTGCTTACTTTCTCGTATTGTTTTCTCTCCAGTATACTTCTGATTCTTGCCTAAAGTTAACGCGAAAATTCTTATCTTTAAAAAGTTTTTGAGCATTTTAATTCACTTACCTATCTCTCTCTATGTGCCAGATTTTATCTCTTAATAGTTGTAAATAAAATTAACTTAATACAAATCTACAAAATATGTACATTATATTTGTTACAAACAGGCACAAAGACGTACCGGAGACATTCATCGCGAAATATTGTTAAGTGGTAAAAGATTTCAATTCTTATTGTTTAGATTTCAACGAAATGTTTTAAATTCTAATCTGTGGTTCGATCTGCTTAGATTTTAATGAACATTTCGACCATATCGAGAAGAATCACCGAGAAACCTAACTCTTACATGGTAACTTAATATTACGGGGCAAAAAACGCTATCTGTAACTCGCTTTACTGACGGTAACACTATTCGTGGTGACTGTACACGCGACAGACTCGGTAGAGTATAAAAATCCGGGTTATTTACAGATCGAAGCTCGTTTACAGCGATCCGGTCAGACAGTACTATTATTTCGATCATAATTTGTATTGCAAGCTCGCCGGAGCGAGTCGTATACTGGTGCGACACCGCCGCAGAACAACTATTTTTGGGACACCGCTCTTCCATGTTTAAAATCGTCCATGTATATAAAGGGTGTTCCGGTTTAATTGTAGAGGCGCTCGGCGGAGTACAGGTCGTGGTGCGGGGGTGCGTGCGGGGGCGCGGGGTGCCAGCGCGGCGGGGGCGCGGGTCACTGCGCCGGCAGGCAGGCCACGGGCGCGCCCGGGCCCACGGTCGGCTTGTATTCCGGCCCGCCCGCCGGGAACTGCTGGAACGGCGGCGCGTAGCACTGCGGGAAGTACAGCTCCGGCTTCACCACTGCCGACGCCGGCGGCAGCGGCCGCGGTGTCTTCGCGGCGTCCGAGCGTCTCGCCTTCGCCGCGTGCGGGTTCATGTGGTTGTCGATATGCTTCTTCACTTCCGGCTCGGTCGCGAACCGTCGCCTGCAGTTCGGCATGGGGCAGCAGAACGGCCGGTCGCCCTGATGCGTCCGCGTGTGCTGGTCCAGGATGGCCTTCTGTCTGAAGTCCTTCCCGCACTGCGTGCACTTGTACGGCTTCTCGCCCGTGTGGATGCGCAGGTGCTGGTTGAGGATGGTCCGCTGCCGGAAGAAGCGCGGGCAGTACACGCAGCCGTACGGCTTCTCGTTAGTGTGAATGCGCAGGTGCTGCGTGAGGTGCGACTGTTGCCGGAACCGCTTGCCGCACTCTGGGCACGGGTACGGTCTCGACTCTATGTGGATGCACCCGTGCTGCAGCAGCGTCGACTTCTGTTTGAACTCTTTCTGGCAGATCGGACAGCGGACGTAGAGAGGCATCACTCGGCCTCCCAGGACGTCCGGCAACTTGCTGCCTTTCAAATATTGGAGAGACAGTCCGGAACCGAACACGGTGTGATTGAGACCCTTGGTGTCCTTGAAGTAGGCCGGGTACTGCGCGGTGTCGCCAGGCGAGAAGCAGGAGCCGCGCGGGTCGCCCTGGCCGTCCGCGTCGCCGTACGTAGATTGCACCTCCTCCTTGTTCTCGTCGGGCGGGTACGGCACGTCCTGCGGCCACAGCGTCGGCGTCGTGCCGTTCTTGAAGATGAGGTGCGGCGACACGTCTGCGAAAATGAACGATTTGGTCAGTCACGTATTCCGACGGTCGAATGAGGACAATCGACGAGTGGGTTAATCGAACTGAGGACGGTTACGGGAGCGACCGCGATCGGTTCCGCGTCTCGCGGGCGCCCTGCGGGCGACGAAGGGAACGAGAATTTGTTTCATAGGAAGGCCAATCGCGAGACCGAATCGAACGTGAGGGGGGAGACGGGATCGCAGGCGGCGCCGGCAGCGACGGGGTCGGTGCGGGCGGCGCGCGCGGGGAGCGGGCCGGGGCATATATTTGTGAATAGCGCTCGCCTTGGTGTGTGCGGACGTGCTGGTTCAGGATGGCCTTCTGGCGGAAATGTTTGCCGCACTCGCCGCACGTATAGGGCTTCTCACCGGAATGGATGCGCAGGTGCTGGTTGAGGATGGCGCGCTGCCGGAACGAGCGCGGGCAGTACACGCACGCGTACGGCTTCTCGTTCGCGTGGATGCGCAGGTGCTGCGTCAGATGCGACTGCTGCCGGAAGCGCTTGCCGCACTCGGGGCAGCCGTACGGCCGCGAGTCCGTGTGGATGCGCTCGTGTTGCAGCAGCGTCGACTTTTGTTTGAAGTCTTTGCCGCACGTCAGGCACTTGAACAGCCGCAGCTCCGAGTTGGGGTTGTGCTTGCGCGGCTTCGGCGGCTCGGGCTGCACGATATCGGGCAGGTGACGCAGGTCCGGCGTCGCATATTGGTCCAGCGGCCCCTCGAGGGATAGCACTCCGCCGTTCTGTTTCAGATAGTGTAACGGAAAACCGCCGGTTCCGAGCATATGACTCGTGGGTCTGGTTTCTTTGAAGTACGGCGTGTACTGCTGCTGTAAGTCCGGCTGTGGGACGAAGCATGGCGCCCTGTCTAAATGGTCCTGCGTGGGTTGAGGTTGCGACTGCGTTTGGAGCTGCTGTTCCACTTGCATGTGTTCGGGGGAGGTTTGTTGCTGCTGCTGTTGTTGCTGTTGTTGCTGCGCTTGCTGCTGGGCTTGTTGCTGGGCGAGCTGCTGTGCCGCGTCGTCCTGCGCCCCGGTGGGGTCCGGGGGCGGAGGTGCGGGCGGGTAGGGTGAGGGCGCGGGCGAGGCCAGTTGCGGCTCGGGCTGCGGCGAGGGCCCGCCCGGGCTCTGGTGCTGCATGGGCTGGTAGCCGCCATCGAGGACGCCGCCCCACTGCGTGCCGGGCGGCGCGCGCTCCACGCCATCTTTGTATAGCACGTACGGCGCTGTCGTATCTGGAAATAAGGCATAAGAAACGTTATAATAGTGTGTTGATATAGCTACTCGGTCGTTTAATTTGTGTATAAATGAAGTTTATAAAAGAGATCAATGATTTTGAAATTCTTCCTTAGGTCAGTCAGATAGATATGGAACTGAATGGTTCTGTAGGTACAGTAGATATCATACTGTATTAAATATTTTGAATTCAGCTGCAGTTTTTATTGCAAAGCGCAGTGGCTCGATAAAAGTTTCAGTTGTCTCGAATACTGAATGCATTAAATGTGAATAAATAAGTATTTTCGCGATAAATCGGCAGTATCGCGAATTCGGTAGCGTGCCCAGTGCACACCGGCAGTCGACCGCTCGCGATATCGCGTGCCGCCGTGAATCGCGACAGCCATGGCATTCATGAGTTCCATGACACCCGACGAGAATTTAATAAAATGACTCTTTTCTTTTCAGGCTGGTGCTTGTTATGTAATTATATGATAAGTTCCATCTACATATCTACCTTTTAACAGAGTAGAGTTAATTTTTTCTATGGAACTAAAGGTTAGTTCCGTATGTAGTATGTAGGTACATATACCCACTTTTACAATGATTGGAAGGATTATAAAGAAAACTACTTGAATACTTGAAATAAAAAGAGTCCAAATCATATTACCTAACGAACTTTTACAAGTTTTCTTTTATTATATCACAGATAAGTTTCATATTATTACAAAAAAAAGGAGGGAGGAAAAGACGACGCAGGAAAATTGCAGAAGAATTGCAACTTAGGATATCATATAAATAATAGATACAACAGTCATCTAGTGAAAACTAAAGGAACTGATAAACAACGCAGTTTGTAATGATTCACTTTCCCAACGCAATGAGTCATTGGGTTTGACAAAAAACGCGGGAAACGCGGCCATTTTCTTTTCCCGCCCATCGGGGAAATGCAAATGGCGGAAAGCGTGTTTTGCTTCACAACGTTTGCGTTTTAAAACGGAATGTTGCATTCTAGCTGAAACTTTTAAAGGATTGCAGATTGTTGAAAAGATTTAAAACAGCTATGCTTTCACCGAAGTAGAGCTAATAGTTGACGGAATAGAGAGAATGCTAAATTTCCCCAATTTCGGCACATTTACCTCTAATAAAAAATTAAGCGATTGATGTAATGCAACCAAACTTTCCTTAACAATTTTGAGGGTAAAGAATTGGGATTTCTATAATGAGGTTTTGGGTTTCCCGAAACCGTTGTTGTTTGATGAGTAAATTCATCCTATTTCGCTCTCCACTTTGAGTTAAGGCCGCCATTAGTCAGTAAGGCAATGACACATAACGCAAGCCTTTTGGATTGTCTTCAGACATGGTTGGTTTTCGGCAATAGCTGTAAATTTGTGGCTTAAACAAACAAATAGAGCTACAACCACAGAATAAATAATAGTAAGTACCTACTGCTACAATTTCACCAGCGTAACGAAATAACCGAAACACATGGCCCGGTAACTGCGGTCGCGTTCACTCGACTCAGTTTTGACAGCCACCGTACGGCTCCGGTTTCTTACATACCGAAAAAGTTTACCTATTGGAATTTCTTATTGCTTAATACTAGTGGATTGCTGTGGATTTACTTGTTTAATCAGCGTGATTACAATTCGCCTTCTATACCTACTACTAGTAGAGTTGCTCAGGCACTGAAGAGGTACCTACAAGGGGGTTTTAGAGGTAATGTAGGTAGGTTGCTGTTGCTATGTTGTTGATAAGGTACAACACTGTTATTTTATTCTAATTCTTAATCTATAAACAAAATATATCTATAACACATATTGCCCTATGTGTCTAATGAAATGGTCGAGACCTCAGCGACACGCTGGTTTTCAGGTCTCGCCTAATGTGCTAGATGGAGTGCTGGTCGCGGGATTACTACACAACACGATTGTGGTCAAATCTCTATTATGTAATTTTATATGAAAATGAATGACAATAAGTAGATATATGTAGCTGGCTTTAGCTTCCTTCTGATGATAACATAATTGGGTTTCTGTGTCTGAGAGAGTATCCATACCATTCACTGAGGTCAGCTAACAGACACTTTGCTGTATGTACCTAATAAATTATCCTAAAAATAACCCCTATCGGTGAAATAGAACTTACCTGTTCAACGTATGTCTTCATAGGGTTTTCATACGTCTAAGGCTCAATTTACATTGCCGCGGAATGGTATGGAAGCGAATTTTCGCAACGTAATTGTACATAGCATAATGAACTTTATGTCAATTGTGTAACATACAAACTAAATACGCTTTACCGCTAGGGGAATTCTCGAGAATGCGCGAGGACACCCCGGAAGACGCGCGACCTCTTTTTTGACTCGTATTTAGTTTGTATGTTACACAATTGACAATTGACATAAAATTCATTATGCTATGTACATTTACGTTGCGAAAATTCGCTTCCATTCTATTCCGCGTCAATGTAAATTAAGCCTTAAGGTACGCCCGCAGTTCATACATAAATACATACATACTGTATTAAAGTTCATATGCGTTCAAAATCCATTCACGATAAAGTTATTCTTATTAATTTACCTATCCATCCGCCAGTGGTAAGTATAAAAAATTAAAAAACGCTTAGACCAACCGCCAACCGGACATTCCAGATTGAATAAATTTCTGCATACAAAAAACAATGCTACGGACAGACATTAACTTTATAGCGTCTATTATAGATAGAGTAGAGCTAACAAAAGAACATAGTATTTAATCATAGTGTTACTCCAGTTTTGGAGCGGTTCGTGACAGTCCGACAAATTCTTAGAGTAGCTTCTTAGACTGGCAGAAATGGCCACATAAACAAATTGATGTTAGAAGAGGTACCGTTAACAGTAGGTATAGAAAAGGAAATTGTAATAAATATAATTTGAGCCTGCCTCGTCGTGTCTCAATCTTACGATCTATATATCTTTTTACTGTGGTCGTGTAGAGTTCATTATCTCTCATCTCATCACGTCAGCCTATTGACGTTCCCACTGTTGGGGAACAGACCTCCCCTTGCAGAAGGGGGTACGAGCCAGTGCAGATTGTTTCACTGGTAGATCTATACCCTAGGTAGGGTAGGTAGATCTATGATCCCCGAGGGGGTAAATGATAAATAATAAATTCTTTATTTTCAGGCAACAAATCATATAGCTAACTATACAAAAGGCCCATAGATATATACCTTATAGACATACATAACATTATATAAGTAAAAAGAATTCATTTAGGTGCGGTTTTAGATGATGAGTTTTTTCGTCGTCGCATCTGTAACGACGAAAAACCACCCTTTCAGGCCAGAAGTTCGCACTAAGGAATATTTGTTGTAAAGTTTAATTTAAAAAAAATGGTAGTTTTAGCATAAATTATAGAAGAAGAGCCAGTACTTTTACTAAGCCCGTGTGCTCCATCTTCAACCTCATCGTTACCTAACTTACCACCAGGTATGGTCAAACGCGGATTTAGTTGTAAATAAAAAACCCTTGGCAACCTTGCTTAGGTAAAATAAAAAGAAAAATCAGAGTTTTTTGCACACTAGCATTATAATATGGGAAGAAAATAAATCAATCAATCATTAATTCTCAGAACACACAATCTTACAGGTCTTGTAATAATGCACATGTCACAGTATTCAGCCATTATTCAGTATTCAATATTCTCATTTGTATAATGAGATGATCAAATCGCCTACAACACAAAAATGTCACAAATAACTTAATTGGATCTCAAAATGTCAAGTTAATTGTCTAAGTTAAGTATTAATTTCAATAAACAATTAGTTACGAAGAAGCGGACAAGAGGTTATCGTTTACGGTTTAATTTACTTTCATTAACTATGTAAGTAATAAATTAATGTAAAATTTAACCAGCGTTTTCTACACGAATCAATCACGCAGGTCGTTAGAACCTCATTATCGATTAAGAAGTTAAACAAAAGACGGATATTTTATTTTTAAAAGCCCCTCCGTCATTCGTCATCGGAACGAACATTCGGCCTAGACCGTAAAAAACGTGCTCCATCTATCTTGGTCGAGATTAGGGTTGCCAATTGAAAGTATCAGAGTTTTTTTATTTACGACTACTTACCTAAACCCGCGTTTGACCTCAAAGCCGGAAGATGGAGTACACGGGATTAGTAAGTACCTACTGGCTTTTCTATAAACATTGCCAAAATACATTTGACGGCGAAGCGAAGCGATATTTGACGACAGATTTTACATAGAAAGATGGTCGCTGGCCAAGCGGACCCTGAAGGGGCCAGCAAGTTGGGTTAGTCGCCTCGTATCACACGCTTGACCAGTGGTGGTGGGATATTCTATCTATCCGTCCCATACACGACCTCTGATGACCAGGGCCAGGGCCCTATTTCACGATATTTCATACTCATACCATTTATTGCTTTTCATGTGTAACCAATGTTCATACCTGAAACCCTGAGTAGGGCACCGCAATATAAAATAAGAAATTATAATAGTAATAAATTCTAACGAGATAAATTGAATTAAATGTCATTATAAGTTATACATAATTGATTTTATAGTTAAGTATTGGTTTTATCATCAAAAAACTCCTGCAGTGAATAGAAACATTTGTTAAGAAGATATAACTTTAATCTTTTATTAAATATCGAGTCTTTTAATTCAATGTCGATGATTTGTGAAATTTTGTTATATATTTTTATAGACATAACGAACGGTCCCGAACTGTGTAGACTTAATTTTGATTTTGGCAGAGCAAGTCTTTTCTTGTAGCGAGTGTTAAATGGCGATACAACAATCTTTGTAATTACAAGAATAAAATGGCAACATTGACGCTATTTTGTATTGGGATTTCTATGAATGTTGCCACGTTAGGACGATTTGGACAATAATTGTTGCTTCGTGAAACGGGTGAATCCAGATTTTTTTTTAACTAAAAAAATGTCAAGGACCAGTCGTGTCTCGCGCCCTTAGGGATCTTACAGCCGGTTTTGGGGGCATGGGCATTAATAGAATAATACTGGAGATACCAAGATTTCTAATGGTTCTTCTACGTTAAATCTTGTCATCTCAGTTCAATAAAATCTGTATTTGCTTCAACCCTGACGAGTAAAGCATCGTTAATAACGCAACGGCGAACGACTAAACGCCGATAAAATCATGCTACTATAGACTTATCTGAGGCACAATCGAGTTGTCGATATCTTGATTCTAAAACGTGACCGACTCTTTGCCACTATAAAGAACCCAATTAAATAAGGCGCCATTGGCGTACACAGATAGCACTCTTTTAAATGCCATTGGAAACAGATCTAAAAGTTTTATTGTATGGATAGATTACAAATTAAATTGTACCGTAGTATGAAAGAAGGTGGCTTACATTAGGTCTGCAAACCTACTTTTTATATTAGGTAGGTATAATTTATAAATAGGCTAAGGCTCAATTTACATTGCCGCGGGATGGTATGGAAGCGAATTTTCGCAACGTAATTGTACATAGCATAATGAACTTTATGTCAATTGTGTAACATAACATACAAACTAAATACGAGCCAAAAAAGAGGTCGCGCGAAAAGGTAAAGCGTATTTAGTTTGTATGTTACACAATTGACATAAAGTTCATTATGACATAAAGTTCACACAATTGACATAAATTCGCTTCCATTCCATTTCACGGCAATGTAAATTGAGCCTAAGAAAGAGGTGTATTCCTGATTGCCACCACTTCTACCGCCACCTGGTGTTTTTGCACCAGAGGCATTGCTAGTGCGTTGTCGACTTTAAAGGAGCCTACGTTTTTTTTAAGCATCCTAATCCAATATCTTAGCATTGCGGAAAAAATTCGAACGGATCATCATTTCACATTTTAGTTGATGTTGAAGGAAAGCAGACGAGCTGACGGACCACCTGATGGTAAGTGATCACCGTCGCCTCACCCATAGAGTTCTCACCTCACTATAATGTTATTAGAGAGTTTTCGACGCGCTGCTAACCTTGAGGACTTAGATGAAGTGCCTCATGTGACGGTAGTTTCGCTGGCTCTCTTACCCTTCAAACCGAAACAGTAATTCAAGCATTGCTCCTTTGCGGCTGGAATACCTGAGTAAAAGGGTGGTATTTCCCAGATGACACTGAACATAGGGGGTACCACGTTAAGTATGATGTAAAACACGTTAGGGAAACTACATTTTGCGCCTTACCTAAACTGCATCGATTTTAAAACGGAATCGGGCCGAACCAGTGTGCTAAAGGCGTTAATTAAGTTGTTGTTTTGTTTTTTTGTTCGTTACCCGTCCTTCATAATTGATTGTTATGTAATTTGTTGTTAAAAGGAATAAAGGAATGTTTTAGCATAGGAAATAAGGTGATGCTTTTCGTTCACTAGTTCTGTAGAAAAAAAGAAAAAAATATTTACAATAGCGCACACATACAAACAATTAGGTACAGAAGATAAAAATAATATTAAACAAATATATTATAAAAATAAACAAACAATTAAGTTTGATGAAGGTGGTGTGCAGCACCGGTAAAAGGGGACCGGGGACTGACTCAGCCTGTTGCCGCAGCGGATTCAGCACTGCGGCGCTGATTTTCAGGCATCACCTGTGTGCCAGGGATCACTCCCTAATGATACACTACCGGAACATATAAATAACGGAAATATTAATAAACAGAAGTAAAATATTAGGAAACGAAGGTAGGTACCTACTTAATTTTTAAATTATACATTAGAATACAGGAAGGTATGAAGGTATGTAGTCGCAGTGTTGCCGATGCTGAGAAAGGCGAGTGACGCGAGATTGGCAAGAGAGTGAGATATGATATGAGAGTGACATCCTCAGAACTGATGGTTAACAGAAGTCTACGTCTTACTACGGGGTACACTTAACAGATTTTGTCTTTTGTTCTGTCAATCTCAATTTTGAAGTTACAATTTTTCATATCATCTTAGATTATCTGAGAAGCAAATCTGAAAGTCGATCTAATCTATACTGGATGTTATGTAGGTAGGTATGACATTTATTTATGAATTTCACGATAGAACGTCTACCAACGACGTAAGCGAATCACCATTGTCGAAGATACTTGCATCTTCCTTTAGACAGAGATTTATTACCACAAAACATCTGTTTATAATCGTCGAATAAAATAATACGAACGAAAGGAAACGCGGGCGCGTCCAAACGATTCCTCCGCTTGACAGCTAAGTTTTAATGACGTGAATGTACGGCCTTAAATCTTATATCTTTGGCTCCTTCGGCCGGATGGCTCCACATGTGGGGTGTCATTTCGAATTAACTTTTTTTGTCTTAACCCTTTTTAAATTATAGCGTTCGAATGACGTGCGATGGGCATGGGAATGCGTTACCCCTTTCGTAGCTCAACTGCGTTTTATTGAATTTGTTTTGTAAGTTTGCGTTACGGAATCGTTTTCATTCAACATTTGTTAGTGGCACGAACGTAAACGTAAGGGTTTAGTGCATGTGCAGAGTAATGCTACTGTGTTATGTTTATGTAGTATATAATTGTGGGAATGTGCTCCAGGAAAGGGTTAGTTTCAGGTGTACAGTAACAGATTTACTTTACGTGTGAAAGTTTGGTTCGTTTAGTTCTGAAGCACCAGCCGCAAAGTTCGAAAAAAGGGCGATCGAACAATGTTTTACATAGAACTATAAGGTTATTAATACACCCGAAATAAAGCTCGGAAGCTCAGTAGACAAGTGCTTAAAACAAGTTATAATATCAGGCAGTGTGATTAAATTCTCGGAGGCAGTAGGCTGAAGGGCGATCCGTTGATCCCGAGCCGAGGCGCAGGCGCGCACAAACTGGTCCAGCCAGCCCGCCCCTTCCTGCGTGCGCGCAGGTCCTTGCGCGTGCGCCGTGCCGACAGCAGAAACAACTTTTAAATTATAACTTTTGATTTCGTGGTTATTAAGTAACTAGAAAATAGGGATTTAAAACGGGATTCTTACTAAGATTTGTTAAGAAGAATATAAAGATGTAGAAGTAAAGGGAGATCGTAATAATTCCGTTTTAAATCACAATTTAGTAACTTTTATTTTAATATGTTTGAAATGTAGTTAGCTAGGTACCGATGTCAATCTGATAATGGTATAAATTTTAAAATGTATTCTATAAAAGATCCTATAAAAATCTGGATCGAAATGGTGAAAAAGATTATTTTTAGTTGGCCCTTCGAGCCGGATCTCATATTATAATATGTAAGTAATTTTATATAAGTATTTTTAACGTGTACAGTAAATAAGTATATGTAAGTAGACATTTTTTCCACTCTGATGACTTGAAAAGTAAACCTTAATAAAATAAGATGTCTTCATGCACATGCGCACTATACACGGATGGTTGGAGCCGTCACCCGCTCAGCAGTGGCGACTCACTGGATTATTTCCACACAAATACTCCACCATACAAAAACTCCAAGTCCAACATTATTTCAGAGATCATAAAGTTCAAAATCTGAGGAATTTAACTTTAATAGTGATAAAGGTAAGATGGTTTTGTTCAAGAATCGAAGAAGTGTAAAGATAATCTAACATGAGTTTTTGTGGTTGGCCTAAAGATTTTTGGACAATTATATTTGATTATAGCAATCCCGCGCCTGCGCCAGTGATGGCTGGTGAAGGATTGCTTGAGGTTTGGGTTTTGATTAATTCACTTTATAACCCCTAGCCAAAAGGAAGGGGTGTTATAAGTTTGACGCGTATGTCTGTCTGTCTGTGGCATCATAATAAGACAACCGATTATCCGATTTGGACGTGGGTTTTCTTATTTAAATAATTTTGTATTAAGATAATTTTGTCGAGTGTGTTCTTAGCCATGTCTGATAAGATTGGATCAGTGGTTTCCAAGATCTTGGAGTATCTTTGATGTCAGTTGAAATTTCTGGAACGGTAATGGTTAGGTGGTTCGTTCGAGTTTGAGCTGAAATGTTAGGACCATGGTGCCCTTCCCACATCTGGAGCTGATGATAACCAGGATAAAGCAAGGGGATTTCCATAATTGTAAGTTGGGGTTTCGTTTCTTTTTTACAGATAAATTTTTATTTAAATTTAATAAATTTAATTTTTTATTTATTTAGCGACTTATATTAATACAAGAGTGACTGATGCTCTAAATCCCGCACTAGGATACCCTGTGTCGCGGGATTTAGGCTCTTCTATTTAGGAACAATTTTGATTTATAAAGGAAAAATTAATAAATAAACGTATACAATTTTAAATTAACATTAGATAGGAGCAGTGTTATTTTAGGAGCAGTGTTGAAGTTGCAAAAGCGATCTTTCTTAGCTAATATAGAAGACATCAAGACTATCAAGGTCACAGAGTGAATGATATTGGTCGTGATCGAACGTGATAGGAGCATACATCGAATAGTGGAAATGAAATTGAAAGGAGAAGAGAGAACATGAATAAAATATCACCACATCAATGGCACTAAACGCGGATGAAGCAAATAAAAAGCAAATTACGTACGCTTATGAGAGTCACGATGGGCCATTAACTGTGAGTTGCAAGAAACGTCCTTTATGTTAAGGATATCTTATGTCTCGGGTCGTCTTTATCTAAAAAGGGATAGCATGTATTTTAATGGAGACTTAACGATGTTGCGGGTCTATAGACGTTCTGATGCTATGCAAGGAATTTCTGGTACAATTCCTGCACTTTTTTTCCGAATTTAATCCATTCACCGTGTGTGAAACGTGAAATTAACGTAAGAAACGTAAATATATAGTAAGAAACGTCCTCAATATTAAGGCTTCCTCGTGTCGTGCTTAAGTCTCGTGTCATTTCCATCTAGCTAGAGCTATGCTGTAGAAAGATAGCGTATTTAAATGAAGACTTAACTTTAATAATTTTTCGTGCAAATGACGTAGAGTGCGATTAAGCTTTTGAGATAATTTCTCACGTTAAAACAATAAGCTCTGGCTTAGCTTTAGACTACTGCCGTGCTTTAACGAACAGGATTTCTCCCAACAAATTGGTTATTAATTTAACTCACTCCTCCCAACTTTACGGCTAATCCAATGTTTTGACTGCAACTTTGTTCGCAACAGGTTATTTTAGCGCTAGTGATTCAGAACGGTTCCACGCTGTTGTTCCATCGACAATGGGAACAGGATGCTTGGTGTCGCTGAGTCATCAAGCTTCGAGCTTTGTGCCTCGAGTTGATGCTGCGTTGATTGGGGATCGTTACTGGACGCAGTAAGCTGTAGTATAACGTTGTGTATTTGTAGGTATGTGAAGAGTTTTATTAGTCTTTTTCAACTCTTATTCTGATTGGAGTTTCCTCTCATGAAACCTAAACCTAGCAAGTCTTTTGTCCTTAAGGTAATCGGTTTCTTTTCCTAATTATTTGTCTCATAGTTGATTTACCATCAGGTAAAAGTCCTTTTCCTTAATTCAGAGCTACGAGTAGGTTATCTGGGCTGATGACTTGGTGGAAATATACAAAACTCTACTTTTAGGAGTTCTTGCAGTGCAGGGTCTGCCACCTCTGTCTATATCGAATTAGTAGATCCAATCTGATTATCTTTCTTTTGGCTGGATCTGTTAAAGTCACAAGTTGGATTGGAAGTGCATATTTGGATTGGACAATGCAAAATATCTTCGATCTGGATATTCTTTCTGAAGACCAAGTATACATTAGCACTTTGCTTTTAGTTGGACAGTTGCAAGCGAGTCCTTAAGCCAGTTGTGAAATTAACTGTCTGTAGGTATCGGTTATAAAGCAAGCAATAAAGTTCGATGTAACATAAAAAGAGTTCAGTAAACCCCGAAGTGTGAGTATGGGGACGAGGAGAGTTATGTGCAACCAATTAATTATCAGCGAGTCGTCACGTTACGTGTTAAACGTCCTTTGTTTATAAAATAAATCCCCTCGTGTCCTTGTGAATCACACAGAAAAGTGAATGAAGACGTCTTGCAAAAAAATGGAGTGTCAGGTAAACGCATAAAAAGCGGACAATCCGCATAATTTTCAGCGTTTATAAGACGACTCCGAGAAAGTAAACATGAATGCTTTTCATCGCGGCATCAGCTTCAATTCAGTACGCGTTACTTCAGCGGAGCGCAGCATGGAACAAAGTGCGTAACGATGCGAAAGTGACAGGTCGTTTTGGCGGGAAGCCGCCCGCCCGCCGCGTCTGCCATTGGGTTCTTTATCGGGTAGACATCGGTACCGGTTGTACGCACGACACTCGTCGCGTCGCGACAATTTATTTCGGTTCGGGGCAATGCACTTCGCACGCAGCCCTGAGATCTGCGCGCTCGAATAAATGAGAGTAAACATGAAACATGAAGGGAAAAATAAAGCAGGCTCGTAGACGGCGACAAATCAAGGCTGTTAAAATTAGTTGACGTGAACGGGCCTCAACCTCAAGTGCACGGACAAAGGGCCCACTTGTGTCTTGTGTTCCACTGGGCTAATGAACGCCGCGGCAAGTGAGGGTGACCTTTTTACTTTCGTTACGAATGAGAGAGCGAGATCTATGGGATTGGGGAGTCGTAAGTCGTAACGCGACCATAGACGAAAATGATTGAGTCTAATTAATTGGCTTTCCTTTGCCTTAGTCTAGTAGGTAGAAAGAAATCAGATGATACGTACCTACGTCCTGATTTTGTGTACAATAAAGTGTTTCTATCTATCTATCTACGTACGACCCAAAGAGAAAAGTCATGGCCCTAAATCTCAAACTGACTATCTATCTATCTGACTGTACAAGGTTTTCCTGAAGGATTATCCAAGGGGAAGAAAGAAAAGGAGGGTGTAAAGTAGGTACAAAGAAAAGTTGTCGCGAGTTTGTCGATACATTTGTCTGTATTTTGTACTGTAAACTTGACTCGTAAATTCAGCTGAAGTGGATATTTAAGTCACAAAATAAATTGCAGTATTTTTATGCGTCTTTTTCCGGAATAAATACAATAAATCTTTTAAATGGTTTTGGCTGTAATTAATGGCGTGTTCGCACACTCGCACCAAAGAGAATGACTTTCGCAGTAAAACTTTAATACTCTCCTGTAGAATCAGTTTAACAACGGGTCATGTAGGTACTTATCTATATATATTTATTTATTACATGTAAATATATATCTAATTCTGTAATAAATAATCATGGTAACAACATTCGAATCTATCAACAATAAAATAAATAAAATTGATAATAACAGACATTTGTTTACGAAAAAGATCATCAACAAATGTTACTGGCTGTCTGAATGCGATACGGTTGCGCGCGGCGATCTGTCAAGTGCACGTTTCGCGCCAAAAGTGACGTTTCACAAATCTTCGAAATGGCGTACGCAGTAATTAGAGGCTTGCAATAACTGGCCATAAAGCAAACGAAGCGCATTGGTGACGCGCCGCCCGCGCTATTTCCGTCCACCGACGCCCCTCGACAAATGCTAATGTCCTCTAGGACACTCCAGCGCGGCTTACTCCCATTGCTGTCAGTTGTCACTGGTCCAAACACTTTTTGAATTAAATCCCTGCGTCGTATAACTCACATAAACTTAAGTGTTAAGATAAATCGCGAACGTTACTCGTACGAGATGCTACGCCGATGAGGTCGAATGTGATGATCTCAAATATAACATCTATATTAAATCGATGAGGTATAAACAAATGGTCAGAGTCACTGGCAAACTTGAATTTGCATAAAAATGTCCGTGAGTTTTCTTGCGAGAAAAACAGAGAGGAGAAATCGTACAGTTTTACTGTAGGTACCCGAAGTGTTAAATGTAAATTGAATTTGAAAACGTTTATTAGCACTGGAATCACTAGAATATAGCGAGTACACAATACAGAAGTATACAAAGATATAATACATGCAGCACAAAACATCCGGAGCGGTACAGTGCCAAAAAGGGTACACCAGCTCAGCATAATGCTGAGGCAAGCCACGTCGCTGATTTTCAGCTGGCCCCTCAGTGACTGCACGGACGAAGAAAGCAACAGTGTGTGCAAATGTCAACCAATCATATTTGAAAGTTAGTTGTGCTCGTACTTTTGTTTAATACAATTAACGAGTAGGTATGATTAACACACTTTTGACAATAGATATTCCAGAAAATGAAATTAATTGGTCAAACGTCTTTAAAAACCCAATTCTGATTCTGACGTGGATGGGAGTGCACCGATGACTGTTCACTATGACTTCCGACCGTTTACAGTCTAATAAAAGACGTAAGTTCGAAAGGTGGCCATTGTCAGCGTAGTAGCGCTACGTACGGCATGGTTTGTTCTAGACGACATGCTAACACCAACCATCAAAAAGCTGAAGGGTATCTGAAGAATAATTCGTCAAGACCGTTGCATTCTAGTAGGTACACGAATTTATAATCATTTAAAAACCCGCGTTTGACCTCCATCTCACCTGGTGGTAAGTGACGATGAGGCCGAAGAAGGAGCGTACGGGCTTAGTAAGTTCTGGCTGTTCTATAAACACTGCCGAAACCAGTGACATAGCCGAAACATATATTGGTTAAAATTAGACCTAAATGGATGATTTTTAAGGGCGCTATTGATTTGATTTAATGGTTATGTGTAGATCTCAAAACACTGTTAAGTATAAACATACAATTCACGAGTTATAATTATATTATATTAAAGTATTTACCTAATTGCTTTTAAAAATATGAGCCGGCTCATTTAGGCCCGGACTACACGACGACGGTTCCTAGGCCGGTTCCAGTATCGGTCGTCGGTCGGTTCCATGGAACCGATGCTTCATATACACTCAAACAAAAATGCGCTGTCGATTACACGTACAACGGTTCCACTTGGAACCGGCCAGCGCGGTTCCTGAACCGAGCGGGCGGGGCTTGAGCGCAACGCATGAGTTTGAATTAGGGATGTTACGGAGGTGGTTTTACCGGAATTGGAGTCGAAACCGAAGGTTTTAAATTTGATTTATCGGAGTCGGAACCGGAGTCGGAGTCGGAGGTAGAAGAGAGATGTTTTAACCGTTATTTAATTTTTATAGCTGAACTGGCCGTCGGCCAGTTGTCATGATGACTTTTGCGGAAATAAAACATATTCCTTCATAACATATTGATATTTGAATATGTTTGCTCACAAATCTTCGGTATAACCTCCGATTCAAAATTATCGGAGCCGAAGTCGGAGTCGGAGGTGTAAAATCAATCGGAAGTTCCGACCTTTCGGAGTCGAAGTCGAAGCTCCGTAATATCCCTAGTTTGAATGCAGTCGACGACCAGTACTGGTACCTGAACCGAACCGTCGCTGGAACCGTCGTCGTGTAGTCCGGGCCCTAAAGTTTTAAGATTGCTTTTCAAATCAGACTTGCTCTACATAGGAACGGATTTCAGATCATTTTTAGATCATCGGTATAATAAACTAATAACTCATTATTAACACGTCGATACCTGCCAGATATACTAGCTCTAAACAAGTTCTAAACTAAATGAGTCACGAGAGTCATGGCCACGAGCGGACTTCTCAGAAGGATACTCATTTGGGTACCTAAGTTTGGATGTTATTATTATATCATCGACAAAAAAAAGAAATATCCTGTGGAAAATATTAATGTTGTATATCCAGATTCAAGGGGTTGGAACAAAAAGAGATCGTTATCTGTCCAGTTATTTTTCTTGAGACACGGCTTAATAATACCTAACATACTCGTACATAAACTCTCACGTCCACAATCCCCTAGGGATAGAGGAACCACCTTCAATCACAGATAGTTCCCACTTTTCGCCGTAAGATTTGGTGGACAAACGTGATTGTTGGCGAGTCTGCCGCCATCTACTAGGACTTAGGTTGATCTAATAAAATGTAAAAAAATACCTAATTTGGCTTATGGTTATCTTGATTTCAAAGATTTTTTAATGCTGAAAAGCAAACGAGCAGTCAGGCCACCTGGTGAAGGTCAGGTCATCGTCGCTCATAGATATCTCACCACACAAAAATTTTTGCAAGAGGGTTTTCGATGCGCAGGTAACACGAACTTAGATGGAGTACCGCATGTGCCGGTAATTACGCTGCTTTGCGGCAGAAGTAGCTAAAAGGGTGGCACTACCCCAGGCGACCCTACTCCCTAGACATCAGACCTTGAAAATGTTACTTTGAGTTCTAAGTAGTTAGGTAAAGTAATAAAATACTAATGATTTTGTCTAATTTATAGTTAGTAGTTATGAGGTGCGAGTGGATAGGCGATATAAACGTCGTAAGGCGGAGAGAGACGCTTCTATTTCCAGCTAATTATGAGAAGCAAGCCGTAACGGACGTGCTCCAACATCTTGCTGGGTATATCACTCATAGTGCCCGGTTAATACATTTGAGACTACAGTTCTATTAATGACGATTGCTTTATCTTAGAGGAGATCGTAGCCTAGTTGCGAGCACGGTCCCAAAGTGATCGTGCAGGTTAAGCGACGTTGGCGCGGTCGGTACCTGGATGGGTGACCGCTAGTGGCATATTACATGTGAGCTTCTCCGTGCCTCGGAAAGCACGTTAAGCAGTCGGTCCCGGTTGTTGTCGTTCGACAGCAGTCGTTAAGCCATGTCAGAGGCCTACGGACGGCCTGAACAACTCTGACAAATAGGTTGGCCATTAACCATACGATAAGCAAGCAAGCTTTATCTTCAAGTGCGTTTCTGTTTCAAATGTTGGAGGTAACCGTATGAAATAGTAAAGGAAAAAACGGCGAAGTTCTGGCAGTTCTAGGTGACTCTATTTGTCCGTTCTGAGCAAATAAACTTTGCTTATTTTGATCACAATTTACTCGTACACACTATTACTGTGTACAAGCTTTAGTAAGCATTTTTTGTTTATATAGATGATATTATGACCAATATTCTAGCCAATTTTCAAGTTCCTAGATATACCGTTCATGATCCATCATTGATCGACCGGGTAATTTAAGTGGTTTAAAATTGACAACTTGACAGGCGCTTGCTTCGTTATTTTTCTACGAAAAATAATAATATTCGTACTCTACTTAATGAGCTCTAAACAACAATATCCCTAAGTATTAGGAACAAAAAATGTAGGTATAAAAGGTGACTAATCTTGTTGTCGTATAAAAAACAATATTAAAACATAAAGCACAGAGTTCCTTGAAATCTACCATTTACTATGATAAGGTTTTTGCAATTTTTTGAAGTCGAATAACTCGTAAAGTACTACATTTCTTTTAGTTCATCCAATGGATAACTTACATATTTTTGTGAGTTCTAGAGCATTATTTTTTTTGGTTTGAATTGGTTGACTTTTATTTTTTTCTCCATACATTTTGTATGAAAGATGAATTTTCACTTAAACCCCTTTTTCTTAGAAACGGGGTTCTAGAAGTATTTTTTTTCAACAGGTTTTGTCAACTAATCGTTCTACACAACATATATTTTTTCAGCGAATTTGACTGAAAGCTTTTTTCATACAAATCGTGCGGGGTCCTTTTAAAATCGATTATTCGGATTTGGGTCCAAGGGAGGAATACAATAATATGTGAGTATCATATCTGTATCATATTCCGTTTACCATCAGTTAGAACCGCTGTAGGAAGGACGGGAGACGACGTAGCGGTAGCAATATTATAGGGTTCAATTTTCCCCGGATATATTTATGCTTACTTATTACACAGATATAATGTGAACTTATTATTACACAGTAAAAGAATCACGATAGTTCTAAAAGTTAACGAATCAACTGTTGTCTAATGTTGACATGACATAAACGTACCATTTTCCTATAATTGTAATTTAAAAAATCTAAACGATGGTTGTAATGTAAGTGTAGCGGTCTAGAAAAAGCTGAAAAATGGAGACAGAAAGAAATATTTAAGGGCGCGAGCGTCGTTGGGATATTTCGACACCCTTTTCATGAAAGCTGAATGGCGCTTGCAAGCAAAGTTTTCAAGTTGGCTGGCAAACTAAAAGAGATCGCGAGATATGGTTGAATTGAGGCAGAATGGGTTTTCAAGCTCAGCCCTATTTACTTAGCTGGTATTATGTAAGTATGTACCAAATATGTAAGAAAAATTTCGCAAGAAGGTCGATCTTTATACTTACTAAAGTTTTTGTTGATTTCATCGAAATAAAAATGAACCATGTAGTTCTTTTAGCAGGTAAAAGTTTAACTCCTGCTATTATTAGACGACATAGTTGTATAAAAAATGAGTTCATCATCATCAGCAGCCTACTCTAGTCCACTGCTGGACATAGGCCTCTCCCAGGGCGCGCCATTGAGCCCGATTTTCGGCTCTTCTCATCCAGTCGCTGCCAGCCACCTTGCGCAGATCGTCACCATGGCCGCTACCGTGACCAGGAATAGTGGGGCGGCCGGGAACTGGGGACCGTTTTCTTTTTGTGCTATCCATGGGAGGAAATGCCATAATCGCCACGCTAGGCCTGCGGGTTGGCGATCGCAGTAGCCGGATCGCTTGCCCCGATGACGCTGCTGCCCGTCATCGTGCTTCTGGTATTTTGACCCAGCCAGAAAAAATGAGTGTCTAAGAGTTTTTAAAACTTGGAGGAAAATATTTTCCACAGCTGTCAGCGCAAGCTCAAAGTTTTTTCTTCTAAGGATATTGAAATTGAAAACGTGTATTTAGCACTGTAAACACCAGAATATAGCAAGTACACAATACAGAAGTATACAAAGATGAATACATGCAGCACAAAACATCCGGTGCGGTACAGTGCCAAAAAGGGTATACCAGCTCAGTATAATGCTAAGGCAAGCCACAGCGCTGATTTTCAGCTGGTTCCTCAGGCACGGAAGAAAAAAGCAACAATGTGTGCGTGTACGGAGATAATCAGTGTGTGAAATGGGGAACGCAATGGCAAATCTGCCACGAGGGTCGTTCTATGTGATTAATGAGGAACACGACTTAGAAGAGAGAATAAGTGCTTTGCTTGTAAGTTACCTAGCCTACTAGTATCTCGACTGTAACTTGCATAATAAGGCTGAAAGGCTCTATTGAGACATGACATGAGAACGAAGCCCGAGCAGACAGACAACGCACTCGACCGCAGACAAGTGACTATTTTTACCAGATTATGCAGCGAGCACTCTTGACTGCCGAGCCGTGCTCGAGTACAGGTATCTTGGCTATGTTATAGCTGGTAGTTTTTTTTATTATAATAAAAGACGTGGCAGGTGGATTAATGAGCATAGATCAGGTAGTTAGTAGATAAAGCAATGCACAAGAACAAAGGCAAAACGATTTCGGATTGCATGACGTTTCCCGCACAAGGATACGTCATTCGAGTTTTTTGCGCATTCTTACATTACTGTTTTATTAAGAGAGTGGTCTGCACGTGAAAAATCGTGTAATTTCGATTGTTAAATTCTTCATATATAGAAATTTTCTGAAAAAAAGTAATTTTATGCAAACATTCATGTTGAATATCCGATAAGGAATATACAAATTCATTTCTTAATATTACTTTATTTTCATTTTATGGCGGGAGAACATTTCACGATTTTGCACGCGCAGACAATGCTCTTAAGCTCGCATTAATTTTTTTATTTAATACACTATTTCGATGTGCAAATTAGGGATGTTACGGAGCTTTGACTCCGACTCCGA